>CM066038.1:451960813-454360813 GCA_033557465.1 Ichthyophis bannanicus | reverse complement strand
GGATCCTTTTGGGATGCCTTGGTCCAGTGTGACAGGTGCTGATTTTGTGGTTCAGATTTTCACTTGGAGCTGCTGATGAATAAGGTAAGATCTGAACCATGTTAGTGTGGTTCCACCCAATCCTATTTGTTGGAGTCTTTGGAAGATGACGTTATGTGGGACAGAGTCGAATGCTGACTTGATATCAAGGAAAAACAAGATAAACTGTTTGTTAGGTTTGTCCAGGCCTTTTATTAGGTTGTTGGTGAGGGTAGTAAGTAGCGTTTCCATTCCATGTCTTCATCCAAATCCAAATTTCTGAGGATCAAGTGGAAAGTGAGAGCCGATATGATCCTGAAGCTGAATTTGTGCAATTTGTTTTGTGATTTTGGCAGGAATGCAGGCTTGTAATTGGTCTGTGTTTTGTCCAGAGTAGGTCCTTTTATTATTAGTGTTCTTTAGTTCTAGTGGCAGATATCCTTGGCAGAGTGATACTGTTACTATTTTGAGAATTGTAGGGGTCAGTTCTGCTCTTGTCATCTTTATCCAACTCACTGGACAGGGGTCCGGTGGGGATATGGTGGTATTAATGTTGTTGATGATTTTTTCCAGTTGTTCAGGTGAGATGGTAGTGAATGAGTCCCAATGTGTTTTCATCTTCTTTATGATTTTGAATGATCTTTGTTGTTGTCGTGGGTGTTCTATTCTTTTGAGGACACATTTGTGTTTGGAGGTGGGGTGTGCCATGAGTTGCAGTGATGGATTTATTTCTTCTTCCTGTTGCATGGGATTTCTTACCAGGATTTTGATTAGTTCAAACAGTTCTCTGGATTTGTTGAGGGCACTTTGGATAAGTTTGGCGTGGTAATCCTTTTTTGCTTTGTAAGTGACAGTCTGGTATTCTTGTAGCTTACCTATGTACGTGTTAAGATTGTCAGCAGATTTATAGCATCATCATCTTCTGTCAAGTATTCTGAGGATGTGCTTCATGTTTTTTAGTTGTTTGGTGTACCATGTTGCAATATTCTATCTATGGAGGTTCATTGGAAAGTGTGGTTTTATGTCTATTTTGCTTATTGTCTGGTACCAGTTCTGGATGAGTATGTCAAGGTTGTCTGAGTTGTAGTTGATTTGCGGTAGGATTTTCTCTAGGAATTTTTTCTTTTCCAGGTGGTGAAGTCTTCGAGTTGTGGCCTGAGCATGAGTGTCTGTTTGGTTATATTGTTTGGATGGTAGCTGGAAGTGGATAGCTTTGAGATTGCATATGTTGTGGGTGGATGGAAGTTGTTGGTCATCTGTTGTGGGGTGAATATCATGTCAAGTATATTTCCTTTGCTGTGTGTTGGTTTGCCAATGAGTTGTATATATTTGAGGGCATCCATAGCCTCTAGGAAGGACTTAGTGGTCTTGGGGGTAAGGGAGGAGAGATTGAGGTCACCTAGGAGAGAAGCAGTTGATTGGAGTGAGTCTGGTGGCTGCATACCATTTCTAGTAGGGCAGCAAGGTCATCTGGGCAGACGTGTGGGGGGTCTGTATGCTAGGCATAGGGTCAATGCGTTGTTAGCAATGGTTAAACTATCTAAACACTTATCTGTGCTGTTGCTGAGGGTGCGGAATTTGAGGTATTTTCTGGCTAAAATGAATACTCCTTCACCTCAGTGCTTCTTTCTTGTGCAACTGAATATATTGTGTTAGCAGTTGATTGAGTAGCATGTTACCTGATTCCTGATTAGGCAAGGGTAACGGTGCTGCGTCAATGTGTCTCTGCAACTGCAGCAGTCACTGAAGGAACTGGGTGCCCAATACGGACTTTTATATTCAGCAAAAATGAAGATAACAATTTGAGAAGAAACAAGTGTTTCAAGATCCAGAAGACATGAGAAACATTGTGGGGTCTAAAAAAGAAGTTCTGAAATCAACTCAAGCTGTTTCTGTATGCTGCAAGCTAACAATGTCTGTATGCGGTTCTGAGTGCTTCTCTATAGATCAATGAGATTTGTTACATTGTTAGTCTAGTAGCTAAATCCTTAGTTATATGAGTTCAGGGGGTGTAAGGCTGCAGTTTTGACGCTACGGTATGCTGTGTTTGAGGGTTGTAAGGTTGTGCTTGAGTGTTGCAATTTACGCTTGTTCGATGTGTTTAATGTTTCCACAGGTGTAGCGTATTGTGTGTTGATTGGAATAAATAATCTGCTTGGCTGGCCTACTCTAGATGTGCATACATGAGGAAATAGGATTATACAAACAATAGTACTTTAGTATATGGATGTAAGGATGAAAGGGATATTAATGGAATGATAAGAATGAAACTAGAAGAGGGTGTGATATGATTTATATGTATTGCATGGATAAATGGTGATTGTTTATGAAGACTATGAGTAAATGGCATGTGTAGTAGAGTTAGAACAATGCAAAGCAGATTGGATGTAAATGGTGGTAAAAATACTGAAGGAATACATAATACATTACATTAAATATTTCTATTAAGCAAGGTGTATTGTGGGAGTAGAAGACTAGTGATAGGTAATTAAAATACCCATGGGTAGGTAGCCATATGTCTGATCTGTGCTTCTGGCAATGCTATTTGGGTAAGGGAGGGTTATGGTCTTTATGTACCTTCAGCGGGCTATTTCTTTTGTTAATTTTGCTATTTCAATTGACCTTTGGCTGGGTAGTTACTCCATCCTTCTTATTAACCTCAGGTGAGAAGATATGATTATCAATTTTATTTAAGAAGGGCTTATCAATATAGATCCTATACCAAAAAACTGACAATGAGGGGAGATGGGTATGTATAGATAGTCGCAGACGAACTCTAATAAATATTTATACACAGACTGGTGACATACCTTTTTTCTTTGAAAAACTGAAGCGAGAGCCTCCTTCCTTTTTGCTCTGGTGAAGTATTAGGTGGAGATTTTAATGTTTTATTGAATGAATATATGGACAAAAGGTCTAGAAATAGTATTTTAGGTACAAGGTCAGGGAGAGCCTTGGATGACCTTATAAGAACTCTGTCTGGAAAATGTATGGTGTTGTCATAACCCATTTGCAAGAGAATATAAATCTAATAAATCTAAACAAATGACTTCTAAAAGGGCTTTTTCATTTATGGCACCAAAACTATGGAACTCTATTCCTGAGGAATTAAGATTTCAGACCGATATGAAAGACTTTTGCAAGTCCCTTAAGACATATCTATTCATCGAGGCTTATGGCAAACAACCTAACACATAAAGGTTCAAGATATCTTACTAACTGCTTCTACTCAATTTTGTTATGTTATAGTATAATATTATAGTTTATCTTTATATACTATTACAATGTATTGTAATTTATTGTAAATTAATATGGTGTACTGTAATTTATTACAATGTCTTGTCTCTCTGTCTTCTATGCCCCAATGTAAACCCTTTTGTTGTCCTGTTAACCACTTTGATTGAAGGATAAGGTGGTATACAAAACTGATTAAATAAATAAAAAATATACCTTTTTTGTGTGTGAAAGTATCTTCTGTCAGATGTGAAGGAATGCTTTATTAAGCCTATTTACATTTCCGATTTTGCTGCTATTGGTCTCAGTCTACAATCTTACAGTCCACCCACAGTTAGGCCTCTGGTGCTTTAATAATAATCTTTTATTGGAAAACTTTGATGGAAAAAAATAAAGGCTTTCATTGTAGAGTTCTTTGAAAGAAATGAAAAGAATCAGCTAAATTATACTGTAATATGGAAAGCTTTTAAAGTAACTCTGAGGGGTGAGATTATTAACTATAGGGGTCATTCTGCACAACGAGTAGAGGGGATGTATGTCTGGTTTGGACATACATCCTCCCCCCCCCCCCCCCCGCTAATCGCTTGGGGTCTATTCTGCCCCAAAGCTCCCCGCACATATAGTGCCGATGAGCGGGGAGCTCTGGATGGGGGCAGGAAGGGGTGGGATGGAGGAGAAGCATGAGCAGGGCAGGGTTGGGCCCATGACCCCGGACGTACAGGGCTGATTCCAGTGTCAGCCCTGTACATCCGGGGGTGCAAGGTTGGCCCACTGGAAATGATTGGCACTCGCAGGCCCTAAAAGGAAGGTGAGTGACAGAAGGGGGTTCCTACAGCCCGGCCCTAGCCATGTAAAGCCCCTCCTGGGATCAGGCAGTGGGGAAAAGTAACTTTGCTGTGTGGCGGGGAATCGTGGCTCCTGCACGGCATCACGGTGCCAATGACGATGGGACATCATGGCACTGGGGCTCCATTCAGGAGCATTGTCTGGGTAGGTGGCATGGTTGCTGGACGTGCAGCGCTGCTGAATCAGCTCACATCCAGCCCGTCTATTTGCCCCGATTCTGCTCCCACGGGAACGTATACCTTCCACGAGTTCAGAATCCGGTGCAAATCCGGTCTGTCCAGATTTTTGATGAACAGATGGGCCGGATGTCCCCCGAACAGAATCGTGTCATGGTTGCATAAGAAAGAGAAAAACCCCCATAGCTGCTCTGGAAAAAGAAATTGGGGAACTTGATGCTACCCCTATAAGAATGAATGATAGGGCAGTTTATCAAAATTTATGAATTGGATCCTGATGCGTAAGGCAGGGTGTGAAATATTTATAAAAAAGACTGGATGTTATGCAGACGGCAATAAATCAGGCAAACTGTTGATGAAGTTGTTCAACGTGCAAAAAATTAAACATAGAGCCCAATTAAGAAAGGGGGCATCTGGGCCATCCGGACGTCCCCGAGGAAGACGGGCCAGTTAGAACCTGATTCTGGAGTGCGAGAACAAAACATTCCTACGGTGCACAGAATCAGGCCCATGGACAGCCCGGCGTGCCCCTGTTGTCTGCGGGGACATCCTCCCTGCAGGCACTTCCAACTCCCGTGGCATTGTCTGTGGATGTGGAGAAAGCATTTGATAGGATTGAATGGTCCTGCCTCTTTTGGGTCTTAGAGTGGTTTGGTTGTGGGGACAGTTTTATTAGGTCAGTTAAGGTCTTGCATAGGTCACCTAGTTCAAGAATAGTGGTAAATGAAGTTGTCTCGGGATGGTATTTTACTTGGTAGGAGAACAAGGCAAGGAGGTCCACTTTTGTCTTTGTATTTAATATTGCCTTGGAACCATTCCTTCTTAATATTAAGAGAAGAGAATTTAATGGGTATACAAGAATTTTATGGAAATTGGAAATTCGCTGTTTATGCAGATGACGTATTGCTGTTTCTAGCTAATCCGATGACCCCAATCATGTATGTTTATATTTATTAAAAACATGATATACCGCCCTTCAATTAGAGCTCTCCTCAATATGTTTTGGACAGTTTTAAAATTTTTCTAGCTTTAAAGTCAACTAGTCGAAGTCAGAACTTCTGCCAATGAATGATCTTGAGAGTGATTTGCAGCTCTTCTCTATTAAGTGGTCACCTAAAAAGACAAAATATTTGAGAGTACATTTTTCCCTTGTTCTGCTGATATGCTAGAGTACAATTGTAATACTATAACAGCAGAAATTGTGGCTATTCTACGGTGTTGGTCTCCTTTGTACCTGTCTTGGTGGGGGAGAATTGTCACCATAAAAATGATGATCCTGCCTAGAGTTGTTTATAAATTAGGCATGCTCCCTGGTTACTGTAAAGCAAAATCTTACACAAAATTAGATAAAATATTATCAAAATGTTTGTGGAAGAATAAAAGGCTAAGAATATCTCTTAGGGCATACAAGCGTGCTCTATTCAGCAATAGAGACCTTCTACTGCATCCCCCTGAAAGGATTGTTGATGACAGCGCGGATCTGCAAGTGAATTTTATAACAGCTTTCTCCCCGTTCAGTTTTCAACTTAAAAAATGTTTAAAACGGCATCAGAACATTTTACATGGTGTGGCTGGGCTTGAAGATTTACAAATTCGCTGTGTCTGGACTCATCAAAAGAATTTCAAAGAGCTTCTTAGCCCAGCAGTTTTACACCCCCTACCTTCGGTTGAGGTATGCCAGAATCGTGGCCACTTTAAGTGTGGCACTTGTAATATCTGTGCTATTACTCAGGAAATAGCTGAGTTCTATCATAAGGGTGCGAAATATGAGTTAAAATGTTCCACTACTTGTAGTTCAACCTTCGTTGTCTACTGTATACGCTGCCCTTGCAACCTGGTATACGTGGGCAAAACCATCCGTCAATTTAAGATTCGTATGAATGAACATAAGAGCAATCTGAAATGCTGTAGGCGTGAAGCCCCGATAGTTGAACACTGTCTTGAGTTGAACCATTCTTATGAGGAACTACGATGCTTTTGTATTGGCCAAGTGGCAGCCCCCTGTTTTGGAAGATCTAAAGAGAGGGCTTTACTCCATAGGGAGCAGCAGTGGATTTTTAAGCTGAATACTGTTGCTCCGGGCGGGTTGAATGCCCGTATTGAATGGGAGGTGTGTTTTTGACTGCCAATAGTCCTCTATTTAAGCTGGTCCGCATGCGCGGCGTTTATCAGCAGTTCAAAAAAAGCAAGCTTCTGGGGAGTACCATCGCTTGTGCTTAGGGTAATTTTTTTAGATTCCTTCGTTGTTGTACTGATTATTCTGAAGCTTTTCATTGTTTTGAAAGTATACACTAACAAAAAATTTTTTTCGTAGTGCCTCTGTATTCCCCTGAGGAAACCGTATATGGAGAAGCGCATTGTTTAGTGCGCTGTTGAGCGTCGGGAGCAACAGACCAGAAGTTGAAATTAAGCTTTTTTCTCTACACATATTTGATAAAAAAGATGTATAAAAATAATTCAAATTGAACTTTAGGGTGGCTGGTGGCTATAAAGAAGGTCGTTGATGTATGGTGGGCTATATACTTTTCTTTGACCTGAAGCTTAAATGGTCATAGAATGCCCGGTTTTTTCTGAGACCTTCTTGCCACTGTTCTACCTTTTTTCTAATTAGTGCTTAGCACTACGTGTAATTACAAGTTAGCCATTTTGGCTGGATACTTTCTAGTTGCATTACAGAGCAGTTGTTTGTGTTCCGTAAGAATATCTCTTGCCAAACTTAAATTGTCAAGAAAAAGGGGGGGGGGGTGGATTTGGGCTCCTGGATTTTGGAATATACAACATTGCTTTGCTTCTACGTTGTGGCACAATGTGGTTCAATCCGTTAAGAACCCCTCCATGGTTAGAGGTTGAAAGAATACTGGTAAAGTCTTTTTCTTTAGATGTGCAATCAACACTGAAATTCCCACAATCAAAGATAGAGGTGCCTCTTGTGCTTAGTACCATCAAAGCCATTAATGAATTGGATGGATGTTGTACAACACATTATTCCTCCTCAGAAGCAGTGTCAATTTGGTACAACCCATTGATAAAGATAAATGGAAATACAATTTGTTGGAAGGGTTGGTTAGCAAAGGGGATTTTTAAAGTAGGCCAATTATTTGAAAACAGAATAATTTGTCAAGAAAATGTTGTTGATAGATTTCATCTTTCCCAGTTTCAAGCTAGTAAATGGATGTGTTTAGCTGAGAGCTTGATACAGAACTTGCCATGATCTGAGAGTGCTAGCTCCCATTTGGACCTACCAGAAATATGTGTGAGAACCCTGGCAAATGACAATCTCATCTCTACTTTTTATAAGCTATTGATGAATGGTAAAGGGCCTTCCTTGTTGGACTTTCAAAGGGCGTGGGGTCTCACTGCAAATTCTCTTTGTTGGAATGCTTTCTGGGACTTTGCAGTCCGCCCAACTATGTCCAGTAGCCTAACAATGACGACATGTTTGTGGCGCATTGAACAATATGAACACCGCTGTATATGCATCATGTTGGCCTTCTGCCATCTGGGATATGTTAGCATTGCTCTGCAGAGTTGGGCACCCATACTGCACATGTTATTCAAGTGCCGCTATGCCGAAGATTTTTAGATTGGTGCGTGGAATGCTGTTTGTGAAATATTTAAGTAGGATCATGCTTTGTCTATAAAATTTATAATTTTTTGATCAGTATGCCTGCTAGTGGTGGTCACAAAGTATCAGAAAATATTATTTGATATACTAATATCAATAGTTGTGAAACATGTATTATGTAACTGGAAAGATACAACATTCCTGAGTGTAACTTTTTGGTGGCATGCTGTTTACCTTGTTCGTAAATTGGAAGGCACAGCGCCTGAAACTAAGGGGTATGTTTACTAAGCAGCAGTAGCGGCTTCTGTGCAGTATTGGAGCCGCGGCCCCATTGACTTCAATGGGGCCGTGGTTCCAATATCGCATGGAAACCGCTACCGCTACTTGGTAAACATACCCCTAAGTGTTGCATTGCTAAAGTTGAAAAAGTATGGAAAGCTCTAGATCATCTTTCTAGCTTTTAATAATATGATTCCTCTCTTTAAATTTACTATATTTCTTAAGAATTGCCTTTGTCTTTTTTTTCTCTTGGGGGAGAATGAAAGAATTGTTGTGGGATATGTGGGGTTTTTTTTAATTGTATCTTGAAAAATGTTAAAGTTGGGAAAAAAAATTCCAAGAGGACCTTGAAAAATTGGGAAATTGGGCATCCAAATGGCAGATGTCATTTAATGTGGACAAGTGGATGCACTTAGGGAAGAACAACTCAAACTACAGTTACATGATGCAAGGTTCCACATTAGGAGTCACCACCCAGAAAAAGGATTTAGGCACTAGTGGCCTAGTGGTTGGTCAGGCCGGAAGGTCGGGGTTCAAATCCCACTAGAGGACAGCAACCCTGGGCCGGAAGGACTGGGGTTTCTAGCCCCACAGGTGCTCCTTGTGGTCTTGGGCAAGCCACTTAACCCTCCATTGCCCATGTTCCCTGTAAAATAGTTAGCTCCAAGTTATAATGCCCTGTTCAATGTAATTTCAGTTTGTTCAATGTAAACCGCCTTGATATCATGAAAGGCGGAATATAAGAAATGTTAAATAAAATAAATAAATACGTTGAAGCTCTCTGCCCACTGTTCAACAGTGGCTAAGAAAGCTAAAAGAATGTTAGGAATCATAAGGAAAGGAATAGAGAATAAAACCAAGGATATTATACTGTCTTTGTATTGCTCTATGGTGCAATTACACCTTTAATATTGTGTGCAGTTCTGGTTGTCATATCTAAAAAAGTATATAGTGGAATTAGAAAAGGTACAGAGAAGAGGGGACCTTCCAAAGCAAACTGCAATGTTTATCTCCAACTAGTGGCAGCGTGAATCACTGTTGCTTTTACTGATGTGGTACACCATAACTCCCGGATCCAAGGATTCCCCCGAGTACTCTGCCGTTCTCCTCGTAAATCTTCTCAAAATATACTGATTGCTTTGGAAGACATATGCAGGAGTCTCCATAATGATTCATGGACCTTTAGTTAAGTTACATGCTAATACATTTCATATTATCATTCTCATGGTTGCGATATGCTTGAATACTGAGGATTATTTTGTAATTTTGCCTCCGGGGAGGAAAAGGGTGAGTGCACTCTTTTATTAAAAGAGAAAAAAGTAGGGTTTGCTACGAGAGAGGGAAGGTTCCCTTTCACGGCAAACGATCTGACAAAAATTTCCTATTTGAAACACACAAGTAATAGGGCTGATTAATTAGAGTTAGTTTATCTCTTATCGATATATAGGTAGTAAGTGAGATAAATTACAGTTAGAATTAATATAGGACATGATTATTGGCACCCTTATAAACAATTCAAATCAGTTTAAACAGAAGAACCATATTCCCACTGCAGTAAAATTAAACGCACCTGTGATCAATTGTCAGTACACACATGACTTGAATCAACCAGTGAATGATGGCTCTAGTGTTTAAAAGGACCACATTCACTCCCTGTTCCATTTTCACCATGGTGAAGACAAGAGCTGCCTGAGACCATCAGAAAAGCTATTATCAAACTTCAAAAGGGTACAAGACCATCTCCAAAGACCTTGAGATTCCTGTTTCTACAGTTTGCAATGTTATTAAGAGGTTTTCTGCTCATGGAACTGTCAAGAACCTCTCAGGATGTGGTGGGAAGAGAAAAAGTAATCCAAGAAGTCTTTGAAGTTTGTGTGAACATATTGGAAAAACATCACGTACAGCATCCAAGGAGCTTAAGGCTGACCTGGAGCAATCTGGAGTGGTGGTTTCAACCTGCACCATACGCCGCACACTAAACAAAGAAGGACTTCATGGGTGAAGGCCAAGGAGGACCTCACAGACATAAAAAGGCACACCTGATCTTTGCCCAAACCCACCTTGAGAAACCACAATCTTTTTGGGAGAATCTTCTGTATACAGATGAAGCCAAACAGGAGCTCTTTGGCAATGCAGACCAGCGATACATTTACAGGCGAGTAAATGAAGCTTATAAGGAAAGAAACACCCTTCCTACAGTTAAATATAGTGGAGGTTCCATAATGTTGTGGAGCTGTTTTCTGTCTCAGGAATTGGAGGTCTGAAGCATATTAAAGAGATCATGAAGTCAGAGGACTACCAAGGTATTTTGGAGCGAAATGTGCTACCTAGTGTCAGAAAGCTATGTCTGGGTCAAAGGCTTGAGTTGCAGGACCCAAAACATACACCCAAAAGTACGAAAGAATGGTTAAAAAGAAACAATGGATTGTTTAAAACTGGCCAGCAATGAGTCCTGATCTCAATCCAATTGAGAACCTTTGGAAAGAGCTGAAATCTAGTATTGGTAAAAGGAAACTACTAGCAGATAAATGGCTACAAGAAACATTTGGAGGCTGTCATCATTGCCAAGGGTTGTGCAACAAAATAATACACACCCTTCTCTAATAGCCATTAATTCGTCCTTTCCTCTCTGTTGATACCACTAAGATGATTGTCCACTCCTTAATCACCTCCTGTCTTGATTATTGTAACCTTCTCCTTTCCGGCCTCCCTGCGAGCCACCTCTTTCCTCTTCAGTCAATTCAGCACTCCGCTGCTCGACTTATTTTCTGCCAGTCTCGCTTTTCCCACATCACTCCTCTCCTCATCTCGCTTCATTGACTTCCCATCCGTCTCTGTATCCAATTTAAACTTCTCCTCCTGACCTATAAATGTATTCACGCTTCTGCCCCCCAGTACCTTTCATCTCTCATCTCTCCTTACACCCCCTTTCGGTTGCTTTGCTCTTCTATCAGTCTTCGTTTATCTGTGCCCTTTACTCATACTGCCAATTCCAGACTTCACTCCTTCCAACTGGCAGCACCCTTTGCTTGGAATAGTCTTCCTATCTCTGTGCGCCAGGCATCCTCCCTGCACATTTTCAAGTCCAGACTCAAATCCCACCTCTTCATTACTGCTTTTCGTTCCTGTCTTGCCCTATCTTGATCTCTCCATCAACCTTTGTTTACTTTGTCCTGTAAATTTTGTTATTTGTATTTTGTAACTTATTTTGTATTCCGTCTTATTAGATTGTGAGCTCTGATGAGCAGGGACTGTCTCTCTTGTATGTTTGTACAGTGCTTCGTATGTTGCGGTGCTATATAAGTGATTTTAATAATAATCTGGGTTTTTTTTCAGAAATTACTACATCTAAGTTGCAGATACATCTTTTTTTGTGGTATATCTTTGAACATATTATTGAATATTATGATGAGATACAGTTGGAATATTTCCAATTATTTCTCAAGATATTGTACACAACATACCTAAAATGCAAGGGTGCCAATAATGTTGACCACAACTGTATGTGTTTTTACCAAAGGTTTTGGCTTTTATGCTGTGAACCCTGTGTCAAATAGCATCTGTTAATTGTTAGTGCATGAACCTCCTCATTTATAAGTGCTTCAACCTCTGTATCATTTCTGCTACCCCTCTGGAAGTTGATGTCTGAGGAAATACTGGCATAGTTACCTGTGTAAACCTTCCAGACAGGACACATTAACATTTTAGGCATAAGGCCATAGACATGCTCAGTTCTGCTGTGTTATAACGTATTGATAATAAGGTAAGTTGGAGGAGTAGCCTAGTGGTTAGAGCAACTGCCTAGTACCCAGAAGATCAAGGGTTTGATTCCCACTGGCACTCCTTGTGACTTTGGGCAAGTCACTTTACCCTCCATTGCCTCAGAAGAAAAGGCTGGCAATCTACTTCCAGTGATACATTGCCAAGAAGACCCAGCTACATGCCAAGAAAACCCAGAGGTAGCTGGGTCGTTATGTGTTAACACTGACTCGATGGCACTAAAAAAAAAATAAAATAAAATAAAAAAATAAGTTAAGTATTTGTTGCTCAGCCCAAATCATTTCTTGCTCTGCTAAATGAGCAAATTAATTTACAGAACTACACAAGATTTAAGTTTAAATGTTACTAATGAGTTTTATTTAAGCTGTTGCTTCTTAAAATATATGCATACAGTAATATTTTATGAAATATGACTTAAATTTTAGATGAAAAATAAAATCCATTTTAATAAGTGCCCTAAAGGCAGAGTTGAAAAATATTAAACAGATGTTCAAAATCATTCTGAGAATAATTTTCTCAAAGTCTATGGACTGTAAACATTATTTAAGTAACTGTTTTAATAACATGAGGTTTTTTGAAAACAGTCTTCTTATTGATCCTGCTGGCTCAATATGCTCATCACACGCACGTATACACATATATACATACACACGCACACACCCCTACACCCCCACAACATACGTATACAATAGACACCACACAAACACTGAAACACCTGGACCAGCTGAATTTTGTTTATTTGTATTTATTTAAAAATGTTATAAATCACTTATTAACACTCCTAGGCGGGGATACATAAAAAAAAAAAAGAAACAGTTCATTGTCTGTTAAGCACTGCAATATCTTTGGAAAAGCAGATACTTACTGGGGAGCAGATAACCCCACTGTCGCATCAAATTCCTCAAAAATCAGAATATCATTGGCATTAAGCTGTAAGTCCAAGCCTAAAGTATGAAGCAGCGTACATAAAGCTGCCAAATGAATATTAAACAACATTGCAGATAAAGAGGAAATTTGAGGACCCCCCCCCCCACACTCCATCGAATGCCATCCAGATTTATGAGCCAAAATTTTTACCTAACTCAAATGACCAGAAAGAAAAGATGCAAACCACGGTAGAACCATGTCACCAATGCTCAAACATGCAAATAGTCGTTATAACAACATAGGTATAACAGAATCAAAATCTGCTGAAGTATCAACAAACAGTAACAAATAAGCATGATTCCCTGAGGTTAAATTCCTTAACAACTCGTCTACCAAAGACACCAAAAGCATCTCAAAACTATGATCAGAGTGAAAACTATATTGCCAAGCATCCAATACCCTATTACTCTCTACAAAACGTAACTACACGCCAAAATCCAGCTCAATCAACTTCCCAAGGAATGGCAAATTTGAGATAGGCATCGTGTGATTCTTGTCCAATTATTTAATTTCATATAGGTAGAGAAAGATTAAGTTGATCTTTTACCTCTGATCATTTTCTGCTGAGTTCAGGAAGGGGATGGGAGAGAGCAGCAGGCAGCTCAAGGAAGTACTGCGAGGTTGGCCACACAATGGTGCTGGCCCATAACAGGGCTGCTGGTGAGGGAGAGCACCATCGGGAAGCTGGGATAGGTGGGCGGGCAAGGGGTAGAAGAGACAAGGGTAGGATAAAGGGCAGAGGGGCCGCCTCCCCTTTGGAAGAAAGCAGAAGATAGCAGATGGACAGGAACGAGGAGGCAAGTCGATCAAAGCTGGAGCAGCGGCTGGGGCAGGGAGTGCAAGCAGGTGTCAGCCCATTGTGATCACAAGGAGGCACAATGACATCAAAAGCAGCCTGTTAGGTGGCTATATGAGCAGCCCAACCACTCACAATACAGCACCAGTGCCTGACGGCAATTGGCAGGAGGAACCAGGGGTGTGAGACCTCGTGAAGAAGGTGAGAACCATGACAGCTGACCATGGAGTGGGACACATGTAGGCTCTCCTGAGTTTGCTTGAGGGAGTGCAGGGCCCATCACCGGAGTGGACAAGGCCAACAGAGCACCCGATATTGAGGGAAGAGGAAAGCGACCTGGCATTGACACCCTGGGGACTTGGATAGAGGGGTGAGTATGAACAGTTGACAGATGTATTGCGGGACAATTTGGGGTTGCAAGAGGAGGTGGGTGGGGTGGGAGGGGCATCAGGGGTGGCACGGCTGGCAGGTGTGACTGTGGGGAGAATGGTAGTAAGAGGAGGCTAGACAGCCTGGTTGGGGGACAGGCTTTGGCAATGCAAAGTAGGGTAGATACAGAAGTGGGGAGGGGGAGGGAAGGGATAACAAAAGCGACACAGGTGTGGGACAGAACGGTAATGAACAGTCAGATATTTTGGGATTGTTGCAGTGGTTAGTACATATGGTAGCCAAAGGCAATACTGCACAAAGCACATCATAGCTAGGGCCTGGCCTGTCCCGGGGACAGTCTGGTGACTTCAAAAAGGGGTCCAGTGGTGACACTGCAGCAAGTCCCAGGAGGAGAGGGACGCAAGGGCAGGCAGCTGTTCAGCGGTGAGTACAAGGAAAGGGGACGGGGTTCTGATGTCCGAGGCAAGGTTGGTAGAGTACACCTACCTCACTAGTCAGGGGCAGCTCTATAATGAAGCGGAGTGAGGTAGCCGCCTCAGGCAGCAAAGTTTTGGGGACAGCAAAAAATGTCCCCAAAACCGCCTCACTCTGCCTTCAAAAAAGGGTTAAAAAAAAAAAAGTAGACAAGCTGCTGCTGCTGCCACTGCCCTGTCCGCCCCTCGTCAGTGGCAGAATCAACCCTTCTCCTCTCTCCCCCGCTGCTGCCCCAGATCTGAGAACACTAGGGCAGCGGCGGGGAGCTAAGTTGGCCTTACAAAACTGATGGATCCCTCCTCCTCTGATTAGATTATTTGCATCAGAGAGGGGCTGAACTTGCTTGAAACTCCCATGCTGTTCAAATTGTTTTTACTTTTGGCCAACTTAGCTCCCTGCTGCTTGCCCTAATGACCTTGGATCTGGGGCAGTGGTGGAGGGGGTGGAGGGGTTGATTCTGCCGCTGCCGAGAGGTGGCTGCAGCAGCAACTTGCCCAGGACAACAGGGGATGAGAGAGGAGGGAGAGGCAGGAGGACAAATGCTGGAAAACAGGGGGGGGGGGGGAGACAGGAGGGCAAATGCTGGATAATGGGGAGAAGGGACAGGAGGGCAAATGCTGGACAAAGGGGGGGTCAGGAGGATAAATGCTGGACAGCAGTGGGGAAGGACAGAAGGACATGCTGAAAAATGGCAGGGGGCAAGAGGATAAATACTAGACAACAGGGGGAGGAACAGGAGGGCAAATGTTGGACAATGGTGGGGCAGGAGAATAAATGCTGGACAACAGAGGAGAGGTACAGGAAGACAAATGCTGGAAAACGGGAGGGGGCAGGAGGATAAATACTGGACAACAGGGTTGGGAAAGCATAAAGACAAATGCAGCTCCAGTGCTGGCATTACCCGGTAAGCATGGCAGGGGGACTGGGATGTCAGAAGGGTTCCATCACTAGCCATCTGCCCCTACTTCCCATTCAGGATTACCTATGGAGCACAATCAGCCCAGTGAAGAGCCTGCCCGCAGGACACGCTGCTCCCATGGACAGAAGGCTGTGAGAGGCTGCAGTCGCTTCTCAGTCTTGTGTCCCACAGGCAGGCTCTCTACTAGGCCACCGGCACTCCACAGGCCATCCTGAATGGGGAGTGGAGATGGGCGGCCAGGAATGGTGCCTTCCTGACATCTGCTCCTGAGAATAGGCTCTGTTTCTCTGGGCCGCAATCATGGCTTGCACAGCCACTGCCCACAGGACACACTGCTGCCACAGGCAGAAGGGTGTGGGAGGCAGTGATCGTGGCCTACAGAAGCCCAGTCTGCCCGCGGGAGCAACATGTCCTGTGTGCGAGGGCAACTGTGCCCTGCCTCTCTGGGTTGGGATCACTGCTTGCACAGCCCCTGCCTTTGGGATGTGCTGCTCCGTGGGCAGGCTCTGCCCCTTGTACATATATGGGGGAGACATTGAAGGGGGGAGTGGACATGAGGGACATTGGGAGGTAATGTGATGATACTTATAATGGTTTGATTGGGGGACTGTGTAAGTGGCTTTTCATTAATCAAATTTAATGTTTATTATTATTATGTTTGTTTATTGTAGCATCTGTTTTACTAAATTGCATGTGTATGTTTGGAAGTCACCTAGGATCTTAGATGGGTGGCATATACATTTTATAATAAAGTAAACTAAATCTATGCCACAATGAATCTCCACACATAGCTCTGCATCACACCCTCATGCCGCCCCTGGGGGGAAGCAGATGGGGGGGGGGGCACTGCTAACATGGAGTTTGTACGCACAGATCTGTACTGCAGTAATCTAAATTGTTCAGCTTTTCAAAGAGGTGTTTGAATGTTCCAGGGCCCGCAGCAGTATTTACAGTGTTGCTTTTTTTGGTAGACTCCTTAAGTGAGCTTTGGAAGTTGGTGCTGATATGGTATGGTGGATTTGCTCTACAGATACTCAGTGACTTTGTTGTAGTGTTTTGTGTTAGTTCACAATATGCCTGGTACTGGAGAATGTTTGTTGTTAGTGAGATGATCAGAATCAAATTTCCTTTTTGGGTTTTTTTTTTATTAGAAGTTGAGTTCTATGGGTGAATGTCCTAGTTCTCTTTTGCTCCCATTGTTGAGGGAGGGGGTTCTGTAAATGCAAAATATATAAAACAAAATCAAGAATAATGTTTATAACAAAATAAAAATGAGTTATAATTTGGTGTTATAAACTGTGCTGAGGTTCTCGCTCTTTCTTTTAGTTCCTTGCTGTGCAAACATCTTGCATTTCCTCCAATTATCTAACTGGCTTTTATGGTTTGGTTTAATCCCTGACTGGAATTTTGAGAGAGCCTCCATCTCATCCCTTGCCTCAGGCAGCACTAATTGCCTTGAGCCGCCCCTGTCACTAGCACACTGGATAGCCATGTGCCCTTGGTCCAAAAGGAGAAAATATGGAAGGTTGAATATATTGACATATTCACCTTGCTGATTAGAGGGAACGACAACAGTTGCGATTGTTTGGGCTGCCGGGGTAAGTGCAAGCTGGCCAGCAGGAAGACGGATAGCATACCAAGAACGATAGCGAACTGGTGCGCCACCTTCCATATCTTGGCCAGCATGCACACAGTGCTAGGGTTTCTTCAAATACCAAGACAGCATCTGTGAGACTTACAGGGTGTACAAGACAAACACCTGGTTAGATTATGATGAGCAGTTTCGTAGGAACATGGTGGGAAACAAAGGTCTCAGCTGGGACATGAAGGATATAGACTTGTACATCAGGCTGATGATACAGGACCAGAAGGGGAGCAGGGCCGGAGCAACCATACAGTCACAGTGGCCAGGAAAGAACACATGGCTGCAGCAACCCTTTCAGGGTGAGAATAGGTTTGGCTGTTGGGAGAGCAGAGGGGACCTCATTACCTCCCCAGAGTGCCTGAAAGATGTTTGCAGGTTGTTCAATGGGGGCTCCTGCAGATTTAACAGTAGCTGCAAATACAGGTCCCCAACGGCTGTGCTGAGACATGTATTTTTGGGCGGGCCCCCATACCAGTTAAGGTGGAGGTGTTGCGGGTTGTGATAATCAGAAAATGGATTGGTTAGTTCATAGTTTTTTGTTCGGTGTTGATATATCTTATAATGCCTTTCTTATAATCAATCCATGCTATACTGAGATTTCTGCTTTTCTTAGCACTGGCCATGATGGCCTTATTCAACATTAACTGGTCCTTGGTTCCATATGCTCCCCTCTTATTGCCATTTTTCTCTATTGCCATGATATTATTGAACTTGATATGAACATATATTCTGTCTGCATCTATTGCGGTGGACAGCTTATAGATCGATGTTGTAGGTAAATAAGTTATTGGTCTATAATTATTGGGAATATTACTTGGGTCCTCCTTTGGAAGGAGAAATGTTCTTCCTGTTATAAGCCATTGTGGTGTTAAGTCTGGCTGCTTGAAAAATAGATTTTTTCAGTTCTCCAGTTCTTGGTGGAGTGATGTTAATTGTTTCAGCCAAAAGTTGCTTACTCCATCTGGGCCAGGGCTCTTCCAGTTTGCGGCTCATTTTAACTTGCTTTACAGTTCCTTTGTTGTTACTGCAGGCCACTCCATAGGTTTGATGTTTGTTTGTTCTAAATGCTCCTTTATGCAGAGTAACCATATGGTTTCTCCCGAGGTTTCTGTTTCGGCTTCAATTATACTTCATTGGGTATGGGTGAAGAAAGCACCCAGATAAGTGAAAGATTAAAACCTCTGTAGAAATGGGTAAAAGGGGCAACATCTGGAAAAAGGTGTGTATAAATGCCCGTAGCATGGGAAATAAGATTTCAGATGTTGAGGCTTTAATGAAAGAGGCTGACTTGGATTTAATGGCGGTTACAGAGACATAGTTCACAGACAGCCATGACTAGAATGTAATTATACCAGACTATTCTTTTATTCAGAAAGAACAGGATAGGAAGAAGGGGAGAAAAAGTGGCACTATATGTAAAAAATATTAAAGCTATAGAATTAGAGGGCTTAGAAAGAAGAGAGGAGGCACTGTGGGTTAAACTAGAAAGAGGGAAAGGGAAATCAATTTGCACTGGAGTGATATACAGATCCTCCTCACAGGGAGGAGACGTGTATGGAGATTTAATAGAAGACATAAGCTGCATTGTCATGAAAACAGAAGTGCTACTGATAGATGTTTTCAATATGCCGAATTTTGATTTGCAAATCCCTGCTGTGGTGTCATCTAGAAGTAAGGAGATCCTGGATTCTCTACAGGGAGAACTATTCTGTAAATTAGTAACAGAATCCACACATGCTTACCAATGGGGAAAATGTTTCTGATGTTATAGTGGGAGATCATCTCACATCCAGTGATCACCAGATTGTATGATTCGGTATTAGAACTAGGGCTGATAAAATCCATTCAAAAGCAAGGGTCTTAGACTTTAGGAAAACTAACTTTGCCAAGATGGGACAATATCTCAAGGAGTTGTTAGTGGGATGGGAACAACTGGAAGATGTAGAAAAAGTTGGCACAACTGAAAGGGGATATTTTAAGGACAACAAACCTTTTTGTTAGAAAGGTAAATAAATGTAAAAGGAAAAGGAGGATGCTATGGTTCTCAAAAGAAGTAGTGGAAGAGGTGAAAAAGAAGAGGGAGGCCTTTAGGAAATATAAGAGATCACAGAGAGAGGAAGACAGGCATCTATATTTGGAAAAACTTAGAGAAGCTAGGAAAGTAGTCAGGAAAGCAAAGATTAAAAAAAAAAGAAATACCCAATGCAATAAAATGTGGGGATTAGACATTTTTCAGATACGTTAGTGAGAGCAGGAAGGGCAAAAGAGGTATTGTCAGACTCAAGGGTGAAGGAAGGAATATGTCGAAGCTGATGAGGATAAAGCAGAATTGCTTAACAAATATTTCTGTTTTTTGTTCACAGATGAAGGGCCAGGAGCAGACCCTCAGAACACACCAACAAATAGGAACAGAATGCTGCTAAAAGAGAATGGTGAGGTTTTCAAAGCCCAATCAATTGCAGAATCTTTGGGTGCATGGGTTTACCAGAAGCAAGTCTTGTCAGACAAATCTGATTTCTTTGACTGACTGACCAACCAGGGAGTTGAACCGAGGGAGAGCCCTAGATATGGTTTATTTAGATTTCAGGTGCTTATAAACAAACTGAGCACACTAAGAATGAACCCTAAAGTTACTGACTGGGTTAGAAATCGGTTGAGTGGAAGGCAACAAAGAGTACAGGTAAATGGAGCTCACTCTGAGGAGAAGGAAGTTACCAGTGGTATGCCACAGGGATCTGTCCTTAGTCTGATTATTTTTAACATTTTTGCTAGTGATATTGCAGAAGGGCTGTCGGGTAATGTTTGCCTCTTTGCAGATGATACCAAAATCTGCAATATAATAGACACCCAGGAAGGAGTAGATAACATGAGGATAGATCTAGCTAAGCTTGAAGAATGGTCAAGAATTTGACAGCTGAGATTTAATGCTAAAAAAATGCAGGGTCATGCATTTGGGCTGCAAAAATGCAAGGGAGTGGTACAGTGTAGGAGGGTGAAGTACTTCTGTCCATGAATGGAGAACGGGACCTGGGCATGATTGTGTCTAAAAATCTTAAAGTAGCTACACAGGCAGAAAAGGCAACGGCGAAAGCCAGAAGGATGCTTGGGTGCATAGGAATAGGAATGAAAAACCCTAAAAAAAACCAGCACACATAAACCAAAAATAACTTTTTTTGTTGGAATAGCCAGCACAGTTAACAGGACTTTACCTGCTACCACAGTGGCCCGTCCATTTTAATCAAATTTGTAAATCAAATTAAAAACAGCTCTTATTCAAAAACGGCTGGTACTTAGCTTTGTAGAAAAGAGCAGGCTGTAGGAACGTTGTTTGCAATGATAAATTGATATCACTCCAGTAGGTCAATTTATATCAATCAGTGATATCAATTTATCGTTGCAAACAACGTTCCTACAGCCTGCTCTTTTCTACAAAGCTAAGTACCAGCCGTTTTTGAATAAGAGCTGTTTTTAATTTGATTTACAAATTTGATTAAAATGGACGGGCCACTGTGGTAGCAGGTAAAGTCCTGTTAACTGTGCTGGCTATTCCAACAAAAAAAGTTATTTTTGGTTTATGTGTGCTGGGTTTTTTTAGAGTTTTTCATATTTTTTAGACTCAGTTTAGAAGGTTTTGGTGTGTTCTTAGGAATAGGAATGGCCAGCAGAAAAAAGGAGGCGATAGTGCCTCTGTATAAATCTCTGGTGTGCCCTCATTTGGCGTATTGTGTGCAATTCTGGAGACCGCACCTTCAAAAGCATATAAACAGGTTGGAGTCTGTGCAGAGGATGGCTACTGAAATGGTTAGTGTTCTTCATTATAAAGCTTATGAGGGCAGACTTAAAGATCTTAATATGTATACTTTAGAGGAAAGGTGGGATAGAGGAGATATGATAGAGATGTTTAAATACATCCATGGCATAAATGCACAAGAGGTGAATCTCTTTCAATTGAAAGCAAGCTCTGATATGAAGGGACATTGGATGAGGATGAAAGGGGATAGACTCAGGAGTAATATGCAGAAATATTTCTTTAAGGAAAGAGTGGTAAATGCGTGGAATAGTCTCCCAGTGGAGGTAGTAGAGACAAGGACAGTATCTGAATTTTAAAAAAAGCATGGGACAAACACAGAGGATCTCTAAAGGTAAAAAGGAGACTATTGTAGTTGATATGAAGGGCAAACTAGATAGGTCATGTGGTCTTTTTCTGCTGTCATGTTATTCTGTTTCTAATTGTAATGTGGCCTTGCTGAGATTTAGTTTAGATCTTATACAACGGGGTCACTGCGTGAAGTAACTCAGCAAGACTTGATGACGGGACTTTGTTCTCTCCCCCAAGAGATGCACATCAATTCACCAACAACTGTTAGTGAATTTTTATGTCGCACGGCCCCTTAGTGATTATGCTGATGCTTTACCTTTTATACCCTCTGCTTGTGGCTATTTATTTTAAAATCTTAAAATATGTCTCTTCCTGATCACAGTCTTCTCAGTTTTAAATTTGTTTTACTACCTTTTCTGAAGCCACTTGTTTGTGAGTGATTACTAGATTCCGAGCTCCAGAGAAAAAGGTTTCCTATCTATATCTGTACAGTGCCATGTACATCTAAGAGCACAAAAGAAATGGTAGTAGTAACAGATGGGGTGCAAAAATTGTTCCATGGGGATCCCCCTTCGCTATAATTGCTTTGGTACTGGCCATACCAATTGAGCAGACGCTGTACTATTTATTCTCCCCAATATTGCTAGGCAAAAGCAGGTAATTGTCTTTTAAACTACATAACTAATGTTTTCATTAGCAGAAGAGAGCAAGGGGGTAAAAGATTGATTATTGATAAATGCAAATATGTATGCAGCTTATAAACCATGGCTGTGACATTGCTAATGCCACAAGGTTAAACCTTTAATGACCATGATGTATAGTTGAAAAATTCCTACAAGTTCTAACTACAAACACTAATAGCCCTGTGGACAAAAAACAGTTTGTGTGGGTTGCAATGTGCATGGGTGTGGCATCCATAGGGCATGGTGGTGTTTATGCATCACCAACTTCAAAACAAAGGGTGCCGTACAGCAGCTCCCTCCCAGAACCAGCTCAGAGGCTAAGAGTCAGATAACCAAAGTTATTCCTGCTTACAGCAGGCACTGCAATGTAGAAGCAATGTCCAACAGCTCAGAGCCGTTCATCATCCCCTTACACTGAGAACGTGGAGGCTGGAGCCTGCCTGCTTGCTATAGAAAACCTCTGTGTCACATGGTCACAGATGCCGATAGTGAATGCTCCTGAAGCCCCTTCCAGATAGAGAGTCTTAGGCATCGTTGCTACTGCCCAAGGTGCCACCAAATTGAGCCAGTGGCTGAGACAGCTGGCAGGGAACTTTCCAGACCTGGGACCCACAGCTTCTTCAGAGGAAAGGAGACCAGTCCAGTAGGAAAATGTGAAATCAGATTAGCCTGCTAGTAGAGTGGGATACTGATGTTGGAATTGGGGGAGGGGGAAGGCGGGAGAAGAGAATGTTGGTGTAGTTGGAAGGGGAAAAGAGGGGGACAAGGAGGAGGATGCTGATTTTGGGCATGGATAGGGGGGGCACAACCACACAGGGAGATACTATGCAGTGGTGCAAGGAGAGGGATGTTGATACTAGGCATGGAAGGGGGGGGGGTGATAGAAATAAGGAGATCCTGGCTGTGGGAAGGAAACAGAGGAAGATTCTAGGTGGGGTAAGAGAAAAGGAAAATCTCAATGTTGAGCAAGAATAGAGGGAGGAAGAGATGCCGGAGAGGGGTGATGAAGAGAAAAGTTGGTTCTGAACATGGCCAAAAAAAGTTGGATTTGTGCTTGCTATAAATAAACCTTTCCTAGTTTTCGGGCACTTTTTCAAGTTTGCTTCCCCTATTTGGTCTTTGTGTGCACATTGATTGCATACTAGAACTTTTACAAATTGATTGATTGATCGATCTGATAACTGGCTAAACCTCAGTGATCCCAATATTCAGAGGCACTATCCAGACAGTGTTGTTGAATATCCCCACAGATTGCAGAAAAGATGCCCCCTTAACGCCAGGCCTGTCTGTGGATAGAGATAGAGCAGTCCCAGCAGCTAACCGCTAACCGAATCGCTAAACAGCAGAAAGTTAGAACAGTTCATTGGCTATCCTAAATATCTGGTTTTCAGTATCCGGCTAGCAGCTAAATATCACTGCTGGATAGCCAGTGCTCTGTCTGGCCAAACAGTAGATGTTCCATGCTGGATGCTGGATAAGTTTCTCTGCCAAATATCCAATTATAATTAAAGCAGCAGTGACCAGGCACTTTAAAGGCACTGACCACCACCACTGAATGTCATCCCCAAAGCTTTTATCGGCATACTCACACCAGCCTGCATGGACCAGAAGAAAGAAAACTTCTTGTGCCATGTTTGCATTGGCCTGCATGAGCCATAAGAAGGTAGAGGAGGGCTGGCATCAGCCCTCATGGGGAGGACAAAGTATGAGTGAGCCTGTCCTCCTGTCAGCTGGCTATGTAGAGGAAAGTTGCCGCAGTAGGCCAGCGGCTTCAGATTAACACAGGCTGGAGAGGGGAGGGCAGATAAAATGGAGGTTGGTGTTCAATAGGGAAAAAAAGGGGGCCCATCCACACAAGCTTATCCAGGGTCTCTTAAGTGGTTAAAACATCCCCGTTTGGTGCTGGGGGGAGGGGGTCTGAGAAGAGTGCCAAGGATGAACTCGGCGTCCCTGAACTTTTAGAAAGCTAATAAGAGGTCCACACAACCAAAAAGGTTTGGAATGTCTAGTGTAGATGCATTTTCTTAGCAATAAGAGAGAGAAAACAGTACAACAGACCAGGAATGATATCCACACAACTGGAAACACGGGCAGCATGTGCACACCAGTTACTCCAGCAATGCTGAGCTTGTAGACTTAGACGTTGAATTACTTTTCGGAAGACGTTTTTGTCTTTGTTTCAATTTTTCATTTCATCTCTTATTGTGAGCATGTTTTGGAAATATTCTAGCTTTATTTACATGTAAGATTTTGGTTTATATTGCATGGGAACTTTTCTCTATGCCTGGAGCACTTCTGCAGTGAAGCGTAAAGGAAGAATGCGTTTTCTGGTGCACCACCGACTTTTGCCGTCGCCTTGCTCTCCTGGCCATGTGCCAACATTCCCACTGATGTAAGCTATTCACTGCAATTAGAAGCAGCAGTTGCATGGTTTGGTCCATATATTTGATACTTTGCATCATATTATGCATTGATTGTGTGGCTTGGCTCCGATATTATGCAGCATTTACTCCTAGTGGGTTCTTGAAACACCATACTCCTTTCTTAATGCTTGTGTTTAACATACATATGCTTTTGTAAATAGAATCCATGCAAACTATCTTTTTGTTTTATTGCAAAGATATATACTACAGCAATAATACAGGGTGTAGGTCTTGTTTATTTCACTGTCACTATGTCTCTATTAAGCACTGATGCAGTGTAAAACATTAATAGCTCTGTTACAATATTATACACCTGTTTGAAAAAAAATGTAGTTTTGCTTGGGGCCAATCCTCTGGCAACTTTGGAATCCCATCCAGCATTTTTAAATTTGGCAAACTTGAAAATACTCTGGAAAATAAAAAGGGAGACGTGCCAATGCGATAACGACTTTCACATATGAAATATCAGGCAATTGAAAATCTTGGTGAATCGATATCCTTATTTAAGCTTAAAGCAGGGTTAGATAGACTCCAGGTGCCTGGTCGCCATGGCGACTAAGCAGTCAGACCAGGTGCATGAGGCTGAGAGCCCACATGCAACGTTGTCGGGCTGCACATTGGCATCAGGGCTGTCAGCTGTAGCATCAGCCCCGCTCTACCCCGCCCAGCACCGCTAAATTCACTGCAGAGCAGTGGGATCTGTTCTTCACTGCTGCAGTTCCTCTCCTTCTCCTGCTGCAGAATTTGAAATCGGAGCAGCTGCTTCCTGTACTGCGTGAGAAACAGGAAGTCGCTGTTTTCTGCTTTCAACTCCTGGGTGATGCCGGTGGCCAGAGCAGGTGCCAGGACAGGCAGAGTGGTGTTAGCACAAAACAAGATCCCCCCACCCCTGCTTTGCTTGGGACACTTTAAATTTTTAGGTGCCCAAATGAATAGACCGCATGCTGCGGAATGCACATCCCCACTGCAGTTGTGTGCGCTAGAAAACCATATTTGACCAACAAAAATATTACTCATTAAAGAAGACTAAGGGCGAAACTTATGTAGAAGCTCAATAAACATCTATGTTTCAATGTTCCAATAGTTAGATTTGAACCACTAATAATTTAGAATCACTTTATCTGAATTTGCATTATTTTTGTTAACTGATAGAGGCCAATTTTACAACAGGGGGCTTACTTTGAGCTGCAGAAATGCATATACATTATGCCTATTTTAAAAAGGGATCTTCCTGCATATGCATGTCTGCCCTTGGAAAATGGGTGCTCACACTTAACACTTCTTCAGGCTTGCACAAATGACTTGGCTCAGTTCATGTGCACTGGTGCACTTGTTGGGGGTATATGCCAAACATTTTAGGGCCACTAAAGTCTGCTAAGGATTTGCAATTAATGCACCAAAGAAATGCATGTTAATTGCAAAGCCTCCATGTCCATGTCGGGGGCGTAACCAGCATGTTCTGATAGCTAACATGCGCTCCATCAAGGCAGGCTCACTTAATGACTCCCATAGAGGTAAACCCACATTAACAGCCACATTGCCACTGAGCAAGCAGCAATTGCCCTGGCGCTAGTGGTAATGCACTTTATGCCCACACTCTGCCCACTGTCCGCTCAATCCCGCAATCATCGATTAACATGCATTTTAGCATGCAATGGTGGACTCACTCGCACGTCAGTGTTTAATGCACAATGACTGGCAGCCAGAAAGTGCTTTAGTAAAAGGGGCCTTTAGCTGGTTAGCAGATGTGCTAACCAGCTAAAACTCAGTCACTATTCTATTCAGAAGCACTAACCAATTAGTACTGCTGAATATCTTCACAGACTGATGAAAAAACGCCCAGTTAAAACCAGGGTGGTCTGCGGGCAGAGCGAGGGAGGTGCTAGCTGCTAATCAGTTGGTGACAATATTCAGCCGCTAACCAGATAACTTAAGCAGTTTAAGTTGGCTGAGGTGAAAGACTCTCCTAACTTTAACTGCTTTGTACTATCCAGTTAAGAGCTCAATATTGCTGCTAACTAGATATCTGTGCAAGTGGCCAAGCAGCTTGAATATTCATTGGCAGAAATCCGATATGTTCCACCGCTGAATATCCTGTTTAAGTGAAAGCAGCGGCAGCTAGACATTTTATTTAGCCTACCGCCACCATTGAGTACAGTCCCCATTAAGTCTTAACTATGCCAAAATGTCTTGAGAATGCCTACACTTATTCTCGGTAAATATATGCACAAGTAGGCTGTTTGCACATACTTCTATGCACATATACTCATTTTTCTAGCATAAAATGCTGTTTTATCCACTGAACATTATCACCATACAGTACTGTCTGCAGAATCACATATTTTATTAAATCAAAACTGGCGAAAAAATGGCAAGAGGAGTGGCCTAGTAATTGATACAGTAGCCTCAGTTCAGAGAGTCCTGGGTTCAAGTGCCATTGGGGGGCAGCAGCCTCAGGCTGGAGGGACTGGGGTTTCAGTCCCACTGGTGCTCCTTGTGGCCTTGGGCAAGCCATTTAACCCTCCATTGCCTTAAGTACAACCTTAGATTGTGAGCCCTTTGGGGACACGGAAATACCTACAGTACCTGAATGTAACTTCTTTAACCACCTAGCTGCTACCCAGTATGTCAAGTAAATAAAACTATAACTTGTTTTATAATTTTTCTATGACACTGGCTAGCCTGTGTATTGATGTAGTGAATTGTGTGCTTTTGTGTACACTATCTAATTTATCATACGTTTTTCTATGTATGCATCGGTAGCACTATACACTAAACAGCTAGTGGCGGGGCAGTCTGTGGAGATATTTAGTGATACTATCCAGGGAGTGCCGCTGAAGAGCTTGTTCAGCACCTTCATCTTGATAGCGTCCCATTAGCCATCCAAAAAAGGGTTTTGGGTTGACATTGTGTTGTATTATAGTAAAAAGGGAACATGGACAGATTCAGTGAGGCCTAATGGTCTTTTTCTACCATCATATTCTTTTCATATTGTCCCTGCTAGTAGTAACCATAAAGTTGAGTCGCAACATCTTTACTGGATTATCCCACTACATCTGCAACTAGCTTTCGATTTTCAAAATCTGAGCTCAAGGCAAGTTAGTTACAGATGGATTGAAATCTAAGTTGTACCTAAGGCAATGGAGGGTGAAGAGACCTGCCCAAGGTTGATCTCTGGTCTCCCTAATTCTCAACCTGTTGCACTACTCCTCCACTCCAAATCACTATGTTCCCTTCCTTTGGTCAGAGAAGGGAACATGGCTTTGAAAATCTATTCAGATGTCTATTGAGTTAACTCAGTAAAAAAAAAATATCCACTACAGCTTGTATATTAGCCCTTATTTCTTCATATTCAAGCGATCTAACACAGCCAACACAATTCAGTCGCAATTTCAAACCTTTATAATATTTGAGATAATTATTATCAATATTTTAGCATGTATACTTTGCTGAGCTGCTTACTAATATACAGGCCTTCATCCTAAAAAAATAAAGATAGAACTGTTGAACGAATGGCCTCCATGCACAGCTTTCATTACTGAACAAATGGGAGACTTACTGAAGTCTGTAGTTTTCTTGGAACTCACATGGGTTTGTCTTTAGGACAAGAGACTCCAGTGGAGCTCGTCTCAAGTCTGAGAGACCACTCAGTGTCTCTATGTTGTTTTCAGCCAACGACAAATATTGAATCTGAGGTATCTTTGGCAGTTGTTTGAAGGATGTGAAATGATTTTTGCTGACATTTAATTCTTTGCATCTAGAAAGAGCAAAAAATACTTCTCATCATTTTGCGCTTACGTGAAGCTGCAGAGAATTCTGCTTTTAGATGTGCTGTGCTGTGGAAAACAAAACGAAACCGAGATCAACTTGATGGCCCAGGTTAGTGCTTCCAGCTGCAAAGTTTATTTACGTTATTCTTCAGGCAGCTGTAGAAAGACTTAGCTCATGTGGCCTAAACCAAGACCTGTCTTAAGATGATGCCAGAAATCAACAGTGGAAATGTGATGCTTTCTTTAATCTTTTGACAACTTGTGGCTTTGCTAGGGATTGCCATGGCAACCTACGTTAGGCAACCTGAAAATCAATTGTGCTGGATGTGGTGGACTTTGGGGCATGTTTACTAAACATTCCTAACGTGCGGGGCCGCGGTAGTGTGCCTGTGCCATATAAGGAGTGGGCGGTTCAGGCAGAAAAAAGAAAAAAACCCGACCGTACGTGTGCGCGTCGCGCTAATGTGCAGGTCCCACATTAGCGCGTGGAAAGGCTAAGTGGGGCGCTGCTGGGCACATATAGGAACAGAGCTGTAGCACAACGGTGAACACACTAACCAATGGTGCAGGGCCCACGGGTTCAATCCCCCATTGTGCACAACGAAAAAGGCCAGCTGAGGCACCACCTTGAATGTGTAAAAGTGGTTCAGGAGGCAAAGTAATTTTGTACGGCATAAGGCGGCGCACTGTTCTGTTTGGGCGGCATAAGGCGGCGCACTGTTCTTTTTGGGCGGCACAAGGTGGCGCACTGTTAAGTGTGGGCAGCAGGATGCGGCGCGCTGATGGGCATAAGGCTGCGTGCCGATGGTAAAGCAAAGGAACACAACCACAGCACAATGGTTAAGACACTGACCAATGGTGCAGGGACCAGGGGTTCAATCCCTCACAATGCCCTGTGAAAAAGGCTAGCTGAGGCAGTATGTTTTATGTTGTGGAGTGCTGTAGGAGGCTTTTTAATTTTATTTTGTGATAACTACTAGCAAATGCACTCTCACAGCATGTTAACATAAGGCGGCCCATAAGGCACATGTTACAGTGCACCGTCCGCCAAGGCACCCTAGAATGTCCCCTATAGGGCAGCATGTATGTTGCGACACAGGATAATGTATAGTGCACCCTATATGGATGCCAACCATAAAGTGCCCTATAGGGCGCCCCATAAAGCACCCTCAGAGGCACCTTATGGGTACAGTACGCTGAGGGTGTTATTGCTGGCATCAACATATGTACAGTAAATTAAAAAATGCTTTGGACACCCCTATCACAGAACCCCACTGTGGGTTTGAACCCATGACCTCTGGCTGCACAGGCAGTGACGTAACCATTGGGCTACAGCTCTTTAGCTGTAAGCAAGCCCCTGGCTGGCTGCAGATAGGCTGCACGTCACCTCACAGACAGTCTGCTGTTGTAAACAGGATAGGGTTAGGCCACCCGTACCCATGATGCACTGCACATGCAAATCAGCTGTCCACAGATGCACACAGGATGGGAAATGCACCCCTAACGCTCCCCGGCCTGGTAGGGGGACGTGTCCGTGTGCACCCACACAGCACCTCGGCCTGGTAGGGTGTCCTGAGTGGGTGGACAAACAGCAAAGAGTAGCTAAACACCATCACATTGTGCGGTTACTGTGCTCACCCTGAGTTTGTGATGTTGCGCCCAGGACCAGGTCCACAACACCTTCCATGGCTGAATGTGGCCATGCCAGAGCTCCAAAGCAGCAATAACCATGGACCCCTAGGTGGATAAAACACAGTTTCCCACCAACAGATCCCCATCCCCCCCCCCCCCCCTTGCACCGATGGCAGTAGAGTGGACCATCAACCCCAGTCCTGCTGGGGAACAGACACCCCACAGGGCAGTCCAAGCAGCTCCACACACATCCATAACACAATATCAGACAGACATTAGGCCTGGATATTCACAGATGCACCCCACCACTATCTGATATTCTCCTGCAGCAAGCCATCAGCCACTGCACCCTGCAAGGTGCTCCATCAAGACACATACCATCTGTGCACAGTCTGCTGGTTGGTCCTGATGGAAATGCATGCACCCACAACTGGGGTGGCAGCACACACAAGCAGATAAGTCAGCAAAGAGGCCCCAACAGGAAACCCATATATATCACATGAGAGAAACACAATACAGCACTATGGGGGTGCCTAGCCATGCTGCCGTCACTGCACACTCAGGGTGAGAGTGATCCCCCAGCAGCACATACAGAGGTCACCCTGTCTGTGTAGGTGGTGGCCGGGCACTACCATGTCCCTGCCAGTGCCCTATGCCCTGTGCAGCTGCATCCTGGTCAGCCCACCCTGTCTGAGATGTACCCATGGTCCCTTGCTACTCATTATGCACATTGGCAGGCCAATACTGGCAACAGTGCTGGCAGTGTGGGCTGTGGAAGGGGCTTGCAGCCAACACCCACTGTATAGACAGACACACACTTCCACACCTATGCCATCATGGTGCTACTATTGAGGAGGTAATTAGCCTTGCCCACCAAACCGGTCCTGGGCACGGCAAGGCATGGATATGGTACACAGTACTGCTGGGGGTCACTCCCCAGGGTGGTAAACACCGTCAGAGGCCAGGCCTGGAGCACGCACCGCAAACACCTAACAGATTGTTCTGATGGGGTCAACTAGCAGTATGTGCGTAACGTATGGATATCTATCTGCCAGTACTCCTAGCAAACGTCTCAGAGCTGTGTACCGTATACCTCAGGTGTAGGGTGACATTGCTAAGGTATGCAGGTGCTAGTATTGGGAGATGCACTCTGGGTCCAATGTTCTGCCTCTCCAGGAGACATTGGCAAATGGGGCCTGTGGGTGTGGGTGTGGGTGTGTCTGGCCCTGTTGGCTGCTGCTTTACGGCAGAGATTCCCAACTCCAGTCCAGGTTTGCATCACACTGTTCGGGTTTTCCTGCTGTCCCTCATGAATATGCATGAGCTACATCTACATGCCATGGGGGTGGTGCATAGATATACAGCACAGGCATTTGTATGAGTGGCAGCATGGAACCTGACTGGTGTGTGGCCCACCAGGACTGCATTTGGGAGATTCTGCTCTAGGTACTGCCCCTGTTCATGGTGTCTGTGCTCAGTGGGGTAAAAGATAGACGTAGTACCATTGCATATGTCCTCGCCACGAAAGGTGTGTCCTTACTATCACTGTTTAGTTGTGGGAAAAATATGTGGGCAGGATTGGCGGTAGCCCCTGCTGGGCTTTGAACCTGTGACCTTCTGTTCTTGCATGCACTGTCTGTGTGCACTGCACCACCGTGTAGCCACAGATTGGATGGATTCCCTGGAACATCCATGACTGTGGATCCAGCAGGGCCTGTCTGTTGCAGTGGACTGTGCAAGCCTGCACATGGCTAGGCTTCTGTCTTCTGTAGCTAGCAGCCACTGCCCCCTGCACCACATGTACTCGTCCGCCAACATGCTGGCATGAGCTTCTCTCAGAAAAAGCAGATGACCTGATTGCAATGTGGCAGTACGGGACTGCATTTGGGGGACTTGGCTGTAGGTAATGCCCATTGTTGTGGTGTGTGTGCGGTGTTGGGTAAAATATGGGTGTTTTCCCCATGCTTATGTTTCCTGCAATACAAGGGATTCTGCGCTATCTTTGTTTAGTGGTGGGTAAAATATAGGGACTGGGCTGGCAAGTGCCCCAGCTGGGATTTGAACCTCTGACCCTCTGGTCCTAGAGGTAATGGCTCTGTCCGCTGCACCACACTATGCCCACAGAGACAGTGCAGCCCCTGGAGGTAGTAAACCTGGCAGGATGGAGTCGCAAACCCTGCTCTATGCATTTTTACTGTGGGCACATGCACCCTGTCTGGTGACAAACGTGCACATAAACCCCAGAAATGACCACGGAAAACGGGGGACACAATATCACCACGCTGGGCAACAGTGATATTAATGGGCAACCATAGAAAACACTCCCAGGAAAGCTCCAACAAAAAGGAAATGTTTTTTGGAAGAGTCTCAACTCCGTACACCTTTCCAAAAATCATTTCGTTTTGCTGGAGCTTTCCTGGGTGTGTTTTTTAGTTTTGCCCATTACTATAACTGTTCCCCAGCTGAATTCCTATTTTTACAATTTTTGTTGTGGTCCTTTTCTAGTTTTAATTCCACTTTTGGGCTGTGCACATGTATCACACTGCTCACGTTTTGCAGGTTTCCCGGTTTTGCTGTACATTGCTGACGGAAATGGTTTCTCTTCCCTTTAAATGCATTCTACCGCGAGTGATTCACTCGCGCTATTTTTCCTTTGAAATTCAGCCCCGATAATGTGCGGGGTGCCTCTCCCCTCCCCTTCCCTGCCCATTAACCCCTTCTCTCCGCCCCTCCGGGGCCTTCCTCCGCCCTCCGTTAGCCTTTCCACGCCTCTATCGGACATTTGCGGGCCCATACTTGTGCGGCACCCGTTAGTGTGACGCGCAAGGGTGCGGGGCTTCAGTGCACGTGTGCGGGGTGCTTAAGCGCTCTTAAATCCGCTTTTAGTGCGCTATTTTGCGGCTGCGCACATTGGCGGTTTTTAGTAAACATGCCCCTTAGTTAAAACTTTCATATAAATAGGGCAAGTGATAAGCATTCTCGATGAATGAATGCAGTTTTGCCAAAGTGGAAATTAGCTTTTATATCTGTTACCAAAGAGGTTTCATGCCTACCTTGGCAATTTGATGGCACTCAGATCTGTCAAGCAGTTGTCCACCAACCAAAGTCTTTCCACTCGAATTAATCTCCGTAAGATCCTCTGAAAGTTCTTTTGCTGGTACTGGTCCCCTAAGCACTGAAATGAAAGGTTCACATTCTGAAAGATATAATAAAATCGGAATCAGGTTATGCTATGAAAAGTGGGCCGTTACTATGCTCTCTACCTAACACCTTTAAGACTGCCTTAGAAACAAAAAAGATGTTGGCGATACACGGAGCACTTTGCCCATGCAATCTGCCTACTATGCTGGCAAAGGTCTTACTCCATCTGTAGTCTCCCTTCTCCCTCCCACCAAGATCATTTTAAGGCTTATGCAATAAACCTAGCATGCATATTAAAGGCCTTTGCTGCATGCTAGAAATAAAATGATATGCAAGGAGACTTCACTGGGGATGCTAAAATGCTCCCCAAGCATATTAGCAGTTTGATGTTAAAATTAGCACCAACTTGCATATAAAAGGGAGACCATAATGTACCAATTGGATTTTTTCCAGGCCCACAATAAATAGTGTGAAATGCCCTTAACTTTTGCTTTTTGCTATGGGTTTAGTAAAACCCAGAAATTCTGCCTCAGAGTAGGTGTTACATTTTTACCAGGCTCAGAAACCGTAAAGCCTCCAGTATTCTGTCAGAGGCATGCCCAGAATCTTCCCATGCAGTTATCATCGGCACGCCCATCAGCAATGAGACATTTATAGCATGCCAACTGCTTTGTCAGTAACTCAGTGGTGCCCTATCTGCTGCATTAACAGTTAGCACACACTTAACTGCCTTCACCTTACCTGTTGGGCATGGTCCCCACCCGCTGCCTGTCCGTTCCCTATCCCATTCCATGTGCAGCAGTTCATGGGAATTAGCCTGCTGTCAAATCCCAGCACTCTTAGCATAGAGAAGCATGGAGTGGAGGAGTGGCCCAGTGGTTGGGGCAAGGTACTTCAGGCCAGAAGGTCAGGGGTTCAAATCCCACTAGAGGACAGCAACCTTGGGCCGGAAGGACTGGGGTTTCTAGTCCCACAGGTGCTCCTTGTGGTCTTGGGCAAGCCACTTAACCCTCCATAGCCCATGTTCCCTGTAAAATAGTTATCTCCAAGTTATAATGCCCTGTTCAATGTAATTTCAGTTCATTCAATGTAAACCACACTGATGCAGAATAGCACGGTATATAAGAGAATGTAAATAAATAAATAAAATAAAATAGCAGGTGCTAATTCCTGCCTTAACTGCTTATCACACTTTAGTAACTTGCTCCCTTGTAGCCTCCAATTATTGTTCACCAGGTTTTTTTTATTAACTGTGGAGGCTAGTTTTGATATATTTGCAATATTGAACTTAAGAAAGCTGCAGCGCAACATGGAGGGCATGGGATTTATCACTGGTTTGCTTGTATTACAGCCTCTTCTTTACTGCTTTGTGTTGCAGATAAATCCTATGGTCTTATAATAAAGTGCTTATCTTCTCAACCATCTGTCTTCCCTGGGCCCAAGTAGCCATATGTCTGTGGGTTGCAGCAGCAGGACTAGCCCATCCACACGGCAGACTTGGTGGCTGCCTAGGGCAGCAGACCCTGGTGGGCAGCCTTACTCCATTTTGAAAGAGGCACATCTCAAAATGGAGCCGGGCCACCGCAAGATGAGAAGATGGATTTGGGGGTGGCCAAAAACTAATTTATGCTTTTAAAGAATTTGCAAACTAGAATTTTCAAAATAACTTGACAGTATCTTTTTTTTTAAGCTTTACGTCACCAAAATTTCCCAGTAAAGTTATGTTTACTTACCTACAGAGGCATCTACTGCTCTCAGATGCCACTCAAGAAAAAGGCTTTGTATCAAAGCTTTCAAGGCTTAACTCAGCAGCTACTAACCAGATAAGTGCTGATGACAGCTACATGGTACCACTTAATATTTCTTCTGACTGCCTTGGCACTATCAGAGCGCGCTGGGGTGAAAGGAGAACAGAGTTGGCGTGGAGAAAGAAAATATCCATAAAGCCGTGATTTTCGGTGCTGAGATACAGATAGCTTAGGACATAAAACTGCTGTCCTACATAGCTATTCGGGCAGCTACCCAGATAGCAGTGCTGAAAATCACCACGGTATGAATTGTGGCTGGGTCTGACTGCAGTCACCAGATATTCAATGCCAGCCAGTATCCAGATAACAACACCGAATATCCGGCTTTTGGACAGTGCTGATCACCCCAGCTAAATATTGACCCATATGCATATCCTTAGCTGTTTCGTCCTTAGCAAATAATACGATAGTCACATCCGTTCCATTCACTCTAATGTTTTCGGTACAACCCAGCATGCAGCTTGACTTTTAAACTTTACCACGCAGTTCTCCCAGTTTTCTTGCAGCCTCTGTTGCCATCTTTCGTCTTCAGTCAGCTTTCTTTTTCTTTGCAACATGTGTGATTCCCCTCTCATAAATAGTTCTTCTTCGCAAGGCCCTGTTTGAAAACAATGAACATTGTTTCTTCACAGCTATTTTATAATGGGGCTTCTTTCTAAACCATGTTAGCTATGAATGCTGCAGTTAGCACAAGCTAATTTCTGCATTAAATTCCTAACGTGGAAGAGGTAGAGTTAGGTGCTGAATGTGCCTCATGGTTAGTATGCTATTTACACATTAAGGGGCTTATTCTGTGCCACGAATAGCAGGGATGGATGGCCCAACAGGACGTCAATCCCTGCTATTCGTGCCTTCACCCGGCCGTGACTAACGTCCCCGCCAGTTGTGCGGGGTGAAGTTAGATGGGGGCGGGGAAGTGGCAGCTCAGGGGCAGAGTCTGGGCGGTCGTAGGCCCTGGACTTACAGGGCCGATTCTAATGTTGGCCCTGTACGTCCAGGACCAGTGACTTATATGGGGAAGTTATTCCACCTCCAAGGTGGAATAACTTCCCCGTATGTCATTTTGCCCTCACTTGGTTTGCAGCTTGTCATGCTGTGAGGGCTTGTGTGCATCAGTGATGCTGAGAGCTAAACTATCGGTAGTTTAACTACTGGCAGGGTCTCAGCTGAGGTGCCAGACCAAGACAAACCACCCTTCTGGGCAGCAGCAGAATGGGATAGTGTTGACAGCAGAGGATCACATTTCTGTGACAACGGCAACAACACCAAACTTAAACTGCATGGAAGAAAGGCCCAGCAATCTACTTCTGTATCTTGCCATGAAAACCCAATGGATAGTTACAACAAAACAAATTGTGCTATAGTGCTGGAAGATGAGACCCCCAGGTTGGAAGGCACTCAACTAGCTACTGGGGAAGAGCTGAAGACTTCTCATTTATAATAAAGAAGAAACTTGCAAGAACTGTAATGAAATACAATGTAGTCAGCGAATGCTTAATCTCTATTCATCTATGAGGCATGCCTATCAACACAACTATAATTCAAATATATGTCCCAACAACAGCTGCAGAAGAGAATGAAATTGAAGAGTTCTATGAACAAGTACAAGCTGAAATTGACAGAACATGCAAACAGGATATCCTGATAGTCATGGGTGACTGGAACGCAAAAGTTGGCAACAAAGAAGAAGGCAAGGTATTTGGAAAATATGGACTTGGCAACAGAAATGAAGCTGGAGAAAGACTGATAGAATTCTGCAAGACCAACGATCTATTCATCTCAAACACCTCCTTCCATCAACACAAGCGGCGACTGTACACATGGACTTCACCCAATGGATTGTATAAAAATCAAATTGACTACGTCTGTGGATGTCAACGATGGAAAAGTTCTATAACATCAACAAAGACAAAACCTGGAGATGACTGTGATACAGATCATCAACTACTAGTATGCAAACTCAAGCTAAAGTTGAAAAAGAGCAAAACCACTCATACATGCAGCAAAATATGACCTTGAGAATATACCACTAGAATTTAAAGACTGCCTGCAAAATTGATTTGCTGCTTTAGATACAAATGACAGAGCTCCAGAAGAGTTATGGAATGACATCAAGAAGGTTGTGTTGGAAGAAAGCGAGAAGTCTCTACAAAAGGTGAAAAAGTAAAAACGGCCAAAATGGATGACGGAAGAATCTCTGAAAATTTCCCAGAAACGTAGAGAAGCTAAAGCCAGAGGAGAAAGAAAGACAATAACAGAACTCAACAGAGATTTCCAATGTGCAGCAAGACAGGGCAAGGAAAAGTACTACAATGACGCATGCAAGGAAATAGAAGCAGAAACTATTAGAGGAAGAACAAGATCAGCTTTCCTAAAGCTACGAGAGTTAAAGAAAAAGTTCCAGCCTCAAATTGGAATGTTACAAGATGCTCAAGGTTCTATGTTGAATGATGCTGAGAAGATCAAGAAAAGGTGGAAGGAATATACTGAGTTTTTATATGATAAAGATCAAGTGGACCAACAGCCATTTCAACCTGTACCTTATGATCGGGAACCATTGGTGATGAAAGAAGAAGTTAAAGCAGCATTGAAAGCCTTATCAAAGAACAAAGCATCAGGCATTGATAGCATTCCCATAGAAGTATTACAGCAATCTGATGCAGCTGTTACCGTACTTACAAGGCTCTGCCAAGAAATATGGAAGACAACATCATGGCCGACTGACTGGAAAAGATCTGTGTTTATACCAATACTAAAGAAAGGTGATCCAACTGACTGGAAATTATCGCACAATCACTCTGATCCCACATGCCAGCAAGATTCTACTGAAGATTATTCAAAAGAGACTACAGTCATACCTGGAACAAGAACTACCTGAAGTGCAAGCAGAGTTCAGGAAAGGGCGAGGAACGAGAGACGACATTGCGGATGTGAGATGGATCCTTGAAAAGACTAAAGAATACCAAAAGGATATCTATTTGTGCTTTATTGACTATAGCAAGGCTTTTGACTGTGCAAACCATGAGAAACTCTGGGCCACATTAAGAAGCATGGGTATACCTGAACACCTGATCATACTCTTGCAAAATCTGTACATTGATCAAGAAGCAGCAGTTCGAACGGTATAAGGAAAAATAGAATGGTTTAAAATAAGCAAAGGTGTAAGACAAGGCTGCATACTTTCCCCCTATCTGTTTAATTTATATGCAGAACAAATCATCAGAGAAGCAGGATTGTATGAAGACAACAGAGGTGTGAAGATTGGTGGAAGACTCATCAAGAACCTTCGCTATGCTGATGATACCACATTACTGGCTGAAACATTTGCTTCTCACATTCAAAGAACATAGTCTCAAAATGGGCCTGCACCTTAATGTAAAGAAGACAAAGTTCATGACAACTGGCATAATCAACAGGTTCATCGTTGAAGGAGAAGAAATTGAAATTGTGAACAACTTTAACCTACTTGGATCAACTATCAATAAATAAGCAACAAGCAGTCAAGAAATCAGATGACGCATTGCTCTTGGCAGAATGGCTATGAAAGACCTAGATAAGATTCTCAAGAGCAGAGATGTCTCTCTCCATACAAAGATTCGACTTGTTCAAGCCATGGAATTTTCAATAACATCATATGGATGTGAAAGCTGGACAGTGAAAAAGATAGAGAGGAAGAAAATTGATGCCTCTGAATTATGGTGCTGGCGGTGAATACTGTGTATACCATGGACTGCCCGAAGAACAAACCAGTTGGTACTAGAGGAGATCAAACTTAAGCTTTCTTCAGAAGCTCAGATGACAAGACTTCGACTTTCATACTTTGGACACATCATGCGAAGAGAGAGATCATTAGAGAAAGACATCATGCTTGGCAAGATAGAAGGTCAGCGCAAAAGAGGAAGGCCAGCAATGAGATGGATCGATACAATAACAGCAGCTATGGGTACCGGTCTGTCAACAATGAGCCGCCTGACTCAAGACCGAACACAATTTAGAATAGCTATCCAGAGGGTCGCCATGAGTCAACACCGACTCGACGGCACTTAACAACAACAACAGCATGTCATTTTGCGGTGGGCCCAGGGCTTACAGTGGGCAAGGTGGGCCTGAAGGCAGTCCCCGCAGCCTGACCCTGGCCTTTGCAGGCCAAATCGGAGGTCAGGCTGCAGGGAATGAGATCCTGCAGTCTGGTGGCTGGCATCGTGGCTCTTCAATGGAGCCACGGTGCCATGGCAACATGACATCATGGCGCCGTGGCTCCGTTGAGGAGCCTTGACTGAGTTAGCTGGGGACAGTCCTGCTCATGCAGGCCGGACTAAATTGCAGTAAAGCCATTATCTGGATTCACCCTCATTCATTTCCTAAAGTAATAACATTTCATTTTTTCCACATGAGTGAGGAAATAGTGAACATAAGAATCACCATACTGGGTCAGACCAAGGTCCATCAAGCCCAGTATCCTGTTTCCAACAGTGGCCAATCCAGGTCACTAGTACCTGGCAGTGCTTCTCACATTTTTTGCAAGATTAAAAAGTCCACTTGAAAACAGTGTTCCAAAGTTTAAACTATAATTGGACTCTTGCACACTACCATAAAGTATCTAAAACATGTGGAGGCCAATTCTGTAGGTGCACGTTCGGACGTCCAGAAATCCGGATGGCCCGGAGATGCACCCAATTCTGTTCCCACAGGGGCTAGATAGCCCCAAGGGAGCAGAATTGCAGCATAGGGCCTTGATGTCCAGGATGTGCCACGATTTAGGCATCCCAGACATCCAGGCACTTCTCTGGCTAGCCCAGCCAGGCTCCTGGAGGTAGAATAAGTCCCCCGTCTAAATCCCCAATCCCAGACGTACGGGGCCATCATTGGAATAGCTCCTGTACATCTGGGTTGAGGATCACGCCTCCAGCCTGCCCTCGCTCCTCTCTTAGCTCTCCCCTCCTGCCCTCGTACAGAGTGCCCCACACATTTCTGTTGTATGTGTTTGGAGCTCTGTCCTTGGTTTTGGCACCCTGGCATTTAGCGGTGATGTACGTCCATACCAGACATACATCTCTGCTAAATGCTGATCAGAATCTACCCCATAGTTAATCTATGTAACCAGGATTGTATCAGGCTAGAAATATGCCCTATGCGACTAACGAATCTGGTGCCCCTCTACCCAGCCATGTTCAGTAACTCATTCTTTTTGAGCTTCCTGGAAGCCCAGTGATGATATCAGTGCCCTCTTCTGTGCTTTCACCCTGTGTAGCCACACCGCTCGCACAGCCCTTGGTACAGCCCTATATGCATCTTTCTTTATTTCCCTTCCAGATGCACTGCTAAGCTAGCTCCAGAAAAACCTCTACTACTATACCAAGTTACCTGGCATCCTGCTATCAAATTAGTTATGTATGAGCAGATGCTCTTTTCAGCTCCAAAGTAAGGTCTCATCGGACCAGAGCTGCTATAAAACTTCAGTCTTGCCTAGAGTCTCTCTCACTGAATGCTGTCTGCTAAGCAGCCACATATAATCCTCTTTGATACCTTTATGTCCCACTTCTGTCAAAAAGGAAGACAAAAAATAAATTTTTCATTGAGCTATGTTGCCCAAACTGTCTGTCTTCCCTAGAAACTCTCATGCATTCTAACTGCAGACCACTTTTGAGAATTGCTCAAGGCAAAAGAAACGAGCAGCTCTAAGCTTGCGATTCACTCGTGTACTTGATTCAATCCTGCTTGTCAATGGGAAAAAAGTAATGTTGCTTACCTTTAACAAGTGTTTTCCGTAAACAGCAGGATTGATAAAGCACACCATCCCCGAGAATTGCCTATACTCTTGAGCTTTGGGAACAAACGGGATTGCTGACGAGACCACTGTACATGAAAAAGGCCATTCATGTGAGATCGGTTCCATCCTGGAGCCATCAGATGACATCGCCGTCTTGTGTGTCTTATCTATCCTGCTGTCTACAGAAAACATCTATTACAAGTAAGCAATATTGCTTTCTCTGAATTACCTGAATAGTGAATTGTTGGGAACACTGCCAGCAGTTACTGCAAAGCCTTGTAACATGGAGACTTTGCAGTTACCATGTGTTAAGTTTGGCCATTCACCCATAGGCCTCAGTACATTTTATTAAACACTGTAAATATTTTGACTGCTACATTACTACAAGTGTATTAGTAATTATGTAAGGCCTTTCATCAGAAAGAAATAATCACATTGTTTCCTGTTGTTAAAGATAACATTTTAGAAGATTGATGTAAATATATTGAGGGGAATTTTAGAAGGGACATCCAAGTGCAATTTGGGACGTCTAAGCCAGGATGTCTGGAAAAAAAAAAGCAGGCATGTCCAGGTGCAGACCTGAACATCTACGAATAGTCTAATGGTTAGAGCAGTGAACTAGGAACAGGAAAGACAGGGTTCAAATCGCTCTACTGCTATCATTGAGGTTATGCTGAGTACTGGGGATGAAGGAGTACTATTTTCTCTACACCCTCTGGAGCAGGTCTAAACTTAGGAAGTTTCAGAGATCAGGTGGGAGATGTCCAGGTTCCTGGAATTGCCTCTGACACACCTTCACCATGCCCCTGTTCAGACTTGGATGTCCCCAGAGTCAGCTTCTAAAATGTGTCTGGAGACATCTCTGTGGTCATTTTCAGATGTCCAAAGTGCAAATAGGGTTTCCAAAATAACCCCCATTGTGACTACTAGACCTAGAGAGGATGGTTTTCAGAGATTTATGCAGATAGAAACAGTTTTACTGGAATTAATCAACACTCTGAAAATTGTCCTTCTCTATTGTGCGAATACTTTCCTTATGTAAAATTACTGTGGGGAAAAAGTATCCATGAGTTTGCCCCAAAATGCATATATTGAAAATTATACCCTAAATAAAGTAATGCAAACCAATGAACATTGGCTGGAAGATCACCAAGCTCAATCTGCCTCTGTCTATCTTCCACTCTTATCTTTCTACCAAGGGAAGGATGCCACACATACATAGTTTCATTTACATGCGTAGATTGATTACAAGTGGAAATAGTGATTTTGGAAAGCTATGCCATATAGAGATTTCAAGGGGGCATGGTTTGGGTGGGCTGAAAATATAGGTGTGTATTCCCCATTTTACAAGGGAAATACATGTGTAGACCTAGAAATGTCTACATCAGCTGTTACACCTTCCCTGAGGCATGCTTATGTGCCAGCCTGAAGAGTCAGGTGCACAGGATAATGGAACTCCTCCCCTGAACCTTCCACAAGCCTCCACTAGGGGTCGTCAGGTACAATTTTGAATCTGGAACCTGACAGGGCAAGATCAACTGGGGATTGCTCCTGCCCCCAGTAAGATCTCGGGAGAGGATCTTAGCTGAGAGGTTTTCATCAGTGGAGTCTGCCTTCCTTGGGAGGGTTTGGGACGGGTACCGATGATGTCAGGGATGCAGGAAGAGTACTTATGATGTGGGGGGTTCAGGGGGATCTGCCTTTGTTGGAGGGGGGAATGCAGAGATAGGGGGATTGATGATGTCTGGAGCAGGTATTTTAAAAAGCTGCTGATGTGGAAATTTGAGGAAAGCAGAACACTTTTTTCCCCCATGTGCAGTTTTTTAAAATTAGGCTTCAGATAGACATGCTGGCAAATGTGTGTACACTCCTTGGGGGAGCCTTTTATAAAATACATGGGGAATTGAGAACGTCCCAACTGGACGTCTCAATTCCCAATCCAACAGTCTTTGTAAAATGGGCATTCAAATCTAGTTAAAAGATTTTCAGTAAATACTGATGGAGGTAATCCAACAAACAGAGTATTTGCATATTCCAGTGCCTTCTAGGGATGTGCAGAACAGTCCTGTTTTGTTTTTCTGCATTTCATTAGGCTTTGGTTGTGTTTCAGATTAGCTTTCATTAGGCATTATTTGTAAATAATGCATGATAAGAATGACACAAAGAAAAAGAAGAACTTCATATTTTTTGGGGTTCATTTTGAAACAAAGGTCTTGGGGCAATTTAATATAAAAACTTCTCTTGCAACTTGACTTCCAACACAGAAATGTAGGAGAAAGTAGAAAATAGCATACTTCAGCAAGCTAGAGCGTTGATCAAAGATACAATATTTTCTTTTACCTTCTCTTATTCTGGGACAACGAATCTGGGACCCTTGAACATCATGTTCATTTATCTTGAGCCATGTAAGATACTTGTACGTGTCACATGGGAGCTTGAAAGAAAGAAGAAAACTATCAAGGGGACACATTCCTGTTAAGAGATGAGTTGTTGGGTTTAATAATGGATTATTTTCACTTTTGTCAGTAGAAAAAAAAGAAAAAGATTATTTAATAGTTATGTATCCAGTGTGTCAGAGAGACATACAAGGTTCAGTTAAGATTTGGTGTGAAAATTGCAAATGTGATCTTATTCTCTTTGCTTCTGGCTTATAAAAGTAATATTTCAGTGTTTTTTTTTCTATTCATGGAAAGGCAGCAGGAGGGAGTCCAAATCACTGACAATAACTGGGTGCTGGGTGAAGGGGACCCTCCTTCCTTTTTCTGGGCCATTGCTCTATTATTGTGGCTTGAATTTCTTTGGAGTTGAGGTTAGGGGTCGTGGTGATAACCAGGGAAACCAGGATTCAATCCTACTGAGGCTCCTTGTGGCCTTGGGCAAGCCACTAAACCCTCCATTTCCTCAGGTACAAACTTCCTCCAGGGACAGAAAAACACCTACTGTACCTGCATATAACTTGCCTTTAACTCTTACAGGGGGTGATCTTGGCCAACTGGAAACTGTGCTTAAAAATTGAAGGATATGGGGGCATCGAATACTTGCTGTTACTCAGTTGCTAGTGGAAGAGTCATATGTTCTCCTGATCCATGGGCATGGCTGGGGACTACGCCTAGTAGATAAGACCCTAGCTAATGATATGGTGGGGCTTGATTTTTGGTGCAATATCTTAGGGCTAAATTTTTCTGCATAGAGATGGGTCAAGGGTTACTCAGCTAGCAATATGGCCATTAGTTTCCACCATCCAAACTGTACTGGCTCAGGAAATTATTGGGAAATATATATATATTAATTAATTTATTTATTTATTTAACAAGCATTTCTATACCGCTCTTTCCCATGGTTCAAGTGCGGTTTACAGAGAACTAAAGTTTATAAGGTATGGAGAGGTTCATACCTAGTCATTTTACAAATAACAATTGTAACTTTTGCAGGTAACAGAATAACTAAGTGCATGCAATACAATTAACAATATTACAACTCTTACAAAACGGGCTACATTCCAAGGGGTATGTTTGGGATATAAACCAACTTTTTACAATATTACATTATTAGGGTGTATAAAGGTCAGCATGTGCAAGGTATAATAATTGTTAGAGATAGTTTTAAACTACATATGTAGTATAACAGTGTGTAGTATAGAATGTTAAACTGTGTCTCTTTGCATGTCTTGTTTATTTTGTGTAGTATAGTGTAAGGTAAATAGGTATGTTTTTAGTTTTTTACGAAATTCCTTTAAGTCTGTCAACAGGCGTATGTCATCTGGTAGTTCATTCCAGAGAATAGGGGCTGAGTGAGAGAACGCCCTATTATTGGTGTGTTTTTTGGCTTTAGTATATTCTCTTGGTATTGCTATTTTGTGTTTCTACTCCTTTGTGTACATTTAGGTATTTCTATGTTGATTAGTTTATTAAGGGCAGATGGTGCGAGATTATTGACTAGTTTGAAGGTAGTCACCAGTATCTTATATTTTATTCTACTGTGGATTGGTAGCCAATGTAATTTAGCTAAAATAGGTGTTATATGTTCTATAGTTCTCACTTGTAATATAATTCTTGCTGCTACATTTTGCATTAATTGAATCTTTTTAAGGTTTTGTTTTGTAATACCTTGAAGTATAATGTTTGCGAAATCAAAGTGAGGTGTTATTATTGCTTGGACTATGGTTATGAAATCTTGCAAGTGAATCAGCGGACGTATTTGTTTCAGTGTCTTGAGTTTAAGGTGTGTAATTTTTATTAGGTTTTTTTATGTGAGAGTCCATAGTGAGTTTATTGTCAAGTATCACACCTAGATATTTTACTTCATTCTTTGTTTTAATCTCATGTTTATTTAGGATGATGGAACTTGGTGGTGTGTAAGTTTGATATCTAGTGACATATAGAACATCAGTTTTTGCGAAGTTGATGTGTAGGTTATGTGAGTTAAGCCATATTGTAAGTTCATTAAAACATTCAGTTATTAGTTGTATTGGTGGGTTTGGGATCCTGAATGGGAGGTAAAACATTATATCATCGGCGTATATATGATAGTGGACGCCAAGACGTTTAAAAATGTTGCAGAGTGGTTGTAGGTAAATATTGAACAACAGTGCTGAGAGTGCGGATCCTTGTGGAAGACCCAGTTCTTGCTTGAATGTGTCTGAGGTTTGGTTGAAAATTCTTACTGTTTGAGTCCTATTTGATAGATAAGATTTAAATCATTTATGTACTGTGGAGTTTTAGTCCAATATATCCTCTCTACTAAGTGTTTGCTTAATAAAGATGTGGCCTACATGTATCCATAGTCCTGACTTTATCCAGACAGCAGACGTTCTCCAGGTAACTATGACACTGACTGCAATATGCAGAGCCACTCGCAATCTGCAGCTGGTGTTTACAAAAAACTCTGACTGTTGAGCTTAAATATCAACCGGATATATTTTAAGGTATTTTGAGAAAGGATAAGGTCATAAATTTATCACTTTACATGGTAAGCTCAATAACCAACACCACAGCTGAAGAAGTATTTATACTCACAACAAACAAATCTTTCTTAACAGTTAACTAAAACACTGGCTTATTTACCCTGACAATACAAGAGGAATGATGGGACAACATATTTCCACGTACAGTCTTCTTAGTGCACTAGCTCTTTTCTTTTTTACAGAAACCTTTTTTACATATTTACTAGGGCATACAGAGGGTCATTTTAAACATCTTTTTTATGCATAAAACACCTTTTATAAAGCTACTTCTAAAAGTACATATGACGCAAGCTGGTGCATACTTGTAGAGTAGGCGTACTGAGGGAGGTGCATGGGTGGAATCACAATTTATATGCATATTATATAAATACAGTATGTGAGCATACACATGAAGTATGCACTAAGTAAGGAGCATGTTTACTAAACCGTGCTACCTGGTAGGCTGGGGTTTAGGATACAGGGCGCAGTGGTAAAAAGTAGTATGAGCCCTAGAGCCAAAACTCCCTGTGCTACCCTGGTAGTGTGCATGGGGGACCGGGTGGGACAGGGCCACTGCTAGTGCTGGTGTTAGTGACCTGTGCTTACTGTGATTTGATGCCCTTAGAGCAGGGGCACTTAATGCCATGTCAATGAGTAACAAGTGCCCCTACATGTCAGCTTGTGTGATGCCCTGTTCTGGGGGGGCCTCGCTAAGTACAGGGAGATAGAAGCACATGCCCCCTGACATTAGTAACATGCCCATACACGTGTTACCGAGGGAGCCGCTTTGAGCCTGCCCGCCCCCAGCAACACTCCTGCCCAATCGGGGCAGTGGGAGACCCGACCGGGCAGCTTAAGCCATCTTAAAAGCGGCGTCCCTGCTCCAAGGGAGCTGCTTTGAGCCTGCCCGCCCCCAGCAACACTTCTGCCCAATCAGGGCAGTGGGAGACCCGACCGGGCAGCTCAAGCCACCTTAAAAGCGGCGTCCCTGCTCCGAGGGAGCCGCTTTGAGCCTGCCCGCCCCCAGCAACACTCCTGCCCAATCGGGGCAGTGGGAGACCCGACCAGGCAGCTCAAGCCACCTTAAAAGCAGCGTCCCTGCTCCGAGGGAGCCGCTTTGAGCCTACCCGCCCCCAGCAACACTCCTGCCCAATCGGGGCAGTGGGAGACCCGACCGGGCAGCTCAAGCCACCTTAAAAGCGGCGTCCCTGCTCCGAGGGAGCCGCTTTGAGCCTGCCCGCCCCCAGCAACACTCCTGCCCAATCGGGACAGTGGGAGACCCGACCGGCCAGCTCAAGCCACCTTAAAAGCGGCGTCCCTGCTCCGAGGGAGCTGCTTTGAGCCTGCCCTCCCCCAGCAACACTCCTGCCCAATCGGGGCAGTGGGAGACCCGACCGGGCAGCTCAAGCCACCTTAAAAGCGGCGTCCCTGCTCCGAGGAAGCTGCTTTGAGCCTGCCCGCCCCCAGCAACACTCCTGCCCAATCGGGACAGTGGGAGACCCGACCGGCCAGCTCAAGCCACCTTAAAAGCGGCGTCCCTGCTCCAAGGGAGCTGCTTTGAGCCTGCCCTCCCCCAGCAACACTCCTGCCCAATCGGGGCAGTGGGAGACCCGACCAGGCAGCTCAAGCCACCTTAAAAGCGGCGTCCCTGCAGGGCGCGCCCGCGCCTGGCAGGCCCGCGCCTGAGGGCCTCGCCAGAGGGCCCTTTGGCGTGGCCCTTAGGCGCGGCACAAAGGCGCAAACAGCTCCACTAAAGCAACACGAACGCTGGAGCAAAAACAGTGAAAAGAACAAGAAACAGGAAATCCACTACATCAGCATTCCACGACAGCAGCGATTCATTACAGCACCGAAGACACAGCAACGGCAACCAACGCCTTCACCAATCAACACCGAAGCCCAGCCTGGTCCCCAAACACCAGGTACCCTCACCGAGCATGCCACCTTTCTTAGCCCCCATCTACCTTCTCACCCCCCTCTTGACCCTCTGCCCCCCCCAATGTACTCAACAAGCCACTCTGGCCCACTCATTCCACTCATCCCACACTCACACACAAACCAAAACAAACTCACTCACAGGCTCAGCACACATCCACGCACATCACCAACCCCCCACCCCATCTCCACATCACCATCTCTCTAATCAATGCACGCTCTGTTAGAAATAAATACCACATGCTCCATGACCTAATCACAACTGAGCAGATAGACATCCTATGCATAACAGAAACATGGCTGACCGACACCGACACAGTACTAATGAACCAACTAGCCCCAGAAGGATACACCCTCCATCACTGCTCCCAAGAGCACACCAAAGGAGGGGGTGTCGCCATCATAGCAAGAACCGACCTCCACCTCAGGACCCATTCCTCAGAAACCACCACTGAAGCTGATCTCCTCACCCTCACCAACAAACACCTCTCAATATGTCTAATCTACCGTGCACCCACCGCAACCACTGACCTACCAAGATTACTACAACACATATCAGAAAGCACCAGCTCGACTAAGGAACAAATCATCCTAGGAGACTTCAACCTCCCATCACTTCAAGAAGAACATGCAACAACCTTCCGCACCGCTATGACTGCAATGGATCTGGTACAGATCATACAGGAACCCACCCACGAAAAAGGCAATACACTAGACCTCATCTTCCTCAACTCCACAACCACCGCCGCAGCAAAGAACCCACGGATCTCGCCAGTACCTTGGTCTGACCACCACCTCATCACCTTATCCTACACATACCAACATAAGACCAACAAGGACGATAGACACCACATAAGATGATTTAAACCATTTAACAAAAAGGACTTCTTAGAACAAATTCTACCCAAACTACAAGCAAATTCCAACGACATCAATGACCTCATAAACAACTGGAATACTACGATCTCCACAGCATCCGAAGCTTCAACAAATATAACCGTCACCAGACCCCCTTCCACAAGGGCCAGATGGTATACTCCCAATCTCCGAAAGCTAAAAACAAAACTCAGGAGAACTGAAAGAAAATGGAGAAAAACCAACAACGAAAATGACAAAACAAAATACCTATACGAACTCAACGCATATCACTATGAGACTGACAAAGCAAAGAAAATCTACCACATGAAAATCATCAATACCTCCATAAACAAACCTCATGAGCTCTTCCAGATAATCAAAAAGCTGACAAAAACACCACACAACTCTGACCAATTACCGCAGATTCCACCAGAACTTCTGGCCCGTCAATACAAACAACTACAACAACCACAAAACCCGCAAATAACCTCACAGTCAACTACAGAGAACCTCCACCCCAACTTGCACAGTGACTGGACCACCTTCAAATAAACATCAACAGAAGAAATTTTAATCACAATCTCCTGCCTCCACACCACCACCTCACCGCTGGACCCATGCCCCACTGACTGGATAAAGAAATCAAAAAACGAACTGAGCACACCATTAACCCATATCGTCAACGAATCCTTCTCCAGAGGACACATGCCAGACGCACTCAAAACCACAATCATCCGACCTTCCTTGAAAAAGCAAAACCTGGATCCTCTCGACCCTGCATCCTACAGACCCATAGAAGTCTACCTTTCACAGCCAAAATAATCGAGAAGATCGTCCAACAGCAGCTTCAGGAACACCTGGATGTTAACAACATACTGGACCCTCAACAACATGGTTTCCGCCCGCTACATGGAGTCGAGACCCTCATGACCACGCTGATGAACACCCTCCTCACAGGAACTCAAGGAAGACACTCCGGATACGCCATGATCTTCCTCGATATATCTGCAGCCTTTGACACCATCTCCCACAACATCCTCATTCACAGACTACAGACTATTGGGATCAAGGACACCGTGCTGAAGTGGTTTCAATCCTACCTAACTAACAGACAACAACTAATCCGCACCAGCGCCTCAACCTCCCCCCCATTCCAACAACACCAGGGAGTGCCCCAAGGATCCACACTATCAGCCATGCTCTTCAATATTTACCTCCAGCCACTTTGCACAGTCGTACGCTCCCACAACGTCCGCTTCCACATCTATGCTGACGATATAATGCTGTACGCCCCCATTACAACCTGTGATAAGGAAGCTCATCATAGCTCAGGTAGGAGCTATAGAAAAGATGATGTGACTCTGAACAAGCAACCTGTCAGTTCTGGTAGAAGCAAGAAAACAGAGTTTTCACATTAAAAGACTACCAGTCCCAGAATGCACCAGGTTTCCAGCAGCCATGAGAGGGGCTGAAGTGAGAGAATGTGTGTGCAATCAAGAGAGCTATGAGGTAATCCCTAAGCACTCATCTCAAAGGGCAGGGCCTGATTCAACACAGCTGCGCTGTGTTAGGGAGCAGCACACATTAGGACAGAATAAGAATAGAGCTTATTCTTCAGATAACAGTTACTACAAGCTCCAGCCCAGCTACAGAGGGAGGAAGAGATACAGAGACAGCAACGGCTACAAGCACCAGTATCACTTGGAGAAACAGAAGCCAAGCCAAGCAGATAGAGAGAGAAGGAAACTCTCTGGAAGGAAGAGAAGAAAGGCCATTGGAAGGTCTGGGAGATTCCAAGGCAGTACTCATACTGGGAGGTATTCCAAAAGCCAGCAGAGTCCATTGGACTGGATTCAGCCAGAGGAATGGAGTGGCAGAGATAGGAATCACCAGTGGCTACCTGGAAGAGAGAAGACTGCATGTGGAAGGGACTTTCAGACCAAGGCCAGAAGGTATGTGAGAGAAGATCCAGCGTCCAGGGATCAAGATTGGAAGGCTGGACATCAGAATTGGATTACATATTGGCCAGGCTATACAGAGAGGAATAATGATAGCAGGAGAGGCTCAGGTATGAACACTGATCCAGACCCTATCTATAATAGAGAATGGCAGCAAGGGAATAAGCATTCTCATGATAGTGCCTTAATGAAAGACTCATCTGTGCCAATGTATGATATTGACCCTATGATTGTTGATGCAGGGGGAAATACAGCAGATGAAACTATTTACATGGACTGTTCTTTATCTAAATGCTATTGCTAGTTTTCTATGAGCAAACACATCAGTCATCACAAAGAAACCTAACTTTGTTCTTTATTTCCACTGCAAACAGCTCTTAAAGCAGGATTTGAGCTCACACAGTAGCAGCCAGCCAGCTAAAGGCTTTCAGCTGGTCCATTGATAGTAATTAGGGCTGCACCTGATTGTGTGTGTGAGCAAGGGAGAATCACTGCTGAGATCAGCGTGGAAAATAAGCAGAAGTTAACCTAACCAGCAAAGTTTATTCTTTACTTTGTGCCTTTGTATTTGGTAATTATTTGCTAAGAAAACATTAGCTAATTGCCTGACAAGCTGAAGGTTGTTTTCTGGTTTACTTTGTGACTTTTTGTTATCCATTTAAACACTGCAAGCAAGTAACCTCATTTATAGTGCTATCAAGCATACATGTGCTGGGTGAATTAAACCCCATCAATAAAAGAAGTATTTTATTGATCTCACCACTTGGTTTCACAACTCAAATTATTGTCATCAGCTGTGTTTGGGAGTGAATGAACTACAATACCCACAATACCTTGCAAGAATCATATCAATATATGCATCGTCAAGATTGTGTAAGTTCTCACCCTAGGCAGCCGTCTGACAAATGGCGTAGTTTTTCGGATTGCTCTTGCACCAAGAGGATTTACTTGTTGTGGATTACAAATAAAAGTCAAGTTTAAAGCTGTAAGAAGATTTCTTTCCCTCATCTGCACTTTGGAGGAAAAGTGGTTGTTCCAGGAAGCTGTCCCAGAGGAAAAGACCCTGTGAAAAGCTGGATTCATCACTGAGACAAGGTAATATGTACCTGGGCATGTCTAGTGGTGGATGTGTGTAAGCACAGGGGGTAATTGAAAAAAAAAAAAAAAAAGTTGAAAAAAAAAAAACACACCTGGTTGGAAGGTGCTGCTCTTTGGTTTTTTTTTTTCTCTCTTATCTTGCAGGGGTCAAGATGGATCCGAGGGAGATGGCTCAGTGGATGGCAGCCCAATTCAGCAAGCAGCAGGAGATATCACAGCAGGCCCAGGACACTGCTATGAAGGCCTTAATGGAACAGCAGAAACCATTGCTTGATCTGGTGCAAGCTCTAGTTCAGCTGCAGAGCCAAAGTGGAACAGATGCAAGACCAGCAGTTAGTACTGGTGCACCACATGTGGACACTGTGGGACTCAATCAAGGGATTGGGGCATTTAATTTTGGGAAATTAACTCCAGAAGATAATGTTGATGATTTTCTAGAGTCTTTTGAAAGAGTGGCACAGGCTTTAGCATGGCCAGAGACCCAGTGGGCAGTAAGGCTGGCAGCCTCATTAACTGGTGAGGCACTAGCAGCTTACAGAGCAATGCCAGCAGCCCAGGCTTTGATTTATAAGGATGTAAAGGCAGCTATTAGAGATCGCCTAGGGTTGTCTATTTCAGAGTATAGGCGAATGTTTAGAGCTGTTACATTGAAAGTGGGTGAGACACCCAGGGCTCTGAGTCAGAGAATCAGAAGTTTAGCTGTAAAATGGTTGGAGCCTGAGCAAAAGACAGTAGAAATGTTATTAGATATTATAATGCTGGAACAATTTATGCTTGGGGTACCTAAAGATTTGAATGTTTTTCTTATACAGCAAAATTGCCAAAATCTTGGAGAGGCAACCATGCTAGCAGAGAGATTCTTGGAAGCCACGCAGGCTTGCCATAGAATGGGTGGCCCTCTAAAGATGGATGCTGAGGCTAGATGTGCTGTATCAGAAAAAGGAATAATTAAGAATGTTTCTGAAAATGAATGTACTGTATCAAACCAGATGACACAGTGGAATAGAAAGAAATGTTTCAAGTGTGGGAAATTGGGACATTTAGAGAAGAGATGCCAGACACACACTAGTTTAATGGGTCTGGATTTAAAACAGCCCAAGGAAGGATTTCTTTTGATGGTTGATGTGCAAGGAATTACCACAAATGCATTATTAGACTCTGGGGCAGACCAGAGTATGATGTCAAAAAGGCTTTGGAAGAGGATAGAGGCCCAAGAAAGATTTGTGCCTAGAACCCCTGAAAGCCAAGTTCACATCAGATGCATTCATGGTGCTGCAACATCATATCCCACCTATAGGTTTAAGGTTAAGTGCCTGGGGGAACAAGAGGAAGTCCTATTAGCAGTGGTGCCTAGGCTACCCTTTGATTTGGTCCTAGGAAAGGACTGGCCAAGATTTAAGCAGGAACTAGTGAAAGGGCTAGGAAAGAAGGAGGGAGAAGGTTTAATAATGGAAATAGCTCCCGGGCCTTTCTTTGGAAGTCCTCAGTCCCTAGCTAAAAAGATGGTTAAGCTTCCAGAAGGCCAAACTATGGGTAATAAGAGGGGCCTTGTATCCACCCGCTCGCAGGCTAAGTTAGAGAGCCAGCAGAAGGAGGAGGGGGAGCAGGCAGAGTTATTAGGAGATTTACCCTCTCATGATGATTTAATAACCCCATCATCTGGTAAAGTAAGAAAGTTGAAAGCACAAAAGAGGCGTGAGAGACTTTGCAGAGCACAGGGTAGGGCTGAGATGTTAGCTAGTCAAAGTTTACCCTGGGTGCCAGCTGAGTTGGTGGCAAAGTTTCCTAACTGTCCACAAGAGCAGCGAGCTGATCAAGCTCTCACCCGAGCTTTTAAGTATGCTCAGGAGGTCAGGGAGGAATTGCCCAGATTCGGACTAGATAATGACATATTATATAGAGAGTCAGGACCCCAGAAATGGTGCCATACGTAAACAATTGGTGGTACCCACAACGTTCAAAGGGCTAGTACTTAGACTAGCACATGATCATCCAGTGGGAGGTCATAAAGGTATGCAAGGAACGCTGGAACAAATACTTGTGCGTTTTTACTGGCCAGGTATCTTCAAAGAAACTGCCCAGTTTTGTGCTGCATGTCCAGCATGTCAGCGAGTTACAGCGGCTCACCCACCGGTGGTGCCATTGATCCCCATGCCAATCATCACAGACCCAATTGGTCGCATTGCCATGGATATTGTAGGCCCATTAGTTAAAACGCCCCGAGGTTTCCAATACATCCTAGTTATGGTAGATCAGGCAACAAGGTTTCCCTGGGCCATACCATTGAGGAATGTTTCTGCAAAAACAATAGCTTTAGAGCTAGTAAAATTGTTTTGTGAAGTGGGATTCCCAAGAGAGGTGTTGACTGACCGAGGGTCCAATTTTGTATCCAAATATTTGGCCCAGGTCTGGGATGCCTTTGGCATTCGTCACGTGAAAACCTCAGCCTACCATCCACAATCAAATGGTTTGGTGGAGAGATTCAACCAAACTCTCAAACAAATGTTGAGAAGGGGGTTAGCAGGAGAGGTAAAAGAATGGGATATGTTATTACCCTTTGCCTTATATGCCTGCAGGGAAAGAATTCAAGTGTCCCTAGGTGTAACTCCGTATGAGTTGATGTATGGTAGGGCTCCCCGGGGTTTGTTGGATATTTTGAGGGAACAATGGATTGATCCTGAACCAGGAAGTCAGGAGGTGCCACTGTTTCTACGTGACTTGAGAGCACGTTTGAAAAGGACGTCGCAGGTTGCTGAGAGGAACCTGCAGGACAGTCAAGTTCGCCAGAAAGGGTGGTATGATAGAAAGGCCAAAAGCCGCCAATTAAGCATTGGTGAAAAGGTTTTGGTTCAAGTAGCAGGAACTGCTCCAAAATTTGAGGTACAGTGGAAAGGACCATGGGAGGTTGTTAAACAAGTAAGCCCAGTGTCTTATATGGTAGAAAATGCCAGAGGGCGTAGGCAGACCTACCATATTAATGTACTTAAGTCTTGGAAGGAGAGGCCTGTAGATAATGACCTTGAACCCAGTCAGGAAGTAAGTGAGCTTCAAGAAGATAACACTCTCGTAGGTATTACGGACTGTAGAGAAGAAGTTTCACCAGTAAAACCAGTCCGTAATAACTTAAGCAGGGGGGTATGTGATAAGGAAGCTTATCATAGCTCAGGTAGGAGCTATAGAAAAGATGATGTGACTCTGAACAAGCAACCTGTCAGTTCTGGTAGAAGCAAGAAAACAGAGTTTTCACATAAAAGACTACCAGTCCCAGAATGCACCAGGTTTCCAGCAGCCATGAGAGGGGCTGAAGTGAGAGAATGTGTGTGCAATCAAGAGAGCTATGAGGTAATCCCTAAGCACTCATCTCAAAGGGCAGGGCCTGATTCAACACAGCTGCGCTGTGTTAGGGAGCAGCACACATTAGGACAGAATAAGAATAGAGCTTATTCTTCAGATAACAGTTACTACAAGCTCCAGCCCAGCTACAGAGGGAGGAAGAGATACAGAGACAGCAACGGCTACAAGCACCAGTATCACTTGGAGAAACAGAAGCCAAGTCAAGCAGATAGAGAGAGAAGGAAACTCTCTGGAAGGAAGAGAAGAAAGGCCATTGGAAGGTCTGGGAGATTCCAAGGCAGTACTCATACTGGGAGGTATTCCAAAAGCCAGCAGAGTCCATTGGACTGGATTCAGCCAGAGGAATGGAGTGGCAGAGATAGGAATCACCAGTGGCTACCTGGAAGAGAGAAGACTGCATGTGGAAGGGACTTTCAGACCAAGGCCAGAAGGTATGTGAGAGAAGATCCAGCGTCCAGGGATCAAGATTGGAAGGCTGGACATCAGAATTGGATTACATATTGGCCAGGCTATACAGAGAGGAATAATGATAGCAGGAGAGGCTCAGGTATGAACACTGATCCAGACCCTATCTATAATAGAGAATGGCAGCAAGGGAATAAGCATTCTCATGATAGTGCCTTAATGAAAGACTCATCTGTGCCAATGTATGATATTGACCCTATGATTGTTGATGCAGGGGGAAATACAGCAGATGAAACTATTTACATGGACTGTTCTTTATCTAAATGCTATTGCTAGTTTTCTATGAGCAAACACATCAGCCATCACAAAGAAACCTAACTTTGTTCTTTATTTCCACTGCAAACAGCTCTTAAAGCAGGATTTGAGCTCACACAGTAGCAGCCAGCCAGCTAAAGGCTTTCAGCTGGTCCATTGATAGTAATTAGGGCTGCACCTGATTGTGTGTGTGAGCAAGGGAGAATCACTGCTGAGATCGGCGTGGAAAATAAGCAGAAGTTAACCTAACCAGCAAAGTTTATTCTTTACTTTGTGCCTTTGTATTTGGTAATTATTTGCTAAGAAAACATTAGCTAATTGCCTGACAAGCTGAAGGTTGTTTTCTGGTTTACTTTGTGACTTTTTGTTATCCATTTAAACACTGCAAGCAAGTAACCTCATTTATAGTGCTATCAAGCATACATGTGCTGGGTGAATTAAACCCCATCAATAAAAGAAGTATTTTATTGATCTCACCACTTGGTTTCACAACTCAAATTATTGTCATCAGCTGTGTTTGGGAGTGAATGAACTACAATACCCACAATACCTTGCAAGAATCATATCAATATATGCATCGTCAAGATTGTGTAAGTTCTCACCCTAGGCAGCCGTCTGACAAACCACAAACCCAACAAACACCCACCTATCAGCATGCTTCACCGCAGTATCTGACTGGTTACAAACAACCAACCTATCCATCAACATAAAGAAAACTGAAGCCCTCATAGTGACAAAGGACCCAGACTTCACACCACCCACACACCTCAACATAGGAACTACAAGCATCCAAATACAACCTCAGATAAGATACCTGGGCATTATTATTGACCAAGCCCTCACCTTAAAGCAACAGATCACTAAAACCTCCGGAACTATATTTCATAAGGCAAGAACAGTGCAACGTCTCAGACCCCTCCTGGAACATCAAGACTTCCGAACAGTGATGCAAGCCATGACACTCCCACATCTGGACTACTGCAACATAATCTACCATGGCCTTCCAGCCACACACACACCAACCCCCTCCGAACTGCATTAAACACCACTGCGAGAATCATTCAGAGCGCAAAGAAAACTGACCATATCACCCCAATTCTGAAAGAACTACACATTCTCCCCCTTGAAGCACGGACAAAATACAAAGCCATCCTAATCACCCACAAAGCTATCCATCAAACACAGAACACCCAGCTTCGCACCCTACTGGCTCGTCCAGCCCACGGCAGATCTACTAGACAAGCCTCCAGCATTTCCCTCACCGTCCCTCACAAAAGAACCAAATGCTCGCAACGGACCTGCAATCGAGCCTTTGAACTTTATGCTCCATCCTTATGGAACTCTCTACCGAGCTATCTCAGAAACAATGCCGACCTACTATCTTTCAGAAAACAGCTAAAAACCATCCTTTTCCAGGAATACTTCAACTCGAATCCCACCGAAAAAACCCACAAACTCCTGATCTCACCCACAATGAACCTCTAACTCAAAGCTACTCTAACCTGTTTATGTCCTACGTCTGTCCTATGTCCAAAGTCTGTCCTATGTCAAAATCATCAATGTTGCCTCCCCGGTGTTGGCCCCACCCTTGTACTTAATTCCCCCACCCCCTATGTAACACCGCTTTGACCCGGTGAAAAGCGGTATATAAATACAGCTAAATAAATAAATAAATAAATTACCGGCATACTGCCTGTGCTCACGGCCTGTGCTAGTAACATGGTCCACACACGTGTTATTGGCATAGGGCTTAATAACCATGCCCCCAACATTTATGCCTGCTCTGGAGCAAGTCTAATGTGTGCACCTTCATCTAGGCACATTTTCTGCAGGATCAGAACTAGTATTTTATAAAGACACATCAATGCCTATGTGTCTTTATAAAATTAGCTTATAATACGTACCTTCTTACCCTCTCGACCTAGACACCCTGTTATAAAATTACCTCAAAAATGTTTTTTTCTGGAGCATTCTATATAGTATATTGTCCATTCAATTTGGTTAATAATCAGCGATGTGCCATTCAGGAATCTAAAATGTATCTTTTCCCCACATTTAACATTCACTGAAAATTGGGGGATTGGTTGGGAGGAGGGGATTGGCCCAGTAGTTCTTCCTTTCTTTGCCTTCTTCCAGCTGAATCAGAATCAGTGCTGTGATTCTGGTGCCTCAAACCTTTATGACAACCTCTTTCCACTATATTAAAAGAATTTCCTCTTAATTTTCCAAGTCCGATCATTGAAGTAGTGGTCCTAAGGCCAGGCTCCACACACCAAAATTCTCTTTGGAATCTTGTATCGTGGGGTCTGAGTCTGGCCACCAGGTGTCACTCTTGTTAATAAGAAGGAAGCTCTTCCCCCTACAGGGACTTGAACACTGCCTTCTCAGCATCTGTAGTCCCAGGCCCAGGATACAGGTAATCTGATCGGGGACTTGAACCCGGAAACTTCCACCAAGCCATCAGACCTGGCCTGAATATCACATTTTTATAGTATGTTACAGATAACCTTGCTAATTTATATTGTGGAAGGACAGTTTAACAAGCTCAGGAATAAAGCAGCTTTTGTTTTTTCCTGTTTTATTTTTGCTTTTCTTGCAGCGCAAAACTTTTATAAGTCACCGTGTGTTAATATTTACTCAAAACACGCAGTAGGTGGAAAAACCTATCGCACCTTAGTAAAAGGACCCCTAACAAACGTAATAGTCCTCAGTTCACTAAACTGCAGTACAAAAAGAATGAGAGCATGGGGGGTACAAGGCACTCATAGTCTAAATCTTATGATGTACACAGTTTTATTTTCTGTTTGCAGGACTAGCGTGCTTTGGGTATTTTGGTAATCTTTTACGAGGGTTAGGCTATTGCTGTATTGCAGCCATATTGAACCAGGAGAAAACTAGACTATTTGTAGGTTGTAAGGCATTTTTTTGGACCAGTAGAAAAGAGGTTGTTGTATAAGCTTGTGTTGTCATACTAAAAGAACAAGAAAACATCAACATCTGTTATATCATATTATGTTGTTTCCTAATCCAAAATGACACAAAAAATGAAGTGGTCAGTATTCAGAGATTTATGTGGACCATATCTATTTTCAAAAAGATGGTTTTATGTGGAAAATTTGTGAATATCTGCGTAGTCAATTTTCAAATGCCTGTGATTTAACGATATAAAGACACCAAGCGCTGGCATGTGAATGGATAAAAATAAGTGTGTTTTGGGGCATTTTATGAGAACAGCCAAAGCTTCTCTGTATAAATCAAATATTAATTAATTTAGATTATTGTGCATGATTAACTGATAATCAAAATAATTAAACAGATTTGCAATAAAATGCTGATATATATACAATCAAATAATAAAAATAAAAATATAATAAAGCTTCATAACCATTAAAACTTAAGAACGGCAATAAAACAGCAATCACTTAGGGGCCCTTTTACTAAGTGCACATGTGAAAACTGCCCAGTTTGGCTCACGGTAACTGCTATCACGGGGCACAACAGATACTGTATGTTGATTCACATTCTAACTGCCACTTGCGCATGGAGGTGCTAAATGGGAGGGATAGTGAGTGTGGTGAGCACATTGAGTTAGCATGGGGGACATTGCGCGCTATCGATGTTGCCATTGGCATGAACGCACTTAACGCCACTTCAATGGGCGGAGTTAGGCATAGCTGCAGTATTTGTATCATCCATTGAGGTACGCATCCACGTATTAACTGTTGGGAACCTGCCTGACACGTGCCCCACAGTTAACGTGGATCTTTTGTACTTAAGGCAAGATCGTTTTTGCACTAAGGGGCTTGTTTACAAAGTGGCGGTAGCGGTTCGCGATCGTTATCGGAGCCGCGACCCCATTGATTTCAATGGGGCCGCTGCTCCGATAACGATCGCAAACCGCTACCGCCGCTTTGTAAACAAGCCCCTAAATGTGGATAAGGTGCACCAATCTAACACACTTTATAAATTATAAAATGCTATACTTGTTTAAATAAAAGAAAAAGTCGATAAAGTCTGTGGCCACATAGAATGCTAAAACACTACCCCCAGGAAACACAAAATTGCAGACTAGCTAAGTAGAAATTAAATTAAAATACAGCAAATAAGTAAGCACATGAATAAAAGATATCCTTCAGCGCTTCAAACGGCAAGGAAAATCTTATATAAGCCGGAGGTTTTCAGAACTGTAAATGAAAGAAAATGAAAATAACAAACTCTTGCGTCTACAAATTCAAAGCCTGAGTAAGAAGCCAGACTTATAATTCCTTCCTCAATGTTGACTTATTATTCTCTTTTACAAATCTACCTGTAGAAGATTCCAGAAAATAGATCATAAACAGCTGAAAGTTTTCTGACAAATAAGTCAGATTTGGGATGGAGATCCAGAGTTGAAGGATAAAGGGAGCCATTGGATTTATATGATACTACTATCTATGCAAGATCGTTAAATAGCATGGAGGAGGTGACCAGCTTGTGATGCATATCTGCTTAAACTTAAGTCTTCTATTCATGTGCTTGAGGTAGCGAGCCTTTCAAAGGTTACATACAAATCTTTGCCGTTTAATATTTGGCGCTATACAGTAGTTCTGACATTTCATCTATTTCCAACATTTCTTACAGACACAGTGCTCAAAGTGTGGTTGCTTTATCTTCATAACTTCATTTTACCTCTCTTCTCAAGTCACCTCATTGGCTTCCTATCCATTTCCACATCCAGTTCAAACTTCTCCTGCTGACCTATAAGGGCATTCACTCTGCAGCTCCTCACTACCTTTCCTCTCTTATCTCTCCCTACACCTCTCCTCGGGAACTCCGCTCTTGTGGCAGATCACTTCTATCTGTGCCCTTCTCTTCTATTGCCAACTCCAGACTTTGTTCCTTTCACCTTGCTGCTCCTTATGCCTGGAACAAACTTTCTGAATCTGTACATCAGGCACCTTCCCTGACCCTTTTCAAATCCAGGCTGAAAACTCACCTCTTTGCTGCCGCTTTTGGATCCTGACTCACCTGATGTCCTTTGTGTTTCCTTTCCATTCCCTCTAGCTGTATCCAATGTCTACAGCTGCTGTGCTGTCTGTCTTGACTAGATTGTAAGATCCGATAAGCAGGGACCGTCTTTTACATGTGTCTGTGCAGTGCTGCATTCGCTTCGTAGTGCTATACAAATGCTCAGTAGTAGTAATAACTGGCTGATGAGACAAAGCCCAACTTTAGGCACAGTTCCAGAGGCAGCAGAGAAGGAGGTACCAGCTTAGAAGGGTTCCACAGGCCCAAAATTTATTTTGACCTCTTTGAAGAGCAAGATTTTACCATTTATATATATGAAGGCATATTTTAGATAGGATGTGGAGATCAGAATTGAGAGGTCAAGGTCAGACGTAGTCAGTTCTGACAGTATATTAGAAGAAGCTCTACTAAATGTGGAGCCATTTCTAAAATACACAACCACATGCAGTTGGAGAAGCCATTTTAAGAATAGACATGTGGGAAATATCGGTGTCAGTATTTCACAACGTCCACATGTAAATATCTCAGTCATTTTTCAAATGGAGAAATGCAGATGCTGCTACTCAACTACAGAGGACTCTATCTTTAGATCATTTCAATGTGGAGGGGAAAATGAACATTGGGGGATTAAGGGGGATATTACCCTTGATCCCTCCTGTAAAGAGCGGGGCAAACAGTAATTTTTTCATACCTATCTGTGTCATGGAGCAGATGGAAATCCGGACATGGGCAATTTGGGGCTTGCACATACATGCCCCATTTCATAAAGAGAATGCATGTGTAGAGTTTTGTCCAGCTCATGCCACACCCCCTCTATGTTTGGCATGTTATGGTCATCCATGTGTAAAATGAGCCTATTCTAAAATGGCCATTTACATGTGCAAGTGACCATTCTGACGTATACATAACAAATAAGGTTTCTAAAATAACCAAACCATTTGGGATCTGTTAAACTGAGTTCTTGAGAGCAAGACTCCGAGAAGTCATACCTTCTCCTTACATATCAAACTCACTACTGTCTTGACTACCTTTGCCACCTGTAGCTTCCAAACCCAGTCCCACTGTATAGATCAATTTATGCAAACTTGTGCCAGGAGACTTAGGGGCTTGTTTACAAAGCCGCGGTAGCGGTTCGCGGTCGTTATCGGAGCCGTGGCCCAATTGAAATCAACGGGGTCGCGGCTCCGATAACGATCGCAAACCGCTACCGCAGCTTTGTAAACAAGCCCCTTAATGGCACCATTTTGTTTCCTCAGTCAAGGAAGCAGAAAAAACAAACTATGAGAGACTCCTTTAAGATATCTTCTTTTTCATTTCTGGGGGCAATTGATTGTACTCACCTTGCTATAAGGACACCATCTCAGATAGAGAAGAATTACAGGAACACAAAAGGATTCCACTCTATGAATGCACAGATTGTTTACAATGCAAATACCATCCAAACGGATGTCACAGCCAGCTTCCAAGAGTCCTGTCACAATATATACATTCGGAATCAGTCAAGACTGGCTCGGGACTTTGCCAGTGGGCTTGGCTTCTAAATAGTTTATTTATTTAGACAGATTTGTATGCCACCTTATCCTTCAATCAAGGTGGTCACATCACATCACAATTGGAGGGTTACATTTAACATTAGGGTACGTGTAAACATTTAGACAGTACAATAGTTCCTGCTGTTCCTGAGCTTTCGTTCTATCACTTTGCCTTTTGGAGTCAGGGACTCAGGATCAAAACTGGTATCCCTTGTAGGAGTCTGTCTACTAAAGTGCATTATCTACTATCACAGGACTAATGCGGAAATACCACCCCGCTGTAACAACTAACGCGGGGAAAATGCAGACATCACGGAGCATATCTGTGATGTTTGCACTTTCCGCAGTAGCTGCAGGCAATGATGGGATTAGTATGGAGATTGGGTAGGCTTGCCAGGCTCAGCTACTGCAGGTAATTGAATGCATGGTAGCTGCTCTCATTTGCAGGCTTTGTGGATGCTCCTATCGCCACCTCAATGGCAAAGCCAGCGTTTCCTACACACATTATCTGCAGGGAAAACACTGGGAGTACAGGTCTTTTGCAGATGACGTGGCTCTTTTGCAGCTATCGCCTTGCGTTAGCTACAACAGGCTAATGCTGTTCCTAGACAGACTCCTACAAGGGATACCAGCACCTGAGGAAGAGAACAGAAGATCAAAATATGAACACTGGTTCCAGGAGAGACATTCAAAGCATCCAGAACCAGGCATCAACCATAGCTGCTTCTGTTTCTTTAAGAAATAGGTTTATTAAAAAAAATACTTTCAGTGAAAACATGAACATTTATTTACCGTGCAAGGGAAGATGAATGGTGATGGACATGGGAAAGCGATCAGGGATTAACAGTGTTTCTCCTGCCCTCTTCCATCCCTACCCTCAAAGAGTTCATCAACCTTCTGGCTGATTGCAGAGGACTCAGGGAAAGGCTGGGGCACATTTCCAGCATCTGGCCTGGGAGCTAGATGTGTTGGCTGAAAAGCAAGACAGTTCTTCACATCTGCAGCAGGAACAGAAGCAGTTATGGGGGCCAGCTGCTCATTCAGCAGCTATAATGCCCAAATGTTGGGTTTGCAGCTCCTGTGCGGCCTCAAGCATTGCACTTGCTCCACCAGTCCAGGGATAGATGGTAATGAAGGAGGCACCAAACTTGCTTCCCAGAGTTATTGCTCTGTAGCTGGAGGAGCCCTCTTTCTCTCTCTCTCTCTCTCTCTCTCTCTCAAGTCAGGGGTAGCTCTTGCATCTCGTCCAGTTGCCTTGGCATGGCCAGCTCATGTACCTGCTGAAGGGATTGCCCGCTCTTTCTCCTTTGCATTCTTACTTGACGTCAAAGCAAACAGTGAGTTCATTTACCTGAGATTGAGATTGCTTTGTATTTTGTTTTTTTAGTTTGTAATCTACTTTGATGTTTATGGTTTAATCCATTTTTGATAGACCACCTTTAAACTTAATATCAAGGCAGTCTACATAATAGTTAAAAAGACAAATAGTGAAAGGAGCTCCAATATATATAAAAGAAAAGAAGGATAAAAGAACTACAAAAGAAAGGAAAATATATTAAAAAATTAAAACAGAATATAGAATTTTACAGATTTTATAAGCAAAACAAATTAGAAACATGTGGCTTTTGTTGTTAAAGGTGGTATATAAAATATAATTAATCAAACCAAATCAAATGGTCAGCTTTACACTCTGGATCTATGAGAGGATGAGTACATCAGTACGTTGGTCTCCTTCTTTAGTCCTATTCAAATCCAGACTAAAAGTCACGTTTGAGACTGATTTTGGATCCTGATGCACCTCACTCTCTTGTCCACCACTTACTGTATGTGTATTGTATCATACTCTAGTCCCCAATCTTGTGATGTTTTTCGTCTTGATTGGATTATAAGTTCTGAGAGCAGGGACCGTCTCTTACATCTATATGTATAGCACTGCAGCAATATACAAATGATTAGTAGCAGCAGTAGATGAGGGAGGTAAAGAAGGCCCAAGCTTCTAGTTGGTCTTACTTGCTAGAACGTTTTTCTTTGGGTGTGTTGAAGCTCTTTCAGGGAAGCATTTGCTTGAACATCATATACAGGAACGGCATGGGGCCCGATTCCAGGAGGCACGCCTGGCCATCTGGACACCCCCGAACAGGACGGGCTCCATTGTTCCCAATTCTGCACCACAGAGCAAGATGTTGCCTTGAGTGCAGGATCAGGTAATGGAGCGGCCTGGCGTGCCCCTTCAGCAGCCGCAGGGGATGTACAGCTGGCAGGATGGCCAGGCCTCACCCGGACCCACTGCTGTGCTGGTGCTGGACATCCCCCCCCTGCCTTCTGGTGGGGTCCACTGGGGCTGAGTGGCAGGGACTCACCTCCCTCACCCCGATGCCTCTGGGGGGACTCTTGGGCTGAGGCACATGGGCGCGTTGCACTTATTCCACCTCCGGTGCACCCCGGGTGTACAGAGCTGTGACCTGAATCAGCCCTGTATGTCCGGGTGCCTGGCCTGCCCATGCTTCGCCCCTGTGCCGCCCCATCCTGCTCTCCCCATGTGCATGCGGGGAAAGAGGAATAGGGAACCAGGGCAGGACAGCCCCACTGCTCATCTCACAGAATCAGGCCCTTAGCCACATAGAAAGCTCAGATGTAATCACAGAAGAAACTTGCTGCTCCTCAGCTAGAAGAGTCAGGGAGGGAAAAAGTGGTCTCAGCACATGCTCCTTTTCAAGGATCTCTGATGCAAGTGATCCCACCCTACAAGTACATCTGAACTGGAGTTTCTACAAACCTAAAGATAACCCGTCCATAGGAAGGCTGCATCCTTTTTGAAATTTTACAATGGGGCCAGGGAGTGGTCGGGGATTTCTTCTTCACTCTTACTAAGAAGGGCAACCGATAGTCCCAATCTGCTACAGTATATTATCATATCCTGACTGACTTTTTCTCAATATGCAGACCATGAGGATAAATACAGCTGCTTCTGGATTATTCGGTATGAGGAAGACTTTTGAGTGTTATAGGAAGTGCTGCTTATCCTCCTTTTGGTGCTTCCAGTTAGGGCCACTCAGTTTCTGTAGCCCTGCAGACTAGGAGGTGTTACACTCTGTGCAGTCAATCTTTGCAGAAGTCCTTCTGACCATTTTGGCTTTGGTATCCCTCAAGTTTGTGCATTCTTTTGATCAATCTTTTGTGTAAATGCACGGATCTAGGTTGTCTGGCTTTGTGATTGCTGCTCTGCCTGTTGCTTCCCTCTATGCTGTCAATGTATATGTGTAAGACATTCTAAACTAGACCTCCATGCGTTCTCTGTAGCCAAACCCAAACTTATTAGCCTACCCCTGTCATTCTATAGCCATCTTGTATGCTTATTTTGTGACCTCTTGAAACTTTGCCTAAGGTCATGAATGGGAACTGTTTGCTTTACACAACTACTACTACTACTATTATTATGCACAGAAAAAAAGAATTATGGTTCAGTTTTGTACCATTTTTGGCCAATATTTGGATATTTTTTCAGCTTGTTTCAGAAATTAATGCATGTAAAATTTGATTAACAAGCCTACAATGTTTTAACACATATAAATCAATCTAAAACATTGAAATTGATGCATATAATGCATGTAAAATTGAATTAGTGTGCATTCTTTATATGCGTAAAATTTTCTGAACTAAAACCGGACTGAATGCACATTGCTGCCTGATGATGTTTCCTCCCATCTTTATTGGAACACTGGTCCTCTGAGCATTGGGTCCTCATGGGTCTTGATTGAGATCGTGATCATTTTCAGTATTTGGCAATGTGGTGGTGGTTTCTTCACGATGGCAATGCAGGCAGACTTTTGGTCACCACCCTCTTATAGGAAGGTGTGACAGCGACTGTAAACATGTACATAATGCCCCTGACTCTGTGGGTTATAAAATAAACATACAACATATGATATAACGAAACGTGCACGTTTACAGTAAAACAAATGAAATAGCTGAACACAAAAATGCAAAACAAACCTCTCCTACATCCTAGGCTACTGCAGAGCAGAGAAATGGGACCCAAGCTGCACGTTGCCTCTGTAAGAGCCAGCATTTCTATCCTGAGAGGCTGCATCAGAGGGACACAAGTGCTGTTTACCTCCTGAGAACAGCGACCAGAGCGGCGTTTTGGTTCCTGACCATCTGCAATAGCTGCAGGGTGTGGAGTATCATTGCTGCTTTTTAAGTTGTTGCAGACCCTGGCGCCCTGGGTGAGGGGACTTCTTTCCTGTGTCAGGGGGGGGGGCAGCTAGACCCACTTCTACCGCCAGCTCTCTCAACTCCTCTGCTTGCTCTTCTTCTGTTGCTTTTTCGGCCTGCTGTTCTACTGATTGCTACAAGGAGTTGGCCAGGACCTGGAATGAGCATAGAAACAACTATTAAGCATCAGAGTACAAACGCTTATGGAAAGTGTGAAATGAACTCTGAAAAGCACAGAGGATTCACATGTGAATAATATACCCAGCATATGGGCCACTAGATTTGCACCAGGTGTTTCTTGACAATAGTGCGTGCATTTCAAGCTTGCGGGTGCATATGGTATGCTTCCACTGCCAATATACAGGCAATTTCACCCTGAGAGTTGCATACAGCTTCCAGTGGACACCATTTCAGAAAAGGTGTATGCAATGCATGCCATTGAGTCAATGCTGACCCCTGGTGACCCCGTAGCCCCAGTCTAGTCCCCCTACTCCAGAATACAGTCAGTGTCTTGCTATGTATGTGTTAGTAAAGTCATATCAAGGATAAATATAATGGTATGATAACAGAAATCTCATCAAAAACTGCATTTTTAACAATATCCCTACTAGGTTACACAGAGATTGAAAATCTGTATAAATATGTAACAATCCCTCCCCTCCCCCCCCCCCCTGAAATATGAGGTATGAAAGTACCTGGTCACTCTTTGCATGAAAATACTTCCAATGTCTTATTCAACCAAAGGAAGCAAGATGCCTGCTTTTACTTACACCCTAGACTGTACTGCATATGAACTAACAGGCCTGCATACAATGATATTTGCACAATCTCGATAAGTTAGCCGATGTCATCTGAGAGTGTAGAGTTTAAAACTTTGCACAAAGGGCAAGAACTGATGAGCTGTAGGAAAAGGAGTGCCAAAAATGGACACCCCTCATTGCACCTGAAAGAACCAAGTACCAGCAGTGTTGGACAGCATGGGTAATTTTATCCACTCTAAAAAGTCCCCCCCCCCCCCCTGCATGGCAGTTTCCTTATGTACTTTCCAGAGATGGTTGGAGTTACATAATCTGTCGCTGGGGTACTGAAGTACCTAATGTGCAGGCAGACTCTGCCTTTTCAAAAGAAAAACAGCAAAGGTAGTTAACCTTTTGCTAAACTGTTAGCAGCCCTATTTGGACACAATAGTTAAAGCCTAGCAAACGCACAGCAAGGTAGCACAACAAACGAGAGGGATAGCTGTAGCACACGCACACTTACTCTCCGGAGATGGGTTACATTTTCTCAACTCCTCAATGAGTCCTGGCTCCAGATTGCTGAATGACTTTCATTTTAGTCTTGAGGGCCTCCAGGTCCTGCCGCTGGTGGACAAAAATTAAAATGCACATTTGCTGAAGGAGACCAAATGTGCATTAAGCACTGTGGGCCATACCTGAAAACACTGCAGAGTCCCTAGCCGCCACGGCAATTATTACTTTCCTGTGCATCTGCCCTCTTTACATGTGTTTAGTCTTCTGAAGCCCCTGGCTAGAGCTTTTTCTCTCTGCCCTCTTCCAGCACTCCTAGATCAGGTATCGTATGGACATTGCCAGTGGAAAGAGCACAAAGGGAGACTCTGCAAAATGTAAAGGAAACATAGGATTTGCAACTGAAATCTGTGTGTTTTCATCCCCATCTATGCCCATGATTTGCCTCTCCTTAGCCATGTACTTATCTGTGCTGTTGATGGGGAGGCTAATTTCCTGACCTGAGCCCCAGTAACTGGGGTAAATAGTTAATAGGATCACATGTTGGCAAAAATGCCCTCCCACTAATCCTTTTACTTGTATGATGAATCTCTTGGCTTCAGTATGTCTAGATGTGCCACCCAGCTTCCCCTAAAGAACACAGTACATACCCTTACGATGAAGTGCCCTTCCTTACCTATTTATGACATGGTAACTGCAGGTCCAGACAGCCATTCTTCTCTTAATGACACCCCTGGTGGTATAGAGGAAAGCCTCTTGGTCTGGTGCCATGCTGAATAGGAACTCCTCCTCCTCCATGGGACACCATCTTATATAATGAATTTTAGCGTGAGAGAGCACTGTATCCCATGCTGACTTATTTGTGCATGTTCAATGCCAGCGAAGTAATGCCACATTTAACACTGCAAAATTCACTTGGCCCACATAATTGAGTTTGCCTGTGTATCTTCTCAGCCAAACGCGGCTGGCTATTTAGACACGCCGATAACTAGCCTCTCTTTTGTATATCTGAGTCCTTTTCTGCATTTTATAGAGATATCTAAGTATCCACTGGATTACTGAATTTTGTCCAGTAAGAAAACATCTGTTTTATTATGTAATTTTAGCATATTCTAAAGTGTGTTGTTTATGAAACTACGTGAAATGCAAAAGAAATAGTGCATGGTAAAAATGAGATGAATGACATACACGGACAACAAAAGAAAATTTTTTTTTATTTTACATGCACACTTTTAATTTTATTTTACATGCACACGTGATCTTTTCAGACCATATAGGTTGCTTCTGTATCTATATCTGAAGGAGAAGTCTTGCATGGTCTCAAACCCTGGATACTTCAGCATTTTTTCAACTCATCCAATCAAATTTATGCCAACCTACAAAGAATCCAGAGGCTGATAGAGACCGGGCAATATCTGCTTTATGCTAACCAGACCACTTAATCAGTTATATTTAAATTAAAATTCAGCCATCTAGATAACCTTAGGACAGGTTTTAATGTGATCAAACTTGACTGCATAAAATTAAGGAGAGACCACTGAATATCAGAGCTATCTAGTTAAGTTTTTGCCTTCCAGCCGTCCTCCCCATAACTGCAGACTTTTTTGCTGGACATGAAGATGCCCAGCCAACATTGTATTCAGAGGCCCTGAAGTTTTAAAAAAGAATTATGTGGCTAACAGTTGAGGTTACATGCATAAGTTTTCTGAATAACTGTAATAAACATTTTCGAGATGCGGTTGGTTTTTAAAATGTGTTATTTTACAGTTCAGTTGTTTAGGTTAAAATAATGACCCATCTGTAATGCTCCGTTATCTTGTCAGGTTTTCACGGGCTATGATTCATTACTTACTGGAGATGATATGCCAGAATCCCAGCTCGGTTGCAGTATGTCTCGGTTTCTTGATGCAACTGCTAATGATGTATTTGTATTGCTTAAATCGGAGCAGTGCGATGAGTATGATCTAGAAAGGCCAGAAGTGCCCACATTCACACCTGATGAGCTGAGGAGAGAACAATTAAAAATAGACAATGGATAGCTTTGTATAATCTTTCTGAAAAGGGCATGTTATGTTAGAGTATATTCTGTAAAAGTGAAGCTCTGTGAAAGGTGTAATTTCTAACATCATACCTTCTGATTATTTCATTCTGCAGGAAGGTAGGTGAGGAAAAGGACTGTTCTGTTCTCTGTTACACCCCTTTCTTTAAACTACAGGAAAAATTACTTTGCAAGTATAATCCAATTCCCATCAAGGCTGCTATTCAAAGAACTTATGCTCCTAACTTTGAGAGTTCTGCCCAACTTTATACTCAGAATTTCTCTAAACTCCTAAATTTAGGAGTGTATAACAAGTGAGTAGCCACATTGGTGGAATTAGGACAGGGGAAAAAATTTAGGAGCTTAGCACTGATTTTCAGCACTAGGCTCAAAAATTAAGTTCATAAACCTAGGCAACTCAATGGCAAACCTAAGTTTATAAACCTAGGGCCCGATATTCGAAGAGATTAACATGGCTAGCAAACTTGCTAACCATGTTAATCCCTCTAGCTGGGATATTCAGCGAATACTAGCAAAAGCTAAAATGCTTTGAATATTCCACACACCCTAAATTTTTAATATAGAGCCTAATTTATACCTAAAACATTATAAAAATGAAAAGGGAAATCAAAACAGGTCCAACTTTAATAATTGTAATAAATAGAATCAAATGTGCAGTCATGCAAACCAAATTCCCACAGCATCACTTGCCTTCTAAAATCAAGCAAACAAATTAAATAACCCAGTGTACAAATACTTATCTGAAGAGTCCCAGTTGATGGTGCTTTTAATTTCATTTCTCAAAGGCATTACGCAGTGAACATTGTTGGGTAAATTAAGTTCTACATTAAAAATGTAGGGGGGGGGGATTCAACGGCTGTAGCTAGCCCTAGAAAAGCATCTTTCTGGCCACACTGAACCTAAGACATGGAGTATCCATAGGAGTATAGTATATGACGGCAGTATAATCCATCTAGTACCAGTAAGATCACTAAGAGTGGTTGTACCCCCTGCTCCATGCAGGTCACCCTCTCTATGCCTTTGTTTAGGGTTGTACCCGCCATTCCATGCATGCCACAGCCTCTGGTTTTTGAAGTATAAAAGAAATTTGTTTGTTTTGATTCCATTCTCTTGCTAGACAGGGATCCTCCGTGTCTGTCCCATGCCATTTTGAATTCTGTCACTGTATTTGCCCCCATCGAGAGGGCATTCCAAGCATCTACCACCCTTTCAGTGAAAAGTATTTCCTGCGGTTGCTTTTAACTTTGATGCCCGCTAGTTTTACAGCTTCCCCTTCTTTGAAAATGGTTGTTGGTTCATTAATACCCTTTAAGTATTGAAATTTCTGTATCATATCTCCCCGTCCCTTTAAATGTCTGTATCTTATCGCCCCAGGTCAGCCGGATAACATGGAAGCTAACCAATCAGTAGGGATATTCAGTCTATGCGGCAAATGTTAGGCCACCGATTAGGGATAACTGGGAAGTGGCTGAATATTACCAGTGCCTTGTCATCTCTGGGTGCCACATCCGCGCCACCCTGGAACACCTCGGTGCCAGCTGGCTAGCATTAGGGCATTCACCGGCGACACCCACAGATATTCAACGGCACTTCCTGTGTTAGTGCAACTGAATAGCCTGATCCCCACGCTGAGCAGGTCTGCTAACCATATTAATCACATCGAATACTGGGCTTTTAATACAATACGTTATATCAGGCTCAGTTTGGTTTTTGTATTGATTTTAATGTGTGACCCCCATCTTGGATTTTTGGGTGTCCGCTTAAAAGAACGACGGAAGGCCTAAAGGACTTCAGAAAACTTCTCAAGACCTTTCTCTTCAAAGACAATCAATAGCGATCCCTGCCTAATCCTTATGCTTAACCCACAGATAACTCCGTTGATGTTTATTTATTTTTATTTATTTTTTATTTACATTCTCTTATATACCGCGCTATTCTGCATCAGTGTGGTTTACATTGAACAAACTGAAATTACATTGAACAGGGCATTATAACTTGGAGATAACTATTTTACAAGGAACATGGGCTATGACATGTATATAAGTTCTGCCCCCCTTGGGCACCCCCTGCATGACACCCTTACCTAAATTTTCTATGATTTCTCTATAATGTGTTGATTTCTATGATTGTAAGATAAGGCAGTATAAAAATACTGTTAAATAAATGAAAATAAATGGGGTCAATTTTGAATAGTCCACCTTGTTCAAAACCTTTTCGCAGGCACTTTTTAGCTCATATGTGTTGCAGCTAATTTTCAAATGAAAATCATATATATTGTTTCCCTTTGAAAATTAGCAGCTGCTAAGGGGCCTGTTTCCTAAACCATGTTGGCCGTTAATGCAGCAGGTGTCTGTTAATGCAGCCAGATAGCATGTGCTAACACATGCAAAATGCAAACACTGATTTTCTGCATTATCTGCATGAGTGGATGGGACTAGGGCACAGAGTGAGCATGTCTGCAATGCGCAATTACTGCAAGCCTCAACAGCGTGCAGTAACCATTGGATTTGCAGACAGCACAGATGCCACTCCTAATGCCACCTCAATGGATGATGTTACCTGTAATCCAGGCTGCTGTCTAACCATAGCCTCTGCAAATTTAGTGCGTTATCTGCTACGGAAATTCCATGCAAGCACCCAACAGCTAAAGGGTAGCTATCGCCGTGCTATCTGCAATTTTTTGCTGCATTAGCTGCAAAAGCTTAATGCACTTTACTAAACAGATCCCTAAGTGTAAATTCTGAAGGCAGCCATGTATTTTGCATATTCTTTGTGCCTGCAGCTGAAAGGGTCACTAAGTAGCAGGTAAGGTTTTCAAAATGCCACATATACATGCTGTTTTCTTCCACAGTTCTAAACACAACTCTAAGACCAGTGGGGGTCATAGTCAGTGGTGGTGGCCAGCCCAAGTAAAGCAGATAGACGTTGCTGGCTTAAATTTAACCTGGATATTTAATGCCAGGGCCATACCCAGCCACCCTTATTGAAGATCCGGTATGTCCAGATAGTGCTTTAGCTAGCCAATCAGCTGCTAGCCAGTTAAATTAAACCAGCTAAAGTGAGGCTGCTTCTGCCCCCAGGCAAACAGGAAATCAATATTGTGCATCGGCGGGAATGGAAGCACACAACAGCCCTGTAGCGCTGGATGCTTAGGTACATGCTGTGGGGCTGTTTGAAGTAATTACCACTGCTGTAGGTCCTGGAGAGGGTCGGCAGCAGTGGCACTGGGGGAGGGGATGGGAGCAAGAGGGGCACAAGGAATGAGGTTCATCTAGGGTGCGTCATAATCTTGCACTGGCCCTGGGAGTACCATGCATAATTCTGGAGACAGCATCTTTAAAAGGCTATAAACAGGAGGGAGTTGGTCCAGAGGGTGATTACTAAAATGGTCAACAGTTTTCATCATAAAACCTATGCAGGGCCGGCTGGTCCACTAGGGGAGCTGGGCAGCCAGCATGGCGGCTTTGTGCCAATGCTTCAGTGCCCGCGGCAGGCCATGTGCTTCGGCATCAATAGCCTGCCACTTCTGACCCCTCTCTGATGAAACTTCCTGTTGGAGGAGGGTCAGAAGCGGCAGGCCATATGTGCCGCAGCACATGCCCTGCTGTGGGCACCAAAACAATGGCACAAAGCTGCTACTTTTAAACTGCTGCCATCACCGCCAGCCTCCCAGAAGACAGAATCGGTGGCAGCAGCCGGGGTAGGAGGAGCAGCTCAGCCGGGGCTCCTGCCTTGGGTGAAAGAAAACCTTGGGCCGGCCCTGAGCATATGAAGATAGACTTAAAGACTTCAATATATCTACGTTGGAGGAAAGACAGGAGAGCGGAGATATGATAAAGCCATTTAAATACCTCCATGGCACAAATGCACAGGAGGTCGGACTGTTTCAATGGCAAGAAAGCTCTGGAATGAGGGGGCATAGGGTGAAGGTGAAATGGGAGAGACTCGGGAGTAATCTAATAAAATATTTCTTTACGGAAAGGGTGATGGATACATAGAACGAGCGGCCTCCCAGAAGAGGCAGTGGAGACCAAAAGTAGATCTGAATTCAATATGGCATTGGACAAGCACAGAAGATCACTGAGGGAGAGAAAGAGATTGTAGAGCTTAGTAATTGGTGTGGATGTAGAAACTGCATAGGCCATATGGTCCTTATCTTCTGTTATTTTGTGTTTCTATATTAGTACTCAGACGTGCTAGCCTGAAATAGTGCTGCTAATTGAAACAAAAAATTGTATTTATTATGTAAGGTAGTGGATTGCCCCAGTAGCGCACACTATACCCCACTATTGTAGCCTAACCTGCAACATCAATCTTAGTGCATTCTGCAGTGAACTGGTGAAGGGAGCACAGTGTCTTGAAATCTTATCTCAAATGCATTGTTATTTGAATAAAACGTTATCACTTCTAATGAGACTGCCATTTCTACTTACGAATGTTTAAACCTAAGTACTACAGTGGTCAGCATTAATGGCATCTTTGCAGTTCAACCCCTTAATATCCAATATCTCCTAAACAAAAAGTAATCGGTGAAATGGCTTTGGACTATATATGCACACATATTTGGCACATAAAAGAATCAAATAAAAGAAGACCAATTAAAAAAGGAAATAACATAAAAACTGGGACATTGCTAGGACACAATTATTGGCACCCTTATAAACAATTCAAATCAGTTTGAATAGAAGAACCGTATTCCCAGTGCAGTAAAATTAGATGCACCTGTGATCAATTGTCAGTACTCACATGACTTGAATCAATCAATGAATGATGGCTCTAATGTTTAAAATGGCCATATTCAGTGTTGGTACCATTTTCTCAATGGTGAAGACAAGAGAGCTGCCCGAGACTGTCAGAAAAGCCATTATCATCAAACTTCAAAGGGGTACAAGGCCATATCCAAAGACTTTGGGATTCCTGTATCTACAATTTGCAATGTGATTAAGAAATTTTCTGCTCATGGAACTGCCAAGAACCTCCGAGGATGTGGTGGGAAGAGGAAAATGAATCCAAGAAGTCTTTGAAGATTAATGTGAATTGTTGGAAAAACACCATGTACAACATCCAGAGCTTGACTGACCTGGAGCAATCTGGAGTGGTGCTTCCAAACCATACTGTTCGCCACACACTAAACAAAGAAGGACTTCATGAGTGAAGACCAAGAAGGATCCCACTGCTCAAAGACAGACATAAAAAAGCATGCCTAATCGTTGCCCACACATCCCTTGAGAAAACACAGTTCTTCTGGAAAAATGTTCTGTGGACAGATGAAACCAAACTTGAGCTCTTTGGCAATGCAGACCAGCAATACATTTACAGGTGAAGAAATGAAGCTTATAAGGAAACAAAAACACCCTTCCTACAGTTAAATATGTTGGAGGTTCCATAATGTTGTGGGGCTATTTTTCTGCCTCAGGAAAGAGGCTTGGAAAATATTAAAGGAATCATGATGTCAGAGAATTTCCAAGGTATTTTGGAGTGAAATGTGCTACATAGTGTCAGAAAGCCATGTCTGGGTCAAAGATCATGGGTCCTCCAGCAGGACAATGACTGAAAACCCACATCCAAAACTACAAAAAAATGGTTAAAAAGGAAAACATGAACTGTTTTAAACTGGCCATCAATGAGTCCTGATCTCATTCCAGTTGAGAACCTTTGGAAAGAGCTAAAATCTGCCTTTGGTAAAAGGAATCCTGGAAGTACTCATGAGCTGGAACAAATCGCAGTTGAAGAGTGGAAGAAATTACCAGCAGACAGATGTAAGAAACTTATAGATGGCTACAAGAAACGTTTGGAGGCTGTTATCACTGCCAAGGGTTGTGCAACCAAATATTAGTGAAAGGTGCCATTAATTCTGTCTAGATCATATTTTGGGGTTTTTTCTCAGAAATTACACAGGCACAGACATCCTTTTTTTTGTTGTATATCTTTGAACATGCTATTAAAATATTATGATAACATACTGCTGGACTAGTTCCAATTATTTCTCAAGATATTGTACACAACATACCTAAAATGCAAGGGTGCCAATAATGTTGACCACAACTGTATTTAAACTAAACATTTGGAAGACTGGAAAGCTAAAATAAATGCAGTTTTCTGAAACTAGACAAATCAGGATAATGTTAACTAGGCTAATTTTCTTGTATGCTTATTTGAAATATAATGGATATACAAAGACTTGTAAATAGGCATTAGCAAATGAGTCTGTTTAAAATTGCCAACTTCACATTCTAAAACTTGTTATAACATGTAAAAACAGTATCTTGCTAATTTACAGCTATTTCAGAATTAGGTAAAACAAAATATCTATCCTAGGTTAATACACAGCTGCCATAAACATATCGCTTGAATTCTCTTGAGCAAGACACTTAATCCTGTAACATTAGCTATCAGTATATATTTCACAGTTCATCCTCTTACCTTTCTGACATGTCTTCTGCTGTTGTTTCTCACAACATGCATGCAAACATTTTCTGCTTCTCTAAAAGCATTTCTCACCATGCTGCCTCTTAAGGGCCATTATTATACACCCTTTGATCTCATTGTGACAGCCTGCCTCCCCAGTCACCTTTTTTCAGGGTCTGTCACAGAGTTCCATAGATTCACTTCTCCGGGTGAAAAGTGCCTGTTACCAGGCAACGTGTCCTCACTTTTACTCAGTGAAACTCTAAGCACGGAGTCACAGAGTTATATGCAGTTGTAGCCTTCATAAATGAAGCAATCTGAGCTGCTTGGAAAGGAACTGGAGATGTAAGGCATATCACTTAGCTAGTACTCGACAGGTTAACATTATCATCATTTTAATTCATCAGTAAGTTATAATAAGTGATACTTCTGCTGAATTTTGTAGTCATGGGAAGGGCAAATTTCAGAAGTAATTTGCACAGGTCTTATAATTAATCGCTCACCCCTAATCTACTTCCAGTTACACCTTGCCAAGAAAACCCAGGAGATACAACATGGCTAGCTATCCACAGGGTCACCAGGAGTCAACATTGACTCAGTGGCACTTAACAATAACCCAAGGAAAACTAAATATAAACGGCATGTACGTTTAACGAGGCAAGAAATAGGTATTCTGAGAGCATATTTAGGTAGGTCTGTGGGTTAGCAAGTGTAAATAAATCTATGTATATAGATGGGCAGAAAAACAGACAGACATCTTGCTTGGATTCAAGAGTCTGGGTATACTGGCTTGGGGTTCCTAAAAACAGATGTTAGGGAATTTAAATTTCAGTGGTGAGTGGACATGTGCAGGGAATTGTGATTATTTGAGGGGTGAAAAGGGGTGGCAAGTGGAAGCTTACAGGCCATTGTCATTATTGGGTAGGGGGTATGAAGGAACACAGAGAGAAGAAAGAGAAAAATATTGCGGAAAATATTTACTTGGGGAATCAAATTCACAGAACATTTTTAGATTGGGCCAAATTAACTAAAAGCACATTTCCTAGCACTGGTGGTCAAGCAAGCAGAGTCTTGTGGGTTACAATGTCAATGACATGAAAAAGTTTGGTTTGGTGTTTCAGAAGACTCAAGTAATTTTGAAAGTGTGCACTAGTGAGAAGTACTGTTCTAGTTATCTGATTTGCTCTGAGTTCAGCTAAGGACCTTCCTCTATTGTCTATCACTCAGTCACTTTCTTTTTTATTTTTTTTTGCATTTAAAAATCTATATTCAATTTTTCCAAATGCAAATCACAGCCAACAAATGGAAAGAATAGTAAAAAAACAACCTTCATCCAAATAGAAATTTTCCCACTCCCTAACCCCCTAAAACAAAACAAACAAACAACAAACAAACAAAAAAATCCCTCCAGGTTAAAACCAATATGAATTATAATAATCACAGACTAGATAAATATAGATCAAAAGAACTCCATGTCTTTTCAACTTGTCTAAACTATTTAAAGAAATAAAAGGTGCCCCTTCTAACTTACAGGTCTAACAAATTGCGTGCCATCAAAAAGTAACATTCAATTTGGAAGCATCTTTCCAGCAACTCATGACATGCTGAATTGTGATAGATATTAGAATATCAAGAAATTGGCTATCATTTTTTGATAACTTCTCTCTTAACCAAAGGGATTGGAAAAAAAACTCTGCCTTGATATAGAAATGTCTAGATGGAAAACATCACTTATATAGTCCTAAACTCCCATCCAAAAAGACCTGACTTCTGTGCAAACAAATAACATGATTTAGAGTCTCTATATCCCTAGAACAACTCCAACATGCATTTGATTGTAAAAGCTTAGCTCTGTACATGTTTAACAGTGTCCAAACTGCAGTGTGCTAGAAAACATAAGGTTTGAGCTAGGCTACTGGACACTGCAGGTCTTATGGTCTGACTCCAAAAAATACCCCAGTTGATCAATCCCTGTGGTAACTCAATATAAGATTCCCAAGCGCACTTAAGCCCAATTAGGTGTGGACCATAACCGAGGCACGCGTACCCGGTGCTCCGGGCCCTGCCACCAACATCCCCCAACCCCCCCCCCCTCCCCACCAAACCCCAACTTTCAAGAAAAACACCACACCACTTTTATGGGAACAAAAACTGGTTGCAGCTTTATTAAGTAATAACTATTAACAATATTCCAACCACAAAAACCCATAACCAGGCCCCATAGCGGAGTAGTGCCACACCAGCCATGCCTTAGCAAAGTGCCTACCACCGCTATGGCCCTTCACTTGCCCCCCAGCGAGTTTTCCCACCCCTTTTCCCGACTTCGCCATGCCCATAGCAAAAGCCGGCCAGGGTTTAACCGGGTCAGGGGCACCCCAACCCCCACCCAAGTGTACCTTGAGGCACCGGACCCCGGAACCTCCGGGATCCCGCCACCGGCACATGCGACAGATCTGTTGATGCGCCGCCCTCCCAAACCTAAAGCTGCGACCAGCGGCTATCCCGCAAAACAACATACTCTAAAGCCTCCTGCTAGTCGTTAAGGAGCAGGTCCATGCTGACTGGGGACAAATGGACGCCATCACTCCTATAAAGACCAGCGCAACCGACCTCCACCCATGGGTGCATAATCTGATAGCCCCCACTCCCACAAACCCACCGACCAATCTGACGGTTTATCTTAGTCAGCCCCCTAGACCAACGTCGCTGGCCCCAGCAGGCCGGCCGAGGGATAATATCTGACCACAACAAAATTGTCCCAGGGAGCATTTGCAAAACCACTGCCAAGTCATCCTGTACCGCTCTAATCAGCTGACGACAGGACCAAGAGGCAAGGTCATTGCCCCCCAAATGCAGAAGCAGCACCGCCGGTTGCCGCGACGTCCTCATGTGGTGCCGGAGCAAAGGAAGTAGCTGCAGCCATCGTAGTCCTCTCTGCCCCAGCCATGATACCGACACCACCGCAGGATCCATCTGCAAATTCAGGCCCCCAGGCCGAATGGCAGCGCGCTGACTGGCCCAGTGAACAAAGGAATGACCAACCACCCAGGCAATACCAGGCTCGACACCCCCATCTGAAAAACAAATGAACAGTCAGTATACCCCCACCCCCAACCGAATCAACCCCTCATAACCTTATGTAACCCTGGAAAGCCCAAGACCGCCACCGACCTATACTCCGAACATCATCATCAGACATTCCGGCCCCCGCCGCACTGGTGGTCGCACCAATATGAAACGAGTGAGAGGCAAAGCACAAGGTGTCCTCCCCCAAGGCACCCATTGCCAACCTCAGCACCGCCATTACCTGGAAACGGGTCAACACCCGGTCATTCTCATGCAGAAATAGAACCCCGACCCGCTCCGGGCGCACCCGCAAGTACCTCCGCACCGCCCGCACAGGGCACGAAACGAGACCCGCGACCTCCCGCAATATGACCCACAAACCCCGACCTCGCTGATCCGTCTTGGACCTTTCCAAAAGGATCCGCATCCGGCCGCCCTCCAAATACACATGGTGTCTGTGAAAACCACCCCCAGCCCCCAGCCTGCTCAAATTCGCCACCAGCTCCCCCATGCGAAAAGCCCCGAAAAAAGCGAGACAAAACACGGCCCGGAAAAGCACAACTTCGAAAGCCGAAGAAGCCACCTGGGGCAATACCTCCAGGAGGGCGCACAAACAACTCGTGCGTAATTGGCTTACGGCGATCTGCGGTGGACGGCCGAAGCCGCTCTCACCCCCACAGAAGGCGATGCGCCAAAACTCCCCCAGCAGGACCTCCCCTGCCCACGGCGCCTGCAAAAAAGTTAAAACCTGCCAGCTGCGAACGCACCACTGTTCTAGACAGCCCACGACCCCTGGCATCTGCTATATAACTACCAATGAGGGCATCAGGCACCCTACCCGCCAGCCAACCCCTCTCACTTAGAAACTCCGCCACCTGGTCGCAACCACGCTGGTACGCCGACCACGTCCCGGGCGCTACCGAACTTCGCAGTAGGCTCAGCATCTCTCCAGGCCAACGCTCCACAAGTACTCGGAGACTATGGATCCATCTGTGTCCGCCTCTGGGGCCAGTGCACGAAAACGATCCCATTGAAAACGAGAAAGCGCACCAGCGATCTGATTCTTGCAACCAGGGAGGTGCCTGGCACGAACAGATACATTCAAGTATAAACAGGCTAACACCACTTCGCGCATCAACCTAGTCACCCTTAAGCATTTTGGTGAGAAACGATTAACGACGCTAACCACAGCCTCATTATCACACCACCACACCACCCGCCGATCCCATAACCGCTCCGGCCACAAATTCAGCACGACCAAAAACGGAAACAATTCAAGGAAGGTGATGTTTGAGGTCAAACCCGAATCGTGCCAATGCTGGGGCCACCGCTGCGCACACCAAGCCCCCCCGAAGTAAACCCCGAATCCAATGCCCCCTGCCGCATCCGTAAACAGCTCCAACTCCGTGCTGGACACCTCTGCACCCAGCAAAACAGATGTCCCATTAAACTCCTCTAAAAATCGGCTCCAAACCCGAAGATCTGCCCGCATCGGAACGGTAACTCTGATCCGGTGGTGTGGCTTCCGCACCCCGGCCGTCGACGCAGCTAGTCGCCTGGAAAAAACTCTGCCCCTGGGGATCACCCGACACGCAAAATTCAGCGATCCCAACAAGGCTTGCATCTCGCCAAGGTGATCTTAGCGGACGCGAGGACGTTAGCGACCAATGCGCGTAAACCAGCCACCTTTTCAGGGGGCAACCGCGCTATGAGCTCCACCGAGTCTAATTCCACGCCCAGGAATGTGAGCCTGTTCGTAGGCCCTTCCGTCTTCTCCACCGCCAACGGCACACCCAACTCCCGCGATAACTCCTGGAAACCGGCTAACAGCGTCTGACACTCCTCGGAATGGGCCGAACCTATGAACAGGAAATCGTCCAGGTAATGGACCACATTCCGCAAACCAGTCTTCTGACTCAATGCCCACTGCAAAAACGTACTAAACTTCTCAAATAAAAAACAGGAAACAGAGCAGCCCATAGGCAAACACTTATCAAAATAATACATCCCCAGAAAATGAAAACCCAACAACGGAAAAGAGGAAGGATGCACCGGCAACAAACGGAAGGCGGACTCAATATCCACCTTCGCCATCCACGCGGACCGCCCAGCCGCCCTCACCATCTCAGCTGCCCTGTCAAAAGACGCATACCGCACCGTGCATAGTTCCCGCGGGATATGATCATTCACCGACGCACCCGACGGACAGGACAGAAACTTTCCCGGCGCCTTCTTTGGCACCATCCCCAAAGGAGAAACCACCATATCCGGGAGAGGCAGCTCGAGAAACGGCCCCACGATCCGTCCCATCCTCAACTCAGCCGCCAATTTACCCTGCACCACGTCCCCAAACCGCCGAACCGAAGGCGAATTCCTGGCTCGATTAGCCTTCACCACCCCCCGAACCGGGATAACAAAGCCCAACTGGAAACCTGTCCCCAACAGCTCCCTATCCCGCTGCCGCGGGTATCGCTGCAGCCAACTCCGCAAGGATTCCAAACGCACCGGAGTCGGGGCCAAGCAAGCCCACTCATTGGGCCTTGGGTCCCTGCCCGGCGGCACCGTCGGGCCCTCGTCTACCGCATTTAACAGCGGAGTGACCCCCGCCGCAAACTGAACAGAGGTGCTTGAATTTACAATCCGGAAATGGGCAGGTAGTCCTATTGAAACGCCAGCACACGTCGCTGCCCCCCCCCCCGACCCGACTTTCGGTTGCATGCCGCCACCCGCCGATCGAAAGGAACGGCCCCCCCAGACAGTCCCGCTATACCCCCTCTCCCCCCCGGTGGCAAAGCCCGATCTAGCAGACATTTGAGTCAACCATAGGTTAATGTCTTGCGTGCCCCACGACAAAAGTCTATTCTCCTCCATCTTGTCCCGAAACTTTTCGTCATAGTTTAGCCACGCCCAACCCTCGTGCGTTTGCGAGGCTTCCAAAATAGAATCAGCATACGCCAGCAACATACCATAATGCTCCGGCGAATAATGCCCCCACACGCTGGCCAGGTGCAAAAACGCCCGTGTCCAGTTCACCACATTGCGCTCCACCTTCCGAATCCGACCTGCCTTCTCATCTTCCTTCCGCTTTTTCTGGCTCTCCCCGGACCTCTTTCTGCCCTCCAACAACTGAAAAATATCTATGTACCGTCGCTTCCGAATTTTCCTCCGCTGCTTCTTTGGAACCCCTTCCCACAACTCGGGGAATGCCACTACCGACGGGGCCCCCCCTCCTGACCGAGACCCCGACTTCCCACCACCATCGACCTCTCACCCTAAGGAAGATGAAGAAGAATCATCCGAAGAGGAAGAGGAATCGGAACTACGACGCCGACGACAAGAACGACGCCGCTTCTTCTGCGACCTGTGCCCGTACTGCCCAGAGCCAACGGATGCGACAAATCCCCACCCTGGTCCCCAGACAACTCACCAGTGGCCTGTCCATCCGCCGCAGACGGCAAAGTCGAATCCTGCTCCCTCTAGCGACACCTCCCACCGCGCCGGGTTGAAGCGTCCTGGACTCCAGCCGCCTCCACCTCCGCGGAACTTCTCAGCGCCGCAGCACCGCCATCCGCAGTCGGAATCCAATCCGGGCTCCCAGCACCGAGCCCCCACTGAGGCTGCGTCATCCCCTGCACCTGCGGAGACAAAAACGAAAAAACAAGGGGGGAACCCGCCGAAGGCCACATGGGGGACCAAGGCGCTCGCCAATCAGCTGACGAAGTGCCCTGCCCCCCGCTCGCCCAGTGGTCCCAAGGCAAAGGCCCCCTCACCGGCATATAACCCCCGGGAACAGATGGCCACATTGCCGCAGGAGGCGCACCCGGAAAGCCAGGAGCCCCACCTACCGGCAAAGCACCGCCCTGCCCCTGCATGGGGCCACCCAATGCATCTACCCCCCCCCGGCACTGCCAACCCCCCCATCCACCAAACTCCCACCGGCACTCGCACCCATATTCTCCACTCCCCCTGGCATAGCAGCTCCCACCTGCCGCACCCCCCGAGGCATACTCCCCCCCTTTTCCCCTCGTTTTCCCCCTCTGAGCCCCCCAACAGTTGCACTCCGCTCCCCCAGAGAACCCCCCCGCCCCTGCGCCAACCCCCGCCCCCTCAAGACTCCCCTCCTTGATGTCACACCCCCACGCAAGCCCCTTTCCCCAGCCAAACCCCCCACAGCACCCCCAGCCTCACCCGCGCCCCCCCCCAGCCCTGGAAGGGATGGGTCGACGCCCCGCAGACCTGCCCTGCACAGCTGCCCTGCCCTTATGACCCCCACATGGCGGCATCAGACCTGAATCGGCTGGCCCAAGCAAGTGAACAAATCCCTTCAAGCTCCCGATCACAATGTTCTGATGCTCTCTTTTTTTTTATAGCTGCTCCGGCCAGGTAGGGCTAACCCCCACCCTTCAAGTCAGACACCCCCTCCCAGTCAGGCTCTAGGCCCGCACCGCACCCCCGCGCACCAACACGCACCTAACCAAAGGATCCTCCCGCGGGCCCGTGCGCCCAGCCTCCACCTGCCTGCAAGCAACGCTGCCGCAGCCGCGGCCACAGCCGAACCCCGATGACCACGCTCCTCTTCGATGCCGCACGCAAGCAGGTAGAACCCCGAGGGAGGGCGAGAGGGAAGAAGCCGGCACCTCGCAGGTCTCCAGCAGCGACTGCGCATGTGGAGACCTGCCTCTGCCTTTTCCCATGCCACGCTCCCACAGCCGCTTCCCCATTGGCTCCCACGCGATCGCATTCGCCGGGAGCCAATGGGTTTAAACCGTGCCCCCCCCCCACGCCCAAGGAAGCGGCCGCGCGCAGTGTCCCCGCACCGGGCCGCGCGCCCGGTTAATGACGACCGCCGAGACCCTGCCCGCAGCCTTACTCATAACCGAGGCAAGCGTACCCGGTGCTCCGGGCCTTGCCACCAACATCCCCCAACCCCCACCCCACCCCTCCCCACCAAACCCCAACTTTCAAGAAAAACACCACACCACTTTTATGGGAACAAAAACTGGTCGCAGCTTTATTAAGTAATAACTATTAACAATATTCCAACCACAAAAACCCATAACCAGGCCCCATAGTGGAGTAGTGCCACACCAGCCATGCCTTAGCAAAGTGCCTACCACTGCTACGGCCCTACACTTGCCCCCCGGCAAGTTTTCCCACCCCTTTTCCCGACTTCGCCATGCCCATAGCAAATGCCGGCCAGGGTTTATCCGGGTCAGGGGCACCCCAACCCCCGCCCAAGTGTACCTTGAGGCACCGGACCCCGGAACCTCCGGGATCCCGCCCCAATCCCCCCCCAAGCTGCAACACCCCCAAAGCTAACACCCCCAAAATGTCCACCCAAGGGAGGGCGGGAGGGAAGCCGGCACCTCGCAGGTCTCCAGCAGCGACTGCGTACGTGGAGATCTGCCTCTGCCTTTTCCCATGCCGCGCTCCCACAGCCGCTTTCCCATTGGCTCCCACACGATCGCATTCGCCGGGAGCCAATGGGTTTAAAACGTGCCCCCCCCCCCCCACGCCCAAGGAGGTGGCCGCGCGCAGGTTTCCCGCACCGGGCCGCGCGCCCTGTTAACGATGGCCGCCGGGACCCTGCCCGCGGCCTTACTCATTATTGTCTTTCAGTAATTTATAGAAAAAGGTAGTTAATCTTCCTCTCTCCATAGCAGTGCAACAGATATCAATTAAATCCAAAATAAGGCAGATTGATTCCTCACCAGATGAGGATTGCATCAAACTCTGAGTCTACAGGGTAAGCTTTGATGCTTGTGATGGTAAATTATATTGATCTAATAATTGCCCTTCTATAATCATGGCAACCCCTTCAAAGAGTTGACCTACTCTATATATCCCCTTATTAAGCCAGCTTTTCCAAAAAAACATTTTTCCGTTAATCCATATATGTGGATTAAACCAGAGGAAGGAGGCCTCTGAACAAGAATATGGGACCTTGAAGCAATTGTCCAATGCCTGAAAAGCTTCTATTGCACTAATAATGTGCGGAGACTTCAGCATTCTGGGAAGGCTATTCATAGACGGCATCTGTAGGAATCTGAAGGGCTTCACCAAGGTTTTTTCCATAGCATGCCAATGATGCAGAGAATACATCCCATAGCATAGTAATGATGCTGCATGATAAAACCAAAAGTCTGGGACGTTAACCCCACCCCTCTTCCTGGGAAGCTTTCATTTAGTCAGTGCAATGCAGTTTCTTTCCTTTCCATAAAATCCTACTAGTGATTTATCCAATTGATTATAAAATTTCAATTTACAGAACCCAGGGAGCATTCTTAATTTTAACACAATACTGGGTAAAACCATCATTTTAATTGTATCTAGCTTACCCCACCAGGATAGGCGTAGTCGTTTTCTGAGACTATCTAGCACTGTTAACCATCTCAGGATAACCTGATTGTTTTAAGTGGGCACTGCCAAAAGCTTTATTAAGGTCTAGAGGAGGCACACCTAATGTTCTTCCCTAATTTCCTTGTCACCCAGTTGTGCAAATCAATGAAGTGTGATTGATATAACCTCTTGGTAAATTCAGTCTGCTTGTTATCCTGTAATCTGAACATAAGATGTGCCACACTGGGTCTGACCAAGAGTCTATCAAGCCCAGTATCCTGTTTCCAGCAGTGGCCAATCTAGATCACAAGTACCTGTCAGGTTTCCAAAAAGTACACAGATTCCATGCTGCTTTATCCCATGGGTAACCAGTGGAGTTCCCTGGTCCTCCTTTAATAATGGTTTTAGACTTTTCCTCCAGGAACTTGTCCAAACTTCTTTTAAATCCAACTACATTAATAGTTTTTACTACATACTCTGGTAATGAATTCAAGAGTTTGATTACATGTTGAATGAAAAAATACTTTTTCCTATTAGTCTTAAATGTGCTACATCATAACTTCATTGCATGTCCCCTAGTCTTTCTACTTTTTGGAGGAGTAAACAACCAATCTACATTTACCCATTCCACTCTATTATTTTATAGACCTCTATCATATCTCCCCTCAGCCGTCTCTTTTCCAAACTGAAGAGCCCTAACCTTTTAAGCCTTTCCTCATAGGGATATCCTCCATCCCCTTTACCATTTTTGTCACTCTTTTCTAATTCTGCTATATCCTTTTTAAGATATGGCAACCAGTATTGCACACAATATTTAATGTGTGGTCGCACCATGGAGCAATACAGTGACATTATAATATCCTTCATTTTATTGTCCATTCCTTTCTTTATAATTCTCAGCATTCTATTTGCTTTCTTGGCTGCTGCTGCACACTGGGCAGAGGGTTTCAAAGTATTATCCACGATGATGCCCAGCTCCTTTTCCTGGGTGGTGATTCCTAATGTGGAACCTTGCATCATGTAACTGTAGTTTGGGTTCTTCTTCCCTAAGTGCATAACTTTGCACTTGTCCATATTAAATTTCATTTGCCATTTGGGCGCCCAATCTCCCAGTTCATCAAGGTCCTCTTGCAATTTTTTACAAGCCTCTTGTGTTTTAACAACTTTGAATAATTTTGTGTCATCTGCAAATTTGATCACCTCACTCATTATCCCCATTTTCAGATCATTTATAAATATGTAAAAAAGCAGCAGATCCAGCACAGATCCCTGGGGTACTCCACTATTCACCTTTCTCCATTGAAAAAATTGTCCATTTAGCCTTACTCTTTGTTTTCTATCCTTTAACCAGTTCCTGATCCACGATGGCACATTGCCTCCCATCCCATGACTTTTTAAATTTCTCCAAAAGTCTCTCATGAGGGACTTTGTCAAAGGCTTTCTGAAAATCAAGATACACTATATCAACTGATTCACCTTTATCTACCTGTTTATTCACACCTTCAGAAAAATATAACAGATTAGTAAGACAAGACTTTCCTTGGCTAAATCCATGTTGGCTTTCTGCCATTATATCATGCTGAGTAATTTAGCTTTTATAATAGTTTCTACCAATTTGCCCAGTACTGATATCAGGCTCACTGGTCTGTAGCTTCCCGTATCATCCCTGGAACCCTTTTTAAAAATTGGTGTTACATTGGCCACTCTCTAATCTTCGGGTACTATAGATGATTTTAATGTTAGGTCACAGATTACTAATAGTATGTCTGCAATCTCATATTTCAGTTCTTTCAGCACCCTGGGATGTATGCCATCCAGTCCAGGTGATGTGCTGCTCTTTAGTTTATCAATGAGCTGTATTACATCTTCCAAATTTATCAAGATATGTTTCAATTCCTCTTATACATTACCTTTAAATATTATTTCTGTCATGGGTAACTTTCCTACATCTTCTTCAGTAAAGACTGAAGTAAAATATATATATGTATATAGTGTTGCACTGTTCAGTGCTATCTGTTCAACATTTCTGTTTACTGTACATTGGTTATAGTTATATGACGTTATATGTAAAACAAATCCATGATTTGTTGCCTGTTGTTATTTGTGAACCGCAGCTGATCTTAGGAAGCTGCGGTATATAAGAGATTGTTAAATAAATAAAATAAATAAAATAAAAGATTCATTCAGTTTCTCCACTACGGCCTTGTCCTCGCTCAGTGCACCTTTTACCCTTCCATCATCTAATGATTCAACTAACTTCCTAATAGGTGTTTTGCTTCAAATGTACTTGAAAAAGTTTTTAATGCACTTTTGCTTCCACGGCAAGCTTCTTTTCGAAATTTCTCTTTCCTGCATTTAACTTTCCAGTACTTATGCTGTTTCCTGTTTTCATCATTTAGCTCTTTTTTCCATTTTCTGAAAGATTCTCTCTTAGCTCTCTGACCTCATCTTTAAGCCATGCTGGCTGTTGTTTGGCCTTCCTGCCACCTTTTTTAAAGTGGAATATATTTGATCTGGGCTTCTAAGATAGTGTTTTTAAATAACGCCCAGGCCTGAGGTAGAAACAAAGAAATATGATGACAGAAAAAGAAAACCTGGCCTATCTAGTCTGTCCTTCCATATCAACAACTACAACAGTCCCCTTTTTACCTTTAGAGATCCCCTGTGTTTGTCACATGCTTTTTTGAATTCAGTTACTGTCCTCATCTCTACCACCTTCACTGGGAGACTATTCCATGGATCCACTACTCTTTCCGTAAAGAAATATTTCTGCATATCACTCCTGAATCTATCTCCCTTCACCCTCATCCCATGTCCCCTCGTAGCAGAACTTGCTTTCAATTGAAAGAGGCTCTCTCCCTGAACATTTGTGCCACGGAGGTATTTAAACATCATAGAAACATAGAATCTCTTATCTTTTGCAATTGCTCATTTTAATTTCTTCTTAACCATTTTTCTCATTTTATCTTACTCTCCTTTTTTAAGTTAAATGCTAGTACAATGAATTTCCTTGCTATCCTCCTCCATTTATTAAATCAAATGTGATCATTTTATGATTGCTTTTGCCATGTAGCCCCAAAACAGTTACCACTTGCACTAGATCCCATGTTCCAATGAGGTGATTGTTGTTAAGTGAAGTCAAGTTGGTGTCGACTCCTGGTGACCCTCTGGATAGTTGATCTAAACTTTGGTCTTCAGACAAGCAGCTCATTGTTGATAGAGTGGTATCCATAGCTGCTGTCATTGTATTGATCTATCTCATTGCTGGCCTTCCCCTTTTATGGTGACCTTTTACCTTGCCAAGCTTTGTCTTTCTCCAATGATCTCTTACTTCGCATGATGTGTCCAAAGTATGAAAGTCAAAGTCTTGTCATCTGAGCTTCTAAGTCCACTGAGAACTAGGTTTAAAATAGCTTCCTCTTATATCGGTTCCTGAACTAGCTGCTCCATGAAGCATTTATTTCATCTAGAAACTTTATTGCCCTAGCAATACCTGATGTAACTCTTTCAACAGTGTTTCCATTAATTTTCCTAGCCCCAATGGTAGACTCATCAGCCTATGAATGTTTAGTTTAATTTAAAAATTTGCTATACTGCCTTTAGATAATTTACAGCAAAGTAGTTTACAACATTAAACAAGGAATTTACTATATTGAATGCTAGCTTCTGCTCTCCAGTCTGTAAACAAGAAACACTATTCTAAGTAACCCCTATGTACTCGTATGTGTGCCAACAAGTTAATGCTGACTCCTGGCAACCCAGCCACTGGGTTTTATTGTCAAGGTGTAACCAGAAATATTATAGATTGCCAGGCCTTTCTTCCACACAGTAAGTTTACAGCACCTGGTATTCCAAGGTGGTCACCCATCCAAGTACTAGCCAGACCCAACCCTTCTTAGCTTCTGAGATCAGTTGCTTTCAGGGCAGTGAATTCAGACTCTCCTATAAATAAACTATGTGCCACCACTCTTTCCCTTTCTAAACCCTTCCTCTGTGATTGCTATACTAAAGTATTTGTTCCATTTTGTTTTTTTCACAGTCGTCTTCCATTTCCCCACATGGTTTTACAACTTCATGTTTGCGTTTTCTGCAGTCAATAATATAGCTATAAAAAGGTCTTGTCTCCTTACAAGTGAAAACTAGTTTGCCTATATTATGTGCTAGTGTACACAGTGCCTGTGATTGGCAAGCAAACAAAAAGACAGTCCAAGAAGAAGTCACCTTTAAGTGTTTGTTGAATGTAAATAAGGCTGACATCAGGTCTGTTGAGAACTGGTTGTTTTGATCATTTTAAAGAATAAGTGGCAAGCAGTAATTCTAAGTCCAGCAAATATCTCAAGAGCAACAAGTAAGGGCTTGTAGGGATGTTGAACCAATTGTCTGCATCCTCTAAGCGATGGTCTCAGTGCATCAGTATTTTTCTTTATAGATGATGTTGCCTCGTTTCATCTAAAGTTACAAACATGACCCGTCTAAACCAGGCTATGAAGGCTTTCTTCAATAACTGTAGGTCACGGTCCACATCTTCAACTCCCAGCTTTGCCTTTCAAAGTTCTTCCCAAGAGGAGAATGAGATCACGCTGCACAGCATTCGAGATAACAAATGCAAAGGGTAAGTGAAACAACACTTTGTAGCGAATACATATGCACAGAGCATTCATGTTTTTATGGCCATCCATTTTCTGTTATCTGCAATGAGCGTGTGATTTATTTCCTATGGTATAAAAAGTAAAAAGTATGTACTTAACACAGCTAAGATGCTGCTATGGTCCCTCATTTATTTCTTTCCTTTAATAGTCTAATTTATGCTGTTTTTTCTTTGTTGTCACTCACTCGTTCATTAATTTTCTCCATAGCATATTTTCCCACTATACTATTGCGTAACCTTAGTGTTAAGTATCACCACTGTGCACCATGCTATACAGTCTGTGAGTATAAAGATATTTAGATTAATTACGTAGAACCAAAATCTCCATGAACAGAAAAAAATGTAGCAGTTTGCTTTTTTCCTAGGCAATACAATTTTGCTTCCATTATGGCAATATGGTTGATTCCGTTTATAAGGACACTTTTAAGCCTGTCATAATATATATTTTATCAGAAAAATACACAGATATTAACATCCACATTTCTTTGTTTTGCAATGTCTAATCATGTGAATACAGTTTAACAAGAAATAACTATGATTAATGGTGAATCTTTCAGAAGTAAAGGATTCTACTGGCAGGTTTTCCAAATCAATGGGTTTTTTTTCAAATACTGACAGAATAAAACAAGTGAAGGTTGGAACTTATTTTGCTAATTCGTTTTCTGCCTGTGGGATTTGGAATCTTAAATAGAGTCATCACTCTTGAAAGATAAAACTGACGCAGATAAGTCGGACCTTTTCTGAGAATTAAAAACAGGAATCTCCCATTCTAAACCATGGAAAGGTTTCTACATCCTATAATCCAAAGGAGCTTTGCTCTAACAATTTTAGCTTATTCTTCACCAGGTGACAAACAAACCTGCCACCTGTTTCATAGTTTTTTATCCTGTCCGCATATGATGACGTATCTTATGAGACCTTTCCTGCAATTCTCCAGAGTGGCCTGGATTAAGTATTTGTGCAGGATGTGTGACTGCTTCTGAAAGGAGAACACTTGGGCTAATATTAACCCATGGTTACATCTGGATTTAGGGAGGTGCTGTGAGTTTCCTAATAAGGATGTGTTAGCGTAGGTTTTTCTCTGCCTCGGCCTGTCTGGTTTCTGCAGACCCTTCCATCCCATTGCAGTTTCCCTTTATTTATTTTATTTACTTCTCTTATATACTGCGCTATTAAAATCAGTGCGGTTTACAATTGAACAAAAAACATACTGCAATGTCACACGTTTGCACTGTTTGTGGGACAGAGTCCTCATCTCTTTCAGCTTACTGAATGAGTTGAAATGGTCCTTGTCCTCACGTGACTTCAATTTTATCATTTTATTGCTACTGAATTGATTAAAATGTTAGAGAATTCTGTTAGAGTGGAATACCGATGAGCCTAGGTATCAATTTAGTACACCCCAGTGAATTAGGTGACAAAAAATTCAAAATTATACACCAAAAATGTCAAAGTTATGCAGGAAATTTTTTGGAGTTATGCAAAAGTAAATACTTTTATTTTGCAGACCAATAATAGTATAAATCTTGCTTACAAATAGATGCAATTATTTTTACAATGCTTAAGAGAATATATATTCCTGGAACCAGATGCCTGAGGTCACACACTGGAAAGTACATGCTAAAAGGATGTTGAACAGTCACATTTTTGTAAAATTAAGTACATGCATGTTTTGCCAGTGGTTGTGGGTGAGAGGTATGGTGGGCATTAGGAGAGATGGATGTAAGGGATGTCTATAGATTGTGTTGGGATTTTAATGTGCAAGTGTGTACATGTGAATCGCTGACTACTCGGGGATGTGACTGAGTGTGTGACTATGGTGGTTATTTTAGAAGCCTTATTCATCATTTGTATGTGTGAAAATGTGCAAATCAGATCCATGTCCCAAAAGCCATTTTAGAAAGGCTTGAATTTGCACTTGTCTGCCCGATCATGTCCAAGTCACATAGGGACATGATGAAGGCATGTCCAGGGTGGTCCAAAAAAGTCCATGTGCATCCCAGATTTCACAACAGCACCACACATGTAAACCCACCAGCGGACACGTCCATATTTAGACCTACTCCTCAGCATGAATTCGGCCAGTTCTTGATAGTGCATATAACAGAGGAAGACTGCCTCAATTCCCCAATTATGTTCTCCAATCAAGAGTGTTGCAGATAAATACTGATGGTTCTTTGTGTGCTGCTGTGCCACTGCATGTTTCCGTTTGCAAAATGGCCAGCCTGTATGTGTATGTGGCGACATATCCATGTGCAAAAAGACTGATGCTGACTCATCTATTGCTGGGTCCTGCCATGTCTATATTTTACACATGCACATTTCTGAAGTTGCCCGTCTCCCTGCATGTGTCTGGACCTTTATTCTGCAAAGCCCCATTTTCTGGGACATAAACAGAGATATTCTGGGACATTTTGGGTGTACCTAAAACGCCTATCTAAAATGTACCTTCACATTCTGCTGGCCACTCTGTGCCCCTGCAGCCATGATCTGGCCTATGGGGGCCTCTGATGCTGGCAGGATCGCGGTCTACAGGGGCAGACATGGATATTGGCATTCTGAGCTATCAGATCGGCGGCTCATTACCAGGATGCCAGAATGCCACGGCTCCCACACCCCAGCAGTAGTGTTCTGCCCTCTGGATGGGCAATTCCCCATACGCTGATCTCATCAGCATATGGGGAATATCCAGATGTCCAAATCCCCGATTCTGCCATCGCAGGTACATCCGGGCCCCACGGTGGCAGAATCTGGTACATCTCCCACATGTCCAGTTTTTGCATGGCCAATGCGGCCAGACTTGCAGGAATCAGAATGTGCCTCCATATGTTTGTGTGTGGCATGTGTTTGTGAGAATGAGCAATTGGATTCAGTTAGGGCTGGATTTAAGATGTTGGTTCTATAGGCAGGACCAAACAGAGGTGGGAGGGGGTGGTTTCTCCCTCAGATCATAGAACATGGTTCTAAAGCAAGCAGAATCACCTTTCTGTTTAGGCTCGGTATTTGGTACCTTCAAATTTGTTCTCCCCATGCAGTTATGTCTAAATCCAGGCCTAAGTTCAATTATTTGTGAAGGAGGGGGGGAGATATCTTCAATTTTGTAGTAGGAAACTGTTGTGCTTGTATGTAACAGAATATGTATCTGGCTGCATGCTTGTGACTACATATTGGCTATCTCCCTCCTTCCACCATCTTGCCAGCCAAGTCTCCACTCTGCTGCTGCCCCCTAAGGCCATTTTATCCCACCATCAACCATTCCTCCCCCTCTTCCCCCTTAAATGACCCCCCCTTCTCATCAGGTGCACCCTATTTGGTAACCCTCTTCTCCCCCAGAAGGCCCTCTTCTCTCACTTTTCCTGCCTTCCTCATCATGTTTCTCCACTCTGTCACCTTTCCCCCTCCCCTCCCCCAATCAGGTGCTCGCTTCCCTATCAGGGTACTCTTGGCTTTTCTATCAGACCCTCCCTTTCCTCATCACTCATGTCTACTTGTCTTTCCCTCTTCATCATCAGGATCATAACCCCTTTCTCCTGCAACAGGTCCTTCTTAAGGCATTTCCAGACTTTTCTTCCTCCTATATGATCAGGTCACCTCTTGCTTTGGCAAGCCTTCCCAGCTGGTTTCCCCTGCAGGCCTCTACAAGGCCTTGAGGCTGTAGCCAACCCAACCATGCAAGTTTATCCCTCCACTAAGATGACTGCAGTTAATGTTGGGAGCAGAGGCATGCCCAAATGCTGCTTCTCCATTCTGCACCTCTGGCTCTTGGACCATCTCTTCGGAGGCTGAGCAGAAACTTGATTGTATTTATCCCCCTTCCATTGACCAGTGGGAATGTATGGCAGGCTCATTGGCTTTGGATGATTACCAATCATCTGCCTGCTGCTGCTGCACCTGCCAGCCCTTCACAAAGGTGTTGGATCACCTTTTTCTCTGGGGTACTACTGTTGCCAATGAAGCCTTTAGGAAGCAAATGGATGACACCTTTGATATGTCATGAGGTTTACATGACGTAGATCTAAGGCTTGCCCACGTTATGCCTGGGGTATTGACAGGATAGGGATAGTGTCATCCCTTTCAGAGGCCCACCAGGCAAGGGGCAGCCTAACCACCATAAAGGTATGGTGATAGTTCAACCAAAATGACTGTACTGCAGCCCATCACCCTGTCAGCAAGTTCCACATGAAGGTGATATCAGGTGGAGAAGGAGGGTGGGGAAAATTTATGGAGCCTCCTTGACTAGTGCCCCATTGCTGATTCTTTGGGCTCAGATTATGGATAGTTTGGCAAGGTATCTCAATAAGGGAATGGATTGGGCATTACTCTTGCGGTTCAGGAATGAATTAAAGATATCTTGCAAAAGACTGATCTGCACACCTATAGCACTGAAAGCATGCTTAGCTTTGCACTTTAGAAGTATGATTAGGATTAAGCTCGCCATGGGATATATTTCAGGGCCTTTCCATACAGGCCCTTTCTGTCAGATGATCTTGTCACCCTAGTAGAGGTTCCAAAGAAGGAACCAGGTAAATTTAGGTTTATCCATAGTTTTTCCTACCAAAAAGAGTCATTGGTGAATAATATCCCCTCAGAGCTGTGCTCATTACAATATGCTTCATTTGGTTTTACCTAGACAGTTCAGCACAAGTACTCTTATGGCCAAAATGAATATTGAGTTGGCATTTTGGTTGTTTCCAGTGCCACCAGACAGCTTTCCATTGCTAGGCTTCCAGTACAAGGGTGCTGACTACTTGTACAAGTGCATGCCTATGTGTTGTTCCATATCATGGTCACATTTTGAGATGTTCAGCAGCTTACTTTACTGGGAAGCTATGTGGTACTCCAGAGTGTCAAATGTTATGCATTATCTTGATAATTTCTTGTCTTGGGGCTAGATGCATCATCAGTTTGTGGTTAAATTTCCCAAGGGCTTTGAGACTGGTCTATAACTTTGGTTTGCTGTTGGCTCTGGATAAATTGGAGGACCCTATTTGGGGTTCCACTTTCCTGAGCATGAAGCTTAATTCCACATGTGCAGTGTCACGATTGCTCAGCGATAAACAGATGAAACTGTCTATCTTGGGCAAGGAGTCATAATTTTTGAGGAAGCTGTCAACAGCTGGAGTCACTCATTGGTAGCTTAGCATTTGCATGCAGAGTCATCACCATGGATCATGTGTTTTTTGAGCAAATTGACACTGGTGATGGTAAGAGTGGTGCTTAATCACCGTAGAATTTGGGTGACTGCTCACTTATATGACCGAATTCAATGGAATTTCTGTGTAGTTTCTCCCTTCCATCTCCAACACTAATCTGAAGCTGTATTCAAATTCTTTGGATAGAATTAAGTTTGGTCTATTCTGGAGAGGGTGTGTGGTGTGTTGCCACGTGGCCTGTAGAATAGATTGATCTTTCTCAAACTCTTACTAATTTACTTGCCTTGGACATATGGGGCAGTAAAATAGCTAATAAAGGATGATATTCTGATAACAAGACCATAGTGGAAATTATTAGAACATTAGAATATAAGAACATAAGATATGCCATACTGGGGCAAACCAAGGTCCTTCAATCCTATTATCTTTTTTCCAACAGTGTCCAATCCAGGTCACAAATATTTGTTAGGTTCCCAAAAAGGTACACAAATTCCATGCTGCTTATCCCAGGGGTAAGCAGTGGATTTCCTTGGTTCTCTTTAATAATGGTTTATGGACTTTTCCTCCAGGAACTTGCCCAAACCTCTTTTAAATCCAGATACACTAGCAGTTTTTACTACATCATCCGGTAATGAATTCTAGAGTTTGATTATTGCCAGTCAGCAAAGTGTCCTCTAGTAGCGATGTGCATTCATTTGAAATGACATGAAAAATGTCAATGACTTTTCCCATGTCATTCTGTACATTTTTTCAATGAAATAAAAGGAAAAAAAACCCTAAAATATTATTTTTCCTCTGTTAGCAATAGTGCACATTATTGTTCAATAGTACACACTATTGATGAACAGCATGCAATATTTATCAAAAGGCACGCCACTGAAGAATAGAACAATTCTTCTATAGAATTCTATGGTACAATAGAATGTGGCTTAATGATGTGCATTATGGTGCTATGAGCATTTGGAAAACAATAGCATTGGGACTTGCTGTGTAGATCTATTACCCCCTCCTCCAAAAATACCAGCAACTATCAGTTCTCTGCAGGAGTGAACACCCATGACAAGGCCCTGTCCGCGTAAAACCTGTTGTTTATACATTGCCTTTGCTAGGCTATCTGGCTTATCCAGAGGTGTCGTTCATTCAAACCTAGATGGCTTGGCCTTCTTTCCCAAAGCATAAGGATGGCTGTTCCCACACTCAACTTCCTAGATAAAAAAGTGATGATCAGATAGTCACGTGAAGCAGGCTACAGTCAGAACACCCTCAGACCTGTAACACATGACTGTTGCTGCTGTGCTTTTACCCCCATTTGAGAATGTGCTGTTCTCCATAACCTCCTCGCTGACATTCTTCACTGCCATGAGGGTGGGAGAATTAAGTGTCATACATTGCATGGATTTTATATCCAGCTTCCTAGATTTGAGTGTATCCTTGTCCGAGAGAAGGCTCGACATATGAATTCAGTCTAAGGCTTGGGGGGGGGGGCCAACTTCTTATATTGAGATCAGGATTTGTGGTTTCTGACACCCTTTGCTGGCTGTTACTCATTCAGCAATGAATCTGCCATATTAGTGTCACCCCAGCTCACCTTATATTTGACTTAGATGCTCAAGAAAGACATGGGAGAATATGAGGTTCATAAGGGGTGGTCAAAACATCTGCATCCCATTCTAGCAGGCCTGCAGTCACCCTCCATCCCATCATCATTTTATGTTATGCTATTTATGGACAGTAGCTAGTAAATTTGAACAGCAAATAAAAATTGATATTGGTTTAATATTTGTATTTTGTTTCTATTATATATCTTTGTTGAAGGATCATGGTTAGGGTGGTCTGATACCTGAGTTAATATGGTCTGGAGTAGCAGTACAGCTGTGTCCAGGTCCATAGGGCTAGTGGCTGTGCTTGAATGGGGTGGGGCCCCTGGAAAAGCCAGCGCTATGTCACTCTTGAGGAACTCAGCAATGCCTGGTTGGGGCAGGCCAATGGACAAGAGGTACTGCAGTACTCCTCACTCCTTTCTTTGCTTGAACAAACACAAGTTGGCTGTAACAGGGGACAAAGCGCTTGGATACATAAGTTCAATTCATTGGTCAGGATAATCACTAATTCTGCGGCCTTGTTTATTTATTTTCCATTCAAACTAGTTGTGTTGTATGTTTATTGCATGAGTTGGTGTTAATTGCAGATTAGGCCTGGTCACATTTGAACTAGTTAATAGCTGTTTAATAGTAGTAGTAGAAGAATGCATATTAGCCTCTAGTTCCCAGTGTTTAGTATGTCAGGTTGATAGCCTGGAGTCGTCTTGAGATTAATACCTTTTCTTCGCTGTAACTGGAGTAGAAGGCTGAGGTTACCACTGGTGCTGTCCTGGTAACTTTTCTGTTTAATTTAGAAAATTACCATTGCCACTTTCTGGCACCAGATTATCAATTCCTGCTTTAAGACTGCTCCGCCATTGTCTATCATGTCGTCAGAACATTCCTACAGAAACTGAAGCTTACAAATCTCTTGAGCGGACACATGGTCAACCTAGAACCAATAGATCTGTAGATCTGAGTCAGGCTTTTTGCGTGTCCCTTTCTCAAGTATTCCATTTTATTCAGCTACGACACAGACAGGACTGCTTGGATAATTCCATTTTCTGGAAAATTAAAACTCCTTGGTGCAAACTTTAAAACAATGTTTTCAACATTATCACAATAATAACTTCTGTTTATTGTATAGAAGAGAAAGGCTTTTCTTCAAAGCTGCTGAAGAAAACGATGTAGAATGTTTACAGACATTAATTGGAGAGGACCTGATTGATCCATATACAAAAGGTACAGGATTATACTTATTTCTTGAAGATAAAGTATACTAATGTAGTAGCCATTACACATGAATCTCAAAGAGAGCAATGTTCAGGGGCATGGCCACTAGCTTACGTTAAATACCAGCTCTGGCATTTAACTTAATCTCTATGTTCAGCGCTGCTATTTTTACTGAATATATATATTGGCTGGTGATCACGTTGGAACTATTCATTTAGTTTAGGGCTACTTTTCAGCAAGTATAAACTAAATAAATAACTTATCTGGATACCTTTTTGGCCTGCTATCACTCCTCCGCTAACCTGGCCTATTTTTATATGGATATATTAAGGCTGTTTAGGAGTTTAAGTGGCCTGATTCTATAAGTATATATTTTTTTAAATACACAGAAAAGCAAATTATCCTTTCACTACCTTCCGGCAAATTTCCAGAATTTGTTTAGACTATCAGCTTGAATGCTTTAATTATTTCTGATAGCAATTATTGACCAGATCTGATTTTAAAAAAGTACAATCAAAACAAAATGATAAATCAACTATATTTTGGAAATGTTAGGCCTGATATTCAGTAGTGAGCTAGTTATATAACTTTAAGCAACTATGGGAGATGAAGTGGCCTACTGGTTAGAATAATGGGCTGAGAACCAGAGAACCCTGGTTCAAATCCTATTTGCCTCATTGATGTTCATTGAGACTTTGGGCAAGTCATATTATCTCCCATTGCCTAAAGTATCCACTTACATTTTAAGCTTTTTGGTGCCAAAACATATTGCATCTAAATACATATCACCACGGTACAGTGTTGTGTACATCCATTATCATTATAAAAATGTATTTATTTTATTTATTTATTTATAGCTTTTCTATACCGCGCTATTTGTTATCAGTGCGGTTTACATACAACAACTTGACTACAGGGCAGGGGAAGTTCTGCCCTGTGTTTACATAAAACAGGGAAAGTAACATGGAAATGTAACTGGGAGAACTATATACAATTATTTACAGCCAGGTGAAGTTACCGTGAGGTTATTTACAATAAGGCGATTCAATATGCTAGGTTTGTTGTCAAAAATGTGTCCTGAAATAAAAGGAAGTAAGCTCTGAATGGCAAGCAATTTGGGAAATGTAATAGCAGCAAGGGTTGAGCCTATAGGTGAAGGAAGTTGAGCATTTGCAGCTAATTTAAGAGGTTGCCTGGTCTTTATCAAATACTAGCATACATGGCAGAGAGCAGCCTTGAATATGGATGCCTTCACTTACACCGCCTTGCAAGCAGTTGTAAATATTCGTGTTTACTTTATGCAGGAATGTCACGTAGAGTGAGGTGTTTTATAATCTATGCATATATGTGAAAACTCCGCCCAGATCGCGTCCCCACTTTGCCTAGCAGTAAAATGTATGCCTTTGTGTCAAATATGTGTACTGGTCATTATTTTATAAGAGGTTATTTATGTGCTCATGTAGCTACTGTATATACATGCGAAAATGACTTTATAAAATTATTGTTTTTAATGCCTAATGATTCCAAACATTAACAAATATGCTTTTATATCTGCTAGGTGCATTGGGGGAAAATGTTTTGCATATTGCAGCTCTATACAATAACCAAGCATCTTTAGTGACTATACTAGATGCTTACTCCTTCCTCATCAATAAGCCAATAGACTGTGATCTGTATCAAGGTAATGTGTATCTGCTCTCTAAAAAGAAACGCTGCTGATAAAATCAGACACTAAAAAATGTATGCATATATGATGAAAGTTTTCAAAACACAGCTTAGCTTTTTTCTACTTTTTCAACATTTGTTGCAATGTATACCTTTAAAATAATAAAAAATAATTAAAGACAGTTTCATTTCTGGCCGTCATGTTTTTCTCAGCAACATTCTTTTACACGAAAAGAGTAAACGTGTCAGTCTAATCAAAGGTTTCAGGATGATGTACAACCACTTCCATTTTATAGAGAGAAAGCATTGTTTATGAGTATTTCTTGAAGCTTTTTTAATTGAGTGGAGATATGAGAATTTGTGGAAGAGCTAGTACACGAGGTTTTTCTTTTTGCAGATGATATCAAAATCTACAAAAGGAGAAATATTCTGAAAGGTGTGGAAAGCATGATGCGGGATCTGTCAAAGCTTGAGGAATGGTCCAAAGTTTGGTAGCTAAGATAGCATTCCAAAAAATACAGGGCCATGCATTTGGGTTGTAAAGCCAAAGAGGAATGTCACAATATGGGGAGTGATGTTCTTCTGGAGCAAAATCTAAGGATAATCATCTAATCGTAGATGAGAAACAGACAAACTCCAGAGGGTGTTTGGCTATATAGGCAGAGAAATTGCCAGGAGCGAAAATGAGGTAATATTGCTTCTGAATAAGTCTGGTGAGACATCATTTAGAGTACTGTCACCAGTTTTGGAGACCACACCATCAAAAGGATATAAGCCAGATGGTGTTGGTCCAGAGGTCAGATATGAAAATAGTCAGTAGTCTACATTATGGAGCATATGCAGATATACTTAAAGATCTAAACTTGTATGTCCTAGAGGAAAGAAGGGATAGGAGAGATATAATAGAGATATTTAAGTACCTGCAAGGTATAAATGCTCAGACAGTAGACCTCTATCAATGAAAAGTAGGCTTTAAATTGAGAGGCCATGGGAATAGATTCAGGAGTAATCTAAGAAAATCTTTCTTTCAAGAAACAGTGGTGGATGGGTGGAACAGTCTCTCAGTATCAGTAAGGACAGTATCAGTCTTCAAGAAAGCATGAGACAAGCACAGAGCAAGGGAGAGGAGGGGAAGGCAGGACCGAGTAAGCAGGTGATACAGATGTCCAGACCAATTAGGCCACATGGTTCTTATATATTGTCATGTTCTATGTTTTTATTTTGGATTACATGTGTTGCATGCAAAATTATATGCTCTCATTCATGTCAGGAAACTTGCTAAGAGAGAATCAATAACGGAGGCCTGAGGAATGAATGGCAACCATGTAAAACCCTAAACAAAATGTCTAATAGGGCTACAGTTTCTAGGGCTCATCCCATGGTTTAGTCTAGAGGTGTGAATAGAGATACGTAAAGATCTAAAGAACTTAGAGCATAGAATGCAGTCAGCTCAGACACCTTACTTATCTTGGCCAAAGAATCCTGATTTATTAATTCCTACATTATTTCATAACTCCATAAAATGCACATGCACTGCTGAAATACAATTTTTAGCACTTTTCTATGTTAAAGAAGCTCTTGTGCCATTGGACTATCTGGTGTCAGCTTTGAGATGAAGGTTGTAAACGGGGGTGCTGGTTGTGAAAGTTCCACAATCTTGGCAAAGACAGGAATTTACTTGACTTGCAAAGGATTGTGGGTGTTGTAGTTCAATCACACAAAACCAGCCATTCAACAAGAATAAATAATTGTAGTTGCTTAAGTGTAAAGCAGAAAACAGATTTTATTTATGGGGAGTTATTCCCTCGCACAGATATGCTTGGTAACAACAACAGGACAATTTCTTCAGGAATTGTATTCAGGAAACGAAACAAAACAAATAAGGCAACTGAATTACTTATGCAACAACTTAGTAAAGACCTTGATGGAACAGAAAAGGTCTTTCTTCTAGCGCCTGCTAATAAACTTTCTTAGCAGTGCTGGATTGAAAAATAAACCCAAAAGGAAAATTCTCTTTATCAAAAAAAAACAACTTTCTTCCTTTCACAGAGTGAAGAAGTTTTCTTTCCAAAGTCCCACGTGCACTTGTGCCTTGCTCTAATCACAGGTGCTTGACCAGCTGCAAACCATTGCTGGTCCACTCTCCACGTGGCTCCAACTTTCCCCAAAGCTTTCTCTCAAAGAAACTTTTCTGGGAAGTTAAAAACAACAGTACAGTTCCTTTTGGTGTTTGATGCTTAACTAAGGATTACTTTAGAACAGCAGCTTAGACAGAGAGCAATCCATGCATTCCACTTTCTCATTTGATATTTCCCCTTGCTCTTGAAATATCATAGGATCATTTTCATACACTGGCTCAGAGGATTTCTCTAACTGATCTCTACCAGGATAGAAACTGTTTCCCTGTTGTCTTCCTTGTGCAAAGCTAGGGAACAGATCAGAGTTCATACCTGAGATCACGTTGTCATTAGGTTTCCTCTCTGGGTATTTTGGCCAGTAGACAGCAAAGCTTCTGTGCCCAGCTCTCCAGTCAGAATCACTGGACTTTAGGTCTCTTTTCCCATACCTCCTTAAATAGGTATTAGAGCTCCTTCTTTCTGTAGATGCAGCCGTCTCCTTTACAGGTGCTGTCTGAGGGTTCCTGGCTGTATATCTCCAAGCCTCTGGTTTCTTCCAGTCCAATGAAGAATGCTTGGCCCAGGAATCTCTCCCAGCATACGTACTGCCTCGGGCTCCTTTCTTAGACCTCCTGGATGTCTTGCTGTTCTTCCTTCTGTGTTCTCTTTGCTCCTGCCGTTGCTGTCTGTCTGAAGAATTTCTTCTTCCTTTAAAGTGCCTAGATGGACACTTCACCCTAGCACAGTCCAGGTGTTCTGAATCAAGCCCTGCCCTAGGAGATGGGTGATTAGGGATTACATCATTGCTTCTCTGATTAGGCACATGTTTCCCTATTTCAGCTCTCCTAGAGGCTTTCTGTAAACCAGTGCATTCTGGGTCTGGTAGTCTTTTAGGTAAACACTCTGTTTTAGTGCTTTTACCAGCCAGCACAGGTTGCTTATTCAGAGCCAATTCACCTCTTGTATTATTTCTTCCTGAACTATGATAACCTTCCTTATCACAAGGTTCAGCATGGTTCTGGTGCCTATACTATTGAAAAGGACATAAAAATGTTGGGGGAGGGGGAGGATATTCAGTGGTGGTGGCTAGCTGATCTAATGTGGCTAGATGCTGCCACTGAACTCAAAACCTGGATAGCCAATGCCGGGGAGCTAACCGGGAGTGGCAATATTCAGCCGCTGCCCGGTTAGCTTCTGTGGTGAAAGTTAGGCTAATTCTTTACTGCACCTGACTTTCGCAACATGTCGGTAACCAGGCAGCAGTAATATTGAGCTGCGGCCCGGTAACCAATGACTGCTGCCCTGAAACGCCTCCGGCAAACCCCAATGCTAATCGGTTGGCATCAGGACTTGCAACGGCAGCACCTACAGATATCAGTATCCTGCTGAGTGGCATGTATATGGTTTGCAGGTCTGCAAACCGTGTAAATGCTTTTGAATATCCCCTCGCCCCCACCATCATTTTCAATAAGTTCAAAATTGAGAAGCGCTCCATATGCATTATGCATGTTTGTCTTCAATTGCTTAAAATAAAGAAAGATGCCCAGGTTCTATTTCAATTGTTTTACCCTTTCATTAAAGATATTTCTGGCTGCTGATAATCCATGTAACTGAATATCTGTATCCCTGTACAGGAGAAACTGCATTACACATAGCTATTGTAAACCAGAATGTCGAAATGGTCAAGGAACTGCTTGCCCGAAAAGCTGATACTGAAAAATGTCGTGCAACTGGTCAGTTTTTTGCTCCAGGAAATAAGGGACAATGCTATTATGGTATGGCAATCTATGGCTTTTAAACAAATTCAGTATTTTTATATTATGCATAATACATTCTATTTGTGCAATAGATGGAATTACAGTAAAGAAGAAAATTCAGCAGATATTTAAAAGATCATTAACATAGCAACATAGTAAATGACGGCAGATAAAGACCAGCATGGTCCATCCAGTCTGCACAGAAATAGGCAAGAGTAGGTGCACCTGTCGCTCTGTGCAGGCCACCCCTCCCCATGTCTTTGTTTAGGGATTGACCCACCACTCCATGTAGGACACCCCTATTTGTTGAGAAGTTAGTTGGTTCAGTTTATTTTGTTTTTATCCTGTTGCTGTAAAGGGATCCGCTGTGCTTGTCCCATGCTGTTTTGAATTCTGTCACTGTGTTTGCCCCCACCACTTCCATCGGGAGAGCATTCCAAGCATCCACCACCCTTTCAGTGAAAAAACGTTTCCTGACATTGCCTTTCAATTTTCCACCTTGCGGCTTCATGTTATGCCCTCTAGTTTTGCATTAGTTATGGTTTGGAAAATCTAAAATCTTTGAAAGGTAGCCCAGTTTTATATCCATTTTTAAAGGGATGGCCAGGTGCAGGAAAGATTTACCCTCTATCCCCATCTTTTTCTATACAACCCCATACACCCACCTCTATGATACCTGCCAAGGGTCTACTTGATGGTTCTTTTAATATTAACACAGAATTGTCATGAACTAATACACAAAGAGTAATAAAGCTGTGTCACATGCAAATCACTTCGTTATATGTTCTCCTAGGCTTCCACGGCTAGTACCATGATCTTTGCAGCTGTCGGGGTCATGCTATGGCTTTCTTTATCCTGATGAGAACCATAGCATGATGGCTGAAATATTGGTTCCACTTACTATGATGCAGCATGACCCCGGAAATTGCAAAAATCATTTCATCATACTCCAGTGTTTTATTGCAAATCCTTATAAGTCATGAAATGTGGGCTGATATGTAAATTCAGTACTTCATCTATGTTAAAAGCTGGTTTGCTATTGGACTTACTAAGATCGTAATGCCTTTGAGTATATTGGCTGTTAAACGATGCACTAACCTCTGTATTAAAATTATATGTGTGAAGGCAGATTTTAGAAAGCACGGGAACACTGGGATTGAGACGTTGCGGTAGCACAATCCACATTTCCAGTAGCATTTTAGAAAAGGCTGTGCTAAGTATGGAGCCTTTTCTAGAAGAATTGAAAAAGTGGTGGAAGAGCGCACATGTATGTGCCAAGACGTGGAGCAAGAGGAGATACTTTGCAAAGCTACACATGGGAAAAGGCAACGGGAAAACTTGCCAGCAATTACATGCGTGAGGAGGCTGTTTTGCAAGCCTACACATAAAAATGCCATCAGTTAATGATAGCTGCTTCTGTTGCTCTCTAAATTAACTTTTGAGGGGTAAATCACCCCCTTAATCCCTCCTGCACAGGGCTGACCAAACTGAGGTACTTTTGTAAAAGACTAATCGGAGAAATTATTTTTTCACTCAACGCGTAATTCAACTCTGGAATTCGTTGCCAGAGAATGTAGTAAAAACTGTTAATGTAACTGGGTTTAAAAGAGCTTTGGGCAAAAGTTTGGAGGAAAAAGTCCATAAACCATTATTAAATTGAACTGGGGAAATCCACTGCTTACCCCTGAGATAAGCAGCATGGATTCTTGCTACTTTTCGGAACCTGACAAGTACTTATGACCTGAATTGGCCACTGATGGAAATAGGATACTAGTATGCATGTATTATGTTCTTAACCTAAACGTGCCAGGGGGCAGGTGTAAATCCTGACATGGACAATTGCACTCACAGAAGTGTACTCCTTATATGTGTAAATCATGAGCAGAGCTTCTAAAATAACCCTGTAAGTGTATTAATAGATACTTTTTACACAGCTTAGCTCGTTGGCCTCTTATATTCTGTAACTATACATATATGCTTATGCGCCTACTAGTCATAAGTAAGATATGCACAGATTTTATCAGCTTAACCCAAAAAAATCCCTTTTTCCCAAGATTTTGAGAGTTTCCCAGCAGCTAAATACTTACCAGTGCAGATTCCTCCTCAGCGGTAATAGCAGCTCCTCTCAGCAAACACTCACATCACACATCTTAAGTTCCACTCTTTCAGGATCATTCTATAGTGTGGCTCATTTCAATGCACATTGTCGCATACATATGTAAGTAAAGTATGCACCTACTTTATAGAAAAAGGGTATCAGTGGTGAGATACGTGTGCCAAATTTAGGTTCAGCCACTTACACCAACCTAGACTTGGTGGATTCTCTACAGGGAGAACTATTCAGGCAATTGGTAACAGACCCCACACGTGAAGGGGCCATACTGGACTTGGTGCTTACCAATGGAGAAAGTGTTTCTGATGTTGTAGTGGGAGATCATTTTGCATCCAGTGATCACCAGATGGTGTGGTTCAGTATTAGGACTAGGGCTGTTAGAATCCATTCCAAGGTGAAGATCTTAGACTTTAGGAAGACTAACTTTGCAAAGATGGGCCAATACCTCAGGGAGTCATTAGTGGGATGGGAACAGCTGGGGGATGTAGAAAAACAGTGGGCAAAACTGAAAGGGGGTATTTTAAAGGCAACCAACCTTTTTGTTAAAAAGGTAAATAAAGGCAAAAGGAACAGGAGACCGCTATGGTTTTCGAAGGAAGTAGCTGAAAAAGTGAAGAAAAAGAGGGAGGCCTTCATGAAATACAAGAGATCACAGAGAGAGGAAGACAGGCATCTGTATTTGGAAAAACTTAGAGAAGCTAGCAAAGTAGTCAAGAAGGCAAAAATTCAAAAGGAGGAGGAAATAGCCAATGCAATAAAATGGGGGGATAAGACATTTTTCAGATATATTAGTGAGAAGAGGAAGGGCAAAAGTGGTATTGTCGGACTCAAGGGTGCAGGGGGGGGAATATGTAGAAGCTGATAAGGATAAAGTGGAATTGCTTAACAAATATTTTTGTTCTGTGTTCACAGATGAAGAACCAGGAGCAGGACCTCAGAAAACACCCACAAATAAGAACAGAAGCGAGGGACATCTTGAACAATTTTCAGAAGACTGTGTTCGTGAGAAACTAGCTCAACTTAAAATAGACAAAGCGATGGGACCGGATGGGATACACCCTAGAATACTGAGGGAACTTGGGGACGTTCTAGCAACTCCACTGACTGACCTTTTCAATGCCTCGTTGGAGTCGGGAGTGGTGCCAAAGGACTGGAGAGAGGCTCATGTGGTGCCTTTACACAAAAGCGGTAGTAAGGATGTGGTTGAAAACTACAGGCCGGTTAGTTTAACTTCAGTGGTGAGTAAATTAATGGAAACGCTGTTGAAAGAGAAAATAGTGATGTTTCTGGAGTCCAGCGGATTACAGGATCCGAGGCAGCATGGATTCACCAGAGGCAGGTCTTGTCAGACAAATCTGATTGATTTCTTTGACTGGGTGACCAGGGAGTTGGACCAAGGGAGAGCTCTAGATGTGGTGTATTTAGATTTCAGTAAAGCCTTTGACACTGTTCCTCACAGGCGACTTATAAACAAACTGAGCACCCTAGGGATGGACCCTAAAGTTACTGCTTGGGTTAGAAATTGGTTGGGTGGGAGGCGACAAAGAGTACAAGTAAATGGAGCTCACTCTGAGGAGAAGGATGTTACCAGTGGTGTGCCCCAGGGATCTGTCCTTGGTCCGATTCTTTTTAACATCTTTGTTAGTGATATAGCGGAAGGGCTGTCGGGTAAGGTTTGCCTCTTTGTGGATGATACCAAAATCTGCAATAGAGTAGACACCCAGGAAGGTGTAGATAACATGAGGAGGGATCTAGCTAAGCTTGAAGAATGGTCTAGAATTTGGCAACTGGGATTTAATGTTAAAAAATGTAAAGTCATGCATTTGGGCTGCAGCAATCCAAGGGAGCAATACAGTATAGGAGGTGAAGTACTTTTGTCCACTAAAGAAGAGCGGGACCTAGGCGTAGTTGTGTCCGATGATCTTAAAGTAGCTAAACAGGTAGAAAAGGCGACGGCAAAAGCTAGAAGGATGCTTGGGTGCATACGGAGAGGAATGGCTAGCAGAAAAAAGGAGGTGATAATGCCTCTGTATAAGTCTTTGGTGCGACCTCATTTGGAGTATGGTGTGCAATTCTGGAGACCGCACCTTCAAAAGGATATGAACAGGATGGAGTCGGTGCAGAGGGTTGCTACTAAGATGATTAGTGGTCTTCATTATAAAGCATATGAGGACAGACTTAAGGATCTTAATATGTACACCTTAGAGGAAAGGCGGGATAGAGGTGATATGATTGAGATGTTTAAATACCTCTGTGGCATAAATGTTCAGGGAGAGAGCCTCTTTCAATTGAAAGCAAGTTCTGCGACGAGGGGACATGGGATGAGGGTGAAGGGAGATAGATTCAGGAGTGATATGCGGAAATATTTCTTTACGGAAAGAGTAGTGGATCCGTGGAATAGTCTCCCAGTGGAGGTGGTAGAGATGAGGACAGTAACTGAATTCAAAAAAGCATGGGACCAACACAGAGGATCTCTAAAGGTAAAAAGTGGACTGTTGTAGTTGTTGTTATGGAAGGACAGACTAGATGGGCCTTGTGGTCTTTTTCTGTCATCATGTTTCTATGTTTCTATGTAAATGCCCACGACTAGATTTGTAGAAAGGGCACATAAGTTTTAGTATTCTATAGAATTACCTCCTTTGTTTCATTTTCAGGATAACAAAATATACAAAGTAACCTTGTTCACACACTATGGGGGTCATTCTGAAACGCAAATAGGCCACCTGGACATGCGGGATAGATGTTTTGCTTGTGAAAACGTCTAGACCCTTATTCTGCAACCACGTAGCCCTGCAGGTGCACAGCACTAACATAGGGATCTCAGAATGTGGGCAGGAGGGGGTGGAATGGGGGTGTGGCAAGCCACGGAGACCTATAAAGCATATTCAGGAAAGGCCCGTGTACATAATGAGTGTATCCCACAGACACATACGTTATACCGTTGGCAACTTTGAATAAAACCAGCACTTAGAATTTTTTCTGCTCTGATCCTGAACACATCCCATAGAGATGAATGGCTGTGACAAGTTTGTATTGAACTGGTATGTCTGCTGTCTGGAAGAGCACATAATGCAGTTGTAAAGAATAGAATGCAGAGGTGGGGGACATTTGTAAGATGAGCTACCAATAAAAAACACTCCTACAGAAATATAAAGCACTGCAATAGTCTTTGCATTATGGGAGGGAGGAGTAGCCTAGTGGTTGGGGGCAAGGTACTTCAGGCCGGAAGGTCGGGGGTTCAAATCCCACTAGAGGACAGCAACCTTGGGCTGGAAGGACTGGGGTTTCTAGTCCCACAGATGCTCCTTGTGGTCTTGGGCAAGCCACTTAACCCTCCATTGCCCATGTTCCCTGTAAGTATTAGTGTATGTGTCTCATATCCCCACGTGTTAAATGTATACCCCAATTGTGTTGTGACCGCTTTGATTGAAGGATAAGGCGGTATACAAAAACTGTCTAAATAAAATAATAAATAAATAAATTTGCTATTTGTGCTAAAGGTAGCATTCTAGGCTTCCCTAACAATTCCTGTGTTCGGAGAAATGGGAATGTAGATGTAGGGATGGTATGTGAGTTAATATGGAGCAGAAGCATGTTTGGCTGAGAAGTGTGGTCCTGAGATGCCCTGCTATCATGTTTTAACAGCAGTTGTGTATAGGGCAGGTCATAGGTTTGGCAGGGGTATGCTATTTGTGACAGCAGGCAAGACTGTGAGTATGTGTGTGTGTTATGAGGACTGCAGGGGAGACCCTGGCCTGCTGATCCGCAACTCTGGGGGGACATGTATGCCTGGCTAGAACATGGACCGTAGGACCGACCGTAGCATCATCAGGTGTCAGTGTGAATGGACAGTAACATCTGTACAGCTGCTCTGCAGCAATATATCAGGGCATGTCCCTGTCAGTGGTGTGGGACCCTTGGAGTGGGGGCAAGCAGCAGTGCAGACAACACAAATGTATATCCAGATGCACCGTCAGAGGTCTCTAAAATTGTGCGCATTTTTCAGGACAGATGATGGTGCTTTTGAGCTCGTGTGTCTGATGTTTGCACTGTTGCATGGGCCTATCCCGATGGTTTACTATGAATGCCAGGGACAGGTTCTGACATGTAGCTGTACAGACCCATTTCTGTTTTGTCTGGCCCATTCTGGGCATTGCAAGTACTGTTTTCAGCGATGACCACTGAAATAATAAGCACAGTGTTCATCACATGTCATGTATGTGTTGCTGCAGGGTCTGTCAGGGCAAACTCTCACTTTCCACTTTTTTTTACGATAGCTTTGATGCACTTTGATAACCTTGTAGTGTTATGGGCATGCAGCAGTCTAGTATATATAGCTTCAGTTGCATGTCCTTATCTGTTTCATCTCTATTAATGTGTTGTTTGCATGAACATAACACTGTCAGGGTGAGCATCAGCTTAGGAAATGTACGTTTTGCCAGGGGAAGCGTGGACGGGAAGCATCACAAAAGTCTATTTTTTCATAATGTGGTGAGCACAGGGACATATAGGCTGTCTGCTGTGTTTACCCATGTCCCATTATAGCTGTGTGGTCTCATGTTTCCCAAGACGTGTTGTGCGTGCCACGCCGGAAACATATATCTCCTTGATTCCAGAACTACCAGCACATCTTTCAAATCAGCGATATTATGTGCCCATTTTCATTTTATGCAATCAAATCCAAAAACCAACCCCAAAACGGTAATCACAAGTGGCATATAATACTATATAGCAAGATACCGTTGAAACCCTCAATGATAATTTTTATAGTATTTCTTTATCGGACATAAATTTTCATTTTAGACATTTCTGCCAAGTGGACATGCACATTATAGAATCGGCCTGTATATGAATGCAAATATATATAATAAATGTCCGCTGTGAAAATTCCAAAAACTAGATCAATTTTCAGCCCTTGAGTTGGAGTTGCCTATCCCTGTCCCCATGTGTTAAAAGTCTAAATTACTATTCTTATGTCCTCTAAAGTTTTGTGAGTGTAGTATCCCCTGAACTGGCTCAAGATGAGATACCAAATAAGGGACCTGAATTCAGATTTCCAGTTTTTACAAAGAAAAGAGCATCAATGAAGTTATATTCTCAGCAAAATGCAAGTTTTGCTGTAGGTCTTGCAATGCAATGTGTGCCATCGAGTCAATGCTGGTGACCCAGACTAGATAGAAGCATGGTATGATCATGATGTTATTGTGCCAATATTGTAAAGTTCTATAGACTTCTCTAACATATTGTACTAATGTGTAATATTTACTTCTCTTCAGGAGAGTATCCTCTCTCCTTTGCTGCTTGTATTGGCAATGAAGCCATATTTCGCCTTCTCATTGAAAATGGAGCCCCACTGCACTCACAGGACACACAAGGTAAGAAATCTAAGAATAGGGAAATATTTAGTATCTCTGGACTCAGTGTTCAAAAAGATTTATGCTGCTACACTAATGATGACTGCATAGGACTTTTCAAACATGCTCTAGTTATATGCATCATTTTATGCGTAGAATACAAGATGCTGGTGCAAGATGAAGTTTTCATCGCCTTTGTCATGTACAAACTGAAAATGTTCAGGTTTTCATTGTGACTGCAATCCTACTGCAAGTATAAATTGCTTGTGTGTGCAAATGTCTGAATTTATGTGTGCGCTATCAATGTATGTGTGTGCAAACTATTTGCACGCGTATGCTTCATATTTAGGCCCACAAACAAATGGCCAAATGAGTCCAAAATGTGCAAACTTAGAATGCAACATCATTGACCATATACAAAATATATACCTATACTGAGAGGTAGGGTAAAGGGCAGACTGGGGGTCAGGATTGTACCTAGTCCTGTGCAAGCGGTGCGGTCGCACAGGGCGCAAAGGCTTAAGGGCCGCATTTCAGCTGTCTGCCGCTGCCTGTTGACGCCACTTTTTCTTCACTCAGTGGTGGCAGACAATGGCAGACTGCTGAAGTGTGCCCCTTAAGCCTTCTTGTGGCACTCTAAGCAGGTCTGGTCTCTCCCTCCTCTGACATGACGTCAGAGCAAGGAGAGACAGATCTGCTTAGACTTGAAAATTTACTATGAACAACTGGCATGTCAGTAGAGCTTGATATAATTTACACGCTGGTATCAATGCTTATGGTTATTTGTATATACTGAATATGGTAAGGTTAAGATGAGTGTTTTGTTTACTTGGCAGACCTCATATCTAAAATGTTATAAGAGCTTGGAGACTAACATGCCAGTTGTTCTTAGTAACATTTTCCTAGATCATGCATGGTGATTTTGGTGACATTTTGATTGGCTATTTCCATTATATTAGAATTAGAAAAAAACAAATTGGCTGAAGAAAAAGTATGAGCTACAATATTATGGGGGTAATTTTAAAAAGCCATTTTTCCTAAATAAATGGTTATTCAGCTGGATAAAGAGGGATTTTTGAAAATGACCCACCCTATTCACCAGTAGAAGTATGCACCTTGTTGCACAATGCATATATACTTTTACCCGCTCTAACTCATGCTCAAAACTTGTAGGGTGGCAATATCATCTTGCTGTTATCATGATGCACAAGACAGCACCAAAGAGACAAAGTACCAGCCTGTGAGTTTTAAACATGCCCATGATTCCGGTAGTGATGTAACATTGCCCTCTACACCTGCTGCAGATGTTGGCAAAGGGCATAGACAGGAAGAAGATGTTAGGGATGGAAAAAAATCATGGGGGAGAGGGGGATTCACAAGAGTATGGTAAGGTTGTTTCCAGCTTCTTTTCCCAGCACTTCAGATCCACCAGGAAGACCCTCCCACTCAATGAACTCTGATGCCAACCTCTGTGGCCCTCTCAGTAATGTGAAATGTTCTATGGGACGCTTCTCATCAAACATCGGGGGTCCTCCAGTTGTAGACCGAAGAAAAGGAAAGCAAAGAGAACATGGTGTTTTCTTATGCTCACGGTCGGTTTTACTGTACATAATGCAAAGAATCATGCCAACATTAAATCTGGATACAGAAAAGACGAACGTGTTTCTGGGTAAACAAAATTCAGAATGATATTTCAAGTGACCTCTAAAGCACTTCTAACATATTTCAAGAAATTCACCAAAGCTGCCTGCACTTGTTATGATTTTCTGTTTATGGTTACAAATTGCCTTGGTTTGAGGAGAGAAAGTTAGGATTAATGACTCTATTCACCAACTAGTGCTAAACGTTTAACATGGAAAATCTACATTATTAGCACGAAAATTCCAATTGGGCAAAATGGGATTTGCTCTAAATAATGCAGGTTTTTCTCTGCTAAAATCTTATCTCATGTCCATGAATAAAGCCATTACAGTGTTATCTTCAATTCCAAGAATTGTAAATAAGAACTGAAAGGATACTAAGCTCTGAGCAATTCCTAATTACCAAGGCTTATCTCGTTTCAGGAAATACTGTCCTCCATATGCTGGTACTGCATCCTAATAGGCCTATGGCCTGTAAAATGTATGACTTTTTGATTTCTCTCATTACAAAAAAAGAAGTTCTGAATTTGGAAAACATTAAGAACAAGCAGGGTTTTACCCCACTGAAACTGGCTGTGCATGAAGGAAATATATTGGTAACCTGTTCCTATACTATTGTTCTATTTCATTGTGTGCTGTTTAACTATCTAACTTTAAAGTATATCTGTAGTAACATTCGAGACAAACAAAATGCACACTCGATTTTTAAGAACATGCATCCATTAGTGTGCGTTCAGTTTGTTTGGGTGTCTTAATAATTTTAATGCATGCATAAACCAGTACGCACATTAACACGTGAGCAATCAATCTGCTTGTGTTAAAAAGTTCTAATGCAAGCACTAAGCGGTTGTTAACGCGAATGTATGATGCAAACAAAAAAAAAAAAAAGCACCCAAAAATCAGGAAAATGTTGGAAAAATCTAAAAACAAGCTGGAAATATTTGGCCAAGCAAGTCCCCCACTTGATTTTCTTTTCCTTTTTTTGGCCCTTCTCTATTTGGCTTACTCACTCAGAGCTATTCACTATGGTGCCAGGAGCCTTTAATTGCAGTTATCCGAGCTTTTCCCCTTATTTTCATCTTCCCTCCCAAATTAGCCCAGCCATCACACCGAGAATCCTTGGCCATGTCTCATAAGCTACATCTCCCTCCAGAACACAACTAATATGAGTCCTAGGTTTGGTGACTAGTTGTCAGTCTTGATCAATGGCTGATGCTTCGTCCATCCACTGGGCTTTGAACGGTTCTTTGTATTCTCTCTAAGCTTGGTCATGCCAGGGAACAGATATTAAATCTGTGTTTTCTACCTAGCAGTGCTCAGCGTTTGTCATGAAGTCACCAAGCTACCCCAGACCAGTCTTACTTTCATATGTCTTAAAGGTTATTGTGCATAAATCAAAGTACAGTAGATATTTTATATTAAGAAAGCATACAACATCTCCAAAAAGACTTGAGATGCATAATACAGAAATCATATACTATGGAATATTAAAAATAAAATTTGCATCAAACTTTACAAAACCCCAAAGAAAGATTTTATGCCCTGAAAAATAAGCAGCATCTTTTACTAAAGGTTAATGTGTGTTCAGTGCTATTGTGCCCATAGAAATAAAAGGACTATAGGCACTTAAATCGTGTTAACTTCATTAAAGCACATTAAAACCTTTAGTAAAAGGGTCATGTTTTAATGAAGTTAACGTGCATTAAGTGCCCACAGCCCTTTTATTTCTCTGGCCCCAATAGCACTTGACACGCATTAACCTTTAGTAAAAGAACTCCTAAGGGGCGTATCTACTAAGCTGCAATAGCCTCTTGCAGCTATCATAATGCAATAGCTACAAAAGACTTGTGTTAAGTCCAAAATTGCCACAGTATCGCAGGAGTATTCTCAGCTTTCCCCCTGCAGGTACTGTGGAGGTGCTGGATTTACCACAGAGACCCACCAGACCTGCATTGGCAAGTAGTACAGGAAATCCTGTGTTGCCTGCCGATGCAGGTATCATGGTTCTCCACAGTAAGCCCAAAGGGGAGGGGAGATAGCAATCGGGTGTGCAGAGCCCTTACTAGCTCTGTCCCCCCCCCCTGATTGCCATTGTGACCTACCCAATGCCCCAATTGCTCTCCCATCTGACAATATTGTCAGTGCCACAGATATACAGATCCACAGCACCAACAATATCAAAAAATATGACCCTGCCCTTCAGTACTGATCCTCCCAGATAGCTCCTGATCCCTAATTGGGAACTATCTGTTGGGGGGGGGGGGGGGGGGTAATTGGTGCAACCTCCTAATGGAGTTCAAAGCCTAGCTAGCCAGTCTGGCACCCTCCCTCCCAACCCACCCTGATCCATAAATAATAATCCCAACTAGCCAGTTGGGCCCCGACCCTCCTTTTCCCTCCCTCTGTCTCCCTCCATAAAGCTAACTCTCGGCTGGCCAGTTGGCCTAGTGTGAGCCCCACAATCCCCACCCCCCACCCCGCCCAAGGTCATACCTTTAATCAGTGATGGTCCTGTGGCAACAGGGGGCAGGACCTGTCCTCTCCACTCCTGCTCTCTGCTTCTCAAAATGGCCATGATTATATGATCCTGCCCCCAGCCTCAGGGGTGGGCCGAGGGTAATACAGGGCCATGTAAGGAGACTCATTGAGGGGCCTCATTTGCATATCCACTGGGCTTCATTTGCATACTAGAAAATTCAAGATCCTAGTACGCAAGCTGGATTGAACTGTGCCAGAGCTGGAAAAGCCCAGAAATCAGAAATAGTGACGCTATTAGGCCACACAGCAAAACTATTCCGAGATGTTCCCTTAAAATGTGATATTTCCTTGAATTTGAACTAACAACATATTTTAAATTTCAGACTGCCAGTATCAAGAACACAAAACTGCAGAACTCTAAGACTATCCATATGCACTATTCCCCACTTGCAGTTGATTCCACACAAGGAACAAAAAGAAAAAGGGAGAACCACATTTCAGGACCAAATCAGCCATTTCACAACAGCGCTAAATTCCAAAATTCACACATGGACATAGCCATAGCACCATAAATACTGAGGTGGACTCTAGATCATTAGAAGGGGTCTGCAGGACAGAGAAGAGAGAGGGAGGCTGTGGAACCGGGTGAGGAGGAGAAAGAGAGACTAGGTTGGGGGAAGGAAGAGCCAAACTAGTGGGAAATGGCTGGAAGGGGACAGAGAAACTGGCAGAGATGGGAAGGGAGATAAAGGGGGCTAGTGGGAATAGGCTTGGCATTCAGGGGAGGGGTCTAGAAAAAGTGGTAGAGATGAACTTGGGGTCCCTAAACTTTCTGGAAGTTCAAAAGAGATTCACACAACCAAAAAGGTTGGGAAGCTCTGCCCTAGAACATCAATATCACCTACTGGGAAAACTCAACAAACTAAATTACTAAAAACCCCTAAACAGAAACTCTGTGCTAACAAAACACCCAGCCTGGGTCATTCAGGCAAAACACAAATAGACCCTCAGCAAGTATAGAATAAGGGACATTGCAGCTTTTTACTTGGATTCCTCTATATCATTTCCCCCAAGTCATGGAAAAATAAATTGGCAATATGCAAACTGTGATATAATAAATGAGTACTAAATTTAGGCACCAGGTCTCCTTATTGACACTAGAAGCTAAGTATGAGAGCGGTAAATGAGGCCACTCAGGTCAGGAAATGCGAACAGCAAAGCAAAAATTCACAGGTTTTGGAGGGAGTTGTGGAAAGACAAAAGCACTGATTAAAATTACTCTCCGCTTTCTACAAACACTCCCTGGCTCACTCTTTTACTGTTGAATATTTAGTGGCGGCGGGTCCTCACAACGAACTGCAACCACAACTGCCCAAACCTCCACTGCTTTTTATTTTGGCACAGTTCTTACATTCTTAAGCTGGCCCTAGCCTTAGGTCATGTGCCCAAAACATGCTTAGGGCTGTCCCTGCTCCGATTCAGCTGCCGCCTCCTTCTCCTCCTCTTCTCACACGAATTTCGGGTCTGGGGACCGAGGTACTAAGGCCTTCAGATCACTGCTTTTCTCCTTCCACTGCCACCGCCTTCTTCCCAGCCATGGACCAAGAGCCACCACAGAGACCCCCGTGATCTGAGCTATTTTTATTGCTGCTGCTGCAGCCACTGAGTAGATACCATGGCAGCAGCAGCAGCTATATGAAGCAGAGATCATTTAAGGTTTTTTTGTTTTGCAGAAAGTGGACAGTCTGTGGCAACATGGAGCCATATGCGGGCAACATGCCCGAACATGCATAAGGCTGGCCCTGCCCAGCCTCACACTAGGGAACAATACTGTGAGATCTCAGCCATTTTTGTTAGTAGTTCTGAGGCCAGGAGTGAACACTTGATAAATAAAAATCTAAGCATATGGGATTTTTTGTTTGTTCCTTTTGCCAAATTTTCTTCTTTTTCTTCACTTAATGGTCACTGTAGCACCCCTTTCCCCAGACAGTATGCTCAGATAACTTGGAGACCCTTAATGACATGGCTCTCAGTACTTCTCATAGGCTCAGTTGACATCCATTGTCCCTTCCTTCTTAGATCTGTGTTCACCATCATCATGGTGAGCCCAAACCCATCAGGCTCCCAACAGATAGGGGATTCAATATTGGATCACACCATGCTGTATTGCTACAGTCTATGCCAGGGGTGGCCAACTCCAGTCCTGGTGCACCACAATCTAGCCTGGTTTTCAGGTTGTCCTTAATGAATATTCATGAGGTATATTTGCACCCACTGCCTCCCATTGTATACAAATATATCTCATGAATATTCATTAGAGACATCCTGCAAACCAGACTGGATTGTGGTGCACCAGGACTGGAGTTGGCCACCCCTGGTCTATACCATGGGCCCAGTCCTGAACATATAGGTTTTATGAGCAAGAATCTTTGGACATACAAAAACAACACATGGGTACTTCATTAAATGAAACCTGACTGATTACCAGTATTCTCTCTTGATGGCTAGATATTATTTTGGGCTAGTGCAATATTTATTTTTATAACCTTACTGGATTGTACAGATGTTTCGGTTCCTAGTGAAGAAGAAGAAGCAAGTCTCTTGTTCATTTGAACCTATGACAACTACTCTGTATGAACTAACAGAAATTGATACGTGGAACGACAGAAATTCAGTTTTAGACATTATTTGCTACAGCCCGAACACTAAAGTGAGTACATTCAACTCAAATTTACTGCAAAAGTCTAGTAAACATACTGGTTTTGGCAAACATTGGGCTCTGTAGGTGGTATCTTCTCTGTTTTTGGACCTTTATTATGGAACTCATTGCCAACTCCATTGAGACATGAAGTGGGTTTACATAGTTTTAGAAAGCAACTTAAAGCTGTTTCTTCAGATGAGAAAGGAGAGCTAGAACATTTTCTTATTTACAATTTAATCTCATCTGTTTTCTTTTTATCTTTGATTTGTAACTTTTCCACTGTGTCAGCAGAGTTTAGTTAAGGTTAATAATAAGTTTCACTTGAGTCTACTTGTTGACAGCAGAATAGGATTCTAGAAGTTTCTGAATTGTTTCATCTGCATCATAGACTTTGACCTTAATCCCACTTAAAGTACGATGGATTGCGAGATAAAAATACATACAATTTGATCATATTTCTTGTTGTTTGCTGCCTTGTTATTATTTTATGTATCTGTTTGGCTATTCTTTTAATGAGCACGCTTTGCTTTACCTTGTTCAGAATTGAAGGTGATGTGAATTAGAAACTTTTAAATCAAAATAAATAACTACAGATCTTGTTCATATTTAATCTGTTTGATTTCCTGAGATTGATAAAATGTCTGTTGGGAAAAGTGCTTCTTTCTCATTTAACCCATTTCCTTATTTTCTTCACCTAAGTTAGTCCATCTTTTCAATCATATATAAAGGCCAAGCTTGACATGGCGCTAGATTTACTAAAATACATTTCCATGGTAGTGTGTGCTTAATGTGCATTAAAATACCTGATCTGTCGCAGGTCTCATTCTATTCACTGGACTACAGCATATTTATTAATAATACATCTTAATTTTGTCAGCAGGTTATAACGCAGGTAGCACACTTTAGTAAATTTCACCCATAAATTTTGCATAGAAGCTAGGAAACACAGGTCTGCGACTAAAAAGCTGTTTGATTATTTTCATCTAATTTCCATGTATTTTGGTGTGCTGAAAACAAATAAAATATTGAAAAAACTCCTAGACATCATGATTTGCCACAACATGCAAAATTGTCTTCAAATTTATCAAATTTTTTCAAATTACTATTAATTAATTCAAATTACTATTAATTAATTCACATAAGTGCATTTAAGATATAAAATGCCAAAAAAACTTAAAGGGGTTGTCCGAGTTATGTAAAAAAAATATAGCACTGTAAATCTGATGGTCAGCAATATATACATAAGCTAAGAAAGTTTTAAGTCCATGCTTCTAATGGTAGAAGGGGTTAATCTTTCCTGAAGAATCCAGTGGGAGGGAGACACAGGGCAGATAGCAGCAGCTCCGTTCAGTGCAGGGGGGCATGGCCAGCACTGTGATGTCTCGTGTACAGACACAGAGCTGCTCTCTCCTGCATGCCACACTTGTGCACGAATCATCATCAGGTTCTTAGTTCTAGGCTGTTCACACTTTTTCATCGCAATTCGTGTTAGCTCGTCATTCTTCAACCATTATGTTATGGCTCCGCGAAAGTGTATTAATTCGCCAGACAGTTTCTGTTTCATCTGTGGTGAATATACAGTGTTGAAGCAACAGCAGAATATTACAGACTTTGTGAAAAAAGTATACTTTACATACTTTGGACTAAACATTGGAGATCAAGATAAAGTCTGGGCGCCTCATAAAGTGTGCAAATGGTGTGTTAAGGACCTCCGAAACTGGTTCAAGGGTAAGAAAAAATCTTTCCGTTATGGGATTCCTATGGTATGGCGAGAGCAAAAGAACCATAGTGACGACTTTTACTTTTGTTCATGCAATGTGAAAGGGTTTAATTCCAAATGGAAGCATTCCATTTCATACCCCAATCTTCACTCGGCAATTCATCCCATCCCCCATGGCACAGATATACCAGTACCCAAGCCCCCTGCTACCTTGGAAGAGATACCTAGCTCCGATAAAGGTGAAGTCATACCTGAACCAGATGACGAATCAAGTTCTGACTTTGAAGATGATACAAGACCAAAATTGTTTTCTCAGGAGGAGATGAATGATTTGGCAAGAGACTTGAATCTTCCCAAAGATGCCGCTGAGTTACTCAGATCAAGGCTGAAAAGCAGGAATTTATTGTTGCCAGGAGTGTCATCTTCATGGTTTAGACATCGTGAAAAGGAGTTTGTTCCTTACTTCACCCAGGAAGACAAGTTGGTTTATTGCATCGATGTCGAAGGTCTGATGGGTCAATTTAAAATCCAATATGATTCAGAGCAATGGCATCTTTTTATAGATTCTTCAAAAAGAAGTCTCAAAGCAGTTTTACTCCACAATGGTTTTTACGCTTCCATACCTGTAGGTCATTCCGTACACTTGAAGGAAACCTACGAGAACTTGGAATTGGTTCTTGGTAAACTTAAATATGAAGACCATGGTTGGCAAGTGTGTGGGGACTTGAAGGTCTTGTGCATGCTGCTCGGGCAACAAGCTCGGTATACCAAATATCCTTGTTTTCTGTATCTATGGGACAGTCGAGACCGACAAAATCACTGGACCAAGAAGAGTTGGCAGCCGAGGGTGCTAACAGTCGGTGAAAAAAATGTCCTCCGAGAAACTTTGGTACCTTCCCATAAAGTTCATAAGAACATAAGATATGCCATACTGGGTCAGACCAAGGTCCATCAAGCCCAGTATTCTGTTTCCAACAGTGGCCAATCTAGGTCATACGTTCCTAGCAGTTTCCCCAAGGGACACAGGTTCCACAATGCTTGTATTGGTTCAAGCATTGATATCCTGGGTCCCTTCTTAATAATGGTTTATGGACCTTTCCTCCAGGAACTTGTCCAAACCTTTTTTAAACCCAGCTACACTAACAGCCTTTACTACATCCTCCGGTAACAAATTCCAGAGTTTGATTACACGTTGAGTGAAAAAATATTTTCTTTTATTAGTCTTAAATAGTTTACCCTGTAGCTTCATTGCATGTCTCCCTAGTCTTTCTATATTCTGATAAGGTAAACAATCGATCTACGTTTACCCGTTCCACTCCGTTCATTAATTTATAGACTTCTATCATATCTCCCCTCAGCCGTCTCTTTTCCAGGTTAAAGAACCCCAACCTTTTTAGCCTTTCTTCATAGGAGTATCCTTTCATCCCCTTTACCATTTTGGTGGCTCTTCTCTGAACCTTTTCTAAAATCGCTATATCCTTTTTAAGATACGGCGACCAGAATTGCACACAATATTCAAGGTGCGGTCTCACCATGGAACAATATAGAGGCATTATAATATCTTTTGTTTTATTTTCCATTCCTTTCCTTATCATATCTAGCATTCTATTTGCTCTCTTGGCCGCTGCTGCACACTGGGCCGAGGGTTTTAACATGGTATCCACAATGACGCCTAAATCTTTTTTCTGGGTGGTGGTTCCTAATGTGGAACCTTGCATCGTGTAACCATAGTTTGGGTTGTTCTTCCCTAGGTGCATAGCCTTGCACTTGTCCACATTAAATTTCATCTGCCATTTTGATGCCCAGTCTTCCAATTTATCAAGATCCTCTTGCAATTTTCCACAATCCTCTTGGGTTTTAACAACTTTAAATAGTTTTGTGTCATCTGCAAATTTGATAACCTCACTCGTTATTCCACTTTCCAGGTCATTTATGAATATGTCAAAAAGCAGCAGACCCAGCACAGATCCCTGGGGTACACCACTATTCACCTTTCTCCATTGGGAAAATTGGCCATTTAGCCCTACCCTCTGCTTTCTATTTTTTAACCAGTTCCTGATCCACAATAGTACACTGCCTCCTATCCCATGACTCTTTAGTTTTGCCAAAAGTCTCTCATGAGGTACCTTGTCAAAGGCTTTTTGAAAGTCCAGATACACAATATCAACCGACTCACCTTTGTCCACCTGATTATTCACTCCTTCAAAAAAACATAACAGATTAGTAAGACAAGATCTTCCTTGTCTAAAGCCATGTTGGCTGTCTCCCATTAGGTCATGACTATCTACATGCTGAGTAATTTTATTCTTTATGATGGTTTCTACCATTTTTCCCGGTACTGATGTCAGGCTCACCGGTCTGTAGTTTCCCGGATTACCCCTGGAACCCTTTTTAAAAATTGGTGTTACATTGGCGATCCTCCAATCTTCAGGTATTAGAGATGATTTTAATGATAGTTCACAGATTACTAATAGCAGATCTGCAATCTCATATTTCAGTTCTTTCAACACCCTTGGATGTATACCATCCGGCCCAGGTGATTTGCTACTCTTCAGTTTATCTAATAGTTGTAATACATCTTCCCGATGTATCGATATTTCCTTCAATTCTTCCGCACCTTTAAATACCACTTCAGTCATGGGTAACATCCCTACATCTTCCTCAGTAAAGACTGAAGCAAAGAATTCTTTCAATCTCTCCGCTATCGCCTTGTCGCCTCTTAGTGCTCCTTTAACCCCTTTATCATCTAATGGACCAACTGACTCTCTCACAGGTTTTTTGCTACGAATGTACTTGAAAAGGTCTTTACTTCGCGTTTTTGCTTCCGCAGCAAGCTTCTTCTCAAATTCTCCCTTTGCCTGCCTTATCAATGCCTTGCATTTGACTTGCCAGTGCTTGTGCTGTTTCTTCCAGGTTTCGTCATTTGGCTCTTTTTTCCATTTCCTGAAAGATGCTTTTTTGGCAACAACAGCCTCTCTGACCTCACCTTTAAACCATGCTGGCAGTCTTTTGGACTTCCTTCCACTTTTCTTAAAGTGTGGAATACAGCTGGTCTGGGCTTCCAAGATAGTATTTTTCAACAACAGCCAAGCCTGATGTACGTCTTTAACCTTTGCAACTGCTCCTTTTAGTTTTTTCTTAACTGTTTTCCTCATTTTATCGTAGTTTCCCTTTCAAAAGTTAAAAGGTAGTACTGTGGATTTCCTTACTATCCCTCCTCCACTAATTAAATCAAAGGCGATCATGCTATGATCACTATTGCCAAGTGGCCCCAACAACCTTATCTCTTGCACTAGATCTGGTGTTCCACTAAGGACTAGGTCTAATATGGCTTCCCCTCTGGTCGGTTCATGAACCAGCTGCTCCAAGAAGCAGTCATTTATTTCATCTAGGAACTTTATCTCCCTAGCATGTCCTGACGTGACACTGACCCAGTCGATACCGGGGTAGTTGAAATCACCCATTATTGTTACTGCACTGTAACATTTGTTAGCTTCCTTGATTTCTTTGAGAATTTCATCATCCATTTGGTCATTCTGGCAAGGCGCTCGATAGTACACCCCCACTGCCATTGTCTTCCCCCTTTTACATGGAATTTCAATCCATATAGATTCTACAGCAGATTTTGTTTCTTCTACCACCTCTCCACATAAAATTGGAATTGATGAAGCAATTCGTAAAATCACTTCCAAGAGATGGAGAATGCTTCAAATACTTGATCACCAAGTTTCCAGGCCTGTCGGAGGCAAAATTGAAGGAAGGTGTGTTCGTCGGACCAGACATTAGAAGGCTTATAGTTGATCAAGAGTTTGTCAATACCATGACGGATCCTCAAAAAGAAGGGTGGATTGCATTTAAAGAAGGCGTACAGAAAGTTTTAGGCAATAACAAAGATCCTCACTACAAAAAGATCGTCGGACGAATGCTGAAAGCATTTCAAGCTTTAGGTTGCCTGATGAGTTTGAAAGTGCATTTCCTCCAGTCCCACCTTGACTACTTTCCTGAAAATTTGGGAGCTGTGAGTGAGGAACAAGGTGAACGATTCCACCAAGACATTAAAGAGATGGAAAGGAGATACCAGGGAAAATGGAGCATTACAATGATGGCAGACTACTGTTGGATGCTTCAGAGAGACATTCCAGATGCTACTCACAAGTGTAAATGCATCAAGAGGAGCCTCACAAGGAAGAAAAATCGAGTTTAGTGTGTGTAGGTGAGCTCATTTCAGTTCAAAAAAGGATTTTCATGAAAATATTGTAATAAAACTTTAATTTTATAAGTCTATTTCCATTTATTTTGAGGTATTGCCTTATTAAAATAGTTACCTAAATTGTCAGGAAACGTGATGTCTTATGACAAAATGGAGGTCATTTTCAGATTCAGCGCACCAAAAAACATAAAGATTACGTGGAATAACCAAAACAGCTCTCGAAAAAAAAATTTTTGCAGACCTGTGAAATTATCTCACATTACTCATTAGTGCTATGATACAAAATACTTCTATGCACTGTAACCCTAATATACTCAAAAGCTGCTGAAGTTTGTTCTCTGGGTATTTTATGGATGTTGGCAGTAATGAAAATGTTTAGAGACACTATGTTTCAAATATTTATTTCTCTTGATTCAGGCAAAAAATGTTTTGGAAGTAACCCCAGTGAAGGAATTACTACACTACAAGTGGACCCACTACGGCTATAAGTATTTTCTTTTGTGGACCCTGATATATATTCTCTACACGGTCATTTTGACAGTGTGCTGTTTGTATCGTCCCCTGAAATCAGTAGCTATTGAAGGTGAAGAAACTGTAACCATCAAGGTCTTGAAAACACTAAACGTAAGAATGTTTTCTTCCTACAATTTGAAAGCCCAAAAATTTTGGAACAAATCTTAACTTTAGATTTTCATTGCAAATTGTACCTGGCTGCTGAAATATTTTTGTTTTGAAAACAGCTATTCATGACAATGATGGAATATTAATAGTTTATAATTTAAACACTTGATATACCACATCATTGCATAATGAGCATTTTATGGTGTGATAGGGAGAATAACTTTGCATTGGTCGGCTAGGTACTAAATGGATATCTAAGTCAGAACATTTAAAACTCCACTAGTATTTTATAAAAGGCGCTGTGAGCACTAACCCTTTTATAAAATATGTAGAACACTGCTGAAGAAACACTTTGGGGGTCATTTGGAAGCCCTAGTCATACTTTGGACATTCAAAAATGAGCAAAGAGGCATCTTATTTATGTGGTTTTATATACCACCCACCCCCGTCAATAAATCAAGGCAGTTTACATGGAACGATTAACCATTACATGTAAAAGATAACCTTTTACAAATAAGTGAATCCTCGATCACATGTAACATTTACAGAACAGTTAATTATTTACATTGTAGTTATTATGTACGAGGGTTGCTCAGAAAGTAATGCCCCACATGTTTTTTCTCAGTCCAGAATGAAGATAGAGGTATGAAATTGAAAGGGTAGTAACTTGGAACTTCAAAGGACACATGTTGGTGATTTTACAGTCGTCCGACAAATAGTGAGGCGGTAGTGATCCTTCAAATGGCGTCTGTGAGTGACACACGGTACAAATAACAAGCTGTAATTGAATTCTTGGTGGAGGAGAAAGAAAGCATGAGAAACATTCACAAACTGTTGTGTGCTGTGTATGGAAGTGCTGCGGTAGACAGGAGCACCGTTGGACGATGGGTGAAGAGAGTAAAGGCTTCAGGAAGTGGTAAAACGGAACTGGAAGATCGGCCGCGGTCTGGGCGTCCTGCCTCAGCCACCAGTCCAGACAAGTTGCAGTGCCCTGCGATAGCTGCCAGCGGGCATTAAAATACTGTAAGCTGTTGCGGTGTGCCTTGCACACACCTTTGAATATCCCAAAGAGTCAATAATTGCCATTGCACTACCTCTACTGATGGAAATCTGTACAGACAATTCCCGACTCGTGATGCGCCGATCCGCATGAATAATGTCATCAGCGCGCTGCAACTTGTCTGGACTGGTGGCTGAGGCAGGATGCCCAGACCGTGGCTGATCTTCCAGTTCCATTTTACTACTTCCTGAAGCCTTTACTCTCTTCACCCATCGTCCAACAGTGCTCCTATCTACTGCAGAACTTCCATACACAGCACACAGCCTTTTGTGAATGTTTCTCACACTTTCTTTCTCCTCCACTAAGAATTCAATTACAGCTCGTTGTTTGTACCATGTGTCACTCACAGACGCCATTTGAAGGATCACTACCACCTCGCTATTTATTGGAAGACTGTAAAATTACACACATGTGTCCTCTGAAGTTCCAAGTTACTACCCTTTCAATTTCACACCTCTATCTTCATTCTGGACTGAGAAAAAAACATGTGGTACATTACTTTCTGAGCAACCCTCGTACATTACAGGTTATATTAGTGATCTTGAGTTTGTATAATGGTGATCAGTACTTTGTTGATGGATTTAAAATATTATGAGTTAGGTGTATTCTTGCTCGTAGGTTGTATCGTGCTTAGCTAGGAGTCATTTGTGGTGTTCTAGGTATGTTTTTAGAAGCTTGCGGAATACTTGATGGTCTTTTGTGCATCTTAATTTCTCCGGGAGTGAGTTCCAGGGTCCTGGTGCATAAACAGATAAGGATCTGTTGGATGTAGAAGAATTACTTTTGGTGAATTCTGCCAGGGTGACCAGTGAGTTTCTGGTATGCATTCTCCTTTCTCTATTTGCTGGGGTGGTCTGTAGGAGTGTTAAGTAGACAGGAGGTTCAGTCTGTAGGATCTTGAAGATACAAAAACTTACATGCTATTATAACCTGATGTTTATCGGTAGCCAATGAAGTTTTTCCAATATTGGGGTGATGGGTTCTCTTATAGAGGTTTGTGTGATGGTTCAGGCGGCAGTGTTCTGTGCCAACTGGAGGTGCTGTATGGCTTGTTTTGGGAGGCCAGTAAGTATTCCATTACTGAAGTCCGAGTGGGGGAGTACCATTGCTTGGAGCATTGTGCGGAAGTCACTAGTGGACAGGAGAGGTCATAGGAGCTATAATGTTTTTATTTTGGCATACATTGCTCTTGTAGTATTGCTAGTGTGGCTGGTCATGTTTAGCTATCAATTGTGATTCCTAAGCATCTGATCTCATTTTTGACTCCTGGTATGCCTCTTTTACTTTTGGGGTTGTTGGTGGGATGAATGTTTCGTCTCTAGCTACAAAAAGGACATCTGTTTTTTATAGTTTATGTTCAGGTTGTGTTCAGATAGTTATGAAGCTACTTCATCAAAGCATGTGGTTATTCTGATCTGATCGGGGTTGCTGATAGAGCAGAGCCTTGTGGGATTCCCTGTAGTTGAGGATATAGCTTGGATGAGTTAGGACCTATTTTTACTTGCTGCTTTCTGTCTGTTAGGAAAGATGTGAACGACTGTAGTGGTGTGCCTCTAATTCCGATTTCTTGCAGTCTGGTAAGCAGTAGAGGCTGAAAACTCACCTCTTCGCTGCTGCTTTTGGATCTTGACTCACCTGATCTCCTTTTTCTTTCCTTTCCCCCTTGTTTTATCCCAGCCTACACCTTCTGTGTTGTCTGTCTTGACTAGATTGTAAGCTCTATGAGCAGGGACTGTCTCTTACATGTCTGTGCAGCGTTGCAAATGACTTATAGCGCTATACAAATGCTCAGTAGTAGTAGCAGTACATCCAGGCTGACGACTTGTGTGGGGAAGTTATTTCACCTCTGAGGTGGAATATCTTCCCTGGACTTTTTTTGGGGGGCCTGGGGCGCGGATGGGGCAGGGGGGCCCGAGGACATTCTCCACAGCCTGACCCTGGCCTTAGGAGGCCAGATCGGGGGTTGGGCTGCGGGGAAATCACCTTTGGAATCTGGCAACCAGGATCGCGGCTTTTAAATGAAGCCACAGTGCCATGGCAACCAGACGCCATGGCGCCGCGGCTCCATTTAAAAGCCCTGACTTAGTCAGGCTTGTCTTGTACGTGCAGGCTGGACTGAATTACATTTTTTACCTGATCATACAGGATTGATTGTGATTCTGATCCCACAGGGCTAGACGTACCCTGCGGGATCAAAATTGCTACACCCTCTGTACATCCAGTTCAGACTGGACGTACAGAGAGCATCTACATCCAGAATCAGGCCTAGAGGCTATATCTAGAAATATCAGTATGAAGGCTGTTTTCTGTTGGTCAGTCCCCCTTATCATCCTATCAATGAGTGCTATGAGTAGCGTCTCTACTCTATGGTTGTTCCGGAAGCCTTGTTGTTGCAAGTTGAGTGGAGAGTGTGTATATCATTGTTTGTTTATTTATTTATCTAACATTTCTTATATACCGCCTTTCATAATATCAAGGCGGTTTACATTGAACAAACGGAAATTACAATGAACAGGGCATTATAACTTGGAGATAACTATTTTACAGGGAACATGGGCAATGGAGGGTTAAGTGGCTTACCCAAGACCACAAGGAGCACCTGTGGGACTAGAAACCCCAGTCCTTCCAGCCCAAGGTTGCTGTCCTCTAGTGAGATTTGAACCCCTGACCTTACAGCCTGAGGTACCTTGCCCCACACTAGGCCACTCCTCCCCCTTGTGTTCTTGTAGTTGACTTTGGACTATTTTTTCTATTATTTTTGTTAGTAGAGGTAGACTAGAAATCTCCATTTTAGAAGCCAATTCTTGAGATGTCAAAATCTGAATGGAGGCATGGTGGAGTTATGGCTGGGGAGTTCCCAGGAACCTGGACATCCCCACCTGATTTCAGAAATGTTATGGACATCTGCTTCAGGCATGAACAGACATCTAAAAGCACTAGTTTGCTGAAAAACATCTATAGGGTGTAGATAAGAAAGCACTTCATCATCTCCAGTACAATTTCAATGATAGCAACAGTGGGATTTAAACACTGGCTTTCCTGCTTCTAGACCACTACCCAACCATTAGGCTACTCCAAGACAGCCAGGTTCTGGGGATATCTATATAGATGCCTCTGTAGATGACCCTATCAGGCTTGTCCACATTTCTGAAATTCTCTCTTCACCTGGATGTGCCTGCTTTTTTTTCAGATGTTCTGGCTAAGACGTTCCAGATTGCACTTGGATGTCCCTTCTAAAATCCCCTTCTTTATATTTGGCGCCACATACAACACAAAAGCCCATTTATAAAGCAAGACATTAAAAAAGGAGTGGCATCGCTAGGGGTTTTGCATATATAAATAGCACTACATAAACATGTAAAATGCACATGTAAGTTGCAACATTGTAAGTGGCAGATTTTGTAAACCTACATTTTTCAGAGGAGCTGGTTAGAGCACTGCCCTATGAAACAATAACTTTGGTCCAAGAGAGGTGGTTTTGAACACAAGAGAGGCAACCACAATTACCCCTCAAACACTCCTTCAAATGAGAAGCTAGCTAGAGGTTACCTGTGATTCAAAGCAGGTGTAAGTACTGAAGTGTTTGTGTGCATTGCCATTTTAACAACGACAATGCATGTTTAATGGAAGGATGGCCCAGAACACGCATACTTGAAATCCCTTTCTGCTGCTATGTATAAGCATGGCTTGAGAATATTTTTACATTTGTAACCTCCTGCAGGTCTTGGGAGTCCCATAATGTGGCTTTTTACTGCTGTTTGGCAGACTGGGAGCCCAAGTTCAGGGAGCTAATTCTGTCCTTGTAGTCTCACTTCGCCAGGAATTCAGGGTTTCTGGAAAGGACCAGTAAATATTGGGAAGTCTATGGCACTTGAGATCCATTCACCCCTCTTCTCACTAACTGCAATAATTCAATACAGGTAGAAGTTCTGAACCAAGAATTTACTGAAATGTACTAGGGAATCACAAACAGTATAAAATAATAGTTCTGGCAAAGACAAAAGATAGTTAGTCTTTCTCCTCACACTGTGCTCATCCCAGAGTTGGGAAACCTCTCTCCTGTACTTGCTTTTTCCAGAGTACCTTATGAGCCAGAGTCTAATGTAGAAGCCAGGTCTGTGGACATCCCCAGCATACTGTAAGGATGTCCAAGTCTGAATGGAGATATGATAGAAGCATGACCAGCGTGTTCCCAAGAACCTGGATGTCACTGCCTGATCTCACAAACATCCTAGACATCCAGAGTCACGTCTAAGTTTATATCTGCTTCAGGCAGAAATAAGCATTAGGAAAGTGCTTGTTTTGGCTGAAAAAACATCCAGATGGTATAGAGAAGAAAGCATTCCATCATCCCCAGTACACAGCACAATCATAATGATAGCAGCAGTGGGATTTGAACTCTGACTTCCCTGGTCCCAGCCCACTACTCTAACCATTAGGCTATTCCTAGATGTCTTTGTTTTGAAATCCTGTTCTGGAGATGTTCCTGCAGATGCCCATGTCGGGTGTTCTGCAACTGGATGTGCCTGCTTTTTTTCAGATGTTCTGGCTTAGACATTGGATGTTCTTTCTAAAATGCCCTCAAAGGATAATAGGTGCAGAGGCCTAAGCAACCTTCATCACCTTCCACTATCCCACTGCTCCTAAAGTGTGAAAGCTTAGCCAGCTAGAGAGCCCCTAATTGTAAGATGACTAGACGTCAAAGAAAGGAAACGACCTTTGGGCTAGGTTTTTATACTGGTACAATTTTCCCTCCCAGGAAAGTCTCCTCCTAGCTTCCCCCCATTCTGGAAAATTACAACCTCACCATATACTCATAGGAACACTAGACATCTCTGCTGATCAAGTAAGACAGAAGCCGGGAGGTCTCTACACGTCTATGCCCATTTACATGTATAAATCAGCTTTTCATACGTGTAAACAGTTCCTACACCTTCTAAAATGTACTCCTAAGCTTGTTAGCAGTTGCAGGGTGTCCATCACCACCCCGTTTCCTCTCATCTCCATAATGATCCTGGCCCCAGGACTAGAAATTAGAATTAAACTTAGGTTTTCCAAGTGGAAGGAATGCTTCCATGAGCCATCAGGCAAATCCAAGCAAGTAATGTTAAAAGGCAAAAGACTATGTATGTAGTTTAATTTTCAGTTGTTCAATGGTAATCTTAATCTAGCTAGAAGTAAGTTTATGCTTTCTGTCATTTTAAATCAGTATGCATCATAGGAGCAATATTCATGCATTTGAAAAGGTCTATTCATCTAATTCACAGGAAGCATATTGTGCGCCTGAAGATTTTGTTCGATTAGCTGGTGAAATACTTACAGTCCTGGGAGCACTGCTGATTTTATTCACAGAGGTAGGTTAGGCTGGACCTGGGAATTGATGGCTCAGTTGTTTGGTACATAGGTCTTCTGCCCAGTGAAAGTGGTGTAGCTTGAATATATTAGATGAGATATGTTCAGACCTCCAGAGAAGAGTTAATGATCCAAATATACCAGAGAAGGTTCATCTCTGGTCTTCTGCAGGGCTCTATTTCCTAACAAAATCAACAACAGGGGAGAGAGCACTCGTTTCCACCAGAGACTGAGCCACCTCAAGTACCTGTTGGCGCTAACATGTTGGGAAAGTGTGTTCCAGGAGTCACCAGCAAGTGACATCAGATGGGCCTTTTAAAATTAAGTAGCTGTCCATGGTACACAGCCGCAGGCACGTGACTGAAGGGGCGCACCCCTTTGGAGACACTAGGAAGCACAGGAGATGTCATGTTGTGTATAGGGGGCTTGTTATGACGAGGAAGGGCAAGCAAGGGAAGAAAGGTACAGGCCATAAGATGATGGGGAGGGGAAGGGGGCTTGAATTGTTTAATGTTGGTGGTAGGCTGGTGGCTGCTTAGAAGTAAAACAAAACAAATTGAGTTTTTTATTTTGGTTTTCCAGACAAAATTAAACAGTAGGATTTTGTTGAAATTTCCTGTATAGCTTCAGCTGAAAGCACATTCCTATCCAGTACCTTGCTTATGAAAATCTGATACTATCAAACAATAGCTGTACCTTTTCTCACAGTAAACAAGAATTTTGTGTACCAATAATCATAATGAAATCTGAAAATGTTTTTGGTCTAGGTTCCTGGACTTCTTAAGAATGGACCTAGGCAGTTTTTTGGAAACACAGTAAATGGGGGACCATTTCACATTACCATGTAAGTATCTGTTCAGGATGCTTTGCGTAAAAGATCAGCATAAGGGCCAAATTCCGTTTCAGATACCCTTCCCGAGACAAAAATGACATTGGATTATGGAGGGTTCACGCTGCTGTATGTTTTAGAATAAATGGGTTATTTGCAAAGTATACCTGAAATCTATTTTGAAGAATGCCTAGATATAAGCAAAGCTGTCGTCATTTCCATTGCATTCTTCTGATTAACATGTCCGCATTTGTAGTAAGAGGCTTTTTGTTTATTACCGAAGATAAATCAAAATATTGTTTGTTACTAAATATCATCATGTACCATGTTACAGCTTTTTTGGGGGATTCATGATACAAGTGCGTGCACAGAAAACTGTCAGTGAACAATATTAATCATTTCTCAGGTCTGCAGTAGAATTCACCAGTTAAACATATTATGCGCAGGTTTGGAAGGAAAGGTAATCAAATTTAAAATCCAATTATACTGCCACTGCATGCATGGACTTATAATTCTGATTTCCTTAATGATTTCTTGGAGAAAAATAAGCAGAACCATGAGTCCGTCAATGCACTGAATAATGTAAAATCAGAACTGTATTAACCATTTCTCCAAAAACTGGAACCAGTTGACAACCTTAGATTATAACAGGATTTTGCAAACTTATCCTGGGGACCCCACAGGCAGTCAGGTTATCAGTATACCCACAATGAATATGCATGAGATCAATTTGCACATGCTAGGTATCCAATATATGCAAATTAATCTCATGCATATTCATTGTGGGTATCCTGATAACTTGACTGCCTGTGGGGTCCCCAGACTATATGTTCAGAAATCCCCTCAAGGAGCCCAATTTATCAAAAAAAACAAAACACAAGGCACAAAAAAGATGACTGGGCATAAGACACTTACAACAAAAAAGAAAAGGAAAAAAGGAAAAAACTGAACACCAGTCAGCAGAAGCCTCACCCTATTTGGAGGAAAAAAGACCTCAGCAACCCACCAACCTATAGCCCGGGGGGGGGGGGGGTCGAGTCTACCAAAAGACATGGAACATGTCACAACAAATGGTCAGACTCAGTTTACATCAATGGTCAAAAAAACCTCCAGTCTATAAGGGCAAAGCAAACTCCCGACTGGTGCAGCTAAATCCAACTGCCCGATGCAATGTTCAATATACTGCGGCAACCTAGCTCTTAAAAATGAAAACAAGCAATGGCTCAGAACAAGTAGGCAAAAACAACTTATCAGTAAAGCAGATGATGAGTAGATGATGACCCAACGCTGAAATCGATGACACCAATAGAATCCAAAGGTCCAGTCAAACAGAGGTGGCAGGGAGCCCCGACATCAGATGTTTTGCCTTTCAGCTTCTTCAGGGAGCTCAAATCCGCGCTCCACCCGCTGTCAGCAAAAACTGCACAAACTTCATCCGAGCACACTTCAAGCCATATCCATTATACTGGTGCAATATATGAGAGCCGATGCAATAGCTACAAGGAAAATGAAAAAACAACAGTTGCAGTATAAAGCGTCTTATGCCCCAACATCATAAACAGAAACAAAAACAAAACAAAAAAACAACCAAAACAGGAAGCAAAACATACCATTAAGCAGGAGCTGAAAGTGAAAGGTAATGAAAAACATCAGAAGAAAGGCTGCACCCGTGGCGATCAGACACACGAACCGCCAAATAGAAATGCCAGCGCATGCGCTTCAAAAATATAACGGCGAGCCCCTGACGTCAACATTTAAACCCCTCCAGGAAAAAGCCAGCAAAGGGTAAAGAACATATCATGGTATAAGAAAGCCTTCAGACTCCCACAAAAAAGCATGAACAAAGGTTGAAATTAACCCACCCACCTACCCAAAAACTAAAGATTAAGCAGAATAAACTATCATCCAAAAAGGAAGAAAAAGGGAGAAAAAATCCTGTCTATTCAAAAACAATTCTTCCATTCAATGGATTCATTTAACCCATCAGGGACTACTGTATTAAGAGAAAAAATCCAGCGCTGTTCTAAATGATTCAAAATCTTCTGCAGATCTCCCCCATAAAGAGAAGGTGTGCATTGAGCAATCACCAAACATTGTAAATCTTCAAAGACATGTCCAACAGACTGAAAATGATGAACCAAAGGAGCACCTTCCACCAAATGGCGGAGGCGACTACGATGCTCAGTCAGACGAGTCCGCAGTGCTCAGCTGGTTTTCCCAACATAGCCAAGACCACACGGACAGCGGAGTAGATAAACCACATTAATGCTGTCGCAAGTCGTGGAAGAAAATAAACGGTAAGTACAATGGTTATGTTGAAAACTGCAGCAAGTCTCCATCATGAAACAAACTGAGCAATGTCCGCAACTGCGATGCCCTGGAACCACAGATGATACAGGTGGAGTACTGGTGAAGGTAGAAGGACACAACATATCTTTCAGATTAGAGTCTTTAGTGTAGACCGACCTAATCCGATGTTGACCAAGACCTGGAGTCAAACAGATAATATGTGAATGCCGCTGAATAACCTTAGATAATTTGTAACTAAGAGGAGTGAACTTCGTCAAAAAATGCACAAATGGGGGATCTGACCTAGTTGAATGATCCCGAGGAGTCAAAAGCCAAGCCCGGTCATTAAAACGGGCTCGAGTCCGGGCCTTCCGAACCAAGGAAGCTGGATAGCCCCGGGCGACAAACGAATCCTCTAGAGTCCGAAATTGTGCTTTATAGTCCAGAACCGTCAAACAATTCCGACGGTAATGAAGGCATTGTGCAAAGGGTAAACTTTCTTTCAAACGTTGTGGGTGTGCGCTGTCAAAATGAAGAAAAGACATCTGATAAGTCGGCTTAGTATAGACCGAGGTTTCAAGAACATCAGCCCGGCGTGTTACCAAAACATCCAAAAAGGAAATTGAAGTGACACTATGCTCCAGGGAGAAGGAAATGTGTGGATCACGTTGATTAAGCCAGCCATGAAAACCCAGTAACTGGTCTACGGTTCCAGTCCACAATAAAAAAACATCATCTATATAACGTACCCATAGACGAATACAGGATTGGTATGGGCCATCCGTTAACCACCGGTTCTCAAAATCGGCCATATACAGATTGGCAATAGAAGGAGCCATGGTTACCCCCATGGTCGCCCCCATGGCAACCCCCCTCATCTGTTGGTAAAAACATCCATCAAAACAAAAGAAATTCTTCATCATAGCAATCATCAAAAGCTGAACAATAAAAATCAAGTTTAGATGGACTCAAATCTCGACGAGCTGCCAAATTCATCCGGCCAATATCAATGGCTTCCTGTTGAGGGATGCTGGTGTATAACGAAGAGAAGTCCAAAGTAGCCATCACTAATCCAGCTGGTAGATCCCTATCATGGCCCCTAGCCAGCACCTGCAAAAAATGCATTGTGTCCCTTAGATAAGAAGGTATACGGAACACCAAGGGCCTCAAAAAAGATTGGCCGGATGAATTTGGCAGCTCGTCGAGATTTGAGTCCATCTAAACTTGATTTTATTGTTCAGCTTTTGATGATTGCTATGACGAAGAATTTCTTTTGTTTTGATGGATGTTTTTACCAACAGGTGAGGGGAGTTGCCATCTCATATATTGCACCAGTATAATGGATATGGCTTGAAGTGTGCTCGGATGAAGTTTGTGCAGTTTTCGCTGACAGCGGGTGGAGCGCGGATTTGAGCTCCCTGAAGAAGCCGAAACATCTGATGTCGGGGCTCCCTGCCACCTCTGTTTGACTGGACTTTTGGATTCTATTGGTGCCATCGATTTCAGCGTTGGGTCATCATCTACTCATCATCTACTTTACTGATAAGTTGTTTTTGCCTACTTGTTGTTCTGAGCCATTGCTTGTTTTCATTTTTAAGAGCTAGGTTGCTGCAGTATATTGAACATTGCATCGGGCAGTTGGATTTAGCTGCACCAGTCGGGAGTTTTCTTTGCCCTTATAGACTGGAGGTTTTTTTGACCATTGATGTAAACTGAGTCTGACCATTTGTTGTGACATGTTCCATATCTTTTGGTAGACTCGACCCCCCCCCCCCCCCCGGGCTATAGGTTGGTGGGTTGCTGAGGTCTTTTGTCCTCCAAATAGGGTGAGGCTTCTGCTGACTGGTGTTCAGTTTTTTCCTTTTCTTTTTCGTTGTGTCTTATGCCCAGTCATCTTTTTTGTGCCTAGTTTGGGGTTTGTGTTTTTGTTTTTTTTTTGTGGGGTCCCCAGGACAGGTTTGGGGAACTCTGGTTTATAAGCTTTTTGTAAAGGGAACTCCCATTCCTAATATTCATAAGACCTTTTTGGATCTTTAATTTTATTTCTTGGAAGGGTGTATCAAATGTTAAAATTGTCATTTCCAAAATATTTTGACATGTACTTGCTAAAAGTGAAACTGTGCAGTTTTAAAACAAACCAGTGCCGTGAGCATATTGTAATTGCACTGGGTTTATTTCAGGCTACTCTCCTCCTGCTTCATTTTGACCATTTTAATACTGCGGCTTTCGAACAGCACAGCAGAGGCCATTATCATGCCCATGGCTCTTTTAAGTGCCTGGTGCAATGTGATCTACTTTGCCCGTGGATTCAGGTTCCTTGGTCCCTTATGTATCATGATTCAAAAGGTCAGTCATAAATACATTCTTCCCTCTCACTTTCCATCATCTACTATGGGGCGGAGCTAAGAAGAAATGTATTTGACAGCAGACGCTGCAGTTCCTTGAACAGCACACACTATTTCTCCTGAAATCCTTTTATGGATCTTTCCATTGTATATCAGCGTACTGTGTATCAGAACGTACCATTCCTTTCCTGGGGAGTCCACACTCAGCCTGGTTTTCAGATTATCCACAATGAATAATCGTGAGATATTTATTTATCCAACTGTTTTCATATACCAGTTTATCTTAGAGTCAAAGCTATTTACAGGTAACTTAAACTTATAGAATTTCTACACCAAATTCTTTTCTGCTTACATCAGACAGAGATATAACTATTCTCTGGGGTACGTAGGATCCCATTAACAAGACTGCTTCTTGTTATATCTCTGAGCTTGTTAAGTTTTGCTTTCCAAGTACTCTAGGAATGGGTGTGTTTTGAGCCTCCTGCGAAAATCAGTTATTTTTTCTATAGCTGTGGGAGTGCATTCGAGATGGAAGGTGCACATAAGGAGAAAGCTCTGTGGCAGATGAATTGGCTGCTTTTCAAAGTTGGAATGGTGAATGTATTTTGTGTGTTGTGGCTTCTTGTTCAATTATCTGGTGTATTTTGTAGTAATAATGGAAGGCAATCTGAGGATAGATTGGGCAATAACTTGAATAGGGCAAGCAGAGTTTCTATTTGATGCATATTAATGCCGGAAGCCAGGGTAGTGGTTGGAGTATGTGTGTTATATGCACATAGTCTGATTGGCCATATAGGATGTGAGCAGCTGTGTTCTTGGCCATCTGTAGTAGGTGCAATACATACTTCTGCCTTCCTTGCTAGATTATGTTGCAGTAGTCAAGATGAGGAGATACTATGGCCTAGAATACTGGTCGGAATCACAGATGAGATAGAAGGGCATATGCTTAGTCTCCAATGCATGCAGATTTATTTCACACATATTCATTGTGGATATCGTGGAAACCAGAATGGCTGTAGAGTCTCCAGGCTCAGCGTAGAAAATTCTCTTGTATATAATATATAATGGCATATAATTCAAAAACAAAGGGAATCTTCAGGGGCAGGTTTACTAAAGTGCGCTAACGCTTAGTGCAGGGTTTATCATACACTAATCATACTGTAATAACCGTTAAAATGCACTAAACATGCAGCCATGTTAAAAATCCCATGGTAACCACTTTGCACAGGTTTGGACAGAGGCTGGTTGGATCAGGGACGGAGCGTAAGCATTCACTGTAAAGTGCAGTTAGCACAGGTATCCGTACCATGTACTAATCACATATTTTGCAGTTTGTGTCAAGGAATTGCAGTAACCACACCAAATGGCTTAGCACAGGGGTGGTACCAGGTTTACACTAACTGCATGCGGATAGGCTGGGGCTGCTTCCATTTCTTAGCAGGTTTTGGGGCTTAATGTGCGGTAAGCTACTGCATTTTAGTAAACATGCCCCTTAATGCGGGAATTAGCATTTGCCAACTCACAGTCACGGTAATGGCTATGATGGAGGCTTGGCACCTAGTGTATGCTAATTCACATGTACAGTGGAAAGGGGCAGGGAATGGATATGGTCTACAGTTACTATTACCACGGCAGATCAGACAGGTCACATAACTTCACCTCACTAGATGTTAAGTGCATCATGGTTAAATGTCATGCACTGAACATACAATAGATGGATTTTATCTGCATTAATCGTATGGGAAATTGCTGGGCCTGCTCTCAAGAGTTACTGCATGTTCATTTTCACAACTAAGAAGCAGTAACTGTAATTTTTTCCCACACACTAGTAAAACGACCTCAAAAATATAATCTGAAAACATGCTCAAAACATTCCAGAAAATATTGGCATATCAATTCTATATCTAAATAACATAGCATCTGTTTTAAAATAATGTGGACTGGTATTCAATTCGTATCCAGTATACACTATTCTTTATGACAAATACAATAAGATGGATCTCAGAGAAGTTTCAGATTTAGTTCAAAGAATATACTGTAATTAACAAATCTGAGGTACATGAATGTGAATTCACAGGAAGAAACACTCCTTTTGATGAAGATACTGTATAAATAAATTTCAAAAAAACATTGAAAAAAGTGAAATCAAACCCTATTGAACAACGTGTACATGTTGAGGCAGATTTGAAACAGGTGGAGAATGGATTTGAGACATCAAGGTCATGCTGCATATAATTCCAGTGCTACTTTAGCAAAGACCCATGCCTCTTCAAAACTATGTATAAGGGCACGCAGGCATGTTTGGTGACACGTAGAATCAGAGGAATCATTTCACAAATCAACACAAGGAAAAATCAACAGAAGCAACTTTGCAGCTTACACGTGTAAGTTGGTACGTTGTGAACGTATTCATATATAAATGCTGCTAATTAACTACAGAGGCTGCTATCTAATACATTTCAATTTGGAATGTATAATCAGCAATGGGGCATTAAGGAGAATAACCTCTTAATCCCTGCTATGGAAGGCTGGCTAAAATGAGCACTTTCTAAAACCTAAACATGCCAGAGCATAGCTTAAATCTGGATGTGGAAACTTTTAGTCATAAACATGTAGATTTTTGACCCACCTAGGACACAACCCCTTGCAATTTCTACCTGTTGTAATCATCCATGTGTAAATTTAGCCCTTTTGAACATTGCCATTTCCAAGGGGCATGTTTACTAAACCACACTAGCTGTTAACCTGGTAGATAGTGCAGGAAAATGCAGACAGCAAAATGATTATCTGCACAAACCATGTTGACTGCCAGCGTGGTAGGCAAATGGGCAGCGTGGTAGGCAAATGGTTATCGCAGGCTTCAACAGCATGTGGTAACTGTCAAAGCTGCAGATAACACCGCCTCAATGGGTGGCGTTATTTGCATCCATGGCACGGCCCAGTCATACTACTTGCAATTTCAGTGTGCTATCTGCAGGTGAAATGCTCTGCATGCCCCCAACAGGTAGCTGATGGCTTTTGCAGCTAACAATGCACTAGTTGCAGAATTCTAATATGGTTTAGTAAACACATCCTCAAGTGTAAATGCTGGATTGCCCACATGGAAACTGGAAATAAAGGTTCTCAAATAACTCCCCACAAGCTGTAATTCTTTTATTTTCTTTGTGTTGTAGTTTCTGCATAAACCATAAGTTATGTATATAAGTTGTCCATGCCATCTTGACTTCAAACCAGTGGTGGGATTTGGCCAGTTCACATGAACTGGTTCCTGACACGGGCTGCATTCGCAGACCTAGGCTGACAACGGTGTCCCAATGCCGGCGCTGCATTGGCAGGAATTCCCCCACCCACCAGTGGTTTGAGAGCATTGCAGGAAGCTCACAATGCCATTAAAGCTCTGGCAAATTGGGCCACTAAGGAGTTGCTGCCCTGGTGGCCACCAGCAACCTGAGTGTGCAGCACCGGCAACACAAACACGTGCCGTATTGGCACCCGCTCGGTTCTGGCAGTGGCGAGATCAATCCAAACCAGTTCCTGTTCAGATCAAATCCCACTACTGCTTGAAATGCTAGTTTATTACTTATATTCATTTACAGCATGGGAGAAATTTTTCTGAGTAAATGTCCTAACACTGTAGTTTCTTGTGAAGAGGGTTCTCACCTGGAATGAAGTCACTTGGAGGACCTCCCTTGAAGCAAGCAGAATCGATTACTAAAATGTGGGGTCAGGTCTTGGGAATCCTATTTGAAAAGTACCTTGTCATGTCTTAGGGAGTGGTGGCTTTTTTGCAGCATATTACCAAGGATTTCGCAGCAGACTTTGCATAGTTCAATATTTTTCTGTTTTCGGACTCAAGTCAGGGTCAGATCACTACTAAAATACAGCAGTCAACAATGTTTTTAATGCTGGTTGCCTCATCTAAAAAATATTCAACACCAGTATCTAGATTGTGTCGAGTTCTGAATATCCAAATACTGGACCGGAACCATTGCTATCCATTTAGCAGTGACATGGATAGCCCATCTGCGTAGCCTCAGGGCAGCTTTTTGCTGTCCTATATTATCTGGATGGTTATTCGCACTGAAGATCGCCACAATATGGCATTGATCCGGATAAGTGCCACTGAAAATCGTGTGCTGTATTTTTTTCCTATTTCTGCTCTGTATAGACACAAACGTTTGGCGTAACTATTAAAGTTCACATTTTTCAGAAGTACACAAAGATGGAACTTTGCTTCAGAAAATGTTCTCCATTGAAGTAAATGTTTATAAATAACAAACTAGCGCTCAGAGTTGAGGTAGTATGGATAGATAATATAGGACACCGCATGGCTACTGTACAAATTACAAAATAAATAAGAAACTTTCATGCAAAAATTATGGGAGTTATTTTACGTGGAAGCCCTATTTGCATTTTCTATATGTAAAATGAGGCATTTTATAAGTGGAAATGGCATCAATGTGTAAATTGATATTTTAGCAAGGGCTGAATTTATATGTAGATGTCTTTACGATGTAGAAATTGCAAGGTGTGGGCGGGTTAAAAATCTACATGTATATTCCCCATTTCATATAGGGCACACACACATATGACTGCAGTTGTCCACGGTGGGAATTTACAGTTGCTCTCTTCTTAATTCAAATAAAGTAGGCAGCAACCTCTTTATTTTTTCCTGTACAGGCCTGATAACAATGCAACCCTGGCTGCAATCCTTTGCGTGAGCTGGGCATCTACAGGGTGGCCCAAAAAAAGTGATAACATCTCATAGCATATAAGTTATTTAAAAATTCAAAAAGACAGATGTAAACGATTGACAAATTAAAAAAAAAAAAAAAAGATGGTGACCGGAAATTGTTGAAATAAAGATGTTATATAGTAAAAAAGGTAAATAAGTAAACTATTTAAGCTTTTAATTTACGAGATATTCTCACTTTTTTGGGCCACCCTGTATAAAATATAGTTGGTACTAAATATTACCATTTACAAAGTGCGACATTGCTCACAGGCCTGTGTATTTCAAATGAAATTATTTTTACATCTGATCTTTTCTTCAGCATTTCAATACGACCTTTTTTTTTTTGTAGATGATATTTGGCGACTTACTTCGATTTTGCATCATCCTGATCATTGTCATTGTAGGATTTAGTGCTGGTATGGTTCATAGGTCTTGTTACTTTAGATTACATGGATGTTTATTTATTTTATTTAAAATACTTTTCTATACCGCCCCTTCCAGAGAGCAGGGGTGGTTTACATTGAACAATGATTTTACATGGAACATTGAAACAGTATTCAAACAATTATCTATTTACATTGAACTATGTACATATAGTATTTCATGGTTTTACCTTAGACAATGTAAGATTTTGTTTACAATGTAATTCTGTTTAACGAAGATACGGCGGGTTGGGAGCCAGTTCTAAGTGGCGGGAGGGATGGAGGGGGTGAGAATAGGAGGTTCAATGTCTGGGGTGGAGTCGGGATGTTGCATAATTTTGCCATATTCCAGACCTTACTATAAAGCAGTGGTTCCCAAACCTATCCTGGAAACTCCCCACCCAGTCAGGTTTTCAGAATAGCCAAAATGAATATGCACGAGAGACTTGCATACATTGCATGCAACTCTCTCCCATGCATATATGGTGAACCCCTAGGACAGGTTTGGGAATCACTGTAGACCACATGGATATGTAAAAGTAAATGTTAACCAATACTGTGCAGGAGAGGGTGTCATACTATGTTATGTTGTAGTGATGTACCCTTCATCATGTTTACATCAAGAAATGAAGACAGTCTTAAAATCATCTAGATAGTAAAGTACTATATCCTGGAGGTAGCATTCAATACAAAGTAATTCTAGAAGTTCACACCTCTGTGTCTTCATCCGCACAGTGCTAATTAAAAGGCAGGATAATTAGGAAGCAGACCATCTCAGCTTCTACACATAGGACAACTGTGTGATTCTGTCTTCCTCTACAACAAGTAAATAAACGAGTAATTGAACTCCATGCACTAGATAAGTATGCTAACAGGTAACAGGGTTATGTCCAGACATGTTTTCTTCAGGATTTTAGACTCGTTGGAGCTATTTTCCAAATGGTATATGTATGCAGTTAGTACCCAGTGCCTTCCATAACATAAGAACATAAGATATGCCATACTGGGTCAGACCAAGGTCCATCAAGCCCAGTATCCTGTTTCCAACAGTGGCCAATCTAGGTCATACGCACCTAGCAGTTTCCCTAAAAGACACAGATTCCGCAATGCTTGTACTGGGTCAAGCATTGATATCCTGGGTCCCTTCTTAATAATGGTTTATGGACCTTTCCTCCAGGAACTTGTCCAAACCTTTTTTAAAACCAGCTACACTAACAGCCTTTACTACATCCTCCTGTAACAAATTCCAGAGTTTGATTACAAGTTGAGTCCACTTAAGTCATTCCTGCTAAAAATAACAGTTAATCTCCTAATTTCATCTAATCGGGTTCCAGTTATTCCTAAACTGTTCACTGGGGATTTCACAGTAGCCACTTTGGAATTCACTAGTATTACTACTACCACCACTTATCATTTATATAGCATCACAAGGCATATGCAGAGCTGTACATATATACACAAGAGACAATACCTGCTCAATGGAGTTTGCAATCAATGTGAGATAAAAGAATCACAACAAACATGGACAAGAGAGAAACACACAGGGGATCAGGAGGGTAAACTGTCAGGAACCAAAAGCATTCTCAAAGAGGTGGACTTTCAGCCTGGGTTTGAATAGGATCAGAGATGGAGCCTGACACACCGCCTCAGGTACTCTGTTCTAAGGATATGGTACAGTAAGGTGGGAATGAACAAAATTTGGAGTTGGCAGTAGAAGAGAAGGGCACACATAGAAGAGATTTGCCTGATGAATGGTGTGCTCGAGAAGGGTGTAAGGAGAGAAGAGAGGAATGGCAATGAGGAGCAGCAGAGTCAAGCACTTGTAGATCAGTAGAAGTTTGAAGTGCTTGCAGAAATGGATAGGGAGTCAATGAAGTGATTTGAGAAGAGGGTTTACATGAATATAGTGACATTGGAGGAAGATAAGCCTCGCAGATGAGAGATCAAAGGTTATCTGTGTTAAAGGTTCAAATGGCAGTATCTTACTCTCCTACTGTATGAATTTCCTCTGGTAGTTTAATGGAGAGGGGCAAAGAGCCTTAGTTTAAACAATATACCAGAATCCTAAAATCCTTCCTTGCTAGTAACTAAATATGCAATTCATGGGTTCTGGTTATTGTTCCTATTTTGCCATTTCTGGTTCTGATCTCCTTGGATGGTCCCACTGATATTGGCCATTTAAGGCTTTGTCTTTTGTTGTACAGGGAGGAGGACTAAATGCAGACGCAGTTCAGATCATAAGAGGGAAATGAGAAGGTGCTTGGAAGATGTAGGGAAGGCAAAGTTTGCCTTCCTCCAAAGGAAGAAATAAAAACCAAATGAAGGAAAGAAACTGAAAATAGAACTTAGGACTAGTGCCTTAACCCAAACTAAGCAAAAATATGTAAAACTTAGAACTATAAATAAACCAAAAGTAAACGTTCTAACCCAGGCTGCAGGAGCATAAGTAAACAGCCATCTGAAATCCACTCCTATATATAATAGCCCTGCCTAAAATTGTACTTGTGTGGAAGCTGTGGAAGCCATGATACTGTAAAACACCTTGAGCATCATTTGAAAAGGCATGTAAAAATCACCCCAAAAGGCTTAGCGTCTACCATGCCCCCTTCTTATCTAAAGTCATTGGAAGGGGCGGCAGCTATATATAACAACATTTTGAGTCAGTCTGGAGGCACACAAGCCCCAGAAAAGGGAAGGGGTGCCTAGAGCAACCCTTTAGGAGAGATGGGCCCCTTTCCACTTCCTTCTCTCTCCATAACCACCACAGGAGCCATAAGGTTTATTAGCAGCAGGGCCTGCGAGTACATTTTGACTTATAATTCCTGTGCTTGCTACCTCCAGGTAAGGAAAGACAGAGCTTATTTTATTGAACTTGGAACCTAGGATGACTTGCCAATAGGACCCGACAAAGGCCGTGTTTCAATTAGCCTTCTTCAGGGGTCATCTGGCATGCTTTGACTTATCTTGGTACAGAGCATGCCAGATGACCCCTGAAGAAGGCTAATCAAAACACAGCCTTTGTCGGGTCCTATTGGCAAGTCATCCTAGGTTCCAAGTTCAATAAAATAAGCTCTGTCTTTCCTTACCACAACTTTGTACTGGGTGTCTTCAATTAACATGGACTTTGTGCTTTCATTGGTGGACTTGCTGCCTCCAGGGACATAATGGATTTAGTCCATTATGTCTATAGAGGGAAGGGAAGGGAGCTGAGCTCCAAGCATGCCATAGCTTGGTTTGGTTATGTCTTCACAAATGAACTAAAGAAGATAACAACTATATGTACAGACTTGCAAATTACCTCTATTACCTTTGACCATGTTGAACTTAAATATAATTGCAACCAAAACAGGCATCTTGCAACTTAAGAGTCTTATTTGTATACAAATCATCTATTGTATTTTAGATCAATGAGATGGTGACAGTTTACTTACCAGATAATGTCCTTTCCTTGAATCCCTCTAGTCCAGTCCAGATAAGTGGGTTGTGCCACTCAATCAGCAGAGGTGGAGACAGAGAAAAAAAAATCTAGGTGGTTTCTTATGACCTTATCCTGCAACCATATCTGAGGCAGCTAAGGGCAAACTTCCTCAGTATTCAGATCCAAGCCATGGTCAAGACCTCTGATCACACACAACCTGAATGAGGGTTACAAGGACCATGAGTCCAAGGAACCTAACTATATACAGAATATCCTCCAGATATAATGTCGGCCAAGAGGAATATAGCTCAAAAGGCCAAACCACAGAAAATAGCAATCATAACAGATTGAAGTAGATCATAGGGGCAGGTTTTGGACTAGCCTAGCAGGACATGAGGAAAAACATTATCTGGTAAGTAAAACGTTACTTTCCACATCATCCTACTAGGCCTGTCCAGAGAAGTGGGACATAATAAAGCTACGCCTCCACTGGACAGGAAAAAGCCACAGTAGCCTTCAAGATCTTTGTACCAAAGGTCATGTCCACCCAAAAGTGGACATCCATGTGGTAATACTTGACAAAGGTGGAAAGCAAGTGATTGAACTGTGCTCTGCGCAGGAGAACATCTGAGCCAGTGTGGAATGTGCACACAAACCCTCTGGGACTGGCTGATTCCATAACAGTCTCCTTTACCAGCGGCCCAAGGTAGACTTCTTGGCAGCTTCACCTTTGTGTTAGCCTGCAGAAAGGGACAAAAAGTCAGTCTGACTTTTGGAAGGAGTTAGTGACCCCCGTGTACTGAGGGCTCACCCTTCTAACATCCACCAGGTGAAGGTCCTTACCCTTCCCCTGGCACTATTCCTTCGTGGATGAAGGCAAGCAGACCACTTGATTGATGTGGAAAACACATCATCACTTTGGGCAAGGAAGGAATAGGCCATAAATACACAGCCTCTTCCAAAAATGACAGGTAGGGACCACGGCCCAACTAGTCCTACAATTCTGAAATACGGCTCGCCAAGCAGACCATGACCAAAAAGAGCCTTAAGGGGCAATCCTTGAGTGTAGCCCTCCTCAGGGTTCAAATGGCTCATCCATCAAGGTCCAAAGAATCAAAGTGATATCCCATGAAGGAACAACTGAACGCAGGAGAGGACTCAGACATTTAACTCCATCAGGTGTGAGGCTACTGAATGTCCACTACTAGCCCTCAAAAGTAAGATCAGGCTGACACCTGAACCCTTCATTGAGGGACAGGCCCTTGTCAATCTGTCTTGAAGGAAGAAGAGTAAAGCTGGCAAGTTGACAGCACTAGGGCTGATTTGATGCTCATGACACCAGCGCTCAAAAAGACGGACACACATAAGCAAGACAAGTGGAGTCTCTTTTCGTTTCAGTAGCATGCAACCACAGCAGAATAGCCCTTACTTGCTATGCACCGCTTCTCAAGAGCCGAGCTGTAAGCGAGAAGGGAACTGGATTGTCCAAATGGACCAGCCCCTGCCTCAAGAGCCCCTGAGCTGATGGGAAACAAAGGAAGGGGAGCTCCTGCTGGGACGACATCAGATCCGCAAACCACGGCCTCCTCAGCCAATCTGGTGCCACCAGAAATACTGGACCCTGATAGCGATCTACAGGACTAAGCACTCACACTACGAGAGGACACAAAGGAAAATCATACCACAGATTCTGCCTTGGATAAGGTTTAATCATGGTATCTATGCTCTTGGGGCTTGGCACTTTGCAGCAGCTGAAGAACCTTTGCATCGTGGCATTGGTCCATGTCACGATCACATCCATCTCAGGGTGGGCCCACCTGTCCAGGATCCTCAGGAACGCCATTTGGCTCGAGACCCACACTCCGGGATCAAGGGAGTGCTGCACAATATGTCATGCCAAGAGGACCAGGAGAATCCACTCTGCCCAGGAGGGTCCATTTTCCAGAAAACCCCGGAAGTCTGGCCTTGTCTGAAAAGATTCAAACTGCCTTGCTTCAGACTAAGCTCTACAAATGCAAGATAGCCACGTGAATGGCTTTTGCCTCCATACAGTTGATGGGCTAAGCATCTACCTGTTTGTTCCAATGACCCTGGGCTGTCTGCCCCTCACAATGAAGTGTGAGTGGATGAATCCTGTGTAGGGGTGCTTTTTCTCCAGCCAACCCTTTGCCACCTGTAGAACTGGAGAAGAAGAAAGGAAGCCCAAATCCACCAACTGTAAGGATACCTCTGAGAGTTGAGCAGAATCCACCATGCAGGGATTGCAGAGGGAGGCAAGCATTTGTCACAGATCAGGCAGTGTCTCCTCTTAGATGACATGTGCCTGCTCCCAGAAGAGTGGCTTCCACAGCTTAGTAAGTTCTCCCCACACTTAGCCACAGTGCTCTAGAAGAGGTTGTGCACAGAGCATGTGCACCAGGAATGCAAAACTACTGCTTGTCCACTAAAGAAGAGCAGGACTTAGGCGTGGTTGTGTCTGATGATCTTAAAGTAGCTAAACAGGTATAAAAGGCGACGGCATAAACTAGAACGATGCTTGGGTGCATATGGAGAGGAATGGCCGGCAGAAGGAAGGAGGTGATAGTGCCTCTGTATAAGTCTTTCGTGCGACCTCATTTGGAATATAGTGTGCAATTCTGGAGACCGCACCTTCAAAAGGATGTGAACAGGATGAAGTCAGTACAGAGGGTGGCTACTAAAATGGTCAGTGGCCTTTATTATAAAGCATATGAGGACAGACTTAAGGATCTTAATATGTACACCTTAGAAGAAAGGCGGGATAGAGGTGATATGATTTGAGATGTTTAAATACCTCCATGGCATAAATGTTCAGGGAGAGAGCCTCTTTCAATTGAAAGCAAGTTCTGCTATGAGGGGACATAGGATGAGGATGAAGGGGCATAGACTCAGGAGTAATATGCGGAAATATTTATTTACGGAAAGAGTGGTGGATCCGTGGAATAGTCTCCCAGTGGAGGTGGTAGAGATGAGGACAGTAACTGAATTCAAAAAAGCATGGGACAAACACAGAGGATCTCTAAAGGAAAAAGGGGGACTGTTGTAGTTGTTGTTATGGAAGGACAGACTAGATAGGCCATGTGGTCTTTTTCTGTCGTCATATTTCTGTTTCTATAGTCATGTTTCTATAAAGGTGCTTAACAATATGCGCTCATGCCACGCATTATGAGTGCGCAAATACGGTGTGCAGCAAGGCAGGCAGCATTCAATGCAAACTAAAGCACAGCCATACTCTAGTAATGGGCACCCGAAGCACCAAGCACCAGGTGGGAACTGGCTGAATTGGTCCCAGACCAGACAATTAAGCTGCCTAGCGGACGAGGTCAGGGCCCCCCACAAATATCTTTACATAAGCAGAGAAATGAAGATTTGGTACAGAAAAATGGAACTTAAATCTGGTACTCACCCTCAGGGAACCCAAATCAGCCACAGTGCTACTCCCCTGCTTCCAAGTTCTGCAAGCGCATACCTCAAAAGATCTTCATCCATATCTTCGGAGGAGAGCTGGAGGGGAGGAAGAGGGGAAAAGGGCACTAGGCTGTGCAACCAATGATTTCTCAGAGGTCCTTTTCCAATAATTCTGGCTGTTCAATTGGCTCTTAACAGCATAAGGATGGAGAGCTGAACCGACACCCCTCATCTTTTGATAAACCCCAGGAGGGCACTGGTTTTAAGGGTGGCCCAATGGGAGCCTCCCATGTCAAGCTTAAGTAAGGACGTCACACCTAGGAGTGGTTACTAATGAGCTAAATCAAATTTTCCTCGAAGTTTTCAAAGAACTGCTCAGATGTGTCCACACACTGCTAGAGACAGAGAAATACTGAGAAGTATGTTCCCAGCTGCCTCGAATATGGTTGCAGAATGAGGTCATAAGAAACTCTAGATTTTTTTTCTCTTCCTCCACATCCACCTTGTAGGGGGATACAATAAACTTATCTGGACTGGTCTAGCAGGATGATATGGAAATTACCTTTATCTTCCAATCCCCCTCTTCCTCTCGATTCCAAATGGCATATACCAGGAACTGAACAGATATCTCATACAAAATTAAAAATGATGTAATTCCACAGTTCCACTCTTTGGCTAATAGGGGCCACCCCATCAACAGTAATCATTATTTATTGAAAAAATATTAATGCTAATCAATGGTATTTGCTGATTAAAGGCAGCAGAAACAAATTAACTAGTGTTTACAACAGTGGCACTCCAAGAGCTAATCTTTTACAAGTATAGTAAATATTATTTCTTTCTGAAATAATCATGCTTAACACCTGTTTTACTAATTTTTCTTTACATTTCAGCCTTTGATGTACACTTCCAAGCCATGAATCAGACAATATTTCCGCATTTTAGTGACTTCCCAATTACCACATTTACACTCTTCCAACTCATGATGGGCTTAACTAATTTCCCAATCCCATCCAGTGTCACCATGCCAAATATCATCATCATCCTGTATATGGCTTACATGTTTTTTGCTTATATTCTGCTTTTGAACCTCGTCATTGCTCTGATGGGTGATACTCACTTTCAAGTGAGCAATGAGCGGGAGATGCTATGGAAAGCTCAGGTGAGAACCAACCTATGAATTTTCTCTTCCTTAGAAAAAAAGACCTACACATAGCAACAACGATTACCCAGTTTTATTAGCACACAAACACATGCAGTATGAACAGTAAGCATATGGCTTTTGTGTGTGTTGAATCACAAGCTTTTTAAACCAAATTTTTTGATGTGCATCTAAATAGCAGCATAATGAGATCACTCACTAGAAAAAACAGCTTGGTCAGGCTGAACAGCAAAACTTAATTAGATCCTTGGTGAAAAATTAAGCTCCTTGATGCAACATTAGCAATTTTCCTACAAAAGGGGTTTTTCCTTATACACACAAACCTTTGCGTTATGACAAAGATACTATACATGTGTGTTGCAAGCCCAAGGCTCTTGTATAATTAGTCCGACCAATTCTGCTGTTCCTAGTTAGTAAGCATCTTCTACCAGCCCAGTCCCAGTTGAATTATTTACAACAGCAATATGTAACTTACACATTCTATTGATTTTCTTCCCCTAAACCCTTTAAGGCTTGTACATCTTGAAATGTCTGCAGCTACGAATATAATATGCTGCATACGAATGTTCTCACCTGCAGCAAGTTCTTTTCATCGCAGATATCAATTTATGCTTTGGACAAATTCCAGACTTTTATTATTTTCCAATCCTCAGCCGTTACCACGGTATCAGCCTACGTGGTAGTTACTCTCTAGCTTCCTTTCCTTATTTTCTCTCCGAATGGCTGGTGGATGTGTGAATCTGTTCTTAAAAGAGAGATTCACTGCCCAATTTGATAACTGTGAATAAATCAAGGGATCATTTAGCTCAATGAGCCTTTTAAGAGGAAAGTTTGCGTTTGGAGCAAAATCTAAAGTAGATACACCAGCCTGAAGAAATGCACAGTATCTGCTTTAGATTTTACCCAGTCTGGTGAGCAAAATAAGCCTGGTTTCTCCTCAGATGATGTTGTGAGAAAATCTGAACTTGATCAAACTGAGACCAGGCTGCATCTGATTATTTTTAACTGGTAATCTGGTTAGCTCATTTTGTAATTGCTAATAAAACTGCCATAAAAATTTCCTCTGAACTCTCTTAATGAGAGCAATCAAAGCGTCAACAAGACTTAGAGGCCCATGAGCACATTGTGCCCCTGGGTCTGCAAGCTATCTTTCAAATGAAAACTCCGTATGGACGTTTCTTCTTGAAAATGCATAAAGACGAGAAAACAGGCACTTGTAGGAAGTATGTTTCAGCCTTTCAAAGGGACATCCTCATCCCTAAGCTCCTGACTCCAACCTAACTCCTGCCCTCTTTTTTGCCACAGAAGAAAATACCCACACAGTGACCAGCATTTGGGGGGAGGGGGAGGTGAGAGGGAAGGAGTGGCAAATATTTGAACACTCATTTCTGTGAATAAACCTGTTTTGTCCACAGAAATAGCTTTAACAATTGCCCTCAACGTAGCACACATCTTTCAGACAATGAGCATGCTACTCAGAGGAGTGGGTCAAGTTACCTCAGGCCGGAGGGGCAGGGGTTTGAATCCCACTAGAGGACAGCAACCTTAGGCCGGAACCTTAGGACTGAGGTTTCTAGTCCCACAGGTGCTCCTTGTGGCCTTGGGCAAGCCACTTAACTCTCCATTGCCTCAGGTACAAAAACAGATTGTGAGCCCTTTGAGGACAAGGAAAATATATATACAGTACCTGAATGTACAAGTTTGACTTGTAGAAAAGCAGTATATAAGCCTAGATAAATAAAATGATTTTCCCTGGCTTCAGATTCAGAGTATTAGAAAGTGAACTTTTGCATACTTAATTTTGCAATACATAAATAAAAGAGCAACTGAACTTAGAAAGTACTTCTAATCACTATCGCTTTAGATTACTGCAACAACATTGCTGCTGGAGAGAAGAATTCCAAGCTGGCTGTGGCCAAGAACTGGAATACCTGGAGACAGTCTAGGCCTGGAGAAGGGAAAATGGTACTTAAGGTAAAAAGCAACACCTATTCACCTTGTAAAACTAAATTATAGTTTTAGCACCTTATTTGCTACAAAAAGAATCAACCAATCAATCCAGTTCTGTTTTCTCCATTGTATAAAATTTCTTCTATGTGAAAGCACACACTAGGCCTCTATGTTTCAAATGAGGCCTCTGTAAGAGAGCACTTTAATTTGGTTGACCTTTAATTCATGTTTTATAATTATCAAAATCAACAAGCCATTTTGTCTTATATGGTTACTGAGCTGTGGCACTCAGTTTGAATGCTGTTGATGTTATTCAAAATCTGAGGCAGACTTAGTATGACCAAACCGGAACTTGTAGAAGGAAGAATGAACAAATGGCTGAAGTATAATAAAACTGCTGTTTAAAAATCACTCTCTCTCCTCCAAGAATATGGCTAGAGAATATAGAAGATGAATTTATCTTTTACCTACCTCACTTTCTTTTACAAGTTGCCTTCAATCCCATTTCAAGTTCATCTCAACCATTCTCCCTACCATTGATGAGAAAAGGAAAGAATACCAAGGGAAGGAAGGTTGCACAAAATAGAAGCATTTCTGATCTTCAACCATGGCCTGCAGGAGTTTCTCCCCACATAGGTCATGCCCTTCTCCCTCTATAAGTTACCATTAATGTGAATCTGCAGGAGGGATCTTGGTATGTGGCATCCCCAAGCAGGACTGTACCAAGCTAGAAATGCATCTTGTGTGACACACAAACCTGGCATCCCCTCACCTCCAGTAATGTGCAAGAATACACTGGGAGCCAAGTGATGATATAGGTCAGTGATGGCTAACCTTTTTGAGCCCGAGTGCCCAAACTGCCGCACAAAACCAAAGAATTTCCTCAAAGTGCCAGCACGTCAATTTGCATAAATATTTGCATAATGCTAACATACACTAACTTTTAGTAAACATGTCTCTTAATGACTGTATGGATAAAGACAGACTAAAAGATTTCTACATTACTATAATTCAGTGCCAACCGCCAGGCACATTAGGAACTACTACAAACACTGCCCATTTAGAACCAATAGCAAACCCGCCGTATCCTAACAGCACTACCAGGACTCACAAAGCACCACACCATACCTATCAAAAGGCAACACTGCAAATATTAAACCAATACATTTCAGACAATAACAATACATGACCTACTGGGGAAAGAGAACAAGTGGCAATGTCAAAAAGGAATTACATAAACAGAATACCTCAGCTCAGTTACACAGTTGCAATTGCTCCAGCCACTTTCTTCTGGTTTTTTCATGTTTTCTGCTAACTCTCCATCATCTGCTGTCCATTTGTCCTTTCTTCTCTCTTCTAGTTTTTTTTTCCATTCTCTCTCTCTACATCCGCTTTAACATACTAATCTTTCTCCTTTTGCTCTTTCCTCATTCCTATTCATCCACTCAAATTTTACCCCTCCATCCTCAATCCCCACTTACTCTCCCAATACCCGGCCAATTGTAGATTTTTTATCCCTCCCACACAAAATATTTTTCCCCTCTCCATTTTACTCTCCCAGCCCCATCCCATTCTAATCCTCCCCCAACATCAGCTCCCTTCGAGGTCCAGCCTCACCCAGCATCCATTCCCTTCTAGTCCCTGCATCAGCCCATTTCCAGTCCTAGCCCCCCATCAGCCCATTTCCAGTCCTAGCAACCCCCCAACCCAATACCAGTCCTAGCCCCCCCCATCAACCCACTTCCAGTCCTAAACCCCCATCACCCCATTTCCAGACAGCCCCCATCAGCCCACAGCCCATTAGCAGTCCTACCCCCCCTGCCCATTAGCAGTCCTAACCCCCCCCTCCCTGCCCATTAGCAGTCCTAACCCCCCCTCCCTGCCTCCCTCCCTGCCCATTAGCAGTCCTAACCCCCCCCTGCCCATTAGCAGTCCTACCCCCCCTCCCTGCCTCCCTCCCTGCCCATTAGCAGTCCTAACCCCCCCCTGCCCATTAGCAGTCCTACCCCCCCCTCCCTGCCTCCCTCCCTGCCCATTAGCAGTCCTAACCCCCCCTCCCTGCCTCCCTCCCTGCCCGCCCATTAGCAGTCCTAACCCCCCTGCCCATTAGCAGTCCTAACCCCCCCTCCCTCCCTGCCCATTAGCAGTCCTAACCCCCCTCCCTGCCCATTAGCAGTCCTACCCCCCCTCCCTGCCCCCCTCCCCTCCCTGCCCGCCCATTAGCAGTCCTAACCCCCCCCCTGCCCATTAGCAGTCCTACCCCCCCCTCCCTGCCCATTAGCAGTCCTAACCCCCCCTCCCTGCCTCCCTCACTGCCCATTAGCAGTCCTAACCCCCCCCCCCCTGGCAAATTTTTAAAAAAAAAAAGCAGGCTCTGGCTGCTGCCGCGGCAGATTGCAATGTCCCGCGGGGCCCCCTCCGCCCGCTAAGCCCCTCTGCAAGGGCTTTCAGATTCGCGAGGGAGAGCATCTCCCTCGCGTCTCTGTTAAGCCCGCAGGGGCTAATGGGAAATTTCCCATCAGTCCCTCGCGTCTAAAGGGGCTGATGGGAAATTTCCCATTAGCCCCTGCGGGCTTAACAGAGACGCGAGGGAGACGCTCTCCCTCGCGAATCTGAAAGCTCTTGCAGAGGGGCTTAGCGGGCGGAGGGGGCCCCGCGGGACGCTGCATTCTGCCCTTGCCGCGTCCGCGGCAGCAGTCAGAGCCAGCTTTTTCTTTTTTTGCGGACCTTCCCGCGTGCCAGCTGCAAGGCCTTCGCGTGCCACAGCTGGCACGCGTGCCATAGGTTCGCCATCGCTGATATAGGTGCTCCTTCTGCACTTGTGTCCTGTGCAGCCTTAGTACGACCCTGCTGACAAGATATTGGTAGCTTGGGGGTGAGGAAGGGGAATTATAGTTGCCCGAAAGCTGGCTGTTTTGGGGAGTATCTACGGTGTTGACGTCAGTATCAGGGGCAGAAACTTGGTGTATGAGGTGGAAGTACATATGTGGCACAGGGAATATTTTGGAGTATGTAGCAGGGTATCTGGAACAGAAATGATGCGGGGATGTCAATTGTGGGCAGAGTGGCAGGGCTGGGCAGGTCAAGAAGAGGTGGTACATTTGTGTTATAGACCAAGGGGGAGTGCTGCATGCACAGTGGGGTTGTACTATGGCATGGGTGAAGGTGAGTGTCGAAAATGCTAGGGAAATGCCATGTCCCCACCCTATGGTCCTCTCTTCATCCATCCTCCTCCTCCCTCATAGTTCCCCCCTCCTTCATCCCTTGCATGAATATAAGCCTATATTGAGGCTGGGGTGTGGTAAAAAGACATTGCGCTTAGTTCCAACAGACTTATTCCACCATCTCCTCCAATTTCAACTCTCTAGTTGCACTGGCAGCAGCAGAAATGCTTAAGCGCTCAACACTTAAATGTGAGACTTGGTCTCACATTAGCAGAAGCACTTCTCCTGCTGGGGGTATGACTATAGTGAGTGAAGACAACCAGGAGGTGGCAGTACCATTGGACGTAATGGTTTCATCATCAGAAGCAGGTGGACCCTGGCTCTCTGCCAGACTCGCTCAAAGGCATCAATACCACTGGTTGGGATTCTCTCACCCAAGGCTTGTTTGCTACCTGCACAACTTCTCTAATCATGTCCATGATTAAATGCTACATCCAGGAATCCAACCCAGATTGCTAACACACGGGCTGGACTGTAACAGAAATATGCTTGTGCAATTAAAACAGATTTAAAAAACGAAAAGCAAAAAAAAAAAAAAAAAAAAAAAAGCCTATTTTAAATGCACAAGGGTAGAATCCCCATCCCTCTTTTGTTTGATATATTACTTTTTTCTGCAGGGTAGATGAAAAACAACTCTTACACAAAGAACAGCCCCACAAAGAAAAGAGGGCTCCTGAATTTAAGAACAAACTTTGAAAGTGGCTGCACTCGTGTTCATAACAATACCGCAGCAAGTGTTTGAAAAAAATAAAAGAAAAGCTGCAACAGACCGATTATCAGAGTCAGATAAATGCCTATAAAACTATATTCTGGAGTATGTGCATTAATAACAGCATCTTTCAGATCATATCAAGAAGACTTATAACCAAAGTGACTGGTAAGATTCATGTTAATGGAACTAGATGTTCTGGTTGTCTGCTAATAAAAACTATATTCTCATTTTAGACTGCTACCCTACTTGTCCATTTATGTGAACTTTATTCACCCTTGCAATCACATTTTAACTATGAAGGCTGAATTTTACCTTCACCAGGGGGGTTTGCTTCTATTGCTCAATGAAGACATGGCAAATTACATTATTCCCATTAATATGACAGCGTCATAAAAAAATGCTACCTCATGCACACAATTTCACACAATGGGCTCAGTTATCAGTATCAAACTTTATTATTAAAGTGAAGTATAGCAAGTTTTCACATTCCTGTACACAGGGCAGAATGTGCTCTTCGCTCATATGAAGTGCAATTAATATTCTCATATGGAAAACTCACAACTGTTCTCTTAAATTAGGCTAGGACAAAATCCACCACCTCATTATTAGCAGATACAGTCAAGTACCAAACAGACCGTCTAATGATGTGAGAATAGGCAGCGGAACAGCCTCTTAGGCTGGTAACCTAACGCTGTGTGCTTTTTTGTTAGACTTTGATGGGATGTGGAAATGTATAAGAAGAAATCATACTGAGGTAAAGAACAGTCAGTGTAGGTAGCACTTCTCAAATTTTTATAATGATTAGATAATCTTAAGGGAAACAGTTTTTCGCATGTATATACATTAATTCTGAAGATTAGCAAAACAATCACAATAGCAGCGACGGGAACATTTTAATACCGAAAGCTTTACTCCACAACACAACACAGACTTCCAGCTTGAATTGCAATCTGAAGGAATATTAAATCGGTAGCAAATGCTGGAAATATGCAAATATTACGTGTACCATGTGCATACAGTGTGCTTGCAATTGGTATCTTGTTTCATCTTCATAGTTAAAGTGCTTCAAAATCATGGCCGTTAGAGTTCAGTGCTTCTGGGTGCATGACTCTTCCCATGAACAAGGGGATGCCTAGAATAAGACGCAAAAAAGGTTCAAAGATTGCCATGTAAAAATGTTTACAAATCTACCCCCACCCCTTTTACTGCCTAAATGTTGAAGGGAAGCAAAAGTGTCAATGGGCCTTGACCTAAAATCTCTAAAGTAGCGGTCACACATGCTGTTATTGAAAATTTGAAATTCCAAAATATGGAAGATTACGTCCTCCCCCCTCTGTCCTTTTGTACCAGATTGATAAATACCACTGTGAAAAATTAAATCACTCTTTTGTGGTGCAAAATTACTCTATGTTTTCTCTATACTCTACGAGGTCAGAGTAAAATAAAGTTATTCTTTTGTGGAACTAAATCATTTTGTTATGTTTTTTCTTGTTTATTGTACAAGGTCAGAGTAAATAGTCTCTCTTCATGGATAAACACAGTGCTTTGCAAGTCTTTATATCCTTGTACATTTTTCACATGTCCTGTTCTAAAAAATAAAATTCAAAACTGATGAAAATTGAAGTGTGTTTCAGTGATCTCCACAACAAAGTCTACACTTTCAGCATGAAAAGGTTATATCAGCATTCCTACATTGGGTAAAAAAAAGTATCCAAAAAGTTTTGAATGTACTAGTCTTTATACCCTTTGTCACTGCAAACCTACATTAGCCCCATTTCCAAAAACTGGGTTAATAAAGACCATTTATTTAGCACTTTTTCTATACAGCTTTTCTGAGCGTCAAAGTGGTTTACAGTAAACCAAACAATTGGACAGATTCATGGGATACACAGAATGTCTTACAGATAGTAACGAGAGAAGTAGATACCCAAGATAGGCTGGCTATGTTGGCTTAATGAGTGCTGAGAGTGGTTAGGTTGGCTAAGTTAACTTATTTACATGTTAGTTATAGCAACATATTTACAACTCGCAAGTTTTGGTAGTCCTTTGTGGCCAGGTGGAGTCTTGTTAGCATGCTGTAATGGCCCTTTCGTGGAAGGCTGGGTGGTACAAGGGGGGTGGGGGGGAAGTGATTAGTTTGATGTCTAGTGAGTAGGGTTCTAGCCTGGCGTGGCTAGGTTGCTGTGTATTTATTCTTTTTGGGGGTCTGGGCCATAAAATTTGGAAAATAAATACGTTTTTTGTTTTTTTCGGAAGTCTATTAGGACCCCTATGGCTCTCAGTTCAGGTGGTAGACCATCTAAGAGACTACCGAAAAACATCCACTGTCTAGTATTGTTACTTTCTGTGAAGATCAACAATGTTATCCCCCTGATCATGGCCCCTTCCCTCTTTCTGTCAACTTGATTATTGTCCCCCTCCCCTTTTATGTTAAACCGCATTGACCCGGTGAAAAGCGGGATATAAATGCAGTTAAATAAATAAATAAAAAGCATGAATGCCCAGTTGCAGATTGTCTGCTTACTCATAGTTTTCTGGTGTGGTATGGCAAGGTGCTTTTGTGTGCTATGCCTTCTTAATCCTCGCCCCTGGATTTTGTAATTAATGTTTTTGGCATTCTGCTGACTGGTTGTGTATGACTTTGAATATGCCGAGTATTGTCTTGTAATTGATTTGGGCGATGATAGGGAGCCAATGCAGTTGCCACAGCATGAAGGTAATAAGGGTGTGCCATGATGCTCCATTTATTAGCCTTGCAACTGTATTTTGGGCCAGCCAAAGTGGACATAGTGTGTGTTTGGGCAGTCTTTGAGAGACTATATTGCTGTAGTCTGTGAGGAGGGTTATTATTGCTTGGCATACAGTACGGAAGTCTTTTGGCTTTAGCAAGCAGGGACATAAGTTCTTCAGGGAGCTCAGTTTATTGATCTGGTGGTACTTTCAATTTGGGATTGTAAGTTTTTGCTTTTATCCCTCTCCTCTCTCATTGATAGAGCCTCACCCTCCTACACAGCCACATCTTAAAGGGTGGATTTATACCACGCTTACTCCCAGGTGCCCCTAATCCCCGTAATCTTTCTCCTGCCTATCCTTCAAATATTTCTTCTGTCTTCTGCTCTTCTCTCCATCTCTTTTTCTTCCTATTATTGACACACCCTAATCTTCTCCCCTTATACCACCAACTTCAAACCCTCTCTACCATCCTCACTTCTTCCCCCATCTTGTCATCTACCCTTTCATCAGCTCTTGAGCTTCACCTTTTTCTTCCTCTCATTCATCCCTCTCCTTTCTCTGAAAGAACCTAGATGATGCCTAAATCTTTTTCCTAGGTGGTGGTTTCTAAGATGGTACTTTGAATCGTGTAACCAAAGTTTGGGTTTTTCTTTTCTAGCTTCATAACTTTGCACTTGTCCACATTTCATCTGCCATATGGACACCCAGTCTTCCAATTTATCAAGGTTCTCTTGCAATTTTTCACAATCCTCTTGGGTTTTAACAACTTTGAATAATTTTGTGTCATCTGCAGATTTGATCACCTCACTTGTTATTCCCATTTCCAGGTCATTTATGAATATGTTAAAAAGCAGCGGGCCCAGCACAGAACCCTGAAGTACCCAACTATTTACTTTTCTCCATTGAGAAAATTGTCCATTTAGCCCTACTCTCTGCCTTTTATCCAGTTTCTGATCCACACTACTACACTGCCTCCAATCCCATGACATTTTAATTTCGCCAAGAGTCTCTCATGAGGGACCTTGTCAAAGGCTTTCTGAAAATCCAGGTACACTATATCAACCGGCTTACCTTTGTCTACCAGTTTATTCACACCTTCAAAAAAAAAATAACACAGATTAGGAAGACTTTCCTTGGCTAAATCCATGTTGGCTTTCTCCCATTAAACCATGACTATATACACGATCAGTAATTTTATTCTTTAAAATGGTTTCTACCCTTTTGCCCGGTACTGATGTCAGACTCACAGGTCCGAGGTTTCCTGGATCACCCCTGGAACCCTTTTTAAATATTGGCTTTACATTGGACATTCTCCACTCTTCAGGTACTACAGTTGATTTTAATGATAGTTCACAAATTACTAAATAGTAGGTCTGCAATCTCATATTTCAGTTCTTTCAATACTCTTGGATGTATACCATATGGTCCAGGTGATTTAGTACTCTTCAGTTTATCAAATAGTTGTAATACATCTTCCCGGTTTATCAATATTTCTTTCAATTCTTCAGATACATCACCTTTATATACCATTTCAGGCACAGGTAAATTCCTTACATCATCCTCAGTAAAGACCAAAGAAAGAATTCATTTAGTCTCTCCACTATGGCCTTGTCTTCACTTAGCACCCCTTTTACTCCTCTATCATCCAATGGCCCAACTGACCGTCTCATATTTTTTTTGCTACAAATGTACTTGAAAAAGTTTTTATTCTGCGTTTTTGCTTCCATGGCAAGGTTTTTTTTCAAATTCTCTCTTTGCTTGCCTTATCAATGCTTATGTTGTTTCCAGTTGTAGTCATTTGGCTTCTTTTTCCATTTCCTGAAAGATGCTTTTTTTGGCTGCAACAGCCTCTCTAACCTAGCCTTTAAACCACTTTCTGGATTTGTCTTCCCCCTCTCTTATTCTTAGTGATTTTAAGATTCACGCTGATAACCTCTCTGACCCTTATGCTTTAAAGTTCCTTTCCCTTACCTCCTCATTCAACCTCCAGCTTCGTTCTACTGTCCCCAATAAATAGCATGGTCACTGCCTTGACCTTGTTTTCTTCTCTAATTGTTTACCCTCTAACTTTTGTACCTCGGTTCTTCCCTTACCTAACCATCACCTGTTACGTTTCACTCTTCATCATCCCACTTCAACCTTGCCCAGTTTCCTCCAACCTCTTTAGAAATCTTCATGCTACTGACCCATCAGCTTTCTCCATTTGTCATTTCCTCTTTCCTTCGCTATGTGAACTGTTGATGAGGCTGTAATTTCCTATAACACTGCACTCTCTGCTCTGGATGCTCTTGCTCCGCTCATGCCATATCCTGTGAGGCAAACTGTACCTCAGCCCTGGCTGTCTTCAACTTCCTGTGCCCACTCAGCAGAGCAGATTTGGCTCAAATCCTACACCCTTGCTGACTTTCTTCACTTCAAATTCATGTTTACTCTATCCAGTCAGCCATAGCACTCGCCAAGCAAAACTACTATGTCCATCTGACTAACTCTCTCTGACCCTCGCCATCTCTTTTCAACTCTCAACTCTCTCCTCAAGGCGCCTCCACCTTTGACCCCTTTCTACCTAACCTTGGCCAACTATTTCCATGACAAAGTCCACAAGATTACACTCCAATTCCCCATGAGATTAGCTCCATCCCCTTTTCCCCCCCTCCTAACTCTGCTACTCTTTCTTCTTTTTCTATGTTCTCCGATGAAACCACTCTTCTCTTCTCCTCTAAACTTACTACCTGCTCCTCTGATCCTATCCCCATCCATCTCCGTAACTATCTCCTCCATCTGTCACTCTTCACTACAATTGTCTCAGCAGTCTTCAAGCATGCAGTAGTCACACCTCTCCTCAAGAAACCCTCACGACCCTACCTGTCCTTCTAATTATCAACCCATCTCTCTCTTCCCCTTCATTTCTAAACTACTTGATTGTGCGATTCACCACCATTGCCTTGCCTTTCTCTCCTCAAGCCCTTCTGGATCCATTGCAATCTGGCTTTTTTCCATTACATTCTACTGAAATGGCTCTTGTCAAAGTCTCCAGTGACCTGTTCCTGGAAAAGTCCAAGGGCCTTTACTCAATTCTCATCCTTCTTGACCTTTCTGCTGCTTTTGACATTGTTGACCACCTGATTCTACTCTACACCTTGTCCTTGCTTGGTTTTAAGGGCTCTGTACTATCCCAGTTCTCTTCTTCTCTCTCCCATCGCTCTTTCAGTGTTTGTTCTGGTGGATCCTCCTCTACTGCTATCACACTCACTTGTTGTACCCCAAGGGTCTGTCTTGGGCCCATTCCTTTTCTCTCTCGATACACTCATCTCCTCCCATGGCTTTCAGAACCATTTTTTATGCTGATGACTCTCAAATCTCTCTCTCTATACCTGATACCTCTCCAGCAATCCAGGCCTGGATCTCTGCCTGCCTATCTGACTTTGCTGCTTAGATGTCTCACTGCCATTTGAAATTGAACAGGGTTTCTAATTTTTCCCCCTAAATCCACCTCCCCCCCCCTCAATCTCTTCTACTCCCTGTTTCCTCGGCCCACAATCTTGGGGTCATCTTTGACTTCTCCTTCTCCACACACATCCAACGGATAGCTAAAACCTGTTGTTTCTTTCTCTATAACATCAGAAAAATTCACCCCTTTCTTTCTGAACACACTAAGACACCTATCCACGCTTTAGTCACCTCCCGTCTAGACTACTGCAACTTCCTACTTGCTGGTCTCCCTCTGAATCATCTCTCTCTCCTTCAATCTGTTCAAAAACTCAGCTGTGCGGCTAGTTTTCCACCAGCTCCAATATTCTTATATAACCCTTCTTCTCAAGTCACTTTATTGGCTCCCCATATGTTTCCATATACAGTTCAAATTTCTCCTACTGACCTGTAAAGGCACTTATTCTGTATTTCCTCACTACCTTTTTCTCATATCGCTCCCTACAAAACTCCTCGTGAACTCCACTTTTCTGGTGGATTGCTTCTGTTTGTGCCCTTTTCTTCCACTGCTAACTCCAGACTTTGATTCTTTCACCTTGCTGCTCTTTATGCCTGGAACAAACTACCTGGGTCTGTATGTCAAGCTTCATCCCTGACCCTTTTCAAATCCATGTTAAAAGCTCACCTCTTTGAGATTGCTTTTGGATCCTGATCTGCTTAGTCTCTTATGTGTCTCCCTTCTTCCCGTCCCTTGTTTTATCCTTGTCCACAGCTGTTGTATTTTCTGTCTTGACTAGACTCAGATCTGATGAGCAGGGACTGTCTTTATATGCATCTGTGCAGCGCTACATATGCCTTGTACTGCTATATAAATGATCAGTAGTAGTAAGTCTCGGTCAAGGATTAATCCCAGATGTTTTACTTCTTTTTTAACTTGGAGTTCTGTGTCCATAATTTTGAATGCTTGTAGTGGCTTAAAGGTTGAGTCTTTGGTCACATGGAGGACCTCTGTCATTTCATAGTTGATAGAGAGGTTGTGCAGGTGTAGCCACTGTATTCAGATATTTTATAGTAGTCTGGTTTGTCTGTGGAAAATGGTGCATAAATCATTATATTGTTGGAGTAAATTTGATAGTGGATCTTGTGGGATTGGATTAGTGAGCACAAGTGTTGCAGGTAAATGTTGAACAGTAAGGATGAGAGGGAGGAGCCTTGGGGTATGTCCTGTTGTAGGGTGAATGGGTGGGATTGTGTGGGTCCAATTCTTATTTACTGGCTGCAATCCATGAGGTAGGAGTGAAATAATTTGATAGTGGTATTGTGTAGGCCTATATCCTTCAGTCGGTTTAGGAGCATGTGATGAGGTATGGAGTCGAATGCTGTAGAGATATCGAGGAAAAGGAGGATGAAGTCTTGTTTGATATTTTCTGTGCCAGTGATGAGTCAGTCTAGTAAGGAGATGAGTAGGGTCTCCATGCCATAGTTCATCCTAAAGCCATGTTGGTGCTGATGAAGGGGGGCCTGATTATCTATGTAGTTTTGTAGTTGGTTTTGTATGGCTTTTTCAATTATTTTTGCGATAAACAGAATTCTGGAAATGGGTCTGTATGAGGTTGGGATCAAGATTTGAGTTCTTTAGTAGTGGCCTTACTGAAGTTTGCTTTAGTGAGGGGGGGGGGGCATATAACTTTGAGTGAGTGAGGTTTGGACTATTTTTAAGATGATGGGTATGACTTGAAATCTGGTGATCTTTATCCAGGAAATTGGGCAGAGATCTAGGTGGGGGATAGCATTGTACTGAAGTTGGCAATAATACTGTCAAGTTGCTTGGCAGTGACTGGTGTCAAATGTGGTCCATGCATTTTGGGGGCTATCTTGTAAGGTGGGAGGGGGAGCATGCGCCTCTTGATACTGTTTGCTTTGTATTTGCTGCGAAGATAGAGTGCCATCTCTTGTGGACCTATTGAGCTAGTGACTTCTTGAAGAACAGGTCCTCTTATCAGAGCTTTGGCTATTTTGAACAGCTTTCTGGGTCTCATAAAGAGATTGGTGTGGCATAGTATTCTTTTTGCTTCTCCATGTATACAGCCTGAAAGTGTGGGTCCTTGAAACTTCTCCATTTGTGTTCAAGTTGCTGGAGGTTTCGTTTCAGGTCTTTTAATGTTGTGGAGTTCTACAAGATGAAGTGGTTCTGCTTGGCGAGGGCTGCTGAGGCTATAATATTGTTCCATGTGTTGACTAGGGCCTTTATGTGGGCATCTGAGGAAGTGGATGTGAGTTGTGGCAGCACGTTGTTAAGGAAGGATTGATTCTTGAAAGGCTGGAATCTGCGGTTCATGATGCTTGTGTTGGGTATTGTTTTTTTTTTACAGACCAGTCAGAGTAGCTGAGTTGATTCAAATAATCCTGGATGAAGACTCAAGCTTTTTATGTGATGTGAATTGGAAGCAAAGACCTGCTTTAAAAAAGAGCTACCAAAAGAATTCCAGGATTTGAGGGGGAGAGGAAGGGGCAGGAAAGGGGAAGAATAAGAAAACTTCAATGTGATGGACCTGGCCATGACCCAATGACAGATAGTTCAGCATCACCAAGACACTGCCTCCATTAGGCTGCCCTGCAAAGTCAGTAGTGATCTGTTAAGGATGCTGCTGAGGAAGGACACTGAGGCCTAACATTACTTTATGAGAACTATAGAAATCTCTGACTGCAACTGGGAAAATGTTGACTCTTCAATTTCAAGACTACTGTATAAAAATGGCCTGTGTGGAATGGTGACAAGGAGGAAGACACTGCTGAAGAAAATCCATAGGATGTATTGCATAGTGTTTGCGAAGAAACATTTAAGGGACAGTGTGCGCCTGTAAACCTTTCTGGCCCCAATGCTAGGCTATGTGCGACATAACGCACACTCAGCACATCAAGTGTCTAACACCATCCCTACGGTACAGGTGGCATCATTGAGGGGATGCTTTACAGCACTGGATACAGAGATGCTTGAAGATCGAGGACATTATGAATGATGCGAAGCACAAGAAGATCTTGGAGCAAAATCTTTTCAGGTCTGCCATAGACCTGGGACTGGGGACAAGAATCCCCTTTAGCAGAACAATGATCCTAAACACAGGAGCAAAAGCAACAAAATGGCTAAGAGGAGAAAGAATGTCGTTGGTAGCTGAGTCAAAACACAAAGCTGAAGCTAATAGAAGATGCCGTCCACAGACGATCCCCAGCCATCCTGAAAGAGACCGAACTATCACGCCAAGAAAACTACATCATCCCACTGCGCAAAGCCGGTAGACACTTATCCGATACAACTCATGACATAGACCTGCAAAGAAGGGCTTTCGCCAAGTACTGACTCAAGGGGTGTGAAGACTGCAATCAAGACAGTTTCTTAATTTTTGAAGATTTATTCCTTCACTTTGAAAGTGTCGCATATGTTGGGTAGATCTCAACTATTTTTATGCATTTTGAACTGTTTTGTTTTAGGCAGCAAAATGTGAAACATGTCCAAGGGTGTGAAGACTTTTGAAAGATACTTTAATAGTATAAAGCAGGGCTCACTATTATTAATAGGTATACCTTGCCAATATTTCATTTTATAAGAGACCAGAACCGTCAAAATGAACTAGATTAATAATCCAAAAGGAACCTAGAGCAGCAAATTGCAACATAAAAATGTTTAAAACTCTAATCAATACAGTAGTAGTAACTAAGGGGGTTATTTTAAAAGCTACTTCTTCAGGTAAAAACAGGTCATTAGGCCTTTAAGCTCACCTTGGTTTGAGGACTTTGTTACTCTATATGAGCAGCTGTCTGGGATTTCTTTGGGTATTTTTGATACTGGAAAGTGAGCCAATGTGAAAAATGTATTGCCAACAATAGTCAAACGACTCACCTGTTTTTCGGTTCCTGATCATAAAGAAGAACGGGTGGTCAATGATAACTTGCGGATACAGTACTGCCATCCTACTGATAGCGATCATTCCTATGAATAAACAAAGCCAACACATGAATGTAATCATTTACAAAGCCTTCATCTGCCACACAGCACGTAATATATGCTACTATCGAAGAGCCGTACTGTTCAGGAGTTAGGACAGAAGGCTTCAAGCTCGGCAGTAGGATGATCCAAAACATGCTACCGCACAATTTAATCTAAATAGAAACAAATCACCCCAACCGTTTCTATTTGCATCCAGAAACAAGTAATGACGTGTAACTGCATTATTATTTACTTCCATGCAGAATAATATGCTTAAAAAAACCCTTCCAGATCTGTAGATAAATTACAAAGTTCATTTCTCCAACCACTGGAACAAGTACATAAATCCTAAAGTGCAATATTTCATGACAGAAGCACAGATAGAAGAATGTATCGATTCATACTGTAAACAAGAAAAATTAAATTAACAGGACTCTCAGAAGACCTTTTAAAAAAGAAAAAAGCCTGTTTTAGAGTTCATACTAATCACTTTGTTGCCTTGAAGATGTTTTAGCGCATCCTTGCTTTGCACTGTATTTCCCAAGAACAATTTGAGTTTTACCATTTGGAAGCAATCATTTATTTATTTATTTAAACAGTTTTTCTATACCGCCCCTTCCATCGATCAAGGGCGGTTTACATCAAGCAAAAACTCAGTTACAGAGAACATGTTGAGAACTATGATACAAATAACTATTTACATACCAACTAATCACACTCGTATACCGTAGTATTTTGGTAGTTAGGTCTCTTAACTACTTACGTGAATGCAAAGCAGCAAGTAAGTGTCATAGAGAAACCATCTTGCCAGGAGGGGGATATTAAGGGGGTGAGAGGTTAATTGGGGGGGAGAGGGGTGATAGAGGGGGTGAATGTATCGGTGGCAGAGGAGGAATATTCTGAGAAAAGTAATGATTTGAATTCCTTGCAGAAAGTCTGAAGATCTTTGATTGATCTGATTCTGTGTACCATTCATTTAAGAAACCCTTTCTGTATGCACTGGGTCTGATGGTCAAAGGATTTATGCTCTTAACTTTGAGAGTCATGCTCCTAAATTGACCTCTAAAAGTTTACTAGGGCTGAGTACCTAAATATTTTCTTAAAATTTCACTAAACTCCTAAATTTAGGAGCACAAAAGGTGGGTGACAATGAGAGTGGATTTAGGGTGGGAAACAGTTATGAGCTTATCAGTGATTTTCAGTGCTAGGCACCTAAATCAGGCTCAAATCTAGGCAAATAAATGTAAGGCCTATATTTAGGAGCTAAATTTAAGCTCCTAAATTAGGATGGATTTTCAACTAAAAACATAGGCTCTTAAGAATGGCTGAAAATAGGGCATAAATTTAGGAGCCCAGCTCTTTTTTTGAATGTTGGACTCAATTTCTCTCTACCATAATTATGTAGGCTGTAATAAATAGCAAGCTACTAATAAAAGGTGTAAAAAGATCTTACAACCAAAATGTCAGTGCCTGAAGCATGGCAAAATAATCTACTTTAGAGACTGCAACTTAAGGAGGATTGTTAATTGTACTGCTACTTAAGTGAGAAACTAGTATTAGCTGTAGTTATAGTACAAGAGGGGGTGGAGGAGTAGCCTAATGATTAGAGCACTCACTTGGTAACCAAGAGACCAGGGTTCAATTCCCACCAGCACTCTATGTGGCCTTGGGCAAGTCACTTAATCCTCCATTGCCTTGCCGTTCACACTACCAAGAAAACCCAGGAGCTGCTGAGTCGTCAGTAGTCTGCATTGACTCAAAGGCACACATAGTACAAGAGAATAAAGATGCCACCTACATCGCTCATGAGCAAGAATGAATGTTGCAAGTCACAGCAAGAACTACATCTCCACACGTTCTCATTAGAGCCCTCCAATGTGCATAAATTGGCAGTGGGATTCTTAGTGGGATAGCACACATTCTATATAAAGCAAAGGCTGACAAATATCCAATCTGGTAAGATTAAGCTTTCATGGTTAACTCTCTGTACTGGTATTTAGGTTTGCAAGGAAACCTATCTAGTTTACTATTTGGCATTTCACAAATCATGTACTGTACCAGAGGCTGCGGCAGCTTCTGACCCTTCCTCATTAACTTCTAGGAAGGCCTTGTGAACAGCCTTTGAAACGTAAATCTCTTTTTCTGCAAAGTAAAAAAATAAAAACAAGATGTAAGGGATTAGAGACATTTCAACGTGCATTACTTAGACCTACACTGTAAAATTTGCAAAATGGAAACATTTAATAAGTCAAGTGGGCTGGATTCAAAACAATTTCAAGTACACATCTGCTTGGCAGAACTAATTTGAGCTTTAAAGATCTGAAATAGATGATCAGCATGCTTCCAGAATACAGACTTCCTCTATTTGGAAGATGTGCGTCAGCTGGAACAGCTAAATTAAAACATATTTTCTGTTCTTCTTTGACCTGTTTCATCTCTTTCATTTATTTGTTTTGATTTTCCAAATTAGAATTTAATAGAAACAGCTTTACTTTGCTGCCTTTAATCATCTCGCTCTATATGATATATAGATATAGAGAGAAATTATATATACAGATGTATCTATCTATATCTCTATGGTGAAATTAGTCTTACCTACTAATTGGCTTTCCTTGAATACCTCCAGTCCAGTCCCAGCCAGAGGTTTTTCAACCCTTACCAGCAGCTTGGAGACTGAGCATGTCAAAGTTGATAACATCACGATACATAGGCAGCTGGCACCACCTACCAACTTCAGTATTATATTGACAAAGCAAATTCACAGAAGCAAAAAATAAGAATATACCTACAATTGCTTAGAACACTACTGAACAACTACTTAAACACTACTTCCCAACAGGCAGGAACAAAAAAAAAACATAAGAAGAAGAAATACCTTACCAATCATAGATCACAACCCAAAGTACTACAGCTGATAAAACCAAGCCATAGATCTTCTAAAGCTGTTCTCCTCTCCATGTCCTTCTCAGTCATGGATTGGATTCTGCTTGTAGCAAAACAGCTGCACCTAAGCAGATACAGAAAAAGAGCCAGACTCCACAAAGGAACCCTGCACCGCCGATGGTACCATTAACAACCCCATAGCTCTGTGATTAGATGAAATTCTTCAGGCCTGGGATCGCCACTGCCAATACACCACATGAAACAGGAAGGGTTTGGGACTGGACTGGAGGTATTCCTCAAGTAAAACCAATTAGCAAGTAAGACCTAATTTCACCTTCCTTATCATTCCTCCAGTCCAGTCCCAACCAGTGGGATGTATTACAGCAGAATTAACCTCGGGAGGGACCAGCGAGCCCAGCCTGAAATACCGCAGAACCAAATCACACATCCCCCACTGCCTGGACATCCAGGCGATAATGACGCGCAAAAATATGCAAAGATGACCATGTAGCCACCTTGCAGATGTCGACCAGCGGAACAAGGCTAGCGCTTGGGTCAAATGAGCCTGCAGATCCACTGGCAAACTTCTGCGTCTCAACAGATAGGCCAACAAGATAACTTCCTTCACTCATCGAGCGATGGATGCCTTGGAAGCCACCTCTCCTTTATGTGGTCCACCGAACAGAACAAACAACCAGTCAGACTTCTGGAACAACTCCATCCATTTCAAAAATTTCTTGAGCACTCGGTGGACATCAAGGAGGCACAGCTGCGACTGTTCCCCTGCAGCACCTACTTCCGAGAACGCTGTCAGAGTGACAGGCTGATTGAGGTGGAATGCCGAGACCATCTTAGGTAGAAATGAGGTGACCGGACACAGCACAACCTTTTCCTTGGAAATGGAGTGAAAGAGTTCACGACACGACAGTGCCTACAACTCCGAAATTCATCTGGTCAAGCAAATGGCCACCAAAAAGACAGTCTTCAAAATTAAGTCCTTCAGAGAACAAGCGCTCAGCGGTTCAAAAGCTCCCCTGCAAACATGGACAGCACCAGATTGAGGTCCCACGGAGGAACTGGTGAGTGCACCAGGGGACAGACTTGTTTGGCCACCCGAAGAAAACACATCACGTCCAGATGAGATGCCAGAGATACCCCTTGGAACCTACCATGATAACAGGTCAGCACCACTACTTGCACACAGAGCAAACTGTAAGCCAGGCCCTTTTCCAAGCCCACCTGCAGGGAGGCCAAGATATCTGGCATAGAAGATAACAAAGGCCAGCAGTTATGCTCCTCACACCAGTCCTGGAAGACGTGCCAGACTCGAAAGTATGATAGAGAGGTGGAACACTTCCTGGCACTCAACAAGGTAGCGATCACGAATGGCAAATACCTATGGCTCCTCAACCTTGCCCTCTCAAGAGCCAAGCTGTAAGTGAGAATTTCTCCATCAGATGCATCAATTCGGGCCACTGCATGAGGGGGTCGACCTAGTTCAAGAGACGCCAGGAATGATCCACCATCAGCCGGACTAGATCCGCATACCACAGCCTCTGCAGCCAATCAGGAGGTATGAGGATGACCAGCCCGTGCTGGGCTTCAATGCATTGCACCACTCGACCACAGGGGAAACACAAAGGCGGCGCTCTGTGGGCCACCGCTGCTCCAATGCATCAAACCCCTCCGACATTCGTTCTCTTATCCTGCTGTAAAACCTTGCCATCTTCGCAGAATGGAATGTCACCATCAGATCCATGATGGGTTGGCCCCAGCACCGAACTAGTTGAGCAAATAAGGTTGGATGGAGCATCCATTCTCCGGGGTCTAGATGGAACCATCTGAGGTAGTCGGCCACCACGTTTTCCTTGCTGGCCACATGAGCTGCTGATAGACAGAAGACAACTTGCAGGTACTATCTCGTTCTCTAGCTGGATGCTGCTGCTGGTGTCTCCTTATCGACTGATGTAGGCAAAAGTGGCGGCATTGCCTGAAAACACTCGTACCACCTTCCTCTGGAGGTAAACATGAAAGGTCTGCAAAGTTAAGAACACTGCTAACATCTCCAACTAGTTGATGGGCCATGTGCTCTCCGTCATCGACCAGCGGCCTTGAGCTAACTGGGACTTGCAATGCACTCCCCAACCTGTTAGACTGGCAGCCATCATTAGTGGAACTGAACTGGGCAGCTCCAGGGATATGCCTATCAAGAGCTTGTCCAACCGCAGTGACAGCCAAGTGACCCAGGAGCAGGGGAGCGGCTCTGCTAGTACCTGTGGTTGTGCCAACCACTGCCACAACAGTGCCCTCTGCAATGGCCTCATGTGCTCCCTAGCCCATGGCACCAACTTGGTTGACGCTGCCATCAAGCCTAAGAGCTGAAGGTAATGCCACACCATCAGTGTCATCATCCTGAGGAACTGGCAGACTCATCTGAGCTCCTGCAGCCAGGCAACGACTCTCTCCATGGCCCCTTTGCTCTCTTTTATTTATTTACATTCTCTTATATACCGCGCTATTCTGCATCAGTGCGGTTTAAATTGAACAAACTGAAATTACATTGAACAGGGCATTATAACTTGGAGATAACTCTTTTTTTTACAGGGAACATGGGCTATGGAGGGTTAAGTGGCTTGCCCAAGACCACAAGGAGCACCTGTGGGACTAGAAACCAGTCCTTCCGGCCCAAGGTTGCTGTCCTCTAGTAGGATTTGAACCCCCGACCTTCCGGCCTGAAGTACCTTGCCACAACCACTAGGCCACTCCTCTTGGATTTTGCCCTCTCTTCCTTGGATTTTGCCCAGATAAGCCAGTCATCCAGGTAAGGATGCACCAGAATTCCCTCCTGCCGTAGAGTGGCCGCGACCACCACCATGACTTTGGTGAAGGTACGCGGGGCAGTCATGAGACTGAATGGTAAGGCCCTGAACTAGAAACCTCCCTGCAACTCTCCCACAAAGACTTCCCCAGACGTAGAGGCTCAGGGAGACCTACGCTCCTTATCCTGCTTCTCCAGGAGGGGCAGAGGGGGCTCCTCCTCCCCCTCCAGGTTGGCCCCAATTCCCACCAAACCTGTGGGGAAGTAGGTCCACTACCGGGAAGAGAATAGGCCTTGAACATAGAAGCTGTGCCTCTGCTCCCTCTCTCAAACGGTTTCCGGCAGCAGACTGGACCTTCGCCTCACAGCAGCGACAAAACCTCACGGCGGAGACCGAGCTTCTACACAAGCCAGAGGCCAAGCAAGTGACCTTGGAGGGCATCCCACAACATGTGTGCTTCAAGCCCCCCCCCCACAAAAACAGCTGGCAAAGTCTGTCCCTGTAATCCTTTCCTCGCATTTCTTTTTCCTTTTGCGATGCTTGAAGTCAAAGACTGCAATCAAAATAAAACATAAAGGAATAGAGGCCCCAGCATCCAAGTGTGCCCATCCAAACACCCAGCTGATGCAATCCCATGCTTGGCAGAATGGCCCCTTTGGAGCAACATGCGCTATCTGCCCCCATCTGACAACACATGAGGCTGGGAAAAGAAGTGCGGGCATGCCGCGTACCTCCGACAGAGAAATGTTGAGCCCTCTTCAAATGTATCTGTGGCCAACTCTCCCACATGTGCGCTTCTGTAGCGGCATCAGTGGTGGTGGAGATTTCTGTGTGGAGAGAAGAGTTGGGCCTAGTAACAGCTAGCAGCTCCTCAACCACTGCAGGTTCAGGAGCTGTTGCCGATCAAAACAATAAACAAAGTACTTACTGCCGGCCTAAACAGACAGCGCTGGACTGGGGAAGCACCGCCAGGGGTGTTTCTCCTACCTGTTGACTGGCCTGCCGCTCAGGGGCGGCTCAAGGCAATTTGCTGCCTGAGGCTAGGGATGAGGTGGCGCCCCACACAGAGTGTGGGGGGGGGGGGGAGGCTGTCTCAAAACTCCAGTCAGGGACTGAACCAAACCAAAAAACTGATTAGATAATGTGTAGGAAATGAAAGATGTTTACACACCAAGGAACTAAAAGAAAGAGCGAGAACCACAGCACGGTTTAGAACACCAAATTATAACTCATTTTTATTTTGTTATAAACTGCATTATGGTTCTTGCTTTTGCCTTTTTGAACATATATTTTGCATCCACAGAACCCTCCTCTCAATAATGGGTGCAGAGCAGAACTAGGACATTCACCCACAGAACTCAATATCTTAAAAAAAAAAAAAATCTGATTCCGATCATCTCACCAACAACAACAAACATTCTCCAGTACCAGGCATATTGTGAACTAATACAAAACTCTACCAGAAAGTCATTGAGGATCTGTACAGCAAACCTACCCTACCAGCAGCAACTTCCAAAGAGCCTACCCCCCAAAAAAAGCATAACTGTAAATACTGCAGTGGGCCCTGGAACATCCAAATACCTATTTGAAAAGCTGAAACAATTTTGATTATACAAAAGGATCTGTACTGTATTAAACTCCATGTTAACAGAACACCTGGCCTTGGCCACAAACACAGACCCTCACCAAAGTACAGAATAAGTGACCATAACCTAATAATAAACATATGTAGATAAAAATTAAACTGCAACCCCAAAAAGTCCGATTCTGCATACAATGCAATGCCAGAGAAATAGAAAAAGATGCATTTCCCTGTACTTTATAAGATATAAAGATAGCATCAAGACTGTTCATTAAATTGAAAATAAAATTATCTTCTACCTTTGTTGTCCCACCATTTTATTTTTGATCATGTTGGTCCCAATCTGAAGTTTCTGCTTTCCTCCACCCCCACTGTCTACTTCCTCCCACGGGCGGCATGAGGGTGATGCAGGGCCATGTGCGGAGATTCATTGCAGCCTTATTTCCATAAATTTAGTATACTTTACTTTAAAATGTATATGCCACCAATCTAAATCCAAATATATACATGCAATTTAGTAAAACAGATGTTACAATAAAAACAACATAAAAAACATTAAATTTGATTAATGAAAAACCACTTACACAGCTCCCCCCCAATCAGACCATCACCAATCTGCACATCAGATGTATTTCACTATGACCAGATTATTGATGAGGAGGGAAGATATAAAATGAGAAACTAATCTTGGTAGCCATGAATTCAAACGCTGGATTGGATTGTGTTAGCTGGAAAAGTCTGGAACTCAGCAGTGGTGAAGCTATCAGGCTACTAAACAAAAATAAACTGAGACGTTTGCTTAAAATTCGAAATTTCCTTGAATCTGACCTAACAAAATATTTTAAATTTCAGTCTGGCAGCATAAAGAACACAAATCTCAAAGACAATACATATTCCAGTACCCCCCCAACCAACACCCTAAAGTTAACCTTACCAAGAACGCAGAATACAGGACCCATAGAGCAAATCTACTATTCCATAACAGCACTAACTTCCAAAACTCACACAACATGGAGCATACCCAGAAAGGGCAGGACCACAAATATTGCAGTGAGCCTTAGAACACCATGTTTCTATTCAGAAAAACTGAACAAGCTGGATTACTACAGTTCCCTACATAGAAACTCCATGCTAACTGAACATGTAGCCTCAGTCACACATGCAGAACAGAGACAGATCTTTACCAAGTAGGGAATATATCAATACAAACTAAAAACAGATATAAGTAGTCAAAAAATGCTTTTAGCCATTACTCTTTAGGTTTACAGGATTTCTTTCTCAAAATTATACTTTACTACAGAGTGAGGCAAGAGAAAGTACTCACACACACACAGGCATCTGCATTGTCTGCAGAAACTAACATAATGGCTCAGTGCAAGTAGTGCGAGTGCAACTAATGCCACCTCAGTGTGTAGTCCTAGTTGCACCTGCATCTGTTTTGCCACACTGAAATGTGGTAACTGCAGGGGGATATATCTGCCTCCCTGCATTCAGCCTATGGCCCCGTGTAATTAAACTCTGGAATTAGTTACCAGAGGATGTAGCAAAAGCTGTTAGTGTAGCTGAGTTTAAAAAAGATTTGGACAAGTTCATTGAGGGAAGGTCCATAAACTATTATTAAAGAGGACCTGGGAAATCCACTGCTTGTCCTGGGACAAGCATTGAGGAACTTGTATGCTTTTTTGGGAATCTGTCAGGAATTTGTTACCTGCATTGACCACTGTTGGAAACAGGATTCTGGGTATGAGGGACCTTGGTCTGACCCAGTATGGCGCAGAGCTTAGGAAACATGCTACTAAATATGCCAGACAAAAAGGTTCAACAGCACCCATGCAGCACCTCCCACTTCCACAATAACAGGAACAACTTGGCGCCCCATAACAGTACTTCCCACCCTCTGAAAAACAAGACAGACTTTGTGACCAAGAAAGGCTTGGCAACCCCAACATAACTCCTGAAACTGCACATTGGATCAGCATGGCGTTAATGTAAATATATATTCTGCAAAAAAGTCAAAGGAAATGCAAGATGCTCACACACCAAGGAACAAGAAAAAGTGAGAACCACAGCACAGTTTATAGTACAAATTATAAAATTATAACATTTTATTTTGTTATAAACTGTGTTATGGTTCTCACTTTTTCTTTTTGAATATATATTCAACATCCACAGAAACCTCTCCCTCAACAATGGGTGAAGAGCAGAAGTTAGACATTCCCACAGACCTCAATATATTCTGGTCATTTAACAAACATTCTCCAGTAACAGGCATATTGGGGACTAATATAAGACCCTACAAAAGTCACCGAAGATCTACAAGACCAAATCTACCATACCATACCAGGATAAACTTCTAAAACTCACATAAGGGGTCTACCCAGAAAAACGATGCATTACAAATACTGCTGTAATCCCTAGAACATCCATACAGTTATTTGAAAAGCTGAACAAGTCAAATTACTACAGTATAGTATAGATCCCTATGAACAAACTTCATGTTAACAGAAGACATGGCCTCAGTCACACACTCAGAACACAGACCCTCACTAAGTACAGAATAAGTGACCACAACCTAAAGTAAAAATAAAAACATGTAGACAAAAATTAAACTGAATCCCCAAGAAGCCAGACTTCGCATGAAGTGCAACATCAGATAAATAAGAGATGCAGTTCCCCATAAAGATCATGCAAAGTCAAATCACTAAATTGAAAATAAAATTATTTTTTCTACCTCTGTTGTCTGATCATTTTATTCTCTGATCATGCTGGTCTTGATCTGAGGCGTCTGCTTTCCTGTCTTCTCTTAGCTCTCTTTCTATGGTCTATAGTCCATCTGCCATTTCTTATCTCTTCTTTTGTTTTCTTCCTTCCATCAGCCTATTTCCAGTCCTAGTAACCCTCCCCAGTATCAGCCCCATTTTCCAGTCCTCCCCTCCCAGTACCTTCCAATTTCAACCCCCTTGCATTCCCAGGACCTCCACTGATGTTCATTCCCTTCCAGTCCCCCTCCTTCCCCACTGTCCAGCCCCTTCTAGTCCAAATACCATCCCAGTGCCAGTGCCCCCTCCCTTCCAGCCCCCACCCCCATTACCCAGCCACCTACCAGTCCCATCCCCAAGTGTCAGCTCCCTTCCATCCCTCTCCTTCCTTCCCTAGTATCATCACCCTTCCAGTATCATCCCCAGGTATCAGCTCCTTTCCTGCCCCCCTCGTCAGCCCCCTTCCAGTCCCCACCTTCCCCCCCAGGTCAGCCCCTCCTCCCCCTCCGTGTCAGTCCCCTTACAGTCCCCACCTTCCCCCCATGTCAGCTCCCTTTCAGACCCCACCTTCCCCTTGTCAGTTCCCTTCTAGCCCCCTCCTCCCCCTGTGTCAGCCCCTTTGCAGACCCTACCTTTCCCCTTATCAATTCCCTTCCAGCCTCTTCTTCCCCCCATTGCAGATCCCACCTTCCCTTTATGTCAATTCCTTTCCAGCCTCCTCCTCCCCCCGTGTCAGCCTGCTACCAGCCCCCACCTTCCCTCATGTTAGCTCCCCTGCTGCAGACTCACTCTCTCCTTTTCCTGGCAGCCGCGGCTCCTGCCTCTTAGAACCGCGGCTGTGCTAGTAATCTGCAGTTTAAGCAAAAGCCAAACCGGTGCTGAGCCTTCCTGCCTCTGTGAAGGAGCCATGCAGCTGCGTCCCACCCCCAAAGGAAGTTAATGTGACTTGTGCACCTTTTTAACTTTTGAAGGAGAAGTGAGGTGGCTGTTTTGGAGGCATTTTTTGCCGTCCTCAAAACTTTGCTGCCCGAGGCAGCCGCCTCACTTCGTCTCATTACAGAGCTGCCCCTGCTGCCGCTTATCCTTTCTTAAAGTCGTTTTTTTTCCAGTCAAACCTCAAAATATAAAGGGTCAGCTATCCACACCACCCCGTCCAGCCACAAATCCAAAATTGCTAGCTTAGTTGTTCCTACACCAAGTCCACAGACAGGGATTCACCATTCCCCAGCAGCTTGGAGGCTGAGAATACTGAAGCTGGTAGGTGGTGCCAGCTGCCTATGTCTCATGATGTCATCAACTTTGGCACACTTGCTCTCCAAGCTGCAGGTGAGGGGTGAAAACCCACTGGTCAGAACTGGACTGGAGGTATGATACGGAAATATCTATATCCCTATACTAGATAAGCCTGGCTGCTAACGTAAGTCATGCGTATGGACTTTCATAGGGGGCATGCTTACTGAAGTGCACTTACCATTGGCATGGGGTTTTCTTTGCGCAAAGTGCATAGTGCTAAGTTAGCACAGGGCCCTGTACTAAAAATCCCACATTAACCAGTTAGCATGCAAGTGGGCAGTGACAGAGCAGACCGGGGCAGAATGTAGGTGTTTATGGCACGTCACAGCACAGGCATTATGGGTGCACCCTTACTGCTGAGTCAAGTTCGATCTGGCAGATCCAGACCTAGATCTGGCTATCCTGATCTAGATCCCCCATATATAAAATGATTTTTTCACTGCTGGCATAGAAACCTGGCCAGCGCCACACACTAGCGCCGGGGCACGTTTAAATGTCTGCTGCTAAGTAGGTAAACAATAAGTTAAAACCTCAAAAAATATCAAATGACTACCACTGATCTCACAAAATGAAAAAAGTCATTGAAATACACCATTGAGTTCTAAGCACATATGAAATTCTGGCAAAATCTTTTTATGTCGGGGTCCCCCGGCAAGAGTGGGAAGGAAGGAAGCCGTTCCCCTCCACGCCGGGAAATCCCTTTTATTAAACAGGTACAGAACCCAGAATTGCATATAACTTTTGTAATAGTGAAGAAACACTTATCTCATGAGCAGGCGATATGCGTCCTTCATGAGGAAACACCAAAAGTATTTTTGCACACTATTTTGTACTGTAGGTAAAAGCTAGAGCCTGTGCGGATCTGATCTAAGGTGGATATTACCAGGACCCACAAAGGCGGCCATTTTAAGAAAATTCAACAAGTTCCATTTATTACTATTACTACTACTTTGTTAACTGCAGTAGTCATCAGATCAGTACCATCTGTCTTTTGCTGCATATATGCAATTAAAACATATTAGGATGTACTTGTATAGAAGGAAGCTGTATCAAAGCAGCACCATCAAATTAAAGATTTATTAAACAAACAAATATTACAGGAATAATCTGACTAAATGTCAATAGGCATGTGCTAAATGCTGTTCAAAGACCTTTTTAATTTCCACTAGGCTGGATATTCAATGGGGTTTATAAGTTTGGTGGCAGCTGCTAAACACTTAGTTAAATGCCATAGTCTGACTTAAAAAAAAAACACACCACCAAAAACCCCCACCTGGTTGTAGGGGTTTAAATATTGACCCAATTGTTTTCAAATGCTTTAAGGAATGAGTACAAAAAAAATGGGATATCTTCCCATGAAAAGGGAGTTTGAATCTTTTGCAATGTATTGGTCCAAGGCACGGAAACAGAAATCTGAGTGTGTCTGGTCAGAGACTGGCAATGGAAAAATCTCTCTGAGATGCACTGAGAAAAATCATGCCAATTCTTGAAATGCACTTGTCAATGAGTTATATTCTCAAAAATCACAGAAGACTAGTGCAGAAAGCACACAGCAGCAAGAATAAAAGGAAAACTACTAAAATAAAGGAAAGAAAAAAAAGAGAGAGAGAAAAAAGAGAAGTATGAGTTGGAAGCACTAAACTGCTTAAGACAGCTTTGCTGCAAACGTTAAAGTCAACAATGGAAAAAGCATTATGGCACCAGTATCGACTGGGTCAGTGTCACGGCAGGACATGCTAAGGAGATAAAGTTCCTAGATGAAATAAATGACTGCTTCTTGGAGCAGCTGGTTCATGAACTGACCAGAGGGGAAGCCGTATTAGACCTAGTTCTTAGTGGAACACCAGATCTAGTGCAAGAGATAAGGGTGTTGGGGTCACTTGGCAATAGTGATCATAGCATGATCACCTATGATTCAATTAGTGGAGGAGGGATAGTAAGGAAATCCACAGTACTACCTTTTAACTTTCGAAAGGGAGACTATGATAAAATGAGGAAAATAGTTAAGAAAAAACTAAAAGGAGCAGTTGCAAAGATTAAAGACTTACATCAAGCTTGGGTGTTGTTGAAAAATACTATATTGGAAGCCCAGACCAGCTGTATTCCACGCTTTAAGAAAAGTGGAAGGAAGTCCAAAAAACTGCCAGCATGGTTTAAAGTTGAGGTCAGAGAGGCTGTTGTTGCCAAAACAGCATCTTTTAGGAAATGGAAAAAAGAGCCAAACAACGAAACCTGGAAACAGCACAAGCAAGTCAAATGCAAGGCATTGATAAGGCAGGCAAAGGGAGAATTTGAGAAGAAGCTTGCTGCGGAAGCAAAAAGTGTGAAATAAAGATTTTTTCAAGTACATTCATAGCAAAAAACCTGTGAGAGAGTCAGTTGGTCCACTAGATGATAGAGGGGTTAAAGGGGCACTAAGAGGCGACAAGGCGATAGCGGAGAGACTGAATGAATTCTTTGCTTCTGTCTTCACTGAGGAAGATGTAGGGATGTTACCCATGACTGAAGTGGTATTTAAAGATGCAGAAGAATTGAAGGAAATATCAATACATCGGGAAGATGTATTACAACTATTAGATAAACTGAAGAGTAGCAAATCACCTGGGCCAGATGGTATACATCCAAGGGTGTTGAAAGAACTGAAATATGAGATTGCAGACCTGCTATTAGTAATCTGTGAACTATCATTAAAATCATCTCTAATACCTGAAGATTGGAGGATCGCCAATGTAACACCAATTTTTAAAAAGGGTCCCAGGGGTGATCCTGGAAACTACAGACCGGTGAGCCTGACGTCAGTACCGGGAAAAATGGTAGAAAACATCATAAAGAATAAAATTACTCAGCATGTAGATAGTCATGGCCTAATGGGAGACAGCCAACATGGCTTTAGACAAGGAAGATCTTGTCTTACTAATCTGTTGTTTTTTTGAAGGTGTGAATAAACAGGTGGACAAAGGTGAGTCGGTCGATATAGTGTATCTGGACTTTCAGAAAGCCTTTGACAAGGTCCCTCATCAGAGACTTTTGGCAAAACTGAAGAGTCATGGGATAGGAGGCAGTGTACTACTGTGGATCAGGAACTGGTTAAACGATAGAAAGAAGAGGGTTGGGCTAAATGGCCAATTTTCCCAATGGAGAAAGGTGAATAGTGGTGTACTCCAGGGATCTGTGCTGGGTCAGCTGCTTTTTGACATATTCATAAATGACCTGGAAAGGGGAATAACGAGTGAGGTTATCAAATTTGCAGATGACACAAAACTATTTAAAGTTGTTAAAACCCATGGAGGACTGTGGAAAATTGCAAGAGGATCTTGATAAATTGGAAGACTGGGCATCAAAATGGCAGAGGAAATTTAATGTGGACAAGTGCAAAGTTATGGTTACACGATGCAAGGTTCCATATTAGGAACCACCACCCAGGAAAAAGATTTAGGCGTCATTGTGGATAACATGTTAAAACCCTCGGCCCAGTGTGCAGCGGCGGCCAAGAGAGCAAATAGAATGCTAGGTATCATAAGGAAAGGAATGGAAAATAAAACAAAAGATATTATAATGCCTCTATATCATTCCATGGTGAGACCGCACCTTGAATATTGTGTGCAATTCTGGTCGCCGTATCTTAAAAAGGATGTAGCGATATTAGAAAAGGTTCAGAGAAGAGCCACCAAAATGGTAAAGGGGATGGAAGGATACTCCTATGAAGAAAGTCTAAAAAGGTTAGGGCTCTTTAACCTGGAAAAGAGATGGCTGAGGGAAGATATGATAGAAGTCTATAAATTAATGAACGGAGTAGAACAGGTAAACGTAGATCGATTGTTTACGTTATCAGAATATAGAAAGACTAGGGGACATGCAATGAAGCTACAGGGTAAACTATTTAAGACTAATAAAAGAAAAAATTTTTTCACTCAACATGTAATCAAACTCTGGAATTTGTTACCGGAGGATGTAGTAAAGGCTGTTAGTGTAGCTGGGTTTAAAAAAGGTTTGGACAAGTTCCTGGAGGAAAGGTCCATAAACCATTATTAAGAAGGGACCCAGGATATCAATGCTTGACCCAGTACAAGCACTGTGGAACCTGTGTCTTTTGGGGAAACTGCTAGGTACGTATGACCTAGATTGGCCACTGTTGGAAACAGGATACTGGGCTTGATGGACCTTGGTCTGACCCAGTATGGCATATCTTATGTTCTTATGTTCAGTAGCTAGAATATGCTGAAATAGATGCCTACCAGAGACAAGAAAAATATAGTCAGTATTCTTAAACCAATTCTTGTCCAATCTTAACTACATTTCCTCAGGTTTACAGAGCTCATGCTATAACACCATGCTCTAGCTGCCTTCCACACTCCTATTGGGCTTTAACTGAGCTCCTGATAGATGATGGGCTCTTGGGGTTCAGCAATGAGGCAACGCCAGAGATGAACAAACAGTTGCTGGCACATATTACCACAAATGGAACAAAACAACATCCCTAAAGAAGTCTACCTTTGAAAAGGGCTATTTAACTACATTCACAAGAGAATATTTCTACATAAGCCATATGAAGTCGAGACAAGTGGTCCCAAAAGCACAATACGAATAATCACAACACACTACTGCTGAAAGAACTATAGTCACCTCAGTGTTTTCAACAGATCTTAAGTACATTTAAAATGGAGGAAAGATTTCAGTAACCACTCCCCTTTAACAGCAAGTGTTTGAAAAGTTTTCTAATATAATAATTTTGAACTCAGTACTTTGAAAAACACTACACTTTTGAGTTTACATGTATTGAGGCATTTTTTGTGACCTATTTTACCAGGCTTATATTAAAGTTATTCCATCTCACAGAGGTCCATTTCAGCATTCGGTTTGTCAGGAGTGTTAGTATGTCTTTCTTTAGTTAATGTCTTACTCATGCGCTAGTTTAATTATAATTTAATCCTTCTATTTTCATTTGCTTGTCTGCCAGCAAGGTGACTTTACTTTATTAGAGGAAGCCAAACAGTGAAAATAGAGGCATTTGTCAGGTGCATCTTTGAGTTTACATATATGGCTTTTTGTGACTGATGATTATACTAACTACTTTATTGTTGCTAAAGAACAGTGGTTAGTGAAGTCTTTTTACTCTATTCTAATTGTAGTTAAAAGATCTGTTGAAGGCATTGAGGTGGGTAGTTTTGTGATTTGTTGATATTTTTGTGCTGGAAATCCCTTTTTTTGACTCGATTATCATCTCAAAAGCTATATTACAGCATTTTTGCTCTTATTATCTCACACTAAAATGATATCATAAATTGAATGTGCCCTTGCTGGGCAGACTAGATGGACAATGTTGTCATATACTATGTTACTGTGATTTTTTTGAAGGCTATTTATTCAAGACATATATACTGCCATTTTGAAGACCTTCACCCAAAGAAGCATACAAGTATGCAATCTATTTATTCATTAAGTCTGCAAATTCATAGATGTGTAAAAGAATCAAGTACAGGTACAAATCTCCAGGCAGGGGTAAACATCTCCCTTGTAGTATGAAAATAAAAGCGGTAGACTGAATACCTTCATATATATATATATAAAATGACCTAATGTCTCAGAGAGTTTGAAGAAATTAGGTCCATGTAGCTCACCTGAAACTGATGTTTTCCGAAGACAGCAGGATTGATCAGGTACAAGACTTTATTAAAGTAACTATCAAATCCAAACAAAACGTGTGACGCTTTTCACGTCGATCAGGCTATATGACACAATATGCTTCAAGTTATTTATATGCTGTGTTCTTGTCCTATGAGCTTGGCTTCCTTGGCTGAGTAATCACAATAGTGCTCATGTTTCGACCTACCTATTAGGACATTAGTGCAGGAGTGTCAAATGCCTGTCCTGGAGGGCCACAACCAGTCACATTTTCATGATATCCCTTATGAATATACGCCCCCATTGTATGCAAATCTGTCTCGTGACTATTCTCTAGGGACATCCTGAAAACCAGGCTGGTTTGTGGTCTTCCAGGGCTGGCGTTTGACAACCCTGCATTAGCGAGGTCAGACCCATAGCTTGGAAAGTATTAATCTATATATCAGTGTCTGCTAACCTGCTTGTGACAGTGAAGGAGAGGCAAGGGAAAACAGAGCCGGAAAAGACCAAAGACTAGTTTCTACTAGAAATGGCATGAGGGGAATGGTCCAAATCTAATTCTCTTAAAGCCATAAACGTCCAATAATTTCACAGCATAAAAAAAGATCATTTCTAAAAGTGATCAGTTTTAAAACAGTCACCTAATGGCTAGTTATTTTAAGAAACTTAAAAAGCATTACAATTAATTACAAAAAGAACATCATGGTGAGTTCTAGCAAAGTCTTCTTACCAGATATTGCAGAGAGATCGGCATTTCTGTCAAACACTTCTCTGATCCCAAGACTCATCAAAACATCTTTCAGATTCACAGTCTGTTCTACTTTGAACCTACATGCATTTTAAAAAAAGAATATACATAAAAAAATTCCAACTACCAAATTTTAAGCTCCAGATATTTAACAGCCCTGGACTGAAAGAGACATTTGTAAATCAATAACCAGATAAGAGCCATAATAATTAGGGATGTGCATGTCATTTCCTACTGTTTGTAACCAGAATCGATAAGAAAAACAAGACGTCTTGGGTATTTCTTCTTTCAAAAAGCGTACACTATTCATGATATAGTGCACTATTGACACTGCCTTCCATAAAAAAAACAAAAACACAAATACATACAACAAAAAAACCCCAAACTAAATCTAAACAAAAAAATCTGCATGAGAAACTAGAAACTAAACAAAAGGTTTTGGCCTCCACGCCCCTAGTAGTACAGTAAGTAGCTAAGCATGTTATGGTAAATGTAGTTTAACACCATAAGAAAACTGAATACATTCTTATATATAAAACATTAAACCTAGGGGAACACAACAGAATTAATAAGATGCAAGTTCTCCTCCCTGTCTATTTGCTACATTTCTACAATCTATGATCAAAATCAGAGTATGAGAATATAATTACTATCATTTAAGTATTCCAAATACAGAATAAGCTTTCAGGGTGGAAATGTGGAAGTTGCTGGTTCAAGATCAGCCACACCTGACCAGACAGATATAGCGCCTGTGTCTTTACACTGTCTGCTAACAAAGAAAAAAAAAAATATATAAGGCTTTTAGGGAGAGGGGAATAGGAAGGTAAAGCACAGTTACTTACCTGTAACAGGTGATCTCTGGGAACAGCAGGAATAAGTCTTCACATATGGGGTACGTCGGTACTGACGGAGCCTGCACGGGAATGCTCCCCAGCATCCAATCAGAAAGCTTTTGGGAGCATCCCTCGCGCCTGCGCACTCCCTTCCCGCCTTTTCCACTGCCTCTCCTCAGTTGAGTTTCATAGCTGAGACAAAAGGAGAGAAAGAGGAAAGGAAGATAGAAAGATAAATACAACTCCTAGGGGAGGTGGGTGGGTTGTGAAGACTTCTTCCTGCTGTTCCCAGAGATCACCTGTTACAGGTAAGTAACTGTGCTATCTCCAGGAACAAGCAGGAATGAGTCTTCACATATGGGGACTCCCAAGCTAAGATGCCTGGAGCCCTAACATGTTGAAGATAGAAAACATGCTACACCTCATATGGCCAGGCATCCTGAGGATGGAGGGCAGGAGTTGAAAAGAGAGGAGCTGCTGAAAAAACAGCTAAGCTAAGAAAGGACTACCCGGAAGGAGTCCCTGTATGTATGATCATTATCAAAAGATATATTGAAATGAACAATCACCATAATATTGGAATGAACAATCACCATATGATGCTCACCTACTGGATTGCAGGAAGTAGAGAGGGTGATGTAGTCTACTGGGGATCCAGTAGAATAATGTTCAAGGTGACCTCACTGGAGTGAAGGTAGAGGTCCACATCTGGAAGTGAGAGGTGACCCCAGTATTTAATTGGGGCAACACAAACACGGCAGGTCTTCAGTGGGAAGCTTCATGGAAAGCTGAAAAACTCTTTTGGCTACAGAAGCATTCAGAGATAGGAGCAAAAGAGGAAGACTGACCGATCTGGACAAACAGACCTAGTCCTTGAGGGAGGAAAGGGTATGAGAAGAACCCCATACTCCCAGAAAGGACAGATGTTTGAGGATTTGAATCTGAAATCCACTGAAGATCCACCATGTCTTTCCTAACTGGTGAGAGGTAGGAAGACATTGGGGCATGGAGCTTCAGGGATACGTAAATCTAGGATACGGTAGGGCTGTCAGTTCCACAGTAGTGGTTGTGTGCAAAATATCTGAAACATACTGTGGAACAGTATGAAGCTGTGCAAGCCCACTGTCAGAAACATACAGGAAGGTAAAAACCTTTATGAGCATAGACAGTCAGGAGATAAGTATGGAAATACATATCTACCTATAATAAGTATCTGAATAGATACACACATATATGTAGAGATATGTGTGTGTATATATATATATGGGTATATAGATATATATATAGATCTATAATAAGATCTAAAGGGCACAGCATATGCACACTTAGCTGACAGACAGATACATCTACAGAGATGTATATAGGTATATATATATATATAGATATAGATATAGATATAGATATAGATATATAGATAGACAGATAGATAGATAGATATAGATATATATACCTGAATATATAGGTCTAAAGATAGATGCCTGCAGTAAGCAGACAGAGCTATGCATATCAGGACATTCACATGGAGATGTGAAGGGAAAAGATTCATCCAAGAACAAGGAGGTGAAACCTACTTGAGAAAATATATAGAGAATCTATTCCCCCAGGAATGATGATAAAGGAATGCTATCCAGTGAATTACCAGGATGGTTATGTGAAAAAACAGAGGATAATATTAGTCTGTAAACAGCAAGTCTGGAGTCCTGTGGAACTCCAGCATGGTAAAAGGACAGAAACGCATAGAATGAGATACCAGGTTGACCTATATGAGGGACAAAGGAGGTATCAGGCGTTTTTCAGAGTAATATGTGCTGTCCTTGAAGTAATAGGATACCATGAGGACAAGCTGCAAGAAAAAAAAAAGAGTATATTCCCTAAGGAATGGAATAACTCTCAGACTTTCCTGTGGAGAAGGCTTATGTCCTTCTCCGTCTTTTTTTTTTTTTTTTTTAAGAAGATAATAGGGTATGAAGAACCCTCACAGTCATAGGGGATGACTGAGGAAGCATTTTTCAACCATGATGGATAGTCATTCAAGAAAACTCTATGCTCTCTAGCAAGGCCCATAGTGGAAAGCTTCTCAGTAGGATTGCAGAGAGCATTATGCAGGAGAACTGGGATGTAGAACTGGCTGATGGAGAAAACTGACAGCCACGTCCAATACGTGCCAAACCCAGAGATTGGAGATGGCAAGGGTAAAGGATAGTGTAAGAAGCCTGTAGTGAAAAAGATTATCCAAGAAAGATGTAGAAAACTGTTTTGGAATCACTACTAAGGCCAGACAGGAGTGGTGGACAAGACTGGGACTTGAGGGAAAGTACCAGTAGGCAAGCACTAGAACTCCTGCATGGGCAGCTACTGAAAGGACAACAGAGAGAGTCGGTCTGTGTCAAACAGAGAGAACAGACTGACCAAAGAGAGCAAGCTGTCTCTGCCTGCAGAGCTGCCCAGATAAAGAAAGGAGTTTATTCAGAAGAAGAAACTCTACAGTGAAAAGAAAGACAAGAAAAGTCTTTCAATGGTAGGGTACCACTCTTACAGGGGAAACCCTGGCGAAGAGGGTAGAGCTAGAAGCTGAAGAAGGACTTACCACATGGTAAGTCCATGGAAGGAAAAAATTCATGCTGGTACAGAGAAACTATCATATGATAGTTGCTAAACCTCTCTTCTAGTCAGGAAGAGGTGGAAAACTCTGCAACTTATAGACATGAATAACCTGACAGTTCAGCATAGTGAAGAGTAAATGGATTTCCTGAGAATAGGAATCCCTGAGCAGAGTTTTGAATGGAAAAAACAGTGAAAAACTTCTGCTGAAAAGAAGTTAACTGTAGTTATAAAAAGATTAATCAGAAACCTATGGTTACTGTGTTTATTCAGCCTGGCTAGAGTTTGGATTCTTCAGACCAGGGCGAGACTTCCCCTGCTTGGGAACATCCGAATGATGGGCAGGTGAAGAGGAAAACCTCTTTCTTTTAGGGAAAGAAGGTCTGGTAGGGCATTTTCTACCTGCTGAGGAGGGAGAGGGCTTAGGATGGCCCTCAGAAACAGGAAAGTCAGTGGAGCAATGAGCAACCTGACGTAAGGACTCCTTATTGAAGAGAATTTCTCCAGTACAAGGAGTATTACCCAGTCTTTGTTGTGCCCATCTATTCAAGTCTGATGCTTGGAGCCAGGCTTTACGACGTGCTCCTATGGCTATAGCAGAAGTTCTGCTAACAGACTCAAAAGAGTCTAGGGAAGCACGAGAAAGAAACCAAGAGATATGTTGGCTATGACTAAGAAGTAAGGAATAGTCTGCAGCCTTGGGCTCTGATAGAAAAGGGGTCAAAAGAGATAATTTCTTTGTGACCTCCTGAAGGGATAGACTCATATAGAAAATATATGAGAGAATCCTTTTTGCCAGCATAGATGTTTGGAAGGTTTGACGTCCAAAGGCATCCAGTAATCTAGATGCACGCCCTGGCGGGAAAGAAGAATGTTTTTTCTTGCTTTTTACCTTCCTCATTGCTGATTATAGTACAATGGAATGATGGGGAAGTTGAGGCTTTTGAAATCCTGGAGAGGGGGGCACCTGATACAGAAGATCAGTTGCTGTAGGAGGTGAAGAAACCCTTAAAGGTTTTTCCCATACCTTCAGAAGAAGATTCTGCAAAGAGTGATGTAAAGGAAGCATTACATTTTCCTTTCCTGCAGAAAAACCCTGAGAAGACTCATAGCCAGGGATAGGAATATTAAGGAAGGTTGCCATGTCAAGGAGAAACTTCTGAAAAGAAGGATCTCCGATGGGAACCATCCCTGGATGGGTTAAACCTGAAAAGGAAGCCTGGGCACCGGAGGATATACCTGTCCGGTGCAGACCAGGATTTGCAATAGATGGATACTGGAACTGGCAATTATGAGTTGAGACAGTCAGTAGTGCATCATCCATGCCAGGAATCGACTCTAAACTAGGCATAGAGAGGAGCGATCCAGGTGACAAAAGCATGGAAGGAGCTGGTTCCGATAATGCTGTAGCGAAGGCGCCAAAGCAGACATCGGAGACAGCTCAAGCAGTACCGAGGTAAGTAAAACCCCTTGGTGATTATCCTCGGTACCGTGTATGCAGAATCGGTAAACATCGGTTCCGAGACGCGTCGGTACCCAGTCATCTAGACTAGATAGCGATTCCAGACTCGGCATCGAAGGGAGTGAGTCTATCAATGCATGTCTCGAGGGTACCGACGTCGGTGATGGTATCGGCGATGCTGCTGATACAGGAAAATCAATCTGGGTCGTAACGTTCGGTCCCGAAGGTACCGAGGACGCCAGATGATTCCTGGTGAAGAGTAGATCACTCAAGACCGGAGCCGATGCCGGGGTATCGGTACCACTGGAAGCGGATGCCACCCACGAGCATAGCTCAGATATAGGAAAGTCAATCTGGGTCGTATTGATCGATCCCTGGTGAAGAGTGGATCACTCAACACCGGTGCCAATGCCGGGGTATCAGTACCGCTCGAAGCGGATGCCACCACCGAGCATGGCTCAGGTATGTTCTGTGAGGGGTGAGCCCCAGGAACAACCTGAAACCCCTGAAATGCTTTGGAGCCCGAAGACTCCCGCCGGGGTTTTAATGCCAATGGGGTCTTGAGGGCAAGGCCGGAGTCGTCATCATGCTTGGCATGAGACCTACCACTCAAGAATTGGCTAGTCTTAACAGACTGTTTGTGGGTTACCTGATCCTGTAGAGAAGAAAAAACCGGTGCCCGCACTTCGGGAGGGAAAACGGTATCGAGGGAAACTCGAAAGAGGGAAGTTCTTCTCACAGTTCTGCAGCCTGAGTGTTCAGGGGAAAAAGGATCAGGACCCGAACAGTTTAGACACCAGGAATTGGAGTCTAAAAAGAAAACTGTGCTTCCACAGTGAAGGCACTTCTTAGGAGACGAAGGCTCCATGGTGGAGAGGCCTTGTAGGCCCAAAAAGTTTAAAGACAGAAACTGAGGGAAAAATCTTCCTGAGTGTAAGAAAAAGAAAAGAAAAATCCACCGGCGGTACCGGTGGCGGCGGGAAAACAGCCGCGACCACAAGAAAACAAGAAATAAAAAATTTGAAGAAAAAAGTTTCTGCGGTGATAGGAGGACGTCCTGCCGGCTCCGCGGAAAAACAAAAACTGAGGAGAGGCAGTGGAAAAGGCGGGAAGGCAGGCGCGAGGGATGCTCCCAAAAGCTTTCTGATTGGATGCTGGGGAGCATTCCCGTGCAGGCTCCATCGGTACCGACGTACCCCATATGTGAAGACTCATTCCTGCTTGTTCCTGGAGATCAGCAAAATACTTCAGAAAGATAATGTACAGGAATGTTCCATAAGAAATTTGCAGAACAGAGGAACCCAAACTATGGCCTGCAGAACTCTTTTGCTGCCAAGTTTCTTTCCTGTGGCTGATTTGGATCCATAGAGAAAATGTTTCCTCTTCCTGGGTATGGCAGCAGTAGAAAGACTACTAGGGTTTCCCAGAAAACAGAGTGCCAGTGTCAGAGAAGTCAAGCCAACCCCTAGCTCCAGTCAGGTTTCCTACCCCGGCCACTTCTACTCTTCCCTGAAGAAACCCGATACTTTCAGGTTCACCATGGACTAAGTATTACATTAGGAGAGGAAAAGGCTGGATAGTGTGTATGGGCAAACCTCTCCCTCTCATGCAAAAAATAAAATAAAATAAAATTCTAGGACAAGAAATGCTTGCTATAAGGAGGCACATCTGGCACCTAGGACTTAGTTTAAGAACCTCAATTTTACACCTTTCACCCTCAGAGTAATATGAGTTGTTCTCAAGGTTCCAGTTACCTGTCGACTTGCTTTGATCCCAAGTTATCTTTGCTTTGCTAAAACAGCTCTCAGTAGTTCTACAATCCAATTTTCTGTTCCCAGGTTCATCGTGGCCCCTGAAGCTGTCATCTGTTCTTAACCCCCTAATAATAGTGAAAAATTGCAAGAGGACCTTGATCAAATCTGGACGTTCAAATGGCAGATGAAATTTAATGTGGACAAGTGCAAAGTTATGCACCTAGGAAAGAACAACTCAAACTATGGTTACACAATGCAAGGTTCCACATTACGAACCACCATCCAGGAAAAAGATTTAGGCGTCACTGTGGATAATACATTGAAACCCTTCACCCAGTGTGCAGCGGCAGCCAAAAAAGCAAGTAGAATACTAGAAATCATAAAGAAAGGAATGGATAATAATAATAATGTCTCTGTATTGTTCCATGGTGCAACTGCACCATAAATATTGTGTGCAATTCTGGTCGCCGTATCTTAAAAGGTATATAGCAGAATTAGAAAAGGTACAGAGAAAAGCCACCAAAATGGAAAAGGGGATGGAAGGATACCCCTTTGAGGAAAGGCTTAAAAGGTTATGGCTCTGCAATGTGGAAAACAGATTGCAGAAGGGGGATATGATAGAGTTCTATAAATTTATGAATAGAGTGGAACGAGTAAACTTTGATCGGTTGTTTACGCCATCAAAATGTAAAAAGACTAGTGGATATGCAATGAAGCTACAATGTAACCCATTTAAAACTAATAAGAAGATACTTTTTCACTCAACGTGTAATCAAACTCTGGAATTCGTTACTGGAGGATGTAGTAAAGGCTATTAGTATAGGTTTGGACAGATTCCTGGAGGAAAAGTCCATAAACCATTATTAAAGAAGAACTGTGAAATCCACTGCTTACCCCAGAATAAGCATTGTGGAACCTGTGTACCTTTTTGGGAACCTGTCAAGTACATATGTTCTGGGATTGGCCACTATTGGAAAGAGGATACTGGACTTGATGGACCTTGGCCTGACCCAATATGGCATTTATGTTCTTTTGTAGTGGGAGCAGATGAAGTGTTCTCCATTTCTTCTCCCCTTCTCAATGGGCTAAAAAAACCAGCAGGGCAGACACAAGACACTTTCGTCACATCAGGTCAAGCAAGACCAATTACTCAGGACCACCATCATCAAGGGGCAACAAAGGGTGTACCACCACTAAGACAGTAAGAAAAGTTGACATATACTTACCAGATAATACTACTATCACTACTACTGAGCATTTGTATAGTGCTACAAGATGAATGCAGTGCTGCACAAACACATTTAAAAGACGGTTCCTGCTCATCAGAGCTTACAATCTAGTCAAGACAAACACAGTAGCTGTAGACATGGGATATATCTAGGGGGAATAGTAAGGAAAAACAAAGGAGAACAGGTGAGTCAAGACCTGAAAGCAGAAGCAAAGAGGTGAGTTTTCAGCCTGGATTTGAAAAGGACCAGAGAAGGCTCCTTTCCTTGAGTCCTGCTAGAGCAGTCTTTTTGATTGGTTGGAAAGAGAATGCCCACTATTAATTTTCCCCCACCACAACCACAACCACAACCACTTTCACTTCACTTCACTTATATTCTCTCCCACTTCTGTAAACCTAAGAAAATCTTATTTCCATATCGTCCTGCTAGACCAGTCCAGATAAGTGTGTTGTGTTCTCCTACCAGCAGACTGGTGGAGAAAATGACCAATGAAAAGCCCAGATTTGAATGACATCACTCCCATGCTTCTATTCAGCTCAGCCACTAGAGGTCCCTTCAGTATTTGTCCCAAAGCATAAGGGAGATACAGAGCAAGCCTCACATAACCTCAATGTGGGCAATGAGTACTCAACAGTAGTGAACTATGTACAAGAAGGTAGAACAGAAGGCTGGCAGTAGAAGATGAGCCTACAGAGTCAAGTATAAAATCATGACGGACCCAAGGGAACCTCAGAGCAATACGGTTTCAGGGGCGGGACCTGGACAGGTCTAGTAGAACTCAAGGAAAGGACATTATCTGGTGCTTGGGTAGTATGGGCATGTAATCTTGCCGGTTCCGTAATGGATATGCAGAGGCAATAGCCTCCTTAATCCAGCACCCCTAGGTCGACTTGGCTACCATCTCACCTTTGCATGGGCCAGCAAACAGCACAAAAAGATGGTCAAACTTACGAAAGGAGTTTGTAACATCCAAGTACCGGAGCAGCACCCTCTGGACATCCACAAGGCAAAAATCCTCATCCTTTCCCTGACACTGCTCATTAGAGGAGGGCGGCCGGCAAACCACCTGATTCACATGAAAGGGAAGCACAGGCTGAATGGAAATGGCCTCTGCTGAAAAGGACAGATAAGGATCTCAAGACAGAGCCTGCAGCTCAGAGATCCGCCTTGCAGAACAAATCGCAACCAAGACCATCTTGAACGACAAATCCTTCAATGGTTCAAAGGGGGCCACCATCAGGGCCCTGAGCACCAGAGAAAGATTCTAGAAGGATCACAGACCGAAGGGAAGGACGCAGATGTTGAACCCCTTGTAGAAAATGTGAGATGTCTGGGCGCAAGGACAAGGACTTGCCCGCCACTAGACCAGGGAAACGGGCCAACGCTGCCACCTGAACCTTCAGGGAGCGACCCTTCCCTAGGCCATCCTGCAGAAAGGACAAGGATGACACCTTTGTCGTCTCAGGAGCCAAAGTGCCGTGCACCACACCAGTGCTCAAAGAGGCACCATATCCGTACGTATGCTAGCTTGGTAGACCTCTCCCAGGAACCAAGTATAGCAGAGTTTACAGCTGGAGAGTAGCTCTTATGTGCTAGCAATCTCCTTTCAAGGGCCATGCCATAAGCAAGAAGTGAGACAGAGGCAGCTGAAGGGGAGATGCTTGAAGGAACTGCATCAGATCTCCAAGCCACGCTCTCCGTGGTCAATCTGGCAACATCAGGACAATCCTGCATGGGTGGTGCTCTATACACCAAATCATTCGCCACATCAGGGGCCATGGAGGAATTACATATAGCTGCTGCTGATTGGGCCAGGGCATCGATGCCTTGGACCCCATCTCCTCAACTGAAAAAGTGTCACACTTTGGCACTGGAGCAAGTCGCCATCAGATCCATCTTGGGCCGACCCCAACGGTGCACAATCAACTGAAAGGTTTTCTTGATTCAACTCCCACTTGCTAGGATTCAGGGAGTGCCAGCTGAGGAAGTCCGCTTCCACACTGTCTACTCCAGCAATGTGTTGAGCTGACATGGCTAGAAGGTTCTTCTCCACCCAGGCAAACAGGAGATCCATCTCCAGGGCCACTCCGGCATTTCTTGTGCCGCACTGCCGACTGACATAAGCCTCCACCATGGCATTGTCAGAAAACACTAACCACCTGGCCCTTGACCAGGGACCGAAACATATTAGAGCCAATTTGATGGCCCTCACCTCAAGGTGGTTGATGGACCACACTGCTTCCCGATGGTTCCAACAGTCCTGGGCCATACAGTCTCAGCAATGGGCTCCCCAGCCTGAGAGACTGTTATCTGTCATCAACAGGATCCAGGACAAATTGTCCAGCAGAACACTCTTCCTCAGATGACAGGGCTGCCGCTGCCACCACCACCACAGGCTGGGCTTCACCATCACCGAGAGTGGGAGTCTGCACAAAGTCCTGAGAACTCAGGGACCATCGAGTCAACAAGGACTACTGGAGAGACAACATGTGGGCATGTGCCCACGGGACTATCTCTACCATCAATCCAAGGAGATGAAGATAATCCCAGACTCTGGAGGCCTGCTGCGCACAGAACATCGCCAGCAATTCAACAGTCTTGATTTTGTCCTCTGGCAGGAAACTCTGCCTACTTGAGTGTTGAAACGTGCTCTCAGAAACTCCAAGGAACTGGGAAGGCAAAAGCAGGATCTTTTCCTGACTGATCATCCAGCCGAGGCTTTCCAAGAAGGACACCATTCGGGACTTCACCCAAGATGCTTCTGACAGAGAACAGGCCCGGATGAGCCAGTTGTCGAGATAGGGATGGACACAGATCCCTTGGGGCTGTAGCGTCACAGATACCATCACTATGACTTTGGAGAATGTCCTTGGAGTGGTGGAGAGCCTGAAAGGAAGGGTGGCAAACAGAGTGAGAGTCAAGCACAGCAAAATGCAAAACGTCTGCTGATCCACCCAGATCAGGATATGAAAATAGGCCTAGGCCAGATCCAGAGAAGCCAAGAACTCACCTCGGCACATTGCTTGAATCATGGAGTGCAAGATTTTCCCTCTTCGTCTGATGCCAAACCCCCCCCCCCCCCAGACCCAACCACAAACCCTGGTACCACCCTGGCCACTGACTCCACTGTTCTTATCTTCATTGAGCAGAGTGCCTCTGGAGAAAGCAGAGCTCCCCTGAATCCCTTCAGCACTTCCGGCACTGTCATCACCATTATCACTCTCTGATCCACAAGGCCACAAATTTCTATTATGCTGACCTCATTATTTCTTCATGTAATTCTTCCTGACAAATGTATTCCATTCTGAGATTCCTTTCCACCCATCATCCATCCCGCCCCTCTCCCCCTTCCTCAATCCCATCCAGGTCGCCAACTTTTTCCATGATAAAATTTAGTCCCTCAATCCTACTTTTTCTGGCTGCCCACCACCTTTTTCCTCAAGCCCCCCTCATTACCCTCTGTCTCCATCCCCATCTTTTTCCTATGCATGGTCTTCCTTCCATACCATCTCCTCTGCAGAGTTGTTCAAAGCTCTCTCCTCCTCACACAAGATAACCTGCCGTTCCGATCCTATCCCTTCTCACTGGCTGCCTGAACTTTCCCTCGCCCTCCTTCCTCCAATACTTACCATCTTCAACACCAGTCTCTCTTCCGGCATCTTTCCATCTCCCTGGAAACAGGCTTTGATTCACCCTCTTATTTATTTATTTAACAGGTCTTATATACCTCCCTATCTTCCATTCAGGGCGGTTTACATTACAACTTCAACAGCTTTACAATGAACAGAAGGATTAACTTGGAGAGGTAAACATATAACATATATGAACTTGGGTGAACTATTATACAGTAGCATTATACAGTAGAAACATTAGAGTCTTTGGATTAGATCTGAAGGGTAGTGGGAGGGAATGTGGTAGGGGATAGGGTCTAGTGTGTAAGGTAGGGGTAGGAGGTATTCATCAAGTAGTACTTGCATAGTATTAAAAGAAAAGGATCGTCTTTATGGCTTTGCGAAAATCCTGGAGGCCCGTGGTGGCTCTTATGGTATCTGGTAATGAGTTCCAGAGTGATGGTGCATAGAGGGAGGGTGCTCTGTTGCAGGTTATCTGTTTTAGTTTTTGCCTTCGGTATGAGCAATATTAGTGGATGCTCATTGGTTTCTTGTTTCTGGATCTCTCTCTATCATTGGCTGGAAGGTGACTGGTGCGAGTTAGTGAATTATCTTAAAGATGATGGTAAGCGATTCGAATTTTGATCTTTGAAGGACTGGGAGCCAGTGCAATTGTTTTAAAGTTGGGGTTATGTGGACGTCCCTCGGTATCCCAGATATTACTCTTGCAGCCATGTTCTGTGTTAGTTGTAGAGGTTGGATAGTATGTTTTGATAGGCCTTGATAAACAGAGTTGCAGAAGTCCAATATTGGCATAATCATGGCCTGACAGATGGTATGGAAGCTCTTCTCATCTAGGAGTGGTTGAAGTCTTTGTATTGTTCGGAGTTTGTGGTATGCGGATCTTGATGCTTTGGAAATGTGTGCTTGGAAAGTATTTTTGATCCAGTATGACTCCAAGATATCTCACTTCTTGTTTGATCTCTATGTTATTCTGATGGGATTTTAAAGTTGTTCAGGGTGTGAATATTCTATTCCAAGTTATGATGACAGCTTCTGATTTGGTATAGTTTATGTGGAGGTTTTGTCATTGAAGCCAGTTGGTCATTTTTTCCAGACAAGATAAATCCTGGAGAAATTAGGTTGTGCAGTGTGGAATGCGGTGAAAACTATTATATCATCCACATAAATTCGATATTCAATATTGTGGCCTTTTATTATGTCCCACAAGGGTTGTAGATATGTTGAATAATACAGCAGAGAGTGCTAAGCACTGAAGTTGGTCAATTATCCTTGAGAGGCTGGGACCTGACTTTATTTGGAGTTTGCGTTGACTGAGGTAAGAGGAGAATCATTGCAAGGTGAGACCATTTAGGCCCATATTCTTCAGACGGTCAAGTATTGTTTAGTGAATTAAAGAATTGAATGCTGCCTTTATATCAATAAATGACAAAACATCTCCTTTTTTGCATCAATTGTGGTTATGATTCTGTGATTTGGTTTGAACCCATATTGGTGGGGATTAAGCAGGGTGTGGAGGTCTATATAGTCTTGTAGTTGGGTTAGAACCACTTTTTCTATCATTTTAGTTAGAAATAGAAGGCTTGAGATGGGCCCGTAGGAACTGGGGTCTAACAGGTTCAGTGTCTGTTTTTTTATTATCGGTCTCACAATCGTTTAAGGCAGGTGGGCATGGTTCCCTGTGTAAGAAAGCTGTGTGATGCGGTATAGGGTAGGGATTAATTGTTTTGCCGTTAGCTTGATCCAGGAGTTGGGGCAAGGATCTAGGGGGGGGGGGAGGTGGTGGTGGTAATTTTGGACACTATGTTTTGCAGTTGGTCAGTGGAGGGTGTGTGGAATAAGCTCCATTGTCCAGGGGAATCTTGGGGTGGAGGAATTTTCTTTGAGTTGGGATAGCAGATGTGATGTGGAAGGTTGTAGTTTCACTTGTAGGAAGTTAGCCATGATTTGAGGATGAAGTGATGCAGTCTCATCTAGTCATGGATTATCCTTGTTTAGGGAACTTGCGATGTCAAACATTTCTCGTGGTTTCTTTAGGGATTTCAGAATAAGGTTTGTATGGTATTCTTTTTTGCTGACATTGATTTGATATTGATATTCTTGGAATTTTGTAGTGTATTCACGAAGGTCTTCCTGCATTTTGGTTCATCTCCATTTCCTTTTCCTTTCCATTCTCTGGAGGGATTTTTTTCTTTTCACTGATCTCGAGTACCATGGTGCGAAGTGGTTTCTATGTTCGCTCAGTTTTTTTGATTAGTGTGCTGAGGCTTCCTTCAGTGTGGTGTTCCAATTATCGATTTCATTGTCAAGGTTTGTTGAGGTGGATATTCGTTTTGGAATTGCATTCTTCGTGAATGTGTCGCTATTGAAAAGAGAAAATCTCTTCCATTCCTTTGGATCCCTCTGTTCCTGCATACTACCGACCTGTTTGGAACCTCCTCTTTCTATTGAAGATTCTTGAAAAGCTCAAGTTTGGCCAACTTTCCTCACATCTTGATGTTATGTACATCATTCACCCCCCCATCAATCTGGTTTCCACCCTGGGCACAGTACTGAAACTATTTTATTCTCTTTCCTCAAGGAACTACATATCTTTCACGATCGCGGTGGCATCTCTTTGACTGTCTCCCTGGCTGTCTTGTTTGCTTTCGATCTCGTTGACCATGCCACTCTCCTCTCCTGTCTTCACGACTCTGGTGTCTGTGGGTCTGTTTGCGCTGGTTTCACTCATTTCTTTCCTCCAGGTTCTTTTCCATTTTCTCCAGTAACTCTTCCTCTCTCCCATACATCTCCCCTGTGGTGTACCCCAAGGCTCTGTATTAGCACCACTTCTTTTCAAAGTTTTCCTGCCCCCCTCTCCTCCCCAATACTCCTGATTCAGCAGCACAGCATTTTGGTATATTATTATGTCAATGACATTCTCTTGCACCATACTGACCCTTCCATTCCTGATCTATCACCTCTCAAACTCCTGTCTCTCACAGATCGCTTCTTGGATATTTATTTATTTTATTTATTTAACATTATTTATATGCCACCTTTTCCTTAAATCAAGGTGGTTTGCATTGAACTCAGTTATTTACATTGTAACAATGATTTCCATTCAACTCTAACTTGTATACATTGTAACATAGTCTGGGAAGGAATGCACACGGGGAGAAATACAAACAAACAATCTTAACAGTTTGATTCTTAATTTGTTTACATAGGAGGAATCACTAACAAGCTGCTAACTACCTACACCTCAACCCTGTTAGAACTGCAGCTATTTGGTTCACCTTTGAAGGCCCAAGCCCCTAACTAGCCCTCACTCTCCTGGACTCCCCCATTCCGTTGGTTCACTCTCTCTGCTATTTAGGTGTTACTCTCAAATCCTTCACTGTCTTTCTGGGAACATCTATCCTCACTCATTCGCCTCCCTCCGACAAATTTGTGCATCTGCCCATTCCTGCCTTCTTCACCCCTGATCACTCTTCTTCTTTCCCTCGTCATGTCTTGGATTGACTATTGTAACGTAGCACTTGCAGGCCTCCCCCAATATCAGCTAAATTGTCTCCAAATCCTCCAGAATACCGCTGCCTGGATGATTACTCATGCATTATGCACCGATCACGTCACCCCCTGCTCATTCACCTACATTAGCTTCCCCTCAAGTTCCCAATACAGTATAAAATCGTTACCCTGGTTCACAAGGCCTTGCACACCAGCACCCCTTTGTACCTCTCAGATATTCTCCACCTTCATTCTCTGCACCATCCACGCCGTCTTCACCTTCCCCCTGCCTCTGCTTTTTTCTTTCTTGGTCCTGCCCTCTGACCTTTCCTTTCGAAAATTTAAATCCATGCCTAAGACGCACCTTTTCCAGGTAGCTTTTAATCTTCCTCCTTCCCATGCTTAGCTCCCCTGCTGCCTGCCTCTCCTCCTTTCCCCTTGCCCTCCTTCCCTGCTGTATGACTGTGATACTCTTTCCTGACTACAGTTTTCGCTTCTCTTTCCATACTTTTGCAGTTAGTTTGTACTTTGCAAACCACTCTATTACTTGCATGAAGGTGCAGTTTATTAAGTTTCAATAAAGATAAGGATAAAGTGCTCATTGACCCCTTTGAAGTCCAGGATGAGCCAGAAGGAACCGTCCTTCTTTGGCAATACAGAATAGATGGAGTATATGCCCTTGCCCCTCTCGCCCAGGGGGACGAGCACCACTACTTTCAGATGAAGCATCATGTCCAAAGTAGTCCACACTGTGGCACTTTGATCGCAGACCCACAGGGAGAGATGATGAAGGCATCAGGAATCAGCTCCTTGCATTCCAGGACATAGCCAAATTGAATGGTGTCTAGTACCCAGTGATCCTTGATAAACCTGGCCCATTTCTGAAAGAAAAGGTGAAGCCTGTTGCCCACTGGAGATACCAGGGAATGGGCACCCCAAACATTCATTGCATGGCTTGGAAAGGTCCTGCTCTGGAGGGGGCCATGTCCCTGGGTCCACATGCTCTACAAAAGTACAGAATGAGTCCGAGACCCTGAAGCATTGAAGAAGAAAGGCTTTCCAGGTTGGTGGTAGTGATAGTCCCAAGACCCCAGGAATCTAGCCAGTGTATCTCTGTTGTTCATGCAGAGGTTAACAAGAAAGGGGTACTGGCCCGCTACACGGACCCCCTGGATCTGTCTCCCAGGAATCTGTAAGATTTCGTCTTGCTTAGGACCTTTACCAGTTTCTCCAAATCTGTTCCAAACAGGAGCTTCCCCTTAAAGGCCAACTGAACCAACCAGGCTTTGGCGGATATGTCCACCACACAGTGATGGAGCCAAATCCAACGCTGTCACATAGTAGTCAGGGCACCATCCCTGCCTGCCAAGTGCACCAGGTCATACATGGCATCAGAAAAGAAGGCCATAGCTGACTCCATGAGAGTAGTAGTATCATCAGACAGAAAAGACAGAATCCACTGGAGCAGGGCTCGAGAAGTCAAGCTGGTGCATGCAGCCAGTTGTAGAACAGCCACCAACACAGCAAACTGAATCTTCAGCAAGGAATCAACCTTCTGGTCCAGGACATCTTTTAAGGCCAATCAGTCTTCCACGGGAATGGTGGTCTATCTGGTAACTGCCATGACCTGTGCATCCACCTTGGGAATGTTAAACCACTCGCTGCACTCCTCCTTCGGGAGAGCATAGAGCTTTTTTATATGAGGTGTGATCAAAAAGTATCAAGACTTGTACAATAACACAAGTATAATAACACCGACAGTTATTGCACTCAGTCTCCTTCAAAGTAGTCCCCTTCCAATAAAATACATTTTCTCCAGAATCCCTGTCACTGCTGGGAACAGTTTTGAAATGCCTCTTTCAGTATGCTATGAAGCTGCTGCATCAAATTTTGCTGAATGGTCTCCAAGTCATCGAATCTCCTTCTTTTCAGTGGTAATTTCAGTTTTGGAAACAAGAAAAAGCCACAGGGTGCGAGGGGAGGAGAGTATGGAGGCTGACGGACTTGCTCAATTTAGTGTTTGGCCAAGAACTGCTGGACAAGATGTGATGCGTGAGCTGGGGCGTTATCGTGATGAAGCAACTCCTGTCAACTATGGCCTCTTACGACAAACTGCATCTCTCAAATGAGTCAGAACTTGGATGTAGACTCCTTATTGATGGTCTGGCCTTTTGGGGCATATTCATGATGAACAATACCCTGGTAATCAAAGAAAACTGTGAGCATGTCCTTGACATTGCTCCTAACCTGATGGGCTTTCTTGGGTCTGGGAGAGTTTGGAGTCTTACATTGTGCCTTAGTTTCTGGCTCATAACCACAAACCCATGATTCATCACCAGTAATAATTTTTTTGATGAAATCCAAGTCATTTTCAATGCATTCCAACAACTCCCTGGCTGCAGACAGTCTATCTTTTTGGTCAGAGGACATGAATTTTGCAGAAACACATCTCATCCCCAAATCGACAGTAAGAATGGACTGTACTGACCTGAAACGGATGTCCATGTCCTCAGCAAGCTCCTGGATAAACAATCGATGATTTGAGTGTATTGCGGCATGCACTACTTCAACTTTGTCTTCATTCCTGCTCGTGGATGGCCTTCCAGAACATTCGTCACTGTCAACACTTTGGGCAGCCCTCTTGGAAACGTCTGTACTAGTCAAACTCAAGCACGACTCATGCATTCATTGCCATACACTTGCTGTAACTTGTCATACATCTCTTTGCATGAATCTCCAAGTTTCTGGCAGAATTTAATGCAAATTCGCTATTCAGTTTTTTCACTCATTGTAAATCTGACGAACTGCTTTTACACGATACCAATCACATGATTAAAAAAGTACAGGTGTGCTGCAGCCATGCTACACTCTGCATATGCAGAGCCCATAACTAGGTCACTGCATGCTTAATAGCATTGTGGTGTGAAAGTATTGTTATATAGCTACACAACAAATCTCGATACTTTTTGATTATACCTCGTAGACCCTTAACCCTTTAGGCAGGGAGTCGGGCAAGTCCCACTCGGACCGGATCATAAGTTTGATCACCTCCAGGAACAGGAAGGCAGTAGTGGATTTCTGCACTCCTTGAAGAAGCAGGTGTATTTTTGACTCCTGCTCCGTGCTGGAAGCATCTGCCAAGTTCAAGACAGATGCGATTCTAGAAATCAACACCGCCAGTTCCTCCTTCTGGAACAGGAAGATCACTCGGGCCACTTCATAATCTGAAGGTGATAGGAGGTCCTCCTCCACATCAGAGCCTAATACTAATTCATCTGGGTCCGAAGCATAATCAACTTCTTGGACAGCTCCCAATTGTTCCTCATCTTCAGGGAGTGTCCTATGCCAAGGACACTTAGCCAAAGGTAATCTAGTAGGGCTTCTGCTTCTAGCCTGCTCGGTTCAAGACTGTGTCCGGAGGCACCAAGAGGCCACAGGGTCTGAATTTCCACACCAGAAGAACCAAACATTTTGCAAAAAGTAAAAGAACTCTGGGGAGGACAATCTAGAACAGTGATGGAGAACCTATGGCACGCGTGCCAGCTGTGGCACGCGAAGGCCTTGCAGCTGGCACGCGGGAAGGTCCGCAATCAAGATATGCAGCATTAAAAAAAAAAAAAAAAAGCTGCCGCTGCCGGGGCCGGGGCCGCCGCGGCAGAATCGAGTGTGCCGCGGAGCCCCCCCGCCCAGCAGAGCCTGCCCTCCGTCCCCGGTATCACCTCTCTCAGCCGCCTCCAGTCACACGCGCCGGCTTTCAGAGCGCGAGGGGAGTGATGGGCTGGGGGGGTTAGGAGTGGTAATGGCTGTGGGCTGTTGGGGCTAGGACTGGTACTGGGCTATGGGGGGCTAGGACAGGAAATGGGCTGATGGGGGGGTTAGGAGTGGTGATGGGCTGGGGGAGGTTAGGAGTGGTGATGGGCTATGGGGGGGCTATGGGCTATGGGGGAGCTAAGTCTATATGGGCTGATGGGATTAGGACTGGAAGTGGGTTGATGGGGGCTTAGGACTGGTAATGGGCTATGGGGGGCTAGGACAGGAAATGGGCTGATGGGGAGGGGTTAGGACTTGAGGTGGGCTGTTGGGTGGGGTTAGGACTGGTAATGGGCTATGGGGGGCTAGGACAGGAAATGGGCTGATGGGGAGGGTTTAGGACTTGAGGTGGGCTGTTGGGTGGGGTTAGGACTGGAAATGGGCTGATGGGGGGTTAACACTGGAGGTGGTCTGATGGGGTTAGGACTGGTAATGGGCTATGGGGGGGGTTAGGACTGATAATGGGCTATGGGGGGGGGGCTGGGACAAGAAATGGGCTGATGGGGAGGGGTTAGGACTTGAGGTGGGCTGATGGGGTTATGACAGGTAATGCGCTCTGGTCTGATGCGGGGTGGCTAATGACTGGCAATGGGCTATGGGGGGGTTAAGATTGGTAATGGGCTGTTGGCTGATGGGGGCTGTCTGGTAATGGGCTATGGGGGGTTAGGACTGATAATGGACTATGGGGGGGGGGCTAGGACAGGAAATGGGCTGATGGGGAGGGGTTAGGACTTGAGGTGGGCTGATGGGGTTAGGACTGGTAATGGACTGTGGGCTGATGGGGGGGTTAGGACTGGCAATGGGCTATGGGGGGCTGACTGGAAGTGGGCTGATGGGGGGTTAGGACTGGAAGTGGGCTGATGGGGGGTTAGGACTGGTAATGGGTTATAGGGGGGGCTTAAACTGAAAATGGGGTGATGGGGGGTTAGGACTGGAAGTGGGTTGATGAGGGGGGGCTAGGACTGGTATTGGGTTGGGGGGTTGCTAGGACTGGAAATGGGTTGGGGGCTGCTAGGACTGGAAATGGGCTGATGCAGGGACTAGAAGGGAATGGATGCTGGGTGAGGCTGGAACTAGAAGGGAGCTGGTGTTGGGGGAGGATTAGAATGGGATGGGGCTGGGAGAGTAAAATGGAGAGGGGAAAAATATTTTGTGTGGGAGGGATAAAAAATCTACAATTGGCCGGGTATTGGGAGAATAAGTGGGGATTGAGGATGGAGGGGTAAATTTTGAGTAGATGAAATAGGAATGAGGAAAGAGCAAAAGGAGAAAGATTAGTATGTTAAAGCAGATGTAGAGAGAGAATGGAAAAAAAAAACAAGACAGAAGAAAGGACAAATGGACAGCAGATGGAGAGTTAGCAGAAGACACGAAGAAACCAGAAGAAAGTGGCTGGAACAATTGCAACTGAAAAAAAATGCACAAAAGGTAGAAAAATATCTCTTTATTTTGAATTTATTAACTGGAATATGTCAGCTCTGGGAAATGTGCATCATTAATTTTTGCGCTTTGTTTAGTACAAGAGGAAATTAATTTATAGTTTTATTTCTACAGTGTTGTTGTATATTCCAAGTTTGGCTTTTGGGGTTCCCAGTTTAATTATTGTCTTCCTGTTTCTAAATTGTGATTCCTTGTTTGGTGATGGTCTGTTCTGCATGTGTAACTGAGCTGAGGTATTCTGTTTATATAATTCCTATTTGACATTGCCACTTGTTCTTTCCCCAGTAGGTCATGTATTGTTGTTCTCTGAAATGTATTGGTTTAATATTTGCAGTGTTGCCTTTTGATAGTTAGGGTATGGTGCTTTGTGAGTCCTGGTAGTGCTGTTAGGATACGGCGGGTTTGCTATGGGTTCTAAATGGGCAGCGTTTGTAGTAGTTCCTAATGTGCCTGGCGGTTGGTACTGGATTATAGTAATGTAGAAACCTTTTAGTCTTTCTTTATCCATATACTCATTAAGAGGCATGTTTACTAAAAGTTAGTGTATGGTAACATTATGCAAATATTTATGCAAATGAGGCACCTTATGCAAATGAGGCTTTAATTGACGTGCTGGCACTTTGAGGAAATTCTTTGGTTTTGTGCGGCAGTTTGGGCACTCGGGCTCAAAAAGGTTAGCCATCACTGATCTAGACTCTGGAAGCTCTCCTCTTGGGAAAGATTCCTTGAAATCAGGGGACATTGCCACCATAGACCTCCTAGAGGATGAACAGAGGCTCACAGCATGATCGCCGGAGCCTCCAGTCGGCTGAGCATTCTTACTCTTAGTGCCATCCTACACCTCCTGCCCTGAGGCAGGAAAAGGCAGACTGAATCCCCAGCTGAGGGGGTGGAATATGTCCTCCAGGGGCGACTAAGAATCTTACATACAGGAAAGGCAAAGTTCAGAATCAAAGGATGAGGCTTCTCGCTCGCCACAGGTCAAACAACGTTTCCTGAAAGAAAACAGAGAGGGTAAGTATCACCAGACCACGCATTAAGGCTTGTGATAAGGAAGCTTATCATAGCTCAGGAAGGAGCTATAGGAAAGGTGAAGTGACTCTGAACAAGCAACCTGTCAGTTCTGGTAGAAATAAGAAAACAGAATTTTCCCATAAAAGACTACCAGTCCCAGAATGCACCAGGTTTCCAACAGCCATTAGAGGAGCTGAAGTGGGGAAACGTGTGTTCAATCAGGAGGGCTATGAGGTAATCCCTAAGCACTCATCTCAAAGGGCAGGGCCTGATTCAGCACAGCTGCGCTGTGTTAGGGAGAAGCACTCATCTAGGCAGAATAAAGGTAGAGTTTATTCTACAGAGAATCAGTATCCTGAGAATCAGCTTGAGCTTGATCATCAGTTTCATCTGAAGGATCATCAGAAGCAGAAGCCAAACCGGACGGACAGAGAGGGCAGGAAACCCTTTGGAAGAAGGAAGAGAAAAGCCTTTGAGAGGTCTAGAAGAGTCCAGAGCAGTACGTATACTGGGAGGTATTCCAAGGGCCAGCATACACCATTGGACTGGGGAAAGCCAGAGGAATGGTGCTGCAGAGCTAGGAATCTCCAGACGCTACCTGTGAGGGAGACTGCTGCACGTGGAAGGGACCCTAAGACCCGTGCCAGAAGGTATGTGAAGAGAGATCCAGTGTCCAGGGATCTGGATTGGAAGGCTGGACATAAGAACTGGACTACATACTGGCCAGGCTATATAGGGAGGAACTCTAACAGCAATGGAAGCTCAGGTATGAACACTGATCTATGCCCTAGCTATAACCTTGAAAGACAGCAGGGAAACAAGTATTCACCTGAAAGTGCTCCAGTGGGAGATTCATCTGTGCCAATCCATGATATTGAACCCGTGCTTGTTGAAGAAGAGGGGGTGATAGCAGATGAAGAATCTGTTTACATGGACTGCTCTCTGTCTAAACTCCTTTGGTGATTTTCTGTTATAAAGTACAACAACCATCACAAAGAAATACAAACTTGTTCTTTAATCTACTCAGAAAAGCTCCTGTGTAGGTTTTCTAGCCACGCAGTAGAAAGCAAGCCAGCTAAGGGGTTTCAGCTGGATAACTGCTAGCAATTGAGCCTTACCTAATTGCTTGTGAGCTAGGAGAGAATCACTTCTGAATCTATGTGGGAAGATATAAGAAGTTAACCTGAAAAGAACAGTTTTTTTCTTTCTTTGTAGCTTTTGGTTTGTTGTTTGATACATGCTAAGAAAATATTAGCTAAGCCTACAGAAAAGACCAGTTTGTTATCAACCAGGTCTTATTTCTTTTGCTTTGATTGCCTGACAAGTTTAAAGGTTGTTTTCCTGATTTTTTTTTTTCAAGTTTAACACTGAAAGCAAGTAACCTGATTTATGTGCTACCAGGCATATCTGTGTTGGGAGAAATAACCCCATAAATAAATATCTTATTGGCTTTACCCAAAAGCACAACTAATTATTGTGAGCAGCTGTGTCTGGTGTGAATGAACTGCATTGCCCACAATCCCTTGCAAATCATATAGATATATGCACTTGCCAAGACTGTGAAGATTCTCACCCAGGCAGCCGTCTGACAGGCTGCGTCAGCCTGCAAGCGCACGTTAATTGCCCTTTTACAGAACATGCATTAAAGGTGCTTGGGCGGCATGTGCATTAGGACCATGCGATCCGCGGGCACACAATAGGCAAAAACGTTACTAACAAATGCAGAGAACGGCAGGAAACCCCACCCAGCACCAATGGTCGCTAGCAGTCCATCCCAAATTACATCTCTCAAAGATTGAACCGGGAGCCCCCAACAAGGACAATGACAAGGTCAAGCCTTGGTATTCACCAATAGGCTCCATGCTAGGCCCAGGTGTACTACCCTGAAACTGCTTCACTGGCTAGGTTTATTTTTCAGCAGCACTGTGTGAAAGGGTGGCTGTGGGGGGTTTTTTGGCAGGCAGATCCCTCTAAGAGCCTTCTGCAATCTTCAGAAGAGAGTGAGGGGGGGGAGGAGGAAGAGGGAGGGGGCGCTGAGGTTGTGTGAGGCTGCTGTACTCCTCCAGATTCTTTCAAATCCTTCAAATTTAGTGGCTTCTCAACAGGCCCTTATCATAAGGGCATGGAGCTGAACCAATTATCCCTTCTTCTATGAGTATCAAAAAGACCGCAGTTTAGTGCAGCCTCTTAAGTCACGCTCAAGTGAGTTACCCCTTTAGGGCTTGCGGTGGTGGTTCACAAGCATTTAATCAATCTCTCTTCCTTTCAATCTTCAGATTTTCTTGAGAGAGAGAGAAAGTCCATCCACCATCTACTGGAGACAAAGAAATACTGAAGGGACCTCTGGTGGCTGAGCCGGATAGAGGCATGGGAGTGATGTCACTGAAACCTGGGCTTTTCATTGGTCTTTGACTCCACTAATCTGCTGGTAGGGAAACACAACCCACTTATCTGGACTGGTCTAGCAGGACGATATGTAAATAAGATTTTCTTAGGTTTACAGAAGTGGGAGAGAATATAAGTGAAGTGAAGTGAAGTGAAAGTGGTTGTGGTTGTGGTGGGGGAAAATTAATAGTGGGCATTCTCTTTCCAACCAAAAAAAAGACTGCTGATAAACCAGTGCAATCATCAATCAAATCAAATCTTGAGTGATGTAAAGAAATTATTCTTGGAAGAAAAAAGGTTTTGATACCTTAATTCTACAATTGTGGCATTTTTTTTTTTTACCACTAAATTTCCCGTGCATTAAAACAAGGTTTTAAAAGAAATTTGCAAGCTTAAAAAAAAAAATGAATATGTGAAGGAGGTACATTTTTTTAGTATGTGAGCCATATTGGGAAAAAATCAGCGTTTTCTTAAATGGTTATGAATATATGGCGTTTGCATTTGATTTTAGGAAGCTCATGTACCCCTGATAAAACAGGCAATGCGAAACATTGGCCGCCGTAGGGTGTTTCTTGGTCTAAAATGACTCGATTTTCCATCTCGGAGAAGTTAAACAGATTCATTATTCTGTTGAAAAAAGCAAAGATGTGATAAAAGGCTATGGAAATTTTTTTTATGACCCGAGGATTTTTCCTAGGTTTTTTCTTTTTAAAATCAAAAACTTTGATAAAATAATAGAATACAGGACTTATTCTGAGGTATTTTCCTCTAGCAATAATTTTTCTACATTAATCAAGATTTGTTACTGATAAAAAATACCCTGCTGATTATCAGTGAATATTTCAGGGGACTGCTGACATGTTTTGATTATAAAGGGAAGGGCATATGCTATATACCCCTCCACCCTGCATCTCAGGGAGCAGATGTATAGAAAAGGGAAGTGAGGACAAGTTGCCAATATTTCTAGATGTTTTTGAAAGTGATTTGAGCATAACTGCCACATTCCTGGAGATGCCTCCATTTTTTCCCAGCACTAGCACTCAAATAAGTGGACAGGTCAGATTTCCACTCAGATTCCAAGGGGATCAGCAAACTCTGTAGGAGACCCTCCTTCCCCTTCCCCAATGCAGTTAACAAGCAATCACCTTAGAGTGTCCCAAAGAGAAACGACCTCTATGATTTACAAATTAGTGCTTTGGATCACAATGATTTCCATTTGAGAGAACAAATTCACGCACATCACATTAAGTTAAGGATGGGTTCAAGTGACTCAGACTTAGAGATCGCTACTGCTTGCTTCCCTTTCCCTTCACTCTTACTGAGAACCCTAATACCACCAGATCCAAGCCCTCCTTAAGTGCCACAGTGTCACCCTTGTTTGAGCAAATAAAAATGGAGATAATTAAGCTATGCAATTATTTGCTGTGCTATCTTTTATTATGATGAGCATATGAGACCAGCTGTCATTTCTTTAAGGTCTCAAGTAAACAGTGCTGACTCCCTGAGAAGTAAAGGGCTAGACTCTGATCTGCATTTGAGAATCCCTATTGTAAAACGAGATATTACAATGGATGCAAGGGGATAGACTGAGCAGCAGAAGAAACATTTGCACATACAGGGGGATGACTAAACAAAACAGTCTTCCAAGTACGGCAATGGGGCAAAAAAAAAAAAAAATATAGTGGAATTTAAGAAAGCATGGAACACACAAAAAAGATCCTCAGCTCTGAAGACCTGCAGGCACTGGCACCAAAACATAAATATAGCATCAGATGACATGTGAACTGTGTAAAGGAGATTAAAAGGAAAGCAAATGAGGAGAAAATGACATTTGAGACACTCCTCAAGAAATAAAATATGATAACAAGTAAGAAACTAAGAAAGCAAAATGTCAACACACAGGCAAATGCTGCGATCGAAACCTAGAAAAGGTTTTAGATAGTGCTGGGGAGGAGCCTGTTGTCTTGGTACATGTTGGTACCAATGACATAGGAAAGTATGGGAGGGAAGTTCTGGAGACCAAATTTAGGCTTTTGGGTAGGTAAGTTGAAATCCAGAACTTCCAAGGTAACATTCTTTGAAATGCTTCCCGTTCCACATACAGGACCCAAAAAGAAGGCAGAGCTCCAGAGTCTCAATGAGTGGATAAGACGATGGTGCAAAGAAGATGGTTTGGGATTTATGAGGAACAGGACAACATTCTGGGGAAAGGAGGAGCTTTTCTGAATGGATGGGCTTAACTGGGGTGGAATCAAGCTGCTGGCATTATTCCTTAAAAAGGAGATAGAGCATCTTTTAAATTAGATAAGAGGAGAAAGCCGACAGTCACCCAAGAGCACATGGTTCGAAAGGATGTATTGCTTGAAGGATACTAGCAAAAGAGGGAAGTTAAGGCATCCTAACAGAGAGGTTCCAATAAAGATAAAAGTAATCCAGATACCCTTAAGTACAGAGTTGAAAGATTCCAAATTACTCCTATCAACAGATAACCGGATTAATATGAATAAAATACAACCTCTAAAAATGCCTGTATGCAAATGCTAGAAGTATAAAAAATAAGACAGAGGAATTAGAATATATAGTACTAAATGAAAGGTTAGATATGATTGGCATCTCAGAGACCTGGTGGAAGGAAGATGTGATACCTGTGTACAAAGTATATCACAATTAAAGGGTAGATCAAATTGGTGTAGGGGTTGCACTTTATGTTAGAAGAGGCATTGAGTCACCCAGGATTAAAGTTTTGCAGGAAACAAAATACACTGTAGCATCTCTATGGATAGAAATTCCATGTAGAAAGGGGAATGTGATGGCAGTGGGGATGTGCTACCTACCACCTGGCCAGAATGAACAGATGGATGATGAAATGCTAAAAGAAATCATGGAAGCTAACAAAAGTTATAACATAGTAATAATGAGCGATTTCAATTACTCCGGTAATGACTGGGTCAGTGGTCACAGCAGGACATGCTAGGGAGATAAAGTTTCTAGATGAAATAAATGACTGCTTCTTGGAGCAGCTGGTTCATGAACTAACAAGAAGGGAAGCTATTTTTGACCTAGTCCTTAGTGATATGGTACAAGAGATAACAGTGTTGGGGCCACTTGGCAATAGTGATCATAGCATGATCACACTTGATTTAATAACTGGAGGGAGGACAGCAAGAAAATCCACAGTACTACCTTTAACTTTCAAAAGGGAGACTATGTTAAAATGAAGAAAAACTAAAAGGAGCAGTGCAAAGGTAAAAGATTTACATCAAGCATGGGCGCTGTTTAAAAATACTATTTTGGAAGCCCAGATCAGATGTATTCCATGCTTTAAGAAAAGTGAAGGAAGGCCAAAAAACTGCCAGCAAGGTTTAAAGGTGAGGTCAGAGAGGCTGTTAAAGTGAAAAAAGTATCTTTCAGGAAATGGAAAAAGGAGCCAAATGATGAAAACGGAAACTGACAAGTTAATGCAAGGCACTGATAAGGCAGGCAAAGAGAATTCAGAAAAAAAGCTTGCCATGGAAGTGAAAAAGCATAATAAAAGCTTTTTTCAAGTACATTTGTAGCAAAAAACCTGAGAGTCAGTTGGACCATTAAATGATACTGGGGTAAAAGGGGCACTAAGGGAGGACAAGGCCATAGCAGAGAGACTGAATGAATTCTTTGCTTTGGTCTTTACTGAAGAAGAAGTAGGGGACATTACCCATGCCTAAAATGGTATTTAAAAATGATGTATCAGAAGAATTGAAAGAAAAAGATAAACCAGGAAGATTACTACAACTATTTGGTAAACTGAAGAGTAGCAAATCACCTGGACTGGAAGGTGTTGAAAAAACTGAAATATGAGATTGCAGACCTACTATTAGTAATCTGTGAACTATCATTAAAATCATCTGCAATTCCTGAAGATTGGAGAAAAGCCAATATAATGCCAATTTTTAAAAAAAGGATTCCAGAGGTGTTCCTGGAATCCAGACCAGTGAGCCAGACATCGGTACCAGGCAAAATGGTAAAAACCATTATAAAGAATAAAATTACTGAACATGTAGATAGTCATGGTTTAATGGGAGAAAGCCAACAGATTTAGTCACAGAAAGTCTTGTCTTACTAATCTGTTATATTTTTTCGAAGGTGTGAATAAGCTGGTAGACAAAGGTAAGATGGTCAATATAGTGTATTTGGATTTTCAGAAAGTCTTTGACAAAGTCCCTCATGAAAGACTCTTGGCGAAATTAAAAAGTCATGGGATGGGGCAGTATATTATTGTGGATCAGGAACTGGTGAAAAGATAAAAAGCTGAGGGTAGGGCTAAATGGCCAATTTTCTCAATGGAGAATGGTGAACAGGAGTACCCCAGGGATCTGTGGTGGGCCCGCTGCTTTTTAACATCTCCATAAATGACCTGGAAATGGGAATAACGATTGAGGTGATCAGATTTGCAGATGACATAAAATTATTCAAAGTTATTAAAACACAAGAGGATTGTGAAAAATTGCAAGAGGACCTTGATGAATTTGGAAGACTGGATGTTCAAATGGCAGATGAAATTTAATGTGGACAAGAGAAACCCAAACTCTATGGTTACACAATGCAAGGTTCCACATTAGGAACCACCACCCAGGAAAAAGATTTAGAAGTCATCATGAAAAATGCGTTGAAACCCTCTGCCCAGTGTGCAGCGGCAACCAAGAAAGCAAATAGAATGCTAGAATCTATAAGGAAAGGAATGGAAAACAAAACTAAGGATATTATAATGCCTCTGTATCATTCCATGGTGCGACTGCACTTCGAATATTGCATGTAATTCTGGTTGCCGTATGTTAAAAAAGATATAGCAGATTTAGAAAAGGTACAGAGAAGAGCCACCAAAACGGTAAAGGGATTGTAACAATACCCTTATGAGGAAAGGCTAAAAAAGGTTAGGGCTCTTTAACTTGGAAAAGAGACGGTTGAGGGGAGATATGATAGAGGGCTATACATTAATAAATGGACTGGAACGGGTAAACATAGATCAGCCGTTCACTCCTTCAAAAAGAAGAAAGACCAGTGGACACTCAATGAAGCTATAATGTAGTCTGTTTAGGGCTAATAATAGCAAATATTTTTTCACTCAACAAGTAATCAAACGCTGGAATTTGTTACCGGAGGACGTAGTAAAAGCTATTCGTGTACGTATGTTTAAAAAAGGTTTGGAGAAGTTCCTGAAGGAAAAGTCCATAAACTATTATTAAAGAGGACCAGGGAAATCCGCTACTTACCCCCAGGATAAGCATTGTGGAATCTGTGTACTGTTTTGGGAACGTGACATGTACTTGCGACTTGGATTGGCCACTGTTGGAAACAGGATATTGGGCTTGATGGACCTTGGTCTAACCCAGTATGACATTTCTTATGTTCTTATTGTTACAGATTTGCTAGCAGACAGTTCAACCAAAGATATTTAAATGTACCCTTCTCTGTCAGTATCAGGCTGTATTTTATTCAGCAGGACAAGAGAATATGAAACAGAATCTTGCACCAGGTGTCCAGGCAAGTGGTGCACATGTAGTTAGTGTCTGATTTATGCCCACTTAAAAACTGGTATTAAACTGAATTCTCTTGACTTGAAAAAAATCATTTCATAAAGAACTTTAAAGACCTGAGAGTTTGTCATCATTGGTATAAACGGTATATAAAATGCTTAAGCTAGAGTTACTGAAATAGGAAGTATAGTCTATAAAAAAAAACATAGGGTCCTTTTTACTGAAGGTCTTCTCCCATTTTGTGTCTATAGGAAAAATGCTTAGTAAACAGGCCCACAGTGTTAAGTTTATCTGGTAATATAAGCCTTATGTTCTTGGTAAGGCCCTTCACAGAAAAGACTTTTGTACTAGTCAGCTAGGAAAAAACAAGTAACATCAAGTTTTGACAAATTAGGGAGAGGTAAGACAGGACTTGGACCTGTACTGGTGCACAGATTTTTTGCCCGATTTTTAAGCTTTAAAATTGTGTCAGGCCCCACTTTCTTTCTGTACAAACCTCTAGCTCAATGCACACAGTGCAGGCATTTGTGCAATGTTTACGCAGAATTTTCTGCTCTAGTCTGGGTGAAGAATGTAGGAAGAAATCTAACACAAGTACAAACAATGTGCAAATGCTTACTCCACGCATTTAAATGGATGGTAAAGCCCCACATGGGATTTTTCTATCTCAGCGCAACATTTAGGCTGTCTGTTAGTGTTTCTGCAGCTACATCCATTTAATTATTGCTAAAAAACGTACAATAACTATGCAAAACAAGTAGCCTACTAGCACTATTGCTCTCAGCGTCCCAGCAGACAGTGTCTGCAGGCTACATTTCACAACATGCCAGCTTAAGACAGTTCATAAAATATTTATGAAGTGTTTATTTAGTGCATTGACAAAACCCTGCAGAGCACCTCTGAATCCCAGCAGAAATCAACTATGGGGAGAGGTTGCTGTTACTCTTTGCAATTTAGCAAGGGCGCCACTTCATCAAATTCCCATTCTGCTGCTTGAACATATCTCAGTCCCTTAAGACACTGGGGGGGGGGGGGGCGAAGATAGGAAAAGAGGCGCTGGAAATGCAAGCACTGAGTTCCAGATTAAAATGTCCTAGATACGGTTTATTGCCTAAGTACAGCAGAGATAAATTGATGATCGCTTGTTTAGTGTAATTAAATCCAAACTATTACATTTCCAGAAGCATATTTATATTGGAGCCCATATTCAAAAGCCCTTATATACTTGATAAAATTTGTGACTCACCTTGTTACTGATGTTCAAAGAGGGGTATATAAACGTACAAAATTATATATAATGACAAACTTATGTGCTCAGCCGAAATGTCAACTACAGAAGTGTTTGGTTTTTAAATCCAAATCACATATACAGATAACTTTGGCTATTTAAATAAGCTAAATGGCTAAAGTTAAAATAAGCATCATTATGGGGGTTTAGGGGCTGGCTGAAAGCTTATGAGGTAATGTTCAAATACATAAGCTATCTATTTATGGGGTAGCTTTACAAGACGTTTTACGTGTGAAAAAGTCCTTTTATAAAAAAACACGGTCATTTGCATGCCTACACGATGGTGCACACTTACATGCACTGCATATAAGCATTCCTGGGGAGAGGAACTACAGTGTACACTCGTAGTTTATAGAACCTATTTTAGCACAGATGTAAAACGTGTGCATTCACATTTGCATGCTATTGTGGCTGAATATGGGAGTCTATTTTACAAAAGGCACATTAGTGCCTTGTTGCCTTTATAAAATAGACCTTCTTTTATAAAATTAACTAACTCCCACATGGCTAAGTCATGCTATACAAATCCTGGGGTGCTCAAGCTTGCTTTCTGCATCCATCCGCCTTCCACAGAAATGGGGTCCGTCTGGTAACCACCTTGGAAATATCAAGCCACACAATGCACTCCTCCTCTGGGAGAGCATGCATCTTCTTATACGCCCTTAGACAGGGAGTCAGGGGAATCCCACTCTGACCGAACCGGTTCTTGAGCACCTCCGGGAATGGGAAGACAGTAGTAAATTTCTGCACCCCTTGCAGGAGTGGAAGCATCTTCAGTTCCTGCTCCGTGCCTGGAGCATTCACCAAGCTCAAGGTAGAGAAGATCCTGGGAATCAACACTTCCAGTTCCTCCTTTTGGAACAGGCGGATAATATCAGCTTCCTCACAATCCTCTGAAGGAGAGAGTACTTCATCCAAATCTCAGACAGATCCCAGCTAATCCCCATCTCCAGGGGGCACCCTTTGCAGGGGACTCTTAGCTATACGCAATCAAACAGGGCTTCCACTCTCAGCCTGCCCCTCACGAGACTGCGCTTGGGGGGAACCAAGAGGCCACAGGGTCTGAATTTCCATGCCAGACCTGTTGTAAAAGAAAAGGAATTCTGGGGAGGACAATCCGGACTCCAGAAGCTCTCCTCGTAGAAATGACATTCCTACACCAGGGGACATAGTCGCTATCGATCCCCTAGGGGTTAGGGAGCAGCGCACAGCATAGTCACTGGAACCTTAGCCCAGCTGGTTATCCTTACACACAGTGCCTTCCGCCACCTCCTGCCCTTAGACAGGCAAGGCCAGACTAACCACATCTCTCGGCATAGAGAGAGGGAGTAATCTCTCCAGGGACAATTCAGGAACTGCCATGCTAGAAGAGCAGAGTCCAGAAGCCAGAGATGAGATAACATATTTGTCACAGGCCCAACGACGATTCCTGGAAGACGACATAAGAGAGTTAAGGAAAGTATCACAACAGCATGCACTAAGGCCATGGCTGCCCAAAGGCAAGCGTTAACTGCACTTCTACTGCAACATGCGTTACAGGTGCTAGGGTGGAAACGTGCATTGGAGTTGCTTAGGCAGAACTCGCAACCTCCAGGTGCACAATAGGAGAAAACTCTACTAGCATGTGCAGAAAACGGCAGGAAACCCCACACCGCGTCAAAGGTTGCCGGTGGTCTACCCAAATTGCATCCCACACAGATCAAATTGGGAGCCCCCAACAAGGACAAAGACAAGTTCAAGCCTTGGTACTCACCTCCTGAGAGCCCTAGGCAGGGGATCCTTGCTGGACTCAGCTCTGCTCCCCTCATACTGTTTCACTGGATTTGCAGCACTGTGTTTAAGGTGGCTGGCAGACAGATCCCCTCAGAGCCTTCTGCAATCTTTGGGAGAGAGCAGGGGGGGACAGAGGAGGAGGAGGAAGGGGGGGGGGTGCTGAGGTTGTGTGAGGTTGCTACACTCTTCCAGATTCTTCCAATTTCTAGTTGCTCAACAGACTCTTATGGTATGATTGTAGAGCTGAACCAATGTTCCCTCCTCCTATGGCTACCAAAAAGACCGCAGTATAGTGGAGCCTCCTACGCGGCACGCAAGTGAGTCACCGTCAAGGTGGTCATTCACAAACGTTTACTCAATCTTTCCCTCTCAATCTTCAGAATTTTCTTAAAAAGAGAAAATCCATAGACCATCTGCTAGAGACAAAGAAATACTGAAGAGACCTCTGGTGGCTGAGGAGGATAGATGCATGGGAATGATGTCATTAAAAATGGAAATTATACTTACCTGGTAATTGATGTTCCTAGATGAACTCCAGTTTAGTCCACACTTCTGAGGTGTGCACCTCCTCCTGCAGCTTGGAGACTGGGCATGTCAAAAAAGTGACATCACTGGATGTAGTCTGCTGGCATCTCCCATTAGCCCCAGTGAATTATTGACAAAGCACACTTAAAGGAGCAACAAATAAGTAGCCAACTATAACCAATTAACTGTAACAGAACTATATACAAGGAAACTTCCTTTCAGGAAAACCGATCTTCTTCCTTGTGCCACTTCCTTGCACCTCATCAGATTGATAGGTCAGAATTACAAGCATAGACAGAAATGAAAGAGAAAAAAGGTTACCTACCGGTTAGCCAAGTCCTCCCTCAACAGAACTAGCACTGCCAAGTATGCTTCCGGGTGGGAATGAGGACTAAACTAGAGTTCCTCCAGGAACATCAATTACCAGGTAAGTGTAATTTCCACTTCCTTATCGTCTCTCCAGTTTAGTCCACACTTCTGGAATGTAGCAGAGCAGTACTCATTGGGAGGGACCTTTCCAGCCTGCCTGCAACACCGCCGTGCCAAATACAGCATCCAGTGCTGACAAAACATCCAGGCGGTAATGTTTACTGAAAGTATGCAAGGACAGCCACATAACCGCCCTACAAATTTCCACAGGTGGAACCAAACTGTGCTCCGCCCAAGACGTCGCTTGCGCTCTGGTAGAATAAGCTCGCAAACCCGACGGCACCTGCCGACCTAACAAAAGATAAGCCGACATAATCGCCTCTCTAATCCACCAAGAAATAGAAGCCTTTGAAGCCGCTTCGCCCTTCTGGGGACCCCCGAAGAGAACGAACAGACGGTCTGATTTACGAAATGTCTCTGACACTTTTAAATAATGCTGAAGTACCCGCTTAACATCCAAACAGCGTAGCCCCCGGTCCGTTGCGTCCTCACCTTCTCCAGGGAACCCAGCACCGGAAGCGAAACTGTCTGATTTAAATGAAACGGAGAGACTACTTTAGGCAAAAAGTACAGAACGGGCCGCAATACCACATTTTCACGAGAAAAAGACAAAAACGGCTCCTGGCAAGAAAATGCCTGCAACTCCGAAACACGCCTCGCTGAACAAATAGCCACCAAAAACACCGCCTTCAGAGTCAAATCTTTTAGAGATGCTTGCTGCAATGGCTCAAAGGGTGCCTTAGCTAATGCCCCCAACACTAAATTGAGATCCCACGGAGGCACCAAAACTCTACGAGAGGGATGCAACCTGGTGACTGCCTTCAGAAACCTCAGAACATCCACATGCACGCCAAGCGCCACACCCTGAAGACAGCGTCGCTAACTGAACTCTCAAGGAACTGTCCGCCAGGCCCTTGTCAAGCCCCTTGCAGAAAGCTTAAGACTATCGGCACGGACACCATCGCCACCCGTAGTCCTCTCCTTGAACACCAGTCCTCAAATAAAAGCCAGATACGAACATAGGCTAAAGACGTAGACGTCTTCCTTGCTTTAAGCAAAGTAGAGATCACTGCTCCAGAATAACCTTTCCTTCTTAGCCTCGTCCTTTCAATGGCAGACCATAAGCGAGAATCGATCCACTTGAGGCATCCGCAGAGGTCCTTGCACTAACAGACCCTCCGAGACTGGCAGCCGCCACGGCTCCCCGTCTAGCAGACTATGAGGTTGGCGTACCAGGGATGCCTCGGCCAGTCCAGGGCCACTAGCAACACTCTCCCCCGATGAGCTTCGATGCGCTGAACCACCCGACCTATCATTGCCCACGGGGGAAACACGTAGAGTAGACCGGACACCGGCCAACTCTGCATCAGAGTGTCGATCCCTTCTGACATCCGCTCTTGTCGCTTGCTGAAGAACGGACTCACCTTTGCGGACTGGAAGGTCACCATGAGATCCATGATTGGTGGACCCCAGCGGTGAACCACCTGCGCAAATACCTCCGGATGCAATTCCCATTCTCCGGCATCCACTGGAACTCTGCTGAGGAAATCCGCCGTCAAATTGTCTATCCCCACAATGTGCGCTGCCGAAATCGCCGGCAGCCTCTGTTCTACCCAAGCAAACAGTGCTTCGGCCTCTTCCTCCATGGCTGTATTCCCTGTACTGCCTTGCCGATTGATGTAAGCTACTGTAGCGGAATTGTCCGATAGAACACCCACCGCCCGACCGCGCACCATCGCTTCGAATGCATTTAGGGCTAGCAGCACCGCCCGTAGCTCCAACCTGTTGATCGACCAAGAGGCCTCCTGACTTGACCAAAGGCCCTGCACGAAGAGCTCCCCGCAATGAGCTCCCCAGCCCGCGAGACCCGCATCCGTCAATAAGGGCAGCCACTCCGGCTGTTCCAGAGGCATCCTGGCCGAAAGAGACCTCGGATGAAACCACCATTCCAGCACCTGTCTGACCCAGAGAGGACAGGGCAGACGCTTGTTCAACGAGTCAGATAGATGAGACCATCGGCAAAGTAACGCTCGTTGCAGCAGCCGCAAATGAAACCTGGCCCAAGGTACTGATTCCAAGGTCGCCGCCATTGTGCTTAGCACCCTGAGGTAGCTCCACGCCGAAGGTGCCGGAGTCGCTAAGAATTGGCACACCAGCTGCTGAAGAGTTTGGATCCATCGATCTGGGAGAAACACAGCTTCCCGCTGCGTGTCAAAGCGCACCCACAGGTACTCGAGACTCTGGGTGGGACACAGGTGGCTTTTTGCCGTATTGACCACCCAGCCAAGCCCCTCCAAGAACTTCACCACCTTCTCCGTAACCCGCATGCTCTCGTTCTTGGATTTTGCTCAAATCAACCAGTCGTCGAGATAGGGATGCACCAGAATCCCCTGCTTTCGTAAAGCTGCGGCCACCACCACCATGATCTTGGTGAAGGTCCACGGCGCCGTTGCTAGCCTGAAGGGTAACGCCTGAAACTGATAGTGACCCCATGGCAGAGCGAAGCGGAGAAATTTTTTATGCCCCGCTCTGATTGGGATATGTAAATACGCCTCCGTAAGGTTGAGAGATGTCAAGTACTCCCCCTGATACACCGCTACAATGACAGACTGCAACGTTTCCATCCAGAAATGCGCCACTCGGAGACACCGATTCACTCCCTTCAGGTCTAAGATTGGCCAAAGAGCCACGTCCTTCTTCAGGACTACAAAATAAATTGAGTATCGACCCCTGCTGAATTCTTCCCTGGGTACCGGAACAACGGCTCTGATCTGTAAGAGTCGATTCAAGGTGTCGCGAACCGCCAGAACCTTTTGTTGCCCCTTGCAGGGAGACATCACAAATGATTCGCGAACTGGTCTTGCGAACTCCAGAACATAGCCCCCTCGGATAATTTCCAAGACTCACTGGTCGAACGTGATTTGGGCCCAGACAGGAAGAAAATTCCGAAGTCGCCTGCCTATCGGAGCGCTGCCCACTGGAGCCCCCTTCACTTCATTGTAGCTTTCGAGCAGTAGCTGCGGACGTCGTGGCAAAGCCCCTTCCTGCGCTGCGAAATCCACGAAACCCCTGGGCTCTAAAAGCAAATCTTCCTCTTTGAAAACTACCCAATCGGGAAGTCTGAAACCTTCTAAAATGTCTAAAGGAACCTCTAAAGGCCATCGAATATTTCCCCTGTTTAGGCTTATCCTCTGGGAGTCTACCCCCTTTGGACTCCCCCAAATCCTTAACCAACTTATCAAGATCCTCACCGAATAACAGCCTTCCTTTGAACAGGAGTTTACTGAGACGGGCCTTAGAAGAACCGTCCGCCGCCCAATTTCTCAACCACAAGGACCTCCGGGCGGCCACTAATGATGCCATAATATTAGCTAGAACCCTGATTAAATCATAATGCACATCTGCCAAATAAGCCAATCCGGACTCCAGACGATCTAGTTCTCGTAAGCCCTCCGGCTCCAGCTGGACCGCCTGTTGCAACCCCTGCGACCAGCGAAGACACGCTCTTGCCACCCAAGCCCCACATATGGAAGCTTGCAATGACAAGCCGTTGGCTTCAAAGGACTGCTTTAGCAACCCATCAACCTTTCTATCTTGCGCATCTTTCAAGGCTGAACTACCTTCCACTGGAATAGTGGTCTTCTTGGTTACCGTCGACACCGCTGCATCAATCCGCGGAGACCGAAACCTTTCCTTGTCATTACCTGCCAGAGGATACATCCTATTCATAATCCGAGCTCCTCTGAGCCCAGTTTCCGGCTGATCCCACTCGTCCTGGATCATGCGATCTACCACCTTGTGGACGGGAAACACAATCTGCATCTGCCGCACCGCTTGAATGATCGCGTCTTCCCCAGCATCTTCCTCCACTGGCAAATCCGTGGCTAGTTTTAGCATTTGCAGGGATTCTGTGATAAATTTCGCCTGATCCTCTGGCTCCGGAATCTTTCCTTCTTCCAACTCCTCTAATCCGGCCTCCAGGTCTACTTCGGCTTCATCCATTTCCTGCCACTCCAACTCAGAGGGCGAGTGATCCTGCGGCCTGGCCCGCTTGGGTGGTCTAGCCGAACCGCTACTCGCCTGCACCAGACCCGGCTGCTGCAGCTTCGCCGGCAAGGGCAATGGTTCCGGCAGCTTTCCATGCCATTGCAAAGAAAAAGCCTGATGCATTATCAAGACAAAGTCAAGGCAAAAATCACCCAGCTGAGACCCTGAGTCTGAAGCTGGCGGAACCCCTGAAGGTCCCGCTTGAACCTCTGGAGTGTCCCCTGGTGGGCCAGCCTGCGGGACATCCCCTTCTGGTGCCGCAGTCACTCCCTGAAGGTCCTGCCCCGTTTTAAGCTCCTGCTGCTGCTCCATGCTGGCAGACGCTGCCATACAGCCACGGCAGATCCCAGAGTCTGCAATAGCGCCCCTACATGCACTGCAGACCATGCAAAGCGGCCGGGACGCCATCTCTTACCACTCTGGCAGTCAAGCCCGACAGTAACAGCCAAAAGAGAAAGCTTGACCAAAAAACATTTTTTTTTTCAAATCAAATAAAGTTCAACTATGTCCTCCCTCCAGCCAGGGAATGAACCCGAAATTTCCCAGTTCCCAGGACTGGGGATCACACCGCAGGGATCTAGTATATACTATTACTGTTCCATACTATTACTGTTCCATACAATATTACCTGTACATAGTTTAAAAACACCGTTCTATGTAAAGTATACAGAAGTATACAAAATTGTTAACTGTTCCATGTAAACCGCCCTTGATCTCTGGAAGGGGCGGTATAGAAGAAATTGATAAATAAATAAAATAAATAAATACCATGATTATCCTGTCATTATAGAAGTCCCCCCCCCAAAGAAACTCTGAATAGGTCCAATGGAATCCCAAAATTACCCCATAATGACCCCGGGAGGGTGACAAACCAAACCCCAAAAGAACAAACAGCAATCTGAAAAAAACTACCGCGTGCGAATCCTTGCTGAACGGCGCACCACGCGGCCACCGCACTGCCCAAAATGGCCACCACTGAATGAAGGCGGGAGAAAGGGCACCAAAATGCTGGGAATGAGCCCCGCGCCTGCGGCCTCCCAAACCCTGACCGTCCCGGCAAAATACTTCTCCCAGCCTACCTGCACCTTCGCCGAAGCGATCCACTGCCTCGGGGCTCTAATCCGCAAGGCCGTGCTCAGCTAAACAGCGAGCGAGCCGCCGCGGACGAGCTGCCTGCTGTCCTCAATGACCTGGCTTCTACAGGATCGCGGCTGCCCCAGAGCGCCAGATTCAACTGCCGGTCTGCTGCCACAGGGCTCTCTCCCGAACTGCCCAGGAAGAGAGAACTGCACTAGAGAAGACTGCCAGCTTTTTCTTCCTTTTTTTTTTTCCCAATACCAATCGCCTTCAAAGCAGACCCCTCAGGCAGGCAAGCCAGGACCCGGCACAAAGAAGAGCAGCCCCCGTTCAAATGGTCTCTTCTCTACGCTGCCCTCTTTCTTTCTTTTTTTTTTAAGCTATAGACCCCCCCAAATTAAAGAATAAAGGAGTCCCAAAAATCAAATAGAAACTTTTCCTACTCTACCCTACTAGCTCCAATGAGCCCAGCACTAAGGCTCACGTCCTCCTGCTGCATGGAGACTGGACACACTGGGGCTGATGGGAGATGCCAGCAGACTACATCCAGTGATGTCACTTTTTTGACATGCCCAGTCTCCAAGCTGCAGGAGGAGGTGCACAATCCAGAAGTGTGGACTAAACTGGAGGGACGATAAGGAACCTAGGCTTTTCATTGGCTCTTTGTCTCCACCAATCTGCTGGTAGAGGAACACAACACACTTGTCTGGACTGGTCTAGCAGGACGATATGGAATTGCCTTTAGATAAAGGCTACTCATTCTGAACAGTACAACCACCAGGGAAGCTTGAAGCTTGTGCTGTACATGCACCCCACTGGCCTGCTCATATGGAACAACCGATTAAAAGTTAAATCATACAGCAAGAAAGAATATGAGAGTGATGGGTGACAGTCTGAGAAGAGAGGTCTTATGAGGGAGAAGTTATGAGGGAATGAAAAAGTCATTCAGAAACTGACAGAAAAGAGACGTGAGATACTGTTTGAGGAGCTGCTGTTGTCACCAGTACCCTCACAGAAACTGCATTAAGAATCAGCTCTCTAAATCAAATCCATCAGAGCCATGTCCCTCAAGAATCTACAGGAAGTGATCACAGCATTTTCCTCGACATAACGAGACACCAGTGTTCAAAGGCATCATGGCAGGATGAGAAGAGGAAGTAGGGGTGGCCGTAGAGGCAGGGACACTAAATTCCATCCTGGCTGAAATTTTTAAATCAAACTACCTGTACCAAGTCCCAAAGTAAGTATCCTTTGGTTGCCCCTGTGGGATGAGATGTTAAAATCAGAAATAAGTGAAAAAAACACAAAACAGGAACATTCGGGTCCATCTGTGTCACTGAATGCATGCAAACAATGCATGCATATCAGCAGCTTGGCTTAACGTACTACCTAGGAAGAACAGTTCAGATTCAAGTCCTCCTCAGTGCTATGCGACTTAAGAGATGGCCAACTGCATTTTCTTAAAAAAAAAAAAAAAGAGGATGAAAGGTGCCCCTGAGGAAAGCTGATGCTGCTCTCCCTGGCCTCTTCAGCACTTGCCGGGTTAAGTATGTGCCACACTCCCTTCCACTGGGTCATCTGCAGGGTGTCACCTCTGCGTCTGTTCTGCTGCACTTCAACTACTTAGGCATCATCTGCTCCCTTCAGCTCTGATTTTGTAACTTATGTAAAATTTACTTCACCTCTAGGGATGAAGTAAAGACTCAGCAGTAAGCCGAAGGTTAAAAACTGCACTAAAATGAAATAATTCTATATGCAGCTCAACAGTAATGATTTCCAGATTCTTTGTGTTAAGCTTCGTACACTGTTTTACTTCCTACTTAGTGCCAAAACACCATGCCACATTCAAAGTAACCACTGTGCAGAGAACAGTTTATTATAATCAGCCCCTCTGTGCCCTGAATAAGAAACTATCCTCTTCACATTATGATTGCACATTAGAAATATAACAATGCTTATCTTAATACATTTTTAGTTTGGGTTTCACATAGTGTTTTTTGTTTTTAAAATTTTGAGCATTAATAATTGGTATTTCATTTTTTAGGTGCACTTCACTCAAGTAATAGTGCTTGATGGGGAAGGTCTGTCTGTATATATGGGTGTGTTTGCACTTGTGTAAACATATCCATGCATTCTTACTGAGACAGAACAGCTGCTGCAGTGTCTACTGATAGGGATGTAAAACTACCAGAAGAAATGCAGAAAGCTGTCGTAGTAGACAAAGATTTGCTGCCTTTGCCAGTGGGTATCCAACTCCTACCAACATGAGGAGTGCAAAGAGTCACTGCAGCAGCTGAATATTTGCTGCATGTGATGGCGGAAATCCACAGATCCTGCTGGCTGCCAAGGAGGAGGAGTGGCTCAAGGCTGGCAGGAGTCCCTGGATCCCACTGGCTGTCAAGAGAGCTACAAAGAGTAGGAAGGGGAAGGTGAGGGGGTGAAGCATAGGAAAAAGTGCAGCGATGAGGAGGAGGAAGAAAGATGGGGTGGGGTAGGAGAAAAGGGGCAGAGCATAAGGGAGGGGGCAGGATTAGAGAAGGAATGGAGAAGAGAGAGTGCGAGAAAGGGAAAGAGAAGGAGTGAAGGCTAATGGCAGCGGGGGACGGGGAAGGAAGGGAGAGAGAACACATGGGTGGATGGAAGGGAAAAGGAAAAGTGCAAGACGGCTGAGGGGACATGCACTGCTGTCCTCCTGGATCCACTCCAAGAGAAAGAGAAAAGCCTACATGTCACAGCCGCACACGCAGAGCTCCCAATATACACAAATAGCCCAACATGCACACACAGAGCCCCGATACACATGTATACACACATAGCCCACCAGCATGCATATATGCAGAGCCCCTAACACATGGACCTACATGCATGCATGCACACACACACGCAGGTCTTGGCACTAACATGTACACATGTATGGATGCACGCAGACACACCCACCCCTTGCCAACACCCATATATAAACACACTCACAAAAGACACTGTCAGCACATACACATCCACTCAGACATCCTGCCCTCACATCTCCACAGACAAACAGCTAACCTCTCCTTGTGGCAATAGATAAGCACATCATAGCACAGTTTCAGATATACAGATGCACCATGGGTCACTATGCGCACATCACCAACCACCCAGACGTCCACTCACATATGCCCTGCTACCCTACCGAGACACAATTCATTATGGTTGTTTCAACTGAGTCCCCACGCAAATATGGCCAAGTCTGCAAATGGAAGAAAGTGTGAAATAATGGTGCCATTTCCTCCAAGCACGCATTTTTCACTTTGTTGCATTTCACTATTGCACCAATATACCACGGTATTTACAAATCCCATCCATCGAAAATTATACCATCCAGGAACAGGCTACACAGGAAAGCATAAGATGCTTTTTGGAGGGGACAGTAAGCCACTATCCTTTATTTTTTGCTAGACTGTTGCTGTTAAGCAGCAATTTGACTAGTTACAGCATTATTTTATGATAATAGTGTCTGCAGGCTGAAAGATTATAGCTGGATCTACACTTACAGCGCATGTCTGTCCGATTAGCTGGGACTGAGCCACTGAAAGAATGCAGCACTCAAATACATTAAAAGCTGTCTGCTGGCAAGGGGAACTGATAGGTTATGTTCAGTAAAGTATGGTGTATCGCAATGTTCTTCGCGGTCACCCACTTTCATTTATATCTAGCTCCGTTAGCAGTATTGCCTCGTTTAACACTGACTTTTATATTTTGGCCAATGATATTCAGCTGCTGATTTATGTTTCTGGGGAACAAACTATGGAGATTAAACCAATTGTTTACTTCTCTATTAATTTTCAACCATGACAAGCCATCCGCATTATAGTTCTCTAGAGCCATCCACCATCTTAAAGTCAATCTGTGATTGGCAAGCATTCCATTGCAGATTTGTACAAATTTGACAAGTCCGGGAGCGATTCTTGACTGTCGATTAACTCCACTGCCTTATGTAAACAAAATAGTGCATGCTAGTTTTCTCCTGTTGCACATGATTTGTTAATTTAGATCTTATTCCACTAATTCAGTTTTGGTAGCTTATGCTCTCATTACAATCCAACTGGATTACTGTAATTCTCTATTTCAGGACTCACTAAAGTCAGATAGGAAACAGTTTCAACTCATTCAAAACATTGTTTCACATTTGACTGAACTTAACAGGCTCAATCAGATTATCCCCGTTATGAGACTTACATTGGCTGCCAGTCGAAGCTAGATCCAAATTTAAAAACCAAAACATGGTATTTGGCTCAATGATTGCAAGAATGCGTCACAGGTGCTTCCTTAGGTTCATCCCAAAAAGGGCTGCTCTGCTTACCTCCTGTATCCAAAATTAGGTTGACACATTGCACAGCTTTCTCTTATGGTCCTTCCTTGCTGTCTCAAGAGCTCAAATATCAATATATATATTTTTTGGGGGGAAGGGGGTGGGTTTCAGAAACATAAATCTAGACTCAGTATCTTGGGGAATAGATTTTAGAGAAATATATTTTATTATTTGCCTTTCTGTTCCTTAAGAAAAAGGAGTGCTTTCCAGAGCTCTCCCAAAAGGTGATTTTTGCTGAGTTTGCTGCATAACTGTGAGTCTGTTTGTCTTCAAATAACTGTGAATCTGTTTGTCTCCACATATTTATCTATCTATCTGTCCTTAGTAGTGGTTTCCCTTACCCACTCCATTGCTGTAGAGTTTTAAACTTTCTCTTAGCCTACCTGAGGGACTACCCCTCCCCCCCTGCTGAGTTAGTGTTGTGGACCTCCATTTCCTGTGCTGCACGTGTCTATTTGTCCTTAGTGGTGGGTTCCAGGAACAGCCTACTGGCCAGAGACACTTAGGTTCCCACCCACCCTACCCCTCGCCCCACCCACCCCAGGGGCTACATTACCTATATAGTGGTCACATACGTGCCATCTATCGTCCCTAACCTGAGTTAAAAGCCACATCATCTTCATCTTTTCTTCTTCTTCTTCCTCTTCTGGGACTTCATAAACATGTCGTGTATTCAGTGCAATAACTGCGGTACTTTCATTCCAAGACAAATCATTTGGAGCCTAAGAGCTTGTCCTGTATGCCTAAAGTCAGCCGCCATGCATGAAGAACTGACTCTACTAAGGAAAGACCTACCTGCCATGCATAAAGAAGTGTATCTACTGAGGGAGGAACTGGCTGCAATGAAGCGCACCTCTTCTAGGATACAAACTGAACAAAGTCCACCACCGCTCCCACAAAGAATCAAACGCCCCAGGAACAAATGGATCACAGTGGGTTCTAGTAGATTGCGACCAGTAACACAGAGACATCCTGTACATCAAGAGATATCCCTGCACAATGCCTTCTCTGCCTTGGCTAATGAGGATGCCCAATCCAAAGAAACTGAAGGGCCCTTAAATGTGTCAGACAATGCCCAATCCCCTGCTAAAGCAACAAATATGAAGAAAACCTCACCAAACAGAAAACTACTACTACTTGGAGATTCCATCATCAGAGGCACCAACTTGAGAACACAGTTCAAAGGAGAGAAGATAGTCATGTGCCTACCAGGCTCTTCAGCCAGCAGGAATACAAACCAAGTTGTTGAATTACTTAGCGCAAAAAGTGAACACTCCAAACTTGATGTTATTATCCACTTAGGCACAAACGACCTGGCTACGAACAGTGCCTCCACAGCCCAAAAGGACTTCCAATCTCTGGGAGAGAAACTCAAGCGCGTTGTTAACACTGTTGCATACTCAAAAGTTCTACCTGTTCTTGGTAAGGGGACAAAAAGGCTGCATCGCATTAACAGCTTTAATACATGGCTCCAGACCTGGTGCAAACAAGAAGGATTCAGATTTATTGGTAACTGGGACAACAGATGGACCAACAAGAGACTATACTGTGCTGATGGACTACATCTCTCTGTCGCAGGGAAAAGAATCCTAAGTGAAGTGAAAAATTCAGGCAGTATGTGGATATGCATTTAAACTAGGAAGAGGGGGTGACGGATGAGGAAGGTCAACATCTGCATGCCACCCCCAGCAAAAGCAGAACACCATCAGAAACAGCCACACTTTTAAACCACACATCAAAAACATGTGGGAAGAAGTAGGCAAAACAAAATCAATGCAAAATACACACAAGCCAGGATGAGCACAAAATGCTCGAAGCTTAGCCAACAAAATTCCAGACCTGGAAGCCCTAATGGTGGAAACGAATTTGGACATTGTGGCCATTACAGAAACATGGTTTAATGAATCGCACGATTGGGATATAGCCATAGCTGGCTATAATCTATTCAGAAGAGACAGAGAAAATGGAAAAGGAGGAGGAGTAGCCTTGTATGTCAAAAGCAATATTAAAGCTACTGAAATGCAGGGGACATGGGGAAAAGAAGCAGCGCTCTGGATTGCGTTGGAAAGAGGAGATGGCACTGTCATCCATATTGCTGTAGTCTACAGACCTCCGACTCAAATTGAAGAGATTGATTAAATTGATTAAAGATATTGCCAAGATAGCAACAAAGGGGGAAGCGATCATATTGGGTGACTTTAATCTACCTGATGTGAATTGGATTACTCCTTCTGCACATCTGGAAAGAAGCAAAAAATTGTGGATGCTCTCCAAGATGCATTATTTAGACAAATGGTGATGGAACCAACCAGGGAAAGCTCAACGCTGGATGTAGTGCTCACCAACGGTGATAGTGTGTCGAATGTCTCCGTGAGTGCCCCTGTGAGCAAAAGCGACCATCACACGGTGTGGTTTGAAATAAAAGCCATGGTACAGGCCAATCATAGTAAGCTCAAAGTCCTAAACTTCAAATACACTGACTTCAATAAAATGGCAGAGTACTTAAAGGAGGAGATGACGGGGTGGAAGGAGACAAAGGAAGTGGAATTGCAATGGGCTAAACTAAAGAAGGCAATAAAAGGGGCAACAGATAAATATGTAAGAAAAGTAAATAAAAACAAGAGGAGAAGGAAACCTATTTGGTTTTCCAAAGAGGTGGCTGCTCAAATAGAGGCAAAAAACACAACTTGCGCAAAATTCAAAAGCTTGCAAACAGAAGAACACAGAAATGAATACAGGATCCAACTCAAAGAGTCTAAAAGAGTAATAAGGATAGCAAAATCAAAAGCAGAGGAAAGGATGGCTAAAGATGTTAAGGGCAGCAACAAAACTTTCTTCAGGTATATTCGGGAAAGGAAGCAGATCAGAGTTGGAATTGCAGGACTCAAAAGTGCTGGGAAAGGACTCGTGGAAAGTGACACTGAAAAAGCAAAATTGCTAAACAAATACTTCTGCTCTGTTGTTACTAAAGAAGATCCTGGAGATGGACCAGCTGTGACTCCCAAATATAAAAATGGGAATGAAGTAGATACCACACCATTCACAGAATACGAGGTGTTAGAACAACTTGCTAAACTGAAAGTGGACAAAGCCATGGGACCGGATGGGATACATCCCAGGATACTGAAAGAGCTCAGAGAGGTTCTTGCAGGACCGTTAAAGGATGTCTTCAACAGATCCTTGGAAACAGGAGAGGTTCCTCAGGACTGGAGAATGGCTGATGTCGTACCTCTACACAAAAGTGGTGACAGGGAAGAAGTGTCAAACTATAGGCCCGTGAGCCTTACCTCAGTGGCGGGAAAAGTAATGGAGGCGCTCCTGAAAGAGCGAATAGTGAACTTTCTCAAAACCAACAGGATGTAAGATCCGAGGCAACATGGTTTTACCGAAGGACGGTCTTTCCAAACAAATCTGATTGAGTTCTTTGACTGGGTGACCAAGGAACTAGATCGGGGCATGCGATGGATGTCATCTACCTGGATTTCAGCAAAGCCTTTGATGCTGTTCCTCATAGGAGGCTTGTCAACAAACTCAGTAGCTTGGGGATGGGTACCAAGATGGTAAACTGGATTAGAAATTGATTGACTGACAGACGACAGAAGGTGATTGTACATGGAGCTCACTTGGATGAGAGGAAGGTGATTAGCGGGGTGCCCCAGGGTTCGGTCCTGGGCCCGGCACTGTTCAATGTATTTGTGAGTGATATTGCTGAAGGACTGAATGGAAGAGTCTGTCTTTTTGCAGACGATACAAAAATTTGCAACAGAGTGGACTCCCCCGAGGGAGTGGTTAACATGAGGAAAGATCTACAAAAGCTGGAAGACTGGTCTAATGCTTGGCAACTACGATTTAATGCGAAAAAGTGCAGTGTCATGCACTTGGGTAGCAGAAATCCAAGGGAAATGTACAAGATAGAGAGTGAGAGGTTGGTTTGCACAGTTCAGGAGAAAGACCTTGGTGTGATTATCTCTGATGATCTCAAGGTGGCAAAACAGTGCGACAAGGCGGTGGTAAAAGCCAGGAGGATGTTGGGCTGCATACAAAGAGGGATTACCAGCAGAAAGGAAGAGGTACTTATGCCACTGTATAAGTCACTGGTGAGGCCTCACTTGGAATACTGTGTTCAGCTTTGGAGACCGTATCTTGCAAAAGATGTAAAAGACTGGAAACTGTTCAGAGGAAAGCGACCAAAATGATTTGGAGCCTGCGTCAGAAGCCTTATGAGAAGAGACTTGAAGACTTAAATATGTACACTTTGGAGGAGAGGAGGGACAGGGGAGATATGATTCAGACCTTTAAATACTTAAAGAGAAATGATGAACAAACAAACCTCTTCCAAAGACGGGGAAGCTGTAAAACTAGAGGGCATAACATGAAGCTGCAAGGTGGTAAATTGAAAGGCAATGTCAGGAAATATTTTTTCACTGAAAGGGTGGTGGATGCTTGGAATGCCCTCCTGATGGAAGTGGTGGGGGCAAACATGGTGACGGAATTCAAAAAGGCATGGGACAAACACAGTGGATCCCTTTACAGCAATAGGATAAAACAAGATAAACGGTACCATCTAACTTCTGAACCATATAACGTCTCAACAAATAGGGGTGTCCTACATGGAGTGGTGGGTTTACCCCTAAACAAAGACATGGGGAGGGGTGGCCTGCACAGAGCGACAGGTGCACCTACTCTTGCCATCTTGCTGGGCAGACTAGATAGACCATGCTGGTCTTTATCTGCCGTCATTTACTATGTTACTTTGTTACTATCTATATTATGTTTATGTTGTCTTTAAAACAGCTATTACAGAATAAAATTAAAAACTAAACATATTTAAATCCTGATGTTTTGTATTTGTTTACCCCTTTAATTCTAAGTTCTGAGCACTTTAACAAAATGGAACAAAAAATATATCTAAGTAGCAAGTATTTCATTTCAAAAATCACGCTGCTTCCCTTCATTCTTCTCTTTACTAAAATATCGTCATTAAAACAGAATATTCCTGTGTCTCACCTTGGAACATAAACCTCCACTTTCTGTTTCTTTACAGAGTTGGCCCACTCTTCTATTACGTGGGCTTTCAGAAGCGGCTCCAATGCGACTAAGGGCACTTCTTGTCTGGAAAGAATTATCATCATACTTATCGTGTCCCCTTCATATGGTATTTCCAGAACTTGGTAGATACCTCCTGCCTCATTGGAACCATCACTGAATTCCCCTAAACAAAATGAAGGATAAAACCTTTCATAAGTATTCCTAATTTAATCCGTCCTAGCATCTCAGAGTTCAAAGATAGTCCCATCCATTGCATCAGTCTCTAAAGATGGCAGGGAAGCGAGCACCAGGAAGATGGGAAAATGATCACGAGAGGCAGGATATAAAATGAACGAAGCACACCCCATTCCATGCAGAAATTACTGTGCACCTCAGTGTTAACTGCTTAACACAGTTTAGTGAAAGACAGCACAGTTACTTACCTGTAACAGGTGATCTCTGGGAACAGCAGGAATTAGTCCTCACAACCCACCCACCTCCCCTAGGAGTTGTATCTTCTATCTATCTTCCTTTCCTCTCTCTATTGTCTCAGCTATAAACTCGAACTGAGGAGAGCTGGTCAGGAAGGCGGGAAGGCAGCGCGCATGTGCAGTGGGAGGCCCCAAAAGCTTCCTTCTGGGAAGCTGGGGAGCTTTCCCGCGCAGGCTCCGTCGGTTCCGACGTACCCATATGTGAGGACTTATTCCTGCTTGTTCCTGGAGATCCCCTACGTACAACATAGGTAAGGTGCTTAGAAAGTTGGAAGATAGAGTGTATAGATGTGCCAAGAGAAACCGTTCAGTGATATCAACCCAGTAAGGAGATATTGCTGTCCCCCCTCCCCAATTCCTTCATGTCAAAACCTTTGCTATACATTAAAATCCTTTGCCTCTTATTGTCTAATATGGTAGTTTTTAATGTATAAAATACCAGTCTTATCTTTTTTTTCTAGAGCGAGCACAAACAAAATAAAATGTTATAGCTGATTAATATTATGTTGTGCCTTTATGGAAGAAAAGCAAACAGGCAGTAAGACAGCAACTACTAGACATAGATCTTATATAGAACTGGCAGTGAGGGATTACTATTTATTGTACTAAAGACTAAGACTATTAATTTTTTCAACTGGTGTAAATATATTTGCTTTAGGACTACATTTACTGACGTGTGCTACCATATTAGCATACACTGACACATCAATAACTATGCCCGACTGCATCAAATAGCACATGCTAACATGCATCAATGTGAATTAGCACAGTAAAGCACAGTTACTTACCTGTAACAGGTGATCTCTGGGAACAGCAGGAATAAGTCTTCACATATGGGTACGTCGGTACCGACGGAGCCTGCGCGGGAACGCTCCCCAGCGTCCAAAGAGAAAGTCTTTGGGAGCATCCCACACGCATGCGCGCTGCCTTCCCACCCATTCACTTCCCTCTCATCAGTTGGGTTTGTAGCTGAGACCGAAGGAGGGAAGTAGACAAATTAGAGAGAGAGAGAGAGAACAACTCCTAGGGGAGGTGGGTGGGTTGTGAAGACTTATTCCTGCTGTTCCCAGAGATCACCTGTTACAGGTAAGTAACTGTGCTATCTCCAGGAACAAGCAGGAATGAGTCTTCACATATGGGGACTCCCAAGCTAGAGATGCCTAGAGGAGGTCCCAGCATGTTGCAAATCTAATAGATGGGCCATGCTATTTCCCAGAACCTCAGGCATCCAAGGGATGGAGGGTAGGAGTTGAATTAAAAGGGGTGTGCTTTGGAACAGCTTGACTAAACAAGGCGTCTAGAGGGGAGTCCTTGTGTAGATAATAAATGTTAGTAAAAATTGAATTCCAATTTTCTAATGTGGACCTCACTCAAAGTATTGCGAAAGTATTTGTTGAGGGTAATATGGTCTGGTGCTAAGAGCCAGTACATTATCCTCAAAGAAATTACCTCACTGTGAAGTAGAGGAAAATAAATTTTGCAATACAGGCAGAGGTCAGAAGTCTTAATGGCTAGAACTAATCCCAGAAGAAAAAACTGGGGGAGTTTAAAGAGGTTGGACTTTGGAGGAGAAGCAAAAGCTTCTGTAGGCCAAAGTTTGAAGCTCTTTGTCCTTGGGGCAGAATAAGGCTCTAGGAAAGAGAGGAGATAAATCTGATTGGTTTGCAGAAAAAGGATGGGTCTTTAAGACCCCTCTATCCAAATGAAAGAGAGAAACATTTGTGGTAGGCGGTGTAGCCTCCAATTTCTTGAAGATCAGTAATGTCTTCCCTAAGTGATGTCACTTAGGATAATGACTTTACATGGAGAGCTTCAGATGCAACGTAACCGGAAAGGTTACGGTAAAAGAAGGTAGTTTCTAATTACCATAGAAATTGGCTGTCCATTTAAAACGCTATGGTATACTGGAACAGCATTAATATGGACAATAACAAATCCAGCATACCATATATATATATAGAGAGAGAGAGAGAGAGAGATCCACTTAATAACAAGAAGGGATAAGACCTGCTTGAGAATATAGATAGAGAATCTTTCTGGTTACACATGGAAGAACCATGGAGAAGGTTACATGGAAACCAGTGGAATGTTCAAACTTAGAAGGAAAGGTCTAGATTTCTTTAAAAATTCTAGCCTTTGAATAACCAGAAATGGAGACCTACGTGAAGGGGTGCAGAGGAGATCCTTAGTCTTAAGACAACAAGTATGGATCCTTCTAGAACTTCAGTGTGGAGAAGAAGACGCAATATAAGGGGATACCATGTTTGCCCCTCTATGAGGGCAATATGAGTATCATGCATTCTTTGTTCAGCATAAGTTTCAGTGAAGCATTGGGAATTAGAAGGAATGCACTAGACAAGGACCGACTGCAGTGAAAAGGAATGCATCCCTGTTGCAAGGGTTCCACTGGAGATGTGGAACAACCCAGGGAATTGAGCAATTCTTTATGCTTTCACGTGGTCTAAGCCCTGGTTCCTTTTCCTTATAAGGAAATTTTAAGGAAGATGGCAAGAGTAGGAGAAACCAGTCATGTAGGAACATGACTGGGGAAAGCCTTTTTAACCATCTGGAAGCTACCTACTAGGAATGGCTCTGACGCTCTCTGGCAAAGGCCCATAGTTGCAGAGCTTTTTTGTATAATTGCAGAGAGCATGTTGTAGGTTGCTTAGGTGAGATCTGGCTGTTTAATTGCCAGTGTGCAACCTAATCTATTCTGTTAGAGCCAAAAAGAATTGAAGATGGCTAAGAATAGTAGACAGGCTGGTTGACTGCAATGATAAACTGTCCAAGTAGGTTTTGGAACCTCTCTTGGAATTATCTGTTATTAAGGCAGCAGAAAAAGTTAGGTCCTATAGATTGGAAAAGGACCGACAGACATAATTAGGAGTGGTAAAACTCAATTATGGTCTGATAAGCTGTCTTAAAAGAAATATTTGAGAAGATTGCAAAGGGGAAGAAAGCTCTGTATGAAAACCACTTACTGGAGTAGGTATTGAATAAAAACCTATGGGCTTAAAAAGTAAGCCCTCCAGTTGAATAGTATCACTCTTAGACTGAATGTGTCGACTAAGAGGGATAGAAAGTAATACAGAGTTGTGAAGACTTACAATTTGGTAAGTCTCTGAAAAAGGTAAAGCCCCCCTGCAGTCAAAACTATGAGATATCCTCGTACAGGAAAACTGTCAAGGTGAAGGGCATAGCCTATCTTGTAATTAGTTGTTACTCCTCTTTTTCCTTCAAAAGGAGAGGAGAAACCTGTTACCTGTAGGGCATGATTATCCTCAATAGCTCTAGGAGCTAAAAGAATGGATTTCTCTTGTGGCAAGAGATTCATGCCTAGAGTCGAGGATTGAGTCACTGTATCACTGATCTCTCAGTAAGAATGAGATGAACTGTAGATGCTTCTGTTGATAAGAAGTAGGTTAGTGGTTCTAAACCTCAAACAGGAAAAATAGATTAAATGAATAAAATATCAGAAACCCTGCGACTGCTGCGTTTGCTGAGCCTGTTGAGGTTTTAATTTTCTTAGCCTGGTTTGATGTTGCCCTTCTTTGGAAACATCTGCATGATGGGTAGAAGACGAATAAAACTTTTTCCCCTTAGGGGGATAAAGTGTTTTAGGAGATTTTTTATTAGCTGGGATAGAGGAAAGTTTTGACAATCCTCTGAAAGCAACAATATCAGTGTTTAACTGATTAGCTTGGAATAAAGCATCCTTGTTAAAGAGATTTTCACCCGTACAAGGAGTATTTCCCAGCCTTTCTTGTACCCATTTGTCAAAGTCTGAAGCTTGGAGCCAGGCCATGCGTCGTGCCCCTATGGCTATAGCAGAGGTTCTGCTAATAGACTCAAAGCAGTCCAGGGAAGCACGATTAAGGAACTTAGCAACATTTTGAGCATGACTGACTAATAAGAAATAGTCTGCTCTTTTATGTTCTTGAAGAAAAGGGTTCAAAAGCTTTAAGTTCTTTGTTACCTCTTCAAGAGATAATCCCATATAGAAAATATATGAGATAATTCTTGCTGAAAGCATGGATGCCTGGAAGCATCGACGTCCAAAGGCATCTAAAGTCCTAGACTCACGACCTGGCGGATAAGAGGAGTGCTTCTTTGCACTCTTAATACGCCTCATTGCTGATTCTACAGCAATAGAATGATGAGGAAGTTGAGTCTTTTGAAAACCTGGATAAGGTGGCACCTTGTACATACATAATGTCAAGTGTCTTAGAATGTGGGGATACCGTTAAAGGAGTTTCCCACATTCTTAATAGTAGATCCTGTAAGCTCTGATGCAAAGGAAGCATGATCACCTCCTTTGGAATCCGGTGGAATTGCAGAGTCTCTGAATCCCCTGGTATGGATTCTTTACCAGGTATAGAAATGGCAAGTAACTTTGCCATATCAAGCAGAAAAGCTTGAAAAGAAATCTCTCCTGAGGAGAACCCCCTAAAATGAGGGGTAAAGGCTAGAATTGTTGAAAATTCAGCCTTGGTACCGATGGATTCATCCCAGTCATCAGGATCGGAAGACTTGAAAGGATGAAGCATCAGATTTTCTTTAAAGCGATGTCTTTGGTACCGCCCGAGGTCGGTACCGAGACGAGTCGGTACCGAATCCTCCATGCTAGAGAGCAATTCCAGGCTCAGCATCGAAGGAAGCGAGTCTGTCGAAGCAAGCATGGATGGTATCGACACCAGTGCCGATGTCGATACCGGTAACGGTACCGAAGCCAATACCGATACTCGAGGAACGGTCTGCAGCAACTCTAGCGGTACCGAAGTAGCTGAGAGCACTAGACTACGTTCATCGGTGAGGAGTGTTTCATCCATCACCATGGCCGATGCTGGGATGTCGGTACCGCTCGAAGCGGCCACAACCACCAAGCATGGCCCAGGTATGTTCATCGAGGTAAGAACCCCGGGAACAACCTGAAGCCCCGTTAATGCTTTGGAGCCCGAAGACTCCCGCCGGGGCTTTATTGCCAAAATGTCCTCGAGGGCAACGCCAGAGGCATCTCGATGCTTAGAAGGAGATCTACCACTCGAGGACTGGCTAGTCTTTACAGACTTTTGTTTGGTTACCTGATCCTGTGAAAAAGAAGATATTCTGGCTGGTGACATAGAGTCCGATGTGAACCGGGTATCGAGTTGTGCTCGATCCTGAAGACTTCTTCTGTTCGAGCTCCAGCAGGAGAGACACTCCAGTGGGCAATGGTCAGGACCTAAACATTTTAGACACCAAGTATGAGTGTCTAAAAATATATCTGTACCACCAAACTTTGAGCATTTCTTAAGGATAGTGGCTGGCTTTTCCATAATGGAAGGATAGAGGCCTAGTGGCCTAGAAACCGTCAGGCACTAAACAGGAAAACAATTCCTAGAGAAAAGAAGAAATTTTTTAGTAAAAAGAAAGAAAAGCACTGGCGGTACCGGTGGTGTCGAGGGAAGGCAGACGCGACCACAAAAAACTAAGAATAACAAGAAGAATTTTCTGCGGTGACAGGAATACGTCCTGCCGGCTCCGCGGAAAACGGAAAACTGATGAGAGGGAAGTGAATGGGTGGGAAGGCAGCACGCATGCGTGTGGGATGCTCCCAAAGGCTTTCTTTTTGGACGCTGGGGAGCGTTCCCGCGCAGGCTCCGTTGGTACCGACGTACCCATATGTGAAGACTCATTCCCGTTTGTTCCTGGAGATTGCATTTTAGCAAATCCAGTCCTACATATTATTCTCTCTGTGTTGTACACTTTTCAGCTTGAACAAAATAAGTACAGGACAGCTTTCAAAAAACGGCTTTCAAAAATGCATACACCTTCTAAAATGCAGAGCAACATTTCCAGAATTTATTTTGTGTGCACGCTAAAATGATTCAGCTAACTGTGGAAAAGTTTAAATAATTACTGAATATCAAACAAACCCAAGTCAGCCTGTTTATTTCAGCATTAACTAAATGAGTTCATGACCGGCCAGCTTACGTCCTTTGGATAACGCACTGGAGCTCTGTGATAGATTAATTAGACAAAACAGCAGAATTTTATGGGGGGGGTTTCATGCTGTTGCTCTTCTCTATATTAGAAGCAATCTGTGCCTTGCAATCTCCAGTGTGCTGATAATTATATTTCCTCCTCCTCATTAGAAAGAAAAAAAAGACATATGTCCAGGGCCATGTGTATTTTTGACTAATACTTCCTTGGTTGCCTATTGTAAACAAACATGAATAATACCCTAATCCTTTCCTATTTAGGTTACCAGTATTATATACTGAAATTAAAAAAAAACAACACATTCAAATCAGTTGGAATTATTTGTAGCAACTCTATGCCACAGCTTCTTCTATGCATCTTTGTCCAATATGTTTGCAGTTACCATTAAAGTCCTGGAGAAGCACATAGATATGTGAAGATCAATTTTAGATACATTATGGAGAGGAGAATTATGACATCCAGGGGATTTCCATCTTTTTCTTTTTTTAAAACACAGAGGGTCTACCAAACAGAGCCTCTTGTCAAGATGTGCAGGAGCGCATGTCGATCTTTCCCCGCATCCGGCAAGAGCAGCGATTTCAAAAAGCTCCACATGGTGGGAAAAAGACATCAAGCTTTCCCTCAAACAAACACTGGAGCAGCTTTTAAAAAATCAATGCTATCTACGCACTCCCAATCATCCCCTAGCCCAGCAATCATACACCACAACAGCACTATCACCACCCGACATCACAACATAACCGATATCCACTATTACAGCCCCTCCTGAAAGCCAAATTCCTCCTCCTCCAGCAGATCTCCCCACCCTCCACAAGGGGTCAGGCATTGTGTCCATATTTGGCAGCCTACTCTATAACAGTATTAGCGTGATAACTACTAGGGATCATGGGTGCCATTTTTAATCTGGGACTGAGCAGGAGTGACTAGGGATCACTCCTACTCCTGGCAGACTACCAAAAACTCCAGCAAGAGCAAGGAGGGGGGAGGATTCTATGTCATGGGGGTGCTGGCTGCCAGTACTGTCATCGGGGGAGAATGCCGGTGGGGTGACTGGCCTCACCTTTTGCACCTGCCCCCTGTCTTTTTTGGGGCAGGTGTAAATTGTTTCTGGTTTATTATTTGATATAGTGCCTTTATGCGAGCAGTTAAAGAGGTTTACCGCAAAATATTCAACAGCAAAGCAAGAAAGGAAGGCCATGTCTACAAGTAAAAGGGAGTATAAAGAAAATGAAGTCAAAAGAGAGAGACAGAGGGATGAGGAGAGGTTGATTCTTTTATATCGATATAAATTCCCCTTGTAAAATGAGTAATTTACATCAATATTTTACACCCACCCAAACCACTCCTCACAATCTCTACATGGTGTGGGATCACCATGTGTCATCAGTGGCTTTCTAAATTGCTATTGCACGTCTAGGCCATCTACACATTTAAAAGCCACTATTTATATGTGGGAATGCTTCTACAGGATGGGCTCAGGCCAGTTTGTCTGCAGCTCCTTAACTTTTTAACTTTATTTAAGCTTTTAAGTTTATTTCAACTTGCGATTAGTTTAGATTTTAACTTCTCTGGCCATTTTCTTTGCTAATCTTTCTATTTACTTTATTTTCTCAATCCAAAATTTTAGTTTCTTTCTTTCATTGATTGGATTTTATTGTGCACTGCTTTGCTGTTCATGCTAAAAGCATTATGTTTATGTCCACTAAGCATCTGCTGATTTCAAGAGATTTAGAAGTTAATTAACAAAAACCCAAAGTGATGTTTATACTAAAAATGCCTTACAAATTTTAGGGTGTTTATTAATTACTACCTTCTATTTTTCAAGCTATATTATGAAGATACTTTTAAATTTGGAAACTAAAAATGTTAGGTCTAAACATGACAAAAAATGTTTGGGAATGGAGACATTATGGTGGTGTTAAGGATAATGACATTACAAGATAGAAAAAGGCAAGAATAGAAGGGAAATGTTAATTTCACTATACTATATCCCAAAAATATCAACTTGTAAAGCATAAATAAATTAAAATTAGAAATGTTTCCATAGGGCAATAAAATGCACCTAAAAACAGGAGCAGCCTTCATGGTCATCTATAGAACTTCATCCATACCATGGCGTATGTTCCCTACAATGCAATGACGACATATGTAAGCAAAATGATCCTAACAAACTCCTCCCAGTAATTTCAGGTCAATTTAGTTAACAACAAAAAGTTCATATACTTTCTCTTCTCCCTTTCATGATGGACAAAATTACACTTCGCAAGGTATCACAAGTAACAATTTTATGAATAATCTATATTTTTCTAAGAAATCAAGAAAATGCAACATTCAAACAAGCTTTTCTACTGCTTACCATAATAAAATTCACCCTGTTGGTACATCATTGGGATCTGCACCTCACTTTCGTCATCTTTAGTAAATGAGAAGGCCCTGGTGTTCTCAGGCCTGAACTGCGACTTCCAGTTGCCCTTGAAGTACACAGCATTGACTAGGACCAGCTGTGTAAAATCACTAAAGTCCCTCGATGAGAAGAGATCAGTTATATGGTCTGTCGGATTAAGAAGGAAGCATTTATTGATCGCCTACAACAGTATCAAATCAGATAATCTATGCTTTCCCCAAATATAAGAGGCAAGACGCAACACCCATTAACAGAAAAATTGCCACTACAGACATACAAACTGCTTATAAGTCAGTTCACCTTATCATTAGAGTGTTTAAAATGTAACCTGGTCTAGTCACCTTAGTGCTCTTTAGCACCTGAGAAACGTTGTATACAGATAGCAGCAGCTCTAGAATTAGTATAACACTGACCACAACAAATCAGCTTATTTAAGCACGTATCATCACTGCTTCAGCTCCTATTTGCTATGTTCTGCTAAAAATAAACATATCTAATGACTGGTGTAGCAAAAGAGTAATGAAAACAGACTTTCCAACGTCCTTATACCAGGTATGCCACGAGACCCTTTCACTACAAAGCCTCAGGAGAAGAGATCTCAGCATCTGCCCTTGCAGTCAATGCACAGACAATACACTTAATGCCTCCTATTGAAGTGGTATTAAGTGGAATGTGTTATCTGTGGCATTAGATGAACAGGGGTTAATGGCAAGGTGCAGTCCATGAAAACTCCCTGCCCCATTCCATGCTATGCAGTTGATGAGATGTCTCCATGTCAACTCTTAATGCGGGATAGAGGTGATATGATTGAGACGTTTAAATACCTCAGTGGCATAAATGCACAGGAGGAGAGCCTCTTTCTATTGAAGGCAAGCTCTGCTATGAGGGGACATGGGATGAGGGTGAAAGGGGATAGATTCAGGAGTGATATGCGGAAATATTTCTTTACGGAAAAAGTGGTGGATTCGTAGAATAGTCTCCCAGTGGAGGTGGTAGAGATAAGGACGGTATCTGAATTCAAAGAAGCATGGGACAAACACAGAGGCTCTCTAAAGGAAAAAAAGGGGACTGTTGTAGTGGTTGATATGGAAGGGTCGACTGGATAGGCCATGTGGTCTTTTTCTGTCGTCATTTTTCTATGTTTCTTAATGCACAAATCCCTGCCTTTAACACACATTGATAAAAGACACATACACTCCCCCCACACACACATATACAACATACGTGAATGTGCTAGCTAGTTAGAAAGCAGCATTTTAACAAAAAATAATTTTAAATGTTTGGACTGTACTGATCCACTATAAAACAAGAATGGTTAAATAAAATAACTCAGAAATTAAAAGCCCATTATCACTACTCATTCAGCACTTCCAATTCTTCTATGAAATACCAGATTCAGAAAGCTCTCCCCTTCGCAACCCCCAACGTACAAGATTACATGCAAGTTCATTCTATGGGTTTCCTATCCCTTTGTGCCTGTGGCATGGGAAAACATGATAAATGAAAGTAACGACCTTCCTCAAGGAAAAGGACAAGGGATACAAGACTGGAAATGGAATGTATCAGGCGTGGGGTAAAAACAGTGGATTTCTCATGACAAGGAAGGAAGGAGATCAACCGGCGTCTAAGGCGCGAATTTGGCCGCACTACATGGTCTTCGCAGTTTGCATCTGCATTATATTTGACATCTCTACGATTACCCCCTCTTTGGTGAAATCAATGGGGCCGTGGCTCTGATATCACAGAGAAGCCGCTACTGCCATTTAGTAAACATACCCCTTAGAGTAACTGTATAACTAGCTTTAAAAGGTTTTCGGAGAACATAATACAGGCTTCTCATTACCTGTGTAATTTATCCCATTTATTGGACCAACAATGCATTTTTAACTAGCTTTTTGGAGGTAAAACTTTTCTAGTCAGTGGGACAAAAATATCAGTGAACATTTTTATCTTAGAAGGTCAAAATTACAAAGAAAGAAAAAAGCTAGGCAGCGGAATTGCGAGTTCCAGGGCAATATCACCTAAGGTTTACATTCATTTTCCATATGCACTCTTTAGTTTTAGATAGGAGCAAAACTGAACATGAAAACAATCCTTACAAAACAAGGATTAAAAAAATCTTTTCTGAAGTATTATCATTATAATTTTATAGCAATACCAAGTGTACACGGCCTCAGAAAGCAGATCTTTATACTCATTATGGCGTTTAAGCTTAAAAAAGAATTCTACAATATCACAAGAAAAAAAACGAAAAACTTACTATTTGTGTGATTCTCCACCCACTTGTTGATGTGGTTGGCTACAGCCGAGCTCTGACTGAAATCAACATTTTCTACTTGTGCTTTGAAGTACTTTGTTATTAACTGCAGAAACTTGTCATGGACATGAAATCCATTTTGCACATACATAGAGTTTACAATTTTCATCACATAGTGGTTTTCCTCTGCAGTTAAACTCTCTGAAAGATCCTTCAAGAATGAAAATTCCTCACCTACAAACACACATGGAATGTGCAGAGAGAAAGTAATACAATGAATATTCTATATACAGGATATGTAAATTATTTAAATATACCTTGTGTGCTAAAAGGAAAGAGAATAACACACTGTGCTCAACCCAGGAGAATGAATCCATGATTTGAGGACATTACTATATTTCTACAAGAAAGTTCAAACCAATTTTCTTTGGGAGTCACTATTACTTCACAGGTTGAGACTAGTATAATTGGCTGGGAACTTCTGTGTTGGTCAGATTTAAAGCCAGTAGAAATGTCATTAAAATAAAGACTATAAATCCATTTATAATCACATTTTTAGCCTTATATTTTTGAAAATTTCTAGAACAATTTTCCTAAATGGTGATTTTTCTCTTCCAAAAGAGATTCTAAGACAAGTAGCAAGATCTAGTAAGATCAAGCAGTGATGATTCTTAAGTTAATAATCCTTAGGATCTAGAAAGCTAGGCATTAGTGCCCGCAACAAGACTTTGTTTAATAAAAATACTGTTTGTTTCACATGTACCCCTTTACTAAATGCTGAACTTACTACCTATTTCAGAACTAAAAATACTGTTTAAGGACAAAATACCATTTTTAAAGGAGTCATATCCCAGCAAATGTTTAATTTCTTTCAGGGTGGATCCACGGGCACCGAGTTCCATCATTCCCAAAGCGATGGCAGTACTCAAGGGGGAAAAGAAAATATTCTCATCTTCTCCAGTTGCTCGCAGCTTATGGTAAATATTTACCGACATCTCAGTAATGGCTTTGTTGGGTACATTTGTACTAAAGGTCGAAGTGTGTAAAACCAGCAAAGACAATATTCCAAAGACGTACATTGCTCTGACCTGAAAGACAGTATAGAGTTAGGAACTTTAAAATAATGAAAAAAAGCACAAACTACAGGGCTTATTCTGAAACACAATCTTCAAATTTTCATGTATATTTTATTTTCTCAACATGCCAGACCTGCATATGTAAATTATACAGACGCAGTATCCGTCTTTTTTGATCTATAACAGGTTGACTCCTCCATCATGTGCAAGCACTTTTGTCATTTGACCAGCAATATGTAAAATTCCACAAAGGGGGACCAAACCTATCATACCACCTTTCAAGTACTACAGTCATCAGAGCCATTAAAATACAAAATGTAAGCTAGAGATAAAATAAAATCAATACATCGGGAAGATGTATTACAACTATTAGATAAACTGAAGAGCAGCAAATCACCTGGGCCGGATGGTATACATCCAAGGGTGTTGAAAGAACTGAAATATGAGATTGCAGACCTACTATTAGTAATCTGTGAATTTTCATTAAAATCATCTGTAATACCTGAAGATTGGAGGATCGCCAATGTAACGCCAATTTTTTAAAAGGGTTCCAGGGGTGATCCGGGAAACTACAGACCGGTGAGAGCCTGACGTCAGTACCGGGAAAAATGGTAGAAACCATCATAAAGAACAAAATTACTCAGCATGTAGATAGTCATGGCCTAATGGGAGACAGCCAATATGGCTTTAGACAAGGAAGATCTTGTCTTACTAATCTGTTATGTTTTTTTGAAGGTGTGAATAAACAGGTGGACAAAGGTGAGAAGGTTGATATAGTGTATCTGGACTTTCAGAAAGCCTTTGACAAGGTCCCTCATCAGAGACATTTGGCAAAACTAAAGAGTCATGGGATAGGAGGCAGTGTACTATTGTGGATCAGGAACTGGTTAAAAGATAGAAAGCAGAGGGTTGGGCTAAATGGCCAATTTTCCCAATGGAGAAAGGTGAATAGTGGTGTACTCCAGGGATCTGTGCTGGGTCCGCTGCTTTTTGACATATTCATAAATGACCTGGAAAAGGGAATAACGAGTGAGGTTATCAAATTTGCAGATCACACAAAACTATTTAAAGTTGTTAAAACCCAAGAGGATTGTGGAAAATTGCAAGAGGATCTTGATAAATTGGAAGACTGGGCATCAAAATGACAGATGAAATTTAATGTGGACAAGTGCAAAGTTATGCACATAGGGTAGAACAACCCAAACTATGGTTACACGATGCAAGGTTCCACATTAGGAACCACCACCCAGGAAAAAGATTTAGGCGTCATTGTGGATACCATGTTAAAACCCTCAGTCCAGTGTGCAGCGGCGGCCAAGAGAGCAAATAGAATGCTAGGTATCATAAGGAAAGGAATAGAAAATAAAGCAAAAGATATTATAATGCCTCTATATCATTCCATGGTGAGACCACACCTTGAATATTGTGTGCAATTCTGGTCGCCGTATCTTAAAAAGGATATAGTGTTATTAGAAAAGGGCTTATCAGTTTTGGAGGCGGAGCCAGCAGGGTCTAAGATGGCTGCCTAAGCCTTAAGCTCGGCACCCCCGATCGCAATCCTGCTCCCTAGTACTTTGCTGGAGGCCTCTGCATCTTTGCTTATTTACCATACGGGCTTACGAAATGTCGGTGAGCAAGCCTGTGCGATTAGAGTATAATACAGCAACGGGGTCTGGAGCTAAAAGAGCCAAGCCCAATCCACCCTCGCCGCAAAAGATGGAGAGCGCCGGAGAAGGCCCAGCAGGGCTTCGAGAAGTCTTGGCCGAGATTCGCGCAGTGCGTGAGATGGTTGCTACCAACGGGGAAACCCTAAACGATGTCCAGGCGGATGTAGCGGAACTTAAAGAGTTGAAGCAGCAAATTGCTTCCTTGATGGGGAAGCTAAATAGATTGGATTGCACGATAGCGACTCATGAAGAGTGCTTTAAGCAAGTTGGAATGAATAGTAGGAGAATAGCAACTCTGGAACGAAGCCTGGAGGAGTTGAATAACAGAACTAGGAGAAACAACGTTCGTATAATCGGTATTCCGGAAGGAGTGGAAGGCACTGACATCAAAGCTTTCCTAAGGGCAACAATCCCGAAACTGCTGAGACTAGAATTTGAATTCCCGTTTGAGATTGAAAGGGCTCATCGGATACCGACGCATCCGGGCCCCCAGGTAAAGCAACCGTGCCCAATAATCTTGTGCACGTTGAGGCACTCTCAGGCGGTTCAGATTTTGTCGGTGGCAAGAGCGCTTCCAAATATTCTGTTGGAAGACCATAAAGTGGCGTTCTACCCGGATTTCCACAAGGCGACAGTCGAGAGAAGGAAGCGGCTGCTAGCCTTCAGACCTCAGTTGCAGGCTCTTCAGGCCAGGTATGGTCGATTGTTTCCGGCGAGGATGCGAGTGACTCTTCATAATCAGACACGGATGTTTGAGGATCCATCTGCATTGCGAGCCTTCCTGGAAGAACAAGAGTCCTCGGTGATGAGATGAGGAGCCATGACTGATTCTCATGAGGAGTATGAGTTATAAGGACAGGGCTGTGGGAGTAACTGGACAGTTAAGATGGTAGAGTGGTGTATGAGGGAAATGTATGTTTAGTTACAAGAGGGCTGTTAAACATGGCAATTGTGTTAAAAGCTGGGATTGTAAGTAGGTTGGGTTACTGGGGAGGTTGAATCGGAACAGGAGAGGAGTCGTAAAGGATCGGGACTGCTGGCTGATAGCTGGGGCGGCTACTGGTAATGCTGGCTCACCCATTTGGAGCCTTACATGGGGTTAGGTTAATATCTCCTTGTGGGTTGGCTGTGGGTATGGATATGCATGTCTTATCGTACAGTGATAATGTTTCAGGATGTATTTGTTTGTTATATCTGGCAGTTAAATGTCTTTGGCTAATTCTCTTCTGCATCTTGCACCATGGGTTCCCTTAAGTTTTTATCCCTGAACGTGAAGGGCATTAATAACCCCATCAAAAGAAAAAAGATACTCCTTTATTGTAAAAAAGAGCTGGCTGACGTGGTTCTTTTGCAAGAAACACGGCTAGAGGCCCCTGAAGTCAAGAAGCTCGGAACGAGGGACTACTTGGTGGTGGCCTACTCTGAGGCTAGACAAAAGAAGAATGGGGTAATAATTCTTGTCAAAAGGGCGTTGTCTCCAAGTATTGAGCAGTCGCGGGCGGACTTAGAGGGTAGATGGACATCAGTGTTATTGCAGTTAATGGGCAGGAGATTAGCAATATTTAATATCTATGCCCCCAATATAGATGATGTTTTGTTCTTTCAGAGGTTGGCACTGGAAATACAAGAACTTTCGAAGGTTGAGCTAATTGTGGGAGGGGATTTAAATCTGGTGTTAGATCCATTGCTGGACTGTGCACTCTTCAAACCACATAGACAGGGGCGTGCTGCCTCAGTGATCCTTTCTATAATGCAAGAATTTGAGCTAGTGGATATATGGAGGTTACTACATCCCGTAGAGAGAGATTATTCCTTCTTCTCTCTTCCTCATAAATCGCATTCTCGTATCGACTATTTTTTAGTCTCCCAGTCTTTAATATCTGTGATAGATAGGGCTGATATTTCCGCCACTCACATTTCCGATCATGCGGCTGTTACCTTAGGGGTTTCGTTAATAGATGAACGTATACCAAGATCAGGGGTTTTTTTTAGAAGAACGTTGTTGGATGAGGAAGAGTTTCGAGTATACATGAGGCAAGGTATCACGGAATATTTTCATATAAACCTTCCAGACGCTACTGTGGGATGGGCATGGTGGGAGAGTTTTAAGGCCTTTTGCAGAGCTCAAATATTGAGTTATACAATCAGGGAGCGCAGAGAAAAGAAAGCCAGGTTGACTGCCTTGGACATTCAAATTAAGGCGGGAGAGAGGTTGCTGGTGAGGAGGGCGCAGCCTAGCATTTTACTGTGGCTGCAACGTTTAAGGTACCAGTACAACCAAATACTTAGCGAAGAGGCTGTACAGATTTTTTCTCGACAGCAATCAGGGTACTATCTAGAAAAGAACAAAGCTGGTAGCCTCCTAGCGGGCACTCTAAGGCTGCGTGTGGGAAAGGCAAAAATAGAGGCTATAAGGACTGGTCAGCAGGCACCTCTGGTAAAAAATATAGAAATAGCAGAGGCCTTCAAGGTTTTTTATGATCATTTATACTCCTCCGAAGGTGAGCTGGATAGGAAGGAGTTTCTATCACTGTTGGCACATGTGCCGCATCCCTCTCTGCCAACTCAGTAGGCAGCGGAATTCGATAAAGAAATAATGGTTGGGGAGATTAGGAAGGTGGTGAGAACTGCAGCTAAAGGGAAAGCGGCAGGCCCAGATGGGATTCCCACTGAATTCTACCAGGTTTTTAGTGGGGAGATAATTCCCTATCTGAGGGATTATTTTGAGTGCTTGGAGGCTCAAATGCCGGCTGTAGGCTCCTTCAATGAGGCGACAATAGTTGTTTTGAGTAAACCCGGTAGAGATCCGGTGAAGGTCGAAAATTATAGGCCAATTTCACTGTTAAATGCTGATTACAAGGTGTTTTCATCTATTTTGGCTCGAAGAATAGAATCGGCTATGCTTGACCTGATCCATCCTGATCAGTGCAGGTTTGTCAAGGGGAGAGCGACTTCGGATAATGCGCGTTTGTTGCTAAACCTTTTGTCTGTGTCCGAAAATATGAAGGATCCAGTTGTGGGCCTTTCCTTGGATGCAGAAAAGGCTTTTGATAGATTAGAATGGGTTTTTTTTATTTCAGGTATTGCAATGGTTTGGTTTTGGGGAAAAGTTTATCCGGTATGTTCAGATTTTATATTCTAATCCGTCAGCGAGAATATTGGCCAATGGGGTGTTATCTGCTACTTTTCCCCTTCATCGTGGCACCAGGCAGGGCTGCCCTCTTTCCCCGCTACTGTTCAGTATTGCTTTGGAGCCTTTGTTATTGTTGATTCGTCAGGCCAAGGATATAGGTGGGATAAAGATCGCGGATATGGAAGTAAAGATCTCCGCATACGCGGATGATCTCCTTTTGTTTACTCAGCCTCCCTCGATAGGGGAAGTTTTAAATATTATAGAGAGATATTCATGGCTGTCCGGATATAAAATAAACTGGGCTAAATCTGTGGCGTTTCCTATGAACAAATGGATGACGAAAACGTTGGTTGAGGATTACCCTTTTGTCTGGGCTCCTGTTGAATTTATGTATTTGGGAGTAAAATTTTGTAGTAACATTGATGGAGTCATTGCTCTAAATATTAAGAGTATGACGGAAATCATAAAGTCATTCACTGATCAGTGGTCGCCACTCCACCTGTCTTGGTGGGGTAGAATAGAATCAATAAAAATTGGACTGATGCCCAAGATAAACTATATATTGGAAATGCTTCCAGTCGAGCTGCCCCAAAACCTTTACTGTGGACAGAGAGGTTGTTAATAAATTTTTTGTGGCGTGGCAAACTGCCCAGAGTTGCAACTAGAAAACTGAAGGCCAAGAAAAGTGAAGGGGGTGTACAATTACCAGATTTTAGGAATTACCATCACGCGTTTAGGCTTAAGCAGGGAGTGTACTGGGTGGTACTGGATTCTAGGGGAGAGAAACCCACATGGCTGAGTGTGGAGGAGCACTTAGTCGCTCCTATTCTTTTAGCACTGCTAAATGGCATGAAGCTCCCGGAGTCCTTTTTGGCAGGCAGAGTAATACGTGCTACCCAGCAATCCTATCATGAGCTAGCACAAGTCTTGGAGGACCTCCCAGCAGGCCCTCAGCCATTGTGGTATAGCACTAGCCTTAAGATTGGTCATAAATTAATACTGTGGGAAGATTGGGCAAATAAGGGCATTTGGCAAATTGGGCAGTTAGTCCGACTCCAGCGGTGGAAAACATTCGAAGAGTTGAAGCAAGAATTTGCTCTGTCTGCACAGCATCATTTCCAGTGGCTACAGTTAACACATTACCTGCTAAAAGCTAATATTCGAGCGGTGGATTTGGAGAATGAGTGGAAGCTAAAGGGGGTGGCTGAACAGCACGCAGGGTTGATGGGTGCATCCTCCAAATTTTATGTGATGTTAAGGGATAGGCCCTCCTTAATGGTGTCAGGTCCTGGTAAAGCATGGGAATTTGACCTGGGGATTAGTATCCCACAGGTACACTGGGAGGGAATTTGGGGGCGGGTTAATAGGGTTTCCAAGGGAGCGTCAATAACTCAGGCGTTGTTTTTTTTCACTCATAGAGCTTATGTAACCCCAGTAAAACTTACCAAGTGGGACCCTAAAGTAGGAAACAAGTGTTGGACCTGTGGTCATTCCCCTGGCACCTTAGAACATATGATGTTCGCATGCCCACATGTTCAGGCATTTTGGAGGAATATTTGGAGCAAGATGCAAGAGATATTGCGTTTTCAAGGACAGTTAACCTGGAAGACAGTAATCCTCCGCTCCAAAGACTGTGACATACCATTAGTCAAAGCAAAAGTATTCCTGTTTGATTTCATGATGGCTGTTGCCATCAAGTTGATTGTAAGCTGCTGAAAGGACTCAACAAAGTTAGATGCTCTGTACTGGTGGAATTTAATATGTATGTATGCAGGTTATGAGAAAGAACAGTACAAAAGAAACTTTCAAAAAATGTTATCAGATGTAGGTCAGGGTCCAAGTTGGAAAGGTTGTAAGGCTATCTCAGGAAGGTTAAAATGGAAATAACTAGATGAGTTTGCTGCTGCCAGAGTATCACATTTCAATTAATTGTGGTTTGTTTATTAGGATAAGACATGCAAATAGAAGAGTAGAGCAGGGTACACGAGGAGACTGGGGAAGGGGGGGGGAATGAAGGGGGGGGAAGGGAACAGGGGGTTCTGTTTGTATTTTCTTTCTTCTTGTACTTGGTGTTTGAAGTGGTGTGGTTGGAACAAAATTCAATAAAAATGCATTAAAAAAAAAAAAAAAGGAAAGGGCTTATCAATGCCAGATCCATACGAAACAAAATTAACACAATAGCAGACCACATAGAAGATCAACGACCTGACATACTGTGCATCACAGAAACATGGCTCACCCCCACCGATAATATACTACTTAATCAATTAGTACCATCCACCTACTCAACATTCAACTACACACGTGCACAGCGGAGAGGAGGAGGGGTCTTGATCCTCGCAAGGAACAGCCTAAGATTCAAGTCACGAAGTGCCTCAAACACAAACCAATGCAACACCATCACTGTGGAAAACAAACGGATGGCCCTATGCCTCACCTACAGAGCCCCGAATGTGCCACCAGATGAACTAGCCTCAACTCTAGAAGAGGTCTGTGCCGTCAACACAAATCACAAACTCCTGCTACTATTAGGAGACTTCAACCTAAACTCTACCAACACAAATGATGCAGAAGCTTTTCTACGAGCTATGGGATCCTTACAATACACCCAACTGGTCAACACCCCGACACGGATCATCACCAGACCTCATATTCATGCCCAAATATCTAATGGACAGCGGTAACATATCAACTCCCAATGTCACACCGGTACCGTGGTCAGACCATCACATAATCAAAATAAAGTTTACGCCACAAGGGCGAAACCACGACGAGAACCTGGACAACCCACCAGCACAAAGAAGATTTAAAAGTTTCGACAGGGACCAATTTCTAAAGGACACTCTACGCCACCTGAACTCAAAAGCAGAGGATCTAGACGAACAAATCTGAAAATGGAACAGCATCATCAATGCGGCTGCCAAAGCCACTGAATACAGACCCAAGATAGCTCGCCGCACCAGAGCACATCACACACCCTGGTACTCAAAAGTCATACGGAACGAGAAGAGGGAACTCAGGAAGTTGGAACGGCGATGGAGACACACCAAGTCGCCCAACACTCAGGCAATATACTTAACAAAACAAAAGGAATATAACAAACTCATCAACCAAACGAAGAAAGAATACCACACTAACATCAAACTCAAAGCAAACAACAAACCGAGAGAACTCTTCGAAATTGTGAAAATCCTCACCAAGGAACAGAAAACCGAGAGCGAAGTGCAAATAGACCCACAAGCATTCGCAGACCACATCAAAGAAAAATTCCATGCATCTTCACAATGGAAAACAGACACAAGCAGCAAACCAACCCCCCCCCCCAAGAAAAACTTGGGACAAATTCAGCACCCCATCCACAAAGCAGCTCTCACACATCATCACCGCACTCAATACAAGCATGGCCCCAACAGACCCATGCCCAGTTACATGGATTAAGAACAACCCAGCAACCTACAGACCTATCTCAAGCATCCCTCTACTGGCTAAGATTATTGAGAAAGCAGTAAAACATCAGCTACAAGACCACATTGACAACCACGCACAACTGGACCTCAACCAACACGGTTTCCGCCCCAACCACGGAGTCGAAACACTCCTGTTATACCTATTTAACGACATACTACTGTACACCTCATAGACAATAGCAAGAACGGAATACTCATGATCTTCATCGACATTTCATCAGCATTTGACACAGTGGACCATGGAACTCTACTAACAAGACTTCAGAACATCGGATTACACGGGGCCACTCTGAGGTGGTTCCACTCCTACTTAACAGACAGACAGATACAGGTCAAGATCGGTTCCAACACATCCCGACCCATAAAGGTCATGCAAGGCGTACCTCAAGGATCCGCCTATCAGCACTATTATTTAACATCTACATCCAGCCAATATGCAGAATCATAAAAGAACACAGGATAAAATACACAATCTATGCAGACGACATAATGATATACACACCTATCACCCTCGACAACCCAGACTACACCAAGATAACTGAATGTCTCAGGCACATGAACAGCTGGCTTCAAAACAACAACCTGACCATAAACTACAGCAAGACCAAGGCACTAATCATCACACGAAACTCTGACTTCATCCCTCCTCGCAATATCAAGCTAGACAACACAACCATACCCATACAACCAGAAGTGAAATACCTTGGAGTGACCCTGGACAAAGAACTGAACCTTCAGTCCCACATCAGCAGAACCACCAAAAATGCATACCACAGGATGAGTCTAGTCCAACGCCTCAAGCCCCTCCTCTCTCAGGAACACTTCCGCACAGTCTGTCAGGCACTAATAACCCCAATCCTAAACTTCTGCAAACCAATCTATCTTGGCCTAACAAAACAGACACTCAGGCCACTGCAATTGGCGCAAAACACAGCAGCATGCATAATAACTAGAATCACAAGACAAGAACACATCACACCCACTCTAAAAGAGCTCCACTGGCTACCAATCAGCTCCCGCATCAGATACAAGACAATCATAAACATTTTCAAGATCAAACAAGTCAGCAGCTTTCAGCCTACACCCACTCATACAACCCGACAGCAGCACAAGACCGAGGAGGAGAGGCACATCAAACAGTGTTAACACACCAAGAGACTTCACCAAGCTAAGCAAGGACACCAAAAAACGAGCCTTATCAAAGGCGGCACCAACAATTTAGAACGCCCTTCCTGATGAACTACAGTCAACAATAGACATTAAGGACTTTAGGAAACTGCTAAAAACGACCCTCTTCATAGGGCACTATAGTGACATCACTTAAATTATGCAACAGACAATACCCCAGCTCAACCACCCCCCCCTCGCGACACGATCATAGTATTGAAGTTCTGATGTACATAGTATTGTAAATAGCGCACTTTGTAAATAGCTCACCAAGAATCAACAACCATCTACACACACACGCACTCACTGCTCAATGCATGCACACACTAGACACAGTATTTTGTTGATTGTTTGCTGTGTAGACCGCCTTGATTGTAGGAAAAGGCAGTATAGAAATCCGTTTAAATAAATAAATAAATAAATAAGGAAAGGAATAGAAAATAAAACAAAAGATATTATAATGCCTCTATATCGTTCCATGGTGAGACCGCACTTTGAATATTGTGTGCAATTCTGGTCACCGTATCTTAAAAAGGATATAGCGTTATTAGAAAAGGTTCAGAGAAGAGCCAACAAAATGGTAAAGGGGATGGAAGGATACTCCTATGAAGAAATGCTAAAAAGGTTAGGGCTCTTTAACCTGGAAAAGAGACGGCTGAGGGGAGATATGATAGAAGTCTATAAATTAATGAACAGAGTGGAACGGGTAAACGAAGATCGATTGTTTACGTTATCAAATATAGAAAGACTAGGGGACATGCAATGAAGCTACAGGGTAAACTATTTAAGACTAATAAAAGAAAATATTTTTTTCACTCAACGTGTAATCAACCTCTGGAATTTGTTACCGGAGGATGTAGTAAAGGCTGTTAGTGTAGCTGGGTTTAAAAAAGGTTTGGACAAGTTCCTGGAGGAAATTGCATACACCATTATTAAGAAGGGACCCAGGATATCAATGCTTGACCCAGTACAAGCATTGTGGAACCTGTGTCTTTTGGGGAAACTGCTAGGTACGTATGACCTAGATTGGCCACTGTTGGACACAGGATACTGGGCTTGATGGACCTTGGTCTGACCTAGTATGGCATATCTTATATTCTTATGCTGCCCAAAGGAGAGTGAAACCAAAGCCAAGGAGGGAGGAGGCGGGGCCACAGGTAGAGTGCTCATCCACTTTTCCAAGGGCCTGGGCAGGGGGTAGACTCAGCTCTTTGCTGTGAGGACCTGGGCAAAATCAAGCTCAAAAAGTCAAATCTGAATCATTTTTCAATGTGTAACAGCTGCTCTGCTCTCCAGGGCTCAAGTTCTCCATACCTCTGTACTACTTTTCCTCTTCCAAAGCTGTGCTCTTGCATATCATGATGCACGCATAAGTTAAGAAATCAGTTTTTTGGTTGGTCTTTCTATTGAGACATTATTCCATACTTCAAGTAAGTACAGTTGTGGTGAATGCCACACCCAACCAGCCTGGAACCTCAGTTCTAACCTCTACAGACATTCCTAACATACAAACATCCCAACCACACATATAGTTATGTTCCTTCCAAGCTACATCCTCTCCAATACCCATGAGAAGTCCAAAATGTATTTTTGAAAAAAAATCCAGCTACCTATAAAACTCCATGTAGTAGATGGATGAGAAACTCTGTTTCCCACACACTGAAACTTTGGAGCATGTTTGTGAAAATGCAGTAAGAACGTAGAGTGGGGCATACCACATGTTAACCGCTAGTGGGGGCTCATGCTAGCAAGGCAAGCCCAACCATTAGGCAAGACCAGGCGGCCACCTAGGGCAGCAGCTTCTGAGGAGCAGAAAAGAACAGTGGCAGTCAAAGCAAAAATGGAAATTACACTAACCTGGTAATTGTAGTTCCTGGAGGGTCCAGTTTAGTCCTCTACAATTGGGTAGTGCCCCTCCTCCTGCAGCCGGGAGACTGGACCAATCAAATCTTCTGTAGTATATATACAGCAGGAGCTCCCAGAAGTCCCCAGTGTACTAGTAACAAAGCATACTTCCCTAAGCAACACATTAGATTAATATACAAAATGACCTAATTAAAGAACAATTTGTTCCCCCCCAAGAAATATCCAACCCCCTCCCCAAACGAGGAAGTCAGAACACTGCATTGCGCCGGCACCGACGCCTCAGGAATCAAAACACCGCTCCCCACCAGAAGTTCAGGAGCTGCCTGAACCCCCGAGACAGGGAAGAGCCTCAGCAAAAAACGCGGCTGCAACAGAGGGACCGAACGGCAAGAGGCATCGTCTTATTATCAACCGTTCGGAAAAGCGCACCGCACTACATTAGCAGATAGTCGGGAGGGAAGGAGGACTAAACTGGACCCTCCAGGAACTACAATTACCAGGTTAGTGTAATTTCCATTTCCTGTTCGGTAATCCAGTTTAGTCCTCTACAATTGGGATGTAACAGAGCAGTTAAGACCGGGCGGGACCTTGCCATCCGGCGCGCAGAACCGCCGAACCAAAACAGGAATCCCGAGCCGCTGACACATCTAAGCGATAGTGTCTACTGAAAGCATGCAGAGACGACCAAGTGGCCGCCCTACAGATATCTGCCGGCGGAACCAGGCTATACTCCGCCCAAGAGGTCGCCTGAGCCCTAGTGGAATGAGCCCTCAGACCCTCCGGAATAGACCGCTGTTGCAACAGATACGCGGACGCGATCGCCTCTTTGAGCCATCTCGCAATGGAGGCTTTAGCCGCCGCTTCCCCTTTACGCGCGCCCCCGAAGAGCACGAAAAGCCGGTCAGATTTCCGAAAGGACTCTGTAACCTTTAAATAACGATGGAGCGCGCGACCCACATCGAGCCGGAGAAGACCCTTGTCCGTTGACCCGACAGATTGCGAAGAAAGTACTGGAAGAAACACTGCCTGATTCATGTGAAAGGGAGACACCACCTTTGGCAGAAAGGAAGGAACCGGACGGAGAACGATCCGATCCGCGGAAAAAGACAAGAAAGGCTCTCGACAGGACAATGCCTGCAGATCCGAAATGCGCCGTGCCGAACAGATGGCTACAAGAAAAACCGCCTTCAGCGTGAGATCTTTCAGAGACGCCCTGCGCAGGGGCTCAAAAGGTTCACGAACCAGGGCCCTCAGAACTAAATTTAAGTCCCAAGGAGGAACGAAAACTCTGCGGGAGGGCCGCAAATGAAAAACAGCCGTAAGGAATCGGCGTACATCCGGATGAGCCCCGAGCAGACGACCCAAAACCTTGCCGCGGAAACACGAGATAGCCGCCAGCTGGACTTTTAGGGAACTCCAAAAACCCCAGGGGAACCTGTGCGCAAGTGTTAAAAAGTGCCCTTAAAAAGCACACTTTAGAAATCCAAAATGGCCGCCGCACTTTTTCACCCGCGGTAAAAAACGGCGCGAAAATACAAAGGTACCCAAATAATATGGAAAAGAAAGAAAACGACCCTCATACAGGGCAAGCGAAAAAAGGCAGGAAAAAGTGCAATTTGGAAGCCAGGGGAGCCGACAGAGCCTCTGCCCAAGCAAAGAACAGAGAGCTGAAAGCTGAAAACAAGGAAAATTCCTACCAGCTCTGGGAACAGCAAGGAACTCAGCCCACTTCTCCAAGTGACAGGCAATGTTGCAGCCGGTATGGCTCTTCCCCGAACAGCCTTGGGGAGAGCTCAACCCAGGCTTCAGAGATTCCCAGGCAGAAAGGCAGGAGCCCAAGGCAGGTCTGGCTTTCCCCAGAAAGCCCCTGTGTCTTTTTCTTTTTTTGTTTTTTAAAGATACAGCTACCTAGCAAAAGAAATAGAATATAAAGGGCCAGAAATAAACCCCAAAAGAACTAACTAACTAGTGTTGCTCCTTCAAGTGTCACTTAGCGTGCCCAGCAGGGGCACAGAAGTCCTCCAGCTGCAGGGAGACTGGACACACTGGGGACTTCTGGGAGCTCCTGCTGTATATATACACTACAGAAGATTTGATTGGTCCAGTCTCCCGGCTGCAGGAGGAGGGGCACTACCCAATTGTAGAGGACTAAACTGGATTACCGAACAGGAACAATAGATGCTGACAGCAGGGCTGGTGTTAAATATGCTGGAGCCCAGGGAAGAAACTACTGGAGAAGCCCCAAAACCCACTTGCAAGCTCTGCCTCCTTCAGCTTGAAGCAGGGTTTGGGCTCCCTGTAGCATGGGGGCCCAGGGCAATTGTTCTATTTCTCACCCCTTAATACTGGCCCTGCCTAATGGCCACACAACTTCAAGTCATTACCATGTTCTTTTACCTGCAGGGAGAAAGGGTCCACCAATACATACCAAGCAAATTTAACATTAAAGAAGTATGAAGTCCAAGTATGCATTTTTATAGGATTGCCGTAGAAGGGTTGGTGTTTCAATGACCATGGGCTGTCAGGTAAGGTTCACCTCTTTGCGGACGATACCAAAATCTGCAATAGAGTAGACACCCAGAAAGGTGTAGATAACATGAGGAGGGATCTAGCTAAGCTTGAAGAATGGTCTAGGATTTGGCAGCTGAGATTTAATGTTAAAAAATGCAAGGTCATGCATTTGGGTTGCAGCAATCCAAGGGAGCAATATAGTATAGGGCATGATTGTGTCTGATGATCTTAAAGTAGCTAAACAGGTAGAAAAGGTAACAGCAAAAGCTAGAAGGATGCTTGGATGCATAGGGAGAGGAATGGCCAGCAGAAGAAAGGAGGCAATAGTGTCTCTATATAAGTTTTTGGTGCAACCTCATTTGGAGTATTGTGTGCAATTCTGGAGATCGCACCTTCAAAAGGATATAAACAGGTTGGAGTCTGTACAGAGGGTGGCTACTAAAATGGTTAGTGGTCTTCATTATAAAGCATATGAGGACAGACTTAAGGATCTTAATATGTATACTTTAGAGGAAAGATGGGATAGAGGAGATATGATAGAGACTTTTAAATACCTCCATGGCATAAATGCACAGGAGAACCTTATTTGATTGAAAATAAGCACTGCTACGAGGGGGCATAGGATGACTGTGAAAGAGGATAGACTCAGGAGTAATATGCGAAAATATTTCTTTACAGAAAGAGTGGTAGATCCGTGGAATAGTGTCCCAGTGGAGATGGTAGAGATGTGGACAGTATCTGAATTCAAAAAGGCGTGGAACAAACACACAGGATCCCTAAAGGAAAAAATGGGACTGTTGTAGTGGTTAATATGGAAGGACAGACTAGATAGGCCATGTGGTCTTTTTATGCTGTCATGTTTCTATGTTTTTATCTTGGGGGGGGGGGAGAGAGGCGGCAAAGGTTGAAGTTCACTTAGGGTGCCAATACCCTTGCACCGGCCCTGTATACTAACCGGTATCATGTGGTAAAAAAAAAAAAATATATATATATATATATACACACACTAAGTGCTTAACGCAAGTTTGGGTCATATTGGGATGGAGAGTGAGTATTAAGTAAACATGCCCCTAAAATTACACCTGTCCAAATTATTATCCAGTCATCTATGAAACTACTCTTGATGGTGGCGCCCCATAAAGAGGTGCTATGAATAGATGTTGCCTTTACTGGCAAACTAACAAGTTAAAATTGTGTTACTTCAGAAAATGATCTACAATGCATACCATTGTATGTACTAGATTCAGACCTGTACCACAAATTCTACCACACTGAAATTAAAATTTAACAAAAGTAGAGCTCCACCACAAAGTAACGTGATCAAAACAAGTTGAAGACATCTTTTAAACTGACCAAAAAGATATATGTTTAATTAGTTTTGCAATCTTTTTTCCTTTTTTTCTGTTCTTTGGAAATATGATAGTGTAAAATAAGGGGAAAGACCTCAGTGCAGTCCCATAATTTGTACTTATGACCAATAAGGATGAGTGTCCAAGGCCTAAATAAAAGGGCTTAAAATCCCCTTTGAAATTACAGAATTGTATTCATCAAAGCTTCTCATAATGATCTGTAAACATCGTCAACTTATCTGAGTGTGTCTTCCAGCCAGTGTTGCTACACAGATGTAGCCATGTTTCGCAAGCGAGTTGCTTCAGGAGTGTATCCAAACTGATTACAAACTATGAAAATATAAAAAATTATTATTTCTAATCTTTAACTAATGTTTTGTCACTGGAACTTTAAACAAACATATGGGGGCCAATAGGACGTCCAGCCCACTGTACAGCCAGGCAAAGTTAGACCCGATTCTGCCCGGCTGTATGACCCAGCAACTACCTAGCTAACTCAGCCAGGCTCATGAATGGAGCCACAGTACAATGTGTCCCATCACCATGGCACCACTGCTCCATTCATGAGCTGCAATTGCCAGCCACCCTGAAGCAACTCCCGTTCCCCACATCCCGACCCCCAATCTGTCCTTCCAAGGCCTGGGTCGGGCTGCGGGGAACCCCCTGAGCCCCCTCAGTTACCTGCCTGTGTCCTGCGTCATGGTCCCCCGCCATCCAGAGGGAGGGACTTATTCCACCTTTGAGATGGAATAAGCCCCCATCTAGCCAGAAGGCCCTGGACATACAGGGTCAAGGGCTGCCCATGTCACATCCTCACTCTGTCTCCAGAATGCTCCTCCCACCCCCGTCTGGGCCTCCTTGTACAAACCTGCTGTTCGTATGGGGAGGTTAGGGACAAGGACGGCAGGGGGACAAACAGCGGGGATAGACGTTCCAAAGGCATGTCCAACCCCGCTATTTGCAGGACAGAATAATCCCCATAATCCATGTTCTAAGAGTGCCACATGGAATTATCTTCAAAAAAAGCACTGCATCCATAAATCTTTCATGACAAAACAGACTAAAAAAGGTTACCTCCTTAATCAGAACTTTTTCCACACAGCTGAATACTCCACATACCCTGGCTTAGAAGTGAGGTTCATGACTGTCAAGGTATGCGCAAAAATCACCCATCTGGAGAAACTACCCCTGAATACGCTGAACTGTATTAAAAAATGAATACAGAGTTATCTCTTGATGTGAAGCTGGTTCTGAATTAAATCTCCACCAGCAGTGCCCATACTGCTGCCATCAAACAGTCCGCTTCTTAAAGGATGCCACAAACAAAGTGGAACTGTAACCTCCGTGATATAAGCAAATGATTGCACCTTCATTAACTGGCTCACAGCATTTTCTATCGACAGGGCATTCAAAAAAAAAAAAAAGATGGTAAACCTAAACCTATTTAATGATGATACACATCCTCCTACCCTCCCATATATACACCTCTTTCAACAAAACACTGAAAAATCAGCAGATGCATTAAGTCCATCCGGTTGCACCATGCGTAAAGAGAAGATACATTTAGATTCTAACAGTTCTCTGTACGTGGTCCATATATTTATCTTTGGAAGAGGTATATAAATGCCAATTTTGTCCTGTGGAACAACTACAAACTTTCTATTTGTGGTTGAATGGGTGTAATCTTAATTTGCAGTTTGAAATGTCAGTTGAGGTGAACAGTATACATTTCTTAGATGTTGCAATGATACAGTCTGAAGAGGGTTTCCAAACTACGGTATATACGAAACCTACAGATCGGAATTCTTTTCTCAGTTATGATAGCAGTCATCCTAAACTCCTTAAGGACAGTTTACCATTTTCACAGATGTTACGGGTATTGATGAATTTGTTCAACTGTTTTGGAGTATAAAGTGCAAGGGCAAAATTGCGTGACAAGCTTCTTCAAAGAAGCTATCCCCTGGCGGTGGTTGAAAAGCTTATAAAAGGGCACTTTATAACAACAACGTGGATGATTTATTAAGAGGAAAACACAAGAAGCAAGATTCTGAGGAAATCAACGCTTGTGTTTTAAGATATTCCTCATCATTACATAGTTACGAAAAATTGGTCAATCCTCCAACTACATGATTGTTTCCCAAAAAGGGTATATTTGCATACAGCAGGAACAAAAACGTGAAAGGAGTTAGTCCAACAGACAGTGAATTTAAATTTGATGATCTGCGAGATAAGTGGGACATGTTAAATGTGGAAACTGCAAATCTTGTGAGAATATGGAGGAATCAGATGCTTTTTTGGATCCACGGTCAGGATAAAGTTATCCTTTGAAATATCATGCCATCTGTCTTACTGATTATGTCATTTACAATATTCAATGTCCTTGTGCTAAATTATATGTTGGGAAGACGACTAGACCATTAAAGTTAGGATCAATGAGCATTGTTATAGTCTTCTTCCTTAAAAATAGAATCTGCTCCGATGGTACAGCACTATTTGGACTATTCTCATTTATTTACATCCTTGTGGCTTATTGTGATTGATCATATTCCCTTCTCTATACAGGGAGGTGATAAAAATAAACGTTTACTTCAGTTGGAATCTAAGTGGATCTTCACGTTATGCATGGTGCAACTGGATGGACTTAATGCATCTAAGAACACAACTAAGGTGCGTATACACTGGGTGATCCAAACATGTAATGCAACCTGCAATAAAAAAAACTCTAGCTAATTGGGACATAGAGGATGCACAAAGCATGCATTCTCGGAGACAAGCTGCACACAGTGTGATCGACTTAGTTTGCGAGCACGTACTAATCAGGGAAGTGCTCCAAACAGCATCTCAACACTGCACGCCCCTTTGTGTTCATGGCAAAAACTGACAAAGTTTGGATCCGAATGAGCATGAAGCGAATGCATGTAGTGTGCACAAAGAATGCAAGTGGGACATTCGTAAGCACGTCCCAACTAGACAAAAATGTTACAGGCTAGGTTGCATTGCATGTTGCACTGCACCTAGTGCATCTGCAGCTTAAGAGATGCCGTACTTGGTCAGACCAAGGGTCCACCAGTCCAGTATCCTGTTTCTAACAGCAGCCAAGAGCAAGGCAGGGAAATCTGCATGCATAAGAAGAACAGGCAACCAGGCTGAGACTGTATGATGAAAACAGGATGTGGCTAACGGTAAGGCGAAATCCTTACCCAAAAGGAGTCAGATGTGCCTAGCCAATCAGAAAGCTATCTAGATCCAACTTCCCATGAAACTATCTGCAGGGAGAATTTCCACCAAGTGTGGTCCTGAGAAAACTACTAGAACCCCCAGGTGCACCATCAGCAAGATACTTAGAACTCAGTCCCAGCAGAAGCAAGGACCAGACCACCATTAACCTTCCCTGGCAAAAGGCTGTTAGGCAAAGGAACTGTGACATACAGACAAATCACACATGCCATTACCTAAAGCATCTGCCACAGAAAGACATGAAGCGTGCACCATGTTAGTGTTTTGTTGAAAGAGGTATATATGGGAGGGTAGGATGGTATGTATCATTCAGTATGTTTAGGTTTACCATCTTTTTTTTTTTAATGCCCTGTCAACAGAAAAAGTAATCGATAGGCCAGCTTGAAAATGCTTATGTAGGCCAATTAATGAAGTTGCAATCATTTGCTTACATCACGGAGGTCCTGGTTCCGCTTTGCTTGCGGCATCCTTTAAGAGGCGGATTGCTCAATGGCAGCATTACAAATGCTGTTGATGGAGATTAATTCAGAACCAGCTTTTACATCATCAGATAACTCAGTATTCGCTTTTTTTTTGTTTTTAAACTTTTATTTTCATTTTACAACAAGCAAACAGAAACGACACACCAAAGGAAACAAATACAAACATGCAATAAGGAAAAGCAACCCCAATTACCCCCCACCCCTATGCTTCTTCTCTAAGTTGATAAGTATCATCATATAAGCGCTACAAACAACAGTAATTGTACATCAAAGCAAACAGAAATAGTATCTGCGATACAAAAGGATCATGTGACAGAGATTTACACAGATTTAAACAGTCAAATGAGAGCATTTAGCAGTTTGAACATAGTCGTTGAGCATCTTCCATTTAGACAAGTGGTGGGGGGTCTGAACGGAAGAAGCTAACATACGAGGTATTTGCTCATATTTACTGTAGAGACAGACATGATTCCACCATTCATTGGGGCTCAGATGGGAGCTATTTTTCCAGTATTTCGTAATAAGGGAAATAGCTATTCCCAGCATAGCTTGTATCTGTTGTTCTAGAATCAGTAAATGTTGCTTTCGTTGTTTCTCCTGTCGGATTTGATAGCTAGTTATAGTTGCACGGATAGACGCCTTGAAACCCTCCCACCAAGCCCAGCTCGCAGTGTCATGGGGTGAATTAAAATGAAAGTAATCTTGGATAGCGGCCTTTATGTCAACCTGAAAATCTTTTTGGTCTAGTAGGGATCTATCAAAAAACCAAGCACGGGGATGTTCACCTTGCGCAGTGACATGCAATGAGAAAGATATGGCAGCATGATCTGAAATATGGAGAGGATGAATCTTAGCCGTGTCCACTTGGGGTATCAGTGCTTTGGAGATAAGAAAAAAAATCTATTCTAGATTATGAGTGATGGGGGGCTGAAAAAAAGGTGAACTCTAAGTCTGAGGGGTGAAGCAGCCTCCATATATCTACTAACGCAAGATCTTTCATCAGAGCTGTAAGGGTAGCAAGACTCTTGGGTGGACCACTCGTTCTAGGCGGCTGTCTATCTATCAAAGGATCAAGTACTTGGTTGAAATCGCCGCCAAGTATTAATGGAGTATTGGCAGAGGCCTGTGCCAACTGCGCAATACTTGCATAGTAAGCAGGGTTATCCACATTCGGAGCATAAATACACATACACGTGATTTCACTATCTCCAACCTTAAGGTGTGCACGGGCCCATCTACCCTCCTTATCAGAGCTAGTATCCAGTACAGTAGCTTGCAAAGACTTCTTAACCAAGATGGCTACCCCACACCGTTTGGAAACGGCGGAAGAGTAGGCAGCCACCATGTAAGGCTTAGCATTAAGTTTCAGTGTTTCAGCGGAGTTTAAATGCGTTTCCTGAAGAAACACTAAACCAGCATGCTCATGATTAAGATAGCTAAGGATTTTCTTTCTTTTGATTGAACTATTGATGCCTTTTACATTCAGTGATAAGAGCTTACATAAGGCCATTCTGAAAAGTTAAAAATTCTGAAAAAGAACATGATAACGCACATAGTTTTACAATGTCCCTCATATTAACTGTATATGGCTGTACACATGACATGATAGAAAGTAAGCTAATGAAAAACAATGAAGCGCCCCATATAAAAAAATAAGCACCGAAGTGCATTAGAGAAGAAGCAAAACCCCAGAAATTACTGGCGACCATGTGTCTGCGGGGAGAAACCCCAGAGAAGGCCTAATTGAAACATATAACCTGTATAGCTGTGCATGTTCCGAATCCAACCGAGGTGCACATCATGGAGGGATAGGAGACCAAGAAAGTTATATATAGACAAAAAAAAAAAAGTCCAGGCAGTCTCTGTTCCAGGCGGTGATCACCGCGTCGGGCCATTCAAAATGGCGGGCAGATCCGGCGGGTTACAGATCCAAGTTGTTGGATTAGCGCATCTGGTCTGCTTCTTTGGAATCTAAAAATGTTGCTAGTAGATCAGGATCTTCGAATGTCCGAGTTTGGTTATGGAGAGTCACTCTGAGCTTCGCTGGATACAATAGGCCAAAGCGAGCCTGTAGCTGTTGAAGTCTAGGACGAAAAGCAAGGAGTCTCTTCCGACGGTCAACTGTGGGCTTTGCCAAGTCAGGGAAGAAGGAGACTTTATGACTTTCAAACTCCAGATGATGATTCGCCTGGGCAGCATTTAGAATCTGCTCAACTTGTTGATATCTCAGTAATCGAAAGATGATAGGCCGGGGGGTCGTCCGATTGAGGGCCATGTTGGTAGGAACACGATGTGCACGGTCAATTTCCAGATCTCTGTGAAAAGTGATCTTCAGCAAGGAGGGAAGAGTTTTGACCAGGAATTCTCTTATATCTCCTGCTTCGGCCCCCTCCGGTACTCCAATGAGCCTTACATTGTTGCGACGGGCTCGATTATTGCTATCCTCTAACTCTTTTTGAAGATTCTGTATCTGACGCTCAGCCTTGTCCAGTTTCACCAAGCGCACCGCGTGCGAGTCGAGGACCCCCGCCATGTTGTCCTGCCGTAGTGAGAGACCTTCAAGCCGGTCCTGAAGCATACCAAAGTCTTCTCGCATGGCTCGGAGCGCTTCTCCGTTGGACTGTACCAGTTCCTTCACACCGCGTATTTCCTCCAAGATCTCCTGTTGCATTTCGGGGTTTTCCCGAAGTGGAACTGTCTTTTGTGGGGAAGACAACTCTGTTTTGGAGCGTTTTCCGTGTGAAGAAGAGGGAGACCCAAAGTCTAAGCGCGCTGGTTTGTGGGCCGCCATCCCCCCCGAGGTACCCCGGTAAGTTCGAAGCAAAATATTAAGTTTAGGTAGGTATTAAGTCAGGATTCTTAGTAGGCCTCTCGGGAGCTTCAGCGCGAAGCGTCTAACCCACTGGACATCAGGCTCCGCCCCCAGTATTCGCTTTTTTTTTTAATAGCTGGGGGATGTAGAAAAATAGTGGGCAAACAGTGGGCAAAACTGAAAGGGGATATTTTAAGGGCAACCAACCTTTTTGTTAAAATGGTAAATAAAGGTAAAAGGAAAAGGAGACCGCTATGGCTTTGAAAGAAGTAGCTGAAAAAGTGAAGAAAAAGAGGGAGGACTTCATGAAATACAAGAGATCACAGAGAGAGGAAGACAGGCATCTGTATTTGGAAAAACTTAGAGAAGCTAGCAAAGTAGTCAAGAAGGCGAAGATTCAAAAGGAGGAGGAAATAGCCAATGCAATAAAATGGGGGGGGGATAAGACATTTTTCAGATATGTTAGTGAGAAGAGGAAGGGCAAAACTGGTATTGTCAGACTCAAGGGTGCAGGGGAGGAATATGTAGAAGCTGATAAGGATAAAGTGGAATTGCTTAATAAATATTTCTGTTCTGTGTTCACAGATGAAGAACCAGGAGCAGGACCTCAGAAAACACCCACAAACAGGAACAGACAGAAGTGAGGGACATCTTGAACAATTTTCAGAAGACTGTGTTCGTGAGAAACTAGCTCAACTTAAAGTAGACAAAGTGATGGGACTGGATGGGATACATCCTAGAATACTGAGGGAACTTGGGGATGTTCTAGCAGCTCCACTGACTGACCTTTTCAATGCCTCGTTGGAGTCGGGAGTTGTGCCAAAGGACTGGAGAGAGGCTCATGTGGTGCCTTTACACAAAAGAAGAAGTAAGGATGTGGTTGAAAAGTACAGGCCGGTTAGTTTAACTTCGGTGGTGAGTAAATTATTGGAAACGCTGCTGAAAGAGAAAATAGTGAGGGTTCTGGAGTCCAGCAGATTACAGGATCCAAGGCAGCATGGATTCACCAGAGGCAGGTCTTCTCAGACATATCTGATTGATTTCTTTGACTGGGTGACCAGGGAGTTGGACCGAGAGAGAGCCCTAGATGTGGTGTATTTAGATTTCAGTAAAGCCTTTGACACTGTTCCTCACAGGCGACTTATAAACAAACTGAGAATCCTAGGGATGGACCCTAAAGTTACTGCTTGGGTTAGAAATTGGTTGGGTGGGAGGCGACAAAGAGTACAGGTAAATGGAGCTCACTCTGAGGAGAAGGATGTTACCAGTGGTGTGCCCCAGGGATCTGTCCTTGGTCCGATTCTTTTTAACATCTTTGTTAGTGATATAGAGGAAGGGCTGTCGGGTAAGGTTTGCCTCTTTGCAGATGATACCAAAATCTGCAATAGAGTAGACACCCAGGAAGGTGTAGATAACATGAGGAGGGATCTAGCTAAGCTTGAAGAATGGTCTAGAATTTGGCAGCTGGGATTTAATGTTAAAAAATGTAAGGTCATGCATGTGGGCTGCAGCAATCCAAGGGAGCAATATAGTATAGGGGGTGAAGTACTTTTGTCCACTAAAGAAGAGCAGGATCTAGGCATGGTTGTGTCTGATGATGTTAAAGTAGCTAAACAGGTAAAAAGGCGACGGCAAAAGCTAGAATGATGCTTGGGTGCGTACGGAGAGGAATGGCTAGCAGAAAAAAGGGAGGTGATAATACCTCTGTATAAGTCTTTGGTGCAACCTCATTTGGAGCATTGTATGCAATTCTGGAGACCGCACCTTCAAAAGGATATAAACAGGATGGAGTCAGTACAGAGGTTGCCTACTAAAATGATTAGTGGTCTTCATTATAAAGCATATGAGGACAGACTTAAGGATCTTAATATGTACACCTTAGAGGAAAGGCGGGATAGAGGTGATATGATTGAGATGTTTAAATACCTCCGTGGCATAAATGTTCAGCGAGAGCGCCTCTTTCAATTGAAAGCAAGTTCTGATATGAGGGGACATGGGATGAGGGTGAAGGGAGATAGATTCAGGAGTGATACTCGTAAATATTTCTTTACGGAAAGAGTAGTGGATCCGTGGAATAGTCTCCCAGTGGAGGTGGTAGAGATGAGGGCAGTAACAGAAATCAAAAAAACATGGGACAAACACATAGGATCTCTAAAGGTAAAAAGGGGACTGTTGTAGTTGTTGTTATGGAAGGACAGACTAGATAGGCCATGTGGTCTTTTTCTGTTGTCGTATTTCTATGTTTCTATGTTTCTAGTTCAGCGTATTCAGGGGCAGTTTCTCCAGATGGGGGAGTTTTGCGCATACCATGACAGTCATGAATCTCACTTCTAAGCCATAGGTGGAGTATTCAGCTGTGTGGCAAAAGTTCTGATTAAGGAGGCAATCTGTGTCGTCATGAAAGATTTATGGATACAGCGCTTTTTGAAGATAATAGCATGTGGCACTTTTACAACATAGATTATATGTTTAGTTAAAATCAGGGCCGGCCCATGCGTTGTGTGGGAATGTTGTTCGCAGAGGACCCTGCGCCAACATGACACAAATGGTGTTCGGTTCCCGAGTCCCAATCGTTTGTAGGACTGGCTTCAGAGGTACTAAAGAGCGGGGTTTTCCTTCACTGAGTTCGGCGGCTGTGTTCTTGTGGAGTCCACTGGCGCACCGGAGGTTAAAGGGCATTTCCTGTTTCCCAGCACTCAGAGCGCTGGCAGCCTCTACAAGAAGAAAGCCGCTGGACTCAGTCAAAGAAACCCCCACTCTTCAGTCCGGCGGCTTTGCAGAGGTGAGCCAGGGCTTTGGGCCTCCCCGGCTCCCTCTGAAGCCAGTCAGACAAGCACAGGCTCTTCAGTGGGAGGGAGGGCTAAGATTGGAAATGGGCTGCTGGGGAGGCTGGGACTGGAAATGGGCTAATGGGGGGGCTAGGATAGGAAAGGGCTGATGAGGATGCTAGGACTGGAAATGGGCTGATTAGGTGGGGGGGGCTTGGACTGGAAATGGGCTAATGGGGGGCTAGGACTGGAGATGGGTTGATGCAGGGGATGAGAGAATTGGACTAGAAGAGAGCGGATGCTAGGTGGTGCTGGAACTAGAAAGGAGCTGATGTTGGGTGAGGAATTGAAGGAGATGGGGATGGGGCTGGGGGAGTAAGGATGTAGAAGGGAAAAGATTTTTTTGTGTGGGAGCGAAGAAAAATCTACAATTGGCTGGTTATTGGGGATGGAAAGGTGAAGTTTGAGTGGATGAAAAAGGAATAAAGAGAGAAATAGAGGAAAGAGCAAAAGGGGAAAGATCAGTATGTTTGAGCAGATGCAGAGAGAGAATGGAAAAATAACCTATAAGAGAGAAGAAAGGACAAATGGACGGCAGACAATGGAAAGTTAGCAGAAGACAAAGAAACCAGGAAAGTGACTAGAGCAATTGCACCTGAAAAATAAAATGCCCAAATAACAAAAAGGTAGAAAAATCATACACAATTGTAGTTCAATATATTGGGGGGAAAAAGAAGAATACTTTAGCCAAATCAGAGCCTTTGACTAAAATCAACAAAAGGCCAATCTAGGTCATATGTACCTAGCAGTTCCCCAAAAGACACAGGTTCCACAATGCTTGTATTGGGTCAAGCATTGATATCATTAGTTTAATATTGGTTCAAGAATTGATATTGGTTTAATATTTGCAGTGTTGCCTTTTGATAGGTAGGGTTTGGTGCTTTGTGAGTCCTAGTAATGCTTTTATGATATAGCGGGTTTGCTATGCTCCTTTGAAAGCCACCTAAAATTTTAGATGGGCAACATATACATTTTAAAATAAATTACATTTATGCAAATGAGTTCCAGTGGATATGCAAATGAGGCCCCACAATGAGTCTCCCCACGTGGCCCCACATCACCCTTGGACCACCGATGGTTAAAGTTCCAGTGACAAAACATTAGCTGAAGACTGTAAATAATGATTTCTTATATTTTCCTAAATTGTAATCACAGTTTGTTAAATGCACTCCTGAAGAAGCTCAAGTTGTGAAACATGGCCATGTCAGTGTAGCAACACTGGCTGGAAGACGTGCTCAGATAAAGTTGAAGATGTTGACAGATCATTATGAGAAGCTTTAATGAATAAAATTATGCAATTTGAAAGGGATTTTTATGACCCATAAAGATGAGTGCCCAAGGCCTAAATAAAAGGGCTTAAGTACAAATTATGAGACTGCACTGAGGTCTTTTCCCTCCTTTTTTATACTATATTTAAAAAAAAAACAGAAAAAAAAGAAAAAAAAAGGATTGTGAAATTGATTAAACATTTATTTTTTTTGATGAATTGTTTAGCTGCATAGTTGAATTTTCACCAGAAATTGCCCTTATTGTGGTGGATCTTTTAAAATGAACCATCACCTACAGACTGAATGTTCACCTTTATCTACAGTTTGACACATAAAAGAATCAAATAAAACAAGACCAATTAAAAAGGTAAAAGTAAACCAGCGCCCTTATAAACAATTCAAATCAGTAAAATTAGACACACCTGTTATCAATTGTCAGTACTCACATGATTTGAATCAACTAATGAATGATGGCTCTAATGTTTAGAATGGCCACATTCACTCCTTGTTCCATTTTCACAATGGTGAAGACAAGAGAGCTGCCTGAGACAGTCATAAAAGCCATTATTACCAAACATTAAACTTCAAAGAGATACAGCACAGTTACTTACCTGTAATAGGTGATCTCTGGGAACAGCAGGAATTAGTCCTCACATATGGGTACGTCGGTACCGACGGAGCCTGCGCGGGAACGCTCCCCAGCTTCCCAGAAGGAAAGCTTTTGGGAGCATCCCACAGCGCCTGCGCGCTGCCTTCCCGCCTTTCCTAACCAACTCTCCTCAGTTCAAGTTTAAAGCTGAGACAATAGAGAGAGAGAGGAAAGGAAAGACAGAGAGAGATACAACTCCTAGGGGAGGTGGGAGGGTTGTGAGGACTAATTCCTGCTGTTCCCAGAGATCACCTGTTACAGGTAAGTGCTATCTCCAGGAACAAGCAGGAATGAGTCCTCACATATGGGGACTCCCTAGCTAAGATGCCTGGGAGATCCCCAAGGGTATGAGACCCTGAAGGGTTCCTCGTCTTCCTATGTATCTCAGGCATCCATTCAGGGAAGGAGGGCAGGAGTTGTTCAAGAATGGAACAGGTGTCTGAGGACAGCCTGACCAAACAAGGCATCCCGGAGGGAGTCCTTGTCCAAACAGTAATGGGCTGTGATGGTATGAACCGAGGCCCAGGTGGCTGCTCGACAGATCTGGTCGATGGACACAGAATGAAGATGAGCCATAGAGGTGGCCATGGCCCTCACATTGTGAGCTATGACATGGCCCTCCAGAGAAAGGTTCTTACTCTGGTAAGCAAAAGAAAAACACTGAGCAATCCAATTGGACAGTGTTCTTTTAGAGACTGGAAGTCCCAAATGAAAAGGATCAAAAGCAACAAAAAGCTGGGAAGACTTTCTATGTTGCTGTGTCCTGTGTAAGTAAAAAGCAAGAGCTCTTTTACAATCTAGAGTATGAAGGTTCCTCTCTGCACTAGATGCATGAGGAGCTGGAAAAAAGACAGGTAAATATACCTCTTGATTAAGATGAAAAGGTGAGACCACTTTAGGCATAAAGTGAGGATTTGTCCTAAGGACTACCTTATCATGATGGAACCTTGTATAAGGTGGATTAGCCACTAAGGCCTGCAGTTCACTGATGCGGCGAGCAGAAGTGATTGCAATAAGGAAAATAACCTTACAGAAAAGAAATTTCAAGGAGGTAGTGGCTAAGGGTTCAAAAGGTGGCTTCATAAGCTGACCAAGAACCAAGTTTAAGTCCCATGCCACCGGAGGAGGTCGAATGGGAGGTTTAGTTAAAGTTAGGCCTCTCATGAATCTTGCAATAAGAGGATGAGAGGAAATAGGTTGTCCATTGAGAGGCTTAAGGGATGCTGCAATAGCACTCAAATGGACCCTTACTGAATTTGTTTTAAAGGCCTGCATTGGAGAGATGCAGGAGATATTCCAATAGAGAATTCAGAGGAAGTGCCAGAGGGTCAAGACCCTTTTGAGCACACCAAATGGAAAATCTTTTCCACTTAAAAGCATAGGAACGCCTAGTGGAAGGTTTTCTGGAAGCATGGAGGATATCCTTCACCTGCTGAGAAAGATTGAAGTCTTGAAGGTCTAGGCCTTCAGTAACCAATCTCTGAGGTGAAGGGACTTGGGGTTTGGATGCCACAAAGTCCCTTCTTCCTGGGACAGAAGGTCTGGCGCAGCTCCCAAGTCCAGGGAGGGGGCTTGGGAGAGATGCAGAAGTAGAGGGTACCACACTTGGCGTGGCCAGCGTGGAGCTATGAGGATCATAGATCCTTGATCCCTCTGGAGTTTGAACAGAGTCTTGGGAATCAAAGGAATGGGTGGAAAGGCATACAGGAAGCCCTGACCCCAATGAAGGAGGAAGGCATCCTTGGCCTGAACTCCCTGACACGGAATTCTGGAACAGAACCGGGGAAGTTTGGCATTCCACGGACTTGCAAAGAGGTCTATGTCCGGGGTTCCCCATTCTTGGAAGATTCTGAGTACCTGATCCATCTGCAGGGACCATTCGTGTGGAAGCAGAACTCGACTGAGTCTGTCTGCCCAAGAGTTTTGGATTCCTGGGAGGTATACTGCCAGGAGATGGATCTGATGCTCTCTGGCGAAGGCCCATAATCTTAGAGCTTCGTTGCAAAGCGACAGAGAGCCAGTTCCTCCTTGCTTGTTGTTTATGTAAAACATGGCTACTTGATTGTCCGTGTGAATGAGGACTGTCTTGTAGCTGAGGAGGGTATGAAAGACCTTGAGAGCTAGGAACACTGCTCGAAGTTCCAAGTGGTTGTGAAGAGAGGTCTCCTGTGGGGACCAAGTGCCTTGGGTGGAGAGGTCTTGAAGATGAGCTCCCCAACCTGTTTGGTAGGCATCTGTTGTGAGGGTTGTTTGGGGCAACAAAGGTTGGAAGGGGGACATCCACCATTGGAGAGACCAAAAGAGATGTTTGGAGGTTGCTATTTGGTCTGAGAGAGCTCCTGAAGCTTGAGTCCACTGGGTGGACAAAGTCCATTGAGCTGCTCTCATGTGTAGGCGAGCATAGGGTACCACATGTACTGTGGAAGCCATATGGCCTAGCAGCTGTAGCATCTCCCTGGCAGTTAAGTGGCTCTTTGACTGAATCTGGGAGGCTAACTGCACTAGACGTTGACAATGGGCCTGAGGAAGGTAGGCCCTTGCAGAAGTGGTGTCCAACCAGGCCCCTATGAATTCCAGGGACTGAGTAGAGGTGAGCTGGGACTTTGGGAGGTTTACCACAAGTCCCAGGTATTGCAGAATGCGCCTGGTGCGGTTCAGGGAGAACTGAGCCTCCGACTGGGTGGGAGCTCGGATGAGCCAGTCGTCCAGATATGGGAAGACAAATATTCCCAGAGTGCGTAGAAATGCAGCAACTATTGCCATGCATTTGGTGAACACTCTTGGAGCAGAGGCTAGACCGAAAGGAAGCACTCTGTATTGGTAATGTTTTCCCTGGAACAGAAAACGTAGGAATTTTCTGTGAGATGGATGGATGAGGACATGAGTGTACGCATCCTTGAGATCTAGAGAACAAAGCCAATCCTGACTCTGCAGGTATGGAAGGAGAGTGCCCAGAGAAAGCATCTTGAACTTCTCCTTGCATAGGAATTTGTTCAATTCTCTGAGATCTAGAATGGGTCTGTATCCCCCTGTTTTCTTTGGAATGAGAAAATAGGGGGAGTAAAACCCTGACCCCTGTTGAAGAAGAGGAACTTCTTCTATGGCCCTCTGGGCCAGAAGGGAAGTCACCTCCTGATCCAGAAGGTCGAGGAGAGATGTGGAAGAATTGAAGTCTCTCACAATGGTGTAGGGAGGAAAGTCTGAGAAATGAAGTTTGTAGCCCTCTCTTATGATGGAGAGGGTCCACTGCTCTGATGTGATTTGCTCCCATCTGGGAGCAAAATGAGCTAACCTTCCTGGAATGGTGAGAAGTTCTGGCTGTTGTAGAGCCAGAAATGTTAAGTTCTCTAGTATCAAGTCAAAAACCCTGAGGGGGTTGGGACTGCTGGGTTGTAGCAGCCCCTGCAGGTTTAGGCCTGGCCTGTTTAGGTTGCTGACGCATAGTAGCAAAGCGACCTGTAGAAGATTGTTGGCCAGAAGTGGAAGGAAATCTGCTCCTTTTGTAAAAAGGCTTTTTGAAAGGTTTTTTCTTGGCTGGAATGGAGGTTGACTTGGAAAGTCTATCCAGAGCAGAATTCTCTGCATCCATTTGAGTGGCTTTTATTTGCCACTCTTTGCCAAAGAGATTTTCACCCGTACAGGGCAGATTTCCTAAGCCATCCTGAACCCAGGGTTCTAGATCAGAAGCCTGGAGCCAAGCAATTCTGCGAGCAGCTATGGCAATGCCTGAGGCTCTGCTGGCACCTTCAAAGGAGTCAAAGGCTGCCCTGTTGGAAAACTTTGAAATGTCTTGAGTATGCTTAAGCCAAAGGAGGAACTCATCCCTTTTATCCTCTGGAATAAAAGGGAGAAAGTTGTGCAGTTTTTGTGCAACTTCCTTTAGAAACATACCCATATAAAGGATATATGAGTTGATTCTGGCAATAAGCATGCTGGCTTGGAAGATTTTCCTACCAAAAGCATCCAAGGTCTTGCATTCTCTTCCTGGAGGAGCAGAAGAGTGTCTTTTGGTACTCTTTATCCTTTTCATAGCTGACTGCACCACAATGGAGTGGTGAGGAAGCTGAGTTTTCTGAAATCCAGGACAAGGAGGGACACGGTACATAGTGTCCAATCTGCGAGAATGAGGAGAAAGGGTGAGAGAGGAGTCTCCCATAAGTCAATCATATGTTCATGAAGAATTTCATGAATTGGCAAGGTGACTACCTCTCTGGGAGCCTTAGAGTATCCTAAAATATCTATTTTTTTTGCTCTAGGTTCTGTTTCAGAGGTTACTGAAATAGAGAGTCCTTTAGCCACTTCTATTATGAAGTCTTGAAAGGACAAATCCTCTGGAGGAGACATTCTCCTTTTTGGAGAAGTAGGCTCCTCAGGAAGGGTAATGGATACTTCAGGAGACTCATCTGATGAATCAGAATCATCAGAGGAATCGAAGTATCGTCTGTCCGCTTCCACCGATCGATACGCGTATCGATCGGTACCGACATCGGGCGTCCCCGGTACCGGATCGGTACCGAGAAATAGCCCTGGACAAGGAACTGGAGTCGGTATCCTGGCCGATGTCGATGCAGTCGGTACCGGTATCGGCGCTGGTACCAGTACCGACAACGGAACTCGTTGCGGTACCGTCGGCGTCGCAGCTTTAATAAAAGCCATTATAGCCTGCTGCATGGATTGAACAGTCTGATTCATGGACGCCACGACTGCCTGGATGTCGGTACCGGGAGAAAGTGCCGGTACCCCAGAGCAGTCTAACAGGTGATCGGTCGAGGCCGTGCCATCGATGTCAACCTGTAACCCCATAGGAGGAGCTTTGGAAGCCGGAGCTTCCCGCCGGGGTTGTTTGGCTGGGGCAGGATCCTCGAGGGCAAGCCCAGAGGCGTCTCGATGCTTAGAGGGAGATTTGCCTTTCAAGGACCTGCTAGGATTATGTTTGGTTACCTGAGATCCATCAGGAGAGGAAGACCTGGAAGATGTCGATGCCACCGCCGGTGCATCCGTGGGAAACAGCACATGGAGCTTGGCTGCTCGGTTCTGTAACCCTCGTTTAGACATTAGAGAGCAGGACTGGCAATCCGGAATGGAGTGTTCAGGACCCAAACATTTAAGACACCATTCATGGGTATCTGTAACAGAAATTGTACCGCTACACTTAGTGCATTTTTTGAACCCGGAGGCTGGTTTTTCCATGAGGGAAAATTTTTCTGTGGGCCTGAGGAGAGTTGGTTAGGAAAGGCGGGAAGGCAGCGTGCAGGCGCTGTGGGATGCTCCCAAAAGCTTTCCTTCTGGGAAGCCTGGGAGCGTTCCCGCGCAGGCTCCGTCGGTACCGACGTACCCATATGTGAGGACTCATTCCTGCTTGTTCCTGGAGATTTATTTATTTATTTATTTTGACAGTTTTGTATACCGCCTTATCCTTCAATCAAAGCGGTCACAACACAATTGGGGGATACATTTAACACGCGGGGATATGAGACACATACACTAATACTTACAGGGAACATGGGCAATGGAGGGTTAAGTGGCTTGCCCAAGACCACAAGGAGCATCTGTGGGACTAGAAACCCCAGTCCTTCCGGCCCAAGGTTGCTGTCCTCTAGTGGGATTTGAACCCCCGACCTTCCGGCCTGAAGTACCTTGCCCCAACCACTAGGCTACTCCTCCCTAGCTGGAGATAAGGCCATCACCAAAGAACTTGGGATTCCTGTGTCTATAGTTCTCACTGTTAAGAGTTTTTTTGCTCATGGAACTGTCAAGAACCTCCCAGAAGGTGGTGGGAAGAGGAAAATGAATCCTATTAGTCTTTGAAGGTTAGTGTGAACTGTTTGAAAAACACCATGTACAACATCCAAAAGAGCTTAAGGCTAAACTGCAGTAATCTAGAGTGGTCGTTTCAACCCACACCTACGCCGCGCACTAAAGAAAGGAGGACTTCATGGGCGAAGACTAAGGAAGACCTCACTGCTCAAAGACGGACATAAAATGGCATGCCTGATCTTTGCCCAAAACACACCTTGAGAAACCAGAAATCCTTCTGGGAAAATGTTCTGTGGACAGATGAAAACAAACTTGAACTCTGGCATTGCAGACCAGCGATACATTTACCGGCAAAGAAATGAAGCTGATAAGGGGAAAAACACACCCTTCTTACAGTTAAATATGGTGGAGGTTCCATAATGTTGTGGGGCTATTTTGCTGCCTCAGGAACTGGAGGCCTGGAATGTATTAAAGGAATCATGAAGACAGAGGACTGCCAAAGTAGTTTAGAGTGAAATGTGCTACCTAGTATCGGAAAGCTAGGTGTGGGTCAAAGGTAATGGGTCCTACAGCAGGACAATGACCCAAAGCATACATCCAAAAGTACAAAAGGGTTAAAAAGGAAAAAATGGACCATTTTAGACTGGCCAGCAATGAGTCGTGATCTCAATCCAATTGAGAACCTTTAGAAAGAGCTGAAATCTGTCATTAGTAAAAGGAATCCTGGAAACATTCATGAGCTGGAACAAATCGCAGTTGAAATGTAGGAGAAACTACCAGCAGACAGATGTACGAAACTTATAGATGGCTACAAGAAACATTTGGAGGCTGTCATCACTGCCAAGGGTTGTACAACCAAATATTAGTGAAGGGTGCCATTAATCGTGTCCAGGTCATATTTTCTTTTTTTTCTCAGAAATTACCATGTCTAAGTTGCAGAGACATTCTTTTTTTTGTTGTATACCTTTGAACATACTATTAAAATATTATGCTGACATACAGTTGGAATATTTCTGATTATTTCTCAAGATAATATATACAACATACTTAAAATGCAAGGGTGCCTATAATGTTGACCACAACTGTATAAGCAATTAAAATTGCTGCCATTTGAATTTATTAAAAATAAAAATGTAAACACCTTCCATGACACTAATAGCTTCTCTTTAATCAGATTTAAACATTAGTATACACTATGCACAACCAGGCAGAGGACTCTGTACTAACTCACAGATTTCCCATGGGTTACCAGCCTTTCTGTATGCAATTTTCCTATGGCTGCAAACAAGAGCCGTAGAATTACTGCATATAAAAACTATACAGCTCAGCAGAAAAATGAATTAATACACCTCTGGAGGTCTAGTTATCTTTTTTTGTGAAAACCAGCATGTGAATATATTTTCATGGACTGCTTTCCAAAAAAACCCAAAAAGGTAATGAACTGCTATCCATGCTTTTGCATCACAGCAGACATTACACATTCACATAACCGTTCCCACACAGTGGGCCATATGCAGAAAAGATCATCATGAAGACAAGTCCAAATTTTCAACAAACCCCATGAGTGAAAAAATTTGCAGAAAAAAACAACTTTTGGCAAATTTGGGGTATTTTGTGCTCTTTTACTTCTTTAGCTCTTGCCTGTGAAAACATTTCCACCGTAGTACATTAGCCTTCTCAATAAAAGATTTAAGGTCATAATTTTAAATGCCAACCATAAGTTGATTATCAGTTAATGTCCTTTCCTTGAGTCCTGTTAGATCAGTCCAGACAAGTGGGTTGTGTTCCCCTACCAGCAGATTGGTGGAGACAAAGAACCAATGAAAGCCCAGTTTTCAATGACATCACTCTTATGCCTCTATTCACCTCAGCCACCAAAGATCTCTTCAGTATTTGTCCCAAAGCATGTGAGAGAAACATGGCAAGCCTCACACTACCTCAATCGTAGGCAACAATGAGTAATCAACAGTAGAGAATTATGTACAGGAAAGCATAAACAGACGGATGTCAGTAGAAAATGAATCTGCAGAGTCAAGTAGAAAAATCATATTGGACTCAAGGGTACCGCAGCAGCAGAACACAGCAATTCAGTTTCAGGGACGGCCCTGGATTGGTCTAGAAGGACTCAGGAAAAGGACATTAACTAAGTAAAATGTCACCTTCCATATTGTCATGCTAGACTAGTCTAGACAAGTGAGATGTACCAAAGCTACAACTCCACTAGGTGGGAAGAGGACAGAAGCTTGAAAAACCCTTTAGCCAAAGGCCGTGGACAGCCAAGCAGTAATGCTTGACATAATTGGTAAGTGATGCCCACGTTGCTGTGTGACAAATGTCTGCAGGGGCTACTGAGCTCCATCAATGAGGATGCCTGCATTTGGGTAGAATCAGCACGCAAACCCTCCAGAACCAGTTGGTTGCACAACAGATACACCGAGGCAATGGCCTCCTTAATTCAGCACCCCAAAGTCGACTTAGCCACCGTGTCACCTTTGTGCAGGCCAGCAAACAGCACAAAAAGATGATTGGATTTACGAAAGGAATTTATAACCTCCAAAGGAGAAACACCCTCCGTAAATCCACAAGGTGTATATCCTTCTCCTTCTCCTGACACTGCTCCTTAGAGAAGGAGGTCAAGGCAGACCACCTGGTTCACATGAAAGAAAGAAAGCATCTTAGGCAAGAAGGAAGGCATAGGCCAAATGGAAATGACCTCCTTTGAAAAGGACAGATAAGGATCTCGGCAAGACACAGCCTGCAGCTTGGAAATCTGCCTTGCGAACAAATAGTTACCAAGACGACCGTCATGATTGTAAAATCCTTCAAAGTAGCACATTTCAATGGTTTAAAGGGAGCCATCATCAGGGCCCTGAGCTCCAGACCCAGATCCCAAGAAGGGATCAAAGCCCAATGGGGAGGATGCAGACATCAAACCCCCTGGAGAAAGCACGAGATATCTGGGTTCAAGGCTAGAGACTTACCAGCCACCAGATCACGGGAACAGGCCAAAGGTGCTATCTGAACTTTCAGGGATCTAAGGAAAAGGCCCTTCTCCAGGCCATCCTGTAGAAAGGCTGAGATGGAACCTTGGCCACCTCAGGAGCCAACTGACAAGCGCCGCATCATCGTCCAAAGAGGCACTAGATCTGCACATATGCTAGCTTAGTAGACCTCCTCTACACTCTGAACAGAATAGAGACCACTGCAGGAGAGTAGCCCTTACATGCTAATTGTCTCCTTTCATGAGCCAAGCGTAAATGAGAAGGGAACCAGGTCCTCCAGGACGATCAGTCCCTGCCACAATAGGCCCCCAGACAGAGGCAACCAAAGAAGCGGCACCTGCAGGAGCCGCATCAAGTCTCTGAACCGCGCTCCCCTCGGCCAATCCAGTGCCACCAGAAAAATTCTGCCTGGGTGGCATTCTATATGCTGAATCACATGCCACAGTAAGGGCTACAGAATTAACACATACAGCAGGTGTTGACTTGGCCAAGGCTTGGTCAGGGCATCGATGCCCCCTGACCCTGTCTCCATATGATGACTAAGAAGCAGCAAACTTTGGCATTGGAGTGGGCTGCCATCAGATCCATTTTGGGGCGACCCCAGTGGCTCAGTCAACTAAAATGTCTCCTGACTCAACTCCCACTCTCCAGAATCCAGAGAGTGATGGCTGAGAAAGTCCGCTTCCACAGTCCATCCTGTGGCAATGTGCTGAGCTGACAAGGCTAGGAGTTTCTTCTCCGCTCAAACAGGAGAGTTATCTCTGGAGCTACCCCTGCACTCCTCATTCCACCTTGCTGATTGATATAAGCTTCTGCCATGGCGTTGTCTGGAAACACTCGAACAGCCTCGCCCTTGATATGAGGCCGGAAACACAGACGCGCCAATCTGATGTTCCTCACTTCAAGGCAGTTGATGGACCATACCGCTTCCCTGCAGTTCCAACGGCCCTAGGCTGTATGGTCTTGGCAAGGGGCTTCACAGCCCGTGAAACTGACATCAGTCAACAGCAAGATCCAGGAGAAATCATCCAGTGGCACACCCTTCCTTGGGTAATGGGCTGCTGTCACCACCGCAGGCTGGTTTTCACCATCATTGGGAGCAGGAGCCTGTAGGACCACTGAGAACTCTGGGACCACTGAATCAACAAGGACTGCTGGAGAGGCCACGTGGGCACATGTCCACAGCGCCTTCTCTGTGGTCGCCACCATCAATCCAAGGAGCTGAAGATAATTCCAGACTCCAGGAGCCTGCTGTGCATAGAACAGCATCACGCAATCCAACAGGTTTTTTTAAACCTTCTCCTCCTAAAGGAAAGCTTTGCCCACTTGAGTGTCGAAATGTGTTCCCAGGAACTCCAGGGGACTGGGAAGGCAACAGTTGGCTCTTTCCCCGATTGATCACCCAGCCGAGGCTTTCCAGAAAGAATACCACTCGGAATGCCCTCAAGATACTTCTGACAGGGAACGGGCCCGGATGAGCCAGTCACCCAGATATGGATGGACACAGATCCCTCAGTACTGCAGTGCCACAGCCGCCAACACCACCATCACCATGACCTTGGAGAACATCTCTGGGATGGTGGATAGCCCGAAAATGAGGGCAGTGAACTGACAGTGAAAGCCAAGCATGGAAAAAAACAGAGATATTTTTGCTAACCTGCTCGGATTGGGATATGAAAATATGTCTCAGCCAACTCCAGAGAAGCCAAGAATTCCCCTTGGCATACTGCTTGAATCACGGAGCGCAAGTTTTCCATTCAGAAGTGCAGGACGCACAAGTGCCCATTGACCCCCTTGAGGTCCAGAATGGGCTGAAAGGAACCTTCCTTTTTCAGCACCAAGAAATAGATGGAGTATCTGCCCTTGCCCTGATCATCCAGGGGTACATTCACCACTGCCTTTAGGTGCAGCAACTTGTCCAAGATGGTCCGCAAAGCAACACTTTTGATTACAGACCTACAAGGGAAGATGACAAAAGAATTCAGAATTGCTCTTTGCATTCCAGGATATAGCTGAACTGAATGGTGTCTAGCACCCAGAAATCCTTGGCAACCCGGGTACATTCCTGAAAAAAAAGGGCAAAACCTGCCTTCAACCAGAGGAACCAGGGAATGGGCCCCCAAATCTCATTGCGCAGCCCGGGAGGATCCTCCTCTGGAAAGAACTGAGTTCCTAGGCCCATACGTGCCACAAAAGAACTAAGAACAAGCCCAAAGCGAGAGGAAAGCACAGTTACTTACCTGTAACAGGTGATCTCTGGGAACAGCAGGAATAAGTCTTCACATATGGGTATCGTCGGTACCGACGGAGCCTGCGCGGGAACGCTCCCCAGCGTCCAGTAAGAAAGCTTTTGGGAGCATCCCACAGCGCCTGCGCGCTGCCTTCCCGCCTTTCCCAACCGCCTCTCTCGAGTTCGAGTTTTAACGCTGAGACAAAGAGAGAGAGAGGAAAGGAAAGATAGATAGAGAGATACAACTCCTAGGGAAGGTGGGTGGGTTGTGAAGATTTATTCCTGCTGTTCCCAGAGATCACCTGTTACAGGTAAGTAACTGTGCTATCTCCAGGAACAAGCAGGAATGAGTCTTCACATATGGGGACTCCCTAGCTGCAGATGCCAGGGGAAGACTCCAGGTTGTGTGTCCTTGAAAAGGACTCTACCTCCCCCCATGGATCTCTGGCATCCAACCAGGGTAGGTGGGTAGGAGTTGATTAGGAATGGTACAGGTGTTTGAGAACAGCCTGACCAAACGAGGCATCCCGGCGGGAGTCCTTGTCCAAACAGTAATGGGCTGTGAAGGTATGAATCGAGGCCCAGGTGGCCGCTCGACAGATTTGGTTGATGGACACAGAGTTTAGATGAGCCATTGAGGCTGCCATGGCTCTCACATTGTGAGCTGTGACATGGCCCTCCAGAGAAAGGTTCCTACTCTGGTAGGCGAAAGAAATACACTGAGCAATGCAGTTGGACAGTGTTCTCTTAGAAACTGGAAGTCCTAAATGGGAAGGATCAAAAGCAACAAAGAGTTGAGAAGACTTTCTATGTTGCTGTGTTCTTTGTAAGTAAAAGGCGTGAGCTCTTTTACAATCCAAAGTATGCAGATTCCTCTCTGCACTTGATGCATGAGGTCCTGGAAAAAAGATAGGCAAGTATACCTCCTGGTTCAGATGAAAAGGCGAGACCACTTTGGGCATAAAGTGTGGATTGGTCCTGAGGACTACCTTATCATGATGGAACCTTGTATAAGGAGGATTAGCCACCAAGGCTTGCAACTCACTGATGCGACGTGCTGAGGTGACTGCAATGAGAAAGATAACCTTCCAAGAAAGAAATTTCAAGGAGGTGGTGGCTAAAGGTTCAAAGGGTGGCTTCATAAGCTGGCCAAGAACCAGATTTAAGTCCCATGCCAGTGGAGGTGGTCTAATGGGAGGTTTAGTTAAAAGAAGGCCTCTCATGAATCTTGCTATAAGAGGATGAGAGGAAACAGGCTGTCCATTGAGAGGCTTGAGGGACGCTGCAATAGCACTCAAATGGACTCTTACTGAATTTGTTTTGAGGCCTGCATGGGAAAGATGCAGAAGATACTCTAGTAAAGAATTCAAAGGTATTGCAAGAAGGTTAAGACCCTTCTCTGAACACCAAATGGTAAATCTTTTCCATTTGAAAGCATAGGAACGTCTAGTGGAAGGCTTTCTAGAAGCATGATTAATATCTCTGACTTGCTGAGAGAGATGGAAAACCTGAAGGTCTAGGGCTTCAGCAACCAAGCCCTGAGATGGAGAGACTGGGGGTTTGGATGCCACAACGTTCCGTTTTCCTGGGAGAGAAGATCTGGAGCAGAGCCCAACTCCAGGGATGGAGCTTGAGAGAGATGCAGAAGTAGAGGGTACCACACTTGGCGTGGCCAATGTGGTGCTATGAGGATCATAGAACCCTGGTCTCTCTGAAGCTTGAACAGTGTTTTGGGAATTAGGGGAATGGGTGGAAAGGCATAAAGGAAGTCTTGACCCCAGTGAAGGAGGAAGGCATCCTTGGCCTGAACTCTCTAACACGGAATCCTGGAACAGAACCGGGGAAGTTTGGCATTCCACGGACTTGCAAATAGGTCTATGTCCGGGGTTCCCCAAATTCAAAAAATCCTGGCTACATTCATGTGGAAGCAGAACTCGACTGAGTCTGTCTGCCCAAGAGTTTTGAACGCCTGGAAGCTATACAGCCATAAGATGAATCTGATGCTCGCTGACGAAGGCCCACAGTCGCAAAGCTTCGTTGCAAAGCGACAGAGAGCCAGTCCCTCCCTGCTTGTTTACATAGAACATGGCTACTTGATTGTCCGTGTGGATGAGGACTGTCCTGTAGCTGAGCAGGGAGTGGAACACTCTGAGAGCTAAGAAAATTGCTCTGAGTTCCAAGAGATTTATGTGTAGTGAAGTCTCCTGTGGAGACCAGATGCCCTGGGTGGAGAGATCTTGCAGATGAGCTCCCCAGCCCATTGGAGAGGCATCTGTTGTAAGGGTTGCTTGGGGAAGTGACTGTTGAAAAGGGGACCCCAGCAACAGGTTTTGAGAGGACTTCCACCACTGGAGAGACCAAAAGAGGCGACTGGAGTTTGCTATTTTGTCTGACAGGCAACCTGATGCCTGAGTCCATTGGGTGGACAAAGTCCATTGAGCTGCCCTCATGTGAAGGCGAGCATATGGAACCACATGCACAGTGGATGCCATGTGGCCTAAGAGTTGTAACATTTCCCGAGCAGTTAAAAGGGGCTTTAACTGTATTTGGGAGGCTAACTGCACCAAGCGTAGGCAACGGGCCTGAGGAAGATAGGCCCTTGCAGTTGAGGTATCCAACAAAGCCCCTATAAACTCGAGGGACTGAGTAGGTGTGAGACTGGATTTTGGGATGTTTATTACTAGTCCCAAATATTGAAGGACACGCATTGTGCAGGTTAGACAAGTCTTGGCCTCTGCTTGAGATGGAGCTCGAATGAGCCAGTCGTCCAGATATGGGAAGACGAATATTCCTAGAGTGTGTAGAAATGCAGCTACTACTGCCATGCATTTCGTGAACACCCTTGGTGCAGAGGCCAGACCGACTGGAAGCACCCTGTATTGGTAGTGCTTTCCTTGAAAAAGGAACCGAAGGAACCTTCTGTGTGTTGGATGGATGAGGACATGGGTGTACGCATCCTTGAGATCTAGAGAACAAAGCCAGTCCTGACTCTGAAGGTATGGAAGCAGAGCACCGAGAGAAATCATCTTGAATTTCTCTTTGAATAGAAACTTGTTCAATTCTCTGAGATCTAATATGGGTCTGTAGCCCCCTGTTTTCTTTGGAATAAGAAAATAAGGGGAGTAGAACCCTGAGCCCTGTTGAAGAAAAGGTATTTCTTCTATTGCCCCTTGGGCAAGAAGGGTGGCAATCTCCTGACCCAGAAGGTTGAGGAGAGATGTTGGAGAATTGAACTGTTTCACCATGGTGTGAGGAGGAAGGTTTAAGAAATGAAGCTTGTACCCTTCCCTTATGATGGAGAGGGTCCATTGCTCTGCTGTGATTTGTTCCCATCTGGGAGCAAAGTAAGCAAACCTTCCTGGAATGGTGAGGGGCTCTGGTTCTTCCAGAGTTAGAAAGGCTAAGTTCTCTAGTTGCAAGTCAAAGGCCCTGAGGAGGCTGAGGCTGCTGGGCCGTGGAAGGCCTAGCAGCCTTTGACTTGGCCTGTTTAGGTGTTTGCTGACGTTTTGCAGCAAAACGACCTGCAGAAGATGCCTGCTGACCATAAGCAGGATAATATCTTCCCTTTTTAGAAAAAGATGTCTTTTTGAAGAATCTTTTCTTAGCAGGAACAGAGGTGGACTTTGAAAGTCGATCCAAAGCAGAGTTCTCAGCATCCATCTGAGTGGCCTTTGCTTGCCAATCCTTGCCAAAAAGGTTTTCAACTGTACAAGGAAGATTTCCCAATTCATCTTGGACCCAGAGTTCCAAATCAGAAGCTTGTAGCCAAGCAATTCTGCGTGCACCTATGGCAATAGCCAAGGCTCTGCTTACACACTCAAAAGAGTCAAAGGCTGCACGGTTGGAAAATTTGGAAACATTCTGGGCATGTTTGAGCCAAGTGAGAAACTCCTGCCTTTTATCTTCGGAAAATAAAAGGGGTCAAAGTCTGCAGATGATCTGTGACTTCTTTTAGAAACATCCCTATATAGAGACTATAGGAGTTGATTCTGGCAGCTAGCATAGAAGCTTGAAAAACCCTACGGCCAAAAGCATCTAGGGTCCTGTATTCACGTCCTGGAGGATTAGATGAGTGTCTTTTTGCACTCTTTATCTTTCTCATGGCAGACTCTACCACAATAGAGTGGTGAGGAAGCCGAGTCTTATGAAAGCCAGGACAAGGAGGGACACGATACATGGTGTCTAGCCTGCGAGAATGGAGGAGAGGTGGTAAGAGGTGTCTCCCACATGCTCAACATGAGATCATACAAAATCTCATGAATAGGTAAAGTAACTGCCTCTTTAGGAGCTTTAGGATATTGCAAAATATCCAGCTGCTTGGCTCTAGGCTCTGACTCAGGGGCCACTGTGATGGAGAGGCCCCTAGCCACTTCCCTAATGAAGTCTTGAAAAGACAAGTCTTCTGGAGGAGACATTCTTCGTTTAGGAGAAGAAGACTCCTGAGGAAGAAGTATCGATGCCTCGACAGATCCTTCAGACTCTTCAGAGTCTTCGGAGGAATCGAAGTATCGCCTCTCTGGATGCTCCTGTAAAGCCCGATATGCGTACCGAGTGGGATCGATAGGACAGGGTACCGTTGCAGTCGACACCAAAGCCGATGTCGATGCAATCGGTACCGGCACCGGGAATGATGCCGGTACCGGCAACGGGGGTTGTTGCGGTACCGGAGGCGTCGCAGCCTGCATGAATGCCGTCAGGGTGCGCTGCATGGTCAGAATCTTCTGATCCATCGACGCCACCAAAGTCTGGATGTCGGTACCAGTGGGCGCCACCGGTACCCCAGAACACGGCAACAGGTGATCGGTCGAGGCCGAGCCATCGATGTCAACCTGTGACCCCATAGACAATGCTTTGGAAGCCGGAACTTCCCGCCGGGGTAATTTTGCCAGTGCGGAATCCTCGAGGACAAGCCCGGAGGCATCTCGATGCTTAGAGGGAGATTTGCCCTTTGAGGACCGGCCAGATTTATGCTTGGTTACCTGAGATCCATGGGAGGAAGAAGAAGCCCCGGAAGACGTCGATGCCACCGAAGCTGCATCAGAGGGAAACAGGGTACTGAGCTTGGCTGCTCGGTTCTGCCGACCTCTTTTAGACATCATGGTACAGGACACACAATCCGTGATGGAATGGTCAGGACCCAAACACTTTAGACACCAATCATGGGTGTCGGTGACAGAAATAGTACCGCCACATTTTGTGCACTTTTTAAACCCGGAGGCGGGCTTCTCCATGAGGAGAAAAAGTTTTAGGCCTAAGGCCCAAAAACTGAAAATGCACAGTGAAGAAAGTATAAGGGTTTTTTTGTTTTTATTTAAAGAAAGAAAAGATCGGCGGTACCGGTCTGACGTCGAAGAAGGCAGACGCGACACAAAAGAATAAAGAAAAAATAAAGAACTTCTTCTGCGGTGACAGGAACACGACCTGCTGGCTCCGTGGAAAAGAAGAACTGGAGAGAGGCGGTTGGGAAAGGCGGGAAGGCAGCACGCAGGCGCTGTGGGATGCTCCCAAAAGCTTTCTTACTGGACGCTGGTGAGCATTCCCGCGCAGGCTCCGTCGGTACCGACGATACCCATATGTGAAGACTCATTCCTGCTTGTTCCTGGAGATGAAAGGTTTTCCAGGTCCATAATGACAAAAGTCCCGAGACCCCCAGGAATCCAGCCAGTCTGCCCATCCCCAACCGCCAAACTCACCAGGTCATAATAAGGCATCAGAAAGGAAGGCCGTAGCCAACTCCAAAAGAGGGGGTAACATCATTTGGCGGAAGAGAGACTGAATCCACTGGAGCAGACCTCAAGATGTCAGACTGACACATACCACCAGCTGCAAAATAGCAGCCACCACGGTGAACTGGCTTGTCAACAACGATTCTACCTTATCGTCCAGAAAATCATTTTAAGGTCGATAATTGTCTTCCACAGGAATGGTGGTCCATCTGGTAACTGTTGTGACCTGTGGATCCATCTTGGGAATACCAAACTATTTCTCTGGGAAAGCGTATATCTTCTTACACTCCCTTAACCCCTTAGGCGGAGAGTCCCACGCTGACTGGATCATATCCTTGATCACATCTGGGAATGAGAAGACCGTAGTGGATTTTTGCACCCCTTGAAGGAGTGGGTGCACCTTCAACTCCTGCTCCATGCCAGAAGAATCTATCAAGTTCAAGGTGGATAAGATCCTGGCAATCAACACTGCTAGCTCCTCCTTCAGAAATAGGCAGATCACTCTGGCCTCTTCACAAACTTCCAAAGGTGAGAGTATTTCTTCATCCACTTCAGAGCCCAGTATCAAGCCACCACAGTCAAATCTTGGACAGCTCCCAGAATTCCCCCTCTCCAGGGGGCGCCCCTCACCGGGGACATTTAGCCAAAGGCAATTGAACAGAGCTTGCACTCTCAGCCTGCTCCACATGAGACTGTGCCCGGAGGCACCCAGAAGCTGCAAGGTCTGAATTTCCACACCAGAAGGATCAGGCCCGCTGCAAAAAAAGAAAAGAATTCCGGGGAGAACAATCTGGAGTCTGGAAGCTCTAATCTCAAAAATGACCCATAGCACCAGGGGATACAGCTGCCGCAGACCCCCTAGAGGAGAAGGAGAGGCTCACAGCACAGTCGCTGGACCCTCTGGCTGGCTGGCTGGATAGCACTATCCGTCACCTCCTTTGGGCAAGGCTAGACTAACTGCATCCCCCAGCTAAGAGAGGGGGAACAGGTCCTCCAGGGATGATTCAGAAGCTGCCATGTAAAAGAGCAGCGTCCAGAAACCAGATAAGAAGCATTTTACTTGCCAGAGCTCAAACAATGTTTCCTGGAAGAAGACAAAGAATTAAGGCAAGTATCACAACAGCGTGCGCAAAGGCCATGGCAGCCTGAAGGTGCACTTTAACTACTCTTACTGCGGCATGTGCTACAGGTGCTATGGTAGAACATGCATTGGAGTCCCTTGGGTGGAACATGCATATAAACCACATGGCCACCAGGTGCACAATAAGAGAAGACGCTACTAATGTGTGCAGAAAATGGCAGGAAACCCTACACCATACCAACGGTTGCAAGTGGTCCACCCCGAATTGCATCCCAGGATGACGGAATTGGGAGCCCCCAACAAGGACAATGTCTAGCCTTGGTACTCACTCCCTGAGAGTCCAGGCAGAGAATCCATGCCAGACTCAGCTCTACTCCCCTGAATCCATTTTTAGTGGCTTTTGCAGCACTAAGTTTAAGGTGACCAGCAGGCAGATACCTCTGAGAGCCTTCGTCAATTTTCAGGAAAGAGCAGAGGGGAACAGAGGAGGAGGGAGGGGTCATTGAGGTTGTGCGAGGCTGCTGCACTCTCCCAGATCCTTCCAATTTCTGGCTGCTCATCAGACTCTTGTCATGGTAAGCGCATGGAGCTGAACCAATTTTCCCTCCTCTTCTAGCTACCAAAAAGACTGCAGACTAGTGGAGCTTCTCACATTGCATTTAAGTGAAAGAGTCACACACAAGGTGGTGTTTCACGAGTGCTTAATCAATCTTTTCTTCCCAATCTTCAGAATTGTCTTCAAAGAGGAGAAAATTCATTCTGCATCTGCTGGAGACAAATAAATACTGAAAAGATCTCTGGTAGCCGAGGAGGATAGAGGCATAATCGTGATGTTATTGAAACCTGGGCTTTTCATTGGCTCTTTTTCTCCACCAATCTACTGGTAGGGGAACACAACCCACTTGTCTGGACTAGTCTAACACGACGATATGGAAGTAGATTTTATTAAGGATATGATTCAAACATCATTTCACGGAGCCGTTGAAATTAGGAATAAATAGCAAGTCCCCCAAATATAGCAATGACATTACTATTATTCTCTTATTTCAAAGGATACTGTGTTGTGAACTATAATCAAACAGATAAGCCCCACATACAGAAAATTCCTTAGCATAGAGTGCAAAAAGACACCCTTAACAATGCAAGAAAAAAAAAGTTTAAAAACCCTAAACATATGCATACATTCAAACATAAACTGGATGGACCAAGCAAAGTACAGCGGGGTCTACTGTGAATTTGTCCAAAAGAACCTAAATATTTCTTTAAAAAATGGTTTGTGAATCAATCACAACGCCTCACAGTTTTTTAAATGAAAATTTGAAAAGAAGCCTGCTTAACCTGCATGACCCTCATGCAATATTGAGCTTTACTTTCAAGCTTACAAGAACTGCAGACTAGATAAGAGCAAATAGGGTCAAACGGAACACACGGGAAATGAAGGTTCTCATTTTCTTTAGGCATACTCACTCTTTGGCCCCCTGAACTATATTTTGGGCTCATCTATTCCAATTATGTCCCCATCAAGATCTTGAAAGCTGCTTTAGATAGTGAGTTGAATTTTCATGTAGAGATCTCAAACTAATAAGAAATGCTTTTATGTACTAAAACTGTTACAGTTTGCACATGCAATTCTAGGTAAAGCTAGTCATATCCTGATCCATGTATTAGTCAGCAGTTGGTTAGTTTACTTACACCCCAGGGAATTATGTGATTTTGAGCATGCAGAGATTTCCACATAATGAATTCAAGTCAGTGGGAGGTAGAGCTGGTGGTTCAAATGCAGCTGGTGCTCAATCTTCCTGCATCATAAAGCCCCTTCTGAATGCTGTCAGGGTGGTGCCAAAATCCTATGGTTCTCACAAGACTGAACAATGCAGGGTTTCAAGCACCATGCTAGGGCTCTGTGGTGCAGGAAGCCCGTGGCATCAGCTGCTTTTGAATTGCAGAGAGCTGCACTCTGCAGTGTACAGTGTTGAGAGGTTTGCTAGAGACAAAATTTGAGAAGACTCCAAAAGAGGCAGGAAGCTTAGGGAATACAGAGGAAGACACAGTGGATGCCAAAAGTATGGGAAGAAAGATGAACTGAAGGGGACAACGACCGAGGGTAAGAGGACATGTGTGGAAGGGGAGATGAGCTAGAAAAAAATGGAATAATTGTTTGATGAAGTCACATACATGCATGCACACACACACACAGGCAGCCAAGTCAAGGCAATGCACTGTCAGAAGAGCCCACTCACCCACATTGTCTCATTTACAAAAACAACTTTCAGCCCTGCAAAGGCAAAACCTACACTAATCAGAGAAATATATTTTTTTTACTCATCTCATAATTAAGCTCTGGAATTCGATGCCAGAGAATGTAGTAAAAGATGTTAATGTAACTAGGTAAAAAAAAAATGTTAGGACAATTCCTGGACGAAATGTCCATAAGCCATTATTAAAATGAACTGGGAGAAATCCACTGTCATCTCTGGGATAACAGTATGGAATCTGTCTACCTTTTAGAATTCTGCTAGGTGTTTGCAACCTGGATTGGCCACTGTTGGCAAGAGTCCTTCCAAAAGTCCTTGCTGGATCTCACTAAGAGGGATTACCAGCTCCCCAAGAGGCACCTGCTGAGTCCTGAGATTTCTCAGATCTCCAAAAGGACTTACCCTTCTTGGGTTTAGGCCATAGAAGGAATAGGCTGTGCCCAAACTCTTTCTGGCCATAAACCACCCCTGCGATCCCCGCTGAGCCTTATGTGAGGAACCCCTGAAACGTCTGGGTTTATCATCTGGAAGCCTCTCCAAGTGTTTCATGAGCTTCTCCAGGTCATCCCCAAAGAATGACCTGCTCTTAAAGGGCAGCTTGCTCAGCTGCTGATCGGCTGCTGTATCGGCAGACTAATTTCAAAGCTATAGCCACATTGCAGCTACCACAGTCACTACCATTGTGGAACCTGTGTCTTTTGGGGAAACTGCTAGGTACGTATGACCTAGAATGGCCACTGTTGGAAACAGGATACTGGGCTTGATGGACCTTGGTCTGACCCAGTATGGCATATCATATGTTCTTAGACTGAGGAATGGTACGTGCATGCTGGCCTCTTACAGAGCCCCTAAGATTCTCCTGTCTCTTGGCCGATCTTCATTCTTAATATTTAGGGTTGTTGTTTTTTTTATTTTTTATAATGCTTATGTTGAACTCTTCTGCTATGGACAAGTAATAGCAGCAGACAGAAAACACTGCCTGCAACCCCGGGCTGCTTTGCTGCCAATGCCCCACCTCATGGCCCTTCGTGCTGCAGGGTGGCCACTATCACAACCATTACCATTGTAAATGTCCTGGGTGCTGTCGCTAGACCAAAGGAAAGCATACAAAACTGAAAGTGCCCCATGGGCATGTGAAGTGCAGATAATACTGGTGCTCCCTCTATATATGCTTCTTTGAGATCCAGGGAAGTCAAACTCCACCTTGTGTACTGCCAGGATCACCGAGCACAGGGTTTCTTTGTGAAAATGGAGTCACTTGCAGCACTCCGTTGACTGATTTGAGGTCTAGGATGGGACGGAAAAAACTCTCCTTTTTTGGGACAATGAAGTAGATGGAGTAATGACTGGATCCGCATTGGTCAATCAGTACTGGCTGAACCACCCCCAAGCCTCAGAACCAATCTAGCATCTCTTACCGCCTGCCGCTTGACCACAGACTTACAGGGAGAGATCAAGATGGTGTCAGGGATGTGTCACACGACCTCGAGCACATACCCCTCCCTGATGATCCTAAGTACCCAATGACCCTGTGTGATCTGGACCCAGGTGGGATAGAAGAGTTGAAGCCAGCCTCCTATCGTGACTTCCCTTTCGCTTCATTGATGTTTCTTGGTGGAGCCTGCAGCCAAGGAGTAGTATCCCCTGCTTGAGCCCCAGCCTCAAAAGGAGGGATTCCCCCTGGCTGAAAAATGCACTCTCTGGAAGGGTGCAAACCTAGTTACTCAATCTGCAAAAGTCCTGGAATTGTCCTCTCTGGGCCCCTGGGGTCTTGGCCCCTCTGGGCTTATCCTCCAGCAAGTGGCCCCCTTTTAAATCTGGCAGGTCATTCACCGGCTTCTCCAGCGCATCCCTGAACAACTTAAAAGGCAGCTTGGAGAGCAGGACCAGTTCCGGAGTCAGAGTCATCAACGTGCCACCGCCAAAGCCATATTCTTGGAGGAGGCATGTACCTGATCATAAAAGGCATCCGTCAGGTAGGACGTGCCAAATTCCAAACTGTGCTGGGATTTGATCCTCTTTGGACTCCAGCAGTCCCTGAACCCACCAGAGGCAAGCCCGGGCCCCACATATAGCTGACTGCAGAAGAAGAGCGTTAGCCTCAAACATCTTCTTGAGCATGGTCCTCCGGATCCTTCAATGCCAGGACTCCCTCCACCGGGCTAGTTATTTATTCTATTTATTTATTTGGTTTTATACCACACTATTCAAGATCAGCACGGTTTACAAGGTAACAACATCGTACATGGAACAGTATTTAACATATTACATTTAACATAATAAACATGTGGACAATGTATATATACAGTTAAGCATTTACATTGGTAGCTCAATAATCATTCAATGTAGATTATATACTGGTAACTATTTACAGGCTGGTAGGGTTATGACTATAGTATTGATGGGTAACTTTATGTTATGTGGTCGAAAGCAAGGTGGAATAGATATTGTGGCGCTCGAGCCCCTACCAGGCGGCCGCCTAGTAGGGACGGGTAACCACCTCTTATCTTTTCCTAAGCTTGTAGTTGTGTGAGGAATAATGAGCCAAGTGGTTTATCAAAGCGCACAGGAATTTATTCAGCTTCCTTGCTGGTAAGTGGATACAAATTCTTCAAGCACATTTATTCTCCAGACAAAAGAAAAATAACGGATAACTTCTCCCATAAACAAATGTCCAAAACAGAGTAACAGCGAATTCAACCATACAAGCTTCTGCCCCAGTCTTTTACTGTTTAACGTTTCTGCACATGAAGGAATATGCCCTTCTTTTTAAAACTCTTCAAACCGGCTGTCAGCTTATTCAAGGCCGTTGCAAACACCAACAGTTTCAGCTGTTCAACCCCAACTGAGTTACTGCCGATAAGCTTCAAAGGAAAGACTCTTAGGCCCTTTTTAATTATATGACTCCTTCTCTCCTTTCTTTCAGCTTCAGAACTACCTTCACACCTACAGTAACATTCTTAAAGGTTCAACTGTTTCTGGCTTACACTAATTCACCTTAGTGCATGCATCACATTCCATCTCTGAAACACTGGAAGTTACATCACCCTCCTTGGCTTCAACCTCCATGCTCTCAGCTGAGCTGTAGCAGGGTTCTGCTTGGAAACGCTCAGGAACTTTCTGTTTTAAAGTTTTCAACAGGTCAAACAACCTCTCCCACTTTCTTGCCCTCCCTTCTCTGGGCAGGTCTCCTATGGGATGTTCTTGTTTAACCTTCCTGGTGAAACATTTCTTTCTACGCTGTGTTATCTGGGGTACAACAGTTTCATCAGAGTCAGAACAGGAAACACACTTTGAAGGCCTTACTGCCTCCCCTCTCCTACCTTGGGGTCTTGGCGCAGTATTCTCTTGGTTGGAACTTCGGCCAGTCAGGACTCCCTCTGCCTCAGAGTAGGGCAGAGACTTTTGGTAAAACTTTCCCGCTCTCTTGCCAGGGTAGGTGGTTCTCTCCCAAGAACCTTCCCTATGTCCTCTGTGGCTACTGTGCTGACTATTGTGGCTTCCTTTGTACCTTCTTTGGCTGCCTTTATAGCTGTTCCTTTCTCTGCTGCTCCCTTTGGCTGCAAAGCTCCTTTGTCCTTTGGCTACAGGGTTGTTCTCTCTGGACCTTCTGGAACTTGGACTGGAACCTGAGCTGCAACTCCCACTTGGACCTGGACTACAACTCCGACAGCAACTGCCACCGCAACTGCATCTGTGTCTCCAACCGTGTCTATCTCTGGTGTTTGTTTGCTCCAATTTAAACATTGAGCAGGGCAACTCCCTTCCTGGCCCTGCCCATCTGTACCTCCCACTCCTATCTATGGTTGATCTGGAGTGTGGGCGTGGCTTACAACTAGGTCTGCCCTTTAGGTTTCTCTCCGGGCTTCTGCTGTGGACTATGTGATCCTGTGTACCCATCCCCCGAAAAGAGGAAAAATTCTTCTTCTCTTCACTTTTTCCTGGCTGGGCTGCACTCTCCTTACCACAATATGTCTTTATTGCTTTGCAGAAGGTGGTCAGCTCCGGTATGAGATGAATAGTAGGTGGTAGGGAGTTCCACAGTAGAGGCGTAAAGAGGGAGAAGGCTCTGTTCTTGGCAAATTGCGAGGTTTTTCTAGTAATGGAAGGAATGGTAAGCGCGTTTATCATATTTGATTTTATCGCTCTGTTGTTAGGAGGTTTTCCAGTGAGGGTGCTGATAGGTGGTGGAGAATCTTAAGGACATAAGATATATGTCATGAGGTGGTAGGAAGGTGGTAGGGAGGTTCTGGAAGCTAAATTTAGGCTTTTAGGTAGGAAGTTGAAATCCAGAACTTCCAGGGTAGCGTTCTCCGAAATGCTTCCCGTTCCACGCGCAGGACCCAATAGGCAGGCAGAGCTCCGGAGTCTCAATGCGTGGATGAGACAATGGTGCAGAGATGAGGGGTTCGGATTTGTTAGGAACTGGGGAACATTCTGGGGAAAGGAGGGGCTCTTCCGAAGGGATGGGCTTCACCTTAACCGGGATGGAACCAGGCTGCTGGCATTAACCTTTAAAAAGGAGATAGAGCAGCTTTTAAACTAGATAATAGGGGAAAGCCGACAGTCGCCCAAGAGCGCATGGTTCGGAAGAATGTATCCTTGAAGGATACTACAAAAAGCAGAGAGGTTCCAAAAAAGAGTAGTAAAGTAGCCCAAATGCCCTCGAGTATGGAGCAGACAGAACTTAAAGATCCCAAATTACCCATGTCTACCAATAGCCAAATTAATATGAATAAAATACAGTCTCTAAAATGCTTGTATGCAAATGCTAGAAGTCTACAAAACAAGATGGGAGAGTTAGAATATATAGCACTAAACGAGAGGTTAGATATGATTGGAATATCAGAGACATGGTGGAAGGAGGACAACCAGTGGGACACTGTGATACCTGGGTACAAACTATATCGAAATGATAGAGCTGATCAAATTGGTGGAGGGGTTGCGCTCTATGTTAGAGAGGGCATTGAGTCAGAAAGGATTAAAGTTTTGCAAGAAACAAAATTTGCTGTAGAATCTCTATGGATTGAAATTCCATGTAAAAAGGGGAAGGCGATGGCAGTGGGGGTGTACTATCGTCCGCCTGGCCAGAATGAACAAATGGATGATGAAATGCTCAAAGAAATCAAGGAAGCTAGCAAAAGTTACAGTGCAGTAATAATAATGGGTGATTTCAATTACCCCGGCATCGACTGGGTCAGTGTCACAACAGGACATGCTAGGGAGATAAAGTTCCTAGATGAAATAAATGACTGCTTCTTGGAGCAGCTGGTTCATGAACCGACCAGAGGGGAAGCAATATTAGACCTAGTCCTTAGTGGAACACCAGATGTAGTGCAAGAGATAAGGGTGTTGGGGCCACTTGGCAATAGTGATCATAGCATGATCGCCTTTGATTTAATTAGTGGAGGAGGGATAGTAAGGAAATCCACAGTACTACCCTTTAACTTTCGAAAGGGAGACTATGATAGAATGAGGAAAACAGTTAAGAAAAAACTAAAAGGAGCAGTTGCAAAGGTTAAAGACGTACATCAAGCTTGGGTGTTGTTGAAAAATACTATCTTGGAAGCCCAGACCAGCTGTATTCCACGCTTTAAGAAAAGTGGAAGGAAGTCCAAAAAATTGCCAGCATGGTTTAAAGCTGAGGTCAGAGAGGCTGTTGTTGCCAAAAAAGCATCTTTCAAGAAATGGAAAAAAGAGCCAAATGATGAAACCTGGAAACAGCACAAGCACTGGCAAGTCAAATGCAAGGCATTGATAAGGCAGGCAAAGAGAGAATTTGAGAAGAAGCTTGCTGCGGAAGCAAAAACGCGAAATAAAGACCTTTTCAAGTACATTCGTAGCAAAAACCCCGTGAGAGAGTCAGTTGGTCCATTAGATGATAAAGGGGTTAAAGGAGCACTAAGAGGCGACAAGGCGATTCCGGAGAGACTGAATGAATTCTTTGCTTCGGTCTTTACTGAGGAAGATGTAGGGATGTTACCCACGACTGAAGTGGTATTTAAAGGTGTGGAAGAATTGAAGGAAATATCGATACATCGGGAAGATGTCTTACAACTATTAGATAAACTGAAGAGTAGCAAATCACCTGGGCCGGATGGTATACATCCAAGGGTGTTGAAAGAACTGAAATTTGAGATTGCAGACCTGCTATCAGTAATCTGTGAACTATCATTAAAATCATCTCTAATACCTGAGGATTGGAGGATCGCCAATGTAACACCAATTTTTAAAAAGGGTTCGAGGGGTGATCCGGGAAACTACAGACCGGTGAGCCTGACATCAGTACCGGGAAAAATGGTAGAAACCATCATAAAGAATAAAATTACTCAGCATATAGATAGTCATGACCTAATGGGAGACAGCCAACATGGCTTTAGACAAGGAAGATCTTGTCTTACTAATCTGTTATGTTTTTTGAAGGAGTGAATAAACAGGTGGACAAAGGTGAGTCGGTTGATATTGTGTATCTGGACTTTCAGAAAGCCTTTGACAAGGTCCCTCATGAGAGACTTTTGGCAAAACTAAAGAGTCATGGGATAGGAGGCAGTGTACTACTGTGGATCAGGAACTGGTTAAAAGATAGAAAGCAGAGGGTAGGGCTAAATGGCCAATTTTCCCAATGGAGAAAGGTGAATAGTGGTGTACCCCAGGGATCTGTGCTGGGTCCGCTGCTTTTTGACATATTCATAAATGACCTGGAAAGTGGAATAACGAGTGAGGTTATCAAATTTGCTGATGACACAAAACTATTTAAAGTTGTTAAAACCCAGGAGGATTGTGGAAAATTGCAAGAGGATCTTGATAAATTGGAAGACTGGGCATCAAAATGGCAGATGAAATTTAATGTGGAGAAGTGCAAGGTTATGCACCTAGGGAAGAACAACCCAAACTATGGTTACACGATGCAAGGTTCCACATTAGGAACCATCACCCAAGAAAAAGATTTAGGCGTCCTTGTGGATACCATGTTAAAACCCTCGGCCCAGTGTGCAGCGGCGGCCAAGAGAGCAAATAGAATGCTAGGTATGATAAGGAAAGGAATGGAAAATAAAACAAAAGATATTATAATGCCTCTATATCGTTCCATGGTGAGACCGCACCTTGAATATTGTGTGCAATTCTGGTCACCATATCTTAAAAAGGATATAGCGATTTTAGAAAAGGTTCAGAGAAGAGCCACCAAAATGGTAAAGGGGATGGAAGGCTACTCCTATGAAGAAAGGCTAAAAAGGTTGGGGCTCTTTAACCTGGAAAAGAGACGGCTGAGGGGAGATATGATAGAAGTCTATAAATTAATGAACGGAGTGGAACGGGTAAACGTAGATCGATTGTTTACCTTATCAGAATATAGAAAGACTAGGGGACATGCAATGAAGCTACAGGGTAGACTATTTAAGACTAATAAAAGAAAATATTTTTTCACTCAACGTGTAATCAAAACTCTGGAATTTGTTACCGGAGGATGTAGTAAAGGCTGTTAGTGTAGCTGGGTTTAAAAAAGGTTTGGACAAGTTCCTGGAGGAAAGGTCCATAAACCATTATTAAGAAGGGACCCAGGATATCAATGCTTGAACCAATACAAGCATTGTGGAACCTGTGTCCCTTGGGGAAACTGCTAGGTACGTATGACCTAGATTGGCCACTGTTGGAAACAGAATACTGGGCTTGATGGACCTTGGTCTGACCCAGTATGGCATATCTTATGTTCTTAGACCAAGGTCCATCAAGCCCAGTATTCTGTTTCCAACAGTGGCCAATCTAGGTCATATGTACCTAGCAGTTTCCCCAAGGGACACAGGTTCCACAATGCTTGTATTGGTTCAAGCATTGATATCCTGGGTCCCTTCTTAATAATGGTTTATGGACCTTTCCTCCAGGAACTTGTCCAAACCTTTTTTAAACCCAGCTACACTAACAGCCTTTACTATATCCTCCGGTAACAAATTCCAGAGTTTGATTACACGTTGAATGAAAAAATATTTTCTTTTATTAGTCTTAAATAGTTTACCCTGTAGCTTCATTGCATGTCCCCTAGTCTTTCTATATTCTGATAAGGTAAACAATCGATCTACGTTTACCCGTTCCACTCCGTTCATTAATTCATAGACTTCTATCATATCTCCCCTCAGCCGTCTCTTTTCCAGGTTAAAGAGCCCTAACCTTTTTAGCCTTTCTTCATAGGAGTATCCTTCCATCCCCTTTACCATTTTGGTGGCTCTTCTCTGAACCTTTTCTAAAATCACTATATCCTTTTTAAGATACGGCAACCAGAATTGCACACAATATTCAAGGTGCGGTCTCACCATGGAACGATATAGAGGCATTATAATATCTTTTGTTTTATTTTCCATTCCTTTCCTTATCATACCTAGCATTCTATTTGCTCTCTTGGCCGCTGCTGCACACTGGGCCGAGGGTTTTAACATGGTATCCACAATGACGCCTAAATCGTTTTCCTGGGTGGTGGTTCCTAATGTGGAACCTTGCATCGTGTAACCATAGTTTGGGTTGTTCTTCCCTAGGTGCATAATCTTGCACTTGTCCACATTAAATTTCATCTGCCATTTTGATGCCCAGTCTTCCAATTTATCAAGATCCTCTTGCGTTTTAACAACTTTAAATAGTTTTGTGTCATCTGCAAATTTGATAACCTCACTCGTTATTCCACTTTCCAGGTCATTTATGAATATGTCAAAAAGCAGCAGACCTAGCACCGATCCCTGGGGTACACCACTATTCACCTTTCTCCATTGGGAAAATTGGCCATTTAGCCCTACCCTCTGCTTTCTATCTTTTAACCAGTTCCTGATCCACAATAGTACACTGCCTCCTATCCCATGACTCCTTAGTTTTGCCAAACGTCTCTCATGAGGGACCTTGTCAAAGGCTTTCTGAAAGTCCAGATACACAATATCAACCGACTCACCTTTGTCCACCTGTTTATTCACTCCTTCAAAAAAACATAACAGATTAGTAAGACAAGATCTTCCTTGTCTAAAGCCATGTTGGCTGTCTCCCATTAGGTCATGACTACATGCTGAGTAATTTTATTCTTTATGATGGTTTCTACCATTTTTCACGGTACTGATGTCAGGCTCACCGGTCTGTAGTTTCCCAGATCACCCCTGGAACCCTTTTTAAAAATTGGTGTTACATTGGCGATCCTCCAATCTTCAGGTATTAGAGATGATTTTAACGATAGTTCACAGATTACTAATAGCAGGTCTGCAATCTCGTATTTCAGTTCTTTCAACACCCTTGGCTGTATACCATCCGGCCCAGGTGATTTGCTACTCTTCAGCTTATCGAATCTTGAATGTTATTAGTAGTTTTGTACTTGAGTCGACTGTTTATTGGGAGCCAGTGTAGTTGGATTAGGAGAGGCATATCTGGATGCTCCATAGATGGTTCTTGCAGCAGTATTCAGTGCTAATTGTAAAGGATGGATAGAATTTCCTGGAAGTCCTTGCAGGATGATATTTGCGTAGTCGAAAAGTGGAGTGATCAGTGCTTGGAAGACCATGCGGAAGTCAGTAGGCTCCAATAAGGGTCAGAGATGACGAAGGGAGCGTATTTTATGATAGATGGATTTTATGATATTGTTTATGTGGGGCTCCATGTTTAGGGACTGGTCAAGCGTAACGCTCAAGTATCTAACCTCCTTCTTAGATTTCAGTTCAGCTTTCTTTACTAGTTGTCTTCTTCATGACTCCCATCACTAAGGCATCTACTTTCGGCATCAATGGGTACAGGCGAGACATAGATAAGCCATGTGATCTTTTTCTGCCATCATGTTTCTATAGTCGTGCCACTGTGCAGGCTAGCCTCTATGAGCTCCCACTCCACATTAATGATCTTCTTGATAGTCTTATGCACCGGGAAAAAATCTTGAGGGACTGGATGCCCTGGAGCAAGGGATTCTCCAATTCCATGTCTTCAAACGGAGTAACCACAGATGTATTGAGGGCGACCAAGAACAGAGCGATCAGGCCTGGCAGTTCTTCCCTCCAGGAAACTCAGACCACCGTGTGCTCATCCATTGGGGCTAATTTTCCATCTTCCAATACCTTACCCCTTGGTCCTCCCAATCTGTATAAATCCCTTCAAGGGCCTCCCCTGAGGACTCTGAGTCCAGAAAGATGGGAACCTCCTCCTCCTGAGGCAAGTTCTCTTTGGCCGCAGGGAAATCTCTTGATTCCGGGAGGGAAAGGCAAGCCCTCTTCCCCCTAACCTAATGAAAGGGCTTAGAAGGGCCGGCTCCCTGCTTCATTAGGAAGGCTTTGTCCATTAAGAGCACAACCTCTGGAGAGAAAAGCACTCCCGAGTCCTGCTCTCCAGAATCTAACACCTTGTCCCTCTTACTGGACTTAGAAGAGGAGACCAAGACCTTACGACCTCCTTGTTTGCCTTTAGCATAGTTACTCACCTATAATAGGTGCTCTCCTGCGACAACAGGAATCAGTCTTCACATATGGGCGACATCGACACTGACGGATCCCACGTGGAAGCATCTCCCCAGCTTTCAAAGAAAGCCTTTGGGAGATGCACCACGCATGTGTGGTCCCCTTCCCACCCAGGGGTGCCATCTTGCCTCAGTCTAATGACATAGCTAAGACAGCAAAAATTAAAATACAGTAAAAGAAGCAACTCCGAGGGGAGGAGGGAGGGTTGCGAAGACTGAGCCCTGCTGTCCCCAGCTGAATAAATACACTTTCTACAGGAACAAGCAGGAAGTCAGTCCTCACATAAGGGACTCCCCATCTACAGGATACCAAAAACCTGTCAAAACGCCACGGCGACCTGCAAAGGGTGAACCGTGATCAACAGCAGTTGAGTCACAACTGAGAGACTCTTGTAAGACCCAAGTGTCTGGTGGAGAACCAGCACTCCAGTAGCCTGAACACAGACGGGTCAGAGGGCAGGAGTTGCCTACACCCCAAAGAGATTACAGAGTATGACCTGACCAAAGGCGCTGTCCTGTCGGGACTTCCTCTCCAGGCAGTAGTGAGCTGCGAAGGTATGAAACGAAGACCAGGTGGCGGCACGATAGATTTCCATCATAGGACGAAACGCAGATTTGCCATGGAAGTAGCCGTGGCCCTGAAGCGGTGCACTGTGACCCTCTGTTCCAGTGGCATCCCCCCCCCCCACCCCAAGTGGACAGAGCTCGCTTAGTCACTGGGAGCCCCAGACAACTGGGGTCTTAGGATACGAAAAACTGAGGTGCTTTACAGTGACCTCGAGTCTGCTGCAGATAGAAGGCCAGGGCCCTTTTACAATCCAAAGTATGGAGGATGGCCTCCGCCTTGCCGGTGCGAGGCCTTGAAAAGAAGGTGGGGAGCACTACCTTCTGATTGAGATGGAAGGGGGAGATCACCTTCGGCAGAAACTTGGGGTATGTAGAACCTCGTGTAGGGAGGCTCTGCCATCAGAGTCTGGAGCTCGCTAGCTCTGCGAGCTGATGTGAGTGCCATGAGACAGAGAACCTTCCAGGAGAGGTACCACAAGTGGCAGGTAGCCAGGGGCTCAAACAGCGGCTTATTAAGCTGTGAGAGCACCACATTGCCCTCCAGCGGCGGAGTGGGATCTCCAGATGGGGGGGGGGGGACTTGGAGAGTATGAGGCCCTGCAGGAACCAAGATACAAGGGGCTGAGCCGAGACGAGTTTTCCCCTCAATGGAGTGGTGGTGCGCTGCAATAGCGCTCTTGTGCACTCTGACTGAGTTGGACTTTAGTCCCACCTGCAACAGGTGGAGAAGGTACTGGAGTGTCACTTGTACCAAGCAGGAGAACTGGTTTGCCTGTCTCTCGACACATCGTGCTGAGAACCGACGCCACTTGAAGGCGTGTGCTCTTCTTGTGGAAGCCTTGCGAGAGGCCAGAAGGACCTCTTCCACGTCCTGTGGGAGGTTGAAGGGAGCTAGAGCTACCCTTTCAGTAGCCAAGATGTGAGTAACAGAGACCCCAGGTTGGGTGCAGGAGAGAGCTCTGTTCCTGTGAGAGACATACTGGGGCATGGCCCAGGGGAATCAGTGATGCCACTGCCAGGAAGAGGAGCAGTGGGAACCAGGACTGCCTGGGACACCAGGAGACTATCAGTATTAGTGATTCTCCGTTTTGCTGGACCTTGAATAGGGTCGGCGACCAGTGGAATCGGTGGGAAAGCGTAAAAGGAGGCCTTCCATCCATGGAATGAGGAACTTGTCCACCGCCACCCTGGATGGGTGCGGCTGGCGGGAGCAGAAGCAGGGCAACTGCGTGTTGTCTGGACTGGCAAAGAGGTCCACCCGATGACACCCCATTTCAGAACAGTCGAGAGGTCACTTCGGGATCCAGGTGCCACTTGTGTGGTTGGAGGACTCTGCTGAGCTTGTCCGCCAGGGCATTTTCTTGGCCCGGGAGGTAGACCGCTCTCAGGAGCATTCCATTGCGCATCACATAGGAACAGAGGGCTCCTGCCTCCTTGCAGAGGAAGTACGACCCCATGCCCCCCTGCTTGTTGACACAGAACATTGCAACTTGGCTGTCTGTTTGGACCAGCATCGCCTGGTGGTGTAGCCGGTGGCAGAAGGCTCAGAGAGCAAGAAATATAGCCCTGAGTTCCAGAAGGTTGATTTGCATCTGGGCTTCCAACTGGGATCAGGTACCTTGTGTCTGAAGGCCCTCGCATTGCGCTCCCCAATCCATTAAAGAGGCGTCCATGGCAAGGACCCTCTAGGGGGGTGGCTGATTGAAAGGGCATCCCTGCCTGAAGGTGATAGGCTTTCTGCCACCAGTCGAGGGAGTCCGTCAGCTGGCGGGTCACTCTCACTCTGTCTCGAAGTCTGCCCGTGACTTGCGTCTGAGACCAGAGGCACCACTGGGCTGCTCGCATATGCAGCCGGGAATATGAGGTCACGTGGACCGTGGAGGTTATATGGCCCAGGCCCAGCAGGTGGAGGAGAAGCTGGGTGGGTAGCAACTAGCTGGGCTGTACTTCTGTGGTTAGCTCCCTGAGGCACTCTGACCTTTCCTGAGGAAGGAAGGCCTTGGCCTGGAGGGTGTCTAGCCAGGCCCTTATGAACTCCAGGCCTTGGGCCAGGAAGAGGTGGGACTTGGGGTAGTTGATGACGAACCCCTGATGCTGCAGGGTGTGGATGGTGTGCCTTGTGGCATGCTGCACCTCTGCAGCTTTTCCTCCCTTTATGAGCAAGTCGTCCAAGATAAGAGAAGATGAAGGCCCCTTGAAGGCAGAAGTGGGCTGCAACCACCACTGGGCACTTGATGAAGACCCTCAGTGATGAGGCCAGCCTGAAGGGTAGCACCCTGTATTGGTAGTGTTCTCCCCCACCACAAACCAAAGGTATTTTCTGTGGTAGGGGTGAATCAGGATGTGTGTGTAAGCATTCTTCAGTTCTAAGGAGCACAGCCAATCTCTCTGCTGGAGGAATGGCATCAGCGTTCCAAAGGAGAGCATCTTGAACTTCTCCCATATCAGGAACCTATTCAGCTCCTGCAGATCTAAGATGGGGCTGAGGCCTCTGGTCCTTTTGGGGATAAGGAAATACCTGGAGTAGAAGCTGATGCCCCAGAGATGCTTCGGCACTGGCTTCACTGCTTTGTCTTCGAGGAGGGCTGCAAGCTCATGAGAAGAGCAAGATCTGGTGGAGGAGAGGCCTTATGGGATCTCCTGGAAAGTGTGAGGGTGGCATCTGTTGTAAGTGGAGGAGGTAGCCCTCCTTCACCACTTGTGTCGGTGGTGATAGTGGCTCACCAACAGGGCCAGACATCCCCCTGTGGGCTATAGGGGAACTCCTGGGGGAGAGGTCACGCCCATGAAGTCAAAAGCTCCCCCAGGCTACGCTGGAGGCTTGGGGGTCTTGGGCTTGCAGGGACCACGTCCCTGTCCCTTGTGCTATTGGCCTTGCTGCGAAGCCGGGAAACCCTGGAACAGCAGTGGTTGCCAAAAACTACCCTTTTTCCCTGGGAAGAAGGGCTTCTTTCCCAGGGCCTTCTTAAGAGGCTGCACCAAGATTTTCTTTGAGAGTCTGGCCCTCATCAGGAGCTCAGTCTCGATTTCTACTGCTTTGTCTACCATGGGTTTCCTGAAGAGGTTTTCCCCTATGCAGGGGACATCAATAAACTTGTCTTGAACCCATTGTTTGAGATCCGAGGACTGCAGCCAAGCCTGGTGTCGGGCCCCAATGCCGGTAGCGGCCACCCTGGCTGACGACTCAAAGCTGTTGTAGACTACCCGTGACAGGAACTTTGAGTATTCCTTGACTGCCAAGGTTAGTGACTTGATCCTCTGCAGGTATTCCCCGTTGAGGCCTGCCAAGTACCCATTCAGTTCCCTCAACAGCTCTTTGAGGTACATGCTGATGTAGAGTTGGTAGGACTAGACTAGGCATGCTAGCATCGAGCCCTGAAAGGCCTTCCAGCCGAGGGTCCTGGACTCCCTGCCAGGGGGCACTGAGGAATAGGTCTTTTGGCTCTTGAGCTTGCGCATGGTGGACTCCACAACCACTGAGTTATGGGGAAGTTGAGTCTTCTGGAACCTAGGGCCCCAGCAGACACAGTACATGGTGTCAAGACATGTACTAGCGATTGGCATTAACGTCTGCATCTCCCACATAAGGAGAAGGAGGTGCTCGAGAATCAGAGGGATCAGCACCATGAGAGCCTCCCTTGGAGAGACCTTGTACTGGATCATCTCCAGTTCCTTGGTGCTTGGGTCCTCCTCTGCCTCAGTCTCGATGGCGAGCATTTGGCCACATCCCACACAAAAAGTCAAGGAAGGAAATGTCCATGGATGGAGATCAGCATCGGGACGCCAGAGGGAATGGGTCTGAGGGAAGATCTCGGTGATGCAGAGTATCCAGGGACCCCTCGTCCTCGGTCTCCCAGTCAGACTGGAAGTTTGAGGTAGACTCTGAGGCTTCACGGTCATCGCAGTTGAGATTCAAGCTAAGGGGCCTGGGGCCTCCAAGGGTCCTTTGGTCTGAGCTATGCCCGCTTACTGGGGAGGACCTGTGGCCCGAAGATCAGGACCGTAACCTTGATCGGCACTGATGACTCTCGAGGCCGGTGGCGCTCAAGGATCGGCTTGACATTCGGGGATGCCCTCGATGTTGAGGGTCTTGTCATTGGGGTGGATGAACCAGACATGAACGCTCACTGCTGGGCCATGGGGGCAGAGATGCTGCACTCTAAGGCTACCATCCTAGTCTCCATGCCAGTTGGCACCACAGCCTTCGTCACACACAGAGGATTTTGGGTCTGGCATCTGCTACATCTAGGGACAGTACTCAATGATGGCGGCCTTGGGGCTGCTTGTGAGGCTGCTCCAATTCTTCTGATTCACATGGGGGGGGGGGGGGCTTCATGGCCTGGAATGGGATTTCCCGATCTTGCTGGACCCAGCCTCCATGGAAGTCTTCGAGTATTTCTGCTTCTTGCATTCCACCTCCAGGGCTTTCCTTTTGGAGGAACTGCAGCTGTGGGACTCCAAGATGGTCCATGCTTCGCATTGCACCGAGGTACTGTAGGAGACCCTGGAGCGGGGTGTCGCTGGAGACTCTGGCACAAAGTCGGACTTCTGGAAAAGCTTTTCCTGCTGCTGATGACAGCTCTTAAGGGCCTTTGGGATCATAGTCCTACAAAGTTCGCAGTCCGAGTGGTTATGTTCTGGGCCTAGGCACCAGAAGCAGAAGTCATGCAGATCAATGAGAGAATCATCCTACTGCACCAATTGCACTTCTTGAAGCCACTAGAGGCCATCGGGAAAAGGGGATCCCTGCCGTTGAGCAGGGGTCAGAGGCATCCAGCTGAAAAAAAGGCACAAATGCCGGTCGAGGGATATCTCGAAGAAAAAAGTAAAAAAATAAAAGGACGGACCCGAGAAGCGATGCCGAGATGAGCTGGCTTAGAGGCAGGAAAGGAGCCGATATGTGAACCGGAAAAAAAGGTATTAAAAAAAACAACAACAACTTTTTCTGGGGCAAAATGGACAGACATCCGGAGGGCTGTGCTGTTTTGGATGCCACCTTTGAGTGCTTGGAGGATTCACATGACTGCTCCAAGCTCCCAGTTCCCTGCTCGCAAGATTGCGCTTTCAGCGCCAGCTTCTCCGCATGTGGGGCTGCATCCAGTACTGTCTTGCTGATCTTCCCTCCTCGGAGCAGAGATGGCAGAGGCCTGCTGCTGACAGCATTCCATAACGTGCTCCGCAGGCTGCACAGGCCTGTTTCACAGCCATCCTTACACGTTGCATATCCAAGCAGTGCAACAAGAGGCATGAACCCAAGGCCTATCTCCCACCTAAAATGTTACCGCAGACCCAAGGCTAACTTCCTGCTTAAATCTCAACTGCTGCATTTCTCACCTGCCGAAGACTGCCAATTTCCCACTCTCTGGGAGGAACAACGGATGCAGACGTCGGGAGGGTGGCGGGCACAAGGGGAAAGACCTCGGTATGCACCCTTCACACAAGTGGGGCAGTTCGTGACACTCACTGTGGGGAGAGGCAGACTGTCGGACATGCGACTGAGCCCAGGCAACAGTACCCCCTGTCAGTAAACTGTTAAACCCGTCTATACTCCTTTGCTCTTTGTTAATTCCCCCCACCCCCTTCAGTGGGCTAGTGCTGTCCAGACACACAGAAGTCAACTACGTGCTGGAGACTAAACAATACTGACAAGCCCCGGTGATGCACAGATCCCTTATAGGATGGCATCTCAAAACTGTCATGTTCAGTCTCCACCTGCTAACTGGGGGGCACAATATCCGGCTATCTGGACTGAAGGGATTATTGGGGGAAGTATATTTCTTTGTTTAAAAATAAACAATAAAACACAAGTCTACTAATCTGTTCATGTATCTAATAAAGTCACAGAACAGCCAAACTTGCAAGCAGTTGCTCCGAAGATAATCTTACGGCACATTAGATACAGAGTCATAATCTAAAATGTTGCATATGCAATTTACCTTATAATAGCATGTTCAGGGAGTAAAGCAAACGCAGGAAGAGTCACTGGGCTGTAGGGGTTATTGACAGTATCACAGAGGACAAGATCCCAAATAAAACTATAGGCGGCTTACAGATATATTGTCTAGAGTTCACATCACATATCCTCACAGTGCAGAAGCCTAGTAAAAACAAAAGCTCACGCAACTGTACATTCTCAGTGATCTTTACTGTAGAAAAACAACATGTAAGTACTGTATAAGACGGCAGTACTAACAGTAACCTATGTCTTAGCAGAAATTATATACATAAAAACAAGCAAAGCCCCGTGTGACTCGATGACACACACACACAAATCCTAATTTATACTGGGATTTCCCTAACAAAACCTGTCATTATGTCACAAAATCTGACTTACATTTGCAAAGATAAATTTTCTCTAAGATGCCAAAATGAAGACAAACTAGTTATACCACCTGCAGAACTGAAGAGAGTGCCAACTCTCAGTCCGGAGGAGAGGGACAAGAGTCTCGAGGACAGACTCAGATGGTTTACAAGGGGGTAGGTCAGTAAAGGCTTAGTTAGTTTAGACCAGCGATGGCGAACCTATGGCACGCGTGCCAGCTGTGGCACGCGAAGGCCTTGCAGCTGGCACGCAGGAAGGTCCGCAATCGAAAAAAAAAAAAAACCCTGTCTGCTGCCGCTGTCGGGGCCGCCGCGGCAGAATCGAGCGTGCCGCGGGGCCCCCCTGTACCCGGCAGATCCTGCCCTCCCCGTAGCAGCTCTCTCTTAGGAGCTACAGTCAGACGCGCCGGCTTGCAGAGCGCGAAGGGAAGAGTTTCCCTTTCGCGACTCCGTTAAGCCCGCGGGGGCTGATGGGAACTTCCCATCAGCCCCCGCGGGCTTAACAGAGCAGCGAGGGAACTCTTCCCTCGCGCTCTGCAAGCCGGCGCGTCTGACTGCAGCTCCAAAGAGAGAGCTGCTACGGGGAGGGCAGGATCTGCCGGGGTACAGGGGGGCCCCGCGGCACGCTCGATTCTGCCGCGGCGGCCCCGACAGCGGCAGCAGACAGGTTTTCTTTTTTTTTTTTAATTTTCCCTGGGCTGGGCTGGGGGGTTAGGAGTGGTGATGGACACTGGGCTGGCTGGGGGGGGTTATGAGGGGTGATGGGCTGGAGGGGGGGTTAGGAGTGGTGATGGGCTGGGCTGGGCTGGGCTGGGGGGGGTTAGGAGTGGTGATGGGCTGGGCTGGGCTGGGGGGGGTTAGGAGTAGTGATGGGCTGGGCTGGGCTGGGGGGGGGGTTTAGGAGTAGTGATGGGCTGGGGTGGGGGGGGTTTAGGAGTGGTGATGGGCACTGGGCTGGGGGGGTTAGGAGTGGTGATGGGCACTGGGCTGGCTGGGGGGGTTAGGAGTGGTGATGGGCACTGGGCTGGCTGGGGGGTTAGGAGTGGTGATGGGCGCTGGGCTGGGGGGGGTTAGGAGTGGTGATGGGCGCTGGGCTGGGGGGGTTAGGAGGGGTGATAGGCACGGGAGGGGCTTAAACTAAAAATTGAGTGATGGGGGATGAGGACTGGGAGTGGGCTGATGGGGAGGTTAGGACTGGAAATGGGCTGGTGGGATTAGGACTGGGAGTGGGCTATGGGGGCTAGGACTGGTATTGGGTTGGGGGGTGGCTAGGACTGGAACTGGGCTGAGTGGAAGGGGGCTTGAACTGCAAATAGCTGATGGGGACGGGGCTTGGAATGGAAATGGGCTGAGGGGAAGTGGGGGGCTTGAAGAAGGGAATGGATGCTGGGTGAGACTGGAACTAGAAGGGAGCTGATGTTGGGGGAGGATTAGAATGGGATGGGGCTGGGAGAGTAAAATGGAGAGGGGAAAAATATTTTGTGTAGGAGGGATGAAAAATCTACAATTGGCCAGGTATTGGGAGAGTAATTGGGGATTGAGGATGGAGGGGTAAAATTTGTGTGGATGAAATAGGAATGAGGAAAGAGCAAAAGGAGAAAGATTAGTATGTTAAAGCAGATGTAGAGAGAGAGAGAATGGAAAAAAAGGACAGGACAAATGGACAGCAGACGATGGAGAGTTAGCAGAAAACATGAAGAAACCAGAAGAAAATGGCTGGACCAATTGCAACTGAAAAAAAATGCACAAAAGGTAGAAAGATATCTCTTTATTTTGAATTTATTAACTGGAATATGTCAGCTCTGGGAAATGTGCATCATTAACATCTGCGCTTTGTTTGGTACAAGAGGAAATTCCTATTTGACGTTGCCACTTGTTCTCTTTCCCCAGTATTCACTGAAATGTATTGGTTTAATATTTGCAGTGTTGCCTTTTGATAGGTAGGGTATGGTGCTTTGTGAGTCCTGGTAATGCTGTCAGGATACGGCGGGTTTGCTATGGGTTCTAAATGGGCAGCGTTTGTAGTAGTTCCTAATGTGCCTGGCGGTTGGCACTGGATTATAGTAATGTAGAAATCTTTTAGTCTTTCTTTATCCATACACTCATTAAGAGACATGTTTACTAAAAGTTAGTGTATGGTAACATTATGCAAATATTTATGCAAATAAGACCACTTATGCAAATGACGTGCTGGCACTTTGAGGAAATTCTTTGGTTTTGTGCGGCAGTTTGGGCACTCGGGCTCAAAAAGGTTAGCCATCACTGGTTTAGACAATACCTATAACCCTTAGGACTTTGCCAAATGGATAATGCCAGCAACGTCTCACAGGTTTCTCAGTACAAGAGAAAAGTAGAAGCCCAATAGCCAAACGTTATTTTTCCTTCTGGTAAAGCTTTTTATAAAGCTCCTAATGTGGGCATAGTCCTTACTCCCACTGGCTGGTCCAGAGCTCAATGGTGCTTGCGGATGAATCTGATGTTCTCTAGCATAGTGCAGGGTGCCAGCGGCGATGAGAGATAGGTACAGAGGGCGATATTTTATTTCCAGCACTGGTCCCATGGTGACTACAACACTACAGCATCTTAATAAGGACCTCCAAGTGGATCCCAGACTAGACATTTCCTTCCACTTATACAACAGGAAGACAAACAATCAACAGAGTCTCTCAGTAATGCACGCAGGCAGCTTCCAATTTCTGCAGAGTCATGAATCCAGAGGCGTACGGTGCAAAGTCCATGTCAGTTTAATTCATGGGGCCCCAAACAGGATGTATAGGTTGTAATCCTTATAGACCTCATTTACAAAGCTGTGCTAAAAAAAATAAAAGGATTTACAGTTGCTATATAGTAATTGTCAAATTTAATTCACAGTAACTTCAAAATATCTGCATTAAACTGATGGGGTCATTCCCTGCATTTTATTATACAGTTAATACAAAGAAATTTCCACCACTGTGCATTACTGCAAAGCGGATAACACAATAGAGTCATGAAGCAGTCAGCAACACCTCGAGGTGTAGCTATCTACTACGTTAATTAAAATGGAAGCAGGTAACATGACCCCATTCTGTGTTAGTGGTTTAATGCAGGAATTAATGCACATTAAAACACAATTTAGCAAATAGGCTCACCTGTTCCTAAATTAACTTTTCAAGTTATTGTGAATTGGGAACTGGTTAAAAGATAGAAAACATTAGGGCTAAATGATCAGTTTTTCAATGCAGAAAGGTGAATAGTGGAGTATCCCAGGGATCTGTACTGGGCCCACTGCTTTTTAACATATTCATAAATGACATGGGAATAGAAACAATGAGGAAGGTGATCAAATTTGTAGACACAAAATTATTGTAAGCTGTCAAATCAATAAAGAATTGTGAGAAATTGCAAAAAGGGACTATAGTAGTTGGCATGGTAAGGCAAACTGTATAGCGCGTATGGTATTTATCTGCAGTCGTGTTTCTTGAGAAATTGGGGAGACTCGGCATCCAGATGGCAGATGAAATGTAAATGTGGACAAGTGCAAAAATTAGGTCATAGAGAAACACACCGTACTCGCAAAACCAGGAGACACTAGAAGCGAGACATGAAGCAAAGGTGTCCTCTATTAATAGATCAGCAACCCCAACATGGCTGCGTTTCGGCACCTGCCTTCGTCAGGGGGCAACCTCAAAACAAACATACAAAATAAAATAAAACATAAATCATAATGCATAACAATGTACAATATAAACCAATGAAACAACTTTAAATAATACAATTAAAAAATAATTTGACATCATGATACAATGTGATGCCAAAACGATAATGCAAATACTTATCCATGTACTGCTAAAACACAAAACACTAATAAGGAAAGAAACAGGCTTATCCTTAGGTAGAGTAGAGGACTATTCCAATGTTAACATACATAGTATAAAAGATAAAAACTATATATATAAAATGGTATATATAAAAGAGACCAAACTGACAAACACGCAACATGCAAAACATTCATTTCACAGTGTATGGTGTACATGTACAGTGATGTCACATGTGTTATTCACAAAAACATGCGTATACTTATTCTATGATGTTCTTGTTTACAGAACGTGTGCAATAACCAAATAAAACCAAGTGAAACCAGCACTTTTTTTGCGTGGAAGGAGGACGAGAACAACTTACAAATGGCCTTGCTTGTCAAATTTGCAAAACCACTGTTAGCAGTCTTAGCCCTATTAAATGCAAAAGGGGAGGTAGTGTAAAATGTATGCCACTTTCTGCTGAGCAAAAAATAAACACCGTTAATCCGGTTAATATTCCACACATGGCACTTGACAAGGACATTCCCAGAGATACCCTGCGAGTCCATATGATGTTACCAAAACCTGGTATTATAAGATATATGTTTAAATGGTGGTCATCATGGATGTCCCCTCAGAGGTTTCCTTGGAGCTATCAAAAATTCTGCATCTGTCCCGGTCTAATAATTATTACAAGCAGGACACGCAAAACAAATCAACTGTGTAACCTGCGATGACCAGCGTCGTTAAGACAGGAAGTGTAACCGCCATTAAACAGTGAGTGTAAGAGCCAAGATGCAAGATAAAAAGGACTCTTTGTTAGACAAAGGAGTGAACTGTCTTGGTGAAGCCTACAATTAAAGCCAAAATCTGTCAATGAACTAGTTACTTTTAAAATCGGCCAATCCTAAAACTGAAAGTAAACTTACAAGATACGTTGCGCATGCAACTAAAGAGGGGCTTACTCCTGAAGATGATGTAGTGTACCAACTTAAAGTCCAGATAAAGTGAAATGAAATTAAATTGGCCCATTATATTGGCACGCTTTTCTATTATAATCTTGACCTGAACTGTGTAATAAAGAGGAAAAGGCGAAAGAATGGAAGAAAACCAGAGAACTTGCCTTATCATGATACTAATGAAACAAGCAAATGCTTGCTCTCATCAGCGCCACGGGACTCCCTGGTCTGCTTTTAAAAGGATTGTTTGGTGACAAAGAGGGGGAGGGGCTATACCTAGGAGATACAATTTGGTCATCATGGCGCTCACACTTGATCATTTTAATTGGGTACTTTTCCATTGGTCTCTTATTTTTTTTTACTTCACCTTGCCCGATAGAAATGTGGTCATGATCCCCTTCCTCCATTTTGAATGCCTTTAGAAATTAGAATACTGTGGTTTCATAGTCTGTTTTATTTCCAAGGGGACCTAGACAGATACAAGTTTCACTGTCTTATGTGTCCATGGTATTGTTATTTCCCTGTGTCCATGAATTTATACAATTAAATCAACCTGGAACAGCTAATAGGCAGAGCCTCTGGTGTCTCTTAGAGAAATAAAAAAAGCACTCAAAACACCCATTTGCTCCGCTTCCAATATTTTGGCGTACATCATTATTTACACTGTATGATCTTCATTAGAAATAGGGTATGGTAAGTGTATACGAGTTTTCACGTCTCAAGGGGAGGTCCGATTTCTTCTGTATCTCCTAAGCATGGCCCCTCCTTGGCAGCAAAATGATCCTTTTAAAAGCAGTCCGGAGTCCCATGACACCGATGAGAGTAAACATTTGTTCGGCATTTCATTAGGATCATGATAAGGCAAAGAAGAATAACCCACAATTATAGTTACACGATGCAAGGCTGCACATTAGGAACCACCACTCAAGAAAAGAATTTAGGCATCATCACAGATAATACGTTGAAACCCTCCGTCCAGTGTGCAGAAGCGGCCAAGAAAACAAATAAAATGCTAGGAATCATAAAGAAAGGAATGGAGAATAAAACCAAGGATATTATAATCCCTCTATTGCTCCATGGTGCAACCATACCCCAAATATAGTGTGCCGTTCTGGGTTGCCATATGTTTAAAAAAAATAATAAAAAATAAAATATAGCAGAATTAGAAAAAGTACAGTGGAGGGTGCTGTGGAGCCCGAGTGGAGCAGACACATGCTGTAGGAGCTCCCGCTGAAAATGGGCCCTTTTGCTATAATTCTAATTAGTCACTCTCGTCTTTATTTTTAAACAGCCTTGTGTTTCTGAAAGGCAGCCAAGTAAGACACCGAAGTGCGAAAACCCCCTTAGAATTTCATTGGGCCTGAAGTGCCATAAGATGGGCCTGCGACTCCTGAAAAGATGGCTTTCGAGGATAAAGACACTGTTCTGGACCCTGTGATGGTTGAAATCCTACAACTCAAAGACTTAATGTGCACTCAACTTGAAGCTACCAAAGTGGTTCAGGCTGAGTTAGGTACAATTAACACCCAAATGATGGCATTTCAACAGAGTGGAAGACTTCGAGGATCGCACTGGGCTGCTGGAAGTGCAATGTGGTCAGGTTACGGAAAACATGGCGGCGATTACCCAACTTCAACTTGATATTGAGGACCTGTCCAACCACAACTGCAACAATATATGCCTACTTGGTGTATCCAAAGGCTTGGAGGGATCTAGCATTGCTAAAACTTAGAGCAGACTATCCCTGAGTTACCAGGCTTGACTTTTCAGCTCATGCTGGAAGTTGAATGCGCCCATCAAGTGCCTTCTCATCCTATAGATACCTCTTGGGGTCCTCACCTGATTGTGGCTAAGTTGCTGCGCTTCGCACAAGCTCTTCAAATTCTCCAGACTGCCAAGTTCAAGCCATCCTTGTTGCTGCAGGGATGAAAAATTATGTTCATTCCTGATCTGGCTAAGAGCACAGCAGCGAAGCATAAACAATTTTTGTCCCAGTGTGTAGCCCTCAAGGACTTCAGTACTAAGTATGAACTATTCTATCAATTTCGGATGCAGGTGATATACCGGCATCAGATTGCTTGGTATACGCACCAGGCGAAACTACAGGATTTCCTGGACAAAACATAAGATGTATTTCTTTGCACCCTTCTTTTTCCTTTTATTGTGGGCTTAAGTTGTGGTATTTTCCTGTGGGAGAGCTGTTTGTACTCACTGGATTTTGTTTTCTTTCAAAAGTATATAATGGCATTTTTACAATGTATTTCCTTTCATTCAAATCTACGCCTGAATGTTTATGTTTAAAATATAATAAATATAAAATTAAAAAAAAAGAGATGTCTCAACTGTAAGGACATATCCTGTTTCTACAGGAAACACATCTGCCCCTTCACATTTGTGGGAAGCTTAGTGTAAATTGGGTGGGAGTGTGTATTTGCTCCTGCTGTGTGGCAGAAGGGAGGCGTATCCATCCTGTTTATGAAATCCATCCAGGTCCAGATCCAATGCCACTTTGCAAACTCGGATGGCCGATGGCTCCTGGTCAATGTGATGATCAGGGGGCGGTCCCTTTTACTCTTAAATATATATGCCCCTAACAGACAGTCCTGTTTTATTTTTTCTCCCTTACTGCTCAGCAATTGGCATACCATGATTGTGAGATCATCGTGGCTTGTGCATTCAATCAGCCTTTGGATCTGGTCCTGGATAGGCAGTCACAATGTAACACCTGCCCGACCAAGTCCTTGGTGGAGATCTGCAACATGATGGATGTCATTGCACTGGTGGACCCTTAGAGGCTCTGGCAGCCCACGGACCGAGAATTATCCTTTTACTCACAGGCTCACGCCTCATAATACAGAATTGATTTCTGACTCAAGGAAAAGCTTAATTGGTTCCTTAACAGAAGCTTCCATTGGCCCTCTTCATCTCCCTGATCGTACCGTGGTCGCTGTGGTCCTCCAGAGCAATGCAGAGAAGCCTCTGACCACCTTCTGGCGTTTTAACAATTGCTGGCTCGCTGATCCGGTTTTTCTTCAGCGGACGGAGGTTTTACCAGGGACTTCTTCCCGTGCAATGACACGGGGGAAGTTCCATTCACTACAGTTTGGGAGGCCTATAATGTTGCCTTGAAAGAAGAGATCCTAAGTTATTCCTCTTGGAAGAAGAGGTCTTCTTCACAGTTGAAAGCTCTTGAGGAGGAGATTGGTAGGTTGGAAGCTCTACATGTTCAGCAGGGCACCCCTGTAATATAATCATGCCTTATAAAAGATAAAATATGAGTATAATTGTAAATGTAGCGAGATGGCACAGCAAGATTTATTTATTCAGAATGCTCTTTATTATACTTTGACTAATAAGGATGGGCACCTTCTAACTCAATATTTGTGGGGGAGAGGCTAGCTCCATCATACTGCTGCAATTCAGACACCTCAGCGGGGCCTCTGTCAGGAGGAGGATGCTATCATACAGTTTTACTCTGACCTGTACAAGGCTGAGGTGTCCGATTCTACTGGTCAGTGTGAAGCTTTCCTGCAGACAACTGTGGGGCCCTAAGCATCCCTCTTCTGCTTCACTCTACCTTGGTGGTCCGATCACTGAAACGGAACTGCTTTCTGCAATCCCTTGTCATTAAATAAGGCTCCCGGCCCAGATGGCTACACCACCAAGTTTTACAGGCACTTCAAGGCTCTCCTTAGCCCTATGTCATTTCAGTTTCTTGAAGATAGGTTTGGACTAAGGAAGAGGAGGGAGGATTCCTATCGCCCAATTTCCCTACTCAATATAGATAACAAATTATTTGCCAAAATCTTAGTGATTTGGCTACAAAGGGTAGGGTCCTCGATCCATCCTGACCAGACCAGTATTAAGTCAGGCTGCTGTATTGGAGACAACAGGCATCTTTTCGCTTCAATCCTCTCAGTGTCTGGGAAGAGTGTAGATCCAATGGTGGCCTTCTCCCTGGATGCCAAGAAGGCCTTTGATCGGATTGAGTGATCCTATCTTATGCAAGCCTTGGACTGGATGGGGCAACTTCAGAATTGAATATGAATCCTCTATTTTTTCCCCACTTTCCATAACGTGGTTAATAGTAGTAAGTCTCTGCCCTTTGCTATCTCTAGGTTCACCACACAGGGGTGCCCTTTGCCCCTTCTCCCAAGAGCATAAGAAATGCCATACTGGGTCAGACCAAGGTCCATCAAGCCCAGTATCCTGTTTCTAACAGTAGCCAATCTAGGTCACAAGTACCTAGCAATTTCCACAAAGGGCATTAGGTTCCACAATGCTTGTATTGTGGCAAGCAGTGGATTTCCTGGGTCCCTTTTAATAATGGTTTATGGACCTTTGCTGCAGGAACTTGTCTAAACCTTTTTTAAGCCTAGCTACACTAACAGCTTTTACTACATCCTCCAGTAACAAATTCCAGAGTTTGATTACACACTGAGTGAAAAAATAATTTTCTCTTATTAGTCTTAAATAGGTTACACTGTAGCTTCATTGCAGGTCCCCTAGTCATGCTATATTTTGATGGTGTAAACATCCGATCTACATTTACCTGTTACACTACATTCATTAAATTTATAGACCTCTATCATATCTTCCATCAGCCATGTTCATGTTTTCTCTCCTTCTTGTTGTATCTTGTTGTGTTTGAATTAGTGAATTTAGATGTGTAGGTGCAATGCTGTATATTATCTTAAATGTAGTCAATATCACCTTGAATTCTTTGTGACACTGGTAGCCAATGTAGTTGGTATAGAATTGGAGTTGTGTTCAGATCTTGCTGCTTTCATTATGGTGTGAGCCACCGTGTTTTATGCCAGCATTTGTTTGGGTAGACCTTGTAGAATCATGTTACTGAAATCAAAATGTGGGCAGATAAATGCTTGAACTATTGTGTAGAAGTCACTGTAGATAGGAGGGGCGTTAGGTTTTGTATCATTCGAGTCTTGTTATATTGTATATTGTACATGTTATCATGTTGATGGTGTTTTATCATGTTAAGGTTCTGATCTAGTAATATACCCAGATATTTTATTTTATTTTTGATTTCAAGAGAGGCACCATTTACTTGAAACTGTTGGGGTGGTGAAAATGCTTTGTTCCTAGTGATCATCAGGACTTCTCGTTTTTCATATTAACTGATAGGTTTACAGAGTTGAGGCATTTCGAGACGTTGTTGAAGTAGTTGACTATTATATCATAGTTTGGGTTTAGTATATTAAATGTTGTGAACAGCATGATGTCATCTGCATATATTTGGTAACCAAAACCTCCCCCAGGCTGTGGCTGAGGTGCTGTTTGGGGTTCTGGAGCCTTTGGGTTACAGGGGCCATGCCTGGGGGGGTGCCTGATAGTTTTTGTAAGCCTTCTTGGTCTTCAGATGGAAGGATTCCCCCCCCCCAGTCTTCCTATGGGAAGGTTCATGAATTCCTTCTCCAACTAGTCGGCCTTCTCAGTCATGGTTTGCCAAGAGGTTGCCTCTCCGACATGGGACATCAGCCAACTTGTCCTGAACCCACTGCTCCATGTCAGAGAACTGTAGCCAGGCCAGGCGGTGGGCACTAATGCAGTCACACGGGCCACCAAATCGAAGCTGTTGAAAGCTGCACCAGTTAGAAACTTGGAGCACTCTCTGACCCAAATCACTAGGGTCCTGAAGTGCTCAAGGGGGTCACCTGATAACCCAGTCAAGAACCCGGTGAGCTCCTTTGCCAGGTCCCTCAGGTACATGCCCATGTACAGCTGGTAAGCCTGTATCCAGGCTGTAAGCATGGGGCCCTGGAAACACTTCTTGCCAAAGTGGGCCTCCCTGCTAGGGGGCACCAAGGAGTGTCTCTTCTGGCTTTTAATACAACGCATAGCCAACTCCACCACCATGGAATTTTGTAGGAAGTTGCATTTTGTGTAAATTGGGGTTGCAGCCGACTTGATACTGTGAATCGAGTCGGCGGTTCACAATCAGGAACAGTCACCAGGGTATCCCACATCCTGAACAGCAGCCGCTCCAAGATAGGGGGCATGGGTACTGTCAGTGCCTCCTGAGGAGGGACCTCATACTGAAGAATCTAGTCTTCAGGCACCACCACGAAGGCAACCGCCTGAGACATCTCCTCACGAACTCCAAGAAGGCTAGATCCTCTGAAGAGGGTCCTCCACTGGTGATGTGGCAGGGAATGCTCAGAGGGGATGTGCCGGTGGAGGACAGTGTCAGGAGACTCTTCGTCCGTCTCCCAAGCTGACTCAGAGCCAGAGGAATCAGCAAGTGCTCCGTGGTTGTCAGACTGATCCGGCATCGATGATTCCTGTGTCTGAGGTCCTGCAGTGCCGTGACAGGTGCAGGCTCACAGCTCAAGTCAATCACCGACTGCTTTGACTCAGACTGAACCAGCCTCTTGAGGATGTCCCCGTGACAGGCACCGATGACCTGAAGTGACCAGAAGTCAGGCCCCGCTGTGCCTCTAGGAATGCAGAGAAGCTGTGCTCAAGAGCCACCATCTTAGCCTCGATGCCAGACAGCTCTATGGCTCCAATAACACAATCTCATTATCAATCAAGCCAAGACAGAGACCCTGCACCTATTCTCTGATACATCTTACTCCCCTCCACCAACACTTGACCTCGATGACTTCATCATCAATGTGAAGTTAAATACCTACGTATAATACACGACCAGTACCTCACCTTCAACGAACTAAATCCCTTTACTGCAAAATTAGAATCCAGAAGGATCTCAGTCCCTTACTAAGTCCAGACTCTTTTCATACCATCTGCCAAGCCTTAACTACCCCTATCCTCAACTACTGTAATATCATATATCATGGCCTCCCGAACAAAACCTCCACCCTCTCCAATTGGCCCAAAACACTCCAGCACATTTAATCAACAGATCATCCAGGCTAGCCCACATTACCCCTATCCTTATTCATCTTCACTGGCTCCCTATCCATGCTAGAATAAAATATAAAGCACTCACATTGATCCACAAAGTCATAAACAATGATTCAGCACCCTGTCTACTCTCCTTCCTCTCCAGACCAAATAGCAACAGACTCAGAAGACCTAACTCTGTAAACCCCCTCAATATCTCAACCCAAAAAATGAAAAGTAAACAAGCCACATGTAACCGTGCGTTCTTCCTTTTCGCCCCCACTGTATGGAACACCCTCCCATCTGACCTGCGAGACTGTTCTGACCACTCAGACTTCTGAAGAAAAAAAACAAAAGCCTTTCCTCTTCCATGAATACCTTAACACATCACCAGTGATCTAGTGTAACCTAGACCACAAAATCATTAACAGTGTCAGACGCCTCTATTCCATGCCATACAATTAGCCTGAATTCGCCCTTCGAGCGATCCCGTCCTCCCCTTCTAAACAAGTTCCCTCCTAGTCCTCTGCACTCCCTTTGTACATAGTTTGTACATAATTGCCAAACTCTGGTATAGTTCTAAGACTGTTGAATGTTATTAATGTACCAAGTTCCTGTTCTCTGTACAACATGTAATACCGTTACACATTTGTGTTTCATGTAAACCATCTTGAATCATAGAAAGATGGTATATAAATAAGTTTAAATAGAAAATACAGCATGCACTGGCCTTGAGGACGTCAAGGCCATGTCAGGTCCCTGACAGAGGAATCCCTGATGGTGATGGAGTCTGTGGATCCATGGTGAACCTCCAGCTCCACTGACTTCTCTCTCCGGGGCTGCTTCGAAGAACGCTCCCATCCTTGGTCCCCCACATCGAGTCAAGGGCTCTGCAGCCGGGTCACAGAGGACTTACCCTCCCAGGCCCGTGTCAGACCTAGACTTTGGCGAAGCCTTCGATGCGTGGGGGGAGTTTCTCCGATGACTACTTCAACACCTGATGACCTCGGGGCTCCAGAGGCAGGGGGATTCCACCCCCCCGATGCCGATTCCGAGACAGACCTACCAAACAGCCCCCCCTGTCACCGTTTGCATTCCTTCCAGGTCTTAGCTGACATCAGGAGGCAAAGCAAGCAGGAAGACACATCATGGTCTGCCCCGAGGCATTTGATGTAACCGCACTATGTCCTGTATGGACCGCCACAGTACCTGCACCTGCCACACTGCTTGAATCTGCTTGTCAAAGACATAGCGGGAAAAACAAGACCCAAGAGATCAAACTCTAATGTTTCAACCAGCTAGGCCACGAGTAGAACAACCCATGGGCCAGAAAAAGAAAAAGAAAAAAAAATACCTGAGCGAAAATTACACCAAGGCAGAGGACTCAAGTGGTGGAAAGGTGATCGAACTGATGCAACACAGAGAAGAAAAAATACCAAAGAACGGTCTGAAAAAAATCAATCTTTGTCTGGGGTGCACAGACAAGCACATCTGCAGGGCTCCAGGGAAAAATGAAGACTGAGACAAGATGGCACTTTTTGGGCAGAAAGGTGATTGTGCATGCGTGGTGTAACTCGGAAAGGCTTTCTCTGAAAGCTGGGGAGTGGATCCATGTGAGCCCCATCAGTGCTGACGTCACCCATGTGTGAGGACAGACTTCCTGCTTGTCCCTGGAGAAAATATTTTTTCACTCAATTCATAAAACTATGGAATTAGTTCCCAGAGGATATAGTAAAGACGGTTTGGACAAGTACCTGGAGGTAAATACCATAAAGCATCATTAAAGTGAACTGGGAAAAGTCACCTTATTCAAGCAGCAAAACAGAGCCAATTCAAAACACATTTAAAAAAGAAAGAAGCAAAGCTTGCAGATAGAGAACAGCGAGAGGGAAGGGGGAACATGGGCCCAGACTTACTAATCCCCCTTCAGGGGCCCTGTTTGATCCTGCTGTCTGCTCTCTGGTGTGCCAGTGCTGAAACCCATGAGTATCAGTACTTGAGATTCAAGCCACAAGAGACAAGCTTAGCTGCACTGCTGCACCAGCCCAATACTGGCTTTTCTCAGCACTGCAACAGCATGTACAAGTAATGACATCACTAAAAGTTGCTCCGGTCTGCTTCCTGCACTTGCAGGCTGGGAAGCATAAGCCACACAGTCTAAGTTATTCTGACATCCATGTAAAGCTGCTCTTGCAGAGAAAGATTCTGTAATTTAAGTATTTCAGAGTTCCCAAAGTTACCCAGTTCCTTAAGTGAGATTAAGCCAGTCCTGGATTTCTAATATCCTGATGCATTATGGGACCTGCAGCACTGATTCCAATGAGTAAAATCAGGGACTACAAATAGCATACTGCATTGGAATACAAATTTAAAACCAGAACTGGCAAAAACATCTCACTCATGAACTGGGTAGTTACCTGATGTGAATTTCTCAGACTCTTGGGTTAAAGGGAACTCTCTGGTTTAACCTCTTCACTGGGAAAGCGGAGTTAACTCATCCTCCCGTTGCCATTTAGCAAACGGGGAAGCCCAGTGAACTCTCCTTTTTGTTCCGCCCGCCTTCAAGTGAATACTTTGCAGCCATCATCGATCACTTCTGGCTGCTCCCCTGATCCCTGCAGCAATCACCAATCACCTCCGGCTGCTCTCCCGAACGCTCACTAAAGACTTAGACACAGCAAGTCCAGAAAACAGCAGCAACCCTTCTGCAGCACACAAACACAGCTGAGCTGCTCCGGTTTTGGCAGGAGGGTTTGCCAATGTTTTCCAGACCCACTGTGTCTAAGTATGCAGTGAGCCATCGGGGGAGCAGCCAGAGGTGACCTGATCCTTAAGACATACATCCTTCAAAATACAGCAGTCCAGATCCTCACCCGCTCCTCCCATTGTGAGCACACAACGCCTACTCTCATCTGTCTTCACTGGCTCCCTATAAAATTCCGCATGGACTACAAAATCCTCACTTCAGAACACCAGGCAAGTCACACAAGCACTCCACAATACCTATCTAATCTCCTTCAATTTCACTCCCCCCAACGCCTCCTCAGGTACACACCGCTGCGTCCTTCTCCCCGTCTCCGGTGCGTACCTAGAACAGACGCATCATTCTGCTTTCTTCTTCCTTGCCCCTGCTCTATGGAACTGTCTCTTCCTAGCTCTCTGCCTGTTGAACCCTCATACATCCGGTTCAAACTACTCCTCAAAAGTCACTGGTTCCAGCTCACTTATGACACCCCCCTCCCCCCCCACGCGGTTAGTTTTCCCCTCTTGCTTGCCTCCCCTAGGTTAGTTTCCCACCACTGACTGGTTCTCCCTCCCTTCTCTCTAAGCTGTACTGTCAACAACTGGCGTTCCTTTCCTCTCTCCCTGATGTTTCCCATTGTTGTAATATCACTCTGACGCCTTGATGCCTAGGGCACTAGATCAAATAATAATAAAGATAAAGAAATACAATAAAAATGATTTTGTCAAGAAATGCAAAGACTGTTTTTGTCCACATAAAATATGCAGAAAATTGCAATTTTATGGATTTTAACCTGCATTCTGATCACTGCCAAGACATTGTGCATGAAAGAAAAAAAAAAAAAAAAAGTGTGCCCACTTCCTTAGTTGATATTCATGTATTTGTTGGGAAACATATACATACGGTGTATTTTCAGTTGCCGGAGGAAAGGGAGTGTTCCCAAGGGCAAGGGGAAACTTAATGTAATCATTTGTTTTACCCTCCCCCCCTCTTTTTTGACAAGCCCCCTATACTAGTTTATTTTATTCTGGAATGTAAAGAAAAATTCTATTCCATCTTCCCCTTCCCGCCATGTCACGCTACACAGAGACAATTATGCACAAGGAATTTAATTAATTGAATTGCTATGTATCAGTGAGCAAGAACAATTTGACAAGGTACTGGAAGCCGCAGGAACAAATATTCTTCCTCTTGCATCTGTTGGAAAAACCGGGATAGGTAAAACACGCAAAGAAAACCAGTTAAGCATTATGTAGCTCATGGCTGGCAAACGGTGTTTAGGGGATAGATATCAAAAGAAAAAATATTTGATGACCATAAAGAGTGCAAAACCCCTCTCTCATTGAGGTGCTACCAAAATATGATAAATGGATACATTTTGCTTAGATATGAATTTTCATAACTGGAACTGTAATCCAATTCTATCTGGTTTTCTTCACCCTAATAAAGCAATACAAAAGCATATGGCAGTAAAGACCAGTGTTGCACGTGGACATTCATAGGGCAGAGTCAGAAAAGCAGACGGCAATTACTGGGAAACAGCATAGGAGAAAGACAAGTAGTGAAGGCATGGAGGGCACAGCTCATGGAATTCTTTCCAAACCTAATGTGTATGTATATATAGGTGCGCGCAAACAGCCATCTGCTTGCTTCTGCATTGCCTGTGCGTGCGCACGCTTGCATCTGTTTTGTATGTCTATCTGGTGTGTGTATTTATGGGATGGTATATGTGCATGCCTGCATGTATCGTACGTGTACATGTATTTATTTATGTTTCTCTGTGTGTGCCCGTTTACAGAGTGGTGGGGCAATTGGGGGGGGGGGAGTAATTTTTGGGAAATGCAGGCAGTTTGTGGAGTGCTGTGGCATATGCAAGGTCATTTGATGAAGTGGTTGGGAATGCAACAGAACGGAGCACGTTTTGTGGGAATGGATAGCTAAGAGGCTGGGCTCATGGTGCAAGGTGGAAACAGTTCTTGGGCAGGAAACAGCAGGGTCATCCACAGCTCAGCAGATTCAAAATGGGAGGCTCTCGACCAGGGCTGGAGGATGAATCAGCAGACAGGGAGCAGACAGTGACAAACAGAATAAGTGCCGAGAATGAATATTCACCCATAGAGGAGTGGTAGCATACGTCTCTCCTGTGGGGAAGAAGGGCCAGAGAGAAGGAGATCTGAGACAGAAACTGGTGAGAGAGGTGGAGGACAGCAGCTTGGGGACTGAAGGTAGTATATACAGAGGCAAGGGGCCACGAGGCTGACCTGGATTCAGTGAAAGTGTGACTATTTCAGGGATGGCAGCGATGGTGTGATTAGGGTTGAAAATATGTAGGAGTGTAGGGCCGGCAGCAAGGAGCAGGAGGTGAAGGTGGAGGCCTGTTGTGATTGCATGAGAGTGGCTGTATATATGAGGGAGCAGGTAGGGACTATTTTTGGCAGGTGGCAATATGAAGAACAAGCTGGGGTAAGGGAGGGGGGGGCCACCTAGGCTTCAAAGCACTGTAGGCCCTGAGTGATGTAAATCATGGGTAAGCTCATCAGTCACACTAATTACAATCACTGCAATCACTGGTTAAGCACAAAAAGGATTTGAACAGTATTTAAGAGGTTCAGAGCACAAATTGCATTTGTCCAAAAAACCAACTTTGATAAGTTGTGATGGGGGTAGGACAGTGTGGCCACTCATCTTATACAGTTGCGATCAACATTATTGGCACTGTGCATTTTAGGTATCTTAAGAAATAATTGGAAATATTCCAACTGTATATCATAACAATATTTTAATAGTAAATTCAAAGGGTATATAACAAAAAAAATAAAAGTCTGCGCAACTTGGACATAGTAATTTCTGAGAAAAAAAATATATAGAACCTGGACAGGATTAATGGCACCCTTCACTAATATTTGGTTGCACAACCCTTGGCAGCAATGACAGTGCCCAAACGTTTTTTGTAGCAATTTATAAGGTTTCTTGCATCTGTCTGCTGGTAAGTTTTCACATTCTTCAACTGCGATTGTTCCAGCTCATGAATGTTTCCAGGATTCCTTTTACCAATGGTAGATTTCAGCTCTTTCCAAAGGTTCTCGATTGGTTGAGATCAGGACTCATTGCTGGCCAGTTTAAAATAGGCCATTTTTTCTTTTAACCATTCTTTTGTACTTTTGGATGTATGTGTTGGGTCACTGTCCTGCTGGAGGACACAGACCTAGCTTTCCGACAATAGGTAGCACATTTTGTGTCAAAATACCTTGGTAGTCCTCCGACTTCATGATTCCTTTAATATGTTCCAGTCCTCCAGTTCCCGAGGCAGCAAAATAACCCCACAACATTATGGAACCTCCACCATATTTAACTGTAGGAAGGGTGTTTTTTCCCTTATAAACTTCATTTTTCGCCTGTAAATTGTATTGCTGGTCTGTAGTGCCAAAGAGCTCAAGTTTGGTTTCATCTCTCCACAGAACATTTTTACAGAAGGATTGTGGTTTCTTAAGGTGGATTTGAGCAAAGATCAGACATGACCTTTTATGTCTGTCTCTGAGCAGTGGGGTCCTCTTTGGCCTTCGCCCATAAAGTCATTTGGTGCGCAGCGTATGGTGCAGGTTAAAACCACCCCTCCAGATTGCTCCAGCTCAGCCTTCAACTCTTTGGATGTTGGACATGGTGTTTTTCCAACAGTATGCACTAATCTGCGAAGACTGCTTTGCTTCCTTTTCCTCTTCCTGGAGACTCTAGACAGTTCTATAAGTAGAAATCGTCTTAACATTGCGAACTGTAGACACAGGAAACCCAAGGTCTTTGTAGATGACCTTGTACCCCTTTGAAGTTTGACGATTACTTTTCTGAAGGTCTCAGGCAGCTCTCGTCTTCACCATTGTGAAAATAGAACAGGGAGTCAATGTGGCCATTTTAAACATTAGAGCCATCATTCATTGGTTGATTCAAATCATGTGAATACTGACAATTGATAAAACAGGCAAGTCTAATTTTACTGCAATAGGAATATGTTTCTTCTTGACAATGTCCCAGTTTTTATACTATTTCCTTTTTTATTTGGTCTTGTTTTATTTGATTATTTTGTGTGTCAAATGTGTGCTCATATATAATCCAAAGCCATTTCACTGGCCACTTTTTTAGGAGATATTGGACATTAAGGGGTTGAACTGCAAGGGTGCCAATAATTTTTATTCACAACTGTATGAGCAGGCAATGTGAGGTGACCATCCTCATTCTTTAAAGTCTGCCTTTCAAGATGTATAATTTTCTCTAAGACCAAACTGGATGAGTAGCCGTAATGCTGGGTTCCTTGTATGGACATAAAGCGTCTTTTGTGCAGTATGTATGCCCCAAATACTTACCCGAGACCCATGGCTTATACAAGTTACCAGCAGGCGATTGGGGGGGGGGGGGGAAGGGGGGCAGAATTTCAATATAGTGGCAAACAGGGGTGGACTGTAAGCCAGCAAAGTTGAGGAAGCCCCAAAATGAGGAGTAAGGGATCAATTTATCAACAAAACAGTTGGGACTGCTGAATACATGGCAAGTGGTACAATTAGGAGCAATGGAATATACATCCTACTTCTTCATGGTAGCTATTCATAGGTACATTACCTGCTGTATTTCAGAGGCCCGTTTCCAGGCACGTGGCAGTGAGAGGGTCTAAAATTGGGAATATAGTGGTCTCGATCATGCCCCTAGGCAAATAGATCTTAAAGTGGGGGGTGTTTGTGGCAGGGCACAAGGAACTGGCAGAGGTTCCCAGGGCTTTATTTGGATAAATGTGTTTGGGGGGGGATTATCTTAGGGGGGGATTATCTTAGGGGGGTAAGTGGAAGGAATACCTTGAGTTTAATCAACAGGCAGACGCCATTTCCCCAGTGCTCCTACGGAAGGTTGGTAACACTGTTATGAGACTGTTTGTTTTTGTTTCCCCTTACATATTTTGCAGGTAAATGCAAGACACAGGATGCAGAAATACTGAAACTGACAAGGACAGTTTGAGAGGAGCAGAATCAACACTTGGTACAGATGACCAGAGTAAACAGTCTCTTCCTAGAGCAAGGAGACGCTCAACCAGCATCTCCATGAGAGGATATCAAAGTCCCTGCAGTTTTAAATCGGTATAAGCTCTATGTGCAGAACCATAAGCTATTAGCAATTAGAGAACTTAGAACCCTGCATACAGAGCACCATAATTTTCAGCACCATCTGCTGGAAAGTATTTTGGTATAGTTAAAGTCCAGATGACCTGTGTAATAAATGTTCTTCCATTGATATAAAGCAAGATATGACAGTAAACCTTCAATGGTAGAGCAGCAATTATTAAAAATCACAGGTGCACCATCGCGACTGAAAATTTTACAACTGAAAGATGTAGTCTATAAGAGAACCTTCAATTTTGATAGTTCCATTTATACCTAACACACTGGGTAAATAGTGACATTTCAGAGTTCATCGATTTTATGGTGTCGTATATATTCAGCCCATAAAGAGAGAGAATCTACTTAAACCTCAGACCTCTTATCCCTAAACCTCAATCTTTCGCCTCTCCCCAACCTACCCTGCTCTCAGTGCCTCTCCTTCCCTCCACATTTAAATGTTACCCTCTAGTCCAGCGATGGCGAACCTATGGCACGCGTGCCAGCTGTGGCACGCGAAGGCCTTGCAGCTGGCACGCGGGAAGGTCCGCAAGTAAAATTTAAAAAAAAAAAAAAAAAAGCTGTCTTCTCCCGCTGCCGGGGCCGCCGCGGCAGAATCGAGTGTGCCGCGGGGCCCCCCCTGCCCAGCAGAGCCTGCCCTCCCCCTCTATCCGCTCTCTCGTCGCAGCTCACAGTGACACGCGCCGGCTTTCAGAGAGCGAGGGAAGAGTTTCTCCCTCGCTGCTCTGTTAAGCCCGTGGGGGCTGATGGGAAGTTCCCATCAGCCCCCGCGGGCTTAACAGAGCCACGAAAGGGAAACTAATCCCTTCGCGCTCTGAAAGCCGGCGCGTGTCACTGTGAGCTGCGACGAGAGAGCGGATAGAGAGGGAGGGCAGGCTGTGCTGGGCAGGGGGGGCCCGCGGCACACTCGATTCTGCCGCGGCGGCCCCGGCAGCGGGAGAAGACAGCTTTTAAAAAAAAAATTCCCTCGGCTGGGCTGGGGGGGTTAGGATTGCTGATGGGCTGGGGGGGGTTAGGAGTTCTGATGGGCTATGGGGGGGCTGGGGGGGGGTTAGGAGTGCTGATGGGCTATGGGGGGGGCTAGGACAGGGAATGGGCTGATGGGGAGGGGTTAGGACTTGAGGTGGGTTGATGGGGTTAGGACTGGTAATGGGCTGTGGGCTGTTGGGGGGGTTAGAAACTGGTAATGGGCTATGGGGGGGTTAGAACTGGTAATGGCTATGGGGGGGGGGGGGTTGGGGGTGCTGATGGGCTATGGGGGGTTAGGACAGGAACTGGGCTGATCGGGAGGGTTTAGGACTTGCGGTGGGTTGATGGGGTTAGGACTGGTAATGGGCTGTGGGCTGTTGGGGGGGGTTAGAACTGGTAATGGGCTATGGGGGTTAAGACTGGTAATGGGCTGTTGGCTGATGGGGGCTGTCTGGTAATGGGCTATGGGGGGTTAGGACTGATAATGGGCTATGGGGGGGGGCTAGGACAGGAAATGGGCTGATAGGGAGGGGTTAGGACTTGAGGTGGGCTGATGGGGTTAGGACTGGTAATGGGCTGTGGGCTGATGGGGGGGGGTTAGGACTGGCAATGGGCTATGGGGGGCTGACTGGAAATGGGTTGATGGGGTTAGGACTGGAAGTGGGTTGATGGGGGGGCTAGGACTGGTATTGGGTTGGGGGGTTGCTAGAACTGGAAATGGGCTGATGGGGGCTAGGACTGGAAATGGGCTGATGCAGGGACTAGAAGGGAATGGATGCTGGGTGAGGCTGGAACTAGAAGGGAGCTGATGTTGGGGGAGGATTAGAATGGGATGGGGCTGGGAGAGTATAATGGAGAGAAGAAAAATATTTTGTGTGGGAGGGATAAAAAAATCTACAATTGGCCGGGTATTGGGAGAGTAAGTGGGGATTGAGGATGGAGGGGTAAAATTTGAGTGGATGAAATAGGAATGAGGAAAGAGCAAAAGGAGAAAGATTAGTATGTTAAAGCGGATTAGAGAGAGAGAATGGAAAAAAAAACTAGAAGAGAGAGAAGAAAGGACAAATGGACAGCAGATGATGGAGAGTTAGCAGAAAACATGAAGAAACCAGAAGAAAGTGGCTGGAGCAATTGCAACTGAAAAAAAATGCACAAAAGGTAGAAAGATATCTCTTTGACAAGTTATCAGCATGCATGCAACAACAAACATCACATTAATTTTTTTCATGTATAGATTCTTTGGGAATACACACCGAGTCCTGACACAGTTAACAGTTTTAAGAAGTTTATCTTTTTTTTACTCAGGATACATTTGACGTGTTATGTGAATAATACATTTAAAATATATTGTGTAACTGAATCAAATTCTTCCTAAATTCATTAAACTGAATGAAATCATTAAAACATTATAAATTGCCAATAAATTGAAATGAAAACCAAAGGATTGTGAATCAAATTGATTCTCTGACAATACAAAGATTCCAACCTTTACAAATGATGTTACATAGTTCAGGCAACTTTATAAAGAGTTTTTAGATACTAAAATCTTGTTGTTAAGGTTTAATTGACGTGCTGGCACTTTGAGGAAATTCTTTGGTTTTGTGCGGCAGTTTGGGCACTCGGGCTCAAAAAGGTTAGCCATCACTGCTCTAGTCAGTTCCCATCCACAGTAGTTCACAACCCCCCTGCCCTCCCAGATCAAATGTATGTGCGTGTGCCAAAGTGTGAAGCTGTTTTTTCGGCAATTTGAAGAGAAATTTAAAAAAAGGCCATTGAGCTACCGGCTGCCAATGTGGTTGCCTGGCTATTTGGCAACCAGTTCAAAGATCAGAGTCCTTTTATGGAAGCATGACACACGCACCGTTTTATGTTCAGCTATGAAGCAGTGTCTCGTCTTTTTCTGAAGTTACACAAATTTTGGCTAATGTCACGAAACACGGGTTTAGTGGCACCTGCTACACCATCAAATGAATCATGCTGTTGCTCTGGTAACTGACTCCCATCAAAAATTAATCTTGTTCTATGCTAAGCCCACATCTGTTCAGTTTACTGGTTTAAAAAAAATATACAATCACAGACACCCACAACCCAGCGAAAAGAATTTAAAAAGCCAAGGCTGTGGCGTCTGGAGCAAAAGTCTTTTTTTGTGCAGTGGCTAAAAGCAGTCAACCTTCTGTCTAGCTACAGCTCATTTGATCACGGCACATCCTAAGATTTGTCTTAACCCTCCATTACTACATGGCAAAAATGGAAAAACAAAAAAAAGTTTATACTATTATCTGAACAGATAAGCCAGATGTCACAAAACCAGCAATGAGCTGAAACATATACACAATGATTTATTACAAGTATACTGCCTCAAAGATAAGGTTACTGGTATGACTGCAGAATACTAAAAAGCTTGATGGTTATAATAATGAACTTCCACACAAAATCTAATTCTTATGATATGGGTTGATAATGCAATTCACAAACTGACAGAGCACAGAATCTCTTCTTTGCTAAATTGCCAAAAAATTGTACACAAGGGACAATTTTTTGGCTGGTTTATTACATCATTTTCTTTTGCTTTGGGAGGAAAGAATAAATCACAAAGAAGGTCAGGTAGTCTTAGACATTTTCCTCAGCCTATCCCATCACCAACAGCGAGTGGGAGAGCAGGGTGCTCACAATAACTAGCATCACCCTTAGAACAATTCCAGAAAGAGTCATCCTTCCAGGCCTGGCTTCTGTGTCTCCGGTCTCAGGCAAGAAACACAACAGAAGTCTTAAGAGACATATTGTGATTTGTACCCCAGGCGTGTGGAGCCAACAACAGCATATATGGGCAACAGAGCAGCAAATGGCCACGATCGCAGCTGAGATTGGCACGGTCTGCCCACAGGGATCCCATCTCCCACAGGCAGAAGTGCTGCAAAGGGCTGGGCTTCTGACCAAGACCAGTACCGTCTGCCTGCAAGAGATGATCCCCACTAGAAAATGATGCCAGTCTTGGCTTTTTGCAGCCGTTCTGCCCACGGAAGATGGGAACCCCATGGGCATAAGTGCTGCACTGTCTGAGCCTTTAAAAAAAAAAAAAAAAAACACAGAAGCTAAAGAAATTTAAAGGAGAGCAGACTTGATTTAATAAAGAAAAGGGGAGGGAATGAAGGCAGGGGAGATAAAGACTAGGAATGTAAACTGAGTTGGAGAGGGAGACGGCATGAGAAGAGTCTGAGTGCGAAGGGGGGGGTGAAGCCTGCAAGACCACACCACACACACACAGGGACAGGTACCCCACCTCCACACTACATACATACAGGTGTAGCTTAAAGAGCCATTTGTTTTGGGAGATGGATGAGGAGGCGTGTGGCAACTGCCTTCTGCTGGCACTGTGCGGTGGCCCATTAAGAGCCCAATTTAAGCTTTTTCCCATAGAATATGGGAGGGGGAAAAAAAAGTCTTAGTAAATCAGGCCCTAAAACAAAAAAACGTAACTGTGATACACCTTTGGGGGTGGGGGAAGAGGTGGGAGCATGCACTGTGACCTAGGTGTCAAGGCCTACACATAAGAATCCAAATTAAAAGAAAAAAATACAGTTAAAATGCATTTTCCCTCACTATGTATTTTCTACAGGTGTGTAGGACATTTTTTTTGTTGCAAGGAATAAAAAGGGTGTGTATCATCTGCAGCACAGAAAAAGGAGAAATTCCGTAATTGTCAAATTTTCTCTTTCCTTAAATACTGCTAGACCAGTCCAGAAGCGGGTTATGCTCCCTAGCACGCAAGTGGAGGCAAGTGGTGCAACACAGAGAAGGCAGTATGATACTCCCCAAGCAGTAAACAAGTCTGAAAAACTCACCCCCCCCCCCCACCAAAAAACCAAACACATACACACCGCCAAGAAAATGTTAAAGCGATAATAACGTTATACAAAACTACTGGCTCTCTCACCATTCTTAGTTTTGCATTGGGCATCAATAAAACAAATGCAGCGAACAAGGTGGAAGGGCTCCCCAACTTGTAGGCAGAATCTTCCCAGGGCAGGTCCAGCAGAATTCAAAGGAAAAAAATTAACAGGTATGGAGAATTTCTCCTTCCTTTTCATCCTGCTAGACCAGTCCAGACAAGCAAGATGTACCCAAGCAGAGAGGACCAAGGGTGGGAGGATGACAACACACCAGAAAAAAAACGGTCTGCCAAGGCACCATCTGTTCCAGCTCCTACATGCGGCCTTACAGATGTCCTCTAGAGATACCAAGATGGACTCAGTCCAGGAGGCAGCTTATTTATTTAACATTTCTTATATACCGCCTTTCATGATATCAAGGCAGTTTACATTGAACAAGCTGGAAATACTTAATTAGCTTAGGACGGAATGAGCACCAAATCTCTCTGGCATCCACTTCCCACAGGAGGCATGCTGAATTAATAGCCTTCTTAATCCTGCAGGCAACTGAAGATGGCCACTGTCTGTCCTTTTCTCAGACTACTAAATAGGATAAAGAGATGGTCCAACATATGAAAGGAATCAGTGGTCTACGGATACTTCACTACCACTCGCCTCATGTCCAACAGATGCAGCAAGGGTCTACTGTGAGATACTCACAAGAAAAGAGGCAGACTCACAGTACGATTGAGATGAAAAGATGACTGCACTTCAGGAGCACGGATGGGACAGTCTTCAGAGGCACAGATGCTATCGAAATGACTAGAAAAGGCTCTCCAAGGGACAGAGCCTGCTGACACCTTCTCCTAGCCAACGTAATAGCCACCAGGAATACTAATTTCATAGTCAAATCCTTGTGAGAGGTCTGCCAAAGGGGCTCAAAGGGGGGCATCTTTCAGTGCAGTTAGCATCAAGAGACTGACTCTACAGTGACACAACCCAGCAGGTGGATTGAAAGATCTACTTTACTGCTCCCCTTCCCGCTCCCCCCCCTCCCCACCCAAGGATATGGGATCAGGATTTGCCATTAAGAAAACTCTAAAAACTCGCCCCTGGTAGCACAAATTGGACTATAAGAATGACAACACAGTGACTATGTCTACCTTCCTGGCATTCAGGGCCTGCAAGGACCACCACTTCTTGAAGACCCCAAAACGTTCTGACAGACTAGGGATATCAAGGACCTCCTGGCCCTGAGGAGGGTGTCAGTTACCTCTCTCAATTATCCTTTCTTAAAGAGCTTGAGCCTTTCAAGGGCCAGGCCTAAGTAAGCAGGGAGTAGGATCTTTCATGATCAGAGAGCCATGTTGCAGAAGACCCCTCTCCTGTAGCAGTAACTCGGAGGACCTGCCAACAGGCTCAATAGATTTGCATCCCAAGGCCTGCATGGCCAGTCTGGCACTACCACAATAACCAAGCCTGGGCACAGATGTTTCACCAAAGCCTGTGGATGAAAGACATACGGAAGTGCCTCCTGTAGTCAAGTCTATAGAAAGGCCCAAGCCCATCATGTGCAGAGCCTTCCTGTAACTGAAGATTTCACCTTGACGTTCTCCTGAGTGGCCATCAGATCAAACACTAGTAGACCCCATTTATGCCAAAATCCATGGTGTTTAGACTCAGGTCAGCCTGTATATTTAATTCCTGTTAAGTGGGCTGCCAATAGAGCAACTAGATGAACCTCTGCCCAACAATGGAGCTCTACTACTTCCCCAGCTGCAAATGTCACCTTGCTTGTTTATGTGCATTAATGATGTGGCACCATCTAAGAATACAGAGTCAAACCTTTCCAGAACCAAGCAGATTGCCCTGGCCTTTAGTCTGTTGATTGTCCAGGAGGTTTCCTAGGGGCTCCAGCGCCCCTGCATAAAATGACTCAACAATGTGATCCCCAGCCCAGAAAGCTAGCATTGGTGACAACTATAAGCCAATTTGGAGCCTCCAGAGGCATCCCAACCATCAAATGGTGAGGCTGTAGCCACCAGGCTAATTCTCCTTTGATTCTTTATGAGGCGGGTATTTATCAAACAGCTGGGAGACCAGCAAGACAGAAGGTAGCCTTAAAGATGATGCATGTCATCCTGGCCCAAGGTACCAGTTCCAAAGTTGACACCGTTGACCACAGGAGCTGATAGTTCCAGGTCCTGACAGAGGCCTGAGAGCAGAAACTCCTGAGCTGAAGCTGCAGCTTGCCCATCCTCTCTGGTGTAAGAAAATACCCTGCCTAAAAAGGTGTCAAAGCAAGCCCCTGAAAGGCACCAGGCTGCTCTTTGGGTAGCTGATCACCCAACCCAACCTTCCTAACCACCAGATTTGCCGGAGTCTGGTCAATCCAGGACTCCTCCATGCAGTTAGAATAAATAAGCCAATTGTCTAGATAGGGGTGCACACTGATCCCCTGCTGGCACAGAAAGGCCACCACCACGATTTTCAAGAAGGTGTGGGATGCCATGGTTAGACCAAAGAGCAATTCCAGAAACTAGAAATGGCAGTCCTAGGATGCAGAGGTTATAGAACCATTGATGTTGCCCCTCACTAATATGGAAGTATACCACGGAAATGTCCAAGGAGGTCAGAAGCTCTCCTTGTCAGAACAAAGTGATGACTGATCAGAGGGTCTCTATGAGGAAATATGGCACTCTGACCTTGGCACCGACTGCCTTCACATCCATGATAGGGAAAAGACACGCCCTTTTTGGGTACCACAAAGTAAATGAGATACAATCAGTGACCTCACTCTCCAGAGGGTATGGATATGATAGCATACAACTGCAGGAGGCACTGAAGCTTTTCCTTGACCACCACTCTCTCTGCCAGAGCACCACAGGAAGACTCCAAACTAGCATCAGTTAAGAGGCTCCCCAAACTCTAATGCAAATCCTTTTTTTGATGACCTTGAGAAACCAAAGGTCTGATGCGATATGGCTGTTTTTTTCAGAACGAGGCCACAACAGTTAACTCCAAAGGGGGACTCCTGCTGAGTCTCAGGACCACTGGAGTGCTTGAAAAGGCTTACTCTTCTCGGGCTTAGAACCCTAGAGGAAACCAAAGCCTTTATGGCCCCAAAATGCCCAAACTCTCTACTGAGCTTTACAAGAGGAACCCCTGGAACCTCTGGGCCTATCTTTTGGAAGCCACTGTAGGCAAGCCTCTCCAAGGGTTTTCCCCAGCTTCTTCCTAAAGAGCAACTGGCCCTTGGAAAGTGTTTTGTTCAGCTGCAGCTTAGAGGGAGCATCAGACAACCAATTTCAGAGCCAAAGTCACCTCCAGGCCACCATGACCATAGCCATTGACAGAGATGACCATGAACTACAGGGCATCTGCCACCAATGACACTCCAACTTCACCTCTTCTGGGCTCCTGCACCATTACTGGATCCAGCATTAAGAATGCTTGGGCCACCAAACCCACACAAATCACTGTTGGGGTGCCTACGGCTGAAACAGCAAAGGCATTCTTGAGGGAGGCTTAACACTCTGCCTTAAGACTCCTTCAGCACAGCACCATCTTCCACCTGACTAGTCATGCGGTAAGCCACCACTGTGACTAGGGAATCCATCCTAAGAACCCCAAACAATTGATCCATCTCCCACTAGGGTAGAGGATATAGATGAACCAGGCCCTTAGTACCCCTCTGCCCCAGCTCTGGTATCTCCCATTCAGAAGACAGAAAATTCTCTTGTTCTTCCCAGACACCATCCTCACCCACCATAAGGGAAAAAGCTGGGCTGTTGAAGGAACAGACAGGCAAAAGCAAGGAATGGGGGCACTTAACCCCTTTGCTGCCAGAAGAGGAAATCTCCACAGGGCCATGCAGCTAAACAATGACTGAAAACAGCCTTAAGCTACTTCAGAACCTGGATGAAAATGAGCCCTGGGACCACACAGGAGATCTTCAGGAGCATACTGACAAGAGCCTGCAGCCACCTCACCACATGCCCCTTCTCTGTCTGGGCCATCCAAAATGATGCTCCTGATGGCAAGAATGCCAGTCACGGGAGAATCATTAGCAGCAAAACTAGCTATGGTGGGGGAGGGTGTCCTGAAATGTGTCCCAAGGCTGTTCCGTCACACTCAGGAGCAGCCAGTTATAGAGCTTATTCGAAGAGAGCCAGAAGCAGCACACACCCTCTGTGCACCTGAGCTCAGGAGAAAAATGTTATTTATTTCTACATTATATATATTTATATATAATATATAAATATATATTACACACATAAATACACAAATATATACAGAAAAGCAAGACTGCAGTGAAAAATAGCTGGCCAGAGAAACCAGAAAAGGGCCTCCCCAGCCACCCACATCCCACACAAGGCTGGGAAACTCAGCTGAGTCTTTAATCAATTGAAACGGCTTTATTCAAAGCTCCACAGAAGAAATGCAATTAAAGAAATAGTACTGAATTAAAAAAGAAATGCAGCAAAAAAGTAGAAGAGCAGAGCATGCAAATACAGGATAGTAGGAGGAAAGAGAGGTATGGACGCAGACTCACCAACTCACCCCTCAAGGGCCCTGTGGGCTCCTCCTGGCTACTCTCCAGCCCACCAATGCTGAAAGCTTGGGTAATAGCACTGGGCACAAGGCAACTGTCAACTCAAGGAGACAATGGACAAGCCCTACCTCCAAGGGATCACTGAGAACCTAGATCCTATTTCTTTGATCTGGACCAGGTCTATCTGCACCTGCCATAGAACTAATCCTGTGCGTGCCCCATGATAGAGGTCTACCAATTAACGAATGGAGTGGAACGTAAACATAGATCAATTCCTTGCATGAAGCTACAGTGTAATCCGTTTAAGACTAAGAGAAGATATTTTTTCACTCAACATGTAATCAAACTTTGGAATTCATTACCGGAGGATGTGATGTAGTAAAAGCTGTTAGGGTTTAAAAAAAGGCTTGGACAAGTTCCTGGAGGAAAGGTCCATAAACCATTATTAAAGAGGACCCGGGAAATCCACTTTTTACCCCAATACAAGCATTCTGGAACCTGTGTGTCTTTTTGAGAAACTGCTAAGTACTTGTGACCTGGATTGGCCACTGTTGGAAACAGGATACTGGGTTTGATGGTCCTTGGTCTGACCCAGTATGGCATATCTTATGTTCTTATGAGGCACAGCAATCGGCACATTGCATGGTTGCTCTGCTCCAGGTGGCTACCGGGAAAGTACAGATTGTGAAACCTGCAAAAAATACTGACCGAACAATACATTTGCACAAGCTGTAATAAATGAGCTTACTGAAAAAAGCGAGGCATGCTGCAGCAAAAAGGGAATCCCAAGCACGAGTCCCAGCACCTGAAAACCAAACTGAGGAAACCCATTCTGTTTCCGTGACTGCCTTGTTCACTGGTCCGGAAGGTCCTGCTGTTATTTATTTATTTACATTCTCTTATATACCATGCTATTCTGCATCAGTGCGGTTTACAATGAACAAACTGAAATTACATTGAACAGGGCATTATAACTTGGAGATAACTATTTTACAGGGAACATGGGCTATGGAGGGTTAAGTGGCTTGCCCAAGACCACAAGGAGCACCTGTGGGACTAGAAACCCCAGTCCTTCAGGCCCAAGGTTGCTGTCCTCTAGTGGGATATGAACCCCCGACCTTCCGGCCTGAAGTACCTTGCCCCAACCACTAGGCCACGCCTCCACTTAGAGAAGGCCTCATTTCTTATTTTTTTAAATTTATCAAAATAAAGGCCAAAAATCAACGGGCAACAATTTAAAAATGCAGAAAAAAATATCTGCATGCAGCAGATAAGAGACAGCAAGAGAGGAGGAGGACTAGGCCCAACTTATTAGCTCCCCTGCGACCCACCAGGTGCTAGTACCCGGGGGAAAATGGCACTTGATCCAAGGCAGCTGTCAACTAAAGGAGTCAAGGGCATACCAGCGATCTGAGCACTGTTGGGCCTTTCACCACTCAATCTCAATGACCACTGTACCATAGTGTGGGACAGGAGAGTGAGACCTATCTGTACAGCTGCACAGTCCACACACCTTGCCACCGGCTGGAGGCGGACAATTACTGGCTTCTCTCAATGCTACACCAGTGGTTACACCCTCTGATAACATCATTGAAAAAGTCTGCCTCCATCTGCTGGTGAAGAAGCATTACCCACTCGTCTGGACTGATCTAGCAGAATAAAGAGAGCACCTTAGCCATTGCACGGCACATCAAATCTCTTGCGCTAAATTAGAAAAGCTTAGAGCTCTAACAATGTCTTCAGCTTAGGTGTGTATAGCTTAATTTCTGGGGGGTGGGGATATGGGCCTGATGCTTTGTGGTCTGTAAAGAAGTGGCCAAATTATGCAGCATGGGTGTTCTGCTTCAGAGGGATAAGGAAGGAGAGGAGAGGCTATTTTGGAACAAAATAGAGAAATCACTACTCCCAAATCTATCCCCTCCCAGTTCACTTTGTTTCTGTCTACAAATTAAGCCCCAAGCAGAATACAGATATTCTTCCTACATGTCATTTTAGGAAGCATACTGCAGAGAGCTGAATAATACAGATAATATACGCAGCATCTAGAGACATGGTGAATGATTAGCTTTCATTTATAAAACAGGCTGATGGACAAACCAGTGGCATACTTGAGATTCAGAACAATGTGTGACACACAAAAATTTATAATCCATGCACACTTACTTTAGCTCTTAAATAAATCACCAATTCATTTCACTGGACTTCTAAAATCTGTTTGCACCTGCTGTAATTCAAGATTGCAATGTCACACAAGTGAAGTTCAACTCACTCTTGACCTGATTCATGCCCATTGCAGAATTTTCCCTGCCAGGATGATAGGCATATGAAAGACAATAAGTTTTGTAAGATAAAGCGCCATTAAGGGAAATCCTTATTCTATGTAATCACCACCAGTGTGCTAAAGATTCAAGAATAATCCCAACCATGCAAAAGATGAGATGCTGAAAATTATACTAATGGACAAAACAAGTTAAAATAAAAGCAGAGGTGGTGCTAGGAGTTGTGGTAGAAGTATTATACAGAACTCTTAAGGATGTTCACAATTTGACATTAAATGGGCATAACAGCTGCTAAGAAAATAAGGAACAGAAGACAGAAAACATGAAGGTGGGGAACTTGGGATGGAATATTAGTCAGGGGATCTAAAAGGCCATTAGACATACTTACAATTGCCTAAAATGTGATATCCAACTCTGAAGTACAATGATTATATAGTCATATGTAAAGGAGGAATGTATTCTGAATTTAAAAATCTGCCATCAGGCAAGAGTAAGAAAATAGCTGAACACCTGAAAATAGTACATAGAAACCAACTTTTCAAAATGAATAAGGGTGCTACATGCAATGCAAAGTTACTTCTCGGTAGACGTGTGAAAGGAGTTGTTTTTTTCAATATTAGGAATGCTCAGGCACCCACAGTACTCTCACTTATGCAATACTATTGCATACTTAAATGGCCCGTGACAAACTTGTTCAGTCACTAGAGAGGCCTCCTATTCTCTCACAGTTTAAATCAACAGTAAATAGCTCCAGTCCACCACTAATGGAATATTATTTTCACTGCCATTACTAATGCAGAATCTAGGGCCAGCTAAGGGTTCAGTGGGTAGCAGAGGTTCAATTCTCAGGTTGGCCGAGATGTCCCATTCATAGCCAGGAGAGGCGTTTTCAGGGTTAGCCCAAACATTAGGCAGCTCTCTAGAGAAGCAGCCACACAAACTCCAGAGCTATTAATATTCTCTTATCTGCAGGGAGCCTGATCATACACACTTCATTTATTAGTACTTGATATACTGCCCTTAGTGAGGGACAGCAGAGTGGTTTACAAAGATAAAACCAGAATTATAAATACATTTTGAAAGGACCATATGTACAAAATAAAAAATGTAAGTAGTATGATGTCCAGTTGTATGCATTTTTAAATGACTATTTTGTTAAGAACGGTGATTTGATGATCACAATTGTTGAGTTTAATTAATTGTGAGGTGCGGGTAGCAACAAGGCTGAGGTTCCCCTACAGTATCCAATGCCCTTGCACCAGTATGAGGTTTACGAGAAGACAGCACTCCTAGTCACTGCAAATCAAAAATCTCTAGGACCTAAAATTGCAGTATTCTAGAGGGAGCCCTGGTGTGTAGCCCAGCTGCATAAACTAGAACTGGATATAAAATATAGCTCAAACAAATCAAGCACCCAACACAGCCCTCACACAACTAAGTTTCATCCTCACTGCATGTACAACGCACACACTTTACTTGATTGCTTGCTGTGATACCACCTTGATTATTAAGATAAGGCGGTTTAGAAATACTGTTAAATAAATAAAATAAAATAAAATATGGATAAACCCCTATATAACTGAATATTTCTGATCCAGCTAGAAGCCCACTAAAATCTAAAATTCCAGAATTACAAGTTTCCTTCAACAAGACTTTAATCAAAAAGGTTTTCATTAAAGACCAAATCAAAACAGTATTCTTACTCTTCGTTTAAACAGAATTATATATCTGCTGCGATGCGTTTAATATAAATGAACCAATCGAGAAAGGAGGAGACGTTGAAGATACTGAGGGTTTTTTCTTTTATCTCCCACTAGATTTGTTAGAATTCGAACCAGGAGCATAAATAATCGGAATACAGAATATTTAATTTATTTCTTTAAATACTCATGTTACGTTTCGAAAATGCTTTGTTCGTGCTCTCTCCATCCGTGCATTTCATCTTCACTAGCTATTTAGCTTTATAATGCATTCATCAAAGCAATCGTAAGTCTGAAATAAACGAAAACCTGATCACACCCATACGACCCGAATTTCTTCCAGAGACGTGTAACAACTCCATCCCCCTCACACAATACTAAGCCTGCATTCTGCTTTCCATACGTTTCCCAACAAAATCGAAAGTTATTGTGGATTGCAAGACAATTGCATCACCAGGCAAAGAACATCACAAAATCATACATGCCTAAATAACTTACAGAAACGGAGCCCCTCTCACCATACAACCGAGGCGGCGTCTCACGTTCATTGCTAAATTTCACAAAAGATACCCGTCCGAAAACACGCATCAGTCACCTACAAAAAGTTTCACGAAAACAAAAGCCGAAACGAAAGGTCTGAAAAGCAGTCGCGAGCACCGTATCGGTCCACGATTCTCGCGAAGGCAAGGGTGCCGCGAGGCTTCCTTAAGGGAGGATAAGAAAGAAGCAGGCACCGAGCTGCGCTCGTCTCGCTATCCGGCCACTGCTCTCTCTGCGGAGACAGATCGCATCCAGTTACCTGGTGCCGTAGGCGATGTGCGAACAACAGACGATGATTGACCACCGCTTACAAGACTTCCGGAGAACCACTCGCTCCCAAAGCCCACCCCAACTGCCTCCACCACCCACCCTTCCCCAAAGCCCACCAACACTCTCACGCCCCTCGCTGCCCCTCCCTCCGATCGCCGACTGGCTCCTGCCTCAAACCACGGCGCCACACCATTAGCTCCGTCTGGCTGTCAATCTCACGCCTCCCCCTCCCCAGCCTGCCGGGAAGGTCTGGCGCGGAGCTTTTTGGGATATGTAGTTTTGTGCTCATTAAGGCTAACGGGGGAGGGGTCGCTAACCGATCACAATCCCCACAACCCCCTGCGGCTGGGCCGGCTTTCTTTTCGCAAGGTAACTGTGCGGTCTGATTCCGGGCAACGCCTTTTTTTCCCTCTGTAACCGCAGATACTTCCTATAACGAACTTCCGGCGCAAGTGAATCGCTGCAAGAGTTTTAAAGGCTTGGGGGAAGTTGGTCTCGCAGGACGGGAAGTAGGTTTGGTAGCGCTTTCATTTTAAGCAGTTTGTTGTGTTTTTTTAAAAAAAATTAAACTGTGTGGTGCTGGTGCTATGGGGCACGTGCTTTTGCTCTCTTCTGCTGTCGTTTGACCTCGAACTGTCCCCCCCCCCCCATTCCCCCAATGGGGAGAGAAACATTTGTACGCTTTCTACGTTGCTGGTGTGCAGAAACCCTGGGTGCGCCTTAGCTGCCTCTGCCGAATACGGACCCTGCTCGGGCCTGAATTTATGTTCTTGGGCCCGAGGTGGGAAGAAGGAAGCCCGGGACTCGAGAACGGAGAGGAGCTCGTGCCCAGTCGGGCGCTGACGCTCTGGCCGGCCCCGTGGCTCTTCGGCTGTGTTCCTTCCGGGTCGCTTAGTTAGACGAATGCGTCTTGGGGTCTCGTGCTGAAATATGGTGGCGTGATTTTTGTGACCTCTGGTCCCAGAAGAGGCTCTGAAATGTTGGGAAATGGGTAGTAGGTTTGTGGCTGGAATGCAAGAAGAGGGTATTTTTTTTTCTTTTCTTTGTTGATTGGGAAGTTTGGATTCCTTCTTAGGCGCAGCTTACCTGTGTTTCTCCTGATGGGGAAGGAAGGTGGTTGTTGAATGTAAGTGTGACTTGCCTCATGAAGTGTTCAAATGCTGGTTATGTTACCGCACCCGAGTTGTGACAGGCACAATCGATGTCCATGGAAATAGGCGCTCTTTAAATGAGTAATAAAAGATGTTTAGGCCATAAACAGTTTAGAAGTGGGGCATCTTATACTTTGTGCTACCAATTAAGTCTTTATACAGAATTTATAATTAAAACATGCTTATCCGATGAGTACTTAGGGATAAGATGTGCCACACCTATAGGACTCTTTTTAAGGGCTTCTGTCAGTTTGTCATAATGATAAACATGTAAAGAACGGGTAGGTTCACAGTGTTACATTTGAGCCTTGTTCAGTGTACCAGTTTTAAATAGTCAAATGGTAAATCGTTACACTTATCTTTATGGAATGAGAAGGTTCAATAAACATAAGACCTTTAATATAAGCTACTGTTAAGTATTACGTTTTTATCACTACTAGCGTTAAATCTTATTTAAAAGCTGTTTAGCCTCTAGCAATGAGCTGGTGCTCTGTTTGGTAAGTCTTTCAATGTGGGGGATAATAATATTCATCAATAACCTTCAAAGGGTGCAAATGGTTCAGCTCTTCAGGAAACTTAATGAATATGGCTGGCATTTGTATATATTATAGTGTACCTGAAAATCTGTGTCATGCACATTTAGGGATATAATGAAAACCTAATCCGTTTGTAGTCCTAAAGGACTGAAACTGAATACCATTGACTTAAGTAGTTGTTTTATCACCTTTAAAGGGTGGCGTGGTGGTTTTCCTCCCTAGAACAAGGTCTAGTAGCCAGATAGTACTGCAAGCTCCCATTGCTCTTGTCTATTGAGGGGATTTTGATTTTTCTTTTTTTTTTGACTCCATAAGATCTTTGTAGTGATCTGTTTCTGGAAAGCGCTCCAACATGGACATCATCTTGACCTGCTGTTCTCACATCCACCAGCACCATCCCCACCATCTTCATTTTATGATCCATTTTTTTGTTTGTTTTATTCTAATGCATTTGAGTGGCAACATTATTGCTTCATTCAAGTTGTCGATACTAAAAGTAGCTAGCATATCATTTCTATTATGTCTTAATAATGCAGAGATCTGAATTTTTCAATAAAAGCTTTAATCAAAAATAGAAAATCTACAAAAATAGGAATGAAAATTCTTTATAATCTAAGCAATTAAAATGATTTATAATATTGTGTGTATATATTGATAGTATTGAAGAAAACACAAACCATTTCCCATAACGGTTTAACAGAACTCCTTTATCAACGGACATGTTGCATTTTTTAAGTATTTATAAACTGCTTCCCTAATGAAAACATCCCAAAGTGGTATATGACAGACATACAACTAAACTAAAAGTTGCTAGTTTATAGCTTGATTTTTTTTTTCCTTTCTTATACTGCCCTTCAAGTTTCACTTGGCCAGACTGGTTTTCAGGACATCCATGGGGCCTCCCACAGTTCTGTGGGAAAGAACATAAAATAGGTCCCTGTATGTGGAATTTCTACCAGAAGCTGCAAGCCAGAGAGAATAGCAGCAGTGATAACAGATGCAAAATGCAATGTGTGCCTTCGAGTCAGCGCTGACTCCTGGCGACCCAGAAGCTCCTTGGTTTTCTTGACAGTGTCACCGGAAGTAGATTGCCAGGCCTTTCTTCCGAGGCAATGGAGGGTTAAGTGACTTGTCCAAGGCCACAAAGAGTGCTAGTGGGAATCAAACCCTGGTTGTTTGGTTACCAAGCCAGTGTTCTAACCACTAGGCTACTCCATACAGGGCATTAAAATGCATTCTCCCTATTTTCTGGGCGTAACTGTTGTGCTTTCAACCAGATGGCTCAGGGAGAGACAGTAGAGCCCAGAAGATGTGTGGGGGGGGGGGGTGAGAAGAACAGACCAAGGTGATTCTTTTCCTCCTGCCTCTAGTATCTCTTCCCCTCCCCCAATTCTCTTGTTTTCTGCCCTCCTGTACCTCTTTTGCATGAGATCCTTTCCATTTTTATCTGCTGAGACCCCCCCCCCCTCCCATTCAAGGAATTGGAAAATTTTCTAGTGCTTTAGTCCTCGCCTCTTCTCCATCTTTAACTTAAATGGAATAAACTTGTCCTTCGTAAATTACTGCATGGGAAAGACTAATGCCTCCAATTTCCATCTCTTGTGAGGAGGCAAAAGATCAGAGGGCAAATTAGGAGACCTCTCTAAGGATTAATGGATTAGGAGCAGAGTGACCAGAGTTCAAATCCTATTGTGGGCCTTTGTGATCTTAGATTAGTCTTACTTTTCCATCTTCTCTACACCTTTTAAGACTGGACGTTAAATGGTAGATGAAACTTAATGTGGACAAGTGCAAAGTTATGCACCTAGGAAAGAACAACCCAAGCTATGGTTACACGATGCAAGGTTCCACATTAGGAACCATCACCCAGGAAAAAGATCTAGGCATCATTGTGGCTAACATGTTGAAACCCTCCGTCCAGTGTGCAGTGGTGGCCAAGAAGGTAAATAGAATGCTAGGAATCATAAGGAATGGAGAATAAAACCAAGGATATTATAATGCCTTTGCGACCGCACCTTGAATATTATGTGCAATTCTGGTCACTGTACCTTTAAAAAGGATATAGCAGAAATGGAAATGGAACAGAGAAGGGCCATCAAAATGCTAAAGGGGATGGAAGGATACTCCTATGAGGAGAGGCTTAAAAGATTAGGGCTTTTCAACCTGGAAAAGAGACTGAAGGGAAATAAGAGAGAGGTCTATAAATTAATAAATGGATTGGAACGGATAAATGTGGATTAGTCTTTCTACTTTTTGATGGCTTAAACAGAGGCTATGCAGTGAAGCTACAGGATAAAATATTTTTTTCACTCAACATGTAATCAAACTCTGGAAGTCATTACCTGAGGGTGTAGTAAAAGCTGTTAGTGTAGCCAGGTTTAAAAAAAGGTTTCGACAAGTTCCTGGAGGAAAGGACCATAAACCATTATAAAAGAGGACCTGGGAAATCCACTGCTTGCCCCAGTACATGCATTGAGGAACCTGTGTATCTTTTTGGGAAACTGCTAGGTACTTGTGACCTGGATTGGCCCCTGTTGAAAATAGGATACTAGGCTTGATGGGCCTTGGTCTGACCCAGTATGGCATATATTATGTTCTAAGTACTCGAGCCATACTCAGATTCCCAGGAGCGTGGAAAAGTATTTCAGGCATTAAAGTACTGCTCTAATCAGGATGTCTGTTAACAGCATTGGTGCACCAATGTCCTTTGAAGTCTTTGCTGAATCGGTGAGACTTGAGAATCATCTCATTGTACTGGCTTCAATGACATCAAAGCAGCAGCTTATGCCATGCAAAGTCCATCTCCATCTGCTCCTTCAGGGTAGCCATTAGCAAAAGTGGAGGGGCTACAGCAAATTGGTTGATGTGTGTCTGTAGAGTTTGGCAGGTTGATTGTGGCCCCTCCATAACTGAGGAGGATGAGCGTCCCTTGCATAAGGGCTGCTTTGAGTATCAACTAGTATGATGCTTACAATTTCATACTCTGAATAACCACGATACTGATTCACCTTAATCTCCAGCTAGGTGTATCAAGTCTGCGTTGAAGTTGAGAATGAATCCTTCCTATTTTGGGCAGGAATCGGTGGATGACTGTTCTGGGACGCATCGCCACCATTCAATGCAGTTCCCTGGACCATGGGTCCAGTGGACCAAACTTATCCATATCAATTATTTTGCACTGCTCGTCTCTACCCTGGAATCCTCTCTTTGTCATTTGTTAGCACAAAATATTTTGTCAGGCCTAATGTTGGAGCTGCGTGTACTGATGATCCTTGACTCTTTAAGCTGTTGGAGTTAGAATGATCCATTTACACAGACACCCATAATCCACTTTATAATCTGATTTAACTTTAGGGCATGTGGGCATCTCCCACTAGGCCTTTATGTACTAGTAAAAGTGACGCCTGGCAAGGTGATATCAGAAAGCGGCTCAGGAACTTCGTGTTATCAGAACAGTGTTTGGTGCAGTATTCTGTAGGCATGCCTTGTAACTTTTTTTTTTTTTTACATAAACACTTAATGCTTTAATGACTATACTGTTTAAAACAGCAATTTAGTGAGCTTCATGCAAAAGTGTGACAAGGTTAGCCTCTTCTACAAGACTTTTCAGAGGAGTGGTTCCTGTGTTAGCATGAACATGCCAGCATTTTTGGTGTTGGCATATCTGTTGGTGTCTTGACATTGTTTAATGCGTGAAGCACCTTTTGTGAAAGTTTCTCATTTTAATAGATAAGGCCCAAAGTCTGCAAAACATTTTATATTTTTGTGCTGAATTTCCCCTGGGAATAGCTTGGGTCCTATTTGCCGAAACGCTATACTCTTTTGTGTATCAAATTGATCACAGATGCTGCTGTTCTTAGGAAGGGGTGCATAGCATTGTTTGAGGAGCTGTTAGTAATTTTTATGCTGAGATTGCATTGCTATATTTTTGGTTTATATTGTGATCTTATGATGATTTTGTAAACTGCTTTTGTAGCCTTTTGGTGAGAGCTGTACTAGAAACTGCTTTGCTTTGTTTTTATAGTTGTCACCGTCTTTTTGTTCCTGGACATATATTAATAAATATGTAACATTTCATTAGGTATATTTATCAGTGGTTGGAATACCTGCTTTTAAAAGGCATATTTTTCTGATTTTCTTTCCTTTTGGTATTTATAAAATTATGTTCTACCAGTTCCAGAAACTTGCATTGCAGTAGATAATATTTGGCAAGGCACTGGAAAATTGGAGTCTATATTGAAGCAAAAAATCTTTGAAGTTTGCAAACTCTCTTGTTCAGTAAGGAAAACATTTTGGAAACTTAACCCGTTTCTTCTTTTAGCACTGAATTACATTTTCTAATATTATGCATTTTTGATGATACTATGCAATGATATGTATAAAGAACCTCTCATTTTGAGACATGTTTCTTGTTTTAATGAACCTATACTTTAAACTCCTGTGCCGGAAGGACAAGAAATGTGAATCCTACACATACCATACAAACCTACCATAGATGTTCACAATTCTGAAGGTTCCTTAAAATTAAACATTTTTATATAGTACGTAATGCTCAGGACAGTAGTACTTAACAGCTTGTTACTTTAATCATCAGTCCAGAGCAGCGGTTCTCAACCTAGTCCTCAGGATGCACCTGTCAAATATTCATTCTGATTATCCTGAAAATGCATGAGGGAGATTTGATTGTATGAGACCACCTGCAATTGAATCTTAACACTGTAGCTTGCTTCCCTGAAGAGGAATGAAATAATTTGACAGGAAACTTCAGTGAAGGATTCTTTCAGAAAGAAAATTATCTCACTAGGCCCACGTGTAAGGAAACTATAAAACTTAGTTTATTTCCTTATCATCCTGCTAGACCAAACCAGGTGTATGGATTATGCTCCCTTCCTAGCAGGTGAAGGCAGACTATTGCAACTTTCAATGCTATCATTAGTCAAATATATGTTGGTGCAGCACTGAGAGAAGCCAGTATTTTCTTCCAGCAGGTTTCAAGGTGTTTGGACTGGTGCAATAGTGCAGTTAGACCGGTCTCCGCTGGCCCACACTATGGTGCTGTAGGCCCAATGTTGCTTGGCGCTAGAGTATGCCCCTATCTCCTGGAACCAGCATCTGCCCTGTGTCCAGAACTATATACCACGGATTGCTAGTGCTTGATGGACCCAAAGAGTAGCAGGAGGAGCCCACTGAGCCCCACCCCTTCCTCCTGCTATTCTTGATCTGCATGCATTTTTTTCTTTGCCTTTTTTTCACGAGGTTTTATTTCCTCCAGTTTTTAGTGGGTTATATTTGGTTCTCTTGCTGCTGGTAAATAAAGAGACTGTAAATTTAATTTTAACAAAGAAAAGCTTTGCTTGGCAGCTGGGACTCCCAGGCCTGTGTAGGTGTCTAGGGTTTCCTGACTTAGTTTGACAAGTGCTGGGATTCCTTTTTCAGGATTCCCTTTTCACCATGGCCCTGCTGATTGTGGGTTTTTTTTTTGTTTTTTTTGTTTTTCGGTGTGTAGTACTTTCTGTACTGTGATGTACAGCCAGTGGCTTTTCCCATCTTCTAGTGTGCCCTGGCAGCTTCTTTTGCCCCAGGCATTCCAGCCACATTCCCTTTTTAGCATTTTGCCCCCCCTCTCCCCCATGGGGACCCCTGCTGCTCCTTCACTCTGTTAGGTTTTCCCACCAGTGGGCACAGCAGCTACATGGTGATAGCTAAGAGGGCCTGTCAGGAGAGCCCATTGGCCCCATGGGCCTTTCAAGCCTCCTCTTTTCAACCAACTTGCACTGCAGCTCTTGAAACAAGTCAGACTGTCTCAAGTTTCTGCTAGCTACTTGACAGCCCCCTTCGGCAGTGAATCTATGGGACACTCTTACAAAGTGCTAGTGGGAGAGACTCTACATGTGGGTGGTGATCAAGGAAACTCCACAGCACCACCTGTGATTGCAGGCTGTTTTTACCATGCTCTCTTCTGCAGGGGCCAGTGATCTTAGAGATGCCCACGAAGGGAGGTGGTTTTGGCATCCCTGGAACTAAAGAGGTCACTGTTAAATTTAGAGTTCCTCATTTTTGTATGAGGACTATCTGATTTGTCAGGCTAGGTAAGCTCTTACCAAGGCATATTTTCAGTTTCACATGTGTTTGGGGCTACAATTTCTATTTCAGGTTCTTGCTCTTTAGCCTTTCGCAAGGTAGCAGCGGGGGGTGGGGGGGGGGTGTCTCTCTTTCTCCATTTGCAAGCAGAGGATCCAGTGTTGAGAATAACTGAAAGCCTGGCCAATCCGGTTGGTCTCTCTTGGGGAAAGTCCAAAGATGAATCTGATTTTACTGGCCTGAAAAGCTGGGGTTGGTGATCAGCTACCCCAAGAGCAGCCTGCTTCCGTCTCAGGACTTGGAGTGCATGGGAGCTTTGTTTCACTCTCTCTCTGTACTGGGTCGGTTTTGGGTTTCTCTTTTCATGAGGGGAAAAAAAAAAGTCTCTCAAGCTTCAGATCCAACTTAGCACTGAGTCCAAAAAACGCCATCTTCATGTTCTTGGGTCCATGTCTTCAACCTTGGAACTGGTTCCATGGTCAGGGCACACATACATCCCCTGGTTGTTAATATGTATTCTGAGTGTTTCAGGTTACTGCTTGGGAAATACACTGGCTTCTTGTACTGCATCAGCATATATACCCAATGATATATGGTTGAAAGTTACTCAAGTCTGTTTTCACATTCTAGCAGGGGAGCATGACCCACTCATCTGGACTGATCTAGGAGGATTCAAGGAAAGAAAATTTTATCAGGTAAAATTTCTGCTTGTACCTCTAGGGGGTTGGGAGGGAAAGCAGTAAAAGATGTACTATTCTATTTTAATTGTGCCCTTCTCTTTCCAGGGCCATAACTTGATATCGTTGAAAACATTCTTGTTCAAGGAAGAAAGACAAGCTGCTGTGAATGAAGAGTCCTTTTACTTTTATAGCATTTGTTTTTCAGCATCTGTAGGACTTTGAATGAGGATGACAATGGAAGAGATGAAGAATGAAGCAGAGACCACATCTACGGTTTCCATGCCACTCTATGCGGTTATGTATCCAGTTTTCAATGAGGTTAGTCTTCCTGTAACAATGTATTATGCTTCATTGCCTCAGTTTCTGAGTATCTGTCAGTGAATTAGCGCAGCTTACTACATCAAGGTTTTAATGTTATAGCACTGAGTTTTGCTGGATTCTCCTGCACTAGTCTTTGCTTTTTTTTTTTTTGCTTTTTTCAGAAAGCAGGCTAGTGCAGGAGAATCTCAAGCAAAACCATTGCACTAAAGCATAGCACAGTGGGCTTGTAAATCGCATGCAGTGGCGTGTGTATAAATAAATAAATCCTGCACAGAGATAGTTGTATAGATGCAGAAGGAGCAAAGGGATCTTTTTTTTACCTCGTTTGTTAATTAACCCTGCCCAGTGCATTCTTGGATTACCACACGGGGGCAGGAGCTTGTTGGTATCCCTCCTGCATGCCAGCGAGGGAGGTATTGGGGGAGGGGCGGAATTGAAGGGGTTCGAGTTATTGGGGGGGGGGGGGCAGATCAGAGGATATAGTGACCACTTGAGCTACCAGTGATCTGTCAGGTTTGTGGGGTTGGGGCCACCAGACCACCATGGACATTTTTTACAGGTTTGGGGCCACCAGGCTACAAATGTCAGCAGGTATACAATCTGATCTGGGCCTTGTTCATCTGAGACAGAGTGTGAAACTTTGATTTGTGTATGTGTTGGCATACTATCTGAGGTATAGGTGGTGCTAACTCAGATCCCTATGTAAGAACATATAAGAACATAAGATGCCATACTGGGTCAGACCAAGGTCCATCAAGCCCAGTATTCTGTTTCCAACAGTGGCCAATCTAGGTCATATGTACCTAGCAGTTTCCCCAAAAGACACAGGTTGTACTGGGTCAAGCATTGATATCTTCGGTCACTTCTTAATAATGGTTTATGTACCTTTCCTCCGGGAATTTGTCCAAACCTTTTTTAAACCCAGCTACACTAACAGCCTTTACTACATCCTCCGGTAACAAATTCCAGAGTTTGATTACACGTTGAGTGAAAAAATATTTTCTTTTATTAGTCTTAAATAGTTTACCCTGTAGCTTCATTGCATGTCCCCTACTCTTTCTATATTCTGATAACATAAACAATCGATGTACGTTTACCCGTTCCACTCCGTTCATTAATTTATAGACCTCTATCATATCTCCCCTCAGCCGTCTCTTTTCCAGGTTAAAGAGCCCTAACCTTTTTAGCCTTTCTTCATAGGAGTATCCTTCCATCCCCTTTACCATTTTGGTGGCTCTTCTCTGAACCTTTTCTAAAATCGCTATATCCTTTTTAAGATACGGCGAACAGAATTGCACACAATATTCAAGGTGCAGTCTCTCACCATGGAACGATATAGAGGCATTATAATATCTTTTGTTTTATTTTCCATTCCTTTCCTTATCATACCTAGCATTGTATTTGCTCTCTTGGCCGCCGCTGCACACTGGGCCGAGGGTTTTAACATGGTATCCACAATGACGCCTAAATCTTTTTCCTGGGTGGTGGTTCCTAATGTGGAACCTTGCATCGTGTAACCATAGTTTGGGTTGTTCTTCCCTAGGTGCATAACCTTGCACTTGTCTACATTAAATTTCATCTGCCATTTTGATGCCCAGTCTTCCAATTTATCAAGATCCTCTTGCAATTTTTCACAATCCTCTTGGGTTTTAACAACTTTAAATAGTTTTGTGTCATCTGCAAATTTGATAACCTCACTCGTTATTCCACTTTCCAGGTCATTTATGAATATGTCAAAAAGCAGCAGACCCAGCACAGATCCCTGGGGTACACCACTATTTTAGCCCTACCCTCTGCTTTCTATCTTTTAACCAGTTCCTGATCCACAATAGTACACTGCCTCCTATCCCATGACTCTTCAGTTTTGCCAAAAGTCTCTGATGAGGGACCTTGTCAAAGGCTTTCTGAAAGTCCAGATACACAATATCAACCGACTTACCTTTGTCCACCTGTTTATTCACTCCTTCAAAAAAACATAACAGATTAGTAAGACAAGATCTTCCTTGTCTAAAGCCATGTTGGCTGTCTCCCATTAGGTTGTGACTATCTACATGCTGAGTAATTTTATTCTTTATGATGGTTTCTACCATTTTTCCTGATACTGACGTCAGGCTCACCGGTCTGTAGTTTCCCGGATCACCCCTGGAACCCTTTTTAAAAATTGGTGTTACATTGGCGATCCTCCAATCTTCAGGTATTAGAGATGATTTTAATGATAGTTCACAGATTACTGATGATAGGTCTGCAATCTCATATTTCAGTTCTTTCAACACCCTTAGATGTATACCATCCGGCCCAGGTGATTTGCTACTCTTCAGTTTATCTAATAGTTGTAAGATATCTTCTCGATGTATCGATATTTCCTTCAATTCTTCCACACCTTTAAATACCACTTCAGTCATGGGTAACATCCCTACATCTTCCTCAGTAAAGACCGAAGCAAAGAATTCATTCAGTCTCTCCGCTATCGCCTTGTCGCCTCTTAGTGCTCCTTTAACCCCTTTATCATCTAATGGACCAACTGACTCTCTCACAGTTTTTTTGCTACGAATGTACTTGAAAAGGTCTTTATTTCGCGTTTTTGCTTCCGCAGCAAGCTTCTTCTCAAATTCTCTCTTTGCCTGCCTTATCAATGCCTTGCATTTGACTTGCCAGTGCTTGTGCTGTTTCCAGGTTTCGTCGTTTGGCTCTTTTTTCCATTTCCTGAAAGATGCTTTTTTGGCAACAACAGCCTCTCTGACCTCACCTTTAAACCATGCTGGCAGTTTTTTGGACTTCCTTCCACTTTTCTTAAAGCGTGGAATATAGCTGGTCTGGGCTTCCAAGATAGTATTTTTCAACAACACCCAAGCTTGATGTACTTTTTTTAACTTTTGCAACTGCTCCTTTTTAGTTTTTTCTTAACTGTTTTCCTCATTTTATCATAGTCTCCCTTTCGAAAGTTAAAAGATAGTACTGTGGGTTTTCCTTACTATCCCTCCTCCACTAACTAAATCAAAGGCGATCATGCTATGATCACTATTGCCAAGTGACCCCAACACCCTTATCTCTTGCACTAGATCTGGTGTTCCACTAAGGACTAGGTCTAATATGGCTTCCCCTCTGGTCGGTTCATGAACCAGCTGCTCCAAGAAGCAGTCATTTATTTCATCTAGGAACTTTATCTCCCTAGCATGTCCTGACGTGACACTGACCCAGTCAATACCGGGGTAATTGAAATCACCCATTATTATTACTGCGCTGTAACTTTTGTTAGCTTCCTTGATTTCTTTGAGCATTACATCATCCATTTGGTCATTCTGGCCAGGTGCTCGATAGTACACCCCCACTGCCATTGCCTTCCCCCTTTTATATGGAATTTCAATCCATTCTACAGCAGATTTTGTTTCCTGCAAAACTTTAATCCTTTCTGACTCAATGCCCTCTCTAACATAGAGCGCAACCCCTCCACCAATTTGATCAGCTCTATCATTACGATATAGTTTGTACCCAGGTATCACAACGTCCCACTGGTTGTCCTCCTTCCACCATGTCTCTAATATTCCAATCATATCTAACTTTTCATTTAGTGCTATGTATTCTAACTCTCCCATCTTATTCTTTAGACTTCTAGCATTTGCATACAAGCATTTTAGAGAATGTATTTTATTCATGTTAATTTGGCTATTGTTAGACATGGGTAAATTGGGATCTTTAAGCTCTGTCTGCTCCATACTTGAGGGCATTTGGGCTACTTTACTCTTTTGTGGAACCTCTCTGCTTTTGGTAGTATCCTTCAAGGATACATTCTTCCGAACCATCCGCTCTTGGGCGACTGTCGGCTTTCCCCTAATATCTAGTTTAAAAGCTGCTCTATCTCCTTTCAAAGGTTAATGCCAGCAGCCTGGTTCCATCCCGGTTAAGGTGAAGCCCATCCCTTCGGAAGAGCCCCTCCTTTCCCCAGAATGTTCCCCAGTTCCTAACAAATCCAAACCCCTCATCTCTGCACCATTGTCTCATCCACGCATTGAGACTCCGGAGCTCTGCCTGCCTTTTGGGTCCTGCGCGTGGAACAGGAAGCATTTCGGAGAATTCTACCATGGAAGTTCTGGATTTCAACTTCCTACCTAAAAGCCTAAATTTAGCCTCCAGAACCTCCCTACCACATTTTCCTGTCATTGGTACCGACGTGTACCAAGAAAGCAGACTCCTCCCCAGCATTATCTAAGACCTTATCTAGGTGGCGCATGAGGTCTGCTACCTTCGCACCAGGCAGGCATGTTACCAGGCGATCCTCACGTCCACCAGCCACCCAGCTATCTACATGCCTAATGATCGAATCACCAACTGTAACGGCTGTCCTAACCCTTCCCTCATGGGCACATGGACCTGGAGAAACGTCCTCGGTGCGAGAGGGTTTTACATCACCTGGAGGACAGGTCCTAGTTACAGGATCACTTCCTGCCACACCAGGGTGATGCTGTCCTGTCACGTGACCTCTCTCCATGGCAACAGGGGTGCTGCCAGACTGGAGGTGGGACTTCAGGACTATATCCCTGTAGGTCTCGTCTATGTACCTCTGTCTTATGTTTTCCAAGTCTGCTACTTTAGCCTCTAGAGAACGGACTTGTTCTCTGAGAGCAAAGAGCTCCTTGCGCCTTGTGCACACGTAAGACCTCTCACCAACTGGGAGAAAATCATACATGTGACACTCAATGCAAAAGACTGGAAAGCCCCCATCCCGCTGCTGGACTGCTGTCTGCATCTTAGTTTTAAGTTTGTGTCTAGGTCTTTAAGTTCTTACTTACTAGGGGTTGCTATGGGTATTTATACCAATAAAACTGTACCTAATACGTTTAATATACCTTGTTCACCTGAAGCTTAATTAATCTCAGGTCCTTAGTGTATGACTGATTTGGGTAATGAGCTTCACCTGAAAGCACCTCCTGTCTTTTAAGATGTGTAAGTACCTATAAAGCTATGATTATCCCAGGGGTGGGTGGGAAATAACACTTATTAAAAGAGGGCTACTACACAGTACCCTGTCTTGTGCTGCTGAGGTAAGCTAAATTCTGATTTGATTTAAATTATAGCTCTTAGCTGCTGCTAGGCTCTAACTTCTTATGAAATTTAAACTACAAGCTCTCTGCTGGGTTCTAAATGTAGCCAGAAAGCTCTCTTCTGTGTGTTAAAATTAAACTAAAAGTACTTTGCTGTTACTTGGCCCTGAGTGACTATTAAATTTAAACTACAAGCTCTCTGCTGGGTATGAAATGTAACCAGAAAGTTCTCCTCTGTGTTTTAAATTCAAACTTTAATTGCTGCTACTAGGCCCTAACTGATCCAACAAAAAACAGTGGGTTCACAGATTAAGTAGCTTTAATACAAAGAATTCTTTTTAGAAAATTACCAGAAGTATATACTCACAGTTGCAGATTTCTCTCCAGAAGTAACAGTCCCCCTTTCTAGTCCTTCAAGACATGTGCATGTGTCTGGCTTGCTGTCCTTGTTTACTGCTGACGTTTTGCACAGAGCTGATTGTAGGCTGTTTGCTTATAGCATCGCTGAGCAAAAAGTCTGCGTTCAGCTTGTATTAGGAAACTGCAGTAGAGCTTTAGCACGAGGCTTTAGCTCAGGATGTTTGCATTGAGTTGGGAAACTGGATGGGTAAGGGTAGCAAATAGAGGGGGGGGGGTGTCCAGGATCAGAATTTAATGCATTATGACATTGGATGCTCATTTGGTGCTACTGAAGTAAAGAAATGGTAAAAAGATTTTCCTTATCGTCACTCCAGTCCAGTCCCTTTACTTCTGGGTTGCGCAACCCCTCCAGCAGCTTGGAGGCTGAGCCCATCATCGTTTCGATGATGGTGTGGTATAAATACCACTGGCACCACCCATAGGCACCAGTATTCTCAGCCTCCAAGCAGCTGGAGGGTTCCTGTATGCCAGAGAGCTTACTGGAGTCTCAGGGTTATTTTGATATAACTTTAGTTTTTCTTTAAATTTCTTTGAGTTCTTTGATTTCTTTAATTTTCTTTATTTTTCTAGCTTTTAATTTGAATGGAGCTAAGCTCTCCTGTGCCTTTAAATTTTTAGCTCCTCTTTTCCCCCCCCCCCCACCCCCCCCTCCTTCATACTATCTCTTGACCTGTTTTCTTCCCAGAGGAGAAGGTTTACCTGAGCAGCAGGGAGGATCGGAGAGCTCTCTCCTCCCGCTTGCTCTGCCAGCCGGCTCACCGATGCCTCTTCTGCCTCGCGCCAAAGCCCTTCCGGTGGCTGAGCGCTGGAGGCAGCATTGCGATTTTCCCCCCGACAGCCTTATCTGCCTCGCGCAGCAGCCCCCGGGTTGGCAGCGCGTTGGAGGCAGCACCGGAGCGCAGGAAGTCATTCTCTGGCCCATTCAGAGAGCCCGTAGACTGGCGGCGAGTGCAAGGCCGCCATTTGCAGGTCCGGGCTACACATGGCTGCGGCCTACCACGTGGGAACCAGCAGAGGACGACTGGTTCCCTCTTTCAAGACTGCCCGTTTGAGGGGAAGAGCAGCAAACCGCAAGTATTTAAAAAGAATGTTTGGCACACAGGGTTTCTGGAATTAATTTAAAAAAAAAAAAAAAAGGGACCCTTTCTCTGTGCCTTTTCTAGGGGGAGGGGGGGAGGAGAGGATGCTTGGAACCGTTATTTCCAGGTTCCAGATTGAAATATTTCAGTTCATTTGTTTAATTTATATAACTTTAATTTTTCTTTAAATCTCTTTAAAATTTTTATTTAAGGATTGGAATCTGTTTTTTGATGTGCATTTAAATTCAGAAATTTGGGTACACTCTAAGTCCTCCTGGGCCTAAGGGGACATGACTGGCAAACCACGGTGTCCTTCCTGTGGCACTCGTAGGGGTACCGCCTCGGAAGCAGGGGTTGTGCTGCAGAGGCTGCTTCCGTGGAGCAAGAAATCCATTTGACCATGGCTCAAGCTGCCCAGCGTTCTGGAGACCCACTGGAAGGGGGAGGGGAGGTTCTTTCTCCTTCCACAGCCTTAGATTTGCCGGGCCCTTCCCTATCCCTTCCCCTCTCGTTTACTGGGGCGGAAGGAGACTGGGAACACTTTTTTCCCCAGAATTTGTCCTCCTATTGCACAAAGCCTACTGTTTGCGCCGGCAGGGGGCAGGAGAGCCAGTGGCAGTGAAGACCGGTCCGGGTAAGACAAGGACCCTTGACTCCGGGGTCCCACCCAAACGTGCAAGGCTGTTGAGCGAGGACCCTCTCAAGTCCCCGTCACTTGACATTCTGGAAGAGGAGGTCTCGGACAAAGAAGTAGGGGAAGAGGAGGAGCAGCTTGAGGGAGAGATTCCGGAGGAAGAACAATCCCGCATACTTCGAGTCTTTCGTCGAGAAGAGCTCCCTGCATTGAGTCGCTGAAGGTGCTCAATATGACCTCAGACACTCCAGCAGATGAGGAAGCTTTTGGAGGATCCATTGATTCAAGCCGTCAGGAAGTCTCAGAAGGTGTTTCCAGTCCACAGGGTAGTACGTCAGATGATTCAGGAGGAGTGGAATCAACCAGAATCAAGTTTGAGGGGAGTCCATGCTATGACTCGTCTGTACCCATTGCCGGAACCGGACAAAGACCTACTGAAGTCACCAAGGGTGGACGCGGCAGTATCGGCGGTAACAAAGAAGACGACTATTCTGGTCGAGGGCAGCGCGGCTCTGAGGGATAGTCAAGATAGATTGGATACGCTACTGAAGCAAGCCTTTGATGTTAGTGCTCTCGCCTTACAGGCCTCAGTATCTGGGGTGTGGGTAGCTAGGGCCTGCCTGAGGTGGTCCCAACAACTTCAACTAGCAGACGGTCTCTCAGTCGACGCGCAAGCCGTTTCGGCTAGGTTGGAGTCCGGTTCGGCCTACCTGGCAGATAGCCAGTACGACCTCATTAGGAGTCTGGCTAAGAATATGGCCTCGGTGGTAGCGGCCAGACGGTATTTATGGTTACGTAATTGGGCAGCGGATGCCTCCTCTGAAAGGAAGCCGGCTCAGGCGCGCCTTAAAGGGAAGCTGTTTGGAGAAGACCTGGATAAGTTGGTGAAGGACCTGGGCGAGTCTAAGGGAGGCAGGCTCCCGGAGGACAGGCCTGAGCAAGGCCGCTCGCTAGCTCTGGTGTGGAGTCAGCCTAGGGATTTTCGGAGATTCCGTCAGGCCAGATCGAACTCCTTTCCTAGGGGCCGCTTCCCCTCTAGGGGTCAAAGCTTCAGGGGGTTTCGTGGGACAGGTAGAGGTTTTGGGGTTTCTTCCTTCTCCACGGGCCCCAGAAAACCACAATGAGATAACGGGGGTCCAGGTGGGAAGCCTCCCGGTGGTGGGTCAGTTAACAACACAGTTCCTTCCTGCCTGGTCCCGGGTCACATCAGATCAATGGGTCTTGGAGGTGATCCGAGAGGGTTACGCTCTCGAATTCGCAAAACAGGTACTTCCAGCCTTCATTCAGTCTCCCGCCGGACCACCAGAAAAGAAGGCGGCTATAGAAGTCACGCTTTCAAGGCTTATATCTCTGGGGGCGGTGGTTCCCGTTCCAGCAGATCAACGCGGGTCCGGTCGATACTCTATTTTATTTTGTGGTTCCAAAGAAGGAAGGATCTTTTTGTCCAATTCTAGACCTAAAGCAAATCAATCGCTGTCTCAGAGTACCTCACTTCCGAATGGAAACCCTGAAGTCGGTTATTGCGGCTGTACGGCAGGGGGAGTGCCTAACATCCCTAGATCTGACGGAGGCATATTTTACATATCCCGCTCCGAAGGTCTCATCAACAGTTCCTAAGATTCGCGGTACCAAGAGGTCACTTTCAGTTCCAGGCCCTACCCTTTGGTCTAGCAACAGCTCCCAGGACTTTCACCAAAGTAATGGTGGTGGTAGCTGCGGCTCTACAAAAGGAAGGAATTTTGGTACATCCGTACCTGGACGATTGGCTGATCCAGGCAAAGTCAGAAGCCGAGAGTCGCTCGGCGACTGCCAGAGTGGTGGAATTTCTGGAGGAGTTGGGGTGGGTCATCAATCGGGCAAAGAGCAGATTAAATCCCACGCAGGAGATCGAATATCTCGGAGCAAGGTTCGACACCAAAAGGGGAAGAGTTTTTTTTTTTTTTTTTTTTTTTTTTTTTTTCTGTGGAAGCAGAGGTTAAGAGACCTGAGGAACCTCGTTGCTCAGTTCCTGTTAAGACGAAGCCCTTCAGCCTGGCATTACCTTCAATTGCTGGGAACCATGGCAGTGGCGATAGGTAGTGCCGTGGGCCAGGGCACATATGCGACTTCTTCAAGGTGCGTTATTACGGCGTTGGTCCCATCAGCATCATCCCTTGGCCATGCGGCTACCCTGCCCTCCTCGGATCAGGAAGACTCTTCTGTGGTGGAGATGCTCAAGGAACCTAGAATGCGGAATGCCCCTCGAACCTCCCCAGTGGGTACAGCTGACGACGGATGCAAGTTTAACAGGATGGGGTGCTTATTGCGAGAACCAGTTTGCACAGGGTTGCTGGACTCCGAGGGAATCTCAGTGGTCCAACAGGCTGGAGCTGAGGGCGGTAGCCTTAGCACTCAGGTCTCTCGAGCCCTTGGTTCATCAAAGGACAGTCCACGTCCTCTCCAACAATGTCACCACAGTGGCCTACATCAACCGCCAGGGGGGAACAAGCAGTCCTTCCTTGGAGAAGGAAGCGGACAGATTCTTGCAGTGGGCAGAAGCCCATTTGTTAGCTCTATCAGCGCAGCACGTGGCCGGAACAGACAACGTAACGGCTGATTACCTCAGCAGGTTCAGGATGGACCACGGAGAGTGGGAGCTAGCACAGGACGTATTCAACCAAGTAGTAGCCCGTTGGGGGACGCCGGTCATGGACCTCATGGCTTGATACGCAACGGCCAAGGCAAGCCGGCTTTTCAGTCGCAGGAAGGAAAGGATGTCCGAGGGCTTGGACGCCCTGGTGCAAAGGTGGCCTTCAGAGGGTCTCCTGTACGTCTTCCCTCCCTGGGCTCTCATAAGGAGGGTGCTGCAGCGGGTGGAAGCCCACCAAGGCTTGGTAATTCTCATAGCCCTGGATTGGCCTCGCTGCCCTTGGTATGCAGATCTGGTGAGGCTGACGGGCGATCAGCCCTGGCAGCTCCCATGCAGATCGGATCTGTTACGGCAGGGTCCAGTTCGCATGCCTCATGTGCATCAATTCTCGCTTACGGCCTGGCTATTGAGAGGGCGCGGTTCCGGAAGCGAGGTTACTCTGGATCGGTGATTTCAACTTTGTTGAGCGCGCGAAAGCCTCGACCTGCCTTTCCTATGTGCGAGTTTGGTGCATTTTTTTGAAGCCTGGTGTGCGGAGCACCAGAAGAAGCCTCTTGCAGCCTCAGTCCCGGAGGTCCTGGAATTTTTACAAGCAGGATTCGAGAAAGGGCTAGCGCCTAGCTCGCTGAGGGTCCAGTTAGCGGCCATTTCTTGTTATAGGGGTAAAGTCCGGGGTAAATCCTTAGGAGACCACGCGGATGTGAGCAGGTTTCTAAGGGCGGTCAGGAGGTTACATCCCCATCAAAGATCTGTAGTCCCTCCCTGGGACCTCAACCTGGTATTAAATGCCTTAACCAGGGAACCCTTTGAACCAGGAAGGAAATCCTCCCTAAAGACAGGTTTTTCTGGTAGCTATTTGTTCAGCTAGACGCGTTTCCGAACTTCAAGCGCTGTCTTCTCAGCCCCCCTTTCTCTCGTTCTTTAAGGATAAGGTGGTCTTGCGGACAGTTCGTTCGTTCGTTCCTTCCTTCCTTCCTTCCTTCCTTCCTTCCTTCCTTACCCAAGGTTGTCTCTCCCTTTCATGTGAACCAGACAGTATCTCTCCCTTCCTTTGTGGGAGAAGGTACATTCAGAGGATGGGGAGAAGCTTCGTCTTCTGGACATGCATAGTGCTGAAGCGTTACCTCTCCCGCACGGCTTCCTTTCGAAAGTCCGAATGTTTATTCGTTCAATTTGGGGGGCCGCACAAGGGAGAGGCAGCGGCCAAGGCTTCCATTTCTAGGTGGATCAGGGAGGCGATTGCCTCCGCCTATATCCTGAAAGGGAAGCAGGTTCCAGGGGGTCTTCGAGCGCATTCTACGCGAGTGCAGGCGACCTCCTGGGCGGAGCATAGCTTGGTTCCGCCGCTGGACATTTGTAGAGCGGCTACGTGGTCGTCGCTGCACACCTTTACCAAGCACTACAGGCTGGATGTCCAGAGGAGGGCAGATTCCAGGTTTGGGGATGCAGTACTTCGGTCCGGGATGGCGAACCCCTCCCAGGTTTGAACTACTTTTTTTACATCCCAGAAGTAAAGGGACTGGACTGGAGTGACGATAAGAAAGAAGTAATTAGTCCTTAACTGCTAATTAGTGTTCCTGAAGGAACTCCAGTCCAGTCCCTGATCCCGCCCAGTTTCGGTTTCTCGGTAGGCAGAAAAGATCAACGGACCGAAGTTAGAATGCGAAGCGGAAGCGGGGGATCCCGGTCAAAAGGGCCCTGGGAGTGTGACGGTCCGCTAGGACGAGGCCGGTGGGGAGTGGATAAAGGCTAGGTCAGCCTCAGGTAAGCCTTCTCCTTCCGTACCCTCCCTTCCCACCGATGCTTCCTAAGATTGGAAAAAAAAAAAGAAAAGTTGGGGCTATAGTCTATTTTGTTTATTGCATGTTACAGTTATGGGTGCTTAAGCGGGTATCCGATAGGTCTGCTTTTTCAATAGATTACTGGTGCCTGTGGGTGGTGCCAGTGGTATTTATACCACACCATCATCGAAACGATGATGGGCTCATCCTCCAAGCTGCTGGAGGGGTTGCGCAACCCAGAAGTAAAGGGACTGGACTGGAGTTCCTTCAGAAACACTAATTAGCAGGTAAGGACTAATTACTTCTTTTGGGGGACTATAGGCCTTTGCCATTTCTAATATTAGGGGAGCTATTTGCAAAATGCATATTAGAAATGTACTGAAGTGTTCTGCAGCGCCTGATTTTTGTCTATTGCCGTGCTTGAATTTGACTGTTCTGCCCTCCTTTCCAATCTAAAACACAAGTCACTATATATCCAGAAGTGACTTTCTCTGAAGGCTACAAATTGCCCACCAACAAACACCCCCAACCATATATATTGTATTTACTTATTTAGTTTATGCTGTGTGCTATTATCTGTAATGATTGATATATTGTTGTATACCACTTTGTGGGCTACATAACAACATACAAATTGCCATACCAACGATCCATCAAGCCCAGTATCTGGATTCCAACAGTGGCCGAGCCAGCTCACAAGTACCTAGTATAGTCCCCAAAAGTAGCCAGATTGTATGCTACTTATCTCCAGGGATAAGCAGTGGTGGTTCTCAGGTCTACCTTAACAGTTAATGGACATTTCCTCCACTATTTTATCCAGACCTTTTTTAACTTTTTTTTTTATATTTGGTTTGCAGAAGAAACATGGAGATACTCAAGGAAACTCTTATGCACAAATACATAGGGTACCAGTGATCTCCTAATTAGACCACAAAAAGGGGAGAGGAAAAGAAAAACATAAGTGGGCTAAATTTAAAAGATGATAAATTAAAAAAACAAAAAGGAAAATTGGGTCTTAGGCAATAGAATCCAAAATACCTCATTCCAAATTGTCCTGCTAGACCAGTCCAAAGAAGTGGGTTTTGTTCCCCTACCATCAGCTTGGTGGAGACAAAGAATCGATGAACAGCCTGAGTTTCAATGACATCACTCCTGTGCCTCTCTTCACCTCAGCCACCAGAGGTCCCTTCAGTATTTCTTTGTCTTCAGGAGACAGATGGATTTTCTACTCTGTAGAAAATCTGAGCATCAAGAGGAAGAGTGATTACTCACTCGAACGATCACCTTGATTACAGAAAGGTGACTCTCACTTGAGTGGGGGGGGGGGGGCTGCACTAGACACGTCTTTTTGGCAGCCATAGGAGAAGTGAAAATGCTTTAACTGCACACCCTTATAAGGTCTGTTGAGCAGCCACATATTGGAAGGATCTGGAAGAGTATAGAAGCTTCATGACTTCAGCAATCCCCTGCTCTCTCCTGAAGATTGCAGAAGGCTCTCAGAAGGATCTGCCTGCCAGCCACCTTACACCCAGAACTGCAAAGCCAGCCAATGAAGCAGTATCAGAGGACTAGAGCTGAGCCTGGCACGGAACCTCTGCCTGGGGCTCTCAGGGGGGTGAGTACCAAGGCCTGATCTAGTAAGCCCAACTTAAAACTCACTTTTTCTGCACGTTTTTTTTGCCTCTCACTGGACTCCCTCATTTGACTTCTTATGTTTCCTACCTTCCCCTCTCCTCCTCTCACTGCTCTCCTCCAGCCCTGCTTTGTCCATGTCTCATTTTCCCGTCTGTCCAATACATACTGGCGTTATTTTCATTTTCTGCTTCAGTTTTTATTGTATTCTATTGTAAACAGCTTTGCTGTACCCACATTAAGCAGTATATCAAATCTTAAAGAAATGAAACACAATAATTGTCCTTGTTGGGGCTCCCGGTTCCTTCTGAGGGATGCAATTTGGGGTGGACTGTTAGTGCTGTGGGGGGGTTTTCCTGCTGTTCTGCATGCATTAGTAATGTTTTTCCTACAGTGTGACTGGTGATCAGTCTTAGCATGCATTCTGCCCAAGCGGCTCCAACGCATGCTTCTTCCCTAGGGCCTTTGACACATGTTATGTAAACATGCAGTTAATGCATGCTTGCAGGCTGATGCAGCCTTAGCATGCACTCTTATGATACTTACCCTGACTGTCATCTTCCAGGAAACATTGTTTGACCTTTGGCAAGCTAGAAGTCTCATCCTTCCTGCATGGCAGTTTCTGAATTGTCCCTGGAGGGCTGCTTTCCCCCTCTTAGCCAGGGGATGAGGTATGCATAAGGATATTCAGCCGGCTGGAGCCCCTGGCGACAGTTCTGTGAGCCGCTCTTCTTTCTTGAGTGGGTCTGTGGCAGCTGTGTACCCAAGTATTGGGAGCTTTATTCGAGAGGAGAGCTTCCAGACTCCAGTTTGTCGTTCTCAGAACTTTTTCCTTTTTGCAACAAACCTAGCCATCTGTGGCCTCTGGGTGCCCCGGACACTTCCTCTTGTCGGGCAGTCTGAAAGTCATAGCCCTGTTTGCTTACCTCTGGCTAAGCATCCCTGGTGAATGATACTTCCTAGAGATGGGAATAGCTAGGAGCTATACGAGATGTTGACTCTGCTTCTGATTCAAATGGCTCTGAACTGGGTTGTGATGTAGGTGAGGATGTGCTCTCACCTTCAAGATATTCTGCTGAGCTAGTGTGATCTGCCTGTTTTGGAAGAAGGGGCTGGCAGCATTGATTATCCACGGTCTCATCTGCTTTCAACTTGATGGATGCTTCCAGCACAGAGCAGGAACCAAATGTACACCTGCTCCTTCAAGGGATGTGGAAATCCACTGTTGTCTTCCTGTTCCTGGATGTGATCTGGTCAGTGGGACTCCCAGACTCCCTACCTAAATGGTTAAGGGGTGTATAATTAGAGCTGCACTCTCCCAGAGGAGGTGCGCGGCAAGTGGTTTGGCATTCCCAAGGTTGATGCACAGGTCACAGCAGTTACCAGACGGACCGCCATTCCTGTTCAAGGTGGATCGGCTTTAAAGGATGTCTTGCACCTCAAGGTGGATTCCTTGTTGAGGAGCCAGTTTGCCATGGCGGTGGCTATTCTACAGCTGGCAGTATGTACCAACCTGATGCCTCGATCCCTTCTCCAGTAGATTCAGTCTCTTCCACCTGATACTTAGCCCTCTCTTGGATTCAGCTGTGGCCTTCCTTTCTGATGCTATGTATGACCTGGTATGTTTGGTGGCCAGGGTTGGTGTCCTGGCAACAGTGTTAGGGAATTTGGATTTGGCTCAGATACTGGGCAGCAGACACCTCCTTCCAAACACTGGTGGCTCAACTGGCCTTTTAAGGGTAAGCTTTCTGTTTGGAACTGAATTGAAGAATCTGGTGAAGGACCTGTGAAGCGGGCTGGTGCCCCTTTCTAGTCAGCCTCTGCTTGACTACCAAGGGCACGCTAGCCAGTTTCTCAAGGGTCATGGGGCTGTTATTACTGAACAGGAAAATCTTTCTTTCTTCCCCTCTGCTTCAGTGCCTCTGGCTTGTTGATCCTTTTTGTGGAGTGCATGGACCCAGAGACTTGGTCTTCTCCACAGAGGACCTTCCCGGACTGCATAATAAAGGCTTGGGGATCCATTCCCTGGTTCCTCCAGTGGGCGGCAGGCTTCGACTTGTCTTTCAGAAATGGGCCCAAATTACCAAGGATGGTTTGGGCATAGACACCATTCAGTTTTCATATCCCAATCCTGATGTATCAGTGAGAACCAAGCATGACAAAACACAATCAATTCACTGTCCTCCCTTTTGGGCTATCCACCTCCCCAAAGACATTTCTCCAAGGTCATGGTAGTGGTGGCTAAAGCACCGAGGGATCTGTGTCCATGTCTATTTGAATGACTGGCTCTTCCCCTGTCAGAAGCGTCTCGAATGGTGTTCCGACTGGTGTCATTTTTGAAAAGCCTCAGCTGGATGATCTGGAAAAGAGCCAGCTTTTGTCTTCCCAGTCTATGGAGTTTCTCGGAGCATGTTTCCAGTCTCACGTGGGCAGAGTTCTCCTGCCAGAGGACAGTCAGACTCTTGGTGCTGCTCTGTGTACAGCAGGCCCCTCGAGTCCGGGATTATCTTCAGCTCATTGGATTGATGGCAGTGGCCATGGGCTTATGCGCTCACTCATGCGGCCGCTCCAGCAGTCTTGGTTGACTCGATGGTTCCTGAGTTCTCAGGAGCTCAAGCGCAGGCTTCCACTCCCATTTATGGTGAAGGCTTGCCTGCTGTGGTGGTGACAGACCTGTCACCCGAGGAAGGGCATACCACTGGACAATTACTCTTGGATTATGCTAACAATGGATGCCAGTTTCTCTCTCAGGCTGGGGAGCCCATTGCCAAGACTGTACAGCACAGGGCCATTGGAACCATAGGGAAGTCGTGTGGTAACAACCTTCTCGAGGCGACGGCCATCAGGTTGGCTTCTGCATTTCGTGCCTCTTGTCGAGGGCTGTGAGGTTCGAGTGTTTTCATACAACACCTTGACAGTGGCTTATGCCAATTGGCAAGGCAGCTCAAGGAGCTCTGGGATGGCTGTGGACATGATTTTGTGTTTGCCTGGTCAGAGAAGAACTTCCTAGACTTGTTGGCCCGGCACATTGCTGGGGTGGACAATGTGGAAACTACTTCCTCAGCTGGCATACTCTCAATCCTGGCAAGTGGAAGTTGAGTCAGGAGGCATTTTGGTTGATTCTGTGCCACTGGGGTCCCCCCAAAATGGATCTGATAGTGACCCACTCCAGTGCCAAAGTTTGCCACTTCTTCAGTCGTCACATGGAGATGGTGTCTGAGATGGTTGATGCCCTGACCCAGCCTTTGCCCAGTCAGCTGTTTGTGGTATGTTTCCTCTGTGGGGCATGTGATTCAGCATATAAAGTGCCACCCAAGCAAGATTTTTCTGGTAGTGCTGGAATGGCCATGGAGAGTATGGTTTGGAGACTTTTATGTGGTTCCTACAGATGCCTTCTCTTTGGCTACCTTCATCTCGGCGGCTATTAAGGCAGGGACTGATTTTATCCTGGAGGACCTGGCTCCCTTATCGCTTATGGCTTGTCTCTTGGAATACTGCTAGTGCATAAAGACTACTCTCCAGCAGTGATTCTACTTTACTTGGTGTCCTGGAAGGTATACCAAGCTCGCATACATAAGGATATGGTACCTCTTTGACTACACAGTGCACGGCAGTTGGCTCCTGAGACACCAAGTTGTCTTCTCTGTTGGTCTTTCTGCAAGATGGCTAGACAAAGGCCTCTCATTTAGTTTCTTGAAGGTTCAGGTGGCAGCTTTTGGACTGTTTCTGTTGTCCGGTGGTGGGCAAGTCTTTGGCCTTGCACATGGACATCTTGCGTTTTTCTCCAAGGGGTTCAACATCTGTGTCCTCCTTTTTTTGTTCTGGAATCTGTGTCTGATGCTAAGGGCCCTGATGGTGGCCTCCTTTTTGAACAATTGAAGCACGCTACCCTGCAGGATTTGACACTCTGCCAGGCAGACTTCAGAACTGCAGGCTTCATCTTGTTGAGATCCTTATCTGTCCTTTTCAGAGGAGGTCATTTCCATTTGAACTGTGGATGCTTCCTTGTCTAAGGGTTTGCCTACCCTCCTTCCCAAAGGAGCAGTGTGGTGTGTGGTGGGGAGGTGTCCAAAGGGCACTCCTTCGGTACCTGGAGGTTACAAATACCTTTCATAGATCTGACCATCGTTTCGTACTGCTTGCACTGGCCTTGCTCGAGGGATAAAGCAGCAGCTAAGTCAACTTTGGTGTGCTGGATTAAGGAGACCTTTGCCTTGGTGCATGTGCTGCGGAACAGACTGGGCATGTAAACCTTCCGGAACCATTCTACCTGAGCACAAGCGTCCTCATTGGTGTAGTGGATCGCTGTAGCCCCTGCACGCACTTTTCAGGCAGCAACATGGACATATCTTTCCACTTCTGTCGAGCATTACCTCTTGTATGTTTTGCAAGCTGCTGTCTTCCCACTCACTGATGCTGTAGCTTTGATACATCTCCCTTGTTGGACTGATCTAGCAAGACATTATCAAAGGTCACATTTTAACTAACAGTTTATTTAATTGAACTTACATACCGCCTTTCAGGAATCAAAGCAGTTTACAATAAAACTTGAAAATAAGAGAAATACAATTAACAAATTAAAATAAAATACAGAGTAAGTTAGATACAATTGTTAAAAAAAGGTCTTAAAGAACTAATACATAAAGAGAAGTAAAACATTCTAATTAAGTTGTTATAATTATATTTAAGGAATTAAATCGCCAAAATGTTCCTTAAATAGAATTTTTAAAAGCTTTCAAAAAGATTTTGGATCATCTGTGGATCTAATTAAGAGGAAGTGAATTCCATAGAGAAGGAGCGAAAAGAGAAAATGCCGTCTTTGAAGTAGATACAACATCAAAGGACCAGACCAGAATTACTTAGATGACAGACTAGTTTGAGGTTGGAACAAGCCCAACTATGCCAACCAGTATTGGGACTGAAGCAGCACAGTTGCTCTATAGATGATCTTGGTGGTCAGTTGAAAATCTTGAGATAGTGACTGTTCATTGCAGGTCCTTTTTATCTGTAGACGTTGCAACAGTTCTGCATACTTTTCTTTGAAATTTATCCTGAGATTTGTCCAGCAGATTCTTAGATACTTTTCCATGCTCTATTATCGGGGATAGTTTGGATAACTTTTAAACAAGAAGAGGATTCTGAGTGAATTGATTTAAAAATTGCATGAATTGCTTTGAATTTAATCCTTCTCTCTATATGAAGCCAATGTAGAAGTTTTAAGATTGGAGTAATGTTTAATTGGTAATTGTAAAATTATTCTTGTTGCTGTGTTTTGAACTAGTTGAAGTTTGTTAATTTGTTTAGGAAGGCCCATAAACAAAACGTTTTGGGGTTTTACAAGAATAAATACTGTTGGTCATCCATATTTATCACGTCTCTTGCTCCTTGTGTTTCTTGGATGGTTTTGCGAGAGCGTCGCTCCTTGCTGTGTTGGCCATAAACAAAACGTTACAGAAACCCAAATGAGGGGAAACCATTGTTTTGAATTACTGTTCTAAAGTCACTTGACGATAAGTGGTCTTAGGTGTTGATACATCTTTAATTTTCAGAAAATTGCTTTAGTTACATTACTCACATGCTTTGAAAAATTTAGATGTTGATCTAATATTATGCCCAAGTATCTAACTTCTGATTTAACTTTTTATGTTTGCTTCCTTTAAAATTAGTACATCCGGAGGAGCAAAAAAATTGTCTTTGAAATAAAAAGGCATTCTGTTTTATCCAAATTTAAAAACATGTTAACTGCTAGCCAAGTGGTGATAATGGATATTTTTGCCATGAAAGGTAAACTTGAAATTGGCCTCTAAGAGCTTGGTTTGGAAATGTCAAGCTTCTTAACTTTTGAAAAGAGGGCGACTAGAAGCACTTTTTAAGTTATCTAGAATGTATCCTTGTTCAAGTGATGAATGAATTAGATTCAAGATATAGGGAACAAGACAATCACGAGACAAATCCAAGTGAATGGACAAGGATCCAAAGCGGATGTAATAGTATTTAATTATATCATCTAGTTGTCTAATGGTTATAGTAGTAAAATTATTCCACTCTTGAATAGAAAAACTAGCAGAATGGTATTGATGACAAGGTGATGTAGAAATGTCCACCTTTTTTTTTTTTTTCTTTATAAAATTTTGCCATTGTAAAAGCATTTGGAGCGAGCATAGAATTTACCTCCTCTAGTATGATTTGTTAACTTTTTCACTATGTTGAATAATTCTGTTGGTTTATTTAGAGAATTCATGATTAGTTTAGTATGGTAATCACGTTTTTTACTATTTAACAATGCTTTGTATTCCTCGACTATTTAGAAGAGATTTTATCTATGGAATTTTTGTATTTCCTCCATTTCCTTTCTGATCTTCTAAGTTTTTATCTTTTTAATAAACGTTAATGTGCTTTCCTTGAGTCCTGCTAGTCCAGTCCAGTGCCTACCCCTGAAACTATTTGCTTTACTTTTCTGCTGCAGTACCCTTGGCTTTTCTGTGATTTTTTTTTTTTACCAATGGCTCTGCAGGTTCATCTTCTGCTGACAGCCTTCTTTTGGTGCTTTCCTATACATGGTTCTCTACTGTTGCTTACTCTTTGCCCACTATTGAGGTTGTGTGAGGTTTGCTGTGTGTCTCCTGTTTGCTTTGGGACAAATACTGAAGGAACCTCTGGTGGTTGAAGTGAAACCTGGGCTTTTCATTGGGTCTTTGTCTCCACCAGCCTGCTGATAGGGAAACACAACACACTTGTCTAGACTGGTCTAGCAGGACTCGAGGAAAGGACATTTAACTGGACATTAGCAGCTGTGATTGGGAGTCCCCCTCTCTTCCGGAGCCTACCAATCAGATCACAATACTGGCTTCAAACCGCCACTGCAGGGGCACTCCCATGCCTTGCAGGCCCTTTGGCGTGGCCCTTGGCGAGAATAAAGAAAGATATAATAACTGATAAGTATTATAAGACCTGATCAATATGGTAGTCGCTCAGTCGCCCTACAACTGCTGTATCTTCTTAATTTCCTCTCACTATATTCCCTATCTCTCTTCTATTTTATAGATGATGTTCCATTATATATTTTGTATTGATGTATGACTGTAAACCAAATGTAACAACTGGTAGCACCACTTAAGTATTTTTCCTTTTGTACTTTCTGTCTTTGTTTGACCTATACTGTTTCTCTACCTCTTTCGTATTATACAATGGCGTTCTTTTCCTCTTTTCTGCAGCATCTTGCTTTTATTGTAAACCACCCTAATGTCTTGACGTGGGCGGTATATCAAGTGTATCATTAAAGATCAAGATCTCTCATATCTTGTGCTTCCAAACCTTTTTTTAAGCCCTGCTATGTTAAACTGTCTCACCACGTTCTTCAAGAATCCAAACCAACAAAAAACCTGTCAATCACATTAAGTAACCTTATATCAAACATTCCCACATGCATATCACCCTTGAAAAGTATTATTTTTGTCGGAGCCAGCTGTCAAAGTGAATGGAAATTGTACCATACACAACTGCGACCTCTCCTCCTTTTATTTAGAATTTATAATGTAGAAAAAAACCGTGGAGGTAAACTTCACACTTAGCTTTATCGATCCTCAGCAAACAAGTGCTAGAAACTTGAATGAAAATCGCCAGAGCTTCTAAATGTTTGACGACGTGCCACACGTTTCGGGTTTGACTCAAAAAGTCCTCCAACCCTGCTTCAGGTCTGTCTCATACTGGCTGATCAAAAGCTTCCACAATCGATGTCAGACATTTGGAAACTCTGGCGATTTTCATTCAAGTTTCTAGCACTTGTTTGCTGAGGATCGATAAAGCTAAGTGTGAAGTTTAACTCCACGGTTTTTTTCTACATTATAAATTCTAAATAAAAGGAGAGGTCGCAGTTGTGTATGGTACAATTTCCATTCACTTTGACGGCTGGCTCCGACAAAAATAATACTTTTCAAGGGTGATATGCATGTGGGAATTTTTGATATAAGGTCGCCACGTTCTTCAGCAACAAGTTCCAAAGCTTAACTACATGTTGAAGAACAAATAGGGGAAACTATTTCTTTTCTTGTAACTTCATGGCATGCCCCTTAGTCTTTGAAAGAATAAAACAGTTGGCGCACTAGCCCACTGAATTAATTCTAATTTCTCATTTTGGCAATATGGAGGCCCTCCGTTCGGTGATCATGGCCGTGAGAGAGGGGGAATTCTTAACATGCCTAGACCTCGGAGAAGCATACCTACATATCCCAAACCATCTACAGTATCATCATTTCCTGCACTCTGCAATGCCAATGGGTCATTTCCAGTTTTGAGCATTGCCTCTTGGTCTTGCTACAGCTCCCTGCACATTCACCAAGGCAATGGTGGTGGTGACAGTGGCAGCGCTGCGTCACAAGGGGATTCTGGTCATCCCATATCTTGACGACTGGCTTATTTGAGCAAAGTCACAGCGGGAGAGTGACCTAGCCATGGCGCAGGTCCTCGAGGTGCTGCGGAGCCTTGGCTGTGTCATCAATGTGGCCAGGAGTCACTTGACCCCTTCACAGGTCCTGGTGTGCCTGGAGGCATGCTTTGACACCTGCTGTGGCAGGGTCTTTCTTCCATATCTGGCATAGGCGCTGAGGCAGCTTGTCCATCTGTTCCGTCACATGGCGAGACCGATAGCATGGCATTTATCTTCAGCTCTTGCTCACAATGGCAGCAGCAGTGATAGAGCTGGTTCCATGAGCATAGGCCTATATGCATCCTCTACAAATAGCCCTATTATGCCGGTGGTCACACCAGGAACACCCTCTGTTGCAGCAGTTACCTGTCCACACAGGCACAGACCTCGCTCAAGTGGGGGGACTCCACCATGAGAGTCTGGAGGTGGAACTGCCACTGGCGTTGCTGCACTGGATTCCCCTCACAACAGATGCCAGTCTCACAGGCTGGGGGACACACACAGCGAGGAGCGCATTGATCAAGGTCAGTGGACTGCAGAAGCGGAGGCATGATCTATCAACAGGCTGGATATGAGGGCCATGCTTTTAGCATTGCACTATTTCCTTTTGTTCCTTGCAGGAAAGGCAGTGCAAGTCTTCTCTGACAACGCCATCACGGTGGCATACATAAATTGATGGGGGGGGGCGGCATGGCAGTGTCCAGATGGAGTCTGAGACAGAGGTGTTTAATGAATTGGGCAGAGGCCCACCTTCAGGCAATCTCAGCAGTGCACGTGGCAGGGATAGACATGACAGCTGACTATCTCAGTCTGGTATGCTTGGACCCGGGAGAATGGCAGCTAAATCAGGCAGTGTATGAACAGCTCGTGTGCTGGTGGAGGGAGCTGGTCATGGACTTGATGGTGACCTTCACATTGGCCAAGGTGAGCAGGTTCTTCAGCAGGCAGAGATGTCAAAGGGTCTAGACACACTAGTGCAGCGTTGGCCCAATCAGGGGCTTCTCTACATCTTCCCTTCATGGGCACTCATAGTACAAGTGGTGTAGAAAGTGGAGGCACACCGTGGTCTTGTTGTCCTGATCGCACAAGATTGGCTGAGGTGGCCGTGCTATGCAGACCTGATCCACCTGCAGGCAGCTCAACCGTGCGACTCCCCAACACGCCAGATCTGTTTTGAGGCCAATCATAATGCCTCAGGTGGATCAATTCTCGCTTACGGCATGGCTCTTGAGAGGGCTCGGTTGAGGAAGAGAGGCTATTCAGCCCTGGTAATATCCACGCTACTGCGGGCCAGGAAGAAGTCCAGGTCTCTCTCCTACATTCTGTTATGGAGGATTTTTGAGGCCTGGTGTGCTGATAGAGGCTGCAGGCCGTTGGCAGCATCCGTTCCACAAGTATTGAAGTTTCTTTAGGCAGGGTTTGATAAAGGACTGTGCTTGCGGCTCCTTGAGAGTCCAAGTGGCCGCCCTCGCTTGTTAGAGGCAGGATACAAGGCATTTCTTTGGGAGCGCACCCGAATGTGACTTTCTGTGGGTGGTGAAGCAGCTTTGACCATCCTTAAGATCATTCATACCCTCGTGGAACCTCAACCTGGTGCTTGTGGACGAACCGTTCGAACAGTTAGCTTCATGTTCCCTAAAGGATCTCACTCTGAAGACTGTCTTTTTGGTGATGATCTGCCAGGAGGATCTCAGAGCTCCAGGCACTATGTAGAGAGCCCTTCCTTACCATCTCAAAGGAGAAGGTGGTTATAAAGGCCAGTGCCTTCCTTTTTGCCAAAGGTGGTCTCTCTTTTTCACCTGAATCAACCGGTCATCCTACCGGTGTTGACGGTTCCAGCTGAGGGCATAGCAGACCTACAGTTGTAGCTCCTGGATGTCGGTCAATCATTGGAACGATACCTGAAGAGGGCAGTGTCCTTTCACAGATCAGATCAGCTGTTCAGAGGGCCGCGTAAGGGGGAAGCAGCAGCGAAGGCCTCTATTTCCAGGTGGCTCAGAGAAGCAATTGAATTGGTGTATATCTTACAAGGTAAGGTGATTTCCCCAGGAGCTTACAAACTTGGCTTCAGGTAGGCATGCTCTGGGTACCTTAAACTAGGCACCTGCTTATAAAATTACTCTTAATTGTCTCCACTGTTGCCCAGTAGCCTGGTACTTGGAGATCATTTTCATTTTGATTGAATTGATACCCTACTTGGTGAAAGACAGAACTATTGAAGAGTGAACGTAATGCTGGCATCTGCATTCAGACTGCTGCATTTTACTTGTGTGTTAGATGTAGCTAATATCAAACTTTCTTCACAACATATCGGAAAAGGGGGCAAAATGAAGAAGAATCTGCTATTGCGTGAAAATTGAATTATCGTTCATCAGAATTGCTAAAGTATGTTTTATTTACAATTCCTAATAAGATCTAATTTTTAGAAAATAGTAGCAGAGTGATGGGCAATTTTTGAAAAATTAACAAAAACAAGGCCATTGTTTACTTTGAGGACTCTGTAGAGCTTTTCAGCCATCTATGCTCCTCAAGTAGGCCAGGTCATATTGAATCCAGGCAGCCATTCTTAAACGTGGAGGAAGAAGGCTCGCTCACTTCATTCACCAGAGGTTTGTTTTGTTTATGCTACTGTAGCTATGGTTTCCATGGATGGAATCCTGGAAGAACCATTGTGGATGATGAAGTATTCCAAATAACTTGAAATGCTATAAACTGTATACTTTTTTACCAATTTTTTTTACTTTATTTAGAGTAAGTGGAACTAATTATATTTTGTTTTCCTTGCAGCTAGAGCGAGTAAATCTGTCAGCAGCTCAAACTCTAAGAGCAGCTTTTATTAAGGTGAGATACTTAATTTAAAGAAGTAAAAACAAAAGGACCCATAATTTAGTATTAAACATTTATGCATAACTTTTTTTCTTTTAAAGAACAGTGGGCACTGAGCTGTTAAGTTTCTCGTTTAAAACAAAAGCCGAATGCAATTTTTCTGTAGATGAAGCAAATCTGTTGCCTAGCGCTTTTTTTTCTTTTTTCCTGCTTGGCAAGTTATACTAGTAGGTGGTTCTTATAGAATTAAGCACTGCAGTAAGTATTAGAGTAGTACCCTGTTAAAAGTCATCAACAGTTGGGTCATCTTTCTCTTATTATCCAGGTCATTTTAAATTCCTGCATAAATAATGGACTTTATGATAGAAAACCTTGAATCCCTGTTTTGTAGATCCATGCTTAAAATCAAGCTTGGTTTTGAATTTCAGGAAACGTTTTATTGGGCTTAATACTTGCAGGCTGTTCAGATGTATCTTTTCTTCATTGGGTCAGGGCACTGTAAATAACCTGATAGCTTGTGAAAGTTATCCCCTCTATTTGGATGTATTTAATCAATAGATTTGCTTAAATTTTATTTTTCTCAATTTCTACGTATCCAAGTGGATTAACTTGGCAGCTGTAATTCTTTGCCCAGGAGTATTGATAAAAAAATATAGATGTAAAAAAGCTAAACTGAAGATTACCAGAAAGTACAGCTCCTCCATTTTGTTGACTTTGTAAGGGGCCTACTGGGCGGCAAGGGCCACTATTTCTCCTTACAAGGAGGAAGTACACATAAACCAATTTCTCAGCAATACAAAATCTTTATTACAGGATATCCTTTTCTCAGCATTGCACACAAATTCTCTAACACTGTTTCTTACAGGTACAAGGTAGCTACTGTATAGGAAATAGACAGAAGAGAGAGGTTAATAGGGCAATTCAGCACATTGTCACCTCCATGGCAGGGCTGAATAAATTCCCCACATTTTCCTCTGTCCTAGTCCGTTCTTTATATTGTTTCTTCTGAAAGGCTGGCATAACAAAGGTTATTTCTTTTCATGCAGCTGGTTTTCAGTGGTACTTTTTTCAATATAATATTGGCACACTTTTACATTTCCCAAGGTTCAAGTTAGCATGGAAACACCATCTCACCTTCCTAATTCCAGTGCCTAATTAAATCTTACTCCCTGGTTCCCCCTCATGTCTCCCTTTTGTTTCATTTGTATTATCTGGTTTTCTGAGCAAATGCACACTAAATCAGAAACATTCCGTACCACTCTACTCCCAGAATTTTCTCATGCTCTGTCAGCAGCTCATTCTTTTCTTTTCCCCTGATTCTTCTTTTGGCCTAACAGTGGTCAAGAGTCCCAAGCAGGCCCATGGCCTGTATCCAAACCTAGCTACAAGAGCGCTGTCCCAGCTTGGGTCCAACTCCCTACAATTTGCATGCAATCAGGATTTTGCTTCTTAGCATAATGCATCGTGCTGTATTAAATTTTATAGTAACATGGGGTTTTTTCATGCATTATAAAAACCAGGTGTGTAAGAAGTCAAAGTAGTTTGGAAGTTTTCTTGACACTGTTAATGAATTTTTAAAATATTTTCAGTACTGGTCATAAGAAGCACACATGCTTAGTAAACATCTCTAACAGTTAAGAGGTGCTATTTATAACTACGTCCCATTGAATAACATGGGACTTAGTTACAAATAGCATGCCTTAACCATCAGCCCAGCTTAGTAAACATACCCCATAGTATTTAAAGGTCTGCAGTGCATAAATGCGATATAGTTCAGAGTACAGCAGCAATAGTTTTTTACTGTTTGTGGGTTTTGTTTGTGGGGTGGGTCGTGTTTTTCATTTGATTCTAAGGCATTGAAAATAGGCATAGTGCACATGGAAGTTATTCTGTAGAATGACCTACAATGTGCTAAATGCCATTACGAAATTGTAGGTTTGTCTACATAATTTTTTTAGTATAACATTGGGTCTGTCTTTTGACATTACCACACCTTTTTTTTTCTGAGGGATTTGTTCTATTTACTTATTGGCTTCTGGTTTTCTCCAGGACCAAGCAGGAAGTCAGTCTTCACTTATGCGTGTCATCGATGCCGATAAAGCCCCAGCGGAGCATTTCCCCAGCTTTCCATGAAAGCCTTTGGGAATGCTGGCACGCATGCGCGGTTCCCTTCCCGCCTAAAGGTGCCATCTTACCTCAGTCTCTTTTTTTTTTTCCATGAAGCCCATCGGTTGTGTGTCCTTTTTTTTTTTCCCGGAAAAGACGTTTTTTCTTGGCGTTATTTCGCTTTTTTCCTTGGATTCGACGTCAGTTCCCCTCCCGCCGGGTTCGGTACACCGGTATCGAATCCCTTTTTTCTTTTTTCAGTTTTTGCACTTAGTGGCTAGGCGCTCGCGCCAATTCTTTTTCTTTTTCTCTGGAAGGCCGGTCCTTTGACCTCACGGGGACCCTTTTCTCCCCGATGGCTTCCAGTGGTTTTAAAAAGTGTGATCGGTGTAAGAAGATGATGTCTCTCACCGACACACACGACTGCTGCCTTCGGTGCCTTGGCCCGGACCACAATTCCAAAACGTGTGGGCCATGTGGAAAAATGTCTTCCAAGGCCCTCCGAAGTCGTCAGCAACAAAGTGAAAGGCTTTTCTCGGACTCGGCCTCTGCCCGGGCCCGGACCTCGTCGGAGGCGTCGGAGCTCATTGGACAGGGGGTCACCCGACCGGGAACGTAAGAGGAAGAAGCGGCTCGCGAGGGCAGCGTCGGAGGAGGTCCCTGAGCCCTCGAGGGCCAGGTCTAAGACCCCCGACCATCGTCCCGGGCCCGTGGACCAGGAGAAGCCAACTAAAGTTCCTCGCATGGAGCCGGAGTCTGGACATGTAAGTCCTGTTGTCCTCGTGGACTCGCCTCCCCGAGTACTGACGTCGGGCCCGGCATCGCCGGGGCCAGAGTCGGGGGCTGCTGCGTCACCCGAGCTGAGTCTCAGGTTGACAGCCTTGGAGAGCAGAAAGTCTGCCTTCATGGATCAGCAGCGGGCACTGATGGCCAGCCTGTCTGGTGCATCTGCCCCGACCACCGGGACATCGACTTTGAAGTCGACCCCGGAGACCGAGCCGATACTAGAGTCCCTTGCGGCTCAAGGTCGTCCTCAGTCGAGGTCTCCCTCGACCTCCTGTTCGGGACCGAGGGTCTCGACGCTGGTGCCACCGACGTCAGGGCGGGTGCCTAGAGGCCCCGCGGGGTCGGACCTTGACTCGACATCGGACGAGTCTGCTTGAGAGACCGAAGACGAGGAGTCTCATGACACCTTCAAGACTCGGTGTGTCCCTTCGGACTCACCTGAGCCCCGGAGTAGATCCCCTCCGGAGGATACTAGGTTCTTGGAGTTTGTCCGCGATATGGCCGCTGCCCTGGCTATCTCGGCTGACCCCGAGGAGGAGCATCGAGCTGAAGAGCCTCCCCACTTCCGAGGTCACGGGTTTTACTCCAGGTATTTCCTGGTGCCAAAAAGAACCGGTGGTCTTCGACCCATTTTGGATCTCAGAAACCTGAACAAGTTTCTAGTGAAAGAAGTTCAAGATGCTTACTCTTGGAACCCTTCTGCCCTACCTCCAGCAGGGAGATTGGCTTTGCTCTTTAGATCTAAAGGATGCTTACACTCACATCCTTATTCATCCAGACCACAGAAAGTACCTCAGGTTCGTTGTGGGAGGAAACCATTATCAGTACAGAGTATTGCCTTTTGGACTGACCTCCGCTCCCAGGGTGTTTACCAAGTGCCTGGCAGTGGTAGCAGCCTACCTGAGAAATCAGGGCATCTTTGTGTTTCCTTACCTAGACGATAGGCTCATCAGAGGCCAGACTTCCCTGGAAGTTCAACAGGCCACCAACAGGACCATAGAACTGCTCCAAAAGGTGGGCTTTGTCATCAACTTCGCAAAGTCCACTTTGCTCCCCTCCCAGAACTTGGAGTTCATAGGGGCAAGGTTAGATTCTCAGCTGGCAAGAGCATTCTTACCAGTGGACCGAGCACAAAGGCTCATGGACCTCGCCAGCAAGTTTCTGCACAGGTCCCTGGTCTCCGCCAGACTCTCTCAGGCTTCTGGGCCACATGGCGTCGACGGTACAGGTGACCCCCAATGCCAGGCTCAATATGAGGCCTGCCCAGTGGTGCCTTCGGACTCAGTGGTCACAAGCCTCAGGCAGTCTGAGACAGGATCAGTGTCCCACCGTTTCCTGGCCTCCCTCAACTGGTGGTTACACCCCCCCAATCTGCTGGTGGGGGTAACCTTTCAGATCCCACCTCATACAGTGGTACTGACCACCGATGCCTCTCTGCAGGGTTGGGGAGCACACTGCCTAGACAAGTGCACCCAGGGCTTGTGGTCTCATTGGGAGGCGTCCCAGCAGATCAATCTGCTGGAACTCAGAGCTATTCGCTTGGCCCTCAAGGCCTTTACTGCTTCCCTGGCACAACAGTCTGTCTTAATCCAGACAGACAATCAGGTAGCCATGTTCTATGTAAACAAACAGGGCGGGACCGGTTCCCAGCCCCTTTGCCAGGAGGCCCAGGACCTCTGTTCCTTTGCCCTGAAACACAACATGCTCCTCAAAGCAGTCTATCTTCCAGGCCAGGAGAATTCCCTGGCCGACAGATTGAGCAGGATTCTGCAACCACACGAGTGGCAGCTACATCCTTTGGTGGCTCAAAAGATTTTCTTGAGATGGGGGGCTTCCCTCCATAGACCTGTTTGCCAGTCCACTGAACAACCAGCTGCCAAGGTTCTGCTCCAGGCAACCGCATCCTCTGAGAGTAGCAGCAGATGTTTTTCTGATTCCCTGGACTCAGGGCCGCCTCTATGCGTTTCCTCCCACCCCTCTGGTGGCCCGAACACTGTTCAAGATTCTCCGAGACAGGGCCTCAGTCCTCTTGGTAGCTCCCAGGTGGCCAAGGCAGCCTTGGTTCCCCCTCCTGCTTCAACTGGCAGTGGATCTGCCTCTGCCTCTGGGATTGCAGCCCGACCTTCTCTCTCAGGATCAGGGCTCCTTGCTGCATCCCAATCTCAAAGCTCTCAATCTGATGGCATGGAGGCTGCAAGGGTAGTGTTGGCTCACTGGGGCCTGCCTCCCGAGGTTGAGGAAGTTCTCCTAGCCTCCAGGAAACAATCCACTAGGAAGACCTATGCTCTCAAGTGGAAAAGGTTCTCTGTGTGGTGTCAGCTACGTGCTGAGGATCCTTTCTCCTGTACTGTGTCAGTAGTGCTTCAGTACCTGCTGCACTTATTTATTTATTTACATTCTCTTATATACCGCGCTATTTGGCATCAGTGCGGTTTACATTCAACAAACTGAAATTACATTGAACAGGGCATTATAACTTGGAGATAACTATTTTACAGGGAACATGGGCAATGGAGGGTTAAGTGGCTTGCCCAAGACCACAAGGAGCACCTGTGGGACTAGAAACCCCAGTCCTTCCGGCCCAAGGTTGCTGTCCTCTAGTGGGATTTGAACCCCCGACCTTCCGGCCTGAAGTACCTTGCCCCAACCACTAGGCCACTCCTCCACTCCACTCCACTTGTCCAATCAGGGTCTCAAGTCCAACTCAGTTCGGGTCCACCTCTCTGCTTTGGCAGCTCACCACTCCCTAGTTGAGGGCCATTCCTTGTCTGTGCACCCTTTGGTGTTTAGGTTTCTCAGAGGCTTGCTTCTGCTCAAGCCTCCCATACGTCGTCCTGCTCCTGAGTGGTCTTGCAGCAACTGACTCGCCCACCTTTTGAGCCTATGGCTACTTGCCCTCTACGCTTCCTTTCCTGGAAGACTCTTTCTGATAGCCCTTACTTCGGCTAGGGGAGAGAGTAAGCTTCAGGCCTTGGTCTGTGATAGACCTTACACCAGGTTCTATAAGAACAGGGTTGTCCTCAGGACTCACCCTAAGTTCCTTCCTAAGGTTGTCTCCTCTTTCCACCTCAACCAGGAGGTGGTTCTTCCTACTTTCTTCCCTAGGCCTCATGCAAGTCAGGCTGAAACAGTTCTCCATACCTTGGACTGTAGGAGGGCCTTATCCTTCTACCTTGAATGTACGCAGGGTCACAGGAAGGCTTCTCAGCTCTTCCTTTCTTTTGACCCCAATAACTTGGGGAGGCCTGTGTCCAAGCGTACCTTGTCCATCTGGGTGGCTGACTGTATCACCTGGGCTTACAAGGCAGCTGACCTTCCTTTGCAGGGTAGGGTCACGGCCCACTGTGTGAGGGCAATGGCTGCATCAGTGGCTCATCTCCGCTCTGTTCCATTGCAAGACATCTGCAGGGCTGCTACTTGGTCTTCAAGCCGGACTTTTGCAGCCCACTACTGTCTGGAGAGGGAGTCCTGTAGGGACAGTGCTTTTGGCCAAGCAGTACTCTGGAATCTCTTTGAGGTCTAGACAACTCCTGCCCTCTGATTGGGCTACCTGTGGAGGGTGTGTTCTTGCAAAGCCTTTACTGTGTTGCTGAGACTAGAGGGAGTTCTCTTGTTCAGCCTGGGTTCCTGGTAGCCCAGAGCTGGGGAGTCACCCATAAGTGAGGACTGACTTCCTGCTTGGTCCTGGAGAAAGAGTAGTTACTCACCTGTAACAGGTGTTCTCCAGGAGCAGCAGGAATCAGTCCTCACTACCCTCCCTCCTCCCCTTGGAGTTGCAGTTGTACATAGTTTGCTTTTTACATTTTTGTGTGCTGTTCTTAGCTATGTCATTTGACTGAGGTAAGATGGCACCTTTAGGCGGGAAGGGAACCGTGCATGTGTGCCAGCATTCCCAAAGGCTTTCATGGAAAGCTGGGGAAATGCTCCGCTGGGGCTTCATCGGCGTCGATGACACCCATAAGTGAGGACTGATTCCTGCTGCTCCTGGAGAACACCTGTTACAGGTGAATAACTACTCTTTATCATCCCTGGGGAAGGGAGGGGGGCATTTTAGTGTCTCTCATTTTCAATTGTTGCTCATTCGTCAAGTTCTTTTTTTCCCATTTCGTTGAAATGTTCTATAGCTAGACTAACTATTGGTGCTAGGTCTATAGAAGGTATCTTGGTCCTTGATTGATTTTGAGTACGATATTTGAATATTTGATCTTATCCCAACCTAAAGACTACCTGGAAGAGCGCACTCATCAGGAAATCTTTTCAGGTTCTGCCATACTCATAGCACAAAGTGTCATGCTTGATTTTCTTCTTAGATCCAGGAAGACCATCAAATTTTATCCCCGTCATGGCCCATCCAGAAATAGATTTAGTTTGAGGGAGTTGAAGAGATACAGAAAATGTGTTGCTCAGAGATAGAGGAGGATACTGGGAAATAAGTCAATATAACAATGGAAAAAGATTTAGGCGGCGTCATGGATAACATGTTAAAACTCTCTGCCAAACTCTCTGCCCAGTGTGCAGCGGTGGCCAAGAGAGCAAATAGAATGCTAGGTATCATAAGGAAAGGAGAATAAAACATAGGGTATTATAATGCCTCTGTATTGTTCCATGGTGCATCTGCACCTTGAATATTGCGTACAATTCTGGTCGCCGTATCTTAAAAAGGATATAGCATTATTAGAAAAGGTACAGAGAAGAGCCAACAAAATGGTAAAGAGGATGGAAGGACTGAGGGGAGATATGATAGAGGTCTATAAATTAATGAACGGAGTGGAACGGGTAAACGTAGATCTATATTTTGATGGTGTAAAACAATCAAAACTAGGGGGCATGCAATGAAACTACAGGGTAACCTATTTTTAGACTAATAAGAGAATATTTTTCACTCAACGTGTAATCAAACTCTGGAATTTGCTTCCAGAGGATGTAGTAAAAGCTGTTAGTGTAGCTGGGTTTAAAAAAAGGTTTGGACAAGTTCCTGGAGGAAAGGTCCATATGGGTGGTGGTTTCAAAGAAGTATAGTATTGGGAGATGGATAATGTCTAGATGTGCAGTTTCACTCAAACTGCATAATATATGAATTTGCAGTTGAGTACAAAAGGGAAAACAGACCTATGATGAAATGAAAGTAAAGCACTTTAACAGATATTGTCTCTTAAGTGAATAAAGTCTACTATAAAATTCACATGGTATAATAAAGGCAGCTCCTAATGGTGATTTTGATTATTTAGTTAAAGCTATACACACTAGCTGTAGAGGTTGTCTTATTTGTGTGTTTGTTTTTTTTGTACTTTTTTTTTTTTTTGTTATTTATCTCATCGGGCTGAATGCACTTGATCCTAATCTCAGGCAAAGCCATTTACCTGCAAAACAAAAACATATTGACCATCTTGATTGAAGGATAAGGTGGTATACAAGTCTAAATAAATAAAATAATAAATATTACTTTGATATGAATTGTTAATATGCAAATACTTGCATGAAGGGCAGGAGTGAATACATAAGTTTTTAGTAATTGGTATGTACACTAATCATGCACATGTGAGACTTTTTCATTTAATACTTCTAGTGCATATTTCTTATTCTGCTAGACCTGTCCAGACAAATGTTATGTTCCTGCTCCTCTTCAGCCCCACCAAGAGCTAGTAATCCATAGGAAATAGCATTGGACACAGGGCAGCTGTCAGCTCTAGGAGACATGGGAATACCCATGCTCCAAGCATTGTTGGGTCTTTCCAAACTCTATCACAATCTCCATTGCACTATAGTGAGGGCCAGGAGAGACAGGCCTATGCACTGCTGCACCAGTCCACACCTCACCACTTGCTGGGGGCAGACAATTATTGACTTCTCTGTGCTATAACAGAAGATATACCTAGTGATTCTATCAAGAAAAGTTGCTAGTCTGCCTCCACCAGCTGACAAAGGAACATAACCCACTCATATGGCCTTGTCTAGCAGAGTTCAAGGAAAGTAAATCATGAGGTACGAAAAATTTATCCTGGAATGGTGAAATCAAACCTTTGTAGTCTTTCAAGACCTCAATATTTGCATGTAACATGAAGACATGACCTTTTTACTTATTTTCTTGCACAGGCTGAAAAAGAGAATCCAGGTCTCACACAGGACATCATTATAAAGATCCTGGAGAAAAAAAGTGTAGAAGTGAACTTCACAGAATCTCTCTTGCGTATGGCAGCTGATGATGTAGAAGGTATACAATGACCTGGATGAGTGGGGGGAAACGTAATAAGTCCTATTAAATATATAGCTACTAGAGGAGAGCGTCTGGCTGAAATGCCCTGTTGGCTAAGGCATATGGTAGCTTTGTTTTGACAGATAATGCAAACCATAAACCAGCCTTTTTATATGTAGTGACATATTTTTACTGTTTATTACTGCAGTAAACCTGCTTTGAGTTGCCCTCTGTATTAGGTCCATAGCAAGGACTGTGAGCAGTGCAGTGCAGCTACACAGGATGCAGGCATGGGAGGGACACTGTCATTGGGGCTTTCAGGAAGCTTGATAAGAACACTTTTTTCTGGCAACAAGCAGGAAATCAGTCCTCCAAATATGGGTGATGTCAGCACCGATGGAGTCCTCATGGAAGCATCCCCGCAGCTTTCAAAGAAAGCCTTTGGGAGCTGCCACCATGCATGTATTTTCCCCTTCCTGCCCAAGGATGCCATCTTGCTCAGTCGTCTTTTTCCCCATGGAGCCCTTCAGACACCTGTCTGGCTTGTCCCAGAAAAAGCTGATATTTCAGCCTGAGTTTTATATTCTCCAATACTGTACTGGTATTCTTCCCGCCACCCGACCTCGCTGTCTCGGCATCGAGTTTGGGTCCTTTTTGTAGTTTTTTCCTCCTTGGCATCTTTATGCCTTTTTTCCAATTGGCCACTCAGTGAGTCTTCAATCTCACTGGGGTACTTCTTCCCCCATGGCTACCAGTGGTTTTAAAAACTAATCGGTGTGCCAAAATTGTCTTGACCGACCTACATGACTGCTGTCTTCTCTGTCTTGGGCCGGACCATGACCCACAGCAATGCAGTCTCTGTAAAAAGATGTCCAACAAGGCCCTCGAGCCACCAGCAGCAGCACAATAAGTGTGTGGGGGATGGGGTTTTTTGTCCCCTCTTCTTCCCCCCCCCCCCCCCCAAAAGTCCTCGGTACCTCCGAAAGCCAGGAACTCATCTTGAAGCCGCATCATCTCGGGGCGACTCTGTGGAACCCGAGCGGCACCATGGTTCTTCGGAGAGGGGGTCTCCCTCAAGGGAACCAAAGAAGAAGAAAAATGATCTCGAAGGCGGCGTCCCTGGATGGATCAAACAGGCCAGGTGCATCCCGAGCCAGGTACCCCAGTCCAAGACACTTGTCTGAGGGATTGGAGAGAGAGCAGCCTGCAAAGGTGCCCCGAAAGGACTCTACCTTCGACCGTCCTCTGTCGCCAGATGCCATCCTGGTTGAGGATTCCCCTTTGGGGCGAATCGGCATTGGGCCCGATTTCTTTGGTGCCTGCGCCAATAGCCACAGAGCCTTCTGGCCCAGAGCGCAGTTTGTCTGCCTTCATGGACCAGCAGTGGGCGCTAATGTTCGGCACAACTGGTTCCTCCACCCCAACCACTGGGCTCTCTATGTTGAAGTCGTCCCTGGAGGCTGAGCAGATCCTTGAGACCCTTCGGCCTTAAGTCTGTCTTTGCCTGAGATCTCTATATGGCTCCAGCTCGGTGCCAGTCACAGGGCCTCTGAGGGCTGAGGCCCAGGGGCAGCCCTGGGGCCCACGGACCAGCCTTCTATCAAGTCCTTGACGGACTACTCCAAGTGGGATTTGGAGGATGAGGTGCCTTCTGACATCCATCGTGATGCCCCCTCAGACTCTTCCACTTCAGAGCCCTCACGGTGGTCTCCGCCGGAGAACATGGCATTCCTTGACTTTGTCAGGGACATGTCTAAGACCCTAGTGTTCTCAACAGAATTGGAAGAGGATCTTTGGGCAGAGGAGCTAGAAATCCAGGGAGTTGCTTACGGTGCCCATCCCTCCCATCCTGTAACAACTGTGGGAGACACAGGCATCTGTGCCAGTGGTGAGCAAGTGGTTTGACTCTATGTATCAAATCCACCAGAGGCTGGGCTTCCAGAAATCACAGCAGTCACTTAACTTCATGGTGGTGAAGTCAGCGATGCGTCAACTGAAGTCAGATGCACGCCTCGGTGCCTCCCAGCAAGGAAGCACACACCTTGGATGCCCACAGCAGAAAGTGTTACCAGGGCTCAATGCTCATCGTCTGCATTCAGGGCTACCAGCTGTACATGGGCATGTACCTGAGTGACCTGGCAAAGGAAATTGCCGTGTTCTCGGCTGCAGTGGTTCAAGAACCTGGCCAAGGCCTTCCATGAGTGCTCCAAGTTTGTCTTAGGCAGCCTGTGACAGCTTCAAGTTGGCGACTCGAGTAGCGGCGGTAGGCATCGGTGCCCGATGCCAGGCTTGGCTACAGTCATCTGATCTCGAGCAATGGGTTCGGGACAAATTGGTCAATGTCCCATGGCAAGGAGAGAACCTCTTTGGCAGACCTATGTCTGACCAGGCTGCTTAACTGGAGACAGAGTTCATGACGAGGAGCAGGCTCTCTAAAAAGATCGCTGCCCCTCCTCGATGGAAGGGCTCGGCTAAAAAGCCCTTCTACCCAAGAAAAGGGGCTGCTTACAGAAACTACCCACCTTTCAGGCCTCCCTGGCTCCCCAGCAGCGTCAGCAGGCCAAGGGACATGGGCATGGCCCTCATAAGCAGAGGAGAAGAACTCCTAACAGGACGGGGTACGAGGGGGAAAAAGTATCAAGGGTAGAAGAAAGTGCAGTGTTATAAGAGGTCACAGCTTCATCAATAGATTTGGAGAGCAGAGTGGATGAAAGTGACGAGGAAAGAGGAGGAGAGAGCTAAAGGATTAATGGCAAGAAGGTTTCTAAATAGGTTAGTGCAGACAGGGCGAGGCTGGGGCAGGGGATGATGAATAGTAAGGTTTAAAAGGTGGTGGTCAGATGAAGGACAGAGTTACAGAAATTGGAGGGTGAGCAGTAAGAGTAGAAAATTAAGTCAAGGCAGTGACCATGTCGGTGAGTGGGGGCAGTGGAACGGAGCTGAAGGTTATGTGAGGAGGTAAGGGAGAGAAGCTTTAAAGCAGGGGAATCAGAAGGGCTGTCAACATGAATGTTAGTCACCAAAAATAAGAGTGGCGAAGGAATGGTGAATAAAGGTAGAAAGCCAAGAATCAAAATCAGAAAGAAAAGTAGAGACAGAAATGTCAGGAGGACGATAGATAACAGCGACTCAGAGTGGAAGAGGAGAGAAGAGGCGGATGGAGTGGAATTCAAAGAAGAGAGGGGAATGAGAGTGAGGTGGCATGAGGGTCTTGAAGTGACAAGAGGGAGACAACAAACACAGTACCCCCACTGCGTCCAGTAGGATGAAGAGTGTGGGAAAATGTATAGCCACCATGACAAAGAGCGGCAATGGATGCAGTGTCATCAGAAGCCAGGTCCATACCGGGAAAAATGGTAGAAACCATCATAAAGAATAAAATTACTCAGCATGTAGATAGTCATAGCCTAATAGGAGACAACCAACATGGTTTTAGACAAGGAAGATCTTGTCTTACTAATCGGTTATGTTTTTTTGAAGGTGTGAATAAACAGGTGGACAAAGGTGAGTCGGTTGATATAGTGTATCTGGACTTTCAGAAAGCCTTTGACAAGGTCCCTCATCAGAGGCTTCTGGCAAAACTAAAGAGTCATGGGATAGGAGGCAGTGTACTACTGTGGATCAGGAACTGGTTAAAAGAGAGAAAGCAGAGGGTAGGGCTAAATGGCCAATTTTCCCAATGGAGAAAGGTGAATAGTGGTGTACCCCAGGGATCTGTGCTGGGTCCGCTGCTTTTTGACACATTCATAAACGACCTGGAAAGTGGAATAACGAGTGAGGTTATCAAATTTGCAGATGACACAAAACTTGGGTTTTAACAGCTTTAAATGGAGGATTGTGAAAAATTGCAAGAGGATCTTGATAAATTGGAAGACTGGGCATCAAAATGGCAGATGAAATTTAATGTGGACAAGTGCAAAGTTATGCACCTAGGGAAGAACAACCCAAACTATGGTTACACGATGCAAGGTTCCACATTAGGAACCACCACCCAGGAAAAAGATTTAGGCGTCATTGTGGATACCATGTTAAAACCCTCGGCCCAGTGTGCAGCGGCGGCCAAGAGAGCAAATAGAATGCTAGGTATCATAAGGAAAGGAATGGAAAATAAAACAAGATATAATGCCTCTATCGTTCCATGGTGAGACCGCACCTTGAATATTGTGTGCAATTCTGGTCGCCGTATCTTAAAAAGGATATAGCGATATTAGAAAAGGTTCAGAGAAGAGCCACCAAAATGGTAAAGGGGATGGAAGGATACTCCTATGAAAAGAGGCTAAAAAGGTTAGGGCTCTTTAACCTGGAAAAGAGATGGCTGAGGGGAGATATGATAGAAGTCTATAAATTAATGAATGGCGTGGAACAGGTAAACGTAGATCGATTGTTTATGCTATCAGAATATAGAAAGACTAGGGGACATGCAATGAAGCTACAGGGTAAACTATTTAAGACTAATAAAAGAAAATATTTTTTCACTCAATGTGTAATCAAACTCTGGACTTTGCTACCGGAGAATGTAGTAAAGGCTGTTAGTGTAGCTGGGTTTAAAGAAGGTTTGGACAGGTTCCTGGAGGAAAGGTCCATGAACCATTATTGAGAGGGGACCCAGGATATCTATGCTTGGCCCAGTACAAGCATTGTGAAACCTGTGTCTTTTGGGGAAACTGCTAGGTACGTATGACCTAGATTGGCCACTGTTGGAAACAGGATACTGGGCTTGATGCACCTTGGTCTGACCCAGTATGGCATATCATATGTTCTTATGTAGGTCTCAGTTAAGGCAAAGAGGTGAAATGAGTGGGAAATAAAAAAGGTCATGAACAAAAGCAAGTTTATTAGAGATAGAATGAACGTTCCATAAGGCACAAGAGAAGGGGAGGGCAGACGGGGAGAGAAGAGGAATCTGAACAAGGTTAGATAGGTCTAGGCCTTCTCACAACTTAACGTGAGAGAGAAAATTAGGGAGCACAGGAAGCCTAAGAGAGCGATAAGTACGTCCAGGGAGACCAGAACTAGGGAGGAGATAGATAAGGTTCGCTAGATTATGTACAGACCTCATAACATTATAAGACTTGGGAGTAACGTACCTGAAATGGGAAGGAAAGGAGGAGCGGAGTACGAGAGAGACAAGAAAGGCAAATCAAATGTAATTATAGAATCAAATATAGGGATGGGAGCATATAGTCAGCAGGTTAGGGAGCACGAGAGTCACAAAATAGAGAGCGCGCAGTTCAACTTGTCAGCATAGCAGATGAGTAGATGTCGCTGGAAGTGGATAAGGTCCTGCGCCTAAGGGCCATGCCAAAGGGCCCTTTGGCATGGCCCTTTAGCGCTGCAGTTGAAATGACCCCTATCAGCTGGGTTGGGGGAGGGGACTCTCTTCCAGCTCCCAATCAGGTGATCAGCTGGTGTGCACAGGCCATATACTTAGTTCTCTGAGCCTTTTGTCACTGCCTATGGTACCAGCCGGTGTTGGTCCAGATAGATAACTAGGTGGCACCGTTCTCTGTGAACAAACGGGGGGTGCACAGGGTCTTGTGCTCTCTGCCGAGAGGCAGTGGTCCTCTTCTCCTATGCAGACTGGCAGGGTATACTCCTAAGGAAAGTAAACCTGCCAGGCCAGAACAACTCACTGGCTGACAGACTGAGCAGGGTCCTCCAACCACACGAGTGGCAGCTGGACCCCAGTATGGCCGATCGGCTCTCTTCAGCTCTGGGGGAACCAGATAGAGACCTGTTTGCCAGTCTGGACAACTACCAGTTGCCCTGTTTCTGCTCCCAGCAGGCCCCACCTCTCCAGGGTGGCAGCAGACACGTTTGTTCTTCTTTTGGTCGAAAGGCCTCATGTATGCCTTCCCACCCACACCCCTAATTGCCAAGACATTGTTCAGGACCCTTCGTGACAAAGCCTCGCTCATCCTAATAGCCCCTCGATGGCACAGGCAACCATGGCTCCTGCTACTCCAGCTTTTGGTGGAGACTCCCATCCTGTTGGGGAACTCTCCAGGGCTCCTGTCCCAGGAAAGGGGGGGGGGGGCTCTCTGCACCCCAATTTGGGCTACCTGTCACTGACAGCATGGCTGCTGAAAGGGTGACCCTAGCCCTTTTCAACCTCTTGGGTGAGGTAGAGAAGATCCTGCTGGCCTCTCGTAAGGCTTTCATTAGGAAAGCATACGCCTCAAATGGCAGAGGTTTTCAACTTAGTGTGTAGAGCATGGGACTGGCCCCTTCTGCCCGGTGGGACTGATGCTGCAGTACCTTCTCCACCTCTTGCCATCCAGGCTTAAATCAAACTCCGTCAGGGTGCACCTTAGTGCCCTGGCAGCTCACCACCACCTAGTTGATGGCAAACCCTTCTCGGTCCAGCCACTGGTGACCTGCTTCCTGCAGGGTCTGCTCTTATTTAAGCCCCCGGTACGCCCTCTGGCAACTGGGTGGGATCTCAATGTGATATTGGGGCAGCTCACTTGCTTGTCCTTTGAGCCTCTGGCTACCTGCCACCTGTGATATCGCTCGTGGAAGGTGGCGTTCCTGGTTGCACTCACCTCCGCTCGCAGGGTTAGTGAGCTTCAGGCCTTAGTGGTGGAGGTGCCATATGCCAAGTTCTACAAGAACAGGGTGGTGCTCCACATGCACCCTAAATTCCTTCCCAAGGTGGTATTGTCCTTCCACCTCATTCAGGAGGTGGTACTTCCTGCCTTATTCCCAAAACCTCACTCCAGTAGGAGGAGATGTTCCTCCACACCTTGGACTGTAAGAGGGTCTTGTCCTACATCCAACATACTCAGCCACTGCAGAGCTGCTCAGTTTGGTAACCATCTCCCTCAGTCTACTGGGGTTGTACGAGACAAAAACATACACTATATCTGGGTGGTGGACTGGTATTGTCTTTGCCTATGAGCAAGCGGGGCTCCCACTGGAAGGCATACTGTCAGGGCCATGGCAGCCTCAGTGGCAAACCTGTGCTCTGTCCTGATGGACATCTGCCAGGCCACCACCAGGTCTTCAGTCCATACCTTTGCAGCCCATTACTCCCTGGAAAGGGAGTCCCAAAGGAACAGTGCCTTCAGCCAGGCCATGCTATGTAATCTCTTTGGGGTTTAGGCTGTTCCTACCTTTCAACCCTTCTGTGTTCAGGCTACCAGCGTGCTGGTTTCCATCGGACACAGGGGGTCATACTGTAGTCTATAGCCATGGACATAATTGCTGCTGCTCACGGCTCCCCTTGAGGAGGACAGTGTCTTTCACTATGGGCTTTCGATAGCTTATAGCAGGGGAGTCTCATGTGAGGACTGACTTCCTGCTTGTTCCCAGAGAAAGCGTAGTTACTCACCTGTAACAGGTGTTCTCCGGGAACAGCAGGAATCAGTCCTCTCAACCCTCCATCCTCCCCTGGAGTTGCTCCTTCACCATCTTTTATTTTAATTTGCCGTCTTTCAGCTATGTCATCTGACTGAGCAAGATGGCACCTTTTGGGCGGGAAGGGGACCACGCTTGCGTGGTGGCATCTCCCAAAGACTTTCTTTGAAAGCTGAGGGGATGCTTCCGTGAGGGCTTTGTCGGTGAGTAATTATGCTATTTCTGAGGGGAGAGACCAGCTTCATGAATCACACAGGGCGCATTTCTAGCTTGCTATGGCTCACTCTGTATATGAAGGCAGTAGATAATATAACTAAAATCCATGTATCTGTTTTAAAAGCAACTTTGAAAAGCAGTCAAGATACTCATTCTACTAAATCTGTTTGTTTCTTCAATTTCATTTGAAGAAATAGTTTTATAAATTATAAACTTAACCTTTTTAAATTCTGTGTTAGGGATGAGCAAATGTAAAAGCAAACAGAGTACAGAAAAGTGGCAATTCTGTGTATGACAATAAATGGTGGTCATATTTTTGCCACACGTTATTCTTTCTCTAACTTCCAGCTCAGTGTAAACTTGCCCTACTTAAACCGTTCATCCTGAATCTTCATTTACAAATAGTTGGTGTGTCCCCCTGTTCATGTCCTTTTCTCAACCATCACAGTAACAGCCTTCCATAGGGTATTGTGGACCGTAGTTGACTTTGCAGTTTGTGTTTACACACACCAAATATCAGGGCAAGATCTGTCTATGCCCCTTCTCAGCAATACTCCCATTTCACTTTCCTCCTCTAAGTATTTAACTGTCTTCATTGACTCTGGCCTTTCCTTCTCTAGCCAGCTAAACCAGCTGACTAGATTTTGCTTTTACAGCTTTGCACCCCGTGAGAGCGTTATGCGCTCTTGGATTCAGCGGCACTGACCTCCATGCTTAGCACGGTCATTGGTCATTTGGACTATTATAACGGAATTTACTCTGCCCTCCCTGCTTTCTAACTCAACAAACTGCAAATGATACAGAATACCACTATTCAGATTCTTTCCAGCAAATGGAAATTTGATCACAGTACTTTATTCATTCAACACCATTGACTTCCAGTTTCCTGTCCGGTCCATTTTAAAATTCTTAACACTGGCACATCGTGATTTGAACAATGAAGCCCCAGAATATCTGTCAACCCTTGTCACACATTACGCTCCCCCTCATTGCCTATGCTCCTTCCATGGAAATCGGCTGGTTATACCTTCTCAATCTAGGGCAGTAGTCAACCCAGTCTTCTGGGGCCCCCAGGTCAGTCAGGTTTTCAGGAGATCTGCATGCACTGCTTCTATTGTATGCAGATTATTGTGGATACCCTGAAAACCCAACTGGACTAAGAGTCCCAGAGGACTCGGTTGAGAACCACTGGTCTAGGGCCAGATTTGAATCCACCAGAAATTCAGCTTTCTGCTGCATGGCCCATCGCTTTGGAATAGCCTCCCATTGCCCATTCATTTGGAGGATAATTATGAGAAATTTAAGACCCTTCTAAACACACCTTTTTGATAGGCTTTCAGTGAAGGAGCAGCCTAGATTTGACCATACATAGAGCACTATGGGCACATCACATAACCTAAGAGAATGGATAACAGCACTCCAATCCTCCTAAACAACTGTATGTATATAAAATGTGTTTTTAGCACCACTGTAAATAGCCCACCTTGTACATAGCTCAAACAATTCAAGCACCCAACACAGCCCTCACACAACTAAGTTTCATCCTCACTGCATGTACAACGCACACACTTTACCTGATTGCTTGCTGTGATACCACCTTGATTATTAAGATAAGGCGGTTTAGAAATACTGTTAAATAAATAAATACATTGAGTTTGTACTATTCTTTCTCTTTGTAGTTTTTTTGTAGTACTTTATGCTTATTGTAGTTCATTTTCCTTGTTTGTTTTTTTTAATTAAAATTTATTTAAGTAATGTACTTTATAAACTGTTCTGTATGGTCACATGAGAGGATGGTATGTCAAATATATAATAAATAAGAAGCCAGTGACTAGCTCAGATGAAAATGGGTTTTTAATTTCATCCTTAAAGTTTCAAGTGTATCGACATGGCAACATTGCTATATTTACAAAGAACATGTTTCTTGAAGGTAACTGTTTCTTCAATGTTTCATCTTGTTCAGAGTACATGATAGAAAGACCAGAACCTGAATTTCAAGAACTAAACGAAAAGGCACGAGCACTTAAACAGATTCTTAGTAAAATCCCTGATGAAATCAATGACAGAGTGAGATTCCTTCAGACAATCAAGTACGTACAGCATTCACTTACATGGACTGATTGCCAGTTGGTGTTTCATGTTCAAACTACCTACATGTTTTCTGGCATGATGAATCATTTTATAATAGAGTACAGAATCGGCTTGTAGATCCATTGTATTTACTCTGATTTAAATTTAAATCCATCTAGCTTCATTTGTAATTCCTAATATAAGCGGGGAACTGTGCAGCTTTCCCTTATTAAATGTACTAATAACTTTGTTTGATCTTAGCAAATACATAGTTACAGAAAGTCTTTAGCACCTGTAACTTCTGTTGCTGCAGTCCAGCCTTTCTAATGAGAACCCTTAAATTCAAGGGTCGGTAGAAGTGGTCTAGTACTTAGAGCCTAGGGGGTGTGTTCTGGCCTTTCTAGAAGGTAATTATTCCCACATGTGAAATAGTGTTTATAAAAGTTTTTTGCCCGAGGTCACAGAAGGAACTCTGTGCAGTGAAGAGAGCACATGCTTTTTGTTAGTGCATGCAGGTGTGATCTGGGGTAGAGACTGGGCATAGCACAGGTTTGCAAAGTACGTATGTTCTTTATAAAATATGTGGGGTCACACAGACTTTATGCATATACGGGGGTTCTTTTGTGGGGGGGGGTGTTACCCCCAGCTTTCAAGCTGGTGTTAGGTAGACTGAAGCCACAAATTTTGTACAATACCTGCTGGCTTGCCTGTAGTCTTTTTATAAAGAGACAGGCTCCTAAGCGTGTTTATAAATAGACTTTAAATAGGTGCCTCCTTGCCCTCTCAACCTATAAAATTACCCCCTTAGGGCCAAACAGGTATGGTTACCAGAAGAGGTGAGATTGTATGAGTTAGCTGTCAGTAATTTTACATTATTTGCTAATTCACTTTTAAGACTTATTATAGCTTTCTGAAAAAGCAGGATTGCTTAACAGTGGACTTTAACTGTATTAGAGGTCTGCAGTCGGAAAAATAGCTTGAAGTTGACACACTAATGCTATCTGAGAGACACACCCAGATGAGTTAAGGGGGTCTGTTCTTAGAGGCAGGTTACAGGGTTTAACCAAACAGGAATTTTTTAATAAAGCATTTCCATTTCATCCTGCTAGACCAGTTCAGGTCAGTGGGTTAACTCCCCCTGCCAGCAGATGGAGACAGAGAAAAAAACCAGAAGCTTCAGTGACATCAGCATTGGTAGTTAACCCTGAACCCCTAGGGGTCAGCTTCAGTATTTTCTCTATCTCCAGCAGATGGTGAACTTCATGTTTTGCTCTTGATAGACTCTTGGAGAGGGTGGGGTTTTTTTTCAGTGAAGTTCTGTTTTCCTAGCAGAGCTCTCCAGGGAGCACAGGAGGTGCACCCCCAGGAGTTTTCAGTTCCCTATTTTGTTTAGGAGTCTGTTCCTGATGAAGAGAATCAGTTGAGCACCCCTCTGAGGGGAGAGCTCCAGCTCACAAGAAGCAATGCAGCGCTGTCCCTCCTGCAGCACAGCTGCCAGCTTCTTGCCTTTTAGACTTTTTTAATTAGTCAGGAAGAAATAGTACAACAGCAGTTTTAGCTTGCGGCTGGGCAACCACAGGATCCAGGACATCTTGGATGGTAGGGCAGTGAGTTCTTCCTTCCCTTTTCTCCCTCTACTGTATAGTGGGGTGGAGGATCCCTCTGTTCTTCGGGCTGTTGGATGCCGTCTCTTCCCAGGAAGTCGTTCTCTGCCCTGCTGTCATTTTCTGTCTGCTGCTATAGGGTCTAAGGGGAGTTCACCATTCGCATGCAGCATTCTCTTCGTACCGTCTGATCACAAGTTTCCCTCTCCAGCGGGGCTCTTTTTTTTTACAGTAGCAGACAATGTTTTTCGGCAGCACAGGTCTGTCTGTTCAGTGGGACAGGCAGCTTTGCTACTTCCTGCCGTCTTTCCTGCAAGCACTGCTGCCATTTTCAGCATGCGGGAAACTGGTTGTGGCTCCTTTGTCATTGCCCTCTCATTTCCAGCATGCTGCTTGGTTTTTGGGCCCAATGGTTTCCGCTCCCCAGCATTGTTTGGGCTATAGGCACAAGCAAGAATTTATCAAAGCCTCTCTCCTGCTTGTTGTGCAGACCAGCATGGCCCATCTACGGTAGGGGGTGAGAGGGCCTCATCGGGTCAGGAAGGCTCTGCCCTGTCATCAGCTTCGCTTATGCCTAATCCCAGGATGGCATCAGCCATTCCCACATACTCTCCTCTGATTCTTCCTCATTCCCAGTCTTCTCAACTTTCACAACAGCCTGAGGCAGACTCTCAGTTCATGATTTTCGTCTGTCAAGCATGGGACCTGTGTGCTCTGGAGACTGCAGCTTCCTCCTCCAGGAAGCATCCCAGACCTACACATGAGGTGGACCCTGTAGGAGAGTGTTCCTTGACTTTTTGCAGATTGGCAACCTGTCAAGTAGGAGAGAGACTGCCTCGACGACCATGATGTCAGCTTGGGCTCAGACTGGGAGGATGGAGAGCCGTCCCCAACAGAGGACCCTAATGTTTCTGAAGAAGGTTGAGATGTGCCTGTATTCCACAATGACAAGCTCCAGACACTAATATCTCAAATTGTGGAGGCTCTGCACCTTTCTGAGAAAGATGCAGCAGCTTACAGATTCCAAATCCCCACCGGATCCTATCATCGTGGGGATTTGGAAGCCTTCCAAGGTCTTCCCATTCCTTGAGAAACTCCAGCCAATGGTTTCAATAGAGTGAGATGCTCCGGATGCCTCTCTGCGCTCTGCACAGCATTTTGGGCTGTTTCTATATTTGGTCACTGGCAGACCTGGATAAGTGGCTGCATTTTCCAAAGGCTGATGCCATTGTAACTGCAGTCACTAAGCATACTACCATTCCGGTGGAGGGGGGATCTGCACGACAAAGGTGGAAGGACTATTGAAGATAGAGAAAGCTATCTAATCTCTTGCTCTTCAAGTGTCAATCTGTGGCAGCTTGGTGACCTGCACCTTACTATGCTGGATTCAGATTTTGCCAGAAGATCCTACGGCGGGTGTGCTTGGATTCCATGCATCCTTTGTGGTGGGTGCTTTCTATGATCCCCTCTGCCTAGCAGCGCACTTGATGGCAGCATTGACAGTGGCAAGATGGTGGCTATGGCTCCACCACTGGAATGCAGATGCAGCTTCAAAGGCTTGCCTTGCCCAGCTTCCATTTAGGGGTAAGTTGCTTTTTGGAGACGATTTGGAAAAGCTGGTGAAAGATCTGGGAGGTTAAGCCTAAGCACCTGTCTGAGGATAAACCCAAATCCAGTTCTCGATGACCTAGCACAACAGCAACGTCATTGTTGTCCTGTCCACTTCCAGGTTCTGTTTCTGTGATTCTCAGATACCGGCCTGGGAGGTCCAGTTCAGGATCCGCAAAGCCAAGGGCTATGGTGCAGTCCTTTTGTGGCGTCAGTCGGTAACGGGACGGCTGCTCTTCCTCAGAGTTCTCTGGGGCCAGCTGCTCTTCTGCTGACAGGCCTGGGGTCCTTTCCAGGGAGCCACAGGTTGTCGGTCGGCTCAGCCTCTTTGCCTGCGAATGGACCCACATCACCTCAGACAAATAGGTACTTTGGTTGTGTCACATGGCTATGCCCTCGACTGTGCCAAGCCCATAAAAGACACCTTTCTTGCTTCCCCTTGCATGTCAACACCTGCAAGTTCTGGGGTCCATGGTTGCCACCTTTTTTTGATGTTCTCTGAGCTCTAGCCCATATGCATCTGTTCCATCAATCTCCTATCTCTCGCTGGTCCCTGTGCACTCAAGATTATGAGAATCGGTTGCTTCTATCACGCGGGGTGCATCACTCTTTAGTGGTGGCTTTGCCAGGACCACCTGCTGAAGGGAATTCCCCTGTTAGTTCCTCACTGGGTACTGCTGACCACAGACACCTTCTTGACTGGCGCAGGGCATGTGGATGAGGCAGGAAGCAGGCTGGACCATAAACTGCTTCAAGTCGTATGCAGTTCACTTGGCACTGTGTTCCTTTTCAGCCCCTCCTTTAGAATTGCACAGTCCAGATGCTTTCTGATGCCACGACAGTGACTTATCTCAATAGGCAGGGTGGAACAAAGTATCCTGGATGAGTCTTCTGTTCCCATGGGCCAAATGCAATCTACAAGCGCTCTTGGTGCAACACATTGTCAAGGGGAAAAAATGTCCAGGCCAATTTTCTCAGTCGTGTTCTAGACCCCAGCAAATGGGAGCTAACATTATGGGCATTCAGGTAAATTGAACACTAGTGGGGTTGCCCAACTCTGGACCTTATGGCCACTTCTGTCAACAAGGTGGCAGCCTTTTTCAGCTGCTGGCAAGATCCACAGCCCAAGGGGCTCGATACGCTGGTACAATCCTGACCTCCATCACAGTTTGTGTGTTCAACCTGTGGGCTCCATTCGGCCAGTTTCTCAGATAGAATCACATCCCAGCCGAGTGGTCCTAGTTATGCCGGATTAGCTGTATTGGCCATGGTATGCCAATCTGGTTCAGGTGCTTGCAGTAGGCGAGCAAGGGCCTACTGAAGCCGGGCCCCATCATGGACGAGCTGGCTCTCTACTCGCTTGCAGCTTGGCTCTTGAGAGGCATCAACTAATGTGAAAAGGCTACCCTGTGCCCATTGCAGCGTTTCTTCGAGGATTGGTGTGCACAGAGATCTTTCCCCTTGGCACATTAAAGTGACAGATTCTCTCCTTCCTTCGACTGTCTTGGTAAGGGCCTTGCCCTGAATTCCTTGAGGGTTCAGGTGGCGGCCTTGACTTGTTTCTGTGGTCTGTCACTGGCCTCCCTTGTGGATGTGAGCCATTTCCTCCAGGGTGTCTGCACTCTGCTGCCTCCTGTCTGACCAGTGGTGCCGTCTTGGGACCTATCTGTAGTACTTCGCAATTTCATGCATGCTGCCTTCGAGTCCTTGCATAGGTCTACTCTCAAAGATCTCCCTCTTAAGGCTAGTTGCAGTTACTTCAGCATGTTGCCTCTCATGCCGGGATACATTCCTGTCTCTTTCTCCAGAAGGGGTGATGCGGCTTGTCCCTCCCTTCTTGCTAAAAGTTCTCTGATTTCCACCTGAATCAGACTGTTTTCACTCCCGGCCTTTCTCAAGGAACCTGGTTTGGGATGAGATAAGGACGTCCACTTTCTGGATGTAAGCAGAGTGTGTTATACCACTTTATCATACAATCAAAGCAGTTTACATATAATGTAACTGTTCCAGTTCTTGGTTAAAACACATAAAGGTGAAATCATATACAATAAAACGCAGGGTGGGGGGAGGTGAACTTGGAATGCTAGTGGGAGGGGTTACAGTGGTAATGGTATTACTGCATTAACTGAATCATTAGTGGAGGGGGGGGATTATCCTCCACTGTCCAATCAGTATTATTCAAGGAAAAGCTGTGTTTAGATTTTTTTTCTTAGTTCAGGAACAGTGACTGCAGAATATATAGGTTTTCAGGAAGCGAATTCCAAATGGCAGGTGCAAATAGGGTAAAGGGGTTCTGTTGCAAGTTTGTGTACTTTTTTTGTTAATTGGGATGGTGAGGAGGATTTGTGGTGGTGGTATCTTTTATCTGGAACTGTAGTTATTAGGTTCTGTAGGTCAGTCGGGAATTGGTTCTGCAAGAGCTTGTAAAGATTCTTTTTGATATCTAGAGCCAGTGGAAAGACTTTAGGATGGATGTGATGCGGTCAAATCTGGATGATCTGTGATGATCCCGGCAGGTAGAAAGATTGCTTAGGGAGACCTTGATATAGAATATTGCAGTAGTCTAGATGTGATGTGATTATGGCTTGGCATGCTGATCTAAAATCTTTTTGTACCAGTAGTGGGTGCAAATTCTGTAAAGCTTGGAGCTTATGAAAGGCAGCATTAGCAGTGTTCTTTATGTGGGAGAAAGAACATGTTCAGGTTCTGGTCAATTGTGACACCTAGGTATTTGACCTCAGTCTTGACGTCCAGATATGTCATGGATCCTTAGCTTTGCCAGGGGGGATAAAGTTGGAATCGTGTGTGATTTAGAGAGCTGCTGATTTATTGTAGTTTAGCCAGGGGCTTGATTCTGCCTCCTTGCAAGGCTGTCATTTTTTTTTTCTCCGACTGTCCTTATGCTTTGCCAGATCCAGGGTTAACTATCAATGCTAATGACACAAAAAACTAGAAGTTTCAGTGACATTAACATTGGCAGTTAACCCTGCCTGGATCCCTAGGGGTCCACTTCAGGGGGCATTAACAGACTGGTCTAGCAGGACTCCAGGAAAGGAAATTAACAGTAAGTGAAAGTTCTTCATTTTTCATTAGAAACAAAAATGAGCAGCTTGCATTGTACATCAAAAAAAACCATTGTTTAATGTTTTTGTTTTACTTTTGTGCATGTGAGCATTAGTCTGATCTCAGAAGAGGAGATTAGGGTTTTTGTCCATTGTTTCATTCATTAATGAAGATTATATGTGAATTAGTATGTGTGCTTTTAGAATATCAAGACTGCTTGATCTTGAAAAACTCAGGTGTGTTCCTTTTAGTATTCTCTGTATTGCTTTAACATATAAAATTGGAAATTCTCTATTACTGTTTCAAACTGTAAAACTGATGAGGCCTTCCCCTTTTTTCCCCCTCCCATTACCAAATAGAGATATCGCCAGTGCAATAAAGGAACTTCTTGACACTGTGAACAATGTCTTCAAGAAATATCAGTACCAGAATCGCAGGGTAGGTGAAAAGGGTGTTAGGCTAAGCTGTGCAAATAAAGAGAAATGTAAGCCATCTATTGCTGCTCTGACCTTCCATAGTTGATCTAATGTCAAAAATGCATCCCTTTCCCAATTCTGCTGTCATACTATTTATAATGCAAATTTGTGTAGAAAACAGGTGTAGTCCCTGTTGCCATTTTTGTAGCTTTCCTTTTATAACACCTTTTTTGGCTTGACATTTTCATACTAGGCTTCAAGATGAAGTTATTTTCATACATGGTGGTAATGGTTAGTATGAGACGTCCTCAAAATGCATTGTTTAGCTGAACAATAAATTCCAAGGCCTGATACTTGTTCCCTTGGATGGTCCTAATTGCTGTATATTTGTTAGAATCTCAGTACAAATGTGTGTTCGTTAAATCATACTAGCTTGTACAAATAGAGAAAACAGTATTTTTGCATCTATTTTCTTTTTTTAGATTAAATTTGTCAGATTGCTTCATATTCTAATTTCATGAACATTTTTTATATCCTACCAAGTCAAGAAAATTTTTTACTTGCCAGATTGATTAACTTCATGTTAACTGGACACTGGACATTTCTCCGTGTTTTTATTGGAAACTGTTATCCGCTTTTAGGCACTTGAGCATCAAAAGAAAGAGTTTGTGAAATACTCCAAAAGCTTCAGTGATACTCTGAAAACCTATTTTAAAGATGGAAAGTAAGTAGATGTTGGATGTATGTGTAAAACTCTTGATATTTTAACACGGTATATTTCTTTCTCAAAACCAAAACTTTTCATATGACAAGAACGCAGGTATTTTTCCCTTTTTGTGAACATTTTTTACCAGAACATAAAAGAAAAAACACCTTTTAATATTAAAGTATCCTATATCGGGCCTTAACAAATTTTTCTTGGAATCTAGGACCTGGCCACTGAGACCTGTCGCACTGTCCTCCGCCTTCCTAAAAGGTATATCTTAGCTCCTTTAAGTGCCTGATTTTACTTTTTTCCTCATTTTCTATGGGAAAAGAAAACTTAGTAAATCCAGACACTTACCCTTACCCGCTGCCAACAGAAGAGAACTCTCCTCCTCCCCTTCCCACCAACCGCAATGAGCATGCTGTCGGCATATAGGTAACCCATCATAGCTGCACCAGAGGCAACTTTCTTTTTTGCTTCGAGTATCACAATGGCCTGGTAATATATGAAACAACAAACCCGAGCTAAGCCCCCACACCCTGCCGCCTTCTACCTCTCGCTCTTGCAGCCTCCCTTTACCAAGTCCCTCTCTGTCTGTCTCGTGATTGGAAAGGCTTTTTACCTGGGCTGCCACAATTTTGCAAATATTCAGGGAGGAGCAGGTCTGTCATGCTGAAAATGGGTGGGCGTTGTGGCTACCAGGGATCACTGATTGGGGAGATGTCTCCATTCAGCCAGAGTTTGGCTTTGGAAGCATCAGGCAACATGGGAATGGTATCTGCTGGGGTTCTGTGATGTCCCACAGATAGGCCAAGCTTCACAATAGAAGTTAATTTTGTAATGCCAAGAACCTAGACGTAATCTCACGTACTTAAGATGCATGTGCAAAAGCAATACTCCAGGGTGGGGGTAAGCATGGCTAGGTCATGAGCCAGAACCACCACCAATGGCAGCTGCTTTGCATTTCTTGCTCATTTTGGGGAAAGGAATCCCAGGCCTTGGGCTGCAATATTTAGATGCTATGGTGACTTGGTGCCTAGGATTTGTCAAGTCCTACTCATATAAACTAGAACATAGCAGTGTATTTTAAAAATACTACTTGAGATTAAGACCTGGTGTTGTATACAGCTGTTTATTAGCCTGAATTCCCCATTTAATTGGTTGATTCAGGCTTGTCCAGTTAAAACCTAAATACATAATGGTGTGAAAAACAGTCTTAATTGCTTTTGGATGATTTAACCTGAGTAAACTTAGCATATTACGGTCTGGATGCAGAATAAGTTTTGCGCACCGATGCCTACTGAATAAAGTTCCATACATGTTGTAATTTAAAAAAAAAAAAAGACAGCTTTGGTTTTCAGGTTGTGTTTTTCTGCTACCAACAAGCTTCCTTCTTAGTGAAAGTATGTTGGTGCTCAATTTCTGAAAGTCCCAAATCATGCCTTAGAACTTGTAAGACATGCATGTGTTCAGTGAGTTTTGTATACTAGTGCATTGGGCACCAAATAACTTCTCTGAACAAGTGGGCAAAGCATGTGGAGTGTGGCTCATGGAATTCTTTCCAATCCCTCTTGTTTGGTTTTTGTTTTTTACTTAGAGGAGAGGGAGGGGTTGATGGGGACAGTCCCAGAGAGCCTTGCTCACCTAAGGGATAATATGATCTGTCCAAGAGAATATAGCTACTCTTGCTGAGTCCCTTTTCTGTTTTGGCATTTGGGAGTCTGAGGATGAGCTCAACAGATTGCTTTTTGGGTTTGTTTTTCTCTCAGTATTTAGCTTGATTCTGTGGTCTTGCCATCCTTAATGAACTCAAACCCAGAAGCTAAGCATGGTTGGACCTGGCAGGTACTTGGTTGAGAATATTAGGTGTACAGAAAACACCTAGCAGTCTACTTCCAGTTGCACCTTGTCAAGAAAACTCAGGGGATGGATCTTCAGGAGTTAGCACGGACTCGGCAGCACATATACAGCTTGATTCCCTTCAGTGTTTAATGTTTATGGTGGAGGTGCTATGTTTCTAAGCTGCTGTGCTGCAGAAGATGAAACTGCTTCTCCCGCAGAATGGAACCCCTACTCCAATCTGGCCTATATTTAAAACTGTGTTTTCCCTATTTTCTCTCATGCCATATTTTGATTGTATTCTTTAATTTTCAGAGAATTATTTTCCCTGAGATCTGTATGACAGATATTCTTGACTCCTCTTATAACACTTTCCAACTTCCATTTCATTAGAAAGAACCACTATGAGAGGTAATTTTAGAAAATGTGAAAAAAAAAGCATCTTTTTGAAGTGCCATCATCTCAGTGCTGACTCCTGGTGACCCAGCAGCACCTGGGTTTCCTTGGCAAGGTATGGCCGAAAGTAGATTGCCAGGCCTTTTCTTCCAAGGAATGCAGGGTAAAGTGACTTGCCCAAGGTCACAAGGCGTGCTAGTGGGTTTCAAACCCTGATCTCTGGGATACTAGATTGTTGCTCTAACTACTAAGCTGCTACTACTTAAGCACTAGGGAACAAAACCAGATTACAGACTAGTAAAAATATTATTTGTGAATGTGTTCAGTGATGAATAATAGTCATCTTGATTTTGTGAAATTCTGAAATACTAATGCAACTGGAAATATAAACTTGTACTGCTGTATTTGTCAACTAGTTTCTGTATAATGAAGAGAATTTAAATGGGCCCACATGCATACGTGTACAGTTAGACAAGTGTCTGCATCGATCTGGAGCATAAATCTTTAGGACCACTTTGTAAATGGAATGTAGAATTATGAGGGATTTATTTTCAGGTTTTCATGCAATTTTAATTTTTTCCAGTACAAGAAAAATAACAAATCAAATAACTGAATCAGTCTTTGACAATATTCCGCAATAAGCGGATTACAAAATAACAGATTTACAGATTTCTAGACTAGATGCGCATGTGTGTGTTTTTTTTTTTTTCTCATTTGTTCACCCCCCCCCCCCCCCCCTGGATTTGGCCATAGCCTTTTGGGGTTTTTTTAATGGTGGTGAGGTGGGGGCCTGTATACTGTATAGTTCTACAGTATTAACAGTTGCAGGTGTATTTTATTGATTTCATTTAATCTGTATCTTTTTTTTTTTTTTTTTTCTCTCCCCTTTCTTGCAGGGCAATAAATGTGTTCATAAGTGCCAACCGACTAATTCATCAAACTAATTTGATACTTCAGACCTTCAAAACTGTAGCCTGAAAACTGTACATGACGACAAGCTGTAATTTTCAGTGGTGGAAAGGACTACCTTTTTATATGTAAATTTTAAAGTTTGACTGTATAAATTATCGTTCCTGTCCAGGGACGTAATGCCAGGATGTCGAACGGGATTATTGCCAGCTTACACCATATTTTTGTAAGACTTAATTGTAGCTTAATCATAATCTCACTAAGGTTTTACATCACTTTTGCTATTCTTTTCAGAATTATAAGCCAAAAGAATTTACGCCTTAATGTGTCATTATGTAACATTCCTTATAAGATTTGTAAATATTGGTCTTCTGTTTGACATTTTAACTTGAAAACAAAGCTGCAAGATTATGTATTTAACAATATTTGGTGGCAAATATTCAATAAATAGTTTACATCTGTTAAAGCAGTATTCACTACTTCTGTGTTTGAGAATTAATATATTGTAATGGTTTGTTATACTTGCTTGAAGCCATAATTTAATTGAAATTATGTTTTGAACAGTTACCGGTGTGTATTAAAGGATGGATATGGTATAATTGCATTGAGGCAAGAGGCTAAGCACTGTGGACTTCCCGTGCCTAAATAGCATAATTGTGGAGTTAACATTAACCCTGTAATGTATTAGCATAATGGTGAGATGTCCTGAGAGACAAGGTTTTACACCTGCAATTTTTTTCAACATTAGTTCAATTTTAAGTTAATTATTGCAAGACTAAATGCCAGATATCATTAAAACTGCTTTGGCCATTGATTGGTGACTTGCAATACGTTCACTGTGTATTAGAGATTTTTATACTTGGTCACATGTTGAAAGTTTTCTGTCATTTTTATAATAAATTGATAGGGAAGTGTTTTTTTTAAAGTGCTTTTATCAACTAGCCAAAAGGTGAATATCTTCACTATGGTGATTATTTTACTTACCAGATAATGTATTTTCCTTGAGTTCTGCTAGACCAGACCAATTTTCTGTCTGCTCAACAGGCTCTTATATGAGAATGGAGCTGAACCAATTTTCCCTCCTCTGGCTACCAAAAAGGCCTTAGTCTAGTGGAACCTCCCATGCCACACTCAAGTGAGAGTCACCCTCAAGGTGTCTTCCCTCCCCCCCCTTAATTGTTCATATTTTCTTCAGAATTGAGAAAATCCAACTACCATCTGCTGGAAACGGAAGAATATACACTTGTCTGGACTAGTCTAGCAGGAAAATATGGAATTGAGATTTTATTTCAAGTTGTGTTTTATCTAGACACTGTATTTTAATGCAAGTCCACAAGGGATAATTTTTAATTAGGTTTTTGGAAATAATGGGGTTTCTGATCTCACAGAGGAGATAAGCTATATGGTCTATTTCTGTTTGTCTAGCTTGCCCTTCCATGTCAACTTTTTTCCCTTCAGAGATCTTCTGTGTGTTCCATGCTTTCTTGAATTCATGTACTGTTCTCGTCTCTACTACCTCCACTGGGAGATTGTTTCAAGCATCTACCACTCTTTCTGTAAAGAAATACTTCCACATATTACTCCTGAGTCATCTCCTTTCACCTTCATCCTATGACCCTTGTCGCAAGAGTGCTGCCAAACTCCTCTTGATAGCCAGGATACACTGGTCAAGGGAGGAGGCGGATGTCTGGGTGGAATCACACACAGGGCTCTGAGCCACTGTCCCAGAGCATGGAACCAGTAGCTCTCTGGAGGTCGGCCTCGGGAGCATCCTGAAGCCCCTGTTGTGCTTTGGAGGGTTGGTCCTCCCACCAGGGCTGTTTGGCAGGCCAGTCAGCATCTGATGCAAATCTCGATGATGATGAAGGGACTTACTTTGAGGATCGGTATTGGTTTCGATGCCGATGGCTTAGACTTAGTCTTATGTTTGGACTTTGAGGAGACCTGAGAACCAAGAGGCAGACATCCTCAACGATGTGGAAGCCACTGAAAGAGTCTAGGGCAAACAGAACCATACTGCCTGGCTCTGTTCTTTAGGCCTCTGTCATTTGTTGACACAAGAGGACACTCAGTCAGTGAATGGTCTGGACCCAAACATTTAAATATCAGTCATGTCTATTGGTGATTGATATTGTACCAGAGCATTTGGTGCAGTTTTTGTTTAAGCTGTTGATGTGTGTTTCGGTTGTGGCTGAAGAAAAATAGGCCAAGGCCTAATTTAGCAGTAGAAACCACCAAAACTGGGGAAAATGAAATAAAAGAAAAATTTAAAAAGAGAGAAATATCGGAGCCAGTATCAGGGGAGGTACCGGTGTCAAAGGACAGGCAGAGCAGAAATTTTAAATAGTTTTTCAGCTATGAGAGGAAGGAAACGACCTGCTGGTTCTGCAGAAAATGAAGAACTGAGAGGACTTGGGAAGGCAGATGTGAAGCTGCAGTGGATTGCTCCCAAAAACTTTCCAATTGTATGCTGTGGAGCATTCCCATGCAGGCTCAGTTGGTACCAATGATACCCATATGTGAAGACTGCATTCCTGCTTGTTCCTGGAGATACTACGTCACTCAATGTGTAATCAGACACTGGAATTTGTTACCAGAGAATGTAGTAAAAGCTGTTAGTATAGCTGGATTTAAAAGAGGTTTGGACAAGTAAACATTGATTTGTTTGAGTCTCTCTTTTATATTCTGATGATGTAATCAAAGAACATAGTCTCAAAATGGGCCTGCACCTTAATGTAAAGAAGACAAAGATCATGACAACTGGCATAATCAACAGGTTCATCGTTGATGGAGAAGAAATTAAAATTGTGAACAACTTTAACCTACTTGAATCAATTATCAATAAAGAAGCAGCAAGCAGTCAAGAAATCAGACGACGCATTGCTCTTGGCAAAATGGCTATGAAAGACCTAGATAAGATCCTCAAAAGCAAAGATGTCTGTCTGTCCATACAAAGATTTGACTTGTTCAAGCCATGGTATTTTCAATAACATCATATGGATGTGAAAGCTGGACAGTGGAAAAAGATAGGAAGAAAATTGATGCCTTTGAATTATGGTGCTGACGGCAGATACTGTGTATACCATGGACTGCCTGAAGAACAAACCAGTTGATACTAGAGGAGATCAAACCTAGGCTTTCTTTATAAGCGCAGATGACAAGACTTCGACTTTCATACTTTGGACACATCATGCGAAGAGAGAGATCATTAGAGAAAGACATCATGCTTGGCAAGATAGAAGGTCAACGCAAAAGAGGAAGGCCAGCAATGAGATGGATCGATACAATAACAGCAGCTACGGGTACCAGTCTGTCGTCAATGAGCCGCCTGACTGAAGACCGAACACAATTTAGGATAGCTATCCAGAGGGTTGTCATGAGTCGACTCCGACTCAACGGCACTTAACAGGGGACATGCAATGAAGCTACAAGGTAACCTAGACTAATAAGAGAATTTTTCACTCAACGTGTAATCAAACTCTGGAATTTGTTACCGGAGGATGTAGTAAAAGCTGTTAGTGTAGCTGGGTTTAAAAAAGGTTTGGACAAGTTCCTGGAGGAAAGGTTCATAAACTATTATTAAAAGGGACCCAGGATATCGCTGCTTAACCCAATACAAGCATTGAGGAACCTTTGTCTTTTGGGGAGACTGCTAGGTACTTATGACCTAGATTGGCCACTGTTGGAAACAGGATATTGGCCTTGGTCTGACTCAGTATGGCATGTCTTATGTTCTTATGTACTCTAACTGGTTGATATGAATCATTCTGCCATAGAGCATTGCCTCCTCTCCTATGCCAACTTAATTTCTTAAGCCTCTTGAGGGTTTTTTTTTAAATGCCTTCCAAGTGTATTATATCAACTGGATCAACTTTCTCAACATGTTTAACATCTAAAATAAATCTAACAGATTGGTAAGACAAAAAATCTCTTTGCCAAATACATATCTTTGCACTATTAAAGCTAGCAAGTCTCTCTTTTGGGGGGGGGGGGGAATGGAATCTACTGGTTTGCATAAAACTGAAAACTATAGTTTTCTGGATCAACCCTGTAGACTTTAAACACTGTAACATTGGCCACCCTCTGCTCCCTTGTACTGTATTTGATTTTCTTAGAAAGTTACAGTAAGGCAAAAAAAATGCATTGTGTGCCTTAGTCAATACTGACTCCTGGTGACCCAGCAGCTCCTGGGTTTTCTTGGCAGTGTGACTGGAGGTAGATAGAAGAGCTTTCTTATAAGGCAATGGAGGGTTAAGTGATTTGACCAAGGCCACAAGGGGTGCCAGTGGGAATCAAACCCTGGTCTCTTGGTTTGCCAGCCAGTGCTCTAACCATTAGGCTACTCCACTCCATACTAGGGATAGGTTTTGCAGTTTTTGTATTTGATTTTAAGAACTCAGGGATGAATAGTATCTGTTTTTTCCTTAGTTGTCACTTTGATTTACTTTGTCTATTTCCCAATGATTTTCTTGCTTTCTCAAATCATTGTTAAAAAAAGAATGTTTCTACTGTGGGTATCTTTCTACTGGCCTCAGCAATGATATAGCAGAACTGGAAAAAATCAGCAAAAATGATGTAAGGTATGGTATAGCTAAATAAAAGGCTAAGTGAGCTAAGGTTTTTAGCCTGTTAGTCATTTACATATGCCTAAAATATTTTCAAGTACTAACTGCCACCACATACCATGTTAAGCCATTTCAGCTCTGATATCCTATAGTTTCCAGGATCAACTGTGGAGCCTTTTGACTATTTAGCTCTTTCAGATTCACATTGGCTGTTGTGTTGGAGGGATCATACACATTAGAGAGACTGAGGTCTGATCAGAAAGTATTGAGACTTGCGAAGCTATATACCAGTACATCGCACCACAATGCAGTTAAACATGCAGTGACCTAGTTATGTGCTCTGCATGCGCAGTGTAGCGTGGCATCGGCACACTTGTACTTATTTTAATCATGTGATGTTTGGTATGTAAAAGCAGTTTGTCAGATTTACAATGAGTGGAAAAAAATTGAACAGCAAATTTGCATTAAATTCTGCCAGAAACTTGGAGATTTGTACAGAGAGACTTATGACAAGTTACAGCAAACACATGGCAATGAATGCAGGAGTTGTGCTAGAGTTTGGCATAAATGTTTTCAAGAGGGACTCCCAAAGTGTTGACCAGGACGAATGTTCTGGAAGGCCATCCACAAACAGGAATCAAGACAAAGTTGAAGCAGTGTATGCCGCAATACGCACAAATTGTTGACTATTGGGGAACTTGCTGAGGACATGGACATCGGCTTCAGCTCGCTACAGTCCATTCTTACTGTTGATGTGGGAATGAGATGTGTCGGCATAATTTGTACTGAAACTCCTGTCCTCTGACAAATAAGATGATTGATGGCAGCTAGAGAATTGTTGGAATGTGTTGAAAATGGCTTAGATGTCATCAAAAAGATTACTGGTGATGAATCATGGGTTTATGGTTATGACCTGGAAACTAAGGCTCAATCCTGACTATGGCAGACTCTAAATTCTCCCAGATCAATAAAGCCTGTCAAGTGAGGAGCAACATCAAGGTCATGCTTGCAGTTTTCTTAGATCAGGGTATTGTTTGTTGTGAGTAAGCTCCAAAAGGCCAAACCAATGAGGAGTACGTCCTAGTTCTGACTTATTGGAGAAATGCAGTTTGTTGTAAGAGGCCAGAGTTGCACAGGAATGGTGAATGGTTGCTTCATCACAATAATGCCCCAGCTCATGCATTGCATCTTGTCCAGCAGTTCTTAGCCAAACACCAAATTGAGCAAGTCCGTCAGCCTCCGTACTCACCTGACCTCACATCCTGTGACTTTTTCTTATTTCCAAAACAAATTACCACTGAAAGGAAGGAGATTTGACAACTTTGAGACCATTAAGCAAAATTCAGCACAGCAGCTTCATATCCTAATGAGGCATTTCAAAATTGCTTCCAGTAGTGTCAGGAATGCTGGAGGAAGTGTGTTTATTGGAAGGGGACTAAGTGTAATAAACTGTCAGTGGTGTTGTACAAGTCTCAATACTTCTTGATTGCACCTTGTAGTTCTGTGGTGGAACTCTCCACAAATACCTTCTACAGTGATGAATGAAGCAAAGAACTCGTTTCATTTGTCTTCTCCCTATCGTCTCATGTGGCCAACTTGCTCCCGTTCAGGCTTCTTACTTTTGATGTACTTGAAAAATTGTATTTCTTGTTGCCACTTTGGCAGCTTTATCCTCATTTCCTTTTGTCCTATTTTTATTAATATTTGTACATCTAATGTGCTTATCCTTGTATTCTTCTTTATTAGGACTTGCTTTCCATTTGTTAAAGCAGGACTTTTTTGTTCGATTAGATTTTCCCCGTACTATTGTTTTCTCCCATTTTATCTGAGTTGGTGTGAGAAATGACTCCATACCTCATATAGAGTTTTAGGCACAATGCCTGCTTTCCCCTTTCTTCTAGTGTCCTTTTATCTTATTTAACAGGTTTTATATACCACTTTATCATTTCAATCAAAGTGGTTTACATTGAAACTTTTTAAAATGTACATTAAATGGGGACATTGATAATTAACTTGAAATTTTCCTGAGGCAATGGAGGGTTAAGTAACTTGTCCAAGGCCACAAGGAGTGTTAGTGGGAATTGAACCCTGGTCTCTGGGTTCCCAAGCCAGTGTTCTTAACCATTAGGCTACTCCTCTGTGCCATCTTGATATCAGTAATCTCCAGGAACAAGCAGGAATGAGTCCTCACATATGGGTACGTCGGTACCAACGGAGCCTGTGCGGGAATGCTCCCCAGCTTCCCAAAAAGGAAAGCTTTTGGGAGCATCCCACAGCGCATGCGCACTGCCTTCCCGCCTTTCCTAACCAACTCTCCTCAGTTCTTCTTTTCCGCGGAGTCAGCAGGTCGTGTTCCTGTCACCGCTGAAGAAGTTCTTTATTTTAATTTATTTCTTTGGTCGCGTGTCTGCCTTCCCCGACGCCAGACCGGTACTGCCGGTCTTTTCTTTAAAAAAAAAAAAAAAAAAATTTTTTTTTTTTCCCCACTTGGTGTATTTTTCTTCTTAGGCCTCCAGGCCCACAATAAATTTTTCCCTTATGGAAAAACCAGCCTCCGGGTTCAAAAAATGCACTAAGTGTAGCGGTACAATTTCTGTTACAGATACCCATGAATGGTGTCTTAAATGTTTGGGGCCTGAACACTTCATTCCGGATTGCCAGTCCTGCTCTCTAATGTCTAAACGAGGGTTACAGAACCGAGCAGCCAAGCTCCATGTGCTGTTTCCCACGGATGCACCGGCGGTGGCATCGACATCTTCCAGGTCTTCCTCTCCTGATGGGTCTCAGGTAACCAAACATACTCTTAGCAGGTTCTCGAAGGGCAAATCTCCCTCTAAGCATCAAGATGCCTCCGGGCTTGCCCTTGAGGATCCTGCCCCAGCCAAACAACCCCGGTGGGAAGCTCCGGCTTCCAAAGCTCCTCCTATGGGGTTACAGGTTGACATCGATGGCATGGTCTCGACCGATCACCTGTTAGACTGCTCTGGGGTACCGGCACAATCTCCCGGTACCGACATCCAGGCAGTCGTGGCGTCCATGGATCACACTGTTCAATCCATGCAGCAGGCTATAATGGCTTTCATTAAGGCTGCGACGCCGACGGTATCGCAACAAGTTCTGTTGTCGGTGCCGGTACTGGTACCGGTACTGACTGCATCGACATCGGCCAGGATACCGATTCCGGCTCCCGGTCCAGGGCTCTTTCTCGGTACCGATCCGGTACCGGGGACGCCTGATGTCGGTACCGATTGATACGCCTATCGATCGTTGGAATCGAACAGGCGATACTTCGATTCCTCTGATTCCGATTCATCGGATGAGTCTCCTGAAGTATCCATCACCCTTCCTGAGGAGCCCACTTCTCCAAAGAGGAGAATGTCTCCTCCAGAGGATTTGTCCTTTCAAGACTTCATAATAGAAGTGGCTAAAGGACTCTCTCTATTTCAGTAACCTCTGAAAAAGAGCCTAGAGCAAAAAAATTAGATATTTTGGGATACTCTAAGGTTCCCAGAGAGGCAGTCACCTTGCCAATTCATGAAATTCTTCAGGAACACATGATTGACTTATGGGAGACGCCTCTCACCCTTTCTCCACATTCTTGCCAATTGGACACTATGTACCGTGTCCCTCCTCCTCCTGGATTTCAAAAAACTCAGCTTCCTCACCACTCCATCGTGGTGCAGTCAGCTATGAAAAGGATAAAGAGTACCAAAAGACACTCTTCTACTCCTCCAGGAAGAGAATGCAGGACCTTGGATGCTTTTGGTAGGAAAATCTTCCAAGCCAACATGCTTATTGCCAGAATCAATTCATATAGCCTTTATATGGGTATGTTTCTGAAGGAAGTTGCACAAAAGCTGCACAACTTTCTCCCTTTTATTCCAGAGGATAAAAGGGATGACTTCCTCCTTTGGCTTATGCATACTCGAGACATTTCAAAGTTTCCCAACAGGGCAGCCTTTGACTCTTTTTGAAGGTGCTAGCAGAGCCTCAGGCATTGCTATAGCTGTTCGCAGAATTGCTTGGCTCCAGGCTTCTGATCTAGAACCCTGGGTTCAGGATGGCTTAGGAAATCTGCCCTGTACAGGTGAAAATCTATTTGGCAAGGAGTGGCAAATTAAAGCCACTCAAATGGATGCAGAAAATGCTGCTCTGGATAGACTTTCCAAGTCTACCTCCATTCCAGCCAAGAAAAAATCTTTCAAAAAGTATTTTTACAAAAAGAGCAGATTTCCTTCCACTTCTGGCCAACAGTCTTCTACAGGTCGCTTTGCTACTAAGCGTCAGCAACCTAAACAGGCCAGGCCTAAACCTGCAGGGGCTGCTACAACTCAGCAGTCCCAACCCCCTCGGGGTTTTTGACTTGATACTAGAGAACTTAACCTTTCTGGCTCTACAACAACCAGAGCCTCTCACCATTCCAGGAAGGTTAGCTCATTTTGCTCCCAGATGGGAGCAAATCACATCAGAGCAGTGGACCCTCTCCATCATAAGAGGGCTACAAACCTCATTTCTCAGACCTTCCTCCCTACACCATGGTGAGACACTTCAATTCTCCCACATCCCTCCTCGACCTTCTGGATCAGGAGGTGACTACCCTTCTGGTCCAGAGGGCCATAGAAGAAGTTCCTCTTCAACAGGGGTCAGGGTTTTACTCCCCCCTATTTTCTCATTCCAAAGAAAACAGGGGGCTACAGACCCATTTTAGATCTCAGGGAATTGAACAAATTCCTATGCAAGGAGAAGTTCAAGATGCTTTCTCTAGGCACTCTCCTTCCATACCTGTAGAGTCAGGATTGGCTTTGTTCTCTAGATCTCAAGGATACGTACACACATATACTCATCCATCTATCTCACAGAAAATTCCTACGTTTTCTGTTCCAGGGAAAACATTACCAATACAGAGTGCTTCCTTTCGGTCTAGCCTCTGCTCCAAGAGTGTTCACCAAATGCATGGCAATAGTTGCTGCATTTCTACGCACTCTGGGAATATTTGTCTTCCCATACCTGGACGACTGGCTCATCCGAGCTCCATCTCAGTCAGAAGCCCAGATTTCCCTGGACCGCACAAGGTGCATTCTGCAGTATCTGGGACTTGTGGTAAACCTCCCAAAGTCTCAGCTCACCCCTACTCAGTCCCTAGAATTCATAGGGGCCTGGTTGGATACCACTACTGCAAGGGCCTACCTTCCTCAGGCCCGTTGCCAATGTCTAGTGCAGTTAGCCTCCCAGATTCAGTCAAAGAGTCACTTAACTGCCTGGGAGATGCTACAACTACTAGGCCACATGGCTTCCACAGTGCATGTGGTACCCTATGCTCGCCTACACATGAGAGCAGCTCAATGGACTTTGTCCACACAGTGGACTCAAGCATCAGGACCTCTCTCAGACCAAATAGCAACCTCCAAATGTCTCTTTTGGTCTCTCCACTGGTGGATTTCCACTCAAAATCTGTTGCTGGGGTCCCCCTTCCAACAGTTGTTGCCCCAAGCAACCCTCACAACAGATGCCTACCAAACAGGTTGGGGAGCTCATCTACAAGACCTCTCCACCCAAGGCACTTGGTCCCTACAGGAGACCTCTCTTCATATCAACCACTTGGAACTTTGAGCAGTGTTCCTAACTCTCAAGGTCTTTCATACCCTCCTCAGCTACAAGACAGTCCTCATTCATACGGACAATCAAGTAGCCATGTTTTACATAAACAAGCAAGAAGGATCTGGCTCTCTATCGCTTTGCAACGAAGCTCTAAGATTATGGGCCTTCGCCAGAGAGCATCAAATCCATCTCCTGGCAGTATACCTCCCAGGAATCCAAAACTCTTGGGCAGACAGACTCAGTTGAGTTTTGCTTCCACACGAATGGTCCCTGCACATGGATCAGGTACTCAGAATCTTCCAGGAATGGGGAACCCTGGACATAGACCTCTTTGCAAGTCTGTGGAATGCCAAACTTCCCTGGTTCTGTCCAGAATTCCGTGTCAGGGAGCTCAGGCCAATGATGCCTTCCTCCTTCATTGGGGTCAGGGCTTCCTGTACGTCTTTCCACTCATTCCTTTGATTCCCAAGACTCTGCTCAAACTTCAGAGGGATCAAGGATCTATGATCCTCATAGCTCCACGCTGGCCACGCCAAGTGTGGTACCCTCTACTTCTGCATCTCTCCCAAGCCCCCTCCCTGGTCTTGGGAGCTGCTCCAGACCTTCTGTCTCAGGAGGAGGGGACTTTGTGGCACCCAAACCCCAAGTCCCTTCACCTCAGAGCTTGGTTACTGAAGGCCTAGACCTTCAAGACTTCAATCTTTCTCAGCAAGTGAAGGATATCCTCCATACTTCCAGAAAACCTTCCACTAGGCGTTCCTATGCTTTTAAGTGGAAAAGATTTTCCGTTTGGTGTGCTCAAAAGGGTCTTGACCCTCTAGCACTACCTTTGAATTCTCTATTGGAATATCTCCTGCATCTCTCCAATGCAGGCCTTAAAATGAATTCAGTAAGAGTCCATTTGAGTGCTATTGCAGCATCCCTTAAGCCTCTCAATGGACAACCTATCTCCTCTCATCCTCTCATTGCAAGATTCATGAGAGGCCTAACTTTAACTAAACCTCCCATTTGACCTCCTCTGGTGGCATGGGACTTAAACTTGGTTCTTGGTCAGCTTATGAAGCCACCTTTTGAACCCTTAGCCACTACCTCCTTGAAATTTCTTTCCTGGAAGGTTATTTTCCTTATTGCAATCACTTCTGCTCGCCGCATCAGTGAACTGCAGGCCTTAGTGGCTAACCCACCTTATACAAGGTTCCATCATAAGGTAGTCCTTAGGACAAATCTTCACTTTATGCCTAAAGTGGTCTCACCTTTTTCATCTTAATCAAGAGGTATATTTACCTGTCTTTTTTTCCAGCTCCTCATGCATCCAGTGCAGAGAGGAACCTTCATACTCTAGATTGTAAAAGAGCTCTTGCTTTTTATTTGCACAGGACACAGCAACATAGAAAGTCTTCCCAGCTTTTTGTTGCTTTTGATCCTTCTCATTTAGGACTTCCAGTCTCTAAGAGAACACTGTCCAATTGGATTGCTCAGTGTATTTCTTTTGCTTACCAGAGTAAGAACTTTTCTCTGGAGGGCCATGTCATAGCTCACAATGTGAGAGCCATGGCCACCTCTATGGCTCATCTTCATTCTGTGTCTATCGATCAGATCTGTCGAGCAGCAACCTGGGCCTCGGTTCATACCTTCGCAGCCCATTACTGTTTGGATAAGGACTCCTGCTGGGATGCCTTGTTTGGTCAGGCGGTCCTCAGACACCTGTTCCATTCTTGAACAACTCCTACCCTCTTTCCCTGAATGGATGCCTGAGATCCATAGGAAGATGAGGAACCCTACATGGTCTCATACCCTTGGGGATCTCCCAGGCATCTTAGCTAGGGAGTCCCCATATGTGAGGACTCATTCCTGCTTGTTCCTGGAGATAGCACAGTTACTTACCTGTAACAGGTGATTTCTTGGAACAGCAGGAATTAGTCCTCACAACCCTCCCACCTCCCCTAGGAGTTGTCTCTCTCCTTTCCTCTCCTCTCTCTCTCTCTCTCTCTCTCTCTCTCTCTCTCTCTCTCTCTCTCTATTATCTCAGCTTTAAACTCGAACTGAGGAGAGTTGGTTAGGAAAGGTGGGAAGGCAGTACGCATGTGCTGTTGGATGCTCCCAAAAGCTTTCCTTTTTGGGAAGCTGGGGAGCATTCCCGTGCAGGCTCTGTCGGTACCGACGTACCCATATGTGAGGACTAATTTCTGCTGTTCCCAGAGCTCACCTGTTACAGGTAAGTAACTGTGCTTTCCTGTCCCTTGGGATAGATACAGAAGGCATGGGTGAGAAAAGGATTGAAAGTTGTGGGGGGGGGGATTAAGATGGGTTGAACTGTGCTATTGAATTATTTATGCAAATTTTATATAAATACCAATGGGGAGGACAGGATTGACAGCTTAGGTCATCACCCCTCTCCCCTGTCTCCCATGCTAAATTCTCCTAGGATAGTTCCACTGATTGATCTCTCTCTGATAAAATATTCTGTTTGACTGAGTTTTGATTACTGTTATTGAGAATTGTACCAGGATCTGTACTCTACTGAAAGGTAGATTGAAAGATTGTAATAGTTCAAGGGCCAGCTCTGTCTAAACTTCTATGCACCTTGCCTCTGGGATCTAGATACCTAAGTGTTTTTCTAGTTATCTGTAAAAATACCACCACCACCATCTCACAATTACACAAATAAAGCTGGATGTACTTGGATAGAAGATGAGTGGGCTTTACTTCTGTTTTTTTTTATTCCAATTGCAGAAGTAAGGTTGGCTTAGATGAAATAAGGATTTCTTCCTTTTTGAAGACTATCATTTGTCTACTTAACCTCCACTTTGGAAATACTCTTCTGTCACACAAAATCTCACAGTACTTAAGAAAATGATAGCCTGATTGTTTTTGTTTTTAAACTGGTAGAACCCTTTTTATACTGTAGCCTTTTGTTTATCCTGAAAGTATTTTAATAGCATAAAATTGTTTCTTATATTACCACCTAAGCTGTTTTTCCTACTCACTTTGTATGTCTTTGATGGGGCATTATGGTTTAGAATGTCTGTTTCTGCTGAGCTATATAAAGCATAATGAATTATCTGTTCGTTCATTCATGTATTCACTAGCTCTTCATATCTTAATCACAGTCAATTATGGCCCTAAAGTTGTTTACAGTATGTATGTTTCTACCATTTTCTTTTTAAGCGTAAAATGTCAAGCTTCATTGACATCCAGTTCTCCCCAACCAGCCGACTTTAGCCTGTCCACCCTTGCTAACCCTAGTGCAAGAATCTTTAAACAGCAATGCCTTTTGAGTTTCCTAATGTGCAGATTGTTATTCTTTAAAGCAAATCTATGAAGTGCCATAATCAAAAACATAGCTTCAAAAATACTAGAAATATAAAAGTTAAAGCAGATTGAATGCACCAGACCATGGTTAAAGATATACAGTAGTCTAGGTCTGCGAGTTGATTCCTGTGATATCAGTAACACAGCATCATTGTTTTGGCAGACCCTGCTGCCTGCTTTGGGGGTTCATGCACAAATTGAAGTCTTGCTTACCTTCAGCCTATGCTGCAGTAATTTTGGAAGCATCTGAACATGAGCATAATAACATTTACACATGTAGACTGGCTAGATGTATTCATGGCAGTTTTATAACTGCTATTTCTGTGTGCAGGTAGCAGAGATGCAGCTATTTCAAGTGGGTGTGATTTGGGTGGGCAAAAAGTACTTCCCACTTTACAATGAAAATACACAGGAATTTCTAAAAATATATGTGCATGTGTTTGCACGTGTACCAAGGGGCTATACGACTGCTGGCTACGTACTCCTCTAGGTCTAGGAGCTCCACCAGTAAATGGGGACGCAGTAATGCAAGTCTCTAATCTCTTGCAAGAAAGTCACTTCACACCTCTCTGCTCAGGCATACAGCTGTTTGTCATCTAACACCTACAGAAGTAGTTACCAGCAAGCACTGGTATAGTCTGGGAAATGGACACTTGCATGTACATACTAATGCCTATATGCTCCTGAATGAATTTGCTGGTTTTAATTGTGTGTAGATTTGTAAAACTGCTCTTCCCACCTGCTGTCCTGACAAAATACACATTTACCAGCATCCCTGTAAGGGTTTTACAAAAGGCTGCAGTTTCAGCAAAGTCTTTTGTACGATACCAGTGGAATTGTGCATGTCCTGACCTGGAGCTCACACTTCTAATTTCAATGACTAATGCAAACTGGAGCCTTTTGTGTAATAAGTACAGCTTCCTTTAAGGAATAGATCCACTTTTTTTTTTATAGAGTGCATGTTTGTTTTGAATATACATCATTAACACTTAAGGGAGAAAGTAAAACATCACACAACGGAACAAAAGGGCTGTGGGATTTCTTAAAGGAATGAGAGCGAAGTGAATTTTTAGGTCAAGGAGCATAAAGCCATGCTTAAGATTCTAATTAGAATAGGGCACAAATGTATAATCCAGGTGGCTTTTAACTTGTTTTTAGCAAATTTTGACATGCCAGGTGGGGGGGGGAAAGTCATGCCTTTTTTTCTGGTTTTGACACTTGCCCACCACATAGGGTGCTGGCACGCATAACATCTATACACAAGGCTGGTACTGGGACCATAAGCTGCTTCCATTCAAAAGAGCAAACATTTCAACCACTGTTATCTTAAGCTAAGCTACACTAGCAATTGTGCTAGATGTTTGTTACAGTTTGGGAAAATGTTAATATTGCTTTATATTGTTTGCTGTTCTTTGTTGCCTTTGGATAATCCTGCCTAGGACCTACACCCACCTTCTGTTCTGCCCCGCCCCTCAGTCTTGGGGGATGGGGGGTAGCTTTGTTTAGGTTGCTAAGAAACCTGAGAACTGAGAAAGCAAATGACTCTAAGCATGGCTGTGAATACACTCGACCTCTCTGGGAAAACTCTTGACTTCCTAAAAGAAGCTAAAATGTAAGCAACATACCAGCGAAAGCAATGGATCACACATTCAACAAAGGGTGCAAATAAATATACTGTGATGGCAAGGTAAGCAGTAACGTAACTGGTAATTTCTTTTTTCTATATATTAAGCACACTGGCTTCTCAAGTGATGCTATGTTTACTTTTTACTCAAATTGCAGTTTCCAAAAACCCCACACCCAGTTGGGTTTTCAAGATATCCACAATAGCGTGTAAGCTAAATAAACTTGCATATAACGGAGACCCGGGAAACATTGTGGATATCCTAAAAACCCAATGGGCAAGGGGGGCATACTGGTTTAGAAAGTTTGGCACATACATGAAGCATTTACGATGTCAAAGTGCCAAGTTTACTTTCATAGTAACATACATAGTAAATGATGGCAGGTAAAGACCAGCATGGTCTGTCTAATCTGCCCAGTAAGGTGGCTAGAGTGATACCTCATGCTCTGTGCAGATTACCCCCCCCCCCCCCTTTGACTTTGCTCATTTAACTCTTTATGCATTTAAAAGCATAACTAAAGGTTACCAGTTTATAATCAGAAACGGAAGTCTTCCTTAAGTAAAAGGGCAAAAAGATTACACCAACACCACCCATGGAAGATTACTGTAATACAAAACCTCCATACGGTACTTTATTTAGAATTGTAATAAGCCTGTTACTCAGTCAAAATAATTTACATAAGTATCGGACTAATCTGTAAATGAAAGGTATTTCTTCCAAAAAGCATATGTGCTGGGATGGAAGAGCATTTTTTACATATAAATAAGATGGAGTCTAATGTCAAAGGGGCCTTGATCCTTTATAGAGCAGAGCAATCCGAAGCAACAGATCCTGGGAGTCAGATTGAAAACAGGCTTGGCACCGCAGAATTCATCATCATTCAGAATCTCTTTATGGTAAGTGATTTTGTTATTGACTTCAATAAAATTAGATAAAGTGAAGCCTGGAGCCTTATTTGCTACAGGCTACAGTGCTAGTGAAACGGAGGCCGACGCAGAAACCCTGCACTACAGCCTGACGCTAAAGTTCTAGTGCAGGGTTTTCAAACACAGGCTTGGTGCAGATGTTCTGTGCAGGTATGCAAACAGCATGCAAATGAGCTGTGCTCAAAAAGCACTGAACCTGGAGAGCAAGCCAGGCACAGGTGCCTGTATTCTGCGGATGTGCTGACGTGGCATGTGGCACAGAGGGTAATCGTTCTGCTCCAGATATCCTTGAACTCCAGTATTACTCTGAGCAGAATGATCACTCTATGCCCCACATGCACATACATGGTCCAGCACGCTTCCCCTTATGTCTTTCTGCTCTTCTGTGCATTTCTCTGCCTCCAAATGGAAAAGCTAATTGCTTAATTATCATGCTAATTTGAATACATTTACATGGGTGGTGCACTGCCAGCCATGTTGGCATATGCAAAGTGATTTATGCTCAAGCCAGTCCTCTTTCTACATTGTAGCGAGACAGTAACGCATAAAAAATGTGCTAATATCTCACCAACTATGCACTAAGCATGCGCTGATGTTACTGAATCGGCTCTACAGTGTGTTAGTGGATTTCCATCCAGAAATCCCTGGCATGCTTAGCAGTAGCAAACAGAATGCATATGTCCAAAAAGGTGCCTAGTTTATTCCTGTTCTCTGTGAACAAACAGTATAAGTCCTCATGCATGGGTGATAGCTCCAACATAGCCAGCATGGGAAATTCCTCAGCTCCTTCTAGAGGCTTTTAAAAAGTCCACAATTCACCTGCCACCACCACACCTGAGCACCTCAGTCCATTTAGTTTTCCCATGGAGGAGTTCAGATGTGATTTTATCCTTGCATCATTTTATCTTGTGATTTGCTGCTCTAGCAGTATTTTCGCTGGCTTATTGTGTACATGAGTATTTTTCCTGCCTGCCACTGCACCTTTTCCTACCAGTGGTGTCTTTAGTCAGGTTTTTCTTGTGTGTTTCAAAGTTTCCTTTCTTTTTCCTAGGCCACATTTACTATAGGTCTTGGGTGCACCCAGATGGGGTTTTTAATTTTTACTTTATTTTTCATTCACAAGTGAGCTGTTTAATTCTGCACATATTTTTCTGTCTGATATGTCCCAGAAACCTGCCCATGGGTCTAAGAAGTGCTCCAGGTGCAACAGGACCATCTCCATTATGGACACACACATGGTTCCTGCAGTGCTTGGGGCTTGACCATAACCCCTTATTATGCCATCGCCATTTGTGTTTACAGATGATAAAACGAGGTCTGCTGAGTCGAGAGGGCAAGTGCAGTAAACTCTTTGGTGTTCAGAAGACCGCATTGGACCCTAGATCTGCACTGAACACAAGTGGCACAGCAGCATTGAGGAGTTCTCCAGCCTACTTTGAGCCAACACCAGTAGGACTCGCTGGGATCAGTCCTCCATGATCCTTTCTTCCCCCACAGAAGAGGAAAGATTCATCCTCGGCCTCTTTGACATCGAGAACCCTCAATACCGAGCACTGGATGGAGGTTCCAATGCATTGGCATTGGGGTTCATCAGAATACAAAGCCAGAAGCACTGGAGACTTGAGCTATGCACAAACACAGAAGCAGCCTCAACATGAGGACAGATCCTCCTCCTTGCTATCAGAGGGGACATTCAGACTCCAAAGGTCCATAACCAACTAGCCAATACTCTACCGAATCGGAGAACATTGAGGTTTCTGAGGCCCCTTATGGCAGCCCTCAAGGAGTATTTGGCTAAGAAAATGGAAGGGAAGCTCATAATGACACGTTCTCTGTGGGAGCTGGAAGCTCTGGTTACAAAGTAGCAGCATCAAAAAAATACTTGATACTCTGTACCTGCCTGTGAGAGAGATATTGACATAGAGACCATGAAGGGCCTCAACACTGTCCAGTGCCAAGCTGATATCTGTACGAAGTGCTTAGGAACCAATTAGTGACCAACACTCCTGAAAGAGATCCTGTTCCTGGACGGAACAGATATTGACTCAGGCAGAGATTTGGATGTCCTTTGAATTTGAGCACTCCTGTGTAACTGACTATGACTCTACTTCTCAAAGGAAAGGACTCCAGAGCTCCCATTGGACCTGTCTCCTCCAGAGAATATGTCCCTCCATGAGTGCATGTGGGAAATGGGTGAGGCAATTTCATATATGCTGACACAGAGGAGGGGCCCAGGGCTGAGGAAATGGATAGCCTCTAGTATCCAGATCCCCTCAAGGAAGTGGTGACAGTTTCCATACATGGCATCCTTCAGACCCCCTCAATGTACCTCCTGTGAGCAAACAGGTTGAATCCATGTATAGAGTTAAGATTCTTGGATTCAAGAAGCTATAGCTTCTGTGCCTCTTATGGTCATCAAATCGGTTCTCAAAAGAGCCAGAAGCTCTGTTGTACTCTTTGGTGCCCCCAGGGATGGAGGCTAGGACCCTGGACTCTTTTGGGAGCAAGCTTTACCAGAACACCAAGCTAACTTACCACATGGCATCCTACCTGCTCTTCATGGGCATACACTTGTAGAACAATATGCACAGTCTAGAGGAGTTTGTGGAATTTCTCCTGCCAGAGTCTCACAATTCTGCTCCCTAGTGGGATAATTAAAGGAATGCAGAAACTGAATGGTCTGAGCAACCTATGATATTTTCAATATGGCATCAAGAACCTCCACAATGAGTAAGGGTGGTCAGAGAGACTCATAGCTCTAGGCCTCAGACTTACAGCTCAGCATTCAGGAGCAACTTGCTGACATGTTGTGTCATGGGGAGAATCTCTTCAGAGACAATATTCAGAAAACTTCTACATGTGGATCCTCCTCTTCCAGGAAGTTCCAAAGTGGAGGGCAGGGGAGATCCTACTACTTGCAGGTGTAGGTATCCTCCTCCTGCACGATCTTCCCAGCCAAGTAAGCCCCTTGCTTCTGTGCCAGGCAGCAGAAGCCTCAAAAGGCCCCAGCCAGCTCCTCAGCCAAAACCAGGGACAGGTTTATGACCAACTTCTTGAACATAACCAATCTACCAGTAACAAAGTCAGACAGCCTACCCATCAGAGGGAGGCTCACTGTCTTTGCACACCATTGGTTCCTTGTAACGTCTGATAGCTGATTTCTATTTGAACTCCCCCCCCCCCCCCCAACATACAGATAACATTTGCTTGTCTCTCAGCTCCAGTGGCTACTTTTACAGGAAATTTCTGCCCTTCACATTGCAAATGCTATCAAGCTCAAGCCACTGGAGCAGGAAGGATTAGTTGTATTCCAGATATTTCCTGGTGCCAAAGAAAACGGAGTATCCATCCTATCTTAGATCTGAGAGATGTGAACATGTTTCTCAATATGGAAAAGTTCAAAATGCTTTCCCTCAGCATGCTGCTCCCCTATTTACAAAAAGGAGACTGGCTATGTTCTTTTCACCTAAAGGATGCCTGTACCCACATTCTGATGCATCCCAGTCACAGAAAGCATATCCGATTCATCATAGGGAAACATCACTTCCAATATCATTTTCTTTCGTCTCATGTCCATTCCTCAAATTTTTACCAAATGCCTAGCTGTTATTGTAGGGTAGCTACACAGACTGGGAGTGCATGATTAGCTCATCAGGAGCACCACTCAGGAAGGAGTTCAAGAATCTGTACACGTTGCCATCTGGGTGCTGGAGCTACTAGGGTTTATCATCAACTACCCAAATCCAATTTAAGCCTATACTGACAATTGGAGTTCATTGGAGCCCTGCTAGATCTGACTGAAATCCTTTCTTCTGTATGCAGGCTCACCAGCTTGGTACAGCAAGTGATGGAAAGGTTAGCAGGTATCGGTGAGAATTATGTTGAAGATGTTGAACCACAAGACTTGCTCAATTCATATCACTCCCATGGCACGTCTCCATTTGAGATAATCTGAGTGGATGCAGTCCATTCACAGGTTCAACAATATCACCAAGCCCCCTTCGGGATCCTTTCTCCTGGTGGATGCTTCTTTCCAATCTGACTATGGGCTCATTCTTTCAAGAGCCACTGATGATAGATGCATCCAAACTAGATTGGAGGGATCATCTTGAAGAGTTTTACACCCAGGGGTTATGGTCCATCCAGGAGAGTCTCCATCAAATCAATTTCCTGGAACTGAGTGATTTTGAATGCTTTAAAAGCTTTCATGATTCAGACAGACAATCAAGTTGCCAAGTTCTACATCAACAAGCAGGGAGGAACAGGCTAATATTTCCTGTGATGGAAGTCCGTCCAACTGTGGAACATTGCCATTTCTCATGAGATGACACTCAGGGCCACATACCTAGTGGGAAAGAGCAACACTAACAGAAAGGCTGAAACATTCAACCTCACAAATGGATTCAGGACAGGAATAGTAGCATTGATTATCTTTTAAGAGTGGGACACCCTTTGATAGATCTCCTTGTCATTCCCCAGAATAAATAAGTCCATCAGTTCTGCTCCAGAGTAGGTATGCACAGCAAACTAGCTTCAAATGCTTTCCTCCTTCACTGGGGGGGGGTCATACCTTCTATATGTGTAGTTTATATAATATATTCTCCTGAAACGCCAGCATGACAGAGGAACCATCATTCTTATAATGGCTTCTGGCCCAGGCAATCTTGCTTTCCCCTTCTTCAAGACCATCTAGAAACCGGTGTGTCTGGATAACTCTCCAATCTTGATTTTTCAGGATCAGGGAAGGCTTCTGCATCCCAATGTCAAGTCCCTAGCCCTCACAGCTTGGAAATTGAGAGACTAGAATTCAACTTTTTGAACCTATCAACCACTCCAACTGTCATCCTCTTGGCTTCCAGAAGAGATTCCATAATAGGTCTTATGTATTCAAATGGTGGAGGTTTGTCATCTGGTTTGCACAACAGGCCCTAGATCCATTCTTGTGTCCCATACAAAAAATTCTTGAATACCTTATGCATCTCTTGCAGGTACTCATGTGTAGTGGGCTTTATAAAAGCTTCTAGGAGGAGCTGAGGCTCCATCAGAGAAATTACCTATACATGAGGACTTAACCTGCTGCCATGGAGAACACTTGCTTCAGATGAATAACTTCATTTTATATAGGTGGCATTGGTGCCTATGTGCCTTAGTAAATTTAAGCTCATGCCATAATCCCCAATAGCAATACAAATATACATACTGAAATTTATGCCTCATCTGAAGATGGTGTAACTGAGTACAACTCTGCATGGGCCTGCATTGTGTTTTTTTTAAATATGTGCATCCATCAAAACCCTTCCCCAGCTCTTCCTGCTCTGCACCTCTGGGAGCCTTGCATATGGTGCACATATAAGTACTTATCTTTGTAAGGTGTGTATACTTACATATGCTGTGCAATTCTATGAAAGCTTGTTTTTCTGCATGTAAAACTGTTTTAAATGCAGAAAAAACTTTATAAACTGCCCCCTAAGTGTGATGTTTTATTTACGTGATGGCAGTGGGACATCTGATAGCCAGCATTTGGAACTCAGCTAATACAGTCTGGTTCTTAGAAGGTTATTAGTGGTGAATTCTTTTTTTCTATGTTTATACAGTTATGGTCAACATTATTGGCACCCTTGCATTTTAGGTATATTGGGTACAATAGCTTGAGAAAAAAATTGGAAATATTCCAACTGTTTTGTCATCATAATATTGTAATAGTATGTTCAAAGGTATACAACAACAAAAAAGATGTCTGTGCAACTTAGACCTAGTCATTTCTGAGGAAAAAGCAAATATGACCTGAACAGGATTTATGCCACCCTTCACTAATATTTGGTTGCACAACCTTTGACAATGATGACAGCCTCCAAATGTTTCTTATAGCTATCTATGAGTTTCTTACATCTGTCTGCTGGTAGTTTCTCCCACTCTTGAACTGTGATTTGCTCCAGCTCATGAATGATTCCAGGATTCCTTTTACCAGTGGCAAATTTCAGTTCTTTCCAAAGATTCTCGATTGGATTGAGCTCAGGACTCATTGCTGGCCAGTTTAAAACAATCTGTGTTTTCCTTTTTAACCATTCTTTTGTACTTTTGGATGTAGGTTTGGGTCATTGTCCTTCTGGAGGACCCATTAACCTTTGACCCAGACCTAGCTTTCTGACACTAGGTAGCACATTTTGCTCCAAAATACCTTGGTAGTCCTTTGTCTTCATGATTCCTTTAATATTTATTTAACCTGATTTTTATACCGCCATATCCTGTAATCAAGGCAGTTTACATTGTAACTCAAACAGGATGCAGTGAACTAAGCTCAGGGTTGGCATGCAGGGTACTTAACAGGATAATAACCTATTTACAAATTGCTTAATTTATTTACAGTTGTTTGTCTATTTACAGCTGGGCAGAGTTATCAGGGTCTGTTCTAATGCTCTAAAGGGTCTTTGGTTGGAGCCGGTGTGGTTCCTGGACTATGTGATGTTTCTGTAATGTTCCATGAACTGAAGGGTCTTGAGTTTCTTCCTGAAGTCTTTGATATCTTCAGCGGCTTAGATTTCTTCAGGGAGGGTGTTCCACAGTTGGGGTGCAGCTAGTGAGAGGGCTCTTTTGAAGATGGATTGTTTGCTTTTTTGGAAGTCTATTGGCACACTGATCATGTATTTGTTTTGTCTAGAGCGGGTATTCACTTCTCTTGTGATTAGGGTCTCTCGGATGTCTTCTAAGAAGTTGATTTTGAAGATATTCATTGACGTTTTGAACTTGGTGCGGGCTTGAATTGGGAACCAGTATAGTTGGTATAATACCAGTGTAATGTGGTCTGTCTTGCTTGTTCCTTTGATTCATGCTGTTGTGTTCTGGACCATCTGTAGTGGATGTGTGTCTTGCCTTGGGAGTCCTTGGTAGAGTGAATTAACATAGTCCAATATTGGTATAATGATGGTTTGGCAAATGGTCCGAAAATGGTCCTGGTTTAAAAGTGGCTTTAGTGTTCTTATGAGATTTAGTTTGCGGCATGCATTTGTTTATATGTGAATAGAGGTTGATGTTTTTGTCCAGGATGATGCCTAGGTAGCAGACTTCACTTTTTACAGGTATGGTTTGGTTCAACAGTTGGATTTCTTGTGGCAGTTTGAAATTAGTGCTTCTGCTGACGTATAGTGCTTCTGTTTTGCTGTAGTTTAACATAAGGTGGTTGATGCTGAGCCAGGTAGTTATATGCAATATGTTCCAGGCCTCCAGTTTCTGAGGCAGCAAAACAGCCCCACAACATTATGGAGCCTCCACCATATTTAATTGTAGGAAGGGTGTTTTTGTTTCCTTATAAGCTTCATTTCTCACCTGTAAATGTATCGCTGGTCTGCATTGCCAAAGAGCTCAAGTTTGGTTTCATCTGTCCACAGAACATTTTCTCAGAAGGATTGTGGTTTCTCAAGGTGGGTTTGGACAAAGATCAGGTATGCTTTTGTATGTCTGTCTTTGAGCAGTGGGGTCCTCCTTGGTCTTTGCCCATGAATGCCTTCTTTGTTTAGTGCACGGTGTATAGTGCAGTTTGAAACCACCACTCTAGATTGCTCCAGGTCAGCCTTAAGCTTTTTGGATGTTGTATGTGGCATTTTTCCAACAGTTCGTACTAACCTTCAAAGACTACTTGGATTAAGTTTCCTCTTCCCTCCACGTCCTGGGAGGCTTTTGACAGTTCCATGAGCAGAAAACTTCTTAACATTGTGAACTGTAGACACAAGAATCCCAAGATCTTTGGAGATGGCCTTGAACTCCTTTGAAGTTTGATGTTTGATGGTGATGGATTTTCTGATGGTCTCAGGCAGCTCTCTTGTCTTCACCATTGTGAAAATGGAACAGGAAGTGAATGTGGCTATTTTAACATTAGAGCCATCATTCATTGGTTGATTCAAGTTATGTGAGTACTGACAATTGATCACAGGTGTGTCTAGTTTTACTGCAATGAGAATGTGGTTCTTCTGTTCAAAGTGATTTGAATTGTTTATAAAAGTGCTAATAATCATGTCCTGGCAGTGTCCCAGTTTTTATGCTATTTCCTACTATTTCCTTTCTTAATTGGTCTTGTTTTATTTGATTCTTTTAGGTGTCAAATATTTATTTATTTATTTGAACATTTTTCTATACCACCCCTTCCAGAGATCAGGGGTGGTTTACAGATAATAATTCCATTATTATTATTGTTTTGTTATTTACAATGAATGGTTTTGTACAGTGAACATTTTGTGTGCATATATAGTGAAAAGCTATTTCATTGGCTGCTTTTTTTAGGGAGATATTGGCCATTAAGGGGTTGAACTGGAAGGGTGCCAATAATGTTAACTACAACTGTTGTTAATAGTGTACAATGTAATGTCAAAATTCAGCTGCCCCCACATTGTTTATAGGAGCCTGAGAATTCAGTGGCAAATGTTGGAATGTCTCTAGTCATTGCTGTGGGCTCAGAACTGTGGTAATGGGGACCTTTGGTTATACTATGAAACAACAGGGCATGTTCAATGACATCAGAAGGCACTTAGACCTTTATATAGGCTGACTGAAATGGCGCAAAATAAACAGGAATTCTAAAGGGCAGGAGCATATGAAGTGAGATCCAGGGGTCATGGGGTGCTCTGCTATCCTTTGTAGAGCTTATAATGAAACCGGGTGAATGATTCAAAAACTTATTAGGAGCGGTCATACAAGTGGTGGTTGTTTGGGGGGTAGTGGGGTGTACAAAATGATTTTAGAAGGCTAATTTTCTCACACACAAATAGTTCTCCCAGTTATCTTTTGTATTTTCAAAAACTGGAACAAACAAATTGTTCCCATTAGAATACATGAGAACTTCACAGCTATAGCAGTTTTCCAGTCTGGGTTGGTAAGATGCTCAGGGTTGAGGGCTTCAGCAAGTGAATAATAGGCACTTGTCCTTATAACATATTCACTCAACATACATGTCTGTGGTAATGTCTTTTTCTGCACACCTTGAATATCTATTTTTCATTCTGTGCCAACTGGCCTTTTTTGACCAAATATCTGATGACTATGTCCTTTTATGACATGTGCTATTTAGCAGAACTTGAATTTTGCCCACTAACCCTCCAGAGATTAAACACCTCTAACTCGTGTTAGCATTAAAGTCTACTGGTTCTAAGGTGCTCTTTAGAACAGACTAAACTTTCAGTTTTAAACTAAACTAGCGAGCCAGATATATATATATTAGTGTTGAATATGATGGAAGCACATCTGACTGAGAACTGGACTTACATATTTTTGAGTTAAACACTAGAGGAATATCAATAATTTGAGACATTTAACTCTGATATAGATATATATAGATATATAGAGAGATAGATAGAGATTATTTGTAACCATTTTTATACTGCTCCTTCCAGTGATCAGCAGCGGTTTTCATTTTAACATTTATCTCTGCCAGGACAGCAGTTACAGATAACAACAATTTAGAACTATGTACATAGCAACCGGTAACATAGAAGGTCGAACTACAAACTATTTACATAGAGAACATGATGAGTTCAGTTAACTAACTACATAATATTTACATTGATGTACACAGGGAATGTTACATGTCTAAAGTGTTTACTTTTTAATCTCCTCTATTGGACCAGTTGTGTCATATGATGATTGAGTTGTTGAAACCCATCATGATATGAATTATTCTTGAAAACAAGTTGGTTTATGTTATTTCTGCCAGATTATAATATTCTTGGAATAAGTAGGTTTTGAGGTTTTTTTTTTTCGGAAAGATTGGAGGTCCTTGTTGGCTCTTAGTGTGTCAGGGAGTTTGTTCCATTGTGTGGGGGCTAGATAGGTAAATGTTCTATTGCTAGTAGTCGTATTTACCTTGCATATAGTGAGTGGTATCAGTAGAGTGTTAAGGTTGTGTGTACGTCTGTTCCTGTGTATTGTTGTGTTTGTACGTATTGTATTGTATTGTTGTGTGTACGTCTGTTCCTGTTGTATTGTTACAATCCTACACTCTTGCAACTAACAAAATTAGTTTTATACACCCTCTCTTCAAAACGGTCTTTCTCAAATTCAGCTTTAATGTTTTGGTAGGTTGCATAATGTTAATATGCTCTCACTGCACATTATATCCTCTCCAAGTCTCCAGGGTTAACTAAGCCAGCATGCATGACAAAAAAAGAATTTGTGGAAAAAGCGTTTGTTGCAGTTGGGCATGGTCTTAAGAGAGAATATGGTGAACTATTTGATAAGATAGATGTGACACGGGATGGTTTCATTGACTGGGACAAAGTAACTTCATTTATGTTGCTGGAACTGTACGAGAAAGATGAACGATCAAAGTCACTGGTGATTCCCCAATGGAAGATTATCCGATTGCTTTCACCACTCCATAAAGACACAATTCAAAAAATTGTTTACTTGAAGGCTTCAAAGCGTTACCTGACCCTAAGCAAAGATGGATTACTTGGAGTTTGGGGAGAGAGCTTAAAGCTACCAAGAAGTATACGTATCACCACAGATACTGTCAAACTGAAAGATCTGTGGGCAACAAGTTTGGTCTCACTAGCAAATGTAAACAAGGTACAAACAATTTTTGAAAATTAAAAATATGGAAATTTGTTAAGAAATGCATAACTATTAAAAGAAAGTTTCACCTACTATGCATTTGACACTACTTCAAAAGTGACTAAGATGGAAGGCATTATTACTTTGAACTGTATTTTTTAAAGTTCTTTGCACAATTCTTCAGCTGTTCCTACTTTATTATGATGAGTCATAATCAGTGTATTGTTCCTAGCAAAAAAAGGTGCTGGTACTCATATGCAGAGCTCCTTCATTAATACATGAGAACAACTGGCCAATTTTAGCAGGTAGTGAAAAAGATGGCGGTACTCTGTACCACCATGTACCCCCCCCCCCCTCTCAAAAAATCTCTGCCCATAATAAATGCTTCAGCAATATAAACCTTTTTAGATTACTGATCTTGACCTCTTGCATTTACTATTTGTTATCCCTCTATTTACATAACTGCCCCCACTGGGGCTTCCATTCCATATTGCCTTTGTCAGTGAATCTTTTCTTAAAGTAGTTAATAGATAAGTAGGGCAGTTTAAAAGTGAACAGAGAAGCTTCGTGAAGAATTTAACAACTGTTTAGAATTCTTGGTAAGTATGCCACATGCATCTTACTAGTTAGAGCTACTTCTGAAATAGTGTACAGTACCATGCATGTACATAGTCATTCTTAGTATGGTCTAGACCAGGGGTCTCAAACTCAAATTGCTTTGAGGGCCAAATGAGGACTTGTAAAGTAACCCGGGGGCCGCATAAGACATGGGGCCTCATTTGCATAAATATTTGCATAATGTTGCATAATGAGTGTATGGATAAAGAAAGACTAAACAATTTCTATATTACTATAATCCAGTGCCAACCACCAGGCACATTAGGAACTACTACAAACACTGCCCATTTAGAACCCATAGCAAACCCCCCGTATCATAACAGCACTACCAGGACTCACAAAGCACCAGACCCTACCTATCAAAAGGCAACACTGCAAATATTAAATCAATACATTTCAGAGAACAACAATACATGACCTACTGGGAAAAGAGAACAAGTAGCAATGTCAAATAGGAATTACATAAACAGAATACCTCAGCTCAGTTACACATGCAGAACATACACCATCACCAAACAAGGAATCACAATTTAGAAACAGGAAGACAATAATTAAATTGGGAACCCCAAAAGCCAAACTTGGAATGTACAACAACACTGTAGAAATAAAACTATAAATTAATTTCTTGTACTAAACAAAGCACAGACATTAATGATGCACATTTCCCAGAGCTGACATATTCCAGTTAATAAATTCAAAATAAAGAGATATTTTCCTACCTTTTGTGCATTTTTTTTCAGTTGCAATTGTTCCAACCACTTTCTTATGGTTTCTTCGTGTCTTCTGCTAACTCTCCATCGTCTGCTGTCCATTTGTCCTTTCTTCTCTCTTCTAGTTTTTTTTTCATTCTCTCCCTACATCTGCTTTAACATACTAATCTTTCTCCTTCTGCTCTTTCCTCATTCCTATTTTATCCACTCAAATATTACCCCTCCATCCTCAATCTCCACTTACCCTCCCAAAACCTGGCCAATTGTAGATTTGTCTTCCCTCCCACACAATATTTTTTCCCTCTCCATTTCACTTTCCCAGCTCCATCCCATTCTAATCCTCCCCCAACATCAGCTCCCTTCTAGTTCCAGCCCCACCCAGCATCCACTCCTTTCTAGTCCCTGCATCAGCCCATTTCCAACCCTAGCTCCCCCCCCCATTCAGCCCATTTCCAGTGCTAGCTCCCTCCCCTCACAGCCCATTTCCATTCCAAGCCCCCTCCCCATCAGCCATTTGCAGTTCAAGCCCCCCTTCCACTCAGCCCATTTCCAGTCCTAGCAACCCCCCCAGCCCATTACCAGTCCTAACCCCCCCCATCAGCCCACAGCACATTACCAGTCCTAACCCCCCCCATCAGCCCACAGCACATTACCAGTCCTAACCCCCCCCATCAGCCCACACCACATAACCAGTCCTAACCCCCCCCCCCCCAGGGGCATTACCAGTCCTAACCCCCCCCATCAGCCCACAGCACATTACCAGTCCTAACCCCCCCAGTGGCATTACCAGTCCTACCCCCCCCCCCATCAACCCACAGCACATTACCAGTCCTAACCCCCCCCATCAGCCCACAGCACATTACCAGTCCTAACCCCCCCCCATCAACCCACAGCACATTACCAGTCCTACCCCCCCCCCCACCCATCAGCTGCGGCAAAATCGAATGTCCCGCGGGGCCCCCCCTGCCCGGCAGAGCCAACCTTCCCTCCCTGCCTGCCTGCTTGCTTGCTTCCCTCCCTCCCTCAGTCCTTCTCCGCTTCGGCTTAGAACCGTGAAGGGAGAGTTCCTCCCTCGCGACTCTGCTAAGCCCGCTGAGGCTTATGGGAAATTTCCCATCTGCCCCGGCGAGCTTAACAGAGTCGCGAGGGAGAAGCTCTCCCTTTGTGGCTCTGAAAGCCGAAGAAGAGAGGGACTGAGGGAGGCAGGGCTGGCTAACATCGGGGAAGTCCGGGGGCAGGGCAGACTGCCTCCATACCTGCCCGCGGAGAGCTGTGCACAAAATGGATCCTCGAGGGCGCGTGGTGCCTCGTGGCTTTTGGCTGGCTGCCCCCCCCCCCTCCTTCCTGTCTCTAATTGGTTGAGGGCAGGCTCGTGACTCGGGTCATGTGGAGAGAGAAGACGACTTTAGAGAGAGTATTTTTTTAACCCCACGCGGTCGCGCCGGCAATCAGGTGAGAAAAGTAAAACCAACGAAAAAAGTCGTGGTGTCGCGGGCCGCACAAAATGCTCTCGCGGGCCGTGTGTTTGAGACCCCTGGTCTAGACAGTTAATTGAGAAGAAGTTAGGATAAAACAACAGAAAATGGTGACTTAATGTGGTGTTGTCTTTAGCCTTCAATATGAAAAAAAATAGTGGATGTAATAAATGGTTTAAAATGCAAAGTTTTGGAAATAGTTTTGTGGTTGTCGTTGAATAGAACGGGGTTTGAATATTATAAATTTAGTCAAACTTGTCAGATAGGAGTGAAGAGAGAAGCAGAAGCAGCTTATAATAAATACTCAGTATGTACAAATGATGCTGGAGCATTGCCCTGATATACTGCACCATGCTCTCTGGTGGGAAAACCCAACCCCAACCCCCCTCTTTCCTCCCCCTAGTGGCCCCTCCCTATGCTTCTCCTCCCCACACTTTCCTACTCCCCCCCCCCCCAATGATACTCGTGCATGGCACACTGCCACTGTGATCTATGCATAGCTTTATTATACAACAGTAATGGATAATAAATTCCTTTTCCACAACAGACATGAGATAGGTGGATACAACGTGTCACAACATAAAATCAAACAAAAACACCCCCTCCCCCTAACACAGATGCCTCACCACTTGTATGGATGCAAGAATCATTTTTACAACTCCCAGCAACTTGCTCCGTGGTCACTGGTTTGTCTACTGAAAGCTACTCCCTGCTGTCAGCTCATACTGACCCCCCCCCCCCCTTAGCTCTTGTGGAGCATGGTCCTTGCAACCAGACCTAGGCACTTCCATCTGGGTCCCTTAACATATCAGACCCAGGTGCCCTCTCTTATTTGTCTGCCTGGGCCCCTCTCAGCATTGGACCTAGGCTCCCTAATCAATTGCACCTGAGTCTCCCCCCTACACTCCTGCATCCAATCCTTTTGGTGAGGTCCCACCACCAAGAGAGGCCGCTGCCCTAGTGTGCCCCAACTCCCTCACCCATTATAACTGAACTGATGGCTCTGCATAAGTCCACATTAAAGATGTCCAAACCAATATCATTCAGGTGTACCCCATCTTCCCTGTATAATGACCCCCCCCCCCCAGCACTATCCCTTCATGATTGATCACAGCACCCCCAAACCCTTAACAAAGTTACTAACCTCAATGTTAGCTCCTTTCTGCTTTTCTCGATACCTTCTGGATTCCTAGGTCCTTACCACTTGTGAGGGATTATATGGGACCAGATGATACCAACTGACGGCCATGTTGCACTCATGTCTGTCTAGTCCTTGTTAACTCAGATGATCATGTCAATGTTCTTGACCCACGCCAAGCAATTGCTTCCCAAATGGAGAAACACATGTGAGGAGAGGCTGGCCTCTCGCCCAGCTGACCAACACTGGCATTAACTGCTCCTACTGTAAACCTCTCTTCCCCAGCCTCTGTATCCCCACGTCACATGGGAGGAACCCCAAATGCTTCCTGTAGTGTGCCCCTGATGCTTTATTTTGGCCCAGTGAACATGCGAGTCCCCAGTAAGCGACTGACCCCTGCTTCCACTCCTTCTGTCCTAATACTCCCCCTGCACCCTTCCCCCGCTGTGCTGGCTGCTTCTGGCTACCCCTTATGCTTCCATCCCCCCACCCCCTGCCACAACTGGCTGGTCCCCCTTTATCTTTAGACATATGCACTGATCTGCCAGACCTGCAGTTTCATTTCCCCTAAATATGCTGTGCTAAGACAGCCAGCAGGCACCAGAGAGTTTGCAGTTCTCAAGTGACTGATTTAAAGCAGCAATACTGGGAGATTTCTTTTTTTCTAGGAAATGTAATTGCCAAGTAGAAAGAATAAAGGTATTAGGCTCAGTCTTTTTCATTTGAATGCATACATTCCTTTCTTTAGTCAAAATAAGAGGGCAGTTTCATAAGAGGCCACCTCACTGGTGTAGCGAGGATGTGCATCAATTTCAAAGGAAAATATCCACCAAGTACACGCAATCACTTATCCACTGATTATGAGTAGTATGCACCAATTCTGCTAACTTATTTTGCATACATACGCACATATTTTATAAAGGGTGCATGTAAATGCCAACCCCTAGCCAACTCTGCCCCTCATAACACCTCCAATTTGGGTAAATTTATGCATATACAAGCATCATTTTACTCACATATAGTTCAATTTTAAAAGAAGCCGTTCCTGTTTATAGACCTTTGCTTTATGAGGGCAATTTTATAGTGTTGTGCCTAGTTAGCATGTATTTTCACATGCCTATTTTATATAAGTCAAGTACATTTATGCTTGACTTTATCAAATACTAGCGTTAACTGTCAGAAAATGTGCCTTAAGTTCACGTGTGAAGACTTAAGCAGCCCGAGAGCTGGACTAGGTTACTGTAAGTAAATTACAGTATTTTGTAATTAATGCATGTACTGACTTGCACCGCCCAGGCGCACTCCCACAGTGAAAGCAGGCATGTACTTTCACACTGGTTGGCATCTTATAAGAGGTCACTGATGCGTAAGTAGTCACATGTATAAATGACGACTAAAATACCAACATTTGCATGTGGTGTTGACACCTAAAACTAGACCTTTAAAGTTACCCCTAAATATAATTAATCTGGGGCCGTCTTACTAAACGGTGATAAGGTTTTAAAGTTATTGTGCAGTAACTTAAAATCTGCATTAGCATTTGTAGCATTTTCCCATTCAGCACAGAAATTTTTTGAATGCACGTTAACTTCATTGCAGATAAATGATGCAATTAGCTAGATCTATTGAGGAGGCAATAACTGTGCCATGCTATCTGCCACGTTAACAGTTAATGCATGGTAACTACCTTGGCATTATCTGTAAAGTGTATTTCCTATACATTCCATGCCCTGTTCCACGTTAGCTGTCAATGAAGCGATTACCACACATTAACTGCTAGAATGCCGTGTGAATATATCAAGCTAATGAGTGCTAACAGTTAGCAGTTAATGAAGGAGCCCATTAGAGTGGTGCTGAGGTGCGCAGCTAGCACGCAGATACAGGTAAAGTACAAATACAGTCTACACAACTGAAACATGACAATTCTTGAGGTGTTGCTGTACTAAAAGCCCTCCCTTCCAAAATGAAGTGTGAAAGGATAGCAAGCATATTGGGGCAAAAAAAGAAAACGGCCTTAGCAATAAAATGCAAAGAAGAAAGTGAGGAATAATTTAATTCTGACTCTCAGTGTAAAATTGTTTGCATATTTAATCCCATGGAAGCTGGTTAAGGTTACACATAGTCATCCATAGTACTTGAAAAGCAGAAGGCTGTTTAGTCTAGCTGTATTTGAAGAGTTCATTGGAGTGCATGCTCAGAATATATACTACAGGACATGTTTACTAATGGGCACACCATCTGCCCACGTTTGAGGCCTGACGGAAGCATAGCGGCCCATGCTAACTATTGAGGTCATGCCCAGTATATCCTCCTGCAGCCACATGGCACTGAGCAAACCAGCAGATGGGTGCATTTACCGCCACTCCTTGAGGGGGTGGTAAGAGCACCTGCACTAAGGCAACAGTTGTGGTCAATGCGTACCAATGCACCCCTAACCATCCAGTCCTCACCCCATCGTGCACTAAGGAGTTAGCAAGGGATTTTGCCACAGCATCCTGCGCTGATGAATGCATGTCACACTTGGCGCATGGTAAATCCCACTCTAACCCTTAGGGCAGCTTAGTAAACCTGCCCCTCTACTTCAGAAAGATAGTGGTGGCTGGCTCCAGCAAGGTGATAAGAAGAAAGTAAAGGCCAAAAATAGCACAATCTAATGACACCCAAGCAAAAAGTGGGATATCAAGATTTTAATAAACATAAAGATTAGCGAACAGGTGGTTTGGTACTAGTAGGCTACAGTGCCCCCTATAAGACAAATGGATTAGTGCAATATTTGCAAGAACACCACACTAGGATGTGCATTTTTTAGCATGCATTGAGTTTAACATACCTGAAAAAATGTTATGCAATAGGATCTAGTTACTAATACCGTGAGTTACTGGTGCTGATACAATAGCACATGTTAGTAACTAGTTGTTAGTGTATTCTAGAATTTGATAGGAAGACACAGAGGAAATGGGAGAAGGATTAAATATCAAAAGTTGCATGCTTATTTGCCCAGAATGGCAAAGACCCAAGAAGAGAACAAAAAACAACTTGGATAAGGTAGGATATTCTGCAGGGTTTAGTAGACAGCTAGGGAATATCCTTAGCATTGTAACCCAGAATAATGAAGCAGAATGAATCCACTAGTTTGGGGGGGATGGTGCCATCATCTCCTGTGTTTCAATCTGTTATAGCTAATCATTTTTGAGTAATGTTTCTTCCTCCTCTCTTAGATTGCAGTTGCATTTACAAGCAAGGAGATTTGTTTCTACGATTTGAATTCCAAACATGAGTTTTCTTGTCAGTACAAATTAAAGGGCTTAAAAGGAACACCAATATGTATGGATTATTGGTACAATCCTGATGATGGCAACGAAGCTGTTCTTACATTCGGGAATGTTTGTGGCCAGGTAAATAAAACCAAAAGAGAAACTGAAGCCTCCCAATGTTCACACAAAGTAGGATAAGACAAGTAATGGCAATCGTGAAATCCAGTTTGTGGGACTGGACAGTTTCTAAATCACCTGAACACAAGACCAGCTGCAATTGTTTGTCTGTGATAGGAGGTCACTGACAGAGAGACACTTGGAAGGACATGAAGTACAGCAATGCCTAAAAAAAATTTAAAAAATACAGAAAAGGCAAAATACAAATGGCGTTTATTCCATACTAGAGTCTTGCTTCATTGAAAAAACAATTGATATGTGATATTTGCAGAGCACATACATTGTATACCTATGCATATGAAGGGCTGCTGCTACCATCAGGAAAACTAGGCGGTTGCCTAGATCAATGGCCCTCCGAGGGTGCAATTGCTGCCGCCCCTCTCCAAGGCCTGTAGTGGCGCAATGGTTCTAAAACTGTGACTCGGTGCTTACTTAAAGGCTTTGGTGCTGTGCCATGGTATCTGCGTGCTTTCTTCAAACCAGAAGTCTGTATCTTGTGTGTGTGTGGGGGGGGGGGGGGGGGGATGGAAGATACTGATGATCGAGAGCAGAAACTACAAGGCAGCACCGGTGAGTTAAAGTAAGTGCTGCCACTGAGGGCCCCAGAGAGAGGGGTGGCAGCAGCAGCAATAGGCATCCCCAGACGTCCAGCGCTCTAGGTGATGGCCTATTTCGCCTAATGGAAGTGCCAGCCTTACCAAAGGAGGTAGTATATGTAAATCTCTCTGCATATTCATTGTGAATATCCTGAAAACCCGACTCGCTGGGAAGCCCCCAGGACAGGTTTGGGAAATGCTGGCCTAGGAGGTTAAGACAATTTCTGCCTTTTCATTTTCCAATGCTTCACTTCCTCATAGGTCCAAGCCCTTGGTTTCACTACAGCACTCATTTCCTTGTTTGAACGGCCTGATAGCTCCACGGGAGAACAAGATTCAGTTGTCACCATCAGCTGGCAGGAATTAGTCTCTGGACACCACAAGTGCTGCTATACTTTACAACACAAACTTCATGGCCAAGACTGGGTTCGGCAAGGTAATGAGCTAAAGACACCTAGAAAAGATTGACTAATGTGCACTATAGCACTGATGTGCATGAAGGTACGTTAATGTTAACATATTTACCACATTGATTTACCATGGGTCCCATTTTATGCAAAGGATTCTATTAACTAATAATAAGTGGAATTTTACAAATGACTTCCATGTGCAATCTGAGATGTCCAAGCCAGAACATCTGGGGAAAAAAAGCAAACACTTCCAAGCTCAGGCACCATCTCACAAATGAGGATGTGTCCAATATAGACATCTGCAGGGGCATCTACATAGATGTTTGCAGAATATTAGTCCAGGCCATAGACATCTAGGAATGGTATAATGGTTAGAGTAGTGGGCTGGGATCAGGAAAGTGAAGGTTCAAATCCTACTGCTGCTATCATTGTGAGGATGGTGGAGTGACGTCTTCTCTACACCCTCTGAATGTTTTTTTGGCCAAAACAAGCACTTTCTTATGGCCTATTCATGCCTGGACCAGGTATAACCTTAGACGTGACTCTGGATATCCAGGACATTTCTGAGATCAGGCAGTGATGATCAGGTTCATAGGAACACTCCACATGCCTTCATTCAGACTTGGACATCCTCACACTGGCGACTTCCACAGACCCGGCTTCTAAAATGCCTCTAGAGACATCTCCATGTTTTAGACATCTCTATGCCCATTTTCACAGGTCAAAAGCACGAAGAGAGCTTCTAAAATAACCCCAGTGTGTGTGGTGGTGTTAACTCTTGCTAACACGGTTGGGCACATTTAGTAAATCTAGCCTCACATACTAATCTATACTGTAACTAGAACAAAACATTTTCAAATAAAATAGTTTATTTTGCTTAGAAAAAAATAATCCAGAAATTAGCATCTCATAGAAGTTCAATGACTTAAAAAAACAAAACAAAAAGCATGGGATCAACACAGAGGATCTCTAAAGGTAAAAAGTGGACTGTTGTAGTTGTTGATATGGAAGGACAGACTAGATAGGCCATGTGGTCTTTTTCTGTCATCATGTTTCTATGTTTCTATGACTTGCTCAGATGACCATACCCATTAAGGGCCTGATTATATAAAGACTGGTTTAGCACAGGGGTCCACAAACCAGTCCTGGAGGGCTGCAATCCTGCCCGGTATCTCGTATGCATATTCATTAGGCATATCCTGAAAACCTGACTGTTTTGCGTCCCTCCAAGACTGGATTTGGAAACCCCTGGTTTAGTGCACACCTTTTCATTAATCTTTTTGAATACCAGCTCTTTTGAAAGCCCACGTCAAGGTTCATGAAATATATACAAAAACACAACGCATGAGTCAAACATATATAATAAAACAAATCAATATAAATAATTAAGCACAAATCAGAGAAAATCTCAGGCTGATCAGCTGATCCCATTGCTTTTTTCCTCCTTTCAGCTTCATTTCACGTCCTCTAATTTTATAGCTTGTGATAAGGAAGCTTATCATAGCTCAGGAAGGAGCTATAGAAAAGGTGAAGTGACTCTGAACAAGCAACCTGTCAGTTCTGGTAGAAATATGAAAACAGAATTTTGCCATAAAAGACTACCAGTCCCAGAATGCACCAGGTTTCCAACAGCCATTAGAGGAGCTGAAGTGAGGAAAGGTGTGTTCAATCAGGAGGGCTATGAGGTAATCCCTAAGCACTCATCTCAAAGGGCAGGGCCTGATTCAGCACAGCTGCGCTGTGTTAGGGAGGATCACTCATCTAAGCAGAATAAGAGTAGAGTTTATTCTACAGATGACCATCTTCATGATCACCTTGGATATCCAGAGAATTGTCCTCAGTATCCTGAGAATCAGCTTGAGTTTGATCATCAGTTTCATCTGAAGGATCATCAGAAGCAGAAGCCAAACCGGACGGACAGAGAGGGAAAGAGACCCTTTGGAAGAAGGAAGAGAAAAGCCTTTGAGAGCTCTAGAAGAGTCCAAAGCAGTACGTATACTGGGAGGTATTCCAAGGGCCAGCATACACCATTGGACTGGGGAAAGCCAGAGGAATGGTGCTGCAGAGCTAGGAATCACCAGAGGCTACCTGTGAGGGAGACGGCTGCACGTGGAAGGGACCCTAAGACCTGTGCCAGAAGGTATGTGAAGAGAGATCCAGTGTCCAGGGATCTGGATTGGAAGGCTGGACATAAGAACTGGACTACATACTGGCCAGGCTATATAGAGAGGAACTCTAGCAGCAATGGAAGCTCAGGTATGAACACTGATCTATGCCCTAGCTATAACCTTGAAAGACAGCAGGGAAACAAGTATTCTCCTGAAAATGCTCCATTGAGAGATTCATCTGTGCCAATCCATGATATTGAACCCATGCTTGTTGAACAAGGGGGAATAATAGCAGATGAGGATCCTGTTTATATGGACTGCTCTCTATCTAAACTCCGTTGGTAACTTTCTGTTATAAAGTACAGCAACCATCACAAAGAAATACAAATTTGTTCTTTAATCTACTCAGAAAAGCTCCTGAAGCAGGATTTGACCCACACAGTGGAAGGCAAGCCAGCTAAGGGGTTTCAGCTGGTAACTGCTAGCAATTAAGCCTTACCTAATTGCTTGTGAGCTGGGAGAGAATCACTTCTGTATCTATGTGGGAAGTAATCAGAAGTTAACCTGAAAAGAACAGTTTGTTTCTTGCTTTGTGGCTTTTCATTTGTTGTTTTCCTGATTTTGACTTTGTTTTTCCAAGTTAACACTGAAAGCAAGTAACCTAATTTATGTGCTACCAAGCATATCTGTGTTGGGAGAAATAACCCCATAAATAAATATCTTATTGGCTTTACCCAAGAGCACAACTAAATTATTGTCAGCAGCTGTGTCTGGTGTGAATGAACTACATTGCCCACAATACCTTGCAAATCATATAGAAATATGCACTTGCCAAGAGTGTGAAGATTCTCACCCAGGCAGCCGTCTGACAAGCTTCCCGTCTTTGAAAAGGTTTCTTTGCTCTTGAGTACCTTTCAAGTATTTAAACGTCTGCATCATATCTCCCCTACCCCTCCTTTTTTCTAAGGTAGACATATTCAGAAGCCCAAAGCCCCACAGATGCACATGCCCCCCCCCCCTCCGCTAACTTAAGGGAGGCATGTGCATCGGTTCCCTTACAGTGCAAAGATGCAGCACCGAGCAAGCCAGCAGGCAGGTGCACTTCATGCCATCCATTGAGATGGCGTTAAATGTACCCACGCTAACAGCTGTAAGCACAGTTGGCACTAGCTAACACCCACACTAACTGCGAATTGCCGTCAATGCCTACGCTCCTCCTTTCCTTCATATCTTCTTGTCTGTACTCTTTTAGTATATTTGTCTTAACTACAATGTAAGCTCCATGGAGTATGATCTCTTTGGGCTCCTTTTACTAAAGTTTGCTAAGATTTTACACTTGATGTGCGAACCAAATGCATGTTAAATGCACAGCCTCCACGTTAGCTGTCAGGAGCCCGACCAGCATGTCGTGGCACATAATGCTGTGATGCAAACTCTAACGTGAGCTCCTTAAAGGTGAGTTCATCCAGTGGTTCCCACAGAAGTGTCCTTAGGCGACCTTGCATTAAGAGCTACATTGCCACTCAGCATGTGGCAGTTGCCCTGGCATTAGTGGTGATGACCTCTCCATGCTCACACTCCACCCATTCTCTGTCTCATGCCATGATTGGTGATTACCATGCATTTTAACATAGAAACGGAAATATGACAGCAGAAAAAGACCCACATGGCCTATCTAGTCTGTCCTTCCATATCAACTACAATAGTCCCCTTTTTTCCTTTAGAGATCTTCTATGTTGGTCCCATGCTTTTTTGAATTCAGATACTGTCCTCATCTCTACCACCTCCACTGTGAGACTATTCCATGGATCCACCACTCTTTCCATAAAGAAATATTTCCACATATTACTCCTGAATCTATCCCCTTTCACCCCCATCCTATGTCACCTCATAGTGGAGCTTGCTTTCAATCGAAAAAGGCATTTAAACGTCTCTATCATATCTCCTCTATCCCACCTTTCCTCTAATGTATACATATTAAGATCTTTAAGTCTGTCCTCATATGCTTTATAATGAAGACCACAAACCATTTTAGTAGCCATCTCTGCACTGACTCCATCCTGTTTATATCCTTTTGAAGGTGTGGTCTCCAGAACTGCACACAGTACTCCAAATGAGGTCATACCAGAGACCTATACAGAGACACTATCACCACCTTTTTTTCTGCTGGCCATTCCTCTCCCTATGCACCCAAGTATCCTTCTGGATTTTGCTGTCACCTTTTCTACCTGTTTAGCCACTTTAAGATGATCAGAAACAATCACGCCCAGGTCCCGCTCTTTCATGTACAGAAGTACTTCGCCCCCTACACTGAACCACTCCCTTGGATTTTTGCAGCCCAAGTGCATGACACTGCATTTTTTAGCATTAAATCTTAGCTGCCAAATTCTTGACCATTCCTCGAGCTTAGCTAGATCCCTCCTTGTTATCTACTCCTTCCTGGGTGTCTACTCTGGCAGATTTTGGTATCATCCACAAACAGACAAACGTTACCTGACAGCCCTTCCACAATATCACTAACAAAGATATTAAAAAGAATCAGACCAAGGACAGATCCCTGCGGCACACCACTAGTAACTTCCTTCTCAGAGTGAGCTTCATTTACCTGTACCCTTTGTTGCCTCCCACTCAACTAATTTCTAACCCAGTCAATCACTTTACGGTCCATCTCTAGGGTGCTCAGTTTGTTTATAAGTTACCTGTGTGGAACAGTGTCAAAGGCTTTACTGAAATCTAAATACACCACATCTAGGGCTCTCCCTTGGTCCAACTCCCTGGTTACCCAGTCACAGAAATCAATCAGATTTGTCTGACAAGACCTGCCTCTGGTGAATCCATGCTGCCTCGGATCCTGTAATCCGTTGGACTCCAGAAACCTCACAATTCTCCCTTTTAGTAGTGTTTCCAATAATTTACTCACCACAGAGGTTAAACTAGCCAGCTGCAGTTTTCAACCTCATTCTTACTTCCATTTTTGTGTAGAAGGATCATATGTGCCTTTTTCCAGTCCTCTGGGATCACTCCCGACTCCAAAGAAGCATTGAAAAGGTGTTTGGCATCCCTGCAGGTTAGTGTGTCTTACAACACATGGTAACTGGCCACAAGGCTTTAGTAAAAGGAGCCCTTTGTTTATGTGAATCTATACAGTGCTACAAACATTTACTAGTCCTTTAGAAACGATAAATAGTAGTACTAGGGCTCTCCTGATGCATTGTAGTTTTACAACAGTACTCGCATCTGGAATTTTTGAACCCAGCCTGTTCTCTGTGGCCCTGTTCACTATCGGACTCTTTTGTAGCATTCAGAACATTACTATCTGGCCTTTTGTTTGCACCATTGCTGCTAAGCAAGGTTACCTTGACTTGAATTCTCATCGCAAGATGTGCAAATAAGCTGTAATCACTTAGAAATGATTTGTAATGTATTCAGATGTATCCTTTCATCCATTAACTCGCCTATAGTTCATGGTAATTTGGACAAACAAAGAACGGGCAAAGGACAGCTTAGGGTAACATTCATATTTTTCAATTATGCTACACAATCCTAATTGGAACATAAGCCAAAGGCCTTCAGTGATCGTCACATAAGCTAGTTTATGGATGGTTGCTACAGTAACTAGAATGGTACACACCGCTCTGTGCATTGTACTGTAACAACATATATCACATACCCATACTGTCAAGATAATGTCTGTGTCATAAACATTGACAAAGAAATCATTGTACCTCCTGACCTTGCTTGCTAACTAAAACCAAAGCCATTGGTGTTATGAGATATTTAGTGTTCATACTATTTACTTTCTGAAATTGCATTTTGTTGTATTTGTAAGTATCATGCTAGCCTACATTAAAATAAAGGACCCTATTTACTAATATGCATTAGCTGTTTAATCTGGAGATTACTGTGATTGTTAAGTGCCGTTGAGTCTATCGACTCTCTAGTGTAATACAGAAGCACAGGCAGAGCCTATGGAAGTAGAAAGAAAGGTGGATTTTACCTTTAAAAATGACAGTCAGCCAACACACACAGCTCAGAGTCTGCACAAGGGAAGCAAGCAGGGAGAGGGAGCAGTTGAGCTGACACACCCAGGCTCTGACGTAGCAGCAAGCTTGGAGTTTGATTACTCTCACCTGCTTAGAAAAGCCGAGCCAAGCTTCGGAGAGGGAAAATATAAACGCTGCTCAGTAGCTCCAGGAAGGGAGGAGAAGGAGGCAGAGAAGGAGGGAAGCGGAAGGCCTGGCAGAGAACAAAGAGGTGGAAGGAGTGGCAGAGAAGGAAGCAGTGGCCAAGAAGGAGAGACTGGCACACGGAGAGCTTCAGAGAGATGGAGAGGCTCAGAGACTTCAGAAGGTTGGAGACTGTGAAGAACCTGGTTGTAGTTCGGGAAGTGAGACTAACCGAGCAGAAGGAGAGAAGGCACAGCCAGTTACTAGGAACCTGCCTAGACGGAGAGAGTTGGGAGCCCTTCAGATCTCACTGCCGGAGGAAAGGTCTCAAGGTCTATACAGGTGGGAACCTAACACTAAACCAGGGAAGTCAAGAAGCTCAGCTTCTACTAGAGAGCTAGGGCAATGCTCTAGTCTGGATTTGAATGCAGAAAGTTATAAAGCATTTCCTAGCAGCTGGAGAGGGCTAGGGGAGGGCCAGGGAAGAATCTCCACAGCCACAAGCCTTACAAGACCTCACCCTCTAGAACTGTACCCAGGGGAAGCGCCCCAGTTCTTAGAGAGAGGTCATTCCAAGCCTAGCAGAAACAGCTTAAAACAAAATTCAGTAAGCTCTGAGGTTGAGGATATGCAATGGGAATTTACTTCTGCTGACTCAGAAGCAATTCCAATGGATTGTACACTCTGCCTGGCAGACAACATAAAATCCCTTCGCTAAAGATTGTGTGAATGAGCTGAGGGAAAGCAAAGAAAAAGAAGTCTTTTTCTTTAAGGAAAAAGAAGAAGCTGTTTTGTTTTACTACTTTGTTATATGGAAAAATGCCTTACACGTTTTGGAAGCCAAGAGTATGAAAATACAGCTATTTTGTTGTGTACATAACCTTCAAGCAAAAGCTCCTGTAAAGAGTACCGTTTTGTTCTGCACTAAGTCTGTTTGGGAAGGGGAATAAATTTGTCAACTTTTGCCTAACACTCGACTCATGGCTATCCTTTTATCAGAGGACTAAAAACTACCACTCCCATAAGGCATGGCGGGAGTAAAGCTATAGTCATTTTCTGCATAAAGGACATCATGGCAGCCCCAACCCTCTGACCCCTAGGCAGAGGGCTGGGGGGCGTATGACACTAGATAGTTGTCCTAAACTGTTTTCGGTTTTCAGTCAGGCAGCTAATTGTTGACAGAGTGGCACCCATAGCTGCTGTTGTATCGATCCATCTCATTGCTGGCCTTCCTGTTGGGTTGACCTTCTACCTTGCCAAGCATGATATCTTTCTCTATTGATAGAAACATAGAAATATGACAACAGAAAAAGACCACATGGCCTATCTAGTCTGTCCTTCCATATCAACAACTACAACAGTCCCCTTTTTACCTTTAGAGATCCTCTGTGTTTGTCCCATGCTTTTTTGAATTCAGTTACTGTCCTCATCTCTACCACCTCCACTGGGAGACTATTCCACGGATCCACTACTCTTTCCATAAAGAGATATTTCCGCATATCACTCCTGAATATATCTCCCGTCACCCTCATCCCATGTCCCCTCATAGCAGAACTTGCTTTCAATTGAAAGAGGATCTCTCCCTGAACATTTATGCCACGGAGGTATTTAAACATCTCAATCATATCACCTCTATCCCGCCTTTCCTCTATGGTGTACATATTAAGATCCTTAAGTCTGTCCTCATATGCTTTATAATGAAGACCACTAATCATTTTAGTAGCCATCCTCTGCACCTACTCCATCCTGTTCACATCCTGGTCTCAAGAATTGCACACTATACTCCAAATGAGGTTGCACCAAAGACTTATACTCTCTAATGATGTCCAAAGTATGAAAGTCGAAGTCTTGCCATCTGAGCTTCTAAAAAAAAAAGCTTAGGTTTGATCTCCTCTAGTACCGACTGGTTTATTTTTCGGGCAGTCCATGGTATACACAGTATTCGTTGCCAGCACTATAATTCAAAGGCATCCATTTTCTTCCTGTATCTTTTTCACTGTCCAGCTTTCGCATCCATATGATATTGAAAATATCATGGCTTGAATGAGTCGAATCTTTGTATGGAGAGAGAGACATCTCCTTTCTGAAGAATCTTGTCTAGGTCCTTCATAGCCATTCTGCCAAGAGCAATGCATTGTCATATTTCTTGACTGCTTGTTGTTTCTTTATTGATAGTTGATCAAAGTAGGATAACATTGTCCACTATTTTGATTTCTTCTCCAATGATGAACTTATTGATTTTGCCAGTTGTCAGGATCTTTGTCTCCTTTACATTAAGGTGCAGGCCCATTTTAAGTCTATTTTTCTTGATCTTGAGAAGCAAATGTTTCAGATCATCTTCACTTTCATCCAGTAAAGTATCAGCATAGCGAAGGTTGTTGAGTCTTCCACCAATCTTCACACCTCAGTTGTCTGTACCTTTTTCAGAAATTGTCTTTGGTATTGTTTGGTTTTTACTGAAGGGTTAGTGCAAATAAGCCATTTCCTTTACTTTCATTTCCATGGGGGGGTGCCAAAATCGATTTCACTTTCTCTGTGGAGCTTGGTGTTTTGAAAATTTTGCAGACTCGTGAAACAATGATGTCATTTTTAAAGAGAGGAAGGTAAAACAATTTGAGATTAAACGTGGAAGGAGCTGGGTGCCTGCAGTACAATATGTCAATTTTCTAGCTCCTCAGGCACTTCTTATGTTTAAGAATAATCCGTGCAAGATTTCTATAGCAGTGTTTTAACTTTCTACAATACCCTATCCTCACACTCTAAAATGAAATCATTTATCGGTATTTGATTTTACTTTCAAATAGACACGAGGACTGCAATGCAATGTGTGCCTTTGAGTCAGTCCTGACTCCTGGCGACCCAGAAGCTCCTGGGTTTTCTTGGCAGTGTCACTGGAAGTAGATTGCCAGGCCTTTCTTCTGAGGCAATGGAGGGTTAAGTGACTTGCCCAAGGCCACAAGGAGTGCTAGTGGGAATTAAACCCTGGTTGCTTGGTTACCAAGCCAGTGTTCTAACCACTAGGCTACTCCTCCACTCACGAGGGTTATAAATACTTATATTCAACAAATGCATAGTCACTGTAATATATGCAGACAGGGCCAATGTTAGGGCTCCTGGCACCTCCCTGTAACCTATAGATCGGCGCCCCCTCCCTCATTATTATTAATCCACCTCAATGTGTGGCGTTAGTTGCACCCGTAGGGTTTTGCCATGTTGAAGAGCAGTAACTGCAAGGGGATGCAGCTGCCTTTCTGCAGTTGGCCTACAGACCCACGCTGGTAATGCAGCCCACCTGTGTTACTAGCATGGAGCTTAGGAAACATGTCGTTAAATGCGACAAATAAGGGGCTCAATAGCACCAATGCAGCACTTCCCACTTCCACAAAAGCAACTTGGTGGCTCCACCTTCACAAAAACAAGAGATGCTCGGAGGCCCCTACAAAGCATTTTCCACCTTCACAAAACAAGAGGGGCTTTGTGACCCCCAACACAACACCTTCCACTCCAACACAAACACCAAGAGGGGCTTAGCTACCTCGACATAACTCCTGAAACTGCACACTGGACCAGCATGGTGTTAATGTAAATATATATTGTGCAAAAGAACAAAGGAAATACAAGATGGAAAACCAAGGAACTAAAAGAAAAAGCGAGAACCACAGCGCAGTTTATAACACCAAATTATAAAATTATACTTTTCATTTTGTTGCTATAAACTGCATTATGGTTCTCACTTTTTCTTTTTGAACATATATTCTGCATCCAAGAAACCCCTCCCTCGCCAATGGGTACAGAGCAGAATTAGGACATTTACCTATAGAACCAGGGCCAGCCCAGGGGTTTCAGCCATCCTAAGCAGAAATCCTGGCCGAGCCATCCCTCCCCCCCTGCCAGGCCACACTGCCCCCCCCCCCCCCACCGAGCCACGCCACTGCCCCCTGCTGCTGCTGATTCCATCTTGGGGGGGAGGCAGGTGGCAGTGCTGGCTGTATGTTAAAAGTGGCAACTTTGTGCCACTGCTTTGTTGCTGCGGCAGGCCATGTGTTTCAGCACACATGACCTGCCGCTTCTGACCCCCTGCCGACAGTAAGTTGCGTCAGAGGAGGATCAGAAGCAGCAGATCATGTGTGCCAAGGCACATGGCCTGCCACGGGCAACAAAATGGCAGCATAATTCTGCCCACGGCTGTCTAGCTCGCCTAGTGGAAGGGCCGGCCCTGCATAGAATTTAATATATTAAAATAACAATCTGATTCTGGTCATCTCAGTGACAACACCATAAACATTCTCCAGTACCAGGCATATTGTGAACTAGTATAAAACTCTACAAAGGTCATCGAGGAACTACAGAGCAAATCTACTATACCATACCAGCACCAATTTCTAAAACTCGCACAGCAAGGAGTCTACACAGAAAAAAAACAGAACTGTAAATATTGCAGTGGGCCTTAAAACATCCATTCACTTATTTTAAAAGTTGAATAAGTCAGATTACTACAATACAGATCACTATGTACCAACTCCATTTTAACAGAACACCTGGTGTTGATTACACACTCAGAACACAGACCCTCACCAATTACGGAATAAGTAACCACAACCTAAAATTAAAATAAATATGTAGACAAAATTAAACTAAAACCCTAAGAAGCCAGACTGCATGCAGTGCAACACCAGAGAAAGAGAGATGCATTTACCCATACTGTGCAAAACAGAAAGCGCAATGTCTAATCACTAAATTGAAAATATATATATTTTTTTATCTTTGTTGTCTGACCATTTTATTCTCTGATCATGCTGATCCTAGTCTGAAGTTTCTGCTTTCCTCTGTCTTCTCTTAGCTCTTTCTACGGTCTCTAGGCCATCTGCCATTTCTTGTCTTCCTTTTTCTCTTCTTCCTTACATCTTGGATACTGATCTTTTCCTTTCAGCTTTTTCATTTATTTTTTTCTCTGTCCTCTCAGATTTCACTTCTCCGTACTATCCTGTCCCCAGTCCCTCTCTTTTTTTCTTACTCCATCTACCTACCAGCTTTCAACCCTCACCCCAGTCCTCCCATTCCCCACCTCTTCTTCCCTGATCCATTATTCCCCAGTCTTTCAATCATTCTCTCTCTCCCCCCTCCATGTCTAAGATCCCTCCCCATCCCCCAACCCCCCCAGTCTCTCTCTCTCTCTCTCACTTTGTCTTCCCCTCCATCTAGTATCTCCGTACTCCCTCTGTCCCCCTCTCACTTACTATCCTGTGTCCAGCATGTCTTCCTCTCCATTCCTCCCCCACCATGCCCAGCATTTCTCCCTCTCCATTCCTTTCCCCCCTGTGCCAGAATTAGAACAGTTTTCAAGAACACTTAGTTAAAGTGCTCTTGTGTCGATGTTCTCTCATAGCAATATGATTTGTAAAAACTGTTTTGCAAATCAGCATAAGATGATTCCACTTCTGGGAAGGTTTTAGCTGTACAGGCAATGTTCCCTCTAATTTTCTGTAGGCTGTGTGCACATAAAATATCAGCCGTGCAGCTTTAAAAGGAAGGTTACATTTTTGTGCGCAACATAATGACACTCGGAGTGTTATACTTTAAAATTTGTCTACACGTCAGAATACAGTATGTACACCACATTGATTGCACTAGAAAATATTGTAGAACTTGTGAAAACCGTAAATACACAACAACTTTTAAATTTTAAGACGTCTGTGTTTTCTATCAGAATCAGAACCGTAATTTTTGTGCGCTCTGTTGTAAAGTATGTGCGCTCGCTTGGCGAGGTGTGTGCACGCGCACACGCGCACAGCTTAGAGGGAACAGTGTGTACAGGTAACAACAACTCTGGTCCTTCTGCAATAGTGCATATGAGAAGTTAATACAATTATTTTCTTTTTCCCTTCATTAGTGAGTTACAGTTTTCATCTGGAAGCCTTTATTTCCTGTACAAATAGTAGCAGGAACACAGTGGTACTCGCCTGGAGAGAAAAAGGAAAACCTCTTTTGAGGACTACATCTATGAGCATCAGTCAAGGAGTAAATGCTTTCGACTGCCACTCTGGACTCAACTTGATAGGTAGGAGAAGCAGATACTGTGTAGCACATGTCTATGGCTTGCTACAAATCTGTTAGGGGATCCCAGCCAATGAGACTAAGCCCACGAGTGGATCCAGGAGACTTGTAGATTGGTTTCAAGGTAGCTCCACTCCAATCAGGTAGGAAAATGAAGGTCACAAAGCTATTCAGTCAGATAATAACATGGAAATGATATTAAACATATAGCATCATCCTGACAGCATGATAGCTAAGAAAATAAAGCACATTTTTAGTTGAAATAATTTTATCCTGGACTGGATTGTTGAAATACAGGTTGTGAATGGAGGCTTAAGAATCGGTACCAGATCCCGCAGTATATAATTTTTCAATGAACTATGACAGATTACTCTGGGGATGATATTTGTATGTACAATGTGCCAAATGCTTTTCTAGTAATTGCTGCTGTCGGCCAAAAAATATCCGACCAGTGTAAAAGACGGCAAAGCATTGAAATGGATCTTCTATATTCAAAGTTCACGTGAGTATGTGCTACAGGGACTCGCTTCCTCCAGCCAAAACAAAGTCCTAAAATACATTTTAAACGAGGAAGGACGGAAGCAATCATCCTGGAAAATGGCTATTAAAGCTTTGCTTTGGGATGATAATCTCTTCCTTGGAGTTTGTTGACATGCGGTAAATATGTGCTGTGCTGTGCTTATTTCCGAGGCCTTTTCTTTACTACCCTTTAGGTATGCCCTTATTAGATATGCAGAGTTATGTGTTGCATGCTCATATTTTGTTGTTTAGTGGAAATTTCTAATGAGTGTTACTGACCAGTTCTTAATGCACAAAAGTTTCATAAGACTGCTGAACAGCAATCTGTAATTAAAAAGGAAATCTTGTAAATCACATGGAAGCTGTGTCTGCAAAATGAAACTTGACCTAACTCTCTCTTCATTGCAGATCAGTCACAAAGAGGCTATCTCGCTGACTGAGCAATAAACATAAGATGCTGTTTGTCCTATGGTACACCGTTACTCTAAGGGGCATGTTTGCTAAGCCCTGTGCTGGTAATGCGCATGTGGCTGTGTTACCAGTATGAGTGTCTGGCTAACTGCAGAGGGTTCATACATCCATCCTCCTGCACTTAGTGCATGAAAGCCGCAGAGTAAACTAAATGTCACCCATTGAGATGGTGTTAATTGCACCTGTGCTGAGCATGGGTCACTAACACCCAGGCTAGCCGTGATCCACTGGGAACCCCCGTGTTCTGCCCAGTCTCCCTCCCAATGCTTGATGCATGGGTAATGTGAGTTTTTAGGGCAGCGCTGAAACCACGCATTAACCTCATGTTAGCCTGGCAGCACACTTTAGTAAACATGCCCCTAAGTGACTTACAGTAAAGTCCTATGATAAAGACCTGTTCAGTCCATCTAGTCTGCCTACTAAGGTGGTTAGAGTGGTTGCACCTACCGCCCCGTGTAGGTCCACTCCCTTGACCATAAACCATGGTATAATCCCTGCAGCACCTTAACATTTTTAGTTCCTTGCGCTTCATGACATATAGTTTTTATTTTAACCAACAGTGAGTGCTCAGTTCTAGAACCAGAGCTAGAAAATACAAAATATAACTGTACTTGTGCATATGTGCATTCCCATTACTAAACATTTATTTATTTCACACACACACACACACACATATATTCATATTTACTTGAAAATTGGGCCCAATATTCAAGATTTATGCTCCCAACTTTGAATTGGCCTCTGAAAATTTACTCAGGCTGAATGCCTAAACTTTTACTTAAAATTTCACTAAACTCCTAAATTTAGGAACATAAAAAGTAGGTGGCACTGGAGCAGATTTACAGTGGGGGGGGGGAACATTATGAGTTTAGCACTGATTTTTCAGCACTAGGCACTTAAATTAGGCTCATAAATATATGCAAATGATTGGCAGGCTTAAATTTAGGTGTCTAAATTTTACGCTCTTATAAGCCCACTTAAGTCCCTAAATGTTATTTACTGTTCACATGTTCTATGTAAAGCTGTTCAGTTTATTATGTTTAATTGTGTTATATTAACCTTGTTCTTTGGAAAGTTATGTTAAGTTACGTTTACTGTAAACCGCCTTGATCTTTGGAAAGGCAGTATATAAGCCTTTCAAATAAATAAACTCCTAAATTAGGATTCATTTTCAGCTGAAAACTTAAGTTCCTAAGTGTAGCTGAAAATAGGGCACAAATTTAGGAGTGTTAACTTAGGAGCCTAAAGTTAGGAGCTCAGCTTTTTGTAAATATCAGGGGCCCAATTTTCGAAGGCCAGTACATGGCAACTTCCCTAGTTACCCATGTAAAGGCCTTATCTGGGATTTTCAAAGGGTACCTACATGGGTAGTGCCTTTCGAAAATCCTAGACAAATCCCTAACGTCCCTAGATGCTATCCTCAGCATTGGGGCATGTTAGGGGCATTCTGGGGCGGAGGAAGGGGCTACATGGGTAGCAGCGATTTTCAATGCTACCCGCTTAGTCCTCTGCGCCTTAATGATAGGCGAGGTTTTCCTCACCTATCTTTAAGTCACAGAGGCTATGCAGATAGCATCGAAAATCGTTGCTACCCATGTAGCCTCTGCAGCTGCTGGGGCATCCAGGCTAACCCGGATTTTCACTTCTGTCGCCATGGAAGTGAAAATCTGTGTTTATGGGATCAGCACGCAGGCTATGCGCCACCGTGGTGCATAGCTTGCCTAACTCAAAATCAGACCCCAGGTCCTTAAAACTTTAGTTAACATTGATCACATAGACAGGGCCAGCCATGAGGTAGGTGGTCGACCCGGGTGGGTGGCTTTGTGCTGCCGCTTTGTTGCCTATGGCTTCTGATCCCCCTCCAATGCAACTTAATATCAGAAGGGGCTCAGAAGTGGCAGGCTATGTGTGCTGAAGCACATGACCTGCCGCAGACAACAAAGCGGCAGCACAAAGCAACCACATGTAAAATACTGCCGCCGCTACCCGCCTCCCCCCAAGACAGAATCGGTGGCAGATGGGGGTGACAGTGCAGCTTGGAAGGGGCAACTTGGGGCAGGGGGTGTGACATGGCCAGATGTCTGCCTGGGACGACAGGAACCCTTGGGCCAGCCCTACACATTGAATGCAAAAGAAGAATGATGAATTTCAAATCTCATTAGGTTTTTGCCTTGCACCAGGAATAAACTTCCTGAGTCTGTGTGTCATGATCCCTCTATAGTCTTAATCAAGACCTGCCTAAAAGCCTTTTGAGGCTGCTTTTAACCCCTTACTCTCTTCAAGCACAGGTTGTTCTCAACCCTTTCCCATAATAAATCAAATCCCCTAATTTTCTCATTTGTTCTATCTCATGTGTGTACGTTACAGCACTGTGTGGAGATAATTTTAACAAGTCATACTGGTCTATTTATAAAATACCAACTGGTGTAAAACTAAGTTCTTTGGCATATACTTTACTGGTAGGAGTGCACATGGGCAAAGCATGCAAATAGCTTATTTTTCTTTAATGCCATCAAGTCAGTGTTGACTCCTAGGGGCTTGTTTACAAAGCCATGGTAGTGGTTAGCAGTTGTTATTGGAGCTGTGGCCCCATTGATTTCAATGGGGCCATGGCTCTGATAACAACTGTGAACTGCTACTGTGGCTTTGTAAACAAGCCCCCTAGTGACTCAGCTGCCTCTGGGTTTTCTTGGTAATGTATTACTGGAAGTAGATTGCCAGGCCTTTTCTATCAAAGCAATGGAGAGTAAAGTGGCTTGCCCAAGGTCACAAGGAGTGCCAGTGAGAATTGAACCCTTGATCTTCAGGTATTAGGCAGTTGCTCTAACCACTAGGCTACTCCTCCCTTACATAGCTTATAAAACATTATAATTTACACGTGTTCTTGAGAAATGTAGGTGAGGGCATTTACACTACTTCTAATGCACACGTCACAGGCACAGAAGCTTATACCAGCCCCAGGTCACTTATGCTAGTATTTCATAAAGAGAAATGCGTGCCTACATGTCTTTATTAAAATGGCTTAATACAACTACTTAAAACATGCTTTAATTAGGCCTCCCTTGTAAATGTACTGCCGCATATACAGTAGTGCTATAGAAATTTTAAGTGTTAATAGTAGTAACAGAGAAGAATTAAGCACCAAATAGCCCTTCAGTAGAAAATTTATGCTGTAACATATTTTGTTTCCTATTTCTCAATAGCTACTGCTGGTATTGATCACAAAGTTGGTCTGTGGAATCCATATGTTGTTTCTAAACCAACTGGAGTTCTACAAGGGAATATGGCCAGTGTAGTAGCCGTCCAGTTCATGGTGGGGCGAAAACTGCTCTTCAGCTTCTCTAAAGACAAGGTAAGTGCCATGTGCCTGTTTTATTTCTTTGTGTAAAGTGATCAAGCTTAGGGTGATCTTGGAAGGGCACAGCCATTAGTCATAAGTGCAAAACATCGCCAAGTTGTTTCGCTAAGGCTATCACAGCAGACATGGTCCCAATGCAGTACGTGTCTTTTCAGCAAAGAACTGAAAAATCTATCAAATGCAATTCACTCTTTATAAAACATGGCTATAGTAACCTTCGATATACTGCATCTTTTTGGCCCCTTTGCTAAGCTGCATTAAAATGTTGCAGTTACCAAATGTTTAATGGTCAAAATTAACATGCAGAAGCTACAAAGTCTGTGCATTTACTGTTGGGGGATGCCCACTGTCTTCCCATATGGCTAATCCCGAGGCAATACTGGAGCATGTTTACTAAAGTGCACTACCTAGTAGTATGGGGTTTAGCACGTGCTAAAAATATCACACTACCGCGTGATGGAGTGCGAACTGGGCGGGCCAGGGGCAGAAGGGAGGCATTGACAGCAAGATGTGGCTTGCATGGGATTCGGTAGCTTGCGCTAACCAACCTCAGTGGGTGGCCTGTGTGGCAGCTTGCGTGGTGCTGCATCTTGGGCGTATGCTAACTACGAGCGGATGGATGCAGATGCTCCTTGAAGTTTGCACGGCCCTCGCCCACACTGGTAACACAGCCCACATGCACATTACTGGTACAGGATTTAGCAAACATGCCTCACGCTGCATTAACTGCATTGCGGATAGCGTGGAGGCACTTAACACCTCCAACTGAAGTGGCGTTAAGTGCTTTGCATTATCTGCTGCATTAATTAAAGCATGGTACTGCATGCTAAGTGTAAAGTGCAGTCTCCCCCCAGTCCCTGTCCCGTCCCGTCCCATGTTTCACTTAACCCAGGAATTAGCAGGGACGAAGTCTCATTCCATTGCATTAACTGTCTGCGTGTGCTAGTTCCTGTGTTAATAGCATAACACACTTTGGTAAAAGGGGGCCTATAATTGCTTATGTTCCATATTGCATGTTTTATCCTAGTTTCATGCTACAGAGTCATGTACGGGGTGAAACTTTTATCCTTCTGGCATATACACCATCAAGGGGAGGAAATAAAATGCTGAATGGAGGATGCTGTGAAGAGAATGAATGAATTAAAAGGGCTGCATAGGTCTCGCAGACATATAATCTCTGCTAGATGGCTGGTGCTCTTGAGGCTTGCTTAGGACAGACACAAAGAGGCTGTAGTGCAAAGAGGAGATAAGGGAAAGGCTGAAAAGGGGAAGGAGAAAATAAAGATCAAGTGAGGAGGTAGAAATTATCTTAGCTACGGACACCTTCTCTATTTCTATATTGACTAGTAATGTCATGAGGAAACATTTTATTTAATCCCATAGCCTACTGTGATTTGGAAATAAAGATCAATAAGCAAAATTATTATTCTTAATTGGCACATTTGTTTGTCCTATCATATCATTTCTAAATGAATTACAATTAAAACATTCATAGCAATGATCTCACACATATAGGATGTTATTTTAAAAGCACTATTCATGATTTTGGATGTCTGCAAATCACAGAGACGTCCTGGGAGCCAGTTTAGAAGGCAGGTCTATGGACGTCCTCAAGCTGAATGGGGCAAGGCAGAGGCAAGGCCAGGGGGTTCCTAAGAATCTCGACGTCCCCATCCGACCTCAGAAATGCCCTGGACGTGCCGAATCATGCCTAAGGTTACACCTACTCCAGTCGTGAGCAGACATCTGAAAAGTCCTCTTCTTGTCAGGCAAACATCTGGAAGGTGTGGCGACGAAGCTACACTAATGCTCCCTGTATTTTACACTATGTCAATGAACACTGATGGGGACTGGGGGGCTCATGCTTTCACTTTGCTATGCCACTGGACCTCTCCTTATGCTGCCTAGCCTGAGATGACTGTTCCAGATTTTGGTGCAGCACCAAAATGTAGCGCGGGGCCCCGTGCCAAAAATCCCATGCTACCCTTCTGGCAAGTGTTGGGGCAGCAAATGGAGGAGACTTAGCACATGTGTTTATAGACCGTGCTACCTATGCTTGATGCAAATAGTGTGGGTGCAACTAATGCCACTCACTGGGTGGTGGTAGTTGCTCCCATGACCAGTTTACCATATGTACCCGTTGCCCTGCAGTTAGCCCTCAACCCTATGCTTGTAACATACCCCACATGAGTTACAGGCACAGGGCTTAGTAAACATGCCCCTTTGTGCAGCTGATGTTAATGCTGCGTGTATGACTGTCTAGGAGGCTTGGAAAAAGAGCCAGGTTTCACCTGCATGTTGTCTTTGACACCTAAAGATAATTTTCAAAGTGACAGAAGGAAATCCAACAAAAAAATGACATTTTCTTTTGTACTCAATTCACTCCCCTCCTGCAGCTTGTCCATGGACCCAAGGTTAAGAACCTGAGAATCAGCCTACTAATGTATTTCTGGACTTGCTTTCTAGTGCTAAACTCTTTTCATCATGTCCAAATAAAATGGGCAAGTCAAGGCAGAACATTATAAGTGGCATTTCTCGTATAAAGGGCATCCAGGTGCAATCTGGGACGTTCATGGCAGAACATGCAGAAAAATGCTGGTGGACATCTATGTTTGTCTGATTTTGAAAACATAGACACTCCCTGACGTAGACACCCACGCGGGCATCCACATAGAGATTTCCACTATGAAACCGTGGAGCGGGAATGCCCATCTCATGCGAGGCTGCATAAGGGGATGTCCAGCGGTGTGGCAAACTGAAAACATGAGCCCACTGTCAACTTGTAAACTAAAGGTAAGTGTACCTTGCTCTACACACTCTCCAAATGTTTGCTTGGGAAAACGAGCACTTTTCCAATGTCTGTTCATGCCTGGAGCAGGTGGAACCTTGATGCAGCCCGGGACATCCAGAATACTTCTGAAATCTGCTGAGGATGTCCATGGGAGCACCCCAGACATGGCTACACCATGCGTCCATTTTGACTTGGATGTCCTTTCACTAGGATCAGAGAACCAATCCAAAAACGTGGCAAAAAAGTTCAATAAGTTATTTCATAGATGATGCCACATATATAAAAACATTCTCTATAAAAGTAATGATTTGGTTTCAGTACATTAGCTTTATAATTAGTTTTCTCCTGTGTTTCATTGTTTTTCATTTCATTCGTTTTTAGCCTTTTAGTAGTACAATTAGTTCTCTCTAGTTCTCTCCTGTGCTTTATTGTTTCTCATTTTATTTGTTTAGTAGTATGGTGAAGTTAATTATTTTATTATATGTATATAATGGCATTTTCCATGTTTAATTTTGTCTGTTCATGATTATTAACTTAGCATTCTTTATGGTTTTTATGATTCTATGCACTATTGATGCACATTGTTGTTGTCATTTTGTTTTATTATATTTATTAATTATTAATTGTCATGTTTTATAGAGAATGTTTTTATATATATGTCATCATTTATGAAATAACTTATTTCCGATGGATGTTCCCCACTTATTTACATAGCTTTTTTATATTTTAAATGGTTTAACAATTGTTGGTTTTATATATCAACTTTTGATTGTTTTTAATTATTTTCTCATTTGTTTTTTTTGATATTCATGTATTTATTTGTGTTAGAGCCATATACCCCTGAAGAAGTTTCTTACGAAACACGGCCAGTGTTGGGTTTGGCACTACTCATCCCCTGGATTAATAAAGGCTTTTTCTTGAACTTTTTTGCCACGTTTTTGGATTGGTTCTTTGGGTTTTCCGTGGCAATTTGCTGTTTTCTTTGGTGGACCTTTCACTAGGATCATCCACAGAACCAGCTTCTAAAATGGCTCTGGGGATAGCTCTGGGCTTGGGATGGCTCGATGTCCAAAGCTCTAAAATAATCCCCTATGTTTGTATATACATTTACAGCTTTTGCTTTCCTAAGCTTTTTGGCTACCTATCCATACAGCACAACTAAATATGCCACTATACGGATGCATAGAGTATTGCTCTCGCTTCACCTCCAGAATACCTTGTCTGGGAGAATATTTGGTGGCACTACCTGCATAGTGTCGCTGAACCCACTCTCAGTGGTACAGTTGCAGGTGCTTCTAACCAGATGTACTTTTGAATATTAACCCATCTGTTTTTACTATATAAAGCTTACTAAGGCAATAAAGTTTGATTTGTAAATTATATTACACATAGAAAATTTGGTCTAGTTTTCAGAGTGCAAACTGTAGAGTTTGATACATTAGTTTAGTAAATAAGTGAAACTCATATCAAAATAGGGAAGATAGGCATGATGATAGTCTAACTAGTAGAATATATTCCTAATTCTTATAGGGTATAAAAATGGACTATTATATAAGAACCAGGTCACCAATAATTTATATAAGAGCTCACTCAATTTATAATCATTGGTCCACAAACATTTTGTTCAAATTAATCCCAAAGGGGTGGTTATTCTGAGCCACGAATAGCAGGGATGGATGGTCCGATGGGGCGTCCATCCCCACTATCCATGACTTCACCTGCCCCCAAATAACTTCCCTGATGGTTGTGCGGGGAAGTTAGATGGGAGCAGGGAATGGGCGACATGGGGGCGGAGAGTGGGAGGGCAGTGGGCGGTCACCGGCCCTGGAAGTACAGTGTCGATTCTAATGTTGGCCCTGTACGTCTGGGGAAGTTATTCCACCACTGACATCCTGTACATTTGTTTTTGGAAGGCCTAGGGCACGGATGGAGCAGGGGGGGCCAGGGTTTATTCTCCGCAGCCCGATCCTGGCCTTAGGAGGCCAGATCGGGGGTCAGGCTGCGGGAAATAAACTTTTTTCTTGGTGGCCAGTATCGTGGCGTTTAAATGGAACAGCGATGCCATGGCAACATGATGCTATGTGCCATGGCTCCATTTAAAAGCCCTGACTGAGTTAGCCGGGTGCAGTCCTGCACATGCAGGCCGGACGGAATCGCTGTCCTGGCCTGCACGTGCAGGAATGTTCACGATTCTGTTCCCATGGGGCTAGACCTGCCCCATGGGATCAGAATCGCGATCCCCTCTGCGTGTCCAGTTCAGACCAGACACACAGAGGGGGTCTATGTCCGGGACAGAACCGGGCCCAAAGTGTATAAAATGTAAGCGTATTTATCTAATGCCCAGCTGCAGTTAGTGGTATCAATTTTATTTTCACTTTAACGTCTGTGACTGCTGCTTTTGTCTGGAATGTTGAAGCTCAACTTTATTATTTTTTTTAATCATTTATTTAAGTTTTAGAAAATATAACAATTTACAAACATTAGGAACAGAGTAACCCCCCCCCCCATCCCTGCCATAGAACAAAGACATAAAGATACATAATTGCCCAGATTCAAAAAGGAGAATAGCGGGGCTCTATGTCCCCGTGGGATGTGCAGCCCCGCCATCCATCCTGCCAGAATTCTGGTTCACCGTCTCCCCGCATGCAGAGGTGTTGTGCAGGGAGATGGAGACTGGGGCAGTACAGGGATGGAGCTTGGGCAGACCAGACACCCAGATGTAAAGGGCCAATTCAGGTAACGGCTCTGTACGTCTAGGGGGCACATGGGGGCACATTGCTTATTCCACCTCAGAGGTGTAATAAGCACTGGTCCCACATTCATCTCAGCCTAGCAGCACCCCCAATGCAGTGGACGCATAGCAGACACTTGGCTGCCCAATCATGGCTCTGACGGGCCCACTGAGTGTTGTGCAGGGGGGACACCAGATGGGACGGGCATTGGGCTGTCCACTCACTGGCATATTCAAGGACCTGGCCGTTCAGTCCTGTGGACATCCCCGTAGCTGCAGGAGAGGCACCCCGGACCATCCTCTGGCCCGATTTTGACTGCCACGAGAATGTTTTGCTCTCATGTTTCAGAATCGGGTCCAAACGGGCCCATCCTGCTCAGGGTCATCCAGATGGCCCAGCTGTGCCCCTTCCAGAATTGGGTTCCATGTTTGCTGCGCTATATAGTAAAGTCATTTCAGGGAGACGTGGCAATGTAGTGATCCAAGGTTTTCCATTTAGTGCTCATTTGTGCAGACTGTTTTTATAAGTATGAGTAGGTAGTGTCATATTTACGGTAGAGATATAATATGTACCACCAGTGATGGTACTCAAGGTTCACTGAGTCTTTCCAATGATTAATAGTTATCTTCAAAATAATACTTATTCAATCTAAAAGGAATCTGTCAACCTTCAACTTTGTTGTTTTTATTCACCATATCCAACAAGGTCCATTGGATATGTCAATCATCCACCGTGGTATCATGTTTCAAATATATATTCTGCATCAGGGAATCTTTAAAGATGTCTAGCGGTGTTTCTTTCCATACTTTGCTTACTTTAACTTAGAACAGAAATGATGTCTGTCTTTTTATACCTCAGGGGAACATACAATTAATGACTCAGTTATTATAATTGATGTCGATCATAGATGTATTTTTTTGGCTTAATGTGTAAACACAAAAGAGAATGAAGCTTATGCCATATGAAAAAATGAAATGTCACTAACGTTAATGTCCTTTCCCACTGTGCAGATACTAAGGATCTGGGATATTCACCATCAACTGTGTATCCAGCGTATTGCTGGCATATTCCCAAAGATGCAGGATTTTTATTCTGTGTTGTCTTTTCATGAAGCCCATAGGTGGCTTTTTGTTTCCTTTAACAACCAGCTGACACTGCTCGAGATGAAACAGGAGACTGGAACAAGAGTCACGAGCCATGAAAAACCGGTCACTTACGTTCTCTACAATTCCGTTTTCAAGCAGGTAGCTTGAAATATAAAATAATGGTTCACAGTTCTGAAGTTTAGAAAACTACTTACAGGATGAGGCCAGTTCCCACTCTCTAGGGCTTGAATGCTTTCCATGGCCAAGAGTTCAATTGAGCCTCATTGGAACGTTCATCTATGTAGCCTTCTTCCTTGTGCCAAAGGGTAGCTGTGAAGAATGCATGAGATGTAATTAGTAACAAATCATTCTGACATTGCATTACACAAAAGTGGCACATGGTGGTAGGCTAGTGTGCAATCATAATAAAATAATGAATTGAACTGAAATGCCTTGTCTCCACCAACATCACAAAGCATTACCTGTATCTCAGTAGAGAGTCAAGAGAAAACATCAAGGATAGGTTCCCAGGCTGTAGCTCAAGGTGGGTGAGAGGAGCAGCCCCTAGGGTGAAAGATCCCGGGGAGTGGAAAACTGATTGAAACACAAAGGGGAGCGCTGCAAATGAAATGCTAGGAAGAGTGTCCCTCTTCTCTCTCCATCCAGGTTGAGGGATAGAGGAGACAGGGCAAGAGGATCGAAACAGTAGGGGTAGAGTTTGTGCTAGTTTCAAATGAATTTTTCCTGATTTAAAAGGCTAAAGTTAGGCACAAAAAGTCTGGTCTAGCTTTAGTCAGTTTAGCTATTTGGCCAGTGGCTGAACATCACCACTGCTCAGTTAGCTAAAATGCAAACTACATATTCAATGCCAGTAGCCAGATATGACCCCGGTATTGAATATCTGGGTCTAGTGGCATAAGTTACAATGAGGGGCCCCCAAGAAAGATTTTGCTGAGGGTCCCTCATTGTTATGGCGATGGTGCCCCCCTATCATGCTGCCCCCCCATACAGCGGCGACAACAGCAGCAGCAGTAAATTACCTCATTGTGTTTGCTGCGCTGCTCCACTCTGTAAGTTCGCTGCGAGCCCAACGGCTGACTTTGGCCCAGCGAGGAACAGCCGTCGGGCCCACTGCAGACTTACGAGAGTGGAGCGGTGTGGCAAACGTCATTAAGTAAGTTTGCCAAGCTGGTGCCACTGCTGCTGTATGGGCCCCCTTTCAGCATGGGCTCCCCTACATTGGGGAGCTGCTTGGGTGTAATTTACGCCACTGTCTGGGTCTAATTTTAGTCAACAATGGCCAGCTGCTTTACAAGCACCTGCTGCCGTCACTGAATACCAGCTCCTAAGGGTTCAACAGTAAGGCCACCTGTAAACATTCCAGAAAAATTAGAGGTAAATTGATGTAGGAAGAGAGAGAGGAGAAGAGATCAAGATGTCTGTGGAGGGGGGGGAGGGATATCCAATTATTATTTCCTGCCTGAGACACCGAACTGTCTAATTTAGTCTATTTAGGACAGAACTGCACCATTTAAATAAAACCTGAGATTCAACCATGGGAATGCTCAGTGCAATGTGGTATATTCGTGGCCATCTCATGGTCATTTTCTTGTAAATTAATACTTCAGATAAGTTGAGAGAGCTAGTCAGAGATCCATCAAATCCAGTCTTCTAAAAGACTGAACCAAATAATCTGAGAAAATTTTCAACTAATGTAACTGAAAAGAGAAACATATATTAAAATATTCAACGTTTGCATGCAAAATGTTAAAACTCTCATGATCACAGCCTTAAAGGTATAAAAACATTTTGCTGAATCTTTATAACCTCATTTCAGTTTGGCTGAAGTTTAGATTTTTCACCCCCCACCCCCCACCCCCTCAACCCCCTTTTGCAGGTAATTAGCTCAGATACAGGATCCACAGTTACGTTCTGGATGATTGACACTGGGCAGAAGCTCAAACAATTTACTGGTTGTCATGGTGATGCTGAGATCAGTACCATGGCGCTGGATGCCACAGAGACCAGGCTTTTAACTGGTGGCACAGATGGACTAGTTAAGGTAAGGGAGACATGTTTACACTGTTCCTTCCATCTCTCTTTTTATGCCTTTTTAGAGAAGCCCGTTATGCCATTGCTTTTAATGCACATTTAGTGTGAAAACTAATGTGAGTTAAGTGCACAACCTCTGCGATAAATTTCAGAAGTCACCAGCATGTTCCCCGGCAGTTACCACACAGTTGTGTACCTTAATGTATGGTGCAATTAATGTGGGTGCACCTACTACCACCCATAGAGGTATCGTTATGTACACCCATGTGATCTGGCACGTTGACAGTGCGTGAAATGTATCCTGTGCTGCAATGTTCTCTGCACGTCCAAACTCCGCCCATACTTTGCCTCTTCCCACCCCTTCATGCAATGGGCAATTAATGCATGTTTTAGCGGCTGGAAGCTGTCACGCCCATGAGTCAGTCATCACCATGGGATGTTGCCACCCATGAAAACTCACGTTAACCTCTTAGCGGGTTTTACTCAAAGGGCCCCTTAATCTCTTACATCGTTGTCCTGGATGAAAGGCAGTTAATCAAATCCAATAAATCTTCCACCTTAAAATTCATATAAGAGGTACACGAGAGTTCAAAAACTGCAAAGCCACGATGAATCTAGAAATCATGTAGTGTACCATTCTAAAATGTGAATAACATTCTAAAAGTGATTTGATGCACGCAGGAATATATTTTAGTGAGTAACAGACCTTAGCACATTGCTATACATGTAAGGGGACAATGTTCAGATAGCTGTCATAGTTGTAAAGTACAGCAGATACTATTAGCACACAGTGGAAGATGAACAAGTGGGGGAGAGACTGGCAAGGAAAGATGGGGGATGGGGCAAATGATGGGGGACAACCTGGGAGACATGATAACAGCAGGAGAGAGAGGAAGAGAGCTGTCTACAGACAGGGTTTGGGAGTTGCAGGGAGAGGCATATGGAAAGAACCCCACAGAAGTAAATTAAAGAGAAAAGTTCATAATGTTGTTAAAAGTAATTTTGCATAAGTTTTTTCTCTGCTCATAATGTTCATATTTTCTGTGCATGATTCCCTGAGGTATAAGTAATTAGTTTAAGACTGCAAACTATGGTCCCGATATTGAGTTGTGATGACTATGTGACTCTGAAGTGCATAACCATCGCTGCTAAACTTTTACAACGGATATTCAGTCCAGGGCCATGTCCAAGCACCGGAACTGAATATCCGGGTCTTCTGCCATGCAAGCCTCAGAAGCTAACTAGGCAATGGAGATATGGAGCTGCTGTCTGGTTAGTTCCCATGGGGGTTAAGACTGGCAATGGGCTAGGGAGGGGGGGTGTTAAGACTGGCAATGGGCTAGGGAGGGGGGGGTTAAGACTGGCAATGGGCTAGGGAGGTAGGGGGGGTTAAGACTGGCAATGGGCTAGGGAGGGAGGGGGGTTAAGACTGGCAATGTGCTATGGAGTGGGGTAGTTAAGACTGGCAAAGTGCTAGGGAGGGGGGGTTAAGACTGGCAATGGGCTAGGGAGGGAGGGGGGGTTAAGACTGGCAATGGGCTATGGGGGGGTTAAGACTGGCAGTGGGCTATGGGGGGGTTAAGACTGGCAATGGGCTGTGGGCTGATGAGGGCTGGCAATGGGCTATGGGGGGGTTAAGACTGGTAGTGGGCTGATGGGGGAGGGTTAGGACTGGTAATGGGCGATGGGGGGGTTAGGACTGGTAATGGGCTATGGGGGTGATATGACTGGTAGTGGGCTGATGGGGAGGGGTTAGGACTTGAGGTGGGCTGATGTGGTTAGGACTGGTAATGGGCTGTGGGCTGATGGGGGGGGTTTAGGACTGGCAATGGGCTATGGGGGGCTGACTGGAAATGGGCTGATGGGGGGTTAGGACTGGTAATGGGTTATAGGGGGGCTTAAACTGAAAATGGGGTGATGGGGGTTAGGACTGGAAGTTGATTGACGGGGGGCTAGGACTGGTAATGTGTTGGGGTGTTGCTAGGACTGGAAATGGGCTGAGTGGAAGGGGAGGCTTGAACTGCAAATAGCTGATGGGGAGGGGGCTTGGAATAGAAATGGGCTGTGAGGGAAGGGAGCTAGGACTGAAAATGGGCTGATGGAACAGCTAGGATAGGACTGGAAATGGGCTGTTGGGGGAGCTAAGATTGGAAATGGGCGTTGGTGGGGGCTTGAATTGAAATGGACTCTTGGAGGGGCTAGAACTGGAAGTATGCTCATGGGGGGGCTTGGAAGGGAATTGGGCTGAGTGGAGGGGAGCTATGATTTGACATGGGCTGATGGTGGGGCTAGGAAATGACTAGAAATGGGCTGATGGGGGGGCTAGGATTGGAAATGAGCTGATGAAGGGACTTGGACTGGAAATGGATGGGGGAGCTAGGACTGGAAATGGGCTGATGGGGGGCTAGGACTGGAAATGGGCTGATGCAGGGACTAGAAGGGAATGGATGCTGGGTGAGACTGGAACTAGAAGGGAGCTGATGTTGGGGGAGGATTAGAATGGGATGGGGCTGGGAGATTAAAATGGAGAGGGGAAAAATATTTTGTGTAGGAGGGATGAAAAATCTACAATTGGCCAGGTATTGGGAGAGTAATTGGGGATTGAGGATGGAGGGGTAAAATTTGTGTGGATGAAATAGGAATGAGGAAAGAGCAAAAGGAGAAAGATTAGTATGTTAAAGCAGATGCAGAGAGAGAGAGAATGGAAAAAAAACTAGAAGAGAGAAGAAAGGACAAATGGACAGCAGACGATGGAGAGTTAGCAGAAAACATGAAGAAACCAGAAGAAAGTGGCTGGACCAATTGCAACTGAAAAAAAAAATGCACAAAAGGTAGAAAGATATCTCTTTATTTTGAATTTATTAACTGGAATATGTCAGCTTTGGGAAATGTGCATCATTAACATCTGCGCTTTGTTTGGTACAAGAGGAAATTAATTTATAGTTTTATTTCTACAGTGTTGTTGTACATTCCAAGTTTGGCTTTTGGGGTTCCCAGTTTAATTATTGCCTTCCTGTTTCTAAATTGTGATTCCTTGTTTGGTGATGGTCTATGTTCTGCATGTGTAACTGAGCTGAGGTATTCTGTTTATGTAATTCCTATTTGACGTTGCCACTTGTTCTCTTTCCCCAGTATTCTCTGAAATGTATTGGTTTAATATTTGCAGTGTTGCCTTTTGATAGGTAGGGTATGGTGCTTTGTGAGTCCTGGTAATGCTGTCAGGATACGGCGGGTTTGCTATGGGTTCTAAATGGGCAGCGTTTGTAGTAGTTCCTAATGTGCCTGGCGGTTGGCACTGGATTATAGTAATGTAGAAATCTTTTAGTCTTTCTTTATCCATACACTCATTAAGAGACATGTTTACTAAAAGTTAGTGAATGGTAACATTATGCAAATATTTATGCAAATAAGACCACTTATGCAAATGAGGCCCCGCACCAAGTCTCCGCACATGGCCCCGCACCCCCCTTGGGCCGCCCCTGATCACATTACCAAAGCCATACTAGTCTGTGTTGCTCATTAATCATCCCTGTGCTGAAATGTGTTGAATGATTTTGTTTTCTGTTTGTTAAAGATTTGGGACTTCAATGGACATTGCCACCATAAATTAAACGCAGGCAGAAGCCACTCAGCTGAAATCTTCCAGATCCTGGTGCTAAAGAGGACGATATTAGTTATGGGATGGGAAAGGTACTGTATCCCTCAAATCTGAAATGCAGTGGGGTGACTGAGATCATTAGAAACTTTGGGCAAGCTGGGTTGTTTCAAGTTTATTGCAATTTCATTATCAAATCTAATATCTTAACACCTATAAAATTTAGATTTCTTTGATATGCTTCTCTGATAAGATTGCCCTTGTGACACAAAATTATTCAAAGTTGTTAAAACCCATGCGCCTAGGAAAGAATAACCTAAACCATGATTACAGAATGAAAGGTTCCACATTAGGAACCACCACCCAAGAAAAGGTTTAGGCGGCGTCATGGATAACGCATGGAAACCCTCCACCCAGTGTACAGCAGCAACCAAGAACGTAAATAGAATGCTAGGAATCATAAGGAAAGGAATGGAGAATAAAACAAAGGATATTATAATACCTCTGCATCGCTGCATGGTGCAACTGCACCTTGAATATTGTGTGCAATTCTGGTTGCCATATCTTAAAAAGGATATAGCGGATTTAGAAAAGGTACAGAGAAGAGTCACCAAAATGGTAAAGGGGATGGAAGGATACCCCTATGAGGAGAGACTTAAAAGGTTAGGGCTTTTCAACCTGGAAAAGAGGCGGCTAAAGGGGAAATATGATAGAGGTCTATAAATTAATGAATGGAGTGGAACGGGTACACGTAGATCGATCAATTATGCCATCAAAAAGTAGAAAGACTAGGGGGCATGCAATGAAGCTACAGTGTAACACGTTTAAGACTAATAAGAGAAAATATTTTTTCACTCAACGTGTAATCAAACTGGAGGATGTAGTAAAAGCCATTAGTGTAGCTGGGTTTAAAAATGTTTTGGACAAGTTCCTGGAGGGAAGGTCCATAAATCATTATTAAAGAGGACCCGGGAAATCCACTGCTTACATCATCAGTACAAGCATTGTGGAACCTGTGTCTTTTTGTGAAATTACTAGGTACTTGTGACCTGGATTGTCCACTGTTGGAAACAAGATACTGGGTTTGGTGGACCTTGGTCTGACCCAGTATGGCATATGTTATGTTCTTATGTATATTAAAATAAAGGGGTTGATTTTGAACTGCAATGTCAGTGTGTTTTTTTTAAATGCAGTGCTAAATATATGTACTATTCACTATGAGACCGATTCCGTACTTGTCGTCCAGCCCCTGTACGTCTGATCAGAATCGGGACATATAGAGATAGGCCTGATTCTGATCCCACAGGGGCTAGACGTGCCTGTGGGATCAGAATCGGGTCTATGGCCTGGACGTGCAGGCAGGGCCCCAATTCTGATTGGCTGCATGCCCAGCCCACAAACCCGGCTAACTCAGCAAAGCTCCTGAATTGAGCCCCAGTGCCATGGTACTGTGGCTCCATTCAGGAGCTGTGATCCTCAGCTGACAGCGATACCATCCTTTCTCTGCCTGACTCCCAATCTGGCCTCCCATGGCCAGAGTCAAGTTGGGGGATCCCCCTGCACCCCTCATCTTCCATCTCTGCGTGGTGCTGTGGTCCCCATACGTCCAGGGGGACTTATTCCACATCCCAGGTGAAATAAGACCCTGTCTCTGTGGCCAACCCTAGATGTACAGGGCTGACTTCAGAATCAATCCTGTATGTCTGGGATCGCTCTCCACCCACCACCCGTCCTCACTCCATCTCTGTCCCACCCCTCCCTCCCACAAACAGAGCTCCCCATACAAATAGCCTTTTCGTATGGGACGCTCTGTCCCCAATAGGCTGCCCGGCCTTTTAGTGGGTCTGGACGTCCAGATCGGATGTCCTGACCCGCTAAATGGAGTTAAGAATGACCCCCTATGGGAGTAATTTTATAACAGGGTGCCTAGGTAAGACAATGGAGAAGACGTCTATGTTCAGCCTGTTTTATAGGGACAAGAAGATGCCTCCTTGCTTTTATAAAATATTAGTGCAAAGCCCTGCAGAAATCATGCCTAGATTGCAGGCATGGACATTGTTTGCTTAAGAGCAGGTGCAAATTTGAGCATGTACTTTATGCAATATGCATAATTCATGACTGCCCATGACTCCGGCCCTGTGGATATCTAGTATGAAAGTACGCATCAGCTTGTACTGTGCTTACTTTTATGCCTGACCTAATTTCATAAGTCTATTTATGTTCCTAAAATAGATGATTTTCTAAGGGGGCCACTACACAGCAAAGTCCAGATCTGAGACGGGCACTTCATGCTTGCTTTCGTTGGTGCCATTCTATAAGCACTCACAGATGTGCCCTGCATGCCAATCTTGAAATGGGGCATACCTGAGGGTGTGGCATGGGCAGAGTATAGGCGTGACCACAAGGGATGCACGTACGTTATAGAATACTATGACATGTGCATCCCTACACTGATCTAGGTGCTGCCAGCTACACCTGCTCTAGGGCATACGGTGCATCAGTCTGCACATATTTTATACAGTGAAGTATACATATCCCTTGCTTTATAAAATAGGGGGAGAGGGATTATAAAATATTCTACACCTGTATAGTAACAATATTGAGCTGCTAAATATTGCAGAACTCAAATAGGAAGAGTCACAAGTGGTATGCCAATGAGAATTATAGATGATGGAGGTAGAGACGTCCTCCCAGGCCGGTCCAGTCATCGCCATGTCACAGTAGCTACACGAACCACAAGTAAAATGGCCCGGATCATCATGATAGGTAGGGGGGCGGTCTGAGGGCCAGGAAGATTTCACAATTCTATCCCTTAAATTTGACACCCGAGAATATGCCACCCGAAAACGTTTGCCAGAAAAACAAGAATGCACTGACAAGACTGGCCAATACCGGCGTATAACATTCACAACCCATGGAACCCCTGTCAAATACGGAAAAACGCCAGTTTGTTGTTTATGTTGTTTATTTGATAAAATGTCCCTGCGGACTACTTTATGTTGGGCGTACTACCCGCAGTGTTAAGATACGACTTGGGGAGCATGCGTCCAGACTGCGGACGAAAACAACGTCGGCACCTATGGTTGACCATTGTCTCCGGGAAAATCATTTGTTTCATCACCTGCAGTGGAGGGTTTGGATTTTATCCCTTTGGATCCCCGTGGGGGGGACCGGGTTGCGAAATTACAATGTATGGAGCAGCGCTGGATATTTCGGTTGAGAACTGTTTCCCCTCGGGGTCTGAATGCCTCTGTGGAATGGCACACTCTGCTATGACGTGGGCTGCCTTATTTGGTGTGAGTGAAGATATTGGGGGTTCCCTGACTTGTGGGTTTCCCCAGACACTAAATTCTTGCAACGTTTCGATTGCTAATTGGCTGCTGGTTTCCATTTACACATCTGACGTCACACGCTATTCTTTTTAAACCTGACCGTTTTTGGTTTGTTTTATACTAAAGCCAACTGAATGGGATTTGATTTTTTCACCAGATGCAGGGCTGCGAAGTGGTGGATGGCCTGAAACGTGGCACGTTGTGCTTCCTGAATTCTATGCTGGCTGTATTAAGATAAGTTAAGGTTTTTCAAGCATTAAATGATTAAAAAGGAGTGACCACGGCGAGGGGCGGGTTGCAGTGCCTTCCCCTTTTGTATGCCGGGCGGCCATCTGCTCTCCTCAGTCCGAGGATCGAGCCAGTCAGAGAAGCAGCCCTCCTCCTGCACACGTGCTGACCAATCGGGTCAGTCGGGGCTCCTCAATACCGAGCGCTGATCGAGCGCATCCTTCCTTGTGCCCTTTGCAGTGCCGGGCGGCCATCTGCTCTCCTCAGTCCGAGGATCGAGCCAGCCAGAGAAGCAGCCCTCCTCCTGCACACGTGCTGACCAATCGGGTCAGTCGGGGCTCCTCAATACCGAGCGCTGATCGAGCGCATCCTTCCTTGTGCCCTTTGCAGTGCCGGGCGGCCATCTGCTCTCCTCAGTCCGAGGATCGAGCCAGCCAGAGAAGCAGCCCTCCTCCTGCACACGTGCTGACCAATCGGGTCAGTCGGGGCTCCTCAATACCGAGCGCTGATCAGTCGAAACCTTGCTAATAACACTCATGGATGACCTCATCAAAGGCACTGACACATACAACCAAGGTTACATCCTCATATTCATTGATATAGCTGGCGCCTTTGACAATGTCCACCACAACACACTCATTAACAGACTCCTAAGCCTAGGAATAGGAGGAACAATTCTACAATGGTTTATATCATACATCACAAACCGATCGATACGCGTTAAATTAGGCCAAGACACTTCAGAACCCTTCACACAAGGACAAGGTATTCCACAGGGCTCGGCACTATCAGCCCTCCTTTTCAACTTGTATCTCCAACCCATCACAAATATATTTAAAAAATATAAAGTCAACCACTACATATACGCAGATGATATCATGCTCACTCTACCAATAAACACAAACAATCCCACCTACCAGAACTTACTAGACTGCATCAGTGAAGCAAATACTTGGCTAGAAAATAATAACCTCAGCATCAACCTAAAGAAAACAGAAGCAATGTTCGTAACAAGAAAACCAGATACTACTCTCCCTGAAACTATAACAATTAACAACACAATAATCCCAATCAAAAAAGAAGTAAAATACCTAGGCATCATAATAGATCACACACTTAGTATGCTCCCTCACATAAAACAAACAGTGAAAACCATATTCTATAAACTTAAGACCATCCAACACCTACGACCAATACTGGACACGCATGACTTCAGATCTGTTATCAACACACTCATCACTCCACACTTCGACTATTGTAATAGTCTACTTATCGGCCTCCCTCTCACAAATACCAATTTACTCCAACGAGCTCAAAATATCTGTGCTCGAGTAACAGCAAAAGCCCGCCTCACTGACCACATAACTCCCATCCTCGCCGAACTACACTGGCTTCCCATAAATAGTAGAATATCGTACAAAATACTCGTAACCACATTTAAACTTATCAACGGCATCTCACCCTCACATCTAACCACTCTAATACATGCTCCAAAAGAACATAGAACCCGCAGACAAAACGCAACCCACTCACTAGACATAAAAAAATCCATTCGAAAAACAAAAAAAACCCACAAGCTCAAGAGCCTTCTCATATGCAGCCCCCACCCTATGGAATAAACTCCCACTAAGCCTCCGCAAAATAAAAGATCTCCTGACATTCCGGAAAGAACTAAAAACATATCTGTATAAAGAACACTTTATAAATCTTAATGAATCCCCCCCAACCCGCACACTACACCTTCACAACAAGCCCCCTTAACCACAGATCAAAAAGCCACAAACCCCAACACACTTAGGAATAATGCAACACTAAAAAACTACGTTTAATAATGATTAATGTAAATAGTTACAGCATTACTAGTCAATGCTAATTGTAAAATTGTATAACTATATGTTCCATGTTATTGTTCATTGTTCATGAAAAGTTAATTGTACATAGTTTGAAAGAAAAAAAACACTGTTCTATGTAAAACCCTGTTCATTATATGTTAACTGTAAACCGCATTTGATCTTGGGAAAAAGCGGTATAGAAGAAAAGCATAAATAAATAAAAATAAATAAATAAATGGTTACTCCGACAAAAAGAACAGAAAAGAAAAATTCACTATGTGTTATATTTAAGATTTTTTATATACGGAGGTTTGTTGCCGGGGCTATGTATAGTTGCAGGGCATCTCTTTGGCAGAATCATGTTTTTATGACAGAAAGTGAGTGCTTGTGTGTGTGTGGTTTGAAGAGTGCACGGGGGATCTGGTGTGCTCATCTGCAATTCAGGGGGGACATGAACATCTGACCAGTACTTGGATCATATGGAGGACCGCAGCATCACTAGGTGCCTGTGTGATTGGGCAGTCAAATTCAGGAAAGGTTCGCTGTAGCTAAAAGTCAAAACATATTACCGTCAATAATAAAGGACCCTCACAATGAGGGCACTCAACAGTGCAAACAGCACTAATGCATGCCCATAATGCATGTTTTGTGGGACCAATGGTGTTGCTGTTGAGCATCATGTCTGTACAGCGCTGCGTGTGTGGCGCTATATAAGTGTTAAATAGTATAGTAGTAATGTTTAAGTGCTGTTTGCATTGCTGAATGCCCTTATTCTCAGGGTCCCTATTACGGACAGGGATATGTTTTGACATTTAGCCATGCTGATTCCTTCTGTATTATTTACATAGGATACTTTAATTATATTAGATATTGTTGGCAGTGTGATAGGGCAGCCATACATCCACTGAGCCTGGCACTGGGAGACATGACTGATGCAGTGCCAACATTCCCTGTATTGCCCCATGTGGTCTACATCCCTAACCAGGCCAGGATCATGGGAGCTGTGGGAGTGGTGATATATCTGAAGTCTGGCTACTTGGTGTGATGGCACAGGGATCCCCCCTCCTACATGCACACAGCCCTGACTAGGGGAGCAGTGCCACAAAGCTGGTTGTGGGAAGGCAGACAGGGTTGCCCCACAGGTAGAGGATGTATACAGATTGACACATGCCATGATGGGAAAGGTGTAGTTGCTGTGATAAATGCCAGTACCCAGATAGGTGGTCCTCAGATGCCATAGCCAGAAGGCCCTAGTATGTACTATAACTACAACGGATAATTTGTATAGTGCTACAAGGCTCACACAGCACTGCACAGACACAAGTAAAAGATGGTCCCTGCTGAGCGGAGCTTACAATATAGTCAGGACAGACAACACAGCAGCTGTGAGCAGGATGCATCCAGGGGGAATGGTCAGGAAACACAAGGGAGCATAGGCGGATCTGGTCTGATATGAGCAACGATGAGGTGAGTGCTCAGCTTGGATTTGAGGAGCCAGGGATGAAGCCTGATGTACAGACTCAGGTAGTTTGTTCCAGGCATACAGGAAGGGCACAGATAAAAACAATCTGACAGAAGAGTGGAATTCACGGGGAGGGGTGTAGGGAGAGAGAAGAGGGGAATGGTAGTGCAGAGCAGCAGAATGAGTGCGCTTAGAGGCCAGAGGCATGAAGAGGGCATACATTTGTTGCTCAGCAATATTATGCATCCTTTGAGGACCTGCAAGGTTAGTACAGGGTTTTGTGGGCTTGGTGAGGGTCCATCCCTAACCATTTAAAGTGTTTTTATAGAGATGACCAGGGCACAAATCGCTGAGGCAGGTTGCTAATGCTATGTACCATTTGATGCAAGATATGTCCTGACATACATGTTCATATTTGCATTCTTGTATACCATATTTGTGTGTACTGGGCTTTCCTAACACTTCTGAGGGCATGAGGGGGACTGGTATATGGTTCAGGTTGAAGCAGCTGTCATTTCTCATTGGTATTTGTCTAGTACTCATCAGCACACTACTGTCTGTGAGGAACCGCTTTGGAGATGTACATTTTTCCTGAGAGGCATGGCATCCGTGGGTACATTGCAAGGATGGGCAGAATCCAAAATGTGTAACATTTCAGAATATGGTGGGCACAGGGATGTTCAATATGATTCCCAGCATCTGTGACACGAGGCCGGCTGGATAGCGCTTACATATGCACACCAAACACGTTTATCTTCTCGATTCTGGCCCCAAGTGAAGAAAACTCCTTGATCTGGCCACAATACCATGGCTCTTTCGGTCTCTGGTCCCTCAAGCAGTGAGAAATAAGCAGAGAGTAACACAGAACACAATCATACACAAAGTGCTACTTTCTTTGAGCTCAGAGGGAAAATCTCAGATGGTCTATGGACGCAGCACAGTTCCACGTCTGTTGGATTCAAATTCTTCCTCCTGATACTTCCCCTTTTTTCTTTAATAAAAAGAGCTTAACAGTCATTAATCATAACACAAGGTGTCGCTAGAGTTCTTTCTACAGAGTAAGAGCTGATTACATTGTATTAGATAAAATTTACTTGATTATGACAGAATTATTTATAATTGCAGAGTTGCAGAAATTATGCTGTGTCAGCAGGGACCTATAGTTGACTGAACAGTGAACTATGGTTGCGCAGTTCATAGCCTATGTTTACTCTTTATGCTTGCATTAACAATGTTCCCAAACTATTTTAAAAGACAGTTACACAGAATTCATGATCATGATATCCTATTCTATTTAAGAGGGAGTAGGTTAAAGGACAAAATTCTGAGCACATTTTAGAGATCTGCATCAAAAAATTAATCTATCTTTAATTACATATTGGGGATTCTGGTATCCCCTTTATCTGTCCATTTTTACACCAAGGGCATGTCAAGACCCACAGATGAATTAAGTTCAAAGGGGGCCCATTTTGCATTTAGATATGTCTGCGGGCCAGTGTTGCATGTTATAGAATCGGGCTCATAGCCTAGGTGGTTTAGTTGAAGACAGCTTTTCAGGCCCAAAGCAACTGTCTGGGCTATTCTTATATTTTCAGGAGTAGAAAGGAAAGTTGTGGTGGCAGAATCCGGTAAATGGTGCAACAACTAGTATAAATTATTATTTTTAAAAATTAAAAATAGCCTCTCTTGGAACCAGCAATCTGATCCATTAAACAAGGAACAGCTGTTATGCTATGAAAGGTCTTGCTGAAAGTCTGCATGTGTGATAGACTACGTACAACTATAGTAGAGGGACATCATTTATTTTCTGGCTCCTGAGTTCTTAACATAGTAACATAGTAAATGATGGTAGATAAAGACCAGTATGGTCCATCTACTCTGCCCAGTAAGATGGCAGGAGTAAGATGGCAGGAGTAGGTACACCCCTCCTGCCACTCTGTGCAGGCCACCCCTCCCCATGTCTTTGTTTAGGGGTGAACTCACTGCTTCATGTGGGACACCCCTATTTGTTGAGAAATTAGATGGTTCCGTTTATTTTGATTTTATCCTGTTGCTGTAAAGGGATCCACTGTATCTGTCCCATGTCATTTTGAATTCTGTCACTGTATTTGCTCCCACCACTTCCATCGGGAGGGCATTCCAAGCATCCATCACTCTTTCTGTGAAAAAGTATTTCCTGACATTGCCTTTCAGTTTACCACCTTGCAGCTTCCTGTTATGCCCTCTAGTTTTACAGCTTCCCCGTCTTTGGAAGAGGTTTGTTTGTTCATTATTTCTCTTTAAGTATTTAAAGGTCTGAATCATATCTCCCCTATCCCTCCTCTCCTCTCCAAAGTGTACATATTTAGGTCTTCAAGTCTCTTCTCATAAGGCTTCTGATGCAGGATTCAAATCATTTTGGTCGCCTTCCTCTGCACAGTTTCCATTCTTTTTACATCCTTGCAAGATATGGTCTCCAAAACTGAACACAGTATTCCAAGTGAGGCCTCACCAGTGACTTGTACAGTGGCATTAGTACCGCTTCCTTTCTGCTGGTAATTCTTACAAGCTGAATTCAAATAAGCTCCACCAACAATCAGATACCTGGATTGTACAGGTGTTACAAACTTAATTAGCCTGTGTCTATTTGTAAATGTACTTTAAAAAAAAAGTTCATAAATATGTAAATATATCTAATTGACAAGTAAGAAAACAGGACATTTTACATTTACATGAAAAATTTACTAATTGATCATGCTAGGCAGCAGATCTCTGTTTGCAACAGGTCATGTGCTTCAGCACATATGGTCTGCCACTCCCCATGCGCCAAGCTGTGCTGCCCTTCCCTCCCATGCTGAGCCGCCCTCCACCCCTGCGCTGCCGCTGATTTCTCACACATGATCTGCCGCCGAGCCAAGCCGCTCCCCCCTTCGACCTTGTCACCGGAATTGATGGTAGTGCAACTCAGCACGGAGGGGTGCAGCATGGCTCGTGGGGGGTGGCACAGCCAGGGCTTTTGCCTAGGGCAGCAGAAACTCTCAGACCAGTCTTGCATGCCTGCATTTAATGATGCAGAGTTTTGGTAGCCTTGTAGTTCTGGGGTAACCTGGATTCTTCACATGAACACATACAAGTATGTTGCTGTTTGTATGTCTAGACAAAAGTTAACACTGACTAGAAGACATTAGTTATGAGTCAGGAGATGGGTTTGGGGGATGCTAAGCTAAAGAGATTTTCTTTTGCATTATAAAGACACATTCTGCATGAGCAGAAGCAGTTTTTCCAAACGGGGTAGAAGAGGAGGGAAAAGATGGAAAAGCAGCAACATGTCTGAGGGTTGTAAATAAGTGCTTGCCTAAGTCGTATACAGTATACTTTCTCCTGTGCATGCTGTTGAGTTAATGCTGACTCCTGGCAAACCAGCAGCCCCTGAGTTTTCTTGGCAAGGCATGACTGGAAGTAGATTACCAGGCCTTTTTTCCAAGGAGAGTAGAGTGACTTACCCAAGGCCACAAGGAGCGCCAGTAGGAATCAAACCCTGGTCTCTCGATCCTCCCCTGTGTAAGTCTTGGCAAATGTTCCAAAGTTATGCACATATTTTCACTTTAAAAATCATTGCAGCTGAATTTGTGCACTTGCTGTTTATGTAGATTGGTAGACATAAGTGAAAAACCTTTCCGAGGAATGCTTCTGCTCAGTTCAGGTAAATTTATTCACATACAGGCTGTAGTTGCATACATTTACATCCGTATCAGACATGCAGCTTCATAAACATCTATTTCAAAGCCTAAAAGCACTTCTGTGCAGAAATCCCTTTTCAAATTACCCCCCTTAGAAGCTAACCAATAATATGGAACACACTCCCAGATGATCTACGCACAACAGAAGATCCAAAGGACTTCCAGAAACAACTAAAGACCTTGCTCTTCATAGAGCACTACAGTCCGAGCATATAAAAGAATCACCAGACCCAGCATAATGACTTATCTGCAGCTCATTGTATATAACTGTAAAAAGCTCATGTTGTCAATAGCTCACTTTAATCAATTCACCTACACTCAAGCACACCCACTGTACAGTATAGACATACCTAAGTTACAAATACCAATTCTATTCGATTGTTTGCTGTGTGCACCGCTTTCATTGAAGGATAAGGCGGGATAGAAATAGCCTTTAAATAAATAAACTTTGTACAGGTCATCTAGGGAAATGGACATTCAAGGTTGCCATTTAAAACAATTGTAGTATTTTACAAAAAGGCTTGGTGAGCACTGAGCCTTTTATAAAATGCACACAAGTGCTACCAAAGAAAAGAACGTGGATAAATAAAATGCTAACAAGTCTAGTTGTAAGGAGATGATTTAGAAAGTGGAGTAGGGCAGATTCAGTAGAGTGTGATGGCTGATATTAACAGATCAGAGCTATGTGGTCTTACAAGCTCAGCTATTCCGTACATCATCTTTTCTTTTTTTCTTATGTTGATACAATACAAGATATCAAAATCTATGTCGAATGCTACTAATTTATGCAAATGATAAAGAATTTGCTTCCCTTTTTCTGCCTTTTGCAGGATAATTACAGTTTTTCGACTGAACACTTTAACTCAGTGCCTTGTGCAACCTGCGGAATGGAAGGGAGGGGCGCAGCATCAGGACGATATTCTTTGTGCTGCATTTTTACCTCCACAAAGTCTTGCCACAGGTAGGACAACACCAAGTCACTAATTTATTCTCTTATATGCTTAATAGCACCACTTGCATCATCAATATGCAATGAATTTAATATAATAAAAATGCTCTTAATGGAACAATGCTGAAATTTTGAGAGCATGCTTGCATTTACACTGTTCAAGAGCGTATATAGAAACATAGGACTATGATGGCAGAAAAAGACAATATAGCCTATCTGGTCTGCCCTTCCATACCAATTACTAGAATCCCTTTTTTCCCTTTAGAGCTCTTCTGTGTTTGTCCCATGCTTTCTTTAATTCAGATACTGTCCTGGTCTCTACTCCACTGGGAGACTGTTCCATGCATCTACCACTCTTTCCATAAAGAAATATTTCCACATATTACTCCTGAGTCTATCCCCTTCACCTTCATCCTATGCCCTCTCATTGCCGAGATTTCTTTCAACTGGAAGAAGCTCTCCTCCGGTGCATTTATGCCATAGAGGTATTTAAATGTCTTTATCATATCTCCTGTCCCACCATATTGAGATCTTTAAGTCTGCCCCCATATTCCTTATGACAAAGTCCACTGACCATATTGGTAGCCACCCTCCGCACAGACTCCATCCTGTTTTATATCCTTGTGAAGGTGCGGTCTCCAGAATTGCCCACAATATTCCAAATGAGGTCTCACCAAAGACTTAAACAGAGGTACTATCACCACCTTATATATGTAATGAGGGCAATTTCCAAAAGCCATTTACCTGTGTTCGTGGTTCCTTTCCCCAGTATAAGGACTATTTGAAAACTGGCAGCTTGCCTGCAGGTAAAAGCATGCCTGGATGGTTCTTTTGAATTAATGTCTGTGATTGCAGTTGCTCTTTGCACCCCTCCCCAGAAATGCAGTCCTAGGTGACTGCCCAGTCTGCCTGATGGTTACATTGCCCCCCATTCTTGTCTTTCAGGCTTGTTTTCCAACTTAACTGCAGAGACATTAGCCTGAAGCATAGATGACAAACAGGAAACAGTTATTACACCAAAACACAATTTTATTTGCATCTATACAAGGGTGGATGGAAGCAGTTAAAAATATTACAAATTCTCAGAATATATCCTTTGTTGAGGGACTATGGAGATAGGGGGTTTGTTGGGATTTGAATTATCCACATGCCTGCTCTGAATACAGTGTTTTTATTTGGACAGGCAAGGTCACTCCTCTTCCATTTTGCTTTATGGTGTGGCTCCAGGGCTTGATAGTGTGCAGATATGCTTCAAACCTGGGGAGGACTGTAACTAGGAGTGAGGGGAGGGATCCTTGGAGTCCTGGGGAAGCAGCAGATGAAAAACCAGGCAGGTTGGAGGGTATGGTTGAGAGAAGAAACGAGACATGGAGACCAGGAAGGAAGGGGAGAGAATTGTGGATTGGGAATGATAGGGATGTAAATATGTTTGCCAGCCTTGGAAGCTAAAATGCTTCATTGAGGCTCTGTATCTGAGTTTGTGGGGCAATATCTTATAGTCCTTTCTAAAACATACAGTGGAAGATAATGAAGAGACTGGAACAAATCTTGAATGTTTCTTTTTTGTGTGACTCAGTCTGTGGTGCTGTTAATTCTACGTTGGAGCCAGAGAAAGCAGCTGTTATGACTAAAAGAAGAGGTAGATGTGGGACCACTGAACATTGCTCTAGCTGCTGGAGAAAGGATGATGATTGCAGAGAGGGGGTTTTTATATCTTTCTCCCCCAGACAGCAGGATTGGCCATTTCCTTCCCACAAAGGAAGGCAAAGACAGAACTGCTTTCCAGTAATAATTGGTAGGCTGAGAATTGACCTGCTCTGACATCAATGAGTCATCTCGGTGACAACTTGAGGTCAGACAGGAAGTGGACGAGGCTCAGCATTCCCTCTACCTGCTAAGCCCTGCAGCAGCTGATTTTCTGACCTGTGCTCCCCTGCCCTATACTCAGGTCCCTATACTAAAACTTTTATCAATATTACTGAGAGCTAAGTTTATATTTTTTTGTTTTTATTCTCAACTTAGCTATGTTCCAAGGATCCTGTTATAGTAATTGTGCCTTTCAAACAGCCATTGATCTACAGTCAGTTCAAAAATATTGGTAAAATTCACTTTTCTTATCAATAACGTTTGAGAACATTATGCGCATTTTGATTTGTCTAGAACTACAGAACTCTTTTTTTATATTTTTATTTTTATTTGAATTTGTCATGAATACAAAGTAAACATTTAGAAAAAAACATTCCCTTTGCATAAAACACAAAAGAAAATTACAAATTCAAATATTTTTCAGAGGGAGCAATCTCAGAAAACCACATTAAATGAGAGACAGCTAGCTACGCATACCAAATATCAAGACCCCAATTTACTTCCCAACTAAACCACTCAAAGAACAATATAATCTTATTGCAAGTTTTTACCTACCAAAAACTGTTCTGTGACACTTCAGTAAATACATATCTATTCCCAGAATAAGTAGCAAAACATTTACAAGGAAATTTTAAGTAGAAATGACCTCCCAAAGCAAGGACCCTAGATTTGAGCTGCAAAAAAGCTTTCCGTCTGAGCTGGGTAACTTTGGCAAAATCAGGAAACATCATTAAAGGACTCCCACAAAAGTAAGCATCCTTCTTAGCGAAATATAATTTCATAATAGCAACCTTTTCACTCTCAGAAGAGAAGGTAACAAATAAGGTGGCCCTCTTCGTCACCTTATCTAGAGAGGTTTCTAAAAATTGAGTTAAATCTAATTGATCCAAGCTCACCTGCTCATCAGCCTCTCCCTCCTTAGCTATCTCACTACTCCCCTGGGATAGATAGTAAATAGAAGTAATGTTAGCCACATCAAATGTTAAACATAGTAACGTATCATGGACATATTTTTTAAATAACTCTAATGGAGAGAAAAGGCGTACCATCGGAAAATTTAAAACTCTAAGATTATTTCCTCTAAACAGGTTTTCTAATTTTTCCAATCTATTTTGAAGCGCAGTAGTCTCCTTTAAATAAGAAGAACTCACAGCCTGTACACTCTCCGCAGACCCCTCCAACTTCCGAACCCTCTCACTAACAGCAGATAGAGACTGACCATGACCGCGCAGAACACTTGCAGTGTCATGGGAAAAACTACGCAGCTGAGTGAGAGTACCCGAAAGAACACATTCCACCTGATGTATAGCATCAAAAACATCTTTCAAGGAAATATTAGACATAGCAGAACTAGAAAGAACTGGCAGCGAGTCAGAAGATGGTAAAGAAACACTCGAAGGGTATACAAGCACAGCTCCAGTCAAACCAGTCCGCTTAAAAGTAGCTCCATCGGAGAGAGGGGTGGAGATGGAAAACAAACTACCATCTCCAACGAAGGAGGCATTTGGAGAGTGCAGGTTTTCACCAAAGTTAGATTGGGAGGGAGGGGTACGATCCCCCGAACCTAATGAAGCTTCTGGGACTGACCTTACTCCTGGGTCCTGAGGAGCTGGTATTCGTGAAGCAGCAGCACTAATCAGGTGGATATCCTTAGGGCCCTTCACCACCTGACCCCCAACTGAGCCCTTGTTCTTGGCTTTCCACTTGCCCATTCAAAGACACAGGAAGACAAACAAATTCCCAGAAGCTCCCAGGTGCTCCTAAGGGGCTCACAAGGGGCCTATCCTGCCCCTTGAAACACGCCCCTTCAGACACGCACCGAGGCCGCGGCCCACGGTACCGGTTGGCTCTTATCCTCGATCACAGCAGGAGGGAGGAGCCCTGTTCTGGCCAGGTATGCAGCTGACAACAATTCCCACTCAACGTCTCCCGACTTTAGCAGGCAGTCCTGGGCTAGTGTCTCCACCAACCCCCGGTACACACTGGCTCTTATCCTCGATCGCAGCAGGAGGGAGGAGCTCTGTTCCGGCCAGGTATGCAACTGACAACAATTCCCACTCAATGTCTCCTGGCGTTAGCAGGCAGTCCTGGGCTAGCGTCTCCCTAGAACTACAGAACTCTTCACACAGTGTATTTAACAAAACCTTTAAAACAGGAGAATTCTACATGGCTAACCCTAAACCGAACCCTCTTCCTCCTCTAATCCTCACTAAACTCATTTTTATGTAACAAGTTTAAGCCCAGCACTCACACCTCAACAGACACTTTGAGATTCCAATAATTTATCTTATATTTAAGAATTTCCTTGATGTATTATTCAATCTAGAAAGGGATCAAGTTTCATTTTGTTTTTCTCCTAATGATTTCATGAAAGGTATTTCTTATGGGGTAGATTCCGTGCTGTACGTGTCTGGCCCGCCAAGGCATTCAGAATCGGGATGGCCAGGAGTTTCACCCCACTCTAATCCCACAGGGGCTAGAAGTCCCCATGGGGTCAGAATCGTGTGTAACTGGCCTGGATGTGCAGGTTGGACCCTGATTCTGGGCTCCCGGACGCTGGCACACTATCCGGCTGACTCAGCCAGGCTCCTGCATAGAGTGCCAGTGGCATGCAGGAGTCACAATCACTGGCTTCCTGCCAAACCCTTCTTTCCCTGCAGCCCGACCCCCAATCGGGCCTTCCATGGCCAGGGTCAGGCTGTGGGTATTCCCTGCATTGCCTCACCTTTCCTCCATGCCCTGGCGCCACTGTCCCCAGAAGTTCAGGAGGATTTATGCTACCTCTGAAGTGGAATAAGTCCCCCGTCTATCTTGGTGGACCCGGATATATAGGGTTGTGACTGGAATCGGCCCTGTATGTCTGGGTTGTATGTCCCGACCCCTGGCCTGCCCACTCTCCTCCCCATCATTGCACCTGCCCGCCCCCATCCAGAGCTCCCCAAACATCTCCTATGTATGTGTGGGGAGCTTTGGGCAAGGAATATGGTCTTAGGCTAAATGTGGCTCGGAATCTACCGCTGTGTGTTATACTTTTTGTGACTTACAAATACATGAAAACTCTCGTGCACAGCTGTGTCCCCAGAACTGTTGAACCCAGTATCATTGACAGTGGTTAATCCAGGTCATTAGGAAGCACCAGGGAGTTGGACCGAGGGAGAGCCCTAGATATGGCAACTTATAAACAAACTGAGCACCCTAGGGATGGACCCTAAAGTTACTGCTTGGGTTAAAAATTGGTTGAGTGGGAGGCGACAAAGGGTATAGGTAAATGGAGCTCACTCTAAGGAGAAGGAGATTACCAGTGGTGTGCCGCAGGGATCTGTCCTTGGTCCAATTCTTTTTAACATCTTTGTTAGTGATATTGCAGAAGGGCTATTGGGTAAGGTTTGCTTGTTTGCAGATGATACCAAAATCTGCAATAGAGTAGACACCCAGAAAGGAATAGATAACATGAGGAGGTATCTAGCTAATCTTGAAGAATGGTCTAGAGTTTGGCAGCTAAAATTTAATGCTAAAAAATGCAGGGTATGCATTTGGGCTGCAAAAATCCAAAGAAGCGGTACAATGTAGGGGGTGAGGTACTTCTGCCCACAAAAGAGCGGGACCTGGGTGTAATTGTGTCTGACAATCTTAAAGTAGTTAAACAGGTAGAAAAGGCAACTGCAAAAGCCAGAAATGCTTGGGTGTATAGGAATGGCCAGCAGAAAAAAGGAGTTGATAATGCCTCTGTATAAGTGTCTGGTGTGACCTTATTTGGAATATTGTGTGCAATTCTGGAGAACGCACCTTCAAAAGGATGTAAGCAGGTTGGAGTCTGTGCAGAGGGTGGCTACTAATATGGTTAATGGTCGTCGTTATGAAGCATATGAGGACAGATTTAAAGATCTTAATATGTATACTTTAGAGGAAAGGTGGAATAGGGGCGATATGATAGAGACATTTAAATACCTCCCTTGCATAAATGCACAGGAGGGTCTCTTTCAATTGAAGGCAAGTTCTATTATTAGGAGACATAAGATGAGAGTGAAAGAGGATAGACTCAGGAGTAATATGTGGAAATATTTCTTTACAGAAAGAGTGGTAGATGTGTGGAATAGTCTCCCAGTGGAGGTGGTGGACAAGAGGACAGTATCTGAATTCAAAAAAGCATGGGACAAACACAGAGGATCTCTAAAGATAAAAACAGGATTATTGTAGTTGATATGGAAGGGCAGACTAGATAGGCCATGTGGTCTTTCTTTGCCATCATTTTTCTCTTTCTATGTTTCTATAAGTAGATCTACTCCATGTTCCTCCCTCCCAGATGTAAGCGGTAACTTTTTCCAAGTCCACTTACAAATAATTGTTTATGAATCTTTCCTCCAGGAACTTGTGCAAACCCTTTTAAAACACAGTCATGCTAGATAGATGCCTTGATCATACCCTCTGGTGGCAAATTCCAAAGCTTACTTGTGCATTTAGTAAAACAGTTCTTTAAATTGCTTTAAATCTGCTACCTGCTAGTTTCATGAATGTTTCCTTGTCTCAGTACTATCCAAAATAACCCTGTCCAACATACCTTTTCCTTATCTGTCATGATTTATAAACATCTATCATATCCCTTCTGTCATGTTTTCCATGCTGAAGAGCCATTATCTCTTTAGTCTTCCTTCATAAAGGAGCCTTTCCCATACATGCATTGCTCAGTGCAATTTCTTAATTGAGCCCTTACTGAGAAAACCGTATCCTCATAAAGTGGCTTTGTAAAGTTTACATATGTCTGGACAGCCACAGACTACTGTAACTTTTAAGATGCTTGCAGTGGACAGTGATGCTTTTTCACCATAGAATATTTTGGTTGGTTCCTGTTGAATCTTTTGTAAAACTGAGAATTAAACCAAAAAGTGTCTGGTGCGTACCTAGCTTGTTCCCACAAGGAAAGCTGGAAAGTCTAATTTTCAGATCCTGGTAGGCATATAGAAAGTAGGTCCTTTTGGAAGTCTGATTATGCCAAAAAATCCAAACCAGTGTTTGAAATTCATCACACTTTTGAGATTATATTAAAGAACAAGTCATGTCATCAACGCTGCTAAATATTGTATTCTATATTCTCTAATAGGAAGCTATGATGGTGAAATAGTTATTTGGAATAACAGCACTGAAAACGCTTTCCGTAAACTTCACCATGATGCCAAGAGAGCTCTGAAATCCAGATCAGGTGAGAGGATCCTGCAATGTAGTCCTGCTGCTTATCATTTTCGAACTCTTCTCTGCATGCAGTATTATAAAATGTGCTCCTGAATGATTGACAGTTGCCTAAAAGCTAATTGGTAGCTCTAGTCTGTGTTACAAATATCAACCTTAATAGTTAACTCTTCTCTTTACTTTGGCTGTCACTTTAGAAGCCCTATTCACGATTTGGATGTCCGAAAACAGGCATGCGGACATCTGAATCACGAAGATGTTCCTGAGCCATTTCAAAAATAATGTCTAAAGATGTCCCCAGCATGGGGATATTCAAGTAGGCAGGGGATGTTGTGGAGGCATATTCAAGGACGGTGAAGGACAGATGTTCCCACCCACTTTCAGAAACGTTGGGGACATCTGCGACCTCATCCAAGTTTAGACCTGTTCCAGACATGAATAGGCATTGGGAACGTGCTCGATTGGGCTGTAAAACATCCAGAGGGTATGGAAAAGATGGCACGCCACCATTCCCAGTATTCTCCACAATCACAATGATATTTTTTTAGGTAATTGAGAAACTTGCTTTGTTTGAACTATCGCGGAATGTTTCTGAGATGTCCCCAGTCTGGGATACTATTCCAGGGACGTCTATGTAGATGGTCATGCAGATGTCCATATAGGGCATATCCGTGTTTGTGAAATTGTGCCTAAACTTGGACATGTCTGCCTTTTTTTCTGACATTTTGGCTTAGACATCCCAGATTACACTTGGATGTCATTTCTAGAATGTGCCTTCACGTGTTTAAAAATTGGGCGATTGTGCAGACAGAGGATGTGCAAATGTTTTAAGCTATAAAGTTTATTCCACACATTTTTGAAACTTTAAATGTATGTATGTAATTTTCTTTCCCAAGATGTACCACTAAGGATGGCTCTTAATACTGCAGCTGAAAGATATTGTGAAATCACGTGCAATGCATGCAACCAGCTTAAAATCAACTTAGGTGAATTCAGCCATTCTTCTTGTGCAACCAAGCCTAATTTTTACCTGCATATCTCCCAACTAGGCATTAGAAAATTTACCCTTTGTTACTTACAATGGACAGTTCTTGATTATAAAGTACTCACTGGGACCTATCAGCCAAATATGAGGCAAATCCACCCATTTTACGGATTTACAATCTCTCAAGTAAACCCTCTTGCAATACAGTGTCAAAGGCAGCTGAAATATGAAGAAACAATTAACAAATAACAAGTACCGGGGGGAGTGCTTTTGTCAGCTTTGCATGCGCCGAAGTGCTTGGGGATTCACCGGCTTCTCTGGTTTCCATCAGGCCCAGTCGGGGCACCACACGCTGACTTCAGCAGGAAGCTCTATAAAGGCCTGCGGTGAGAGACTCTTCTTGGGAGTGCTTTTGTCAGCCTTGCACATGCCGGAGGGCTTGGGGATTTGCCAGCTCTGTTGATTTCTATCAGACCCGATCGGGGAACCACATGCCGACATCCGCAGGGAGCCCCATACAGGACTATGTTTTTCCTAGGTGCATAGCGGTGGCCCATTTGGAGCCTCTTAGGAGCAATGTAGGAGCATCTGTGGCTGGTGGTTATGCCTGGTTCGAAACGCAAGAAGAAGGTCAGATTGCTACAACAGACAGTTGGTCCTATGGATAAGTATTTGTTGCTGAAGACTCCCACACAAGATGCAGGTACTATTCTCCTTTCATTCTCCATATAGGGATCTAGTCTTAGCTCTCCTGAGCGCATACCACCTTCTTCGCCTGTGCCTTTGGATATCTCCAGTTTGTCCCCTCCTATGCAGCAGAGTTCCCAGACAGAAGTTGGGCTCCCACAGGTAATCCTTTGGAGGGAGCTTTCTGTGCCTTCCCAGGATACTTTGGTGGACATTTGGCATGCAGTCAAGCATACTGAGCAGTACCTGGCGGATACTGTTCCTCGGTTAAGTCAGTTCACTAAGGATACTGTTACTAAGTTCCAAGATCTAGATGTTAAGTTCAGGACTCTGGACTCTCGTACTGAAGTAATAGATGCTCAAGTTAGGATCCTTCAGTCTTTGCATGTATTATCTATTAAGGATAGTTTGTTTTTACATCAGAAAGTTGAAACACTTGAAAACATGGCCAGGAATAAGAATTTACATATACTTAATTTTCCTTGCATAAATTTGTTTTCCCCTCAGATTCTTTTACATAAATATTCGAAGGAGGTATTGTCCTTGTCTAAAGCTGGTACTATTGTTTTTGTGAAATGTTATGTCTCTCAAAGACGGGGAGTTGGATGTTCTGGTGGAAGGGCAATCTTTGAACCTCATGGCTTTTCTTGAGGATTCACAGGATGTCATTTCATCTAGGGCTATTCTCCTTGTCACCTTTGTTTCTGAGGACAAAGTTGTTATCCTAAAGGCTTATTTTAAGAAGAAAGATTTTTCCTTTTGTGGAGACAAGTTGGCCATGTTTCCTAATGTTTCAACTAAGGAGGAAGTCCTTTTTTGTCTTTGAAAGCTAAGGTACTCGCTTTAGGTGTCCCTTTTCCTCCGTTACCCATATAACTGTTTGATTTCTTTTGGGCAAGAATGTTATGGTTGTTTTTTTCTTTTTCTTTTTTTTTTTTACTCCCTCTGACTTAGAGAAATTATTGAATAATGAAAAGGAATAAAAGGAAACTGAAATCGTTTTGTTAAGTAAGCCTGTTGAAAAGGTAGTTTTGTTTATTGGGCTGTGGGTAGGTGCTGTTTTTGTTTCTTTCTGTTTAATTTTATCCCTTTTTGAATACTTCCCGTGATGTGGACTAAGGCTTTGGATATTTTTCCTCTCTTTTTTCATTGTAATTGATGATGATTTATTGTATTTCCTTATTTGAGGTTTTGAATATATCAAAAAATCCTAATGTAAAAACAAAAACAAATAGCAAGTACTGGAATCTAATCCTATAAATAAAGTGTCAAATAATCTCAATAAAAGAATTTCTGTTCCATTTTTTGAACGATACCCTTATCAATGAACATCCAAAAGATCATACTTGGGCACAAAATCCTGCAGTTGTTGTAGGATTATCCAATCAATCAACTTTCCCACTACAGGAATATTTGAAATATTAGTCACATCCAGAATATTACTTGCATGACTCTTCAAAACAGGATTTATCAAAGCATGCTTCAATGCAGTTGGCATAACTCCAGATTGAAAGTTGCCCTAAACTGGGAGCCAACTTTTGTCACAATCCTTTAAGTACTCAAGTAGGACAAAAATCCAAATCACACATGGCATCCGATAAACCAGCTAATACATTAAGTAGATGTTCTTCACTCACTCTCAAACTGCACCCAGACAAGAGATGAAGAAATAGCAAGTTTTAAAAATAAAAATTCCATCGCATGATAGCTTCAGCAAGGATTACATCTAAACCGGGATCTGAAAAAGATGACTTTGTACTGTCACTCATCTGTTGAACTTTCTTAAATTAATCTGCTAATTCTTGAGGACCCAGCCCTCTTTCCCGGTCACTCTTTGTAGACTTGCTGTAGACATACTTGCTGTAGAAAATAGATGAGCAGATGATAGTAAACGAAGAACATTGTGGCTATGCTTTTTATATTAAGCTTTCTTTGCTTCTGCTACTGCCAACAGATAAATATTCACACCATTCTCATATTCCAATTTATCACACCTGCTCTTTTTTCTCCACAAATGTTCACACCATCTAACCTTTCTTTTCAGGGTGGGTAACTCCCTTGTAAACCATGGGGCATAAGAAGAGCGTCTTTTAGGCAGTTCATGAATCGCTGTGGTACTACTCAACACATCGGTAACAATCATATTCTATTCAGCAATCCCCATCTCAGCGTCAGAAAGCCAGACTTTTTTCTCAACATGCTGGTCTCATAGGTCGCCATAACAGACCAAATCAATTTTCTGCCTTGTCTTTTATTCTATTCTTATCCACAACCATCAACTTATGTGGGGTTAAATGGAACCCAATAAAATGGTGATCGGAACACCCCTTCAAAGAAATATTTTAAGGAAGACAGCATCTTTCTTGATACCAAAGACTCAAGACAAACAAAAGTAGATCTAACAAATGCCCTTGACAATGACTAGCCCCTAAAATTAATTGAACCAACTCTAATGCCTTGGTCATATCCAAAAATAATTCCATCTCCCCAGATAACAGTTGGACATCCAATTGTAAATTAAAATTCCTCAGAAAAAAAAAAACCACACTCAAATTATTCACTAGTGAGATGAGCCATTCCAAAATATCCAATAAGATCTTTACAAAAGCATCAGAAGGGTGGTACATCACACAGAACAATCAGATGTCTAGACAGTAAAAGTAATTCACAAGCTCGATTAATCTAGCCATTAACTTTGTCAAATTTAACGAGATCTTTATAAAGTACTAACACACCTCGACTTCTCCCGCTAACAAGAGGAGATTGATGAAGACATACAGTAGCTGATTAAATATAATGTCAGAATCAGTAAGCCAGGTTTCTGATATATATAAAGTGTCCAACTGACGTTCTCTAATAACATCATCAATAACCTGTATCTTATTTCTTACGGATTGCACAATAATCAAAGCAATTTTAAAAACAGGAGCAATGGCCCTATTCTGCGTTGCATCTCTCAGTCCAATGCAAACATTGGTAAGAGCTCTTGGATGAGCTAATTTATAGGAACTACTTACTGGATGCATGGCAGAATAATGGCATACCCCTGTCGCTACTGAATTATCCCACTGCTGGAGCAACACATACTAAATGGAAAGCAGTGTGTATAAATGCTCGTAGCATGGGAAATAAGATCCCTGATGTTGAAGCTTTGGTGGGAGTGGCTGACTTGGATTTAGTGGCAGTTACAGAAACATGGTTCACAGAAAGCCATGACTGGGATGTAACTATACCTGGCTATACTTTATTCAGAAAGGACAGGGTAGGAAGAAGGGGAGGAGGAGTGGCACTATATGTAAAAACTACTATTAAAGCTTTGGAATTACAGAGCTTAAAAGGGAGAGAAGGAGGCATTGTGGGTTAAACTAGAAAGAGGGAAAGAGAAATCTATTTGCATTGGTGTGATATACAGACCTCCCTCACAAGAGGAAGAGGTGGACAGAGAGTTAATTGAAGACATACGCAGCATTGCTAGGAAAGGGGAAGTGCTACTGATAGGAGATTTCAGTATGCCAGATGTTGATTGGCACATTCCTGCTGCAGTATCATCTAGAAGTAAGGAGATCCTGGATTCTCTACAGGGAGAACTATTCAGGCAATTGGTAACAGACCCCACACGTGAAGGTGCCATACTGGACTTGGTGCTTACCAATGGTGAAAGTGTTTCTGATGTTGTAGTGGAAGATCATTTTGCATCCAGTGATCACCAGATGGTGTGGTTCAGTATTAGGACTAGGGCTGTTAGAATCCATTCCAAGGTGAGGATCTTAGACTTTAGGAAGACTAACTTTGTGAAGATGGGCCAATACCTCAGGGAGTCGTTAGTGGGATGGGAACAGCTGGGGGATGTAGAAAAACAGTGGGCAAAACTGAAAGGGGATATTTTAAGGGCAACCAACCTTTTTGTTAAAATGGTAAATAAAGGCAAAAGGAAAAGGAGACCACTATGGTTTTCTAAGGAAGTAGCTGAAAAAGTGAAGAAAGAGGGAGGCCTTCATGAAATACAAGAGATCACAGAGAGAGGAAGACAGGCATCTGTATCTGGAAAAACTTAGAGAAGCTAGCAAAGTAGTCAAGAAGGCAAAGATTCAAAAGGAGGAGGAAATAGCCAATGCAATAAAATGGGGGGATAAGACATTTTTCAGATATATTAGTGAGAAGAGGAAGGGCAAAAGTGGTATTGTCAGACTCAAGGGTGCAGGGGGGGAATATGTAGAAGCTGATAAGGATAAAGCGGAATTGCTTAACAAATATTTTTGTTCTGTGTTCACAGATGAAGAACCAGGAGCAGGACCTCAGAAAACACCCACAAATAGGAACAGAAGCGAGGGACATCTTGAACAATTTTCAGAAGACTATGTTCGTGAGAAACTATCTCAACTTAAAGTAGACAAAGCGATGGGACCGGATGGGATACACCCTAGAATACTGAGGGAACTTGGGGACGTTCTAGCAACTCCACTGACTGACCTTTTCAATGCCTCGTTGGAGTCGGGAGTGGTGCCAAAGGACTGGAGAGAGGCTCATGTGGTGCCTTTACACAAAAGTGGAAGCAAGGATGTGGTTGAAAACTACAGGCTGGTTAGTTTAACTTCGGTGGTGAGTAAATTATTGGAAACGCTGCTGAAAGAGAAAATAGTGAGGTTTCTGGAGTCCAGCGGATTACAGGATCCGAGGCAGCATGGATTCACCAGAGGCAGGTCTTGTCAGACAAATCTGATTGATTTCTTTGACTGGGTGACCAGGGAGTTGGACCGAGGGAGAGCTCTAGATGTGGTGTATTTAGATTTCAGTAAAGCCTTTGACACTGTTCGTCACAGGTGACTTATAAACAAACTGAGAACCCTAGGGATGGACCCTAAAGTTACTGCTTGGGTTAGAAATTGGTTGGGTGGGAGGCGACAAAGAGTACAAGTAAATGGAGCTCACTCTGAGGAGAAGGATGTTACCAGTGGTGTGCCCCAGGGATCTGTCCTTGGTCCGATTCTTTTTAACATCTTTGTTAGTGATATAGCGGAAGGACTGTTTGGTAAGGTTTACCTCTTTGCAGATGATACCAAAATCTGCAATAGAGTAGACACCCAGGAAGGTGTAGATAACATGAGGAGGGATCTAGCTAAGCTTGAAGAATGGTCTAGAATTTGGCAGCTGGGATTTAATGTTAAAAAATGTAAGGTCATGCATTTGGGCTGCAGCAATCCAAGGGAGCAATACAGTATAGGAGGTGAAGTACTTTTGTCCACTAAAGAAGAGCGGGACCTAGGCGTGGTTGTGTCTGATGATCTTAAAGTAGCTAAACAGGTAGAAAAGGCGACGGCAAAAGCTAGAAGGATGCTTGGGTGCATACGGAGAGGAATGGCTAGCAGAAAAAAGGAGGTGATAATGCCTCTGTATAAGTCTTTGGTGCGACCTCATTTGGAGTATAGTGTGCAATTCTGGAGACCGCACCTTCAAAAGGATGTGAACAGGATGGAGTCGGTGCAGAGGGTGGCTACTAAAATGATTAGTGGGCTTCATTATAAAGCATATGAGGACAGACTTAAGGATCTTAATATGTACACCTTAGAGGAAAGGTGGGGTAGAGGTGATATGATTGAGATGTTTAAATACCTCCGTGGCATAAATGTTCACGGAGAGAGCCTCTTTCAATTGAAAGCAAGTTCTGCTACGAGGGGACATGGGATGAGGGTGAAGGGAGATAGATTCAGGAGTGATATGCAGAAATATTTTGTTACAGAAAGAGTAGTGGATCCATGGAATAGTCTCCCAGTGGAAGTGGTAGAGATGAGGACAGTAACTGAATTCAAAAAAGCATGGGACCAACACAGAGGATCTCTAAAGGTAAAAAGTGGACTGTTGTAGTTGTTGATATGGAAGGACAGACTAGATGGGCCTTGTGGTCTTTTTCTGTCATCATGTTTCTATGTAAGTGATAATTACAGAAAACATTATCTAAAGCAAACCGCAATGCAGTTACAAAAATGCATTTTAGTGCATTCATTGTCACTTTGAACAGCCTACCCTAAAAACGGTGCTGGGAGTTGCAGTCTTACTCACAGCATAATCTAAAGTGCACAGAGCTTAAAGTGTAGGTCATAGTCTGTCCAGATATTGCTCCCACATGATCATGCACACAGGCAGGTGAGAAGGAGAACTGTACGAATCCGCAGGAACTGGGCATCACTTTGAATAGTCAGGCGCTGACATCTTTGCCTGCAGGCATAGCTGAAGGTATAGTCTGGGTGGAGAATGGGAGGAATTCACAAATACACACGTTAACTGTAAAATACTTTAATCAATATATGTACTTATGAGCTTTACATGCGAACATATAACCCTGTTCTCAAGCAAGTGTAATTGTCCAATCTTCATCTAGCTTAAGAGGCAGAAATTGTGCCTTGAATGTAGGCATGAAGACCTGCTTATTTAAAGAGGCCTCTGAGAGGGTGGGGTAATAAGGTTCAACATGATTGAGCTTTTCTTTTAGTGCTGTTTTGTTTTATGGCTGAGGGTATGATAGTGTTGCAGTTCTATTTATTAAGGATGGGGTGATTGTGTTTATTTTGAAATGCAATGATTGAATTGTACTTTAGTTTGCTATTTGTTCATAGCATAGAAAGCTTTGGAAATGTGGTTTATAAATATAAATAATGTTTTCTACAGCTAGTTCATAAGTAGGTGTCTGGTTACCATCTTAAACCATGCATTCCCTTCTAAAATTACCCTCCGCATGTTTTTAAGGTTATAAAATGACAGTCTACATTATTAATCATACAAAATAATACATGCAAAGTCCAGGGCACATGTCCAAAAGAAAATAACCTTTGACTTTCACAAGCTCACATGGAGGCAAACTGCAGTAATGCTTTGTCGTGTGTAAATAGTGAATTTAATGAATGTTGAGGGTGAAATAGGCATTCTTTGGATGAACCGTCAATGAGGGAGCGATCAGAATCACACATGGCAATAATGCACATTACTGCATGTACCGTGCTGCAACCAACTACACTTCTGAAGATGTAGTTAAAAATCCTCAGGAAAATGTTATGGTAGTATTAACCCATGTTATGGTAGTATTAACCCATGCTAACCCATGTTCCACCCCCTGAGCAGAGACACGGGGAGGAGTTGCCTGTACGGAGCGGCAGGTGCACCTACTCTTGCCATCATACTGGGCAGACTAGATGGACCATACTGGTCTTTATCTGCCGTCATTTACTATGTTACTATGTTACTATGTTATTGTCATGCACATTAAAGCTGGAGAAGGCTGTTGGCTGTTCCTTTCCATTTACATAAAACCTGCATTCACGGTTTAATGCAGAATTCAATGGATTAGTGATTTTAATCCACACTAGTAAAATTTTCATATGCTATCGCTTTAATACGTTAAAACCTGTATTAAATTGCTAGTGGTTTAGTAAATAGGCTTGCTGAGATTTAAACCTGGGTCTTACGATTTAAAATCTATATTTTTGCTGCTATGTTACTACTATTACTTATAGATATCCAATACAATCCCTGCTCATCAGAGTTTAAATTCTAATCCAGATGAACAACATCACGAGTCTAGAGCATAGTAAGATATACATAAGTGGTGAAGAAAAGTGAGGTGTATCAGGATCCAAAATCAGCCTTGAAGAGGTGCGCTTTTAGCCTGGATTTGAATAGAATTAGAGAAGGAGTCTGAGGTATTTTATATAGCAAAACTACACAGTATAATAGCAGAGCTTACAGCTGTAATTATAGTGGTTTTACTCACCATGGTTAAGTTTGCTTTTCAGGCTGTGACTATCAGCTTTCAGAATCTAAAGCTTATCTTTGAAAAAAGCAGCAAAGTTCTTCCATCTAGGATGGATCCATGTAACTAACTGCTTGTTGTAAAGCAAACTGGATAGCCTCTAATATACGATAATATTTGAATCAAGCATATCATGATTTAATATATTAATATTTTACCCAGGAATTACAGGATCCTAATAGTCATCAATTTTCTAAAATCTGTGCTGCTCTGACACACATACACACATAACCTATAAGTTTCTTTGGATGGTTCCACTTAAGATATTTGCATTACAGATAGCCAGCTGCAACGTCAGCATTCCAGGAGAAGTCTTCCCCCTGCATTTTCTGGAAGATGTTCACTCTCGGCAGATGGCTTTTATGATACTGAAATGGAAAACAGTAACACTGTAACAAGACTCTTCTTCTTGGAAGTTAGAAAGAATGTTTCTGTAACAGGTAAAGAATTCACAGTGTAGAGAGAAAGTTCATTCTTTTGCTTTACCTCATTAATTTTCTCTTTGAAGGAAAGGTTGTAAGAGCTAGAGGTGTGCCCAGTTTGATATCAATCATCTAATCTGCCTTCAGCTTTTTTCATACATTTTTATCTTGCTAGAATATATATTGGTGTTCAAAGATATGATCTGTCAGCACGCGCCATGATGTTTTGTTCATACGAACATAAGAATGGACAAAGTTTGCCATATCAAAGGTTCATGTAATCTAGTATCCTGTCACTGTACTACCATACTCCAAATTAGGTCTCACTAGAGACTGGTACAAAGGCACTATTGCCTCCTTTTTCCTGCTGGTCATTTCTCTCCCTATGCACTTAAGCATCCTGGAATTCGCCATCGTCTTTTCTACCTGTTTGGCCACTTTAAGATCATCAGATGCATGACCCCCAGGGTCCCACTCTTCTTTGGTGCACTGAAGTACTTTTTGTGTTTTAAATAAACAAAAAGAAAACAAGCAAGAAATGAAAAAGCGCCAAGCTGTCAAAAACAAAATAAAGAAAAATCAGGTGCACACCTCTTACAAATTCTATTTCGCTTGATTCTGCATCTAAATGTCACAAGTTTTCCCAGCCCTGAACAGCCCTTAACAGACCACCTCCAGAACAATTAATCTATTTTTATTTATTTACCTTTTATACCCCCTTTCAGATTATCAAGGCGGTTTACATTGAACAGTAAACTCAGTTGTACATGGAACAATGTTATACATAGAAACTTAGTTATACAAAAAACAGTGATTATAGGTGGGTGTGGGGCCATGTGCGGAGACTCATTACAGGCCTCATTTGCATAATGTTAATGTGCACTAACGTTTAGCAAACATGCCTCTTAATGAGTGTCTGGATAAAGAGAGACTACCAGATTTCTACATTACTATACTCCAGTGCCAACTGCCAAGTACATTAGGAAATATTACAAACACTGCCCATCTAGAACCCATAGCAAACCCACCATTGTCATAACAGCACTACCAGGGCTCTCAAAGCACCAAACCCTACCTATCAAATAGGCAACACTGCAAATATTAAACAAATACATCTCAGAGAATACCAATACATCTCCTACTGGGGAAAGAGAACAAGTGGCACTGTCAAACAGAAACTACATAAATGGAATACCTCAGCTCAATTACACATGCAGAACACAGACCATTAAACAAAGAATAAGGAATCACAATTTAGAAATATGAAGACAATAATAAACTGGGAACCCCCAAAAGTTAAACTTGGAATATACAACAATACTGGAGAAATAAAACTATAAATTAATTTCCTCTTGTACTAAACAAAACACAAAGATGTTAACGATGCACATTTCCCAGAGCTGACATATTCCAGTTAATAAATTCAAAATAAAAAAAGTACTTTTATCTTTTGTTGTCTGAGCATTTTATTTTTCAGTTGCAATTGCTCCAGTCACTTTCTTCTGGTTTCTTCATGTCTTCTGCTAACTCTCCACTGTCTGCTGTCCATTTGTCCTTTCTTCACTCTTCTAGTTTTTTTTCCATTCTCTCTCTACATCTGCTCTAACATACTGATCATTCCCCTTTTGCTCTTTCCTCCATTTCTTTCTTTATTCCTTTTTCATCCACTCAAATTTTACCCTTCCATCCTCAAGCCCCACTTACTCTCCCAATACCTGTAGATTTTTCTTTCCTCCCACACAAAATCTTTTCCCCTCTCCATCCTCACTCCCCCAGCCCCATCCCCTTCTAGTCCTCCCCCAACATCAGCTCTTTTTTAGTTCCAGCCCTACCCAGCATCCACTCCTTTCTAGTCCCATTCTCCCATCAACCCCCCCCATCAGCCCATTTCCAATCCTAGCCCTCCATCAGCAATTTCCAGTCCTATCCTAGTCCCTCCATCAGCCCATTTGCTGTCCTATCCAAGCTCCCCCATCAACCCATTTCAAGACCTAGCCCCCCATCAGCCATTTCCAGTCCTATCCTAGCCCCCCATCAGCCCATTTCCAGTTCAAGCTCCCCCAATCAGCCATTTCCAGTCCTAGAACCCCCACCTCCCCCGAAGAGCCCCATGGCTCTCTGGCTTGGTTTAGAGGGAGCTGGAGAGGCCCCGGCTCACCTCTGTACAGCTGCTGAAGTGAAGAGTGTCATTTTTCTTCACTTTGGGGCAGCTGTGTTCTAGTATAGACCGCTGGCATGCTGAGTGCTGGAAAACAGGAAATGCCCTTTAACCTCTAGCGCAGCAGCAGCCTGCACTAGAACAGCTGCCAAAGTGAAGAAAAATGGCGCTCTTCACTTCGGCAGCTGTACAGAGGTGAGCCAGGGCCTCGGGCCTTTCCGGCTCCCTCCGAAGCCAGCCCTGCCGGTAGCCGAACAGCATGTGTGGGATGTTGGCGCGGGGCCCCCTGAAGCACGGGGCCCTGTGCGAACAACATTCTCGCACAATGGACGGGGCGGCCCTGATTATAGGATGTGTTACAGAAACATTGGTGTTTGGGAAATTTGGAGGAGAAGAGGAGGGTTAGGAACAGGGTAAAACTATGAACAGCGGTGAGCGTACTATGGGTATGGCTATATACAAAGAGGTCAGGATACTGTAAGGAAGCTAGATAGAGGTTGCTCATAGCTGTCCTCCACTCCTACAGACTAGTAATACAATGCTTAACCTTTTTATCATTGCCATAAGGAAGTTCCTGGTGTGTGCTCATAGAGGAAATATTTCATATTATTGCAAGGTATTTGACAGGTTAAAATAAAGTTTAAACATTTTTTCTCTGTATTCTAGAGATCTACTAAAGCTGCCAGATGATTCATTTTTGCATATTCCACAATGTTCTATTCTTATAGGAGGTGCAAACTTGGTATCTTCTGGAGGGTCTGGTTATGTCAGGTTTTGGAACATATTCAGGAGTCAGCTGATGGCGGAATTTGCAGCTCATAATGGGTCCATTGTCATGACTGTTGATAAAACAAACCATTATCTCATAACTGGGGATCTGGATGGATGGATAAAAGTGTGGGATATACAGGTGAGGAATGATGATTCCCTTATTATATGCTCAACTATCACTCTAATCTAAGAACTAGAGGCCAGAGTACTAAGCTATGGAATTTCTTGCAGAAGTTTGCTTTGGATGCTAATGAGTTCCCCAGCTACTCACCTGCAAAATCTTACCATGAAACTCGGCAGAAAAAGATGATTACACTTCATCGAGGTGTAGTTTTCTTATTTGTGAAAACCGGCATGTGAAGATGTGTTTGCACTCTGGTTTTCACAAAATTTATTTTAGCAGCTCAAAGTTTGAACTGAAATGAACATTTGCATGCAGTGGGTTGTGTGAAAGCTTATAAGAACATAAGATATGCCATACTGGGTCAGACCAAGGTCCATCAAGCCCAGTATTCTGTTTCCAGCAGTGGCAAATCTAGGTCATATGTACCTAGCAGTTTCCCCAAGAGACACAAGTTCCACAATGCTTGTACTGGGTCAAGCATTGATATCTTCGGTCACTTCTTAATAATGGTTTATGGACCTTTCCTCCAGGAACTTGTCCAAACCTTTTTTAAACCCAGCTACACTAACAGCCTTTACTACATCCTCTGGTAACAAATTCCAGAGTTTGATTACACGTTGAGTGAAAAAATATTTCTTTTATTAGTCTTAAATAGTTTACCCTGTAGCTTCATTGCATGTCCCCTAGTCTTTCTATATTCTGATAAGGTAAACAATCGATCTACGTTTACCCGTTCCACTCCGTTCATTAATTTATAGACTTCTATCATATCTCCCCTCAGCCGTCTCTTTTCCAGGTTAAAGAGCCCTAACCTTTTTAGCCTTTCTTCATAGGAGTATCCTTCCATCCCCTTTACCATTTTGGTGGCTCTTCTCTGTACCTTTTCTAAAATCGCTATATCCTTCTTAAGATACGGCGACCAGAATTGCACACAGTATTCAAGGTGTGGTCTCACCATGGAACGATATAGAGGCATTATAATATCTTTTGTTTTATTTTCCATTCCTTTCCTTATCATACCTAGCATTCTATTTGCTCTCTTGGCCGCCGCTGCACACTGGGCCGAGGGTTTTAACATGGTATCCACAATGATGCCTAAATCTTTTTCCTGGGTGGTGGTTCCTAATGTGGAACCTTGCATCGTGTAACCATAGTTTGGGTTGTTCTTCCCTAGGTGCATAACCTTGCACTTGTCCACATTAAATTTCATCTGCCATTTTGATGCCCAGTCTTCCAATTTATCAAGACCCTCTTGCAATTTTTCACAATCCTCTTGGGTTTTAACAACTTTAAATAGTTTTGTGTCATCTGCAAATTTGATAACCTCACTCGTTATTCCACTTTCCAGGTCATTTATGAATATGTCAAAAAGCAGCGGACCCAGCACAGATCCCTGGGGTACACCACTATTCACCTTTCTCCATTGGGAAAATTGGCCATTTAGCCCTACCCTCTGCTTTCTATCTTTTAACCAGTTCCTGATCCACAATAGTACACTGCCTCCTATCCCATGACTCTTTAGTTTTGCCAAAAGTCTCTGATGAGGGACCTTGTCAAAGGCTTTCTGAAAGTCCAGATACACAATATCAACCGACTCACCTTTGTCCACATGTTTATTCACTCCTTCAAAAAAACATAACAGATTAGTAAGACAAGATCTTCCTTGTCTAAAGCCATGTTGGCTGTCTCCCATTAGGTTGTGAACTCACAATAATTTCAATTGTGGTCTGCTTTGTTGAACGTGGAATATCAACGTCCCATTAGGTTGTGACTATCTACATGCTGAGTAATTTTATTCTTTATGATGGTTTCTACCATTATTCCTGGTACTGACGTCAGGCTCACCAGTCTGTAGTTTCCCGGATCACCCCTGGAACCCTTTTTAAAAATTGGTGTTACACTGGCGATCCTCCAGTCTTCAAGTACTAGAGATGATTTTAATGATAGTTCACAGATTACTGATAGCAGTTCTGCAATCTCATATTTCAGTTCTTTCAACACCCTTGGATGTATACCATCCGGCCCAGGTGATTTGCTACTCTTCAGTTTATCTAATAGTTGTAAGACATCTTCTCGATGTATCGATATTTCCTTCAATTCTTCCACACCTTTAAATACCACTTCAGTCATGGGTAACATCCCTACATCTTCCTCAGTAAAGACCGAAGCAAAGAATTCATTCAGTCTCTCCACTATCGCCTTGTCACCTCTTAGTGCTCCTTTAACCCCTTTATCATCTAATGGACAAACTGACTCTCTCACAGGTTTTTTGCTACGAATGTACTTGAAAAGGTCTTTATTTCGCGTTTTTGCTTCCGCAGCAAGCTTCTTCTCAAATTCTCTCTTTGCCTGCCTTATCAATGCCTTGCATTTGACTTGCCAGTGCTTGTGCTGTTTGCAGGTTTCGTAGTTTGGCTCTTTTTTCCACTTCCTGAAAGATACTTTTTTGGCAACAACAGCCTCTCTGACCTCACCTTTAAACCATGCTGGCAGTTTTTTGGACTTTCTTCCACGTTTCTTAAAGCGTGGAATACAGCTGGTCTGGGCTTCCAAGATAGTATTTTTCAACAACACCCAAGCTTGATGTACGTCTTTAACCTTCGCAACTGCTCCTTTTAGTTTTTTCTTAACTGTTTTCCTCATTTTATCATAGTCTCCCTTTCGAAAGTTAAAAGGTAGTACTGTGGATTTCCTTACTATCCCTCCTCCACTAATTAAATCAAAGGCGATCATGCTATGATCACTATTGCCAAGTGGCCCCAACACCCTTATCTCTTGCACTAGATCTGGTGTTCCACTAAGGACTAGGTCTAATATGGCTTCCCCTCTGGTCTGTTCATGAACCAGCTGCTCCAAGAAGCAGTCATTTATTACGATATAGTTTGTACCCAGGTATAACAGTGTCCCACTGGTTGTCCTCCTTCCACCATGTTTCTGATATTCCAATCATATCTAACCTTTCATTTAGTGCTATATATTCTAACTCTCCCATCTTATTCTTTAGACTTCTAGCATTTGCATACAAGCATTTTAGAGAATGTATTTTATTCATGTTAATTTGGCTATTGTTAGACATGGGTAAATTGGGATCTTTAAGCTCTGTCTGCTCCATACTTGAGGGCATTTGGGCTACTTTACTCTTTTGTGGAACCTCTCTGCTTTTGGTAGTATCCTACAAGGATACATTCTTCCGAACCATCCACTCTTGGGCGACTGTCGGCTTTCCCCTAATATCTAGTTTAAAAGCTGCTCTATCTCCTTTTTAAAGGTTAATGCCAGCAGCCTGGTACCATCCCGGTTAAGGTGAAGCCCATCCCTTCGGAAGAGCCCCTCCTTTCCCCAGAATGTTCCCCAGTTCCTAACAAATCCAAAACCCTCATCTCTGCACCATTGTCTCATCCACACATTGAGACTCCGGAGCTCTGCCTGCCTTTTGGGTCCTGTGCGTGGAACAGGAAGCATTTCGGAGAATGCTACCCTGGAAGTTCTGGATTTCAACTTCCTACCTAAAAGCCTAAATTTTGCCTCCAGAACCTCCCTACCACATTTTCCTGTCATTGGTACCGACATGTACCAAGACAGCAGACTCCTCCCCAGCACTATCTAAGACCTTATCTAGGTGGCGTGTGAGGTCTGCTACCTTCGCACCAGGCAGGCATGTTACCAGACGATCCTCACGTCCACCAGCTACCCAGCTATCTACATGCCTAATGATCGAATCACCAACTATAACGGCTGTCCTAACCCTTTTCTCATGGGCACATGGCCCTGGAGAAACTTCCTCGGTGCAAGAGGGTTTTACATCACCTGGAGGACAGGTCCTAGTTACAGGATCACTTCCTGCCACACCAGGGTGATGCTCTCCTGTCACGTGACCTCTCTCCTCCATGGCAACAGGGGTGCTGCCAGACTGGAGGTGGGACTTCAGGACTATATCCCTGTAGGTCTCGTCTATGTACCTCTCTGTCTGTCTTATGTTTTCCAAGTCTGCTACTTTAGCCTCTAGAGAACGGACTTGTTCCCTGAGAGAAAAGAGCTCCTTGCACCTAGTGCACACGTAAGACTTCTCACCAACTGGGAGAAAATCATACATGTGACACTCAATGCAAAAGATTGGAAAGCCCCCATCCCGCTGCTGGACTGCTGTCTGCATCTTAGTTTTAAGTTTGTGTCTAGATCTTTAAGTTCTTACTTACTAGGGGTTGCTATGGGTATTTATACCAATAAAACTGTACCTAATACATTTAATATACCTTGTTCACCTGAAGCTTAATTAATCTCAGGTCCTTAGTGTATGACTGATTTTGGTAATGAGCTTCACCTGAAAGCACCTCCTGTCTTTTAAGATGTGTAAGTACCTATAAAGTTATGATTATCCCAGGGGAGGGTGGGAGGGTGGGAAATAACACTTATTAAAAGAGGGCTGCTACACAGTACCCTGTCTTGTGCTGCTGAGGTAAGCTAAATTCTGATTTGATTTAAATTATAGCTCTTAGCTGCTGCTAGGCTCTAACTTCTTATGAAATTTAAACTACAAGCTCTCCGCTGGGTACTAAATTTAACCAGAAAGTTCTCTTCTGTGTGTTAAATTTAAACTAAAAGTACTTTGCTGTTACTTGGCCCTGAATGACTATCAAATTTAAACTACAAGCTCTGTGCTGGGTACTAAATTTAACCAGAAAGCTCTCTTCTGTGTGTTAAATTTAAACTAAAAGTACTTTGCTGTTACTTGGCCCTGAGTGACTATTACATTTAAACTACAAGCTCTCTGCTGGGTATGAAATGTAACCAGAAAGCTCTCCTCTGTGTTTTAAATTCAAACTTTAATTGCTGCTACTAGGCCCTAACTGATCCAACAAAAAAATAATGGGTTCACAGATTAAGTAGCTTTAATACAAAGAATTCTTTTTAGAAAATTACCAGAAGTATATACTCACAGTTGCAGATTTCTCTCCAGAAGTAACAGTCCCCCTTTCTAGTCCTTCAAGACAGAGGTTCACAGAGCTCTGGTTGAACTATTTATGCCTCTGCTGCTGAGGTAATGCTGTGACCAACTTCCTGGGTAATTAACAGTCCTTGCTTGGATAGGAGGAGTCTTTCAAAATGGCCTTTTGATCTGCCACCTGGTGTTAACACCTATTGAAAAGGTTTCACAGGTCTCTTGCCCCCTAGGTAGAAGGCCTCTTTGTAAAGGTCTCTAGAAGACTTTATTTGTTGCTCAAAAAGTACAGACCCTGTTTTGCCTTTTGTGCTAAGCTAAATTCTGATTTGATTTAAATTATAGCTTACGGTTGCAAATGGCGTGTTTTTGAAAATATTTGCAGCTGGAGCATCACAAGCAAAACTTGGTATTTTTAGGTTTTTGCATGAAACCCTGTTTATAGATGTTTCCACGCCTTAGTGCGTTTCCATCCTAGTCGGGTAGAATCTTTCTTTTCATTCTTTCCAAAGGCAAAGAGGGTCATTTTAAAAACTTTGTCACAATTTGGATGTCTGAAAATGTGCACATGGATGTCCGAATTATGAAGATGTGCCCAGAGCCATTTTACAAATGGCTTGTAAAAGCATCTCCCATGTGGGGACGTCCAAGAAGGTAGGGGGCATGGTGGAGAAATGTCTGGAGTGTTGCAATGGACTTAGACATCTCTGCTCCATCTCAGAAATGTCCAGATTTAGACCCACTACAGGCATGTTTAGGCATCAGGAAAGTGCTTGCTTTGGCCTTAAAACATCCAGAGGGTATAGAGAACATGGAGGGTTAAGTGACTTGCCCAAGATTACAAGGGGCAGCAGTGGGACTTAAACCCTGGCTTTTCTGGTCCTAGCCTACTACTCTAACCATTAGGCTATTAAACAACTCCATTCTCACATGACATTCTGGGGGCATCTATGTAGACGTCCATATCCAGCACAGAAATCGTGCCTGAACTTGGACGTGCCTGCTTTTTTTCCAGATATATTCTGGCTTGGAAGTCCCAGATTGCACTTGGATGTCCTTTGTAAAATGTGCCTTCATGCTAGTGGGCTTATAACGTAGACGAAACAAAATTAAAAGTTCATATGCCATGTAATTTTGCACTATCCTTGTCTGGGATGTACAAAATTCCTCCTAATTTTGCGTTTGAATATGCTTTGTTTGGTGTTCCATTATTTTCACAGACTGCTTTCCCAAACAAATGCCAGGCTGGTCATTTTGTTTTACATAGTAACATAGTAAATGACGGCAGATAAAGACCAGTATGGTCCATCTAGTCTGCCCAGTAAGATGGCAAGAGTAGGTGCACCTGCCGCTCCATGCAGGCCACCCCTCCCCATGTCTTTGTTTTGGGGTGAACCCACTGCTCCGTATAGGACACCCCTGTATGTTGAGAAATTAGTTAAGTTTATTTTGAATTTATCCTTTTGCTGTAAAGGGATCCACTGTGTCTGTCCCATGCCATTTTGAATTCTATCACTGTATTTGCCCCCACCACTTCCATCGGGAGGGAATTCCAAGCATCCACCACCCTTTCAGTGAAAAAGTATTTCCTGACATTGCCTTTCAATTTACCCCCTTGCAGCTTCATGTTATGCCCTCTAGTTTTACAGCTTCCCCATCTTTGTTTGTTCATTATTTCTCTTCAAGTATGTAAAGGTCTGAATCATATCTCCCCTGTCCCTCCTCTCCTCCAGAATGTACATATTTAGGTCTTCAAGTCTCTTCAATATGTACACTCTGGAGGAGAGGAGGGACAGGGGAGATATGATTCAGACCTTTACATACTTAGAGTATTAATGGACAAACAAACCGCTTCCAAAGACGGGGAAGCTGTAAAACTAGAGGGCATAATATGAAGCTGCAAGGGGGTAAATTGAAGGGCAATGTCGGGAAATACATTTTCACTGAAAGGGTGGTGGATGCTCGGTAAAGGAGAAAAATGCAGCAAAGAAAATGTTCATGACCCCAGACCACCATAGTGGATTGAACTCGAAGAAGTGATAAATGCTGTTTACCATGTATGAACTAAAGGGGATTTTTCTTAATGGTGGGCAGAATCCAAATAGAGATAGTGGGATAAACTCCTAGGACTCTGCTGACTATTTTCACCTATGCCTTTTAATATATATATGGTATCACCCACTGCTGTAATATGAAAATTTAAAGTTTTGTGCATTTTATATTCAGCTGCATATCTTAATGAAACCAAATATTGCTAGTGCCAATGAAGATTCAAACTATTGTCTTGCAAATATCGTGGTATGGATGAGAGTGAATACTGTATCTCAGTCTTAAAAACAAGTCCTTTGGATTAGTAAGCCCACCTTTTGAGGTGCCCTCTGATTCAATCTTTAATAAGGCAGCATTGCCCTTCTGTGAGCAGGGCTCCCGGACTTGTAACTGTGAAGTGACCAATTGCTTCCGTTGTGAAGATTTATCAATTTTTAAATTTCACAACATTCCCAAAGTAGGAAAAAGCAAAACAGAATCATGATGCAGAAGTATCAATAAAGACAATAAGTGACACAAATAAAATTGGCAATATAAACATCCGCGTCACAAAACATTCTGAGACCTAAAATAAAAAAGGAATTCAGGGGAGGACTTAAAGGCAAACCTTGCTTGCCAGGAAAAAAGTAGGAAAAGAAAAAAAGGCAGAAGGCTTAACAGGAACCGATTACATAATCAGTGCACACTTTTGCTAAGCTGAAAGAGAGAGAGAGTCTCATTATTTGGAATGCTAGACATTCTACCCAAAAAAAATCTTTCCAACTGCTCTGGTTCATTAAAAACGAAAGTATCAGCATGAAATCTGACAACACACCTACATGGAAATCTTAAAAGAAAAAAAGTACTGTGGTGCAGCACTTTTTGATATTTATCTAGAAATAATTTTCTGTATTGCTCTACTTACATCAGGTAATATCCAAATTTTCTTTCCCAGAAAAGTAGCATTCCAATCTCTAAAGAAAAGCTTCATGATCAATTTTTTATCAAACTCAAGGGCAACACCATGATTAGACCACATTTTAATTTCATCCTTTCTCCAAATACTCAATAAGGTTCAAACTGTCTTCTGGCAAAGGTTGCTGTTCCTCCTCCATTTTTTTCCCCATTCCCCCTCCTTCATCCGAGTCACCAGATGACAAATAAAAAGCTCAGGCAACTGAAGGAATATTACTCTCTGGTATTTTGAGAACCTCCACAAAATACTTTCTTAACAAAATTTCAGGAGAATAGCAGTGATCTGATGAAGTTCATGAACCTAAGATTATATCTTCTTCTTCTTCCATGGTTATTCAGGTCCTGGACTTGAGCTTTTAATTGCATGTTAACCCTCAAAAGCTGATTGATCCAAGATGACCGTTCCATTGAGACAATCACATCCAGATAGAATCTAAAGTCGTTGTTCCTGGCTTGACTACTGGGGCTATTCCAGCCCTTATTATTTCCTTAGCAGGCACATCCAATTACAAGGATTCTACAAGGGCTGGGGCCATTTCAGGCCGATCCTTTGAAACACAGTACCCAATTCCCCTCTTGCCAGAGGCAACAGGTGTTGCACCTCCAGAGCTCTTGTTCCTGCCACTGTCACTCCCCCTAGCAAGTGAGTTTCACTGGGATCCTCTAGATTGCATCGCTGCTGCAAGTCAGAAGGCAAAATAGTTATGGGATACACCAGAGGAATGTGCAAATTGGGGCTGGGGGAAAACTCCTCAGCAGCATTAGCAGGCTTCCTGAGTTTGGCTTCTGTGCCGATCCTGACAAAAGAAAGTAACAAAAAGGCTGGATCTTCACAAGTTTAGGTGCCGGCATTGGGGGGGACCTGCATTGTTGACTTGTACTTTATTGGCTGGTGCCCCATATCTGATAAGAAACAGGTAAAGCCCGACAAAGCAACCAAAAGCAAGCAAACTTTCAACAGGGTAAAGGGAGTCCTTTCATTCACTGTTTACCAACCTCCAAGGTTCCTTTTGCCTTCATAGCCTCTACATAAGAACATAAGATATGCCATACTGGGTCAGACCAAGGTCCATCAAGCCCAGTATTCTATTTCCAACAGTGGCCAATCTAGGTCATATGTACCTAGCAGTTTCCCCAAGGGACACAGGTTCCACAATGCTTGTATTGGTTCAAGCATTGATATCCTTGGTCCCTTCTTAATAATGGTTTATGGACCTTTCCTCCAGGAACTTGTCCAAACCTTTTTTAAACCCAGCTACACTAACAGCCTTTACTACATCCTCCGGTAACAAATTCCAGAGTTTGATTACACGTTGAGTGAAAAAATATTTTCTTTTATTAGTCTTAAATAGTTTACCCTGTAGCTTCATTGCATGTCCCCTAGTCTTTCTATATTCTGATAAGGTAAACAATCGATCTACGTTTACCCGTTCCACTCCGTTCATTAATTTATAGACTTCTATCATATCTCCCCTCAGCCGTCTCTTTTCCAGGTTAAAGAGCCCTAACCTTTTTAGCCTTTCTTCATAGGAGTATCCTTCCATCCCCTTTACCATTTTGGTGGCTCTTCTCTGAACCTTTTCTAAAATCGCTATATCCTTTTTAAGATACGACGACCAGAATTGCACACAATATTCAAGGTGCGGTCTCACCATGGAACGATATAGAGGCATTATAATATCTTTTGTTTTATTTTCCATTCCTTTCCTTATCATACCTAGCATTCTATTTGCTCTCTTGGCCGCTGCTGCACACTGGGCCGAGGGTTTTAACATGGTATCCACAATGACGCCTAAATCTTTTTCCTGGGTGGTGGTTCCTAATGTGGAACCTTGCATCGAGTAACCATAGTTTGGGTTGTTCTTCCCTAGGTGCATAACCTTGCACTTGTCCACATTAAATTTCATCTGCCATTTTGATGCCCAGTCTTCCAATTTATCAAGATCCTCTTGCAATTTTCCACAATCTTCTTGGGTTTTAACAACTTTAAATAGTTTTGTGTCATCTGCAAATTTGATAACCTCACTCGTTATTCCACTTTCCAGGTCATTTATGAATATGTCAAAAAGCAGTGGACCCAGCACAGATCCCTGGGGTACACCACTATTCACCTTTCTCCATTGGGAAAATTGGCCATTTAGCCCTACCCTCTGCTTTCTATCTTTTAACCAGTTCCTGATCCACAATAGTACACTGCCTCCTATCCCATGACTCTTTAGTTTTGCCAAAAGTCTCTGATGAGGGACCTTGTCAAAGGCTTTCTGAAAGTCCAGATACACAATATCAACCGACTCACCTTTGTCCAGCTGATTATTCACTCCTTCAAAAAAACATAACAGATTAGTAAGACAAGATCTTCCTTGTCTAAAGCCATGTTGGCTGTCTCCCATTAGGTCATGACTATCTACATGATGAGTAATTTTATTCTTTATGATGGTTTCTACCATTTTTCCTGGTACTGATGTCAGGCTCACCGGTCTGTAGTTTCCCGGATCACCCCTGGAACCCTTTTTAAAAATTGGTGTTATATTGGCGATCCTCCAATCTTCAGGTATTAGAGATGATTTTAATGATAGTTCACAGATTACTAATAGCAGGTCTGCAATCTCATATTTCAGTTCCTTCAACACCCTCGGATGTATACCATCCGGCCCAGGTGATTTGCTACTCTTCAGTTTATCTAATAGTTGTAATACATCTTCCCGATGTATCGATATTTCCTTCAATTCTTCTGCACCTTTAAATACCACTTCAGTCATGGGTAACATCCCTACATCTTTCTCAGTAAAGACTGAAGCAAAGAATTCATTCAGTCTCTCCGCTATCGCCTTGTTGCCTCTTAGTGCTCCTTTAACCCCTTTATCATCTAATGGACCAGCTGACTCTCTCACAGGATTTTTGCTACGAATGTACTTGAAAAGGTCTTTACTTCGCGTTTTTGCTTCCGCAGCAAGCTTCTTCTCAAATTCTCCTTTTGCCTGCCTTATCAATGCCTTGCATTTGACTTGCCCGTGCTTGTGCTGTTTCCAGGTTTCGTCGTTTGGCTCTTTTTTCCATTTCCTGAAAGATGCTTTTTTGGCAACAACAGCCTCTCTGACCTCACCTTTAAACCATGCTGGCAGTTTTTTGGACTTCCTTCCACTTTTCTTAAAGCGTGGAATACAGCTGGTCTGGGCTTCCAAGATAGTATTTTTCAACAACAGCCAAGCCTGATGTACGTCTTTAACCTTTGCAACTGCTTCTTTTAGTTTTTTCTTAACTGTTTTCCTCATTTTATCATAGTCTCCCTTTTGAAAGTTAAAAGGTAGTACTGTGGATTTCCTTACTATCCCTCCTCCACTAATTAAATCAAAGGCGATCATGCTATGATCACTATTGCCAATTGGCCCCAACAACCTTATCTCTTGCACTAGATCTGGTGTTCCACTAAGGACTAGGTCTAATATTGCTTCCCCTCTGGTCGGTTCATGAACCAGGTGCTCCAAGAAGCAGTCATTTATTTCATCTAGGAACTTTATCTCCCTAGCATGTCCTGACGTGACACTGACCCAGTCGATACCAGGGTAATTGAAATCACCCATTATTATTACTGCCCTGTAACATTTGTTAGCTTCCTTGATTTCTTTGAGCATTTCATCATCCATTTGGTCATTCTGACCAGGCACTCGATAGTACACCCCCACTGCCATTGCCTTCCCCCTTTTACATGGAATTTCAATCCATATAGATTCTACAGCAGATTTTGTTTCCTGCAAAACTTTAATCCTTTCTGACTCAATGCCCTCTCTAACATAGAGAGCAACCCCTCCACCAATTTGATCAGCTCTATCATTACGATATAGTTTGTACCCAGGTATCAATGTCCCAATGGTTGTCCTCCTTCCACCATGTCTCTGATATTCCAATCATATCTAACCATTCATTTAGTGCTATATATTCTAACTCTCCCATCTTATTTTTTAGACTTCTAGCATTTGCATACAAGCATTTTAGAGAATGTATCTTATTCATATTAATTTGGCTATTGTTAGACATGGCTAATTTGGGATCTTTAAGCTCTGTCTGCTCCATACTTGAGGGCATTTGGGCTACTTTACTCTTTTGTGGAACCTCTCTGCTTTTGGTAGTATCCTTCAAAGATACATTCTTCTGAACCATCCGCTCTTGGGCGACTGTCGGCTTTCCCCTAATATCTAGTTTAAAAGCTGCTCAATCTCCTTTTTAAAGGTTAATGCCAGCAGCCTGGTTCCATCCTGGTTAAAGTGAAGCCCATCCCTTCGGAAGAGCCCCTCCTTTCCCCAGAATGATCCCCAGTTCCTAACAAATCCAAAACCCTCATCTCTGCACCATTGTCTCATCCACGCATTGAGACTCCGGAGCTCTGCCTGCCTTTTGGGTCCTGCGCGTGGAACAGAAAGCATTTCGGAGAATGCTACCCTGGAAGTTCTGGATTTCAACTTCCTACCTAAAAGCCTAAATTTATCCTCCAGAACCTCCTTACCACATTTTCCTATGTCATTGGTACTGACATGTACCAAGACAGCAGACTCCTCCCCAGCACTATCTAAGACCTTATCTAGGTGGTGCGTGTGGTCTGCTACCTTCGCACCAGGCAGGCATGTTACCAGGCGATCCTCACGTCCACCAGCCACCCAGCTATCTACATGCCTAATGATCGAATCACCAACTATAACGGCTGTCCTAACCCTTCCCTCATGGGCACATGGCCCTGGAGAAACTTCCTCGGTGCGAGAGGGTTTTATATCACCTGGAGGACAGGTCCTAGTTACAGGATCACTTCCTGCCACACCAGGGTGATGATCTCCTGTCACGTGACCTCTCTCCTCCATGGCAACAGGGATGCTGCCAGACTGGAGGTGGGACTTCAGGACTATATCCCTGTAGGTCTCGTCTATGTACCTCTCTGTCTGTCTTATGCTTTCCAAATCTGCTATTTTAGCCTCTAGAGAACGGACTCGTTCCGTGAGAGCAAAGAGCTCCTTGCACCTAGTGTACACGTAAGACCTCTCACCAACTGGGAGAAAATCGTACATGTGACACTCAATGCAAAAGACTGGAAAGCCCCCATCCCACTGCTGGACTACTGTCTGCATCTTAGTTTTAAGTTTGTGTTTAGATCTAAGTTCTTTACTTACTAAGGGTTGCTATGGATATTTATACTAATAAAACTGTACCTAATACGTGTAATATATGTTGTTCACCTGAAGCTTAACTAATCTCTGGTCCTTAATGTATGACTGATTTGGGTAATGAGCTTCACCTGAGAGCACCTCTTGCCTTTTATGATGTGTAAGTACCTATAAAGCTACGATTATCCCAGGGGTGGGTGGGTGTGGGGAGGGAGGGAAATAACACTTATTAAATGAGGGCTGCTACACAGTACCCTGTCTTGTGCTGCTGAGGTAAGCTATATTCTGATTTGATTTAAATTATAGCTCTTAGCTGCTGCTAGGCTCTAACTTCTTATGAAATTTAAACTACAAGCTCTCTGCTGGGTTCTAAATTTAACCAGAAAGCTCTTTTCTGTGTTTTAAATTTAAACTAAAAGTACTTTGCTGTTACTAGGCCCTGAGTGACTATTAAATTTAAACTACAAGCTCTCTGCTGGGTATGAAATGTAACCAGAAAGTTCTCCTCTGTGTTTTAAATTTAAACTTAAACTGCTGCTACTAGGCCCTGACTGATTTAACAAAAATAGTGGGTTTACAGATTAATTAGCTTTAATACAAAGAATTCCTCTTAGAAAATTACCAGAAGTATATACTCACAGTTGCAGATCTCTCTCCAGAAGTAACAGTCCCTCTTTCTAGTCCTTCAAGACTCTGATCTTTTCACCTGTATTTGTTACTTTTTGCCACTTTCATGTACAGTATGCTTTCCTTTTTTTTTACAGCTCTATTACTTCTATTCCCTGTGGAAAGGACTTCCACAGAGATCTGTTAAATGGTTAGTTAATCCAGAATGTAGCAGATAAGCTTTTGGCAGGTGACAACTTCTGAGAGAGTATCCTGCTGGTTCTTTGCTCTATCCATTATTTATTTTATTTATTTAGTAATGCTTATACGCCATTTTTCACCAGGTCAAAGTAATTTACATTAAACAATTCAGTAGAGGGTTACAATGAATAATTAACTTATATACATGGGAGGTTAGTTTGCATACATGGGACAAGTAACTATGTACAAGAGTAGCAGGTATACGCATACGCTAATAGTTATATACATTGTTGAGCTATATACAATGTGAGTGTAGAATGAGATATTTTGAGTTGTTCTTGTGAGTATATGTGTTGTGGTATGTCAGGTAGAGGGCCAAAGTGTTCAATGAAAAGATGGGTCTTCAGGTGTTTCTGAAAGTGTATAGGCCCGATATGTTTCTGATAGGATCTGGGAGTGTATTCTAGATGGGATGGTGCATAGAGTGCAAGTCTGGAGACTGCACCTTTAAAAGGATATAAATTGGTTGGAGTCTGTGCAGAGGGTGGCTACTAAAATGGTTAGAGGTCTTCATTATGAAGCATATGAGGACAGACTTAAAGATCTTAACATGTATACTTTAGAGGAAAGGCGGGATAGGGATGAATGAGCATATGAGGACAGACTTAAAGATCTTAACATGTATACTTTAGAGGAAAGGCGGGATAGGGATAAATACCCCCATGGCATAAATGCACAAGAGGGTCTCTTTCAATTGAAGGCAAGCTCTGCTATTAGGGGACATAGGATGAGAGTGAAAGGTGATAGACTTAGGAGTAATATGTAGAAATATTTCTTTACGGAAAGAGCGCTAGATGCGTGGAATAGTCTCCCATTAGAGGTGGTGGACACGAGGACAGTATCTGAATTCAAAAAAGCATGGGACAAACACAGAGGATCTCTGAAGGTAAAAAGGGGACTATTGTAGTTGATATGGAAGAGAAGACTAGATAGGCCATGTGGTCTTTTTCTGACATCATGTTTCTATGCTTGCTGTTTGGATTTTGCTTTTGCGGAAGGGATGATGAGCGTGGTCTTGGTGGATTGTCTTCTAGGATGATTGGGTTGCAAGGTTTGAAGCAGGGTATGTAGGTATGATGTAGGACAGCTGTGAATGGCCTTGTGTGTCAGGAGGAGAGTCTTGTATCTGATCCGGCTGTCAAGGGAAAGCCATGCAGGGCAAGTGCTTGAGAATGGGTGTGATGTGTTCATGCCTTGCTGCTCCTTTTATAATCCGTGCAATGGTGTGCATGGTTGAGCATAGGGGGAGTTGTATGGATTGCAGTAGGCCTTGGTATATGGCGTTACAGTAGTCAAGGTGCAGAAGGATCAGGGCTTGAAGAGCAGAGCAGAAGTTTGGTGGTCCAAGAAGAGGATGTTGCAGGGTCTTTGCTTTATGGTAGATTGCTCTGGCAATGTTGTGTATTTGTGGAATGAGGGTGAGGTGTTGGTCCAGAGTAATGCTGAGGTATTTTATTTCCAACTGCACTTTTATTAGTGCATTGTTTATGATCAGTGAGGTACGGGGTATGAAGGTATCATCTTTTGTAACGAATAAAGCTTCTGTCTTCTTAAAGTTGATCACCAGGTTGTTTGAGAGCCATTGGGATATTTCATCAAAGCCTTGTAGGAAGTTCATGAATGTGGATTGCTTTGTGTTGAACAGTCTGTATATCATGATGTCGTCAGCATAGATGTGAAAGTGGATGTTGTGTGATCTGACTATGGAGCAGAGTGGTTGGAAATATAGGTTGAAGTGGAGTGATGATAGGGTGGATCCTTGGGGTACTACTCCTTGTGTCTGCCAGTAGGGAGTGGATATGTTGGTTCCAGTTTTTATTTGTTAGTGTCTGTTAGTGAAGTATGATTGCAACCATTGTAGTAAGATGTCTTGGATATCAGTGGATTCTAGGCACTGAAGGAGGAGGATGTGGTTGACAGTGTTGAAGGCTGTGGATATAGCCAGGAAGATCATGAGGTAACTTTGTGTTGTCTTGAATTCCTTTCATTATGGTGTTCATGAAGGAGACCATCAAGGTTTCTACTCCATGTAGGGGTTGCAAGCCATCATGTTGGGGATCTAGAAGAGTGTTTCTGTCGATGTGGTCTTGGAGTTGTAGTTGGATGGCTTTTTCTATGATCTTGGCAGGTGATTGGTCTGTATGATGCAGGATCGGAGGGGTCTAGGTCAGGTTTCTTGAGGGTTGGACAGATGGAGGATAGTTTTAGGCAGTCTGGCATTTTTCCTTGCTGCAGTACTGAATGGGTGATTTGTGTGAATATGGGACTGAGGTGGTGTTTGAGCATTTTTATCCAACTTACTGGGCAAGAATCGAGGGGGGAGATGGTTGTGTTTAATGATGATATGATGCTTTCAATGTTGTCTTTGCTGATGGGATCAAAAGTATCCCAAGTGGAGTTGAAGGGTGGTTTGTGAGGGGATAGGGGTGAAGGTGTTTGTAGTGGTTGGCTAGTAGTTGAGAACTGATATTAATGTCTGTGGATGAACTGGGTGGGGATTTTGTGAGCTGCTTGATGATGTCAAATAGTTCTCTGGGGCAATTCAGAGAGCTACTGGTTAGTTTGGTGTGGTATGCACGTTTGGTGTTGTCTGTTGCAGAGCAGTATTCGTTGAGAAGTTGAATGTTGATCGTTTTATCAGAGTTGAGCTTGGATTTGCACCACTTGCATTCAGTCCTTCAGAGCTGGGTTTTCAGTTTGTAGAGGATGGGGGTGTACCAAGTAGCTATTGGTTTTTTGGTCACTGTCCGGGCTGAGGTGGTTGTTGCAGCTTCCATTATGATGATGATCCAGTTGGTTAAGAGAGCGTCAGGGTCCATTGTTTTGACATTGATTATTGGGTGATGTTTAAGATTCTTACACTGCTCTTCAAAGCCTTAAGTAACCTACCTCAAAACACAACCTGCCACTTAAATGCTAATCCATGTGCTTAGTCCAACATAAGATAATTTCTTGATCATTCCTTTAGTAAACAAAAACAGGCAGGTTAACATAAGATGGCAGGCCTTTTTTTTAAATGTACCCCCTCCCTCCAACCTGTGAAATAATTTGCTAAAACCTATGTGTTTTATTAGTGATTATTGGATTTCCAGGAAAAGTGTAAAATTCTGGTTCTTTGTATAGGACTTCAATGGCTGACGCTTCATTTTCTTGTTTTAACTGAATACTGAGTTGCTGTTCTGTTTATTTCACTGTATATCATAGATTTTTTAGGAACTTTGAGGATAAGAAGTGGCCCCAGGCTTGAACTGGAAGGTACCATATCATGGCCAAGCCCTGTAGAGTAGTCTGAATGGCCCATATTAGGGGAGTCAGAGGGTGGGGGAAGGTACTTGCAGGAAGGAAGGGAGCAGGGAGCAAGGGGTTGGATAGGCAGGTGAAGATGGGCGGGGCAGTGAATTGCAAGAGGATGGAATAAAGAATTTGGTGGGCAGCTGTCATGGGTAAGGCCAGGGTAAGGAGGGCAGGAAGATTGCTTTTCTCCCACCCCTCCTACCCCCTATGGTTGAGTGAGGAGGGGTGTGGATGCAGAGGCAGGGTATGGAGTGGGGGGTTTAGGGCTGCAGCTAGGAGGGAGTCGGGTTGAATGGACCTAGTTACTCTTAGAAGAAGGGGAACAGGAATAATGGACATGGATAAGAGATATGGAGGCTAGCATGCAACACCTCTGCGAACTTCCAGGATATAACTTGGTATTACTGCAGGCTATGTGAGGGATGGAGCACATGGCATATGGACCTCATTATGGCTTGATCATCACAGATGAGCTGCGGGGATTATAAGAACATAAGATATGCCATACTGGGTCAGACCAAGGTCCATCAAGCCCAGTATCCTGTTTCCAACAGTGGCCAATCTAGGTCATAAGTACCTAGCAGTCTCCCCAAAAGACATAGGTTCCTCAGTGCTTGTATTGAGTCAAGTAGTGATATCCTGGGTCCCTTCTTAATAATGGTTTATGGACCTTTCCTCCAGGAACTTGTCCAAACCTTTTTTTAAACCCGGCTACACTAACAGCTTTTACTATATCCTCTGGTAACAAATTCCAGAGTTTGATTACACGTTGAGTGGAAAAACTTTTTTTCTCAGAATGGGTAATGGGGAAAACCGATCTGAGGGATATTCAGAGTTGTCAATGTTGTGAATGGTTGAAATGTTATAAAACTGTAGGCATCTTTTATGTCATCAAGTTAGTGGCGAGTGATTTATTTGTGATTAGGCGTGAGGCAGGGGTCCAAGTGCCGATTTTATTTTGTAAGAGGCTGCCTAACTTGCATCTTAGGAATGAGCTTAAGTTCCAGTTTTACAAGGAAAAGAATGCAGTACCTTCCCTTTTAAAATTGCCCCATGGAAAGTTCATGCACACATTTACTCTACTTCTTGCGAGACACACACTTCCCAGGTAATTTTACATACTTGCACACATATTTTATAAAATAAGAACCCTAACTCTGGCCCGAGGAAATCCTCTGCTTAATTTGATAAACGTATGCATAAACAGTGTGTATGCTCATAGGTTTAGGTGGAGATACTTTGATCATTTTTAGAAAAGGCCATTTTTGCAAGTAAAACACTGTTTTATCACAGAAATGCCTTTTCAAACTACAACCTATGTATTTTTCAGAATTATTACTGTCTACTTATTTATCTCACGGTTTCCTTAATCTGTTTTTACTTGGATCATGTTCATTTGATATGGTTTTATACCGACCATCTTCTCTTTCTTGTCTGGTGAGAGTAGGAAATAGGATCTTGTGGTTAGGGATTTTATGCTTTTTTATGTATTTGATATTCTGTTTCAATTGTATTTAAAGGCAGAATACAATTGCAAATAGAAATGTAGGACCTGACATTCAAAAAGAAGCTGAACTCCTAAATTTAGGCTCCTTCGGTTAGGTTCCTAAAGTTGCAACCTATTTTCAGCTAAACTTAAAAGCCAAACTTTTTTCGACTGAAAATTCATCTTAACGTAGGAGCTTAAAAGTTATGCTTATAAATATAGACCTTCTATTCATTTGGCTAGTTTTATGAGCATAAGTTATAAACTTAGGACCCGATATTCAGCAAGCTGAATCTTAGACCTGGATAGCATTGATTATCCGGGTCAGCTAGATAGCACAGAAGCTAACCGGGTACTGGCAATATTCAGCTGCTGCCCGGTTAGCTTTGGCAGTGAAAGTTAGGAGAGCCTTTCAGGACCATATCAAGGACTGTGTGAGCGGTGCGGTTGCACAAGGCGCAAGTACGGAAAGGACACCGATAGTATCACTGGGCTTCCAGGAAGCATATATCTGGTGGGGGGGGGGAGGTGCCAGATTTATTAGTCACCCAGCGCACATTTCTAGCTTGGTACTGTGCCTTTTGCGCTTAGGGATAACCAGGAAGCGACTGAACATCGTTGCTGCCTGGTTGTCCACAGGTGCCGTCCTCGACACACCCCTGGAATTCCTCGATGCTAGCCAGCTAGCACTGGGGTTGCTAGTGTTGGCACTTGCAGATATTCAGTGGTACTAACTGCGTTGGTGCCACTGATGAATATCCTGTTCTCAGTGATTAACATGGCTAGCGGGTCTGTTATTTAGCTCATGATGATCAGCATTTGTAACACGCCCAGCAGACATAGGCAAACGTAAAACTGGAAATTCAGTGCAGGATGTCATATAACCTCTGGTGCCGAATATCCAGTTTAGGCGCCGACCTTCACTGCTATCAGCTTAGAAAACTGCATAAAGTTAAGAGAGCCATTGACAGATCCTAGTTTTATGCGGTTACCTATCCAGTTAGCGGGCCAAAAATTGATGGTGATCTTCTAAGTGTTGGGAGCACCCCAGCCCTGCTCATCAACTGCCTTGGTACTATCTGTGTTTGTGGACCGTACAGATAGATCTGGCAGAGCACAGGGGGAAGGGGTGGCTGAATGCGGTTACGCATGCGCTGCAGCCTTTACTTTTACAAACATGCCAGCGCAATAGCAACAGAGAAGCAAATGCAGCTGCAGACAAAGTGTGCTGTGCACTCAGTCGATCAGTCCAAGTCATGTTACTTGTGTCGGGTCTGGTCGTGTCATCGAGGCACTGAGAGGTCCACACGGTTTAATGCTGCAGCGCCTGCCTTTCCCAAAAGAAGATCTGCAGGCTGCATTCCAGGCTTCCCGGTGTGTTAGCCACGTGTGAACAGGGACAGTCACTGACTGAAACAGAAAAATTGAATGTAAGGGTGCGGGGGGGGGGGGAGAAGAGAGAGGGTGAGCAGGAAGAGAGAAATGGAATGTTTCGGGGCCATAGGGGAGGGCAATCTCTAGAGGAAACTCTGCCTCTCCCCATCTCCCTCTCCTTTCCCTCCCCCCTCCCAACTGAGAGGGTGCATCTAAATTTTGGATCCAATATTCCAAGGCATTTACATGGTTTACAAACATGTAAATGGTGTAAATGCCCCTAAGCAGGATATTCAGCGGTACTAACACGGGGAGTGTCGGGGACGTTCTGAGTTGGTGTAGAAGTGGAGCCAATCGCAAACCAGGGAGGAGGGAGGAGTAGCCTAGTGGTTGGGGCACGGTACTTTAGGCCGGAAGGTCGGGGGTTCAAATCCCACTAGAGGACAGCAACCTTGGGCCGGAAGGACTGGGGTTTCTAGTCCCACAGATGCTCCTTGTGGTCTTGGGCAAGCCACTTAACCCTCCATTGCCCATGTTCCCTGTAAGTATTAGTGTATGTGTCTCATATCCCCGCGTGTTAAATGTATCCCCCAATTGTGTTGTGACCACTTTGATTGAAGGATAAGGCGGTATACAAAACTGTCTAAATAAAAAATAAAATAAACCAGTCAGCGGCAATATTGAGCTGCTGCCCAGTTTGTGATCTGTGGTGAAAGCCAGGTGCAGCAAACCGTGGTCTAACTTTCACCACATGTCCCTAACCAGGCAGTGGCTCTGTGGCGACCCCAGATATTCAATGCCAGGATCGGATATGACCCCGATATTGAATATCTGCATTTAATATTCAGCACCATCCACTGTAATCGCGCAAGCCGTCAGCGCTGACTATCAGGCCCTTTGTGTCTATGGGAGTGAAAATCTTGAATCCAGCCCTGAACCTTAGTGCAAAATCAGTTCTAAGTTCCTACTTTTTTCCCCCTAGCCCTTTCCCTGTTGCCACGCATTTTTAATGCTTCTAAATTTAGGAATTCAATTTTGATTATAAATTTAGGAACTTGGTCCTAGTAACGTTTCCGAGGTCAATTTAGGAGTGCAGCTCTCACATTTGGAGACTGAATTCCTTTGAATATTAGGCCCATATTAGTTTGTAAGTTAAGGTTTTATACCTGGATTGAGATATATATTATATTTAAACCATGTTTTTTCCACTGTACTATATATTTTTCTTGTCTTGAACTGCGGAATATAAATAAACCTTTATTTGGAAGGCTTCAAGATGATCTCTGTCAACAACAAGAAACTTGCCAGTGTTATCTGGGTATTGTGTGAAAAATTCTCTGGTTGAAAATCCATAACCTTTTTAGAAATAAACACCATCGCTGTTCTCAGTCTTCTTAGATGTCCAAAATAATAGTGTTTGTTTTCCCAGTACATTTTTAATTGTACTTTTCTTAAGCTTTTCTGTTTGGCCTTTGAATAGTATAGACGCAACGCCAAGAAAATAAGGTGAAATGTCACTATATAAAGCAAACACCTCTGACATATGAAATATAATTATTTCTTACATTGTACATGCTTCTGTTAATAAATCTGACCTATTTCTTTTCTGCTAGGAATACTGCCTTGATTTCAGCAACGGCAAGACTACACAGCCTCCCGCGTTGGTGAAATGCTTTCAGCCTCACGGAGACTGTGTCACTCACTTGGAAACATGTAGTTATGGCAAACATCTGTTGGTTATCTCTGCCTCTGCAGACTGCAGTATATGCCTCAGCGATGTCTGTGGGAGACCAATAGGAATATTTGGACAGGTACAGATGATAAGTTTGTGCAGTGGGCCAAGTCCAAAGTAAGTGGAAAAATGTGGACTTTCACCCATCGCGCACAATAGAAAATTGATACTGTGCTAAGGCAAATGGTTTATTGCAGCATGTCTGACACAGGTGCCAAATTATCTTGCATACAATTTATTGATGCCTTATATAATTTAGTTATGCTTAGGGCTGTGTAATTTTGTAAAGAAAATTTGACAGATGGATATATTTTTTATCATGTTCTGTAGTTTCGATTGTCAATTGCTTTGAGTATCCTTGGAGATGATGGGGTAGTCTACAAAAAATGGAAACAAAATACAAATGAATAGACTATAGATTGTTTGACAAGAAATTAGAATGTAATCAATATGCAAATCTTCCTGACATATTAATCCTGCTTTAGTGCCATTTGTTTTTCTTGCAGTCTATTTCCATCTGTGTAACTAGACTGACCTGTGTAATTAATGCTCAGCTACCTAGCAGCATTGTAGAAATGGCAGGAAGTAGTAGTGTGAATAAAGAACTAATCATAACAAGTGGGGAAAGCATGCAGAGTATGGTTCATATTATTCTCTCTAACTGCTCTGCAGGTGTGAATGTGTTTGTGAGCATGTGTGTGCAGTCACACAAACGTGTGTGAATCTGTGCTGCCCCTGTGTGTGTCTCTTTTGTATGTGTAGTGTGTGTGTATCTCTGTTTTCAATGTGTATGGATAGGTTTATGCATACCTATATATGTGCTAGTATATGTATGTGTGTGTAAACGGAGATCAATTGTTTACGCCTTCAAAAAGCAGAAAGAGTAGGGGACACGAAATGAAGCTACAGTGTAGCACATTTAATAGGAGAAAATATTTTTCACTCAACGCGTAATCAAACTCTGGAATTCATTATCAGAGGATGTAGTAAAAGCTGTTAGTATAGATGGATTTAAAGAAGTTTGTATGAATTCCTGGAGGAAAAGTCCATAAACCATAATTAAAGAGGACCGGAGAAATCCGCTGTTTGCCCATTGGACAAGCAGCATGTAATCTGGATAACTTTTGGAAACCTGCCAGGTACACTTGTGACGCTGATTGGCCTCTGTTGGAAACAGGATACTGGACTTTATGGACCCTTGGTCCGACCCAGTATGGCATTTCTTATGTTCTTATGTATTTATATCTCTGTGGCTTTCTGTGTGTGTCTGTGATGGAGGGAGGGCAGTTTGAAAGGTGCAAGTCCTTAAATCAGCGTATGTATGCTGCAGCAGTTGGAACTGCTTTTCCCGCATAAATGTATTGGATTCATTTTTTTGGGGGGGAGGGGGTGTCTTCAGTTTTCTTCCCCCTTGATCCCCCCCCCCCCCCCACAAAACATGTAGAAATTTTACCCTACCCAACCCGCCCCTCCCTTCCTGTGACTAGTGCTGTCTTCCAGTGCTCCGCCCCCACAGCAGCTTTCCCATTGGCTAGCCCATACCAACAGTTTCTGATGCTGGTTACACTGGAGGCAGGCAAGGCAGGTTCACTCACATGGGGAAGGATTAGAGAATTGCAGATACAGGTTTTAAACTCAGAAAATTGTCCAGACACAGTTGCCTTCAACCTTCTGATCATTAATGCAAAATTCAGTTGAATTTGGTTGAATCTGTTTGTATCTTTGTTGTGTTATTTGCCTGTATGCAGTATGCACATGTTTGTGTATCACTGCTGTGTGTGTGTGCTGTGCATATGTTGTGCCTATGAGTGAAGGTAATTGGGGGGTGGGGCTGGAGCTGTTGGGGGGGTAGATTTGAGGAGTGGAAGCTGTTTGAGGTGTGTTTGGGTAGTTGCAGGGATAATTTTGGAGGGGATAGTTTGGAGAGTATTGGGGTAATTTCAGGGATATTTTTGGGTTGTGGGCAAAGTTAGAGTATTGGAACAGTTGATGGAATAGTTTGTAGGGTGGTGGATCAGTTTCTGGAAGTACGTTTTGGGGGTGAGAATAGTTTGCAGTGTGGAGGGACAGTTATGGGGGACTAGGTTTTTGGGGTGGGGCAGTTTGTGGAGTGATAGAGTTGTAGATATAGTGTCTACGGAGGGAATTTGTGAGGCGTTAGATCAGTTAACAGGGTAGCTTTTGTGGGTGATGGCAGTTTGCAGGGTGGTGGGGCATTTGCAAGGGATAGATTTTGGGGATGGTTGCAATTTGCAAGGTTGTAGGGCACTTGCAGTGAGATTGTTCTTGGGGTGAGGTAGTGAACAGCATAATAGAGCAGTTACAGGAACTAGTTATTAGGAATGGGGAAGATTGCAGGGTAGTGGAGCAATGGTGAGCGGATAACTTTTGGGGGTAGTGGAGCAATGGTGAGCGGATAAATTTTGGGGGTAGGAGCAGTTGCAGGAAGATAGTTTTTTGGGTGAAAGCAGTTTGTGGGATGGTGGGGCAATTGTAGGAGGGTAGGTTTTGTGGGTGATGCAGTTTGTGAGGTGGAGGGGCAGATGCAGAGGTAGTTTTTGGAGGTAGGCATAGTTTGCAGTGTGGAAAGGCAGTTGCAGGGGCTAGATTTTGGGGGTGAGGCAGTTTATGCAATGGTGGGGGAATTGTGGGGGTGCTAGTTTTTGAGGGTGGGGCAGTCAAGGGTAGTTTTTGGGGGTGGTGGCAGTTGTATGGGTAGGTTTTATGGATGGATGCAATTCACAGGAAGGTTGGCCAGTTAGAGTGGAATAGGTTTTTGGGTGAGGCAGTTACGGTGGTTAGTTTTAGAGTCGGGCAGTAGCAAGTGGCTAATTTCTGGGGCAGTTTGTAGGGTGGTAGAGCATTTGAGAGGTTAGGTTTTGTAGGTGGGTGCAGTGTGTATGGTGGTGAGGTGGTTGGAGTGGGTTTGGTTTTGGGGAGGGGAGGGGAGGGGGTAGTTCACATGGCAATGGGGCTCGTTTTTGAGGGTAGGGCAGTTTGTGGTCTGATGGGGCAATTGTGGCAGGGTAGTTTTTCAGGGATGGTGTGGTTGGCAATGTGGAGGGGCAGTTGAGAGAGCTAGAATTTGGACTTTGTTAGTTGCAGGGCATAGCATTTGAGGGTGGGGCAACTGGGTAGTGTTTGGGAGCACGGTAGTTGTGGTGGTAGATTTTGGGGGTGGGTGCAGTTTATGGCTAGTGGACCATTTGTGAGGGGGGGTGTAGTTGTAGGAGGGGGAAGATTTGGGATTTCAGAAAGTAGAAAACAGGAAGAGGCAGTATTATAGTAGTTATTATACATAGCTATGAAACTAGATTATGGTTCACATCTACATAACATTTGTAATACCAGGTCAGGCCAAAGGTTCATCAAGTCTAGTATCCAATCTCCAACAGTGGCCAATCAAGGTCACAAGTACCTGGTAGGATCACAAAAGGTATAAAGATACTATACTACTTATCTCGGGGATAACTAATGGATTTCCCCTAGTCAACTTTAATAATGGCTTATGGACTTTTCTTTCGGGAACTTGATCAAACCTTTTTTAAACCCAGCTACATTAACAGCTTTTACTACATCTTCTGGAAACAAACTAAAGAGCTTAATTATGTATTGAGTGAAAACATATTTTCTTCAATTAGTCTTCATTTCATGTACCCTAGTCTTTGTACTTTTTTTTTTATATTTAGTATTTTTTGAAATCTAACATAACAATCAAGACAAAGTCCTACACAGAAAAGACATTTCTCCAAATACAATTATACCCTAAATATAATTTAGAAAAAAAAATAAACCTATATAATTCTCTTGCAGTCCACAAAAGAAAGAGGGAGTGTATTCTAAACACTTTAAGGCAGGAGGAAAAGCCCAAAAAGTTACAAAGGCAAAAAAACAAATAGATAAGACGGCCTCAGAGCAGCCCAAGGCACTAACAATACATGGTGTGGTTTAAGTCACAGAAGGCAAGCAAGCGGATTGCAATGACAACACTAACCTAGCGTTTATAAAGGCTACCAAATCATTTGGTTGGAAAAATACATATCTTACAGATTTATATAGCATCAAACATTTACATGGAAATTTTAAATGAGAGGTGGCCTCCAGCTGTACTATTCCCGTTTTCAAAAGCAAAATTGCTTCTTCCTCCTTTGAGTGTCTTTTGCAATATCAGGAAACATGGCGATCTTAAAACCACAAAAGGTGTAGAACATTTTGAGGATCTATTCCTTGTCCGTAACCAATGTACATGAAACTAGAAGTGTAGCAGGCTTATACACCTCCCAACCAGATTCTTCCAAGAACTCTGAAACGTTTAATATATCAAAGTTTGAATCCATTTCTGTACCAATTGGCTCCTTTTTCCCCAAAGGGAGGTAATAAATCTTAGTCAAAGGTGGTATCAAATCTTGTGGAACCTTTAAGACCTCAATCAGGTATCTTTTAAACATATCTAGGGCCGAAATCCACTTAGCCCTAGGGAAATTCAAGAGGAAATACCACTGGAGGAGAAAAAGCTTTTATTCTTGTTGCCGGGTCTGCCCAACACGTGTTTCGGCCCTATGGCCTTCTTCAGGGGACTTCAACCTCAAAAACATGCACACATGAAATGTAAAAATAAAACCAAAATCATACAATAAATTAAGACCGTGAAATGTAAAGAATAAATTATAAAAAACAATAATAAACATGTGTATGTATAAAAGAGCCAAAACAATAACATAAATGCATTGAAAATATATGAATAATTTAAAAAAAATCATAATAATTAATAGACAATAAAACACCGAAGTAAAAACATATCAAAACACGCTGTGATATAAAAGTGGAAATTAAAAAGTGAAATGTGACCAAATTTGTGCCAAAGTGATGGAACTTAAATGGGAATATTATAAAAATGATCATATTTTAATAAAACCATAAACACCACATTCTAAGAACTCACCCATCAGGAAGAGAGACTTCTATATACTCTAGTTGTTATCTAGAACCACTCGACTATGAGGGAGACATGAATCATACATTAGACCAATAAGAAGAAATCATCCACATATTTTATAATTCTGAAGTATGGGAAACATATCTTGCAATAACCCAATTTATCCATAAGCCTAATTTATAATATAGCAGGCATCTAATCCCACTGTATGGATGGCATGATAACTATATCTATATTCTCAATTCATTTTAAAAAGATATTTGTCCTAAAACACAAAACCCATAAACCGGACATAGATATCTAAAGTGAATGATAAAAAATATATATGTATGAGGTTGCTGGAGATGTGATCACATAAAGAGGCTCACAAGACACCAGAGAAGGACAAAGTATAATCAGAGGTATTTCTTCAAAACCACCTTTACATAATACATTATAATAGCCAAACTACATGTCAAATACAATATGCAAAAGGATTTGAAATTGGCCGGACTAAGCACATCTAAAACAGCAACTCTCTAATGGATAACACACAGGTTTTGACAAAGTTCTCAGAAACTGAACAATCTGGTATCCTTCTGCAAACTCCCAATATCCAGAAAAACCTGTAGTCCATGAGCTATGTACAGCTACTTGGAAATGTTTATCTGCACTGTATAGTTATCATAACTCAATACATTTGCCTCATCTTGTCTTGCTTACCAGCTATGCATGTGGAGATGCAGCCAAAGCAGATTAAGAGCATTATTCCCTTCTGTTTCCAGCAGTTCAGATGGCATCCTCAGTATTTGGTAGACAGGCTAAAAAAGTATCATTCTGGCAGAGTGTCGAGGTATATGAAGGACTGCCCTTTGATGGTCCCCTGTGGTGAAGAAGATGAAGGGAACTCCAGGGAGATCCCAGATGTTTTCTGTGTTTGACACCATTTTAGTGGAATGAAATGTTCAAGAAGTAAGACTGGAGCTGCAGTTAGGCACCCTTCTAAACTGGTAGAGCCTTGGCTCTTTCCTGAGGATTAGGACTGGAAAAATCCTGGGTGGGTTGGGAGGAGGTAGGTGGGATGAGGGGTATTGCAAGTGAATCACTCTGTTGACTGATTTCTGTTTTTGATGGGGTTTTTTATGGGGGTTTTTGTATGTTGCAACTTGTTCACTACTTTGAACAGACTGGTTTCTGTATTTGCGGTATATACGTGATTTTAATAAATTAAATCAATTGATTAAAACTAAAGGGACACTGCTATCATACTGTACTTTATCTTTATTAATCCATTCAAAAGAAAAAGAAATACAGCAAAATATAAAATCATGGCATTTAGAGTATTACCTTGTACTCTTAGATATAATAATCTGATAAGAATTTAGTGTGGATAAGTTGCAAAACCTAAAAGTTATTAGGTGGCATGATTTTGAATGCATATTTATGGAAACTGTGGTCTTCCTCTTTTGTGCTGACCTTCAACCTTGCCAAGAAGAATGTCATTCTCTGATGATCTTTCTCTTTGCATGATGTGACCAAAGTATGAAAGTCAAAGTCTTGTCATTTGAGCTTCTAAAGAAGAACTTAGGTTTGATCTCCTCTATTACGGATGGATTTGTTCTTTGGGCAGCCCATGGTATATATGATATTCTTCACCAGCACCATAATTCAAAGGCATCAATTTTTTTGCTGACTTTCGTCTTCACTGTCCACCTTTCACATCCATATGATGATTATTGAAAATACAATGGCTTGGACAAGTTGAATCTTTGCATGCAGAGAGATGACTCTGCACTTGAGAATCTTGTCTAGGTCTTTCATAGTCGTTCATCCAAGAGCAATGCCTTGACAGATTTCTTGACTACATGTCATTTCTTTGTTGATTATTCATCCAAGCAGATTAAAGTTGCCTACTACTTCTATTTATTCTTCATTAAGGTCAGTTTCTTTGTTATCATAATGTTAAGGTGCAGGCGCATTCTAAGACTATGTTCCCTAATCTTGATAAGCAGATGCCTCAGATCATCTTCACTTTCAGGCAGTAACGTAGTATCGTCAACATAGCTAAGGTTGTTGATGAGTCTTCCATCAACCTTCACACCTTGGTTGTCTTCATACATTCCTGCTTTTCTGATTACTTGTTCTGCATATAAAGTAAACAGGTATGGGGAAAGTATGCAGCCTTGTCAATCATCTTTGCTGATTTTAAACCAGTCTGCTTCTCCTTGTTCTGTTTGAACTATTGCTTTTTGATAATGCAAAGGGTGTGAATGAGAACTATCAGGTGTTCTGGTATACCCATGCTTCCTAATGTGGTTCAGAGTTTTTCATGATTTACACAATCGAAGGCTTTGCTGTAGTCAGTAAAACATTTATAGGTATCCTTTTGGTATCCTTTTGTCTTTTTCAAGGATCTCGATGACGTCTCTTGTTTTTTGCCCTTTCCTGAAACCTGCTTGCATTTCAGGCAGTTCTCGTTCCAGATATGGTTTATCCTCCACTGAATGATCTTAAGTAGAATATTGCTGGTGTGTGGGATCAGAGTGATTATGCAATAATTTCCACAGTCAGTTTGATTGGTTTGATTGGTATTGGTATGAACACATAACTCAAAACATGCCAGACTGGCTTCGGGCCCTTGCCACTCTCCCTTCCTCCCTGCCCCCTCTCCCTTTCCACCTTTTTGCAATTAAAGGCCCGATCCATTGTTTCTTTTCTTAAACTGCTTTATTAGCGGATCTTACAGGCCACAGCTTGCGGATACAAAGTTGCTTTGAACATTAACAACAACAATAATCATAATCACAGTTAAACCCTAGGTACACAATGGGTAACAATGAGTAAACAATGATCCCAGACTAGCTAATGCGGAAGTGCACCACCATCCTGGCTGCCTGGTTCGGTGACCCTGGCCTGCCCTGTGGCCAAGGTTGCTGCCCCGTTTCACCTCACCAACATCAACACCAACCACTCTGTGTTGGTGCCCAGGTGACTCCCGCCCCTGGTAATTGAGGCCAGGAACCCCTGTCCCCTGGTACCTGCCCCCCTGTCACCAGTCCCAGGCACTCCCAACCTGGTACCTAGGCCCCACTTTTTCTTTTTGGGATACCCTTCCCCTCCTCCTCTGTCCCCCAGGGCTCTGTCCTTGCCCCTCTTCTATTTAATGTCTTCATGGCTCCCCTTGCCCTTTTGGTCCAGCAGCACAGCATCACAGCCCATTACTATGCAGATGATATTATTCTTCTTCACCACACCGACCCCTCTGTCCCAGATCTTACCCCCCTCAATTCCTGTTTGGCTTCGGTGGCCACCTGGTTCTCTTCTAACTTCCTGCATGTGAACCCTCTAAAACCTCATCTATATGGTGTACTTTCGGTGCCCCAGCCCCCTCCATCGCCCCTCTTCTGTCCTCCTCCCCTCTTCCACTTGTTTCCTCCCTGCGTTACCTAGAGGTTGTCCTGGATTCTGCTTTATCATTCAAGGAACACATTTCTTCTGTGGTACAACGGTCCTTCTATACATTGCGACAACTTCGTGCAGTTCGCCCCTTTATTTCACCCTCTTCTATGACCACACTGCTCTTATCTCTTGTGGTATCTCGTCTAGATTATTGTAATGTTGTTCTCGCCGGCCTTCCCCAAGTACAATTACAGTGATTGCAATTAGTTCATCACACAGCAGCACGTATTCTGATGCATGCCTCACGCTTCGATCATATCACCCCCATCCTAATTCACCTGCACTGGCTTCCACTTGTCTATCGTATTCATTTCAAAGTTCTCATCCATGTGCATAAAACCATTCACACCAGTGTCCCTCTCAATCTTGCAGATCAGATTCACCTTCACTCCTCCCACCGTTCCCTTTGGTCAATCCATCTGAACCGTATGTCCCTTCCCTCTCCGTCGCAGGCTCATCTTGAATCTACACGTTCTTCTGCTTTTTTCTTCTTGGGCCCACGACTCTGGAACTCACTTCCCCTTGCTCTCCACCTCGAACCCTCTTATAAAACCTTCAAGTCCATGCTGAAGACCCACTTATTCTCCTCTGCTTTTCACCTCCCTCCCCCCCTTCTCCCCTATCTCCCCCACCTCATTGAATGTTGATGTTTCCAAACCTTCTGTTTCCTTTGCATTATTACCGCTATGTTTTTGTTGCTGTATTCTTTCTCTATACTGTTCTGTCTCTTTCTTTTCTTTTTATGGCGTTCTTTTCCTTTTCTCAGCAGCCTTATTTTTGATTTTGTGAACCACTCTGTGCCTTGTGGTGTGAGTGGTATATCAAATGTGTTAATAAAAATAAAGATATCAGTGAGGTTCCGCCACCAGGAAGGCCCATGGTCCGACAACCCATAGTGAGTACTGAACCGATGGCCTGCCGCAAACCATCGATGAACAGTTACAGGCCGATGTTATTCAGGTGGACCCCTTCCCCAGAGTACACTGCTCCGATGCTCCAATATTGTCTAGGTCTTGGTATATATGACCCCTTCCACTGCTCGCACCAATGTCCCAGCCTCTTTATTCAGCTTCCTTCTGGTTTTTTATTCCTCTCGGGAAATCCGCCCCTTCATCTCTGCTGCAGGATAATGAGGGACCAGATGACCCTTGCCCCCCAGCTCAGCACATATCCAGGCCATGTTCACCGAGATTCCAATGATAAGATCGATGCCCTTTCTAGACACCAGATCATTACCACCCAGGTGGAGGACTACAAAGTCTGACAGGTGGCTGATCTGTCTCTGGCCGGTGAGAGCAGGCCTCAGCTGATCCCACTGCATCCCCCTTTGACCCATCCACTGTATACAGATACTGTCAGGGTGGAAGCCGAGCTGCTTGCTGTAGTGATGTCCTGCTGTCCTTTGCCCTGCCCAGTAGACATAGGAGTGTCCCACAATCTTGACTAAGATCATTCTGAGACCTAGTGGGCAAGAAGGAGAGCAGTGTCAACAAGTGTCAGTGGTGTCGAATTTACAGCTTATACCAGTTGGAAGCCCACCTCCCAATAGCTTGTATCTGTCCTGCCCCCAGATTCAGCCCATGAGCCATGATGGCCGCCCCGATTCTAAAGGCATGTAGAGTCAGCCCACTGGCATCAAACCCTGCCAGCTTCACAGCCCACAGCCACAGCTCCTGTAACTGGTACTGCAAGAGGCAGGAACCATCTCCATGACACAGCAGGGGCCCCCCACCTGGCGGGTGCACTCACAAATACGCACGCATAGCCTCGACCGAACAAAGCTCCCAGACCACTGTAACATTTAGCCATATCGCTCTCCCCATCCCGAGCCGATCTATCTTTGACCTGGCCAGGAACAAGCATACCTTGTCCCCCACAACCATGGCATTGCCCACATGGATGGCTGTGCCGGCTGTGTCCACCCTAGACCGAGGCAGGACCTCGCTCATGCAGAAGGCCCCAAAGAACATCAACAGAGCTGCCAGCCAAAACTATTTTTACTCAACCAGTCCCTGGTGATAGCCACTGCCTGCCGGATGACCCTGCCCAGCATGGGAAAGGAGACAGGCTGGCAATCATCAGGCCACAGCGTGGCCTCCCTTGCTCAGCCAGCCATCAACTTCTGGACCATGAACTCCTTTGTCACATCACTATATCCCCCCAATTTGAAGAAGAAAGCCACCCCTGCCAGCACCAGTCTGGCCTGCCTCACCAATGCACTAGGAACTCGAGCAAGAGCCCAGTTGTCACCCCTTGTGCGATGTTGGCTCCCCGCTGCTCCATGAATCTCTGAAGCCAACACCAGGAGTACCCGTAGGCCTTCCATGTACTGGCCGACAATGACATCTGCTGGCAGTCTGCATCCAAGAGAACACATCTCTTCCAGCATAAGAGCTACCTGGGGCACAGTGTTTGGGACAAGCTGCTGGAATTATTGGAGCTGGATACGAGAAAGAGCATCAGACAACTTGTTGCTCTCCCCTGGGATGTATGGGGCCATAATGAATGCATTCAGTTCCAGGCTCAGCAGCACCAGCTTCCTAACCAACTTCATCACTCTCCCTGCCCTTGCTGTTTGCTTATTGATGGCGAATACCACCGCAGTGTTATCTGAGCGGAAAGCTATTCTCCTATTGGTGAAAAGTTACTTCCATATGACTATGGCTATGACAATGGGGAACATTTCAAGGAATGTAATGTCCTTGGTCACACCATGCTGGTGCCATTCCGCAGCCTAGAGCTTGTGGCACCAGTAAATCCCCAAACCCAGTGAATAGTTCCTTCTCACTATTACAGGCGGCCAGCACCCTCCATGTGTTCCTGCCATTGTAATGCAAGAGGAACCGCTGCCACATGGCCAAGTCCTACCTCAGAGGCACAGTGACCCTAATGAAGTGCTGTGTTTGGCGGATACCCCTCATGGCATCTGCAAGTCACAGGAAAAAAGCCCGCCCAGCCCAACAGGCAAAGTTTAGATGGCCCATCAGGGATTGCAATTGCCCCAGTGTGACCTTTTTTGCAGCCACTGCCAACCGAACCACAGCCTTAAGGCCGACACTAGCAGCCGATAGGGATGTCATCCTTTTCCCTAGTGTCTAGCTCTATCCCCAAAAAGGATAGGCACTGCGCTGGCCCCTCTGTCTTGTTATGGGCCAATGGTACCCCCAGCACCTCCGCCTTCCTTCAGAAGGCGTTGGCAACCTTGCTTATCCAGTGCCATGAGCAGAAAGACATGCAAGTAATGTATGATTCTGCCCTGGCATAGCCCCCTCTTGGCCATCCACTGGAGAGTGGAGCTAAACTCTTCAAAGTAGGTGCAAGATATTGAGCACCCTATTGGGAGGCATTTGTCTACATAGTAGTGCCCCACGAACCACAGCTCCAGAAGGTAGAAGCTAGCCAGATGTATCAGAAGCAGTCAGAAGGAAGTCTCCACATCTGTCTTTGCCATCCATGCCCCCGCCCCCAGGCCCCGGAGCAACTCCAGAGACTGGTCTATGGAGGCATACCTTATAGAGCATGCCACTGAATCCAGGTGGCCATTCAAAGATGCACCATCGGGGTATGATAAGTGGTGAATGAACTGGTATTCCCCTGGCTCCTTTTTTGGGACTAGGCCCAGAGGGAAAACTATCAGGTCGGGCAAGGATTTGCTCTCGAAGGGTCCTGCCATCCTGCCCAGTACCCACTCCTTATCAAGCTTCTTCTGGACTACTTCTTTCTGCTCCGGAGCAGATTTCAAGTTCCCCACCCCTCGCAGGCCCGGTGGGCCGCTATAAGGGCTAGTGAAGCAGTGTGTAAAACAGTTGAGCAACTATTGCGCTTTCCCATGATTGTAACTCTGCAGATTTCTTCTCAGGTCCTCAATATTGATTGGTGCTTTGGCCAGCCCTAACCAGGCTACCTCAGCACAGGTGCAGGGGCTCTCCCCACTGCCGTTTTCCGCATTGCACCAGTGGGTGACTTTCCCTGCAAGTGGCACATGTGTGTTGGTATTTGCATGCATTATTGAACCCGCAGGCATCCCCATTATACAACCTGCAAAAGCCTTGATGGGAGGGGAAGTTTGGTGGCAATGAGCCAGAGCTGCCCTCTCTGTTGCCCGTCCTACTGTCCCTTTGAAAAGGCTGTATTTATCGGGCAAACTCCCCTCTGTGAATGTGCCGAGGAAAAAGGAAGTGGCGGCCTTCACCCCTTCCTTTTATCCTTGCCCTTGCCTCCACTCCTCCTTCTGGCCTTCCCTGGCTGCCCCTTCCTGGCCCTCCTCCTCCTGCGGCTGTGTTATGGTACCTGCCCCATATAAGTGTCGGTCCTGCCAGATCTTTTCCAGTCAGTAGACTGTGATGTCTTCCAAATTTCCTGGCAGACGGGTATTTTAACAGCTGCATCTGATTGTTGTAATACCTCAATGGGAATGCCATCAATGCTGCTTTGACTTTTTCTTTCATCACCAATGATTCCTGATTGTAAGGTATTATATTCTTTCCATCTTTTCAACACCATTCAATATAGATCCTTGAGCATCTTCTAGCATTCCAGTTCAGGGTTGGAATGTTCTCTTTAACGCCTGTAGTTTTAGGAAAGCTGACCCTGTTCTTCCGCTGACAGTTTACGATTCGATTCCCTTGGATGCATCGTTGTAGCACTTCTCTTTGTCTCACCTTGTTGCACACTGGAAATCTATTACGTTCTCGTGATTACCTCTCTTTCTCTTCCTGCTTTATCTTCTCTGCATTTCTGAGCAATTCTGAGTTTCTTTGGTTATTTATTTTAGTCATTTTTGCTTTTTTCACCTTGATCCTCATACACCTGAAAACCTGGTGTCGATAATTACAAAAACCAAAAGCAATCCAGTGGTATAACTGTGAGCATGTTTTCATGAAATATCTGCAACCATAACGAATTCCATCCCCGTGATGGTCTTAGATTCCTTACTACCTCAGAAAATTTGTTGTGAATTGTATGCAAAACCAAAAAGATGTTTGGGTATGAAAACTGTATGCCTGCATTGTGGAATACATGTTATCCAGTCAGAATCTTCATCTCCTCCCTTATATATTTTGAAAATCTGGCGTGAATCAGAAAAAACCCAAAATTGTTAATCAGTGTCATAACTGCTAAATATTAAGTGGCATAATTACATGTATGTCTTTGTGGAGTACATGGATTGCTCCAAAATTACCCCTGTCATGATCCTCGTGGGTCACTCTGACATGTTGTAAAAATTTGGTGTGGATCAGATGCAAAACAAAAACGTTATTGGGAGCCCACCTTCATAGAATACATAGATTTGGAAAAAGAAACATATCTCTGATTCTTCTTGGCCATCAAATAGTGCCAAGATGGCCTGGAAGGATTTTCCACGGTACTATCTGTAGAGTGCAACTGAAAAACTACAGATAGTGCTGGGCTAGAGAAATAATCTGAATAACAACTGCTGTTACCCGGATATTTGTTTTTGAAAATCAGGCCCATTGATTATAATTTAGTTATTTAATCAGTTTTCTATACTGCCTTATCCTTCAATCAAAGCAGTTTACATTATGTAATCACTACAAACAGGTACTTGATACATTCCCTTGTCCCCAGAGGGCTCACAATCTGTGTATCTGAGGCAACAGAGGGTTAAGTGGCTTGCCCAAGGCAGGCCTATAGGACTAGAAACCAGGGCCGGATTTACCTTGAGTGAGGCCCTACGCCAACAAAAATTGTGGGCCCCCAGCAGGGGCAGCCCAAGGGGGGTGCGGGGCCTCATTTGCATAAGGGGCCTCATTTGCATAAATATTTGCATAATGTTACCATATACTAACTTTTAGTAAACGTGCCTCTTAATGAGTGTATGGATAAAGAAAGACTAAAAGATTTCTACATTACTATAATCCAGTGCCAACTGCCAGACACATTAGGAACTACTACAAACACTGCCCATTTAGAACACACAGTAAACCCGCCGTATCCTAACAGCACTACCAGGACTCACAAAGCACCATACCCTACCTATCAAAAGGCAACACTGCAAATATTAAACCAATACATTTCAGACAATAACAATACATGACCTACTGGGGAAAGAGAACAAGTGGCAATGTCAAATAGGAATTACATAAAAAGAATACTTAAGCTCAGTTACACATGCAGAACATAGACCATCACCAAACAAGTAATCACAATTTAGAAACAGGAAGACAATAATTAAACTGGGAATCCCAAAAGCCAAACTTGGAATGTACAACACTGTAGAAATAAAACTATACATTAATTTGCTCTTGTACTAAACAAAGCGCAGACGTTAATGATGCACATTTACCAGAGCTGACATATTCCAATTAATAAATTCAAAATAAAGAGATATTTTTCTACCTTTTGTGCATTTTTTTCAGCTGCAATTGCTCCAGTCACTTTCTTCTGGTTTCTTCGTGTCTTCTGCGAACTCTCCATCGTCTGCTGTCCATTTGTCCTTTCTTCTCTTCTAGTTTTTTTTCCATTCTCTCTCTACATCTGCTTTAACATACTAATCTTTCTCCTTTTGCTCTTTCCTCATCCTCAATCCCCACTTACTTTGTTTGAGGAACTTTTTGAAACAGAAAGAAAATAAGAGGCATCTTATAGCCCTCCTGAAATACATTAGATCAGCCAATTTTTTTTTGCTTGAAAGAAGGAAATCTCATCCTTTTTTAACATAAAGGGAAGGAAACCAGCCAATTCTGCACAAACACCAGATCTTGCAGCCCTCGCCATAGCCGCAGAATCACAGGAAACCTGGAGCTGTGCCTATAGATCTCTACATAGAAACTACACTTTGCTTCATCTCCATGACAGAAATGTATTTCCTCCTGTCTTGTGCTAAATACAAAGATCTAAACGAAATATGGTTTCCAAAAGCTGGTGGAAATTAGAAGATACCTCACAGAGGAATGAGCAGGAAAAACTATATAATCCTTGACGAAACTGGAGAAATAGCAGCAGCTGTAGAAACAGCAACATACACTGTCTCCTGCTACCAGACCAGAGATGTAATGTGACCAGAGACAACACTTAGGGGCTTGTTTACAAAGCCGCGGTAGCGGTTTGCGATCGTAATCGGAGCCGCGGCCCCATTGATTTCAATGGGGCCGCGGCTGCGATCGCGATCGCGAACCACTTTGTAAACAAGCCCCTTAATAGCACCAGAACCCTGGGCTTGGCCTTGTTATTCCTCTTCTCTACCTTGTAATTCTTTCCTTTCCGCTTTATGGATTCCTTTAAAAACACATTCATGCAATGTCATGCCAATAGTGTTTCTTGAATCTGAACGTGTGTGTGTGTATGTATATGAGAGGCACAGACAGTGTGAGAGAGAGACAGAATTTCTGCATCTAGTGAGAGCCAGCTTTCAGAACTAGGAAACCTCATAATTGTACATTACCTTTACAACTATATAATTATAATGGGATGCCAGCAATATTTAGATCTTTTAGTAAACTAGGACTTGACTGGATTGTCCCGCGGGGCTCCCTCTGCCCGGCTGAATCCCCTCCCTGCCGGCTTTGAGAGGCGCGAAGGCAGAGTGTCTCCCTCGCGCCTCTGTTAAGCCCGCAGGGGCAGATGGGAAATCATCTGCCCCTGCGGGCTTAACAGAGGCGCGAGGGAGACACTCTGCCTTCGCGCCTCTCAAAGCCGGCAGGGAGGGGATTCAGCTGGGCAGAGGGAGCCCCGCGGGACAATCAATGCTGCCGCAGCAGCAGAGGGGGCCCCACGGGAACAGTCTATGCTGCCGCGGCGGTAGCCAGCGTTTGTTTTTTAAATTTAATTTTAAGATTTTGTGGGCCCTTGTCAGCTGTGGGCCCTACGCCACGGCGTAGGTGGCGTATAGGTAAATCCGGCCCTGCTAGAAACACCAGTCCCACCGGCTTGAGATTGCTGTCCCCAGGTGGGAATTGAACCCCCAGCCTTCTGGTACCGTGTCCTAACCACTAGGCCACTTCTACCTCAATGCTGTGGTCTGGGTTTTGGCTGGGTAACCCATTTTACTGCAGTCAGAAGATTTTTTGTTATTGTCTAATGTCTAATATACAATACTTTCAACTTTTTTAGGAAGAACATTGGCAAATTGAAAATGATCTTCCCCTTCCTCAAATAGATTCTTTATCAGAAGAAACTATGGACAATAACCAAACAAAGGTAGAAGATATGAAGAAAGATCCAATCACCGATAAACCACCACCATTTTCTATTAAACATGCAATGTATTTAGCGGATGATGGAATTGATTTACCATATACGTAAGTCATGTATCAAGACACCAAAATATAACTTATTTTTTGCCTATGTATTTCAGAAGGGCTTACGTTCCTTATGTTGCACTTTCAAATACCTAATTAATGGACACTGAGAACATTGGAAGAGTCCAGTTTTGTGACTAAGTGGTACTTCTGATATATTAACCACTGTTCTTAATGTTGTTTAGTATAAGCAGAGCATCAGAATCCTAAATGGAATGTAGTCATCTTTCATGTCCCTCAATTCACCTACAGCTGCACTTAAAACATGTTTGTATTAGCCAAATATATATCAACTTAAAAGAATAAAAATAATCATATCCTGTGTTAAAAAAAGTGAATCACAGATCCCGTGTATTGCAAAAACTACAAACAAATGCCATTTATATGTGTGTTTACATTGGCATCTGCTAGGAATTGTGAATAAACTATCACCTTCATGACAATATGAATGACGCTCATCATCACTCCTGTCACTAGTGCTGTGTCAGCTCAAACTGAGGACAAGAACCCCAAAATAGCTGCCCTCGTTTTCAGTCACGACATCTTTTAGCATGCACAAAAGCATTAGAGTTAGGAAATACTCATATGTGCATAGACATGCAAAAACTATCTCATCCTTTGTTGCATAATTTGCAGTCCCTTCATTGTCGTCTTATCAGCAGCTAACATCAGGAAGGAAAAATCCTTTCACTAAGAAAACGAGTCTGATTTTTACTACTGTGAATCATCAATCTCTGCTTTATCCCTCGTTGAATAGAATGTCTTAAAAGCAGAGAACTCAGGTTACATGCTAACTTGCCATAGGGGAACGAAATGCGCATTCTCAACCTTCGACACTCCATGGCCAAAAACACACAAACACAAGTAAGGCAAATGGCAAAATGGGCAATGACACACATACCCCAACCCATGACAAAAAGGAAGAGCTTGCAGAAAAGCAATAAAGATTTTTTTATTTAAACATTTTTCCTAGTAACGGCATATTCTCCAGCTTTATTATGTGTGTTTTGCCTGTGCCATGTGTTAAGAGGTGCTGTATAGGGTAGAAAAGGTTAAAGGCAGTGCAGAACTTTTTTTCTTTATTGTTGCATTTGTCAAGTTTTTCATTTCCTTCCAAACTTATCAGAAAAGTCCGCACCCTGGGCCTCCTGCTTCTCCTCCCTAGACTCCTGCACCTTGCCACAGCATCTTACCCCATCTGCAGTCTGAAAACTAAGGGGCGTTAAGTGCCGCTGTGCTCATAGAAAAAAAACGGCTGCAGACCCTTAACATGCCCCTAAAAGTTGCTATATAACAAAGCCTGGCCTTTTCTTGTGTCTATGTGCAGCTCAACAATTACTTGATTCGCCCAGTTATTACAGTTTCTGATAAGAATCTGTCTAACTGTAAAGGAATATTTTTATTCATTCGTGCCTCTATGAGAAGCTTATTCTAGTAATTGACATGCAATAATTCACTTGCAGGTCAAATTTCTGCAGCCTAAGTTTGTCTCACATTCATATGCTCATGTGACTAGCCACGGCCTTGTCCTCCTTGTTAGAACAGTACCAGCACCAAACGCACATTCATGTCTGAATAATTATTACACATTATTACGTGCAGCTCAAAGCAGCTTTTGAATGAAAGATGTGTGCTTTAAAGAGCTATCAGTCTAAGGGACTTAATTCCTAAGCTGTGTTTGCCGTTAATGTGGCAGTTAACACTTAACGCAAACCGAGGTAAAGAATGTACATCTTACAGCTGATGCGCATATTTATAGAACATCAGTGGCTAACGTGGGGTAGTTAACCTCAGTAGGTGTAACTAACTGTTTCACATTATCTGCAATGCGGATAACAAATGGCAAGGACATTTCTCCGAGGACAAGCAGGATATAGTGCTCACATATGGATGATGTCATGGGCAAAGTCCCATGCAGGAACCCCTACAAGCTCCTCCTAGAAGCTCTTGCACTTGTTCCACCAACCTCCACCATGCTTCTTCCCTCACAGACATGCGTTTTGTTAGTCCATGGGCTACATCCTTTTCTCCATTTTCATATCTCCAGGAGGTTGTGACTTTTTCCTTCCCTGCCGCTACCGCCGTCATTACGCGTTCACTACCTCTTAGTATCTCTAGTTAAGTATAGTTGGTCATTTTTAAGTTTCCTTTATTTTGATCATGTTACCGCTATACGCTGCATTTAGGCTTCATGCGATCCAGCCAGGTTGGTTTTTCAAGATTCAGTAATTTGATTTTATTGTGTTTATTTTTCTGGATGATATGTCCCACAAACTGGCCAGTGGGATTTGGTCTACCCAGGTGAGCCTCTGTCGGATCTATTTCCTGGAACTAAGAACAATATTGAACACTCTAAGGGCTTTTGGAGATTGTCTGAATCATAATAATTTGATTGGTGAACCAATCATTTAGCAATGTACTACATCAACATGCAGGGAGGAACAAGGTCATACTTCCCAATAGTTAATGCAGAGGTTTTGCAGGTAACACATTGATTTTGGCAATTAGCACATAGTAACTGCAAAATCTTGCCAAAAAAGAAAAATTAAATATTTCAAGTGGAATCTGGTCAAATGACTCGATCAGACTTGGAGGTTTTATATATGGCTATTTCTGATATTTTTCCCATCATCAGACTAAATAATTGCACGCTTCTGCGTCATTCATCATGATGATCAGGAGATGTACTGGAAAACAAGACAGCCTGCTTTTGGACGCTTCAGTCTGTCCCCATTTCCTTCTCATCACCTTTCTTTTCCAACTTCACTTGAGTCCTTCCCCCACCTTTCGACAACCCAGTTTAGTTTTCCTTCATCCGTCTCTTGTTCTCTCTCATTCCCTCCTGACCCTTCTCACTTCCCCCTCCTCTTCATTTGCTTTCCTTTACTAAGACGGAAATGTGCAGTGCCCGCAGCTGTTGCAGTATTCCTATGGCAGCCCAGGGGCATGCAATGCCATGTGGCTGACAAGTAAGGGCCTGCTTACTAATTGCAGTAGGTTTTTGTACTTCTGTACATTCAGAGCAAAAACGAGCATGCAATAAGTCCAAAGGTGCTGAGCGAACTGTTGGGGGTGTGCTCAGAAGATGCCCTGTAGTTAGCTCAGAGGGCACTCTTACCACATGGGCCCACATTAAATGCATCAGCAGAGAGCAGGGATGCGCCCACGCTATCTGCTGATGCATTTAATGTCAGCTCCAGTGCTAAGGAAAAAAAAACACCTGATCGCAAAGATGCAATCCAAGCCTACCCCAATGCCAGACCTCTCTCCCTAGAATATCACCCAACCCTCCCTGGCACTAACCTGGGTTATTCCTGTTGGTCTAGTGGATGGGGCAGGAAAGATTCCTCCTCCGCTCCCACCCATCGCCACCCAGGTTCAAAACGGCAGCTGTGACCCTTAACAATAATTGTTAGGTACTATCACTAGGGATCAGTCTGCCAAATAAGGGAAATCATTCTTTATTTGGCAGATTGACCTTTAGCAGTAGTACTGAGAGACTACCACTAGGGGTTATAGCACCAGTTGGAAGCTGAGAGGTAACAGGATGGAAGGAAGAAGGATCATAGTGCATTTTAGTAAATATCCCCACACAGTATAGACATACTAATCAGATATCAGCATCTTAAAGGCTCTGTTCTCCTCGGCTGAAATGCCTATGAAGAATTAAGTGTGATTTACCCTGTTAAATACAATAGGACTGCAGCATTACAGCACTCTGTATGCCTTGTAGCGCTATATAAAGGATTAATAGTAGTAGTAATAGTAGTGTGCAGTTAGTGTCTTCCATGGGGAGCAATAAACAAAATGCTAAGATAAAAACGTTTCAGTTCAGGGACCGTTGTATTCACGACGTACTGGCATGGCTTAATTTGCATGTATGTTGACAAAATTTTTCTTTTATAGGATAAGCCCATGGGAAAATACAATATTAGGTAAAACGTACAAAGAAAGCAAAACGCACAAGGAAAAGTCCTGCCTGCTGTTAAGAGAGGAGCCAATGCAAAACTTAATTGGTAAGCATTACGTTTGTGTTTCTAAAGTTCGGGCCCGATATTCACCGCTGCCTCTGAACTTTAAACCCGGATATTCAATGCCGGGGTCATATCTGGGTTGCCCAGATTGCCAGGAAGCTAACCAGGTATGGGAGATATTCAGCCGCTGTGTGGTTAGCTTCAGCCGTGAAAAATAGGCCGGCCTTTACTGACTTTTGTTGCTCAGCGCTAAACAGGCAGCGGCTCTATATTGCCGTGCCACCACCACGCCGATGCTAACCAGTTAGCCTCGTGGCAGCGCCCACGGATATTCAGCGGCATTAACTGTGCTAGCAACACTGAATATCCTGGCTAAGGTGATTAATACAGATAGCAGGTCTGCAAACCATGTTAATCCTGTTGAATATCGGGCCCTTTGTTATCAATCAATCATACGTTAAGCAGAACTGGAAGGACTGGATGAAGAAATACAACGTGGCTAGGATTCAGATCAGCATTTGCATTTTTTTCTGAAACTCAGCATTAAACAGGAACTCTCGGAATAAAAAAATCAAGGCAACTTATTTCTGGATGGCTGAAAATGCTGATGTGTGTAGACATTAAGTTTTAGACATAAGTGGGTTGTAAGCTATTGAAAATTAATGAGGACTTTCTGCTGCTGCTAGAAACCATCCATTTTGTGATAGAGAAACACACCCAGCCTTTTCAGGGGAATCAGGGGAGTTGATTGCTCTTCTAATTGCAAAATGGCTACTGAGAGAAACGGCCTGCAGTCCCTTCAATCTATTCTAGCGCAGGGCCTCTTGCATATAACATGTATTGTCCAACCTTAAGGACACTTTTGCCTGACTGGATAATAAATTGCTTTGAATTTTATTCACAAGACTTCTTTCTTATAATTTCTTTATTTTCAGTATGATCACATCAACTTCCTATGTCTAATTAGCGAAGTGAGGACATTAAGAGGACTACAGATTCGGTCCTTAAAAGAAAAACATAGAGGCCGATTTTCAAAACGGCTGATATTCAAACGCCATGGCGGGCAGCCGTGCTGCTTAAATATTGGTGGGATATTCAGCAGCAATCTCTGGATAAGAGCTCACACTGAATACTGGGGCTGAACTGGGTAAGTGCCAACACCTGTCTGGTTAGTGGACTTTCAGTTGGTGCTTATCTGGATTGCAACTTAGGCCAGATTTTCCCATGGTATAAGCTGGCCAGAGAGGTCCCAACTTATATTTTGTTAAGCAGATAGGGGTTGGCACGTAATCCAGTTAGCGGCGACACCACCCATGCTCCACCCCCTGGGCCACCCCTGAACTAACTGGATAGTGCCGGGGTGGTCTGTGGGAATATTCAGTGGCACTATGTATATAGTGCTGCTTGAATATCGCGGTGAGTAGCCTTAGCTGTCCAGCCTCCCATTGGTCGGCCAGCTAAGGGCTTTGAATATCAGTCCTACACTCCTTAGGCCCTGTAACATATTTTAGCATTATATTTGAGGTATGGTAATAATTCCCTTCTTTCACTCCAAAGTATTAGTGTCATCATTTTAATTTTTGGTAAACTGATCTTTTGTAATTTTTCAGTACTTCTGGGGATAACTGCAAGGAGACACAATATAATTCCCATCATACAGAAAAAGTTCTGTTTTGCATAAAGGGCCTACATAATGTAAAGGGCTTACGGGGCCACTATCTCACCCTACACGGAGGAAGTACACAGAGACCAATTTCTCAGCAATACTTACGAAATCTTTATTGCAGGATATCCTTTTCTCATCATAAATTCTTCACACACAGATTCTACTTATTTATTTATTACAATTTCTTATATACCGCACTATTGTCAGCGCGGTTTACATACAACAAAATGACCATAACAAACTGTTTGGCTTCACATAGAACAGGAGTAACAACTTGGATAACATGTTATAGGCATAACGTAGCTACTGTATAGGGAATAGACAGAAGAGAAAGGTTAATGGGGCAATTCAGCACTCTGTCACCTCCATGGCAGGGCTGAATAAACTTCCCAGTTTCTCCTTTGTCCCAGTCTGTTTTTTAATATAATTTTTCAGAAAGGTTGGCAGAATAACAATGGTTAGTTCTCTTTCTACAGCTGGGTTTCTCTTGATACTTTTTCTGCACAGGATTTGGCACAATTTCATTTTCCCAAGGTTCAAGTTAGCATAAAATCATTGTCACCTTCCCAAGGCCAGTGCCTAGTCAGATCTTACTCCCTGGTTCCCCCTCATGTCTCTTTCTTGTTTCATTTTGTGTTATCTGGTTTCCTTAGCTAAGCACACTGCATTAGTAACATTTCGTATCACTCTCAGGATTTTCTCAGGCTGTCAGCAATTCATTCTTCTCCCCTGATTCTCAACATACAGGGGTGTCCTACACGTAGGGTTGCCAACTTTTTCACCGAGAAAAACCCGACACCTGTGGCTCGCCATGCTCCACCCATTCTCCGCCCCTAGTCCCACCCCTGCCCCGCCCCCAGCCCCACCCACAAAAATTACCTAGGATACGTGTAGGCTAACTTCCTTGGTCAGATAATAATTAAACTGGGAACCCCAAAATCCAAACATGAAATGTACAACACTGAAGAAATAAAACTATAAAGTAATTTCCTCTTGCACTAAACAAAAACGCAAAGATGTTAGCAATACACACTTCCCAGACCAGACATATTCCAGTTAATAAATTCAAAATAAAAGGTATTTTTCTACCTTCTGTTTGGGCGTTTTATTTTTCAGTTGCAATTGCTCCAGTCACTTTCTTCTGGTTTCTTCGTGTCTTCTGCGAGCTATCCATTTGTCCTTTCTTCTCTTTAGATGTTTTCCAATCTCTCTCTATTTCTGCTTTAACATACTGATTGTTTCCCTTTTGCTCTTTCCCCCAATTCTTTCCTTATTCCTTTATCATCCGTTTAAATTTCACCCTTCCATTCTCAAGCCCCTCTTACTCTCCCAATACCGGCCCATCATAGACTTCTCTTCCACACAAAATATTTTTTCCCCTCTCCATTCTCATTCCCCATCCATTCTAGTCCTCCCCCAAATCAATTCCCTTATAGTTCTAGGCCCACCCAGCATCCACTCCCTTCTAGTCCCATTCTCCCATGCCCCACATCAGCCCATTTCCAGTCCTATTCCAGCTCTTCATCAGCCCATTTCCAGTGCTAGCCCTCACATCACAGGCCATTTCCAGTCCTAGCTCCCCCCCCCCCCCAATCACAGCCCATTTCCAGTCCAAGTCCCCCATCACAGCCTATTTCCAGTCCTAGGCCCCCCCCCCCACCATCACAGCCCATTTGCAGTCCGAGTCCCCCCGCACCATCACAGCCCATTTGCAGTCCTAGTCCCCCCGCACAATCACAGCCCATTTGCAGTCATAGTCCCCCTAATCACAGCCAATTTCCAGTCCAAGATCCCCCTTCCTCCACCATAGCCCATTTACAGTCCAATTCCCCCCCCCCCCCCCCCATAGCCCTTTTCCAGTCCAGGTCCCCTCCACCCCCATCACAACCCATTTCCAGTCCATGTCCCCCCCCCCCATAACCCTTTTACAGTCCAGGTCCCCCCCCCCATCACAGCCTATTTCCAGTCCAAGTTTCCCCCCCCCATAGCCCTTTTCTGGTCCAGGTCCCCTCCACCCCCATCACAACCCATTTCCAGTCCATGTCCCCCCCATAACCCTTTTACAGTCCAGGTCCCCCCCCCCCCATCACAGCCTATTTCCAGTCCAAGTCCCCCCCCCCCTTTAGCCCTTTTCCAGTCCAAGTCCCCCCCCTTAGCCCTTTTCCAGTCCAAGTCCCCCCCCCCTTAGCCCTTTTCCAGTCCAAGTCCCCCCCCCCCTTAGCCCTTTTCCAGTCCAAGTCCCCCCCCTTAGCCCTTTTCCAGTCCAAGTCCCCCCCTTAGCCCTTTTCCAGTCCAGGTCCCCCCCCATCACAGCCAATGCAGTCCTTGCCCCCTCCCCCCCCCCCGACCAGCATCGCGGCTGTCTGAGGCTTCAGAGGGAGCCGAGGAAGCCCGCGCGAGGCCCCGGCTCCTTCTGAACAGCCACCAGCGTGAAGAGCCTTTTCCTTCACGCTGGCGGCTGTTCCTGTGAAGCTGCGAATGCTGGGAAAGGTTAAAGGGCAACCTTTAACCTTTCCCAGCATTCGCGGCTTCACAGGAACAGCCGCCAGCGTGAAGGTAAAGGCTCTTCACGTTGGTGGCTGTTCAGAGGGAGCCGGGGCCTCGCGCGGGCTTCCCCGGCTCCCTCTGAAGCGGAGAAAAGCCGTTTTTTTTGCTCTGGCCGCTCCCGATCTTGCGGCCAGAGCAAAAAAAACGGCTTTTAAAGGGCCGGTTTTGCCTCTGCGCCGGCAGCCGACCTGGCCGTGGAAAAACCGGCCAGGCCGGCTGAAAACCGGCCAGTTGGCAACCCTACCTACACGGAGTGGTGGCTTCACCCCTAAAACAAAGACTTGGGGAGGGATGGCCTGCACGGAGCGGAATGGTGCACCTACTCTTGCCATCTTACTGGGCAGACTAGATGGACCATATTGGTCTTTATCTGCCTTCACTTACTATTTTTACTATGTTGGCCTAACAGTGGTCAAGGGTCTCAGGTAGGCCTGTGGTGTGTATCTAGGCCTTCCTCACAGGCCTAGCTACAGAAGCACTGTCCTGACTCGAGTCTGATTCCCTACAATAAGAAATAGGACATCCAGGTCAGGATGTTCACATTTATCAAGAAGTTTATAAAAGATTTTTCTAAACACAGAAGGGCCAATTCCAGAATCGGGACGGCCAGGAGTTGCACCTTATTTTGATCCTGTGGGAGCTAGAAGTCCCTGTGGGATAAGGATCAGGTGCAGCCGGCCTGGACATTCAGGCCCAACCTGGACATTCAGACCAGGCTCTGATTTTGGGTTCCTGGACATCCGGCACACTACTTGGCTAACTCAGCCAGGCTCCTGCATGGAGCAGCAGTGGCAAGGTATCCCATTGCCATGCCATCACGGCTTCATGCAGGAGCCGCAATCAACGGCCACCCGCCAGACCCTTCTTTCCCCACAGCCCAACCTCCGATTGGGCCTTTCATGGCCAGGGTTGGGCTTCGGGGAATCCCCTGCACCGCCTCACCTTTCCTCTGTGGCCCAGCGCCACCATCCCCTGACATCCAGGGGGACTTATTCCACCTTTAAGATGGACTAAATCTCCCGTCTATTCTGGTGGACCCAGACATACAGAGCCATGACCGGAATCGGCCCTGTACATCCAGGTTGTGCATCCCACCCCCGGCCCGCCCACTCTCCTTCCCATCACCACCCATCCATAATTCCCCACACATCCTCTATGTACATGCTGGGAGCTTTGGGCACGGAAGGCAGTCCTGGGCATTTTGCGGCTCGGAAGCTACTCCAGAGCGTTTTGTAAAATACATAGAAGGCTGCCAGCAGATACACATCTATTTGCCAGCATGTACAGTGAGAGCAGCAATTTTATAAAAATACACATAGGAAAAAAGCCACATCATTCGGCTACTTCCACATGTAAGTGCCAGCAATTATATGTGGAAGTAGCAAATTCATAACTTCCAATCCAGTAAGAAAGTGGTAATTTCCAAATCAACTAAAAGCATTTTATTAATAATTATTAATTATGTTCTAAAACCCATCTCCTAGGGGCATGTTTACTAGGGGCCTGATACTGAAGTGAGCCGGCTATGTTCCGTTATGGTGCATAGCCATCCAAGCCGACTTCTAATGCTGGCTATTCAATACCGGGGTCATATGTGGCCCTGGCATTGAATATCCGTGATTGCCGCATATGCCCCGGAGCCTCAAAAGCTAACTGGATTAGTGGCGATATTGCACCACTGCCCAGTTAGCTTCCAAAGGTAAAACTAGATCAGCTTTGCTTAGTTTTACCTGCAGGTCGCTAACTAATCGGATAGCGGTGCAATATTGCCGCTACCCGGTTAGTGATTGTCACAGTCTGTCATGCCACCACCACTCGCCTCTAGGTTAGAGGGGCGTGGATTATTAGAGGAACTTTCTGATGTATGCTTTTACAGCTTTTGTTAAACTATTTCCCTGAAGTGCCCTCAGGGAAATGTAGTCCTTATTCAGCTGTTTGGTTGCATCATGCAGAAAGCTGTAGTCAGGCTTAAGTAGGTAAGGCAAATGACAGAAATTTATTATTTTTATATACACAATGGTTCGATCATACCACGCATAGGATTGTTGGTTCAGGACTCTTAAAAGCAGAGCATTGTCCAAAACATATCCAATCACAAAATGCAATATTAAAGGTTTTCTCTATTGCAGGATACACAGTCCTTACCAGCAAGCTTATTGTATTCCCTTCTCAGCTTTGCTGGGGTTAAAGCACAAAACAAAAACAATCAAATTTACAGTCTGTGGTAAACTTCCCCTCTATAAACACATGGGGATCTCAGCCACCCTGCTTGGAATAAGGGTACCTTTTTCCTGGAAGCCTTCTCTCAGGACTGGCTTGCTGTCTCTACGTTCCCCAGATTTACAGCTTGGCACAAGGAACAGTCCATGGGTGTATCCTCCTCAATCAGCTTCACTTCGGGCTCTCCCAGCTGCATAGGCTCTGACTCCCCACCTTGCTCACAGTGCTCAGCTACCAGCCTTCCGGGGAATCCTGGAGTCTCTCTTGTTCCTGGCTCCAAACTCTCCTGCAGCCGTGCTACATGCCAAATAGCACTCTCTCCAGCTGGAAGGTCCATTCCTCTGCTCTGCTCAGCCTGGCTTCCTGCTTCTCCTCTCCTCCCCAAGTCATACTCTGCTCTGGGTTTATACTTCCAGGGCTCTAGCTCCAACCCCACCCTACTCAGGTGACGGCAATCAGCCTGACTCCGGGCACCTGAGTGCTTGAAGCATTCACTGCCTAAAGGGTTCTGAGCCTTGTATCCTCTCCCCTTCATTCCACTAGGGGGAGCCTGAAATGTTTTCCACGTGGAGGTTTTCTGATCCCTGGAGGTGTTTATGGCTTTCCTACCCTGATTTGGTGAAAGGGGCCTTTACTAGGGTGAATTCCCTGTCTCTTTGTCCTCCCTTGGACTCTGGATAGGCCTCCTTGCCACAGGTCTCTGCTCCACCCCAGAACACCCATGACACGCCCCGAAGCAAAGCAGTTACATCGGGGCGAGTAGGGGAGATAATTGGAGATGTTCAGCACATTAACTATCTCAGTGCCGTTGAATATCCTGTTCAGCGGCATTTAGACTGTTATAGGTCTGTAAACCGTGTAATGCCTTTCGAATATCAGGCCCTAAAGGTTTTAATGCATGCTTAATGAGATCAGCTCACGTTAAGTGTCCACAGCCATTTTATTTCTATGAATGCAATGGCACTTAATGTGTATCAGCAGTCATTAATGAACATTAACCTTTAGTAAACATGCCCCTTATATGTCCAAGTGCAAACATCTGAAATTCCATTGAAGGAGCGACAGAGAAGGTAGGCACTTGTAAATGTTTTCTAAAATCAACTTATCTCCGTCCCAAACGTTAAGCGTGTCTGCCAACATACAAGGAAATGGGGACATACAGCAACAACCGCCAGACAGGTGTAGGGAAATGGATGATTTCAGAAATAAACATGTCTTTAAAAGTGCAATATAGGCGTGTCCGCTGCGGTATTTCAGAATGCGCAGTTGTTGCCTCAGACATATCCCAGCCTGGCATTTTGTGAGCGGGGATGTGCAGCAGTGCTACAGCTCACAAAAAGGCCTCTGTATTTACTTATATGCAATTTTGAGGGGGCAAAAATTATTGGGAGAGTCAGAGAGCATCCCCCTCATCGCCCTACTGTTGTTTGCTGGCTATTACGAGCATTTTTCAAAAGCTTCCTTGTACTCGGGACAGATGTGTCCTCCAGTGGTTATAAACACGCAGTGTCTTTCTAAAATCGGATGCCCATGTGGATCTTTTACATTCTCCCCCCCCCCCGACATACCTCCACCACATCCCTGCGCGACATAGATGTGATTGTGCCAGACATATGCAAATTTGGGCCTTTGTAAAATTGTTCTTGGAACATGGATTTGATTAACATGTCTGGTTATTTTCAGATGCACAAATCACAAATAGTTTCTAAAATGACCCCATTAAGATACTTGGAGATTGTGGTAGTGGGGAGTGGGAGTAGGGAGAACTCGGCACTAGGTGATTGCCTAGGGCAGCATACCCTGGTGTCTGGCACAACGATCCCTCCCTTCTACAAAGTGCTGCAGCTGGCCTTAAAGTACCCATGTACATGCAAGCAGTCATGGCCTACTGTCTCTGCCCCCTCTGACAGGAAGTTGAATTGGAGGAGGCAGGAGCAGGAGGCTGTGAGTATGCATTGCCCCTCCCAGCTGTCACCGCCCCCACCCCAGCTGCCACAGATTTTGTCTAGGGAGGGGGGCAGCAGCAGTATGCTTTTGGAAATACTGCTGCTGCCCTCCCCCCTCAAACGGAATAGGTGGCTGCTGCCGGCACCCACCCAGGCCAGCTGCCCTAGGCAGTTGCCTAGCTCGCCTTGTGGATGGGCCGGCCCTGTCTGTCCCATAAATATTCATGGAGGATATCCTGAAAACCTAACTGGCTGATCATGTCCCAAGTACTGCTTTGAGAAATATATTGTAAAGGGAAAGGAAATTTGGGAGCAGTTGAGTCTTTGGTCCAACAGCTTAAAACCTGCTTTTCTACATGTCCTGCACCAAAATGAAACACATCTTTTAGACAAGGCAGTTTCTGCAAGGAGGAACCCCTATGCAAGGAAAGCTTATGTGAAAAGCATGATAATACTCCTGCTCCTGTGGGATAAATCAAGGACTAGTCTGCACGGTTTCTTTAGCTGTTGTGCGAGTAACTTGACTTGCAGGATCCCTTTTTTTTTTTTTTAAATCTTAATTGTGCTCAGTCGCTAACCATGTCCTTACAATCTTGTGATTTATTTGTTCTCTCCAGTACTTCTTAATAGGTTTGCACATTCTGTCCATACAGTATTCTTTCTATGCCTCATAGGAAAAAGGACACTAGATATGATTCAGAACTAGGCTTTAGCATGAAGAATTGTTTTCAAAGAGTTCTTCCTGCTGTGTGACTTTGGCAAAGTCATTTGACAAGAGAGACAGAACAGTCTAGTTTTTAAAAACATCAGCCAGTTATTACTCAGTTTTAGCTACAATCAATTAATAAATCTTCTTTTTTTTAAGGCACATTCAGCTCCTTAAATATTGGAGCACTGCAAGATATCACTGATGTGAGCAAACCAGATTTTGTTCTTAACCCTGAGAAATACTTTGGAGAAAAGACAGAGAGGGGTCCAGAAAACGTAACGCTTCCCACATTTTCAGAAAGTAAGTTCCATTCATTGCATTTTCATCACTAGACTCCACATGATCCCCTCAGCAGCAGTAAGTGACGAGCAGAGTCACCAGTCGATGGGTTTTTGTCCTCAGTGATGCTGTGTTGTAATGAAGGACAAAATAACAGCCTTCTATCTCTCTCAGCTCGGCTCATTCTTATGCTGCAGACACAACAGCGACTGGAATTTGAAAAGAAATTTCATTTTAAATAGGAATCCTACAAAGTGAATCTCATTTTCAGTTGTGCGTTCAGATTCCGGGGATGCTATGATCTCTTAAGTTTTTTTATTAGGAGAATTTCACTAAGGCATAGCACCTTTTGTAGAGGAGGATTCAAGTTGCAGCAGAACAGTCTGTCCATATGCATGTCTGTTTGCAAACGTGTATATGCTAACTGACCCCCCCTCCCCCCGGCATCCAAACAGGAATAGAAGGTCATGATTGCAACCAGGAGTGCAGGAGCAACATATCCTGCAGGGCCGAGGAGGAGAGGAAGGCTGCGGTCATGGTCAAGAGTATGCAGGAAGACAAGCTGGGGGCAGAGAGGCAGAGAAGACAGGAAAAATGTAAAGGGGCAGTGGGCTTGGGAAAAGAAGGTGGGTAGGCGGAATAGAGGGAAGGGAGTGAGTGCAAGGGGTTTAGAGAAAGGGACAGAGTCTGGGAAGGGGAACAGAGTGGGGGGGGGGAGGGGAGTGCAGGGTTTGGAGTTTGAAGAGATGTATGTATGGGGAGGAAAGTCCCACAAGGTGTATATGCCAAAGGTCACAACATCCAGCCCCACCAAACGATACACACACACACACACACACAGAAAATAGACACAAGTATATAGATAACACCAGTTAAAAGATTGCTCATACAGCCCCTGCTACCATAACAAAACACATTTTATCATCTCTCTTCAGACTCTTCCTTCTCCCCAAAGACATGTATGATTTTGCTCTTTTCACATGTCCACACAGCCACCAACAGATGTGAACCTACACAGATCTGCAAACACACACACATATGCAGCCCCAACCCCCCTCCCCATGACACATACAGACACAAAGTCCCCACGACACACAGAAAGACACGAACATGTGCACCCACTGACACACCCACTTGCGCACATCCCCCCCCCCAACACTTCCTATGACACACACAGATGAGCCACTCAAAGGCCTGATTCTGAAAATGGGGGAAAGAGGCCCTTGTGTCACACGGCGAGTGTGTATTTTTCAACTTATTTCTTTTTTTTAATTTGTTTTGTGTAATTGAGTTTTGTATGGTAAAAGTTTGTTCTGCGGAGGGGAATTTACAAAGGTTAAGTTAATTTGAAAGCAGCAGAACTTATTCCATTGTTTTCTCTTTTGGCTTTATTAACAGATTGTTTCTTTGGTTTACTTATTGTTTTTAGATTTCATTAGCAAAAAGGTAGCCATGACCGTCGTCCTCCTCTCACACAACAACAAAACTAGTATTACTGGCTGGGAAAAAATGGTTGCAGCTTTAATTTTGTAATTTTGAAATAATTCCTCTATACTAGAAGTAGCTATCCCCGAACCTTCACCCAATTATCCAATTAGGAGATATCAAGGTCAGTTGGCCTGGTGTAGTGAGCTTAAGCACCTTCTTGGCCACCACTTTGAGAATTCTGGGGGTTCCATGAGACTCCCAGCCTGGTGAGACTGTCACCGCAGCTTACTCAAAGGATGTCATGCTGACTGACACACCAGATGGCTTAGTGTGCCACCACGTCAACTGCAAACCTATGCAACCCAGACTGTCCCAATGGCATTGGTCCTTTTTACCAAAATAGGTCTCAGCTAATATTACCTTATTTTTGAACCAGCAGTTTCCTGTTCCTTCTTTGCATGCCTCGGAGCAGCTAGATTATTTGGAGACGTGTATTTCCACAGTGGCTCGCTATTATGTTCTTTCCCATTGCTATCACTTGGTCCCGCTCTCCCTGACTGAAGAGCCACTACTTCCTTCCCCCTCCACAATGCCTCCTGACCCAGAGGAAAATGAAAGAAATGAGAAATCACAGTAATGCAGAGGGAAAAGAACGAAGCATGACAAGGTAAAAGGGAAGGGGAGGAAAGCGTTCATCCCCACATACCCCTGCCAAATAAACCCTCCCCAGCCACACAGATATGCACACAAAACACCTCTAGCAACACATATCCACCCACTGAAATTCCTGTACTTACACCCATACCCATCCCATCACCCCCTTACACATACACACCAACACCCCTTCTCCTATCTAGTCCATTCATTGTAGAGACTTTGGCTCTTTCTCTGGAACCCAATATGTTTGTATTCTAAATCTAGCCAGTAGGTGTCACTGTTGTACAATGACTAGGCCACTTTCCTGAATAGGAGCTGTAAATGCTACCATCTCTATACATGTTTAATCTTAGTAACTTAGATAAGTTGATTACTTTTGAATTATTACAAGTGTCAATCAATCTCTGAGAATTCCCCTTTGTTTTCTTGGTACTAGTGCATTCATTAGATATATAAGTTATATTTTTTAAAAGGCAGATTGGAAGACTAGAGGATTTAAAAGAAAAAGGCAGAGCTTTAGAAGCATAAATGGTAAGTAATCACTATGCTATTTGCAAATCTGCAGGAAAAGACAAGTGAAAATATTGTTCTCCTAGTAGGTTTTGTTTTACTTAACTATATTAGGACATCTTAAGGAACATGAGGAAAAAAAGGATTAGATAGTGCTATATTCAGCAATATATTGCACAGATGTGCATTCTATACCTAGTTCTTGTGATTTTTATAAATAATAGAGTTGTGATTCCATCACTCCTGTAGAATTAAAAGCAGAATTTGATGAGAAGAGTCTTTTCCCAAGAGAGATTCTGGAACGCAAGCAAAAAGCAAGGCAGCGATATCAAAAAACACCCCATCAAGACATTAAAGGCAAAAAGAAACTAGCAAGACTGAAAGAAAAATGAATTCTTCCTTGTCGAGTGAGAGAAGATCCTAGCAAGATGAAGAACACAGTCTACACGATGAGAACCATTATGACATAGTGCATCATAAAGGACTGTAAAAGTGCAGATTCTAGTCTTCCTACTTTTCACTACATAGACTTTGAAGGATTTTTAAAGAGCAGCAACACACACACATTTTCTCTTTGAAAATTATCCCAGGAAAAGGGCCAGCACAAATGTACACCAGCTAATTTGTGTGAATACTCATGTTTATAGTTACCAGCCCTGCCCAAAGGACACCCCCTCCACCAGTGCATAAAAAGTACATGTGAAATGGAAGTAGGCATATACTTTTACCCATATATTGCATAACCTGTTTTGTAAAAGTTCATTCCACACGTAAGGTATATTTTTACCTGTGGAAATAGCCATGCCTACATCTAGCTTTGGTTATGGGGCCTGGAAAGAATCACTGGCTTTAGATTTACAGACTATAGGACTATGCTTTCTTTCATGTCATGTTTTCAGATATCTATGTATTCCTTCCAACTTGTTATATGTAAGAATTGCCCCATTGACCTGTTTATCTGGCACAGTCAGTCATTCTGGAAACAAATTAACTCCGTTTTCCTTAGTATCCAAGGAGCTTGATTTACTATACTTTTTCCCCCATAGACACATGGGGGGGGGGTCATGTTATAACAAGGTGCAATATTGGTGCCTAGGTGCCTTTTTAAAATAGTCAGCAGTGCACACATTCTGTCACACAGATTTCCACAAGTGCAAATGTATGCGCGCAAATTCACAACTTCACCCTAATTTGCTTAAGCTACATGCCTGGAAGGCCTACATCACACAGATCATGTAAAAGTCAGGACTTTCTTTGTGCCTACTTTTTATGCACATATAGAACTGTGTAGCTGTATAAGAACCATTTTCTGCATGTTAATCATCACTACTGATCATTTGTAAAGTACTTACAAGGCAAACGCAGCGCTGTACAGAGACATGTAAGAGACTCTGTGCTCATTACACCTTCAGTCTAGGCAAAACAGAAAACAGAACAACTGGAGACTAGGATATGGCTAGGGGAATGGTAAAGAAACACAGTTGGAGAGCAGGGAACTCTGTGGATCATGCAATACACACAGAAAATGCTTTAATACATTACCCCCCTCCCCCCCCCAAAAAAAATCAGGTCCTAAGAAGAAAAGGTATTTTATGTATATACAATAAAGAAAGATGGCCATTTTATAGCTTACACCTATATATTTCCTAAAATAGAAAAGCACTGTTAAGTAAGGAGACATTGGAGAAGTATCTGAGAATCTGATGAAAAATAAAGTACAGACATCAAAAATTTGCAAAGGATCCTTTACTTGGCATCTTGACCCCTAACGGTAGTACTATGAGACTATCACTAAGGTATTTGGGCACCATTTTGAATCTAGGCATTAGCTACCATGAAGATCCCTGTAGATGCCAGTTAAACGGGGAGGGGAGATTGCTGGAAAGGGTCCTTTGGGGGTGGTGGAATGCTTAGAAAGACATTATCGGGGTGGAGGATTTTGGACAAGGGGTGAATTGGAGAGGTTAATTGATTCCACCATTGGCCATTTGGACTTCCGAGGAGAATCAGGCCCAATGTTCTTGAGGAGACAAGGTGGTGGTGGTGGTCTTAAGTGCCGTCAAGTCAGTGTTGATTCATGGCGACCCTCTGGATAGTTGTCCTAAATTGTGTTCGGTCTTCAGTCAGGCGGCTCATTGTTGACAGACTGGCATACGTAGCTGCTGTTATTGTATCGATCCATCTCATTGCTGGCCTTCCTCGTTTGTGTTGACCTTCTACCTTGCCAAGCATGATGTCTTTCTCTAATGATCTCTCTCTTTGCATGATGTATCCAAAGTATGAAAGTCATTGTCATCTGAGCTTCTAAATAAAGCTTAGGTTTGATCTCCTCTAGTACTGACTGGTTTGTTCTTCGGGCAGTCTATGGTATACGCAGTATTTGCCGCCAGCACCATAATTCAAAGGCATCAATTTTCACTGTCCAGTTTTCACATCCATATGATGATATTGAAAATGCCATGGCTTGAACAAGTCGAATCTTTGTATGGAGAGAGACATCTCTGCTCTTGAGAATCTTGTCTTGGTCCTTCATAGCCATTCTACCAAGAGCAATGCGTCATTGGATTTCTTGACTGCTTGTTGCTTCTTTATTGATAATTTCACAGGTACACTACCAAAAAACTGCCTCCAGTTTTGCAACTGATTCCTATAGATTTTGGGGTGCTGAATCCAGGAAAAATAGCCAAAATGTTCCATCACGTCACGTTTTCTTGCAAAATTAGATTTCTTACCCATATAAGGAATGTTCACATAATTTCTTTTTAGCCGACTGCAGTTTATTTTCTTGGTCCAAAATAGAGGTTGTAATGGTTAACTAACTAGAAACACTCCCTCATGATATTTTAGAGTGTTTTGTATTCATTTTATACATTAACAGGACAATTGGGAGGCGGGGGGCTAAATCCAGTACTCGCGCTGGCGCATGTTCTTTCCTGTTCGCCTCGCCTCGTTCGCGCTCGCTCAAACACGGTGGTTGCGACATGAACGTTCCTGTCAAATTTCAGTTTCTTGCAAGTTCATTATTACCTTTTGTTTGCTCAGTCGTAATCCAGCTTTATTCCGAAGTGGTTCACTACAGTTGTAGTTTGCAGTGCTGTGTATTTGTGATGGCTCACAGAGCCAGAGGTTGCGTCAACTCTCCGGACAGTTTTTGTTTTATTTGTGGGGAATATACCGTGAAAAAGCGGCAGAGGAACATTTCTGCATTTATTAAAAAAGTATATTTCGCCTATTTCGGTTTGAAGTTAGGCGATCAAGACAAACCGTGGGCTCCTCACAAAGTGTGCAAGACATGTGAGGAAGATCTACGCTTATGGATGAAAGGTAAAAAACAAGCATTTAGTTTCGGAATACCTATGATGTGGCGTGAACAAAGAGACCACAGCAGTGACTGCTATTTTTGCTCTTGCATTGTGAATGGATACAACTTAAAAAATAAGAACGTAATAAGTTACCCCAACCTTCCCTCAGCAATTAGGCCTATGCCTCATAGCAACGAAGTACCTGTGCCTGAACCACCAAAATCTTTGGATCATATTTGTGTGGATGGTTCTGATCATGATGAGACTCATCAGATGGCTTTTCCCGATGAGTCCAGTACTTCCGAGTTTGAAACTGAACCAGATCCGAAACCTGAACTTTTCTCTCAAGCTGAATTGAATGATTTAGTCCGGGATTTAGGACTCCCAAAAGATGCTGCCCAACTGCTAGGTTCTCGGCTTAAACAGAAAAATCTATTGTCACCAGGAACAACTTTTTATTGGTACCGCAACCGCGAGACACAATTTTTGAAGTATTTCAGCAAAGAGGAAGATTTGGTATTTTGCAACGATATATACGGAGTGATGGAAAAGTTTAAACTCAAGTATGATCCTGCTGAATGGTGGCTGTTCATTGATTCGTCAAAAGACAGCATAAAAGGTGTTCTTCTTCATAATGGCAACACATTCGCTTCAGTTCCTATTGCTCACTCTGTTATTCTCCAAGAAAAATACGAGAATTTGGCCCTGATTCTTCAGAAGATTCGTTATGATGAGCATAAGTGGATGATTTGTGGAGACTTTAAAATTCTATCCATGCTATTAGGGCAGCAATCCGGTTTCACCAAATATCCCTGCTTCCTTTGCTTGTGGGATAGCCGGGCCCGCGACCTACACTGGGGGAAAAAAGACTGGCCAATTCGGGAGTATTTGAGACCCGGTGAGAAAAATGTTCTTCATGAGAGCTTGGTACCTCGTGATAAAATTCTATTACCACCTCTCCACATTAAGTTGGGTCTCATTAAGCAATTCATCAAGTCCCTTCCAAAAGATGGTGAGTGCTTTCGGTACCTTTGCTCAAAGTTCCCCCGACTTTCTGAAGCAAAGCTAAAGGAAGGAGTGTTTGTTGGCCCTGATATAAGGAAACTCATTTCAGATGGAGCATTCGTTGAAACGATGTCTGAGAAGGAAAAAGAAGCCTGGGATTCCTTCAAGGATGTTGTTCTCAAATTCTTGGGGAACAGGCGGGATGAGAACTATAAGGATATTGTTGCCAGGATGCTCAATGCCTTCAAAGAACAAGGCTGTAACATGAGCCTGAAAGTCCATTTCTTGCACTCCCATGTGAACTACTTTCCCGAAAACTTGGAGGCGTACAGTGAAGAACAAGGTGAAAGGTTTCACCAGGACATCAAGGACGCAGAGAGAAGGTACCAAGGAAGATGGAACACCACTATGATGGCTGATTTCTGCTGGTTGCTGCTGCGGGAAACCCCAGATGAAAAATACGCCAAGCAGCGCACCAAGAGAAGCATTCGGGGGAAGAAGAAACGGGCCCACCAGGAGATTGATTGACCCAAGAATGACTTTAAAATCTAAACTGTGTTGACAAATATCGTGTTTTTACTAAACTTTGAAATAAAAATTTGCTAGTTATTACCACAGTGTCGGATCTCATTTATTAGAATTTTATTTTCACACCATCGGGTGTTTGTCTTCATGTATTGCAATGGTGCGGTTTGCGTTTTCTATTCTTACATACATACCTGTACAACATTTTTTGCACATTTCTTTGCTTTGCTTTGTGTCTAACCTCGCTCTTATATGCTCAATGTTTGTGCACATGTATGTGGCTGTTTTAAGTGCAGACAATTTTGCTACCATCACAGTGTGTTTTGTTGACATTACTCTATTCTTATGTGCTGCCTTGTTACAATTTTCTTTATTCTTATTTGAATAACTACTAAACAATTAGTATAAAGAATTCATCCAAGAAACTTTTATCTCGATCGCACTCAATCTGAAACGTTCACCTCAAACTGCTAACCCAATGTAGCAAAAAATCTGTACGTGATGGAGCAAATTGGTTACCAGATTTGGATTCAGCGCACCAAAAAACGTAAAAATCAATCGAAACATTAGAGGCAGTTTAAAAAAAATTTTTTTTAGTGTACCTGTGTAATTAAGACAAGGTAACACCAGCTCAAACCTGGAGTTCTTTTTCTATGAGTAAAGCAGCTTGAGAAGTCAAATGTGAGCTGCATTATTCATTCTGCATTTTCATACTTGGCATCTCATTACTATTTAACATATGTTGGACTAAAATATTGTGCATTAAGGGCCAATAACATGCAATTTTAGCATTTAATGCACATTTTGGCTAAAAATGTGCACTATTTCCTTAACACATATTAGTAACTATTCCTATAAATAATGCATGCTATTATTACATAGCACAAGCTATTACTAGATAGTGCATACCTTCTAGTGTTACTTAGTAAGAGCGTTTCTTATTACAAAATGACACAGAGCTGACACAAACAAAAAGCAAATTAAAATGTAATGAAACAAGTGAAGAAGTGCACAAGTACAGTGCAACAAAATGGCAGATTTCCCCCTCTTTCATTTGCAAACTCATGCATGTATATATGGGAACTGTGTGTGAAGAGACATAATAAAGTCTGTCTCATTAAGGTAGCTGGGACTATGGAGCTCCTCTGTGCATGGTTTTCTGGGTATATTTGTCTCTCTGTGTGGGTGTGTATATGCATGTGTGTGGTGGGGTGACCGGCTGGGGGTGTGGGTATGTGTGACTTGGTGGGGAGAATGAGGGGCTGGGGATATATGTGTGGGGAAGGGTGTATACATAGAATGTGTTCCTTTGCTATACAGGCATATTGGCCTTGTTTCTCCTAATCACTCAAGTTCTAAACATCCCACCCTTCTTGCACTCTTCCCTCCCTTCCATTTACTCTCCCTCACTCTCTTCCTCACACTTTCCTTTAGCCCCTGCTCCTCTCAGCCCTTTCCCTCCCACCCTCTTCAACTCTGGCCCCCTTCCCTTACTCCCCTTGTTTCTAATCTTTAAAAAAAAAAATTCCCACCATTTTTTGCTGCAGCTGCAGCCTTGCAGCCTTCCTTTGCCAAGGGGGGAGGGTTCCCTGCTGGCTGTCTGGAACCACTTCCTTTGTCACAGCCTGCAGGAGTTCCCTTTATTGGAATACATAGATTTATTTGCCCAAGCGCAAGGAGAAATTTCACTTACCATTAATTTCCTTTCCTGGAATCCTGCTAGATCAGTCCAGGCAAATGGGTTATATCCCCCTGCCAGCAGATGTTGGAGACAGAGAAAATACCAGAAGCTTCTGTGACCAGCCCTAGTACCTATAGAGGATCCCCTAGGGGTTGTCTTCAGTATAAATCTGCAAAAGCAGTGAAACTGTCTGGTTATGAACAACTGCAGAAAGATTCAACTATGTACATCTTTACAACGTGCTCCAGAATGAGCACAGAGAAAACCACAACTATGACCTGGCCATGCTGACATAATGGCTCTGAGAAAAGGTAGCAATCCATGAGCATACAGAGAGGGTGAGTACTGGACTGGTCTAGCCTAGCAGGATTCCAGGAAAGGAAGTTAACAGTAATTGAAATTTCTCCTTCCAGCTCATCCTGCTAGATTAGTCCAGGCAAATGGGCAGTGCCCAAGATACTCCACCCTAGGGCAGGAAGACACAGCCGCCATCACCACAGAAGCCACAAACTGCACCAACGCTCTGGCTTGGAGGTATAGGTGATAATGACGGGTAAAGGTGGACAAGGAGGACCACATCGCCGCTCGACAAATGTCAGTGAGGGCTACCTGTGACTGTTCCGCCTAGGAAGATGCTTGAGTGCGTGTTGAGTGAGCCCGCAATCCTACCGACACAGGCCATTCACAGAGGATATAAGCAGACTCGATGGCATGCTTGATCCAGTGAGCAATGGAAGATTTGGACACGACCAAGTCTTTGTGGGGGCCAGAAAACAGAACAAAGAGACTATCAGTTTTGAGGAACAACTTAGTGACTTTGAGGTAATGTCTCAAGACTCAACGGACATCAACCATCCAGAATCCACTGTTGCTGCCAGAGCAGAGCTCTTTCAGGAAGGAAGGGAGCAAAATGGTCTGATTCAGGTGGTATGCCATAAGAACCTTCGGCAGGAAGGAGGGCACTCGCCGAAAAGACGCCCTCCGGAGAGAAGACTAAGAATGACTCCTGGCAGGATAGAGTCTGGAGCTCAGATACTCGGCATGTTGAAATGACTGCAACAAGGAAGGCCTCTTTGAAGGACAAGTCCTGTAATGTGACCCTGGCCAATGGCTCAAAGGGGGCCGCATAAGGCACTGTAACACTAGGGATAGATCCCAGGGCAGGACAACAGCGCACCGGGTTGGACATAAGGCTTGCATTCCCCCCCCCCCCCCCAAAAAACTGACCAATATCTGTGTGAGAGGCAATGGAGCGGCCTGCGATAGGACCCCAAAAAATAGACGAGAGCTGCCACTTGCACCCACAAGGAAACATGGGCAAAACCCTTATCAAAGCCATCTTGCAAGAAAGATAGAATGTCTGGCACTTGCGCCAGCCAAGGGGAAAGAGACCACTGAGCACACTATGTCTCGAAGAGTTTCCACACCCTGACATAGGCTAGTGAAGTAGAGTATATGGACCACCTTGCACGAATACACCTTATGGACTAGTCGGCACCTCTCAAGTGCCAGGCTGTAAGCAAGTAGGGGCTGGATTGTCCATGACCACTGGCCCTTGACACAAGAGCCCCCTGCGAGAACCCAGTGACAGTGGGGCTGCGGTGCTGAGGTGAACGAGGTTGGTGTAACAAGGACGCGTGGCCGATCCAGCGCTGCCAGAATAATGGGCCCAAGGTGAGCTTCGACATGATGGAGAACTCAGCCCATGAGAGCCCAAGGCGGAAAGAGATACAGGAGCACTAGCACTGGTCAGTGCTGAACCAGAGCATCCATACCCTGCAAGCCGGGTTCTATCTGGCGGCTGAAGAAGGCCGAGACTTTGGCATTCACTGCTTTTGCCCTCAAGTCCATGGTAGGTTGCCTCCAGAGTCATACTATCTTCTGGAAGGCCCAAGGGGCAAGCTCCCATTTGCTGGAGTCCAGGGTGTGGCAACTGAGGAAGTTGGCCAGCACATTCTCCATTCCTGCAATATGCTGTGCTGAGAATATTTGGATATTGCGCTCTGCCCAAGGGAAGAGGAGACTCATCTCCTTTTCCACGCCAGGGCACTTGGTGCCCCCTTGTCAGTTGAGATAGGCTACCATCATGGCATTGTCGCACAATATGCAAACTGCTGGATGGCGCAACAGAGGCAGAAAGACCAGGTGAGCCAGATGGACTTCTCGGGCCTCCAAGTGATTAATTGTCCATCGAGATTCCCAAGATGTCCAGGCGCCTTGCACAGTCTGGGTGTTGCAATGGGCTCCTCAGCTGGAGAGGCTGGCATTGGTTGTCACCAGAGTCCAATGAGGAGCTTCTGGTGGCATGCCCTGCAATAGGTGATCGGATGAAAACCACCACCATAGACTGGTTGACACTGCTCAGGGGAGCGGGACCCACATGTCGCAATTCTTGGAGACTGGTGACTAGTGAGACAGGAGGGAATGTTGGAGAGGTCGCATATGTGCTCGAGCCCAGGGCACCATCTCAATTGTGGCTGCCATGGTCCCCAGGACCTGAAGGTAACCCTACGGTCTGAGCTGCACCTGCAGGAGACTAAGCTACAAACTTGCGATGGTGGTCGGAGGTGAGGAAGACACGGCCCACTGTGGTGTTGAAGCGTGCCCCAAGAAATTCCAGGAATTGAGATGACTGTAAGGAGCTTTTGCCCTGAATGACTACCCAGCTGAGGTTCTGGAGAAAGTGGAGCACCTGTTGAACTGCCTCTGTTGCTTCCTGGTGGGACTTTGCCCAAATGAGCCAATCATCCAGGTAAGGGTGAACCCAGATGTCCTTGTGGTGAAGAGCACCTGCAACCATGACCATGACCTTGGAGAAGGTGCAGAGAGCCGTCACCAATCCAAAGGGCAATGCACAGAACTAGTAGTGCTCTCCAAGGATGGCAAACCTCAGGAAGTGCTGCTGATCCTCACAAATGGAAATGTGGAAATAAGCCTCCACGAGGTCCAGCAATATGAGGAATTCTCCTTGACACACGACGAGGAAGACTGTGTGAAGCGTTTCCATTCAAAATCGGGCTACTCGCAGAGACCAATTGATGCTCTTGAGGTCCAAGATGAAACGGTAGGATCCATCCTTCTTTGGAACAATAAAGTAGATGGAGTAATGTCCTGAACCCCTGTTGGGCAGGGGTACTGGAAAGATTTCTTGGAGGCATAACAGGTGCTGAAGGGTGGTTCACACACTGCTCTCTTGAGGGCAGAACCTCATGGGGAGATTAGTAAGGTGTCCTTGATGGGCTTGGCACTCTCCAGGACATAACCATGGCGAATGATGTCGAGCACCCACTGATTGGTGGTTATGGAAGTCCACTGCTGGGAGAAAAGTGGCAAGCAACCGCTGACTGGGGAGATCCAGGGGTGGGGCCTGGGCCCATCAGTGGAAGCAGGCTGCTCAAGGAAACTTGGCAGCGGAGGAATAATTGTCCTTACTCCGGCGGATTCCCCGAAAGGATTGTTATGGCTTAGAACTTGACCGACCTGCTGAAAAGGAGGAACCAGGCCTGCTGGGGTGATATTTCTAGAATCTCAGAAGTGGGCTCTGGAGGGCATAGAGGAAGATGCTGCAGAGCCTGAGCATCAAGATGCGGCCTTGAGCCTATCTTCTGGTATACATTGAGGCTTGACCTCCCCAAGGTTATTGATGAGCTTCTCTAAATCATCATCAAAGAGAAGTCGGCCTTTATAGGGAATCCAAGCAAGGCAAGCCTTAGAAGCTGCATTGGCTGACAAATGACGGAGCTATAGCCAGTGGTGGGCCACCATGACTACCACCACCGAGCAGGGGCTAGGCGATGCAGGTCATAGAAGGTATCTGCTAGGAAGGCCGATATGGATTCCAGGTGTGCTGCCTCCAAATCCTATGGGAGGAGCTGAATCCATCTCTGAAGAGCTCTGGCAGCCAGACCTTCACAAACGGAGGCTTGGAGTGTGAGCGATGAGGAGGAAAAAGCTGTCTTTAAGAGACCTTCAACTTTGCGATCCGGCGGATCTCGGAGGGCCGCTCCACCCTCCACAAGGATGGTAGTGTGTTCGGTCACCGCTATGACCAAAGCATCAACCTTAGCTGGTATAAAATAAAAAACAACTAGGAAGGAAGAATTGTCCATTGCAGTGAAGGAATACTGGAGGACACTCCGATCAGACTCAACTGATCTTCTGACCAGGAGCCTGCCCCGCAGCATGGGAAGCACTCTGATCCACACAATCTGGGCTTTATCCAGTTAACTAGTGAGAAACTCCGGTGGGACACTTCTTGTGCACCTTGGAGACATCTACGGGTTTGAAAAAGGAGCTCAAAATAGGCAATGACAGTGCCCACTCAGAGGGTCTGACAGGAGCTATGGAGAAAGCGTCCACATCTGCTGGAGACAGAGAAATACTGAAGATGACCCCTAGGGGATCCTCTATAGGTATACTAGGGCTGGTCACAGAAGCATCTGGTATGTTCTCTGTCTCCAACATCTGCTGGCAGGGGGATATAACTCATTTATCTGGGACTGGTCTAGCAGGATGAGTTGGAAACAAATCTATGCATATGGATGGATGGACAGACAGACAGATATATGGATGGTCCCTCTCCAATAGGCACTATCACTTGGGTAAAGCAGGTCTAAAAATAAATAAATGAAGCAAAACAAAATGCAATGGAAACTTTCTGCCAGATGTTTGGGGTTAATTTATAAACGTTGTTTGTGCATAAAACAGTTATACATGCTTAAAAGGGATTTTATAAAATTACTCCAGGGGTTGCATGCGTCAAGGTCTGTTATGATGACAAGAGGAGCATTCTGTACCTTTACATGACCTGAGTGTAGGCATGTTCTGGAGCAGAGTTTGGGCAGGGTTGTGATTTACACGATGAAGTGTCAATGCCCGGAGCGTCAATCTAGCCATGATTTCTGCCAGTTTACCTCTAATATTTTATAAAAACATAGGTACCTATGTGTCTTTATAAACTAATTTATTTATTTATTTAACAAACTTTTATATACCGCAACCTTCCGGTGATCAGGTGCAGTTTACATATAACAGTTAAGGAGACAGAAAGACATTTCTGTTTTTACATTGAACATTGCATGAATTATGTACATTAACAATTAAACTTTTAAACTTTGGATAACTATGTACAGTTAGCAAAAATGAGTTCAGCTAATGGCTGCTTTTACTAAAGCCTGTTAGTTGGTTAATGTGTGTTTTAACGCAGGGCAACTGGCAGTCAGGAGCACTAATACGCAAGCATGCTAAAATGCATGTCAATCGGAGAATGTGGGATGGGGCGGGGAACAGGCGGAGAGTAGGTGCATTACCGCAAGCGTTAGGACAATTGCCGCATACTCAACGGCAACATAGCTGTTAATGTGGGCTTACCTAATGACTCCTCGATGGTAGTCATTAATTGAACCTGCCTTAGCAAAGTGTACGTACGAGTGGCCCATTAGATGTTAGTTGCTGGGAACATACTGGTGACGTCCCTGACAGATAACGCAGAGGCTAAGTAGTTAACATGCATTTGTTTGATGTGTTAATTGCAAATCCTTTGTAGGCTTTAGTAAAAGGGGCCCTAAGCTAAAACTGGCACCTTTTTACCTTCTTATCCTAGGCGACCTGTTCTAAAATTACTCCATAATGCCAACACATTTTTTTAAAGGCACTTACTCAGGCAGTATCCTGCCAAATTATAAGTACCTTTTAATAATTGACATTAATATTATTTTACAGATTAGTAATCATTTGTCCAAGGAATCCTTCACCAGGAGATCAAGCAGTACAATTACTACATGAATTGTACAAGCGCTTGTTCAGGGTTTTTCAAGATTAAGAACTCTGTTTTGAGTGATACATTAACTATGTACTCTCCACGTCCTTACTCCTCCCTCTTCAGTGACTCTCTCTCTCTCTCTCTCTCTACTTGGTGCTTTACTAGGGTATAGAGTGGAACTGGACTGCTGAGAGAAATCCTTCAAGTAAGTAATTGCATATTAAATCTTAATTGCCACTAAATTGAAAAGATACTTTTATTGTGGATTATAACTGCATTTAACCATGGTTTGAATAAAGTATAAATTCATTTATGACAGTGACTTTTTTGCTGTAATATACACAGTGTCTTAACATATGCTGGTCTATATAGTGCCTACTAGAGAGATATGTAATGGGTTAAAGAATCTATGGTGTTTCATAGTTAACATTGCAGAGTTATTTATTTAAATGATGAATTAAACTGCAAGATATTTTCTGCAGCAAATATTCTCCTCAGCGCTTAATCATATAAAATGCCCTTCAGACAATACAGGATCCCTATCTGGTGTATATTACACCCAATGCATACAAAGTAACATCTTCATTAATTTTGATGACTGTTTTATGTTCACAAAAATGCCTTTGAAAATTGTCCTCACAGAAGGCAATGCTAGGAATAGGGCTGGAACTGCAGATGCTGGTGTTAGTCTCATGTAGGAATGTAGGTACTTATCTCCCCAAAGTGGTAACGAACCAGAAAGGAAGACACCTGGAAGGGTCAACTGTCTTTACAAGGGTAACCTTACAAAGTCGGTACTAGTTAAAGTGCACTTTTACGCATGCATTTTATGTCTTTTTTCTAAAGTCAAGTGTGTATGTGCTTGACTTTATAAACTACTAGCGTAAGTGACTGAGACGTAGAGCGCACACCTTACGATAAAGCACAATGGCTTATACCAGACCTAGATGGAGAATAAAATGGCTCAAACAAAAAAGGTTAGAGTATAATTCTTCAATATAATAATTTAAAAAAACCTTCAATCATAATGACCTCTGGTTACTGGGATAATATATTTAAATCAATACTTTTTTTTTGTCGGGCTTAGCAAACCAATCACAACATAAAGATCGAGGTAAGATTACCCGCTCTGGCCCTTTTTACTCTTAATATGATAGTATTATATCTTTGTTTACTTCCCTTCGTATATAGAGTCCAAAATATCAATTTATATCAGAGGGTCAAGAATTTCAATATTCATTTTGCTCATATTTAAATATTGTTGTTAAAGTTTTTATTGCAAAATATTCCAACAGTGTTATTTTTCAGACCACTGCAATAAATCTTAGCAGTCTTGCATCAGAGAATCAATACTTATCTGCCATTATATTTATATTGCCCCGAACTGGAGTTCAGAAACTGCCAAAATCCCTTTAGTAACGCCAAAAAGTGGTACTTCCACTCATATTTCATTCAACAGCCATTCATACCTAAGGCATCTGACGTCAGACATCTAAAAGATTTCTGCCCTTTAAACAGCAGGCCAATCAAAATTTAGATCCAAACAATTAATCCAATAATAATATCACAGGAGTGTTGCACAATCACTATCTACATTCATTCCAACAGGAGTACGCGAGTTCAAGAAAAAAAATCCAACTTTGCTCTAATAAATTAAGTGTTCTGTGTTGATCATCTCCAAAGAGGGGGCGCCGGAACAAAGTACATCACCCTCCATTTTAAGGAGGCAAACTCATACTCCTCCTCCATATAGTGAGCTACTATAGGGGCCATAGCCACATGATTTTTCAATCTGGACTTACGTTCCGCCAATTGTGTCTTAATAGGTCAAGTACTCTGACCTATATAAAGCTTGACAATCACACTGTATCAAATATAAAACAAAACAGGTAGTGCAAGTAGTGTAATGCTTTAAATGATATGATTTACTGGTCAAGGTATTAGTCCAATCTGGGACCTCCAATACTGGCAAGTTATTACATCGATAGTGGCCAACTTGGGAATCCAAGGTTATTCTATATCAGGCCAAGATTTCTTGACGTTGAGCCTTTGCTCAATATTTTTACCTCTTGTAAAAGCCATAAGAAGTGGTGATTGAATACCAGGGATCAGCAAAACAGTATCCCAATATTTCAGCAAAATCCTTCTCACTGCCATAGCCTTATAGTCTTAGCAGAGAATGATAAAACACATGTCACTCGCTGTTCATCATCTCTTCTCCAGTAGGTTAGTAAAAGCAGGTGCTGAGTATATTAAGCCCTCTTATAGGCTTTTCTTATAGTCTACTCTGGTTAACCCTTCTTCCAAAATCATTCCGAAAGATCACCAGCTTTCATATAATGAATTGCAAATCCGCTGTAAACAGAGAAATTGCCCAATTGGAAGATTATTTTTTAATCTACTCGGATGGCAGCTGTCATACCATAACAGATTATTCCTTTCAATCTCTTTTCTGTAAAGAGTAGTGACCAGATGTCCATCCCTCTGAAAGATCTGAATATCCAAAAAAAATTATGGAATCTTGATCTTTGGTTTCAATAATCCCTTTTAACTATTAAGCCAATCAACAAATGTATCCAGTTGACCCCTCCGTAAGATATCCTAAAAGAAGGGTCTTTATTAGATACCCATACTGAAGTTTTGCTTTTTGACCCTTAGGCTGATTATTTTAAATTGAAGAAGAGATTAATTAGGGCTTGTTTACATAGTACAACTCTGGCACAATACATTAAAGATCAAATGATCCCTTGGGGATTCAGAATTAATAAGGAGCCTCATATGCTTAATGAAGATCAAGACTTTTTTAAAAAATGAAATGGGACCTTAAATAAATGTGCATTAGATCTAATATTAATAATTGAATCCACCATCTGATCCATTGCAGAAATGACAATGACAAAGAATTACTGGATAAATTAAAAATTAAAGGAAACCAGGAGGACTTTTGATAGGAAATTATGTGCTATTCAAAAGAAAATGGATGTTAAATTGAAGAAACTGAATAGGGACAAGGAAGACTACGCAGCTAACTGTATTTATCCCTGGATGTCTAAAACACAAAAGAAGGGAGGATGAAGGGTTACTTTTACCTCCTCAGATGAATCTATTTATAATGACGACAATGACTGGACTTGTCGAAGCAGAAGAAAAGAAAGGGAAGAAGATTTTTTCAACGACCCTCAGGATTTCTCCAGATATCAGGGAAGAGGGGCATGATGAAGATCATTTAGCTGACTTTGGAGCAGTTGGTGCTTAGGTTAGAGGGACAGAACATAGCACTAATTGAACCTCAACTGGAGAAGACCAATGGAGATAGCTCATTAATAGTGAATTTATTCTCTGTGTCTCTTTCTCAGACACAACTAGAAGTTTTAAATCTTGATCTATCTTATGTTCCATCCCCTTTATATGATGCCTTTATGACTAGAATTAGTTTGAAAAGGTTTTTTTTAGAAAATTGCATATTAAAGCGAACACAAACATCTTATCCCTATGGATGATTCTCTGCTAAGTAATCAATCTAAATGGTGCCCTCCTGACTTCAAGGATCCTTTGTTGGTGGCTTATGAATGTCTGGTGTTCCAAGATTTAGAACTTATGGAATCAGAGATAGACAAAAAGTTCTTTAACTTCTCCCATGATCAAAAACAAGCCTTGGATTATTTGGCTAGTAACGATTGGCTTGTTATTGAAAGGGCCGAAAAAGGTACGGTACGGTAGTTATTCAATTGATAGAGAAATACCGTCATGAGAAGCTTACCCAGCTTCAAAATATGACATATTACCATGTGGAAGTGATTCTACCATTGCACTTCAGAAGGAGATTAAGAAACTTATTGAAATAGCATGGCATTTGGATTATATCACAAGGAAGGAGGAAGACTTCTTGATACAACCATATCTGCTAATAGCTCAGTTTTACTATTGCTGAAAATTCATAAGTTTCACAAGACCTCCCTGTTAGACCTATAGCTACTATTCAGGATTCACTCTTGGAACCATTGTCTTAATTTTAAGACAAGATTCTCAATCCGATTGCTCAATCTAGTCGATCATATATTAAAGACACTGCAGCTATGCTGAGGAAACTTCATCAGTTTTTGGATCCACTGGAACATATATGGTTTGTGACTCTGGATGCGGTCTAGCCACATCAATATTGAACAAGATGAGGCCCTTTCAGAGTGTTCACAATTTACCATTGGATGATTTTAAACCTTGGATACCAAAAGATTTTCTGATGGATCTCTTGGAGCTGGTTCTCAAGAAGAACTATTTTCAATATGAGGGACAATTCTATTTGCAGATCAATGGAGCTGCTATGAGAGCGACAGTGGCCCCATCTTTATTTTGCAAAATATGATGATTTGATTACATATCCTTCAGAATGGTTTCAGTATATTAAAATGTGGAGTTGGTTCTTGAATGACATTTTTTTCCTATGCTATGGGACGGAGGGTTAATTGATTATATTAAGTCAGTCAACAAATGTATCCAATTTGCATACTTGCTTGCACTGCCCACGCTCTCTACATGTGCATGCTACAGTGAAAGTGCAAACAATGCTCATACTTTTACACTAGTCAGTATTTTATGAGACCACTTATGTGTGCAAATGAACAAAATAGTGACATTGGGGCACATTGTTGGCACCTTAAAATATTACCACAATCTGTCATCATTTACTAAGTTACAAGGTTCAATTTTCTTAGCAGGGGATTATTTGAGATTAACTTTGCCAAGATGGGCCAATACCTCAAGAAGTCATTAGCGGGATGGGAACAGCTGGGAGATGTAGAAAAGCAATGGACAAAACAGGGGATATTTTAAGGACAACCAACCTTTTTGTTAGAAAGGTAAACAAATGTAAAAGAAAAAGGAGGCCACTATGGCTCTGAAAAGAAGTAGCTGAAAGGGTGAAGAAAAATAAGGTGACCTTCATAAAATAACAGATCACAGAGAGAACACAAGCATCTACATTTGAAAAAACTTAGAGAAACTAGGAAAGTAGTCAGGAAAGCAAAGATACAAAAAGAAATAGCTAATGCAATAAAATGGGGAGATAAGGCATTTTTCAGATATATTAGTGAGAGGAGGAAAGGAAAAAGTGGTATGGGGAGGAATATTTATTTACATTCTCTTATATACCACGCTATTCTGCATCAGTGCGGTTTACATTGAACAAACTGAAATTACATTGAACAGGGCATTATAACTTGGAGATAACTATTTTACAGGGAACATGGGCTATGGAGGGTTAAGTGGCTTAACCCTCCATATATGTAGAATATGTAGAAGCCGATAAAGATAAAGTGGAATTGCTTAACAAATATTTTTGTTCTGCATTCACAGATGAAGGTCTAGAAGCAGGACCTCAGAAAACACCCACAAATAGGATCAATGGTGATGGGGATCTTGATCGATTTTCAGAAGACTGTGTTCTTGAGGAACCAGTTAAACTAAAAAGTAAAGTGATGAGACCGGATGTGATACATCTGAGAATATGGAAGGAACTTGGAGATGTTCTAGTGGCTCTACTGACTGATCTTTTCAATGTTTCCTTATTTTTTTTTATTTATTTAGACAGTTTTGTATACCGCCTTATCCTTCAATCAAAGCGGTCACAACACACAATTGGGGGAAACATTTAACATGCGGGGATATGAGACACATACACTAATACTTACAGGGAACATGGGCTATGGAGGGTTAAGTGGCTTGCCCAAGACCACAAGGAGCATCTGTGGGACTAGAAACCCCAGTCCTTCCGGCACAAGGTTGCTGTCCTCTAGTGGGATTTGAACCCCCGACCTTCCGGCCTGAAGTACCTTGCCCCAACCACTAGGCTACTCCTCCCTTTAGCAGGAGAGGTCCCAGAGGACTGGAGAAAGGCACATATGGTCCCTTTACAGAAAAGTGGAAAGATGAGGTTGAAAACTACAAGCCGGTTTAGTCTAATCTCTGTGGTGAGTAAATTATTGGAAACACTGCTAAAACAGAGAATAGTGAGGTTTCTGGAGTACAATGGATTGCTGGATCAGAGGCAGCATGGTTTACCAGAAGCAGGTCTTGTCAGACAAATCTGATTGATTTCTTTGACTGGGTGACTAGAGAGTTAGACTGAGGGAGAGCCCTAGATGTGGTGTACTTAGATTTCAGTAAAGCTTTTGACATCATTCCATACAGGCGACTTAAAAAAAATTGAGCACCCTAGGGATAGACTCTAAAATGACTGACTGGTTTAGAAATTGGTTGAGTGGGAGGCAACAAAGGGTACAGGTAAATGGAGCTCATTCTGAAGAGAAGGATGTTACCAGTAATGTGTCAAAGGGATCTGTCCTTAGTCTGCTTCTTTTTAACATCTTTATTAGTGAAAATGCAGAAGGGCTGTTGGGTAAGGTTTGCCTCTTTGCGGATGACATTAAAATCTGCAATAGAGCAGACTCCCAGGTAGGAGGAGATAGTATGAGAAGGGATCTAGCTAAGTTTGAAAAATGGTTAAGAAATTCGCAGCTGAGATTTAATACTAAAAAATACAGGGTCATGCATTTGAGCTTCAAAAATTCAAGGGAGTGCGACAATATAGGGGGCAAAGTACTTTTGTCCATGAAAGAAGAACGGGACCTGGGTGTGATCATTTCTGATGATATTGAAGTGGCTAAACAGGTAGAAAAGGTGACAATGAATGCCGGAATGATGCTTGGTGCATAGGGAGAGGAATGGTCAGCAGAAAAAAAGGAGATGATAGTGCTTCTCTATAAGTCTTGCCACCCACCCACTCCCTGGACCTTGAGGGTTAAGGGAGGGGCTGGCCTTGAATGCCCTTGAGGGTTAATGTTGTAGTTGTGTTGGTGCTCAAGTGATAAGGCACGGCAAAGAATATTTCTTTTTTTGTGAGGTTTATTTCCCGCTTTCGCAGTTCAAATGCAGCAGACGTAAATGAAATAATGTGGTACAAAACAAGATTGAGAAACTGAACTTAAACAAGGCTTTTTTCACTGCTTGACTGAATGTCCATTACTGATCACATTCACCTGTCATGTGATCTCCTTTTCATTAAGGTAACAGAAAACTCTGATACCAGCACTGCTCCTGAATTGCACAGAATATGCTTCCACTTATTCCATTCACATAAGCTCTTTTATCACAGCAAACAGTGAGGTAACTTTGCTATTTTCTTACAAACAACACTGGCAAGCAAATCACTTAAATGTTCTTTGGAATCATACAAGTAGAGCAATCCATCGGGACTTCCTGTTCTGTAGATGGCAAAGAAATTAAAGGCATTTCTTCTTCCCAGCTGATCAATGGCTTTGCTACATTCTGAGTAGAAACTGCTCTGTTTTTAAGGAACTCTCTGAATTCAGTGAGAAGTAATTCAGCCTGTTTATTTTCTGAGCTAGGCTGAGCAAATCCTCCTTCAGGTAAATGCTTGTTTATATTTCTTATCTCTAGGCAATTATCAGTGCTTTTACTTGGACAACATTTCAGCATGTAAGCATTTCCCTTCCCCCACCTATCTCCACATGGAAGTGCAGGGTAAAACACTTCAGCTGTCCTGGGAGAGTCTCTCAGAGTGTTAAAAGGAAAACAGTCAGGCTTTTCTTGACTTAACCAGTTAGTATCAAACTTCCTGCCTTTATCCTGTCTTTCACAATTAAAATTCACTCTTTCTGGCTTTCCACTGTTAAGCTTGCTAGCTGTGCCACACCCACCAGATACCTTGTGCTTGGGCTTCTTCCAGGGTAATTCCTTATCCCTTTGCCTCCTATTCCAAGGTTCCTCTGGGTCCTTTAAACTCCTGAGCTGCAGCCTTGGGTCTCTCAGTGCCTTAGAATTCTTCTGCTTCCAGAAATCTTTCTCTGCCCCTGAGTCTCCCAGCTTCTGTCTGCTCCTTCTTGGATCACAGCTGCTTAGTGGTTCTCTCTCCCACGGTTCCTGTTCCTGGTCATCTGACCTGTCCAGGTGCTTGTGTCCTTCTTCCCAATCCTGGGGGTCCTCTCTTTGCTTGCTTAACTGTTTCTGTTTCTGGGTTTTTAACAAGCTGGCTGAATACTGCACTGCCCGCCTCCTGCTTGGGCATGCCCAATCAGGGACTTGGCTTCTCACCTGCCTTGAAGTGAGGAGTGGTTCCTGATTAGCTCTGCATTTTTTCCTTTCATCAGAGAAAATCCTGCATTCCCCTGCAGTACTGGCTCTCTCCACCAGATCACTATCAGTTTCTCTTGCTTCATAAGAGCCTGCTACATCACAGTCTCTGGTATGACCTTATTTGGAGTATTGTGTGCAATTCTGGAGACCAAACCTTCAAAACGAGGAGTCGGTGCAGAGGGTGGCTACTGTCGTGACCCCAGCCCTGGCTAAGGGCCTAGAGGCATAGGGCTGCCAATTTTAGTCCTCTAATAAAGGAATTAAACACTATCCTTGTCCACAGGGAGGCATTCTGGGACTTGTAGTTTTTCCTTGTTCAAGGATAGTCGTGTAAGCCAAGGGTTAAAGGCAAAGACAAAAGTTTATTTTTCCCCAAAAACACTAAGGTTCAAATACACAATGTCAGGATATTCTTCTCCAAGCAATACTTCAGAAATTATACATAAGCTGGAACCGAGGAAGCTTTATAAGCTTTTAAAACAGGTGCAGTTGTTTTCATAAGGTAATCAGCAAAACAAAATACATCTTCTCTGTTTAAGCAAAGTTAAATGTCCTCATTTACCTTCTGCTCCTTTAAACACAAAAATGTAGAAACTGGCAACGTTCTCTTGAGTTAGTGGATATTTCTTAGCAAAACAAAACTAGGTTCATTCACACTGCTTCTCAAGACCTTTCTTTATCAAGCATTTCTTATCAACAGACTTTCATAGCTTCTGTCTGGCACAATGTACAATCCATTGGCAATTCACCTGATATGGAGTTTTGCTCCGCACAGTCCACTTGCATATCCTCTTGTTCTAAAGCATATACGTCTGGCTCTGAACTCCCACAATCTGCTGCTCAGTGAATGCTCTGGGGAAATCCCTGGACCTCCCTCCAGCACTGGTTTCCCCGGTAAGGAATGTCTGTACCTCTAGTATGGGATATCTCTCCCTGGTTCAGTTGCCTTGGTTCCACTCCACTGTTCAGCCACGGTTCTTTGCTCCAGGCTGGGTTCTGGTTACTTCTAACTATAGCCTTGTTCACCCACCTTTGAGCAGCTTGAAACCTTCGGTCCAAGACCCGAGGTAGAAGACTTCCCTGCTTTCTTTTTCTAAGCAAAGCACACGTGGTTTCTTGGCTCTCAGGCTCCTTCCACGTCCTTCTCCTTCCCCTGATGTTTCCTCCTCTGAGTTCCTCTCTCTGAACTCCTGGAACAGCTGAAACATGCTGAACTCTCTGAACCTGCCCACGATTCTGGACTGGAACTGGAACACAAACAGTTTGAACCGCAACCTGATCCTGAACCCCCTTCTCAGCAGGGTTTATAAGGCTGCTTCTTAGCTAGCCTTTCTCTGTCTCTGCACAGGTGTTTGCCATTACCCCCTAAGCTTGCACTTACGTCAGCAGAGCTTGGGTGTGGCAAACTGGCTCTATCAACTCCGTATTTTCTTTCTTTGACTGCAGTCTGGAACCTGTGAATTTCAGGAATGTCTCTTTCCTTAAAGGTATATTCACTGTCTTTTCCTATATCCATCGGTTCAGCAGGGCTCTCCTCATCACACTACTAAAATGGTTAGTGGTCTTTGTTATAAAGCATATAGGGGCAGATTTAAAGATCTTAATATGTATACGTTATAGGAGAGGGGGATAGAGGGGCTATGATAGAGATGTGTAAATACTTCCTTGCCATAAAGGCACAGGAGGAGAACCTCTTTCAATTGAAAGCAATCTCTGCTACAAGGGGATATAGGATAAGGGTGAAACGGAATAGACTCAGGAGTAATATATGGAAATATTTCTTTACAGAAAGAGTGGTAGATGCATGGAATAGTCTCCCAATAGGGGTGGTACAGATGAGGACAGTATCTGAATTCAAAAAAGCATGGGACAAACACAGAGGATTTCTAAAGGAAAAGAGGGGACTATTGTAGTTGATTTGTTAGGGCATACTAGATAGAAACAGAACTTAGAAAAAGACCACACGGCCCATGTTTCTAGTAAAGGAAAGTGAGCTGGGACCGTGAGCTCTCCTAGTGCAAATACATTTTAACTGTCTTCAGTGTGCTCTATCTTGTTCAGATCTGAGATTTGCATTGTTGTTATAAGCAAGTGAAATATTAATGTGTCTGCAGTATTCAGAATCCCAAGACCACCATCAAGCTTGGCCAAAGGATGTTACACCATGCAGCTCAGCTACACCACAGATTTGTAAAAGGTGGTTAATTAAAATCCAAATCCCTTGTGCTGAAGCCAACTGCAGAATGTTCACTCAGTAGTAAGAAGGTAAAACCCATAAATTCTCATTTTTGTGATCAGATCATAATCCAACATGGATAACTACTACTGCATACTATTTTCAATAAGCTTTAAGGTTTAAAACACAGACCTGCCTTGATTGTTCAGGTAGTGCAATGTTATCTATGCCATCAACAAGTTGAGGGTATGCACAGGGCAAGCACTACCATTACATGAACTAGGCAGTCATCTAAGCGCTAACAGTCCGAGGGCAGCCCGTTGCTGCAGCTGCCCCTCCTCTCTGGGAGCTGTGGTAGCAATGACTTTAAACAGCAATGCAGTGCTTACCTCTGGCACTGTTCCTTCTTCCGCCCACTGTGGGTAAGTGCTTTGTTGCTATTTAAAGTCATCGCCACTGCTACAGGTCCTGGAGAGGGGCGGCAATGGGGGCAGGGATGGGAGCAGAGGGGCAGCAGGAATGAGGTTCACCTGGCTCAACTCATATCCTTGCACTAGCCCTGGGTATGCACTACAGAAGATCCTGATCATTTCCAGCAAAACCACTACCCAGGACATTTATCTCTCTCCCCCCTCCTCCATCTTGTGACAATCTTTTCTCTCTACATTTTGGGGTGATTTTATAAAGCATTTTCCAACTTTGGAGGGCTGATTAGGTTGTAAGCTCTGAGCAGGGACTGTCTCTTCCTTGTACATGTACAATACTGCGTATGCCTTGTCAGGGGCGGCCCAAGGGGGGCCCATGTCAAATCATAGCTCCCCTCCACTCAGCCCAATTCCAGTCCAAGCACCCCCATGAGCCTACTTCCAGTTCTAGCCCCTCCATGAGTCCATTTCAATTCAAGCCCCCACCACAGCCCATTTCCAATCTTAGCTCCCCCCAACAGCCCATTTCCAGTCCTATCCTAGCTGATCCATCAGCCCACTTTCACTCCTCGCACCCTTCCCTCACAGCCCCTTTCCCTTCCACGCCCCCTCCCCATCAGCTATTTGCAGTTCACGCCTCCCCTTCCACTCAGCTCATTTCCAGTCCTAGCAACCCCCCAACCCATTACCAGTCCTAGCCCCCCGTCAATAAACTTCCAGTCCTAACCTCCATCACCCCATTTTCAGTTTAAGCCCCCCCTATAACCCATTACCAGTCCTAACCCCCCATCAGCCCATTTCCAGTCAGCCCCCCATAGCCCATTGCCAGTCCTAAACCCCCCCATCAGCCCACAGCCCATTACCAGTCCTAACCACATCAGCCCACCTCAAGTCCTAACCCCTCCCCATCAGCACATTTCCTGTCCTAGCCCCCCCATAGCCCATTATCAGTCCTAACCCCCCCATAGCCCATTACCAGTCCTACCCCCCCATCAGCCCACTACCAGTCTTAACCCCCCCCCATAGCCCATTACCAGTCCTAACCCCCAATCACCCCATTTCCAGACAGCCCCCATCAGCCCATAGCCCATTACCAGTCCTAACCCCCCATCACCACATTTCCAGACAGCCCTCATCAGCCCACAGCCCATTGCCAGTCTTAACCCCCCCATAGCCCATTGCCAGTCCTAACCCCCCATCACCCCATTTCCAGACAGCCCTCATCAGCCCACAGCCCATTGCCAGTCTTAACCCCCCCATAGCCCATTGCCAGTCTTAACCCCCCATAGCCCATTGCCAGCCCTCATCAGCCCATAGCCCATTGCCAGTCTTAACCCCCATAGCCCATTGCCATTCTTAACCCCCCCATAGCCCATTGCCAGCCCTCATCAGCCCACAGCCCATTGCCAGTCTTAACCCCCCCATAGCCCACTGCCAGTCTTAACCCCCCCCAGCCCACTGCCAGTCTTAACCACCCCCATAGCCCACTGACAGTCTTAACTCACCCTCCTAGCCCATTGCCAGTCTTAACCCCCCCATAGCCCATTGCCAGTCTTAAACCCCCCTCCCCAGCCCACTGCCAGTATTAACCCCCCCAGCCCATTGCCAGTCTTAACCCCCCCATAGCCCTTTGCCAGTCTTAACCCACCTCCCCAGCCCCCTGCCAGTCTTATCCCCCCCCCATAGCCCACTGCCAGTCTTAACCCCCCATAGCCCATTGCCAGTCTTAACCCCCCCTCCCCAGCCCACTGCCAGTATTAACCCCCCCTAGCCCATTGCCAGTCTTAACCCCCCCCCATAGCCCATTGCCAGTCTTAACCCCCCCTCCCCAGCCCACTGCCAGTCTTAACCCCCCTAGCCCATTGCGAGTCTTAACCCCCCCATAGCCCATTGCCAGTCTTAACCCCCCCTCCCCAGCCCACTGCCAGTCTTAACCCCCCCAGCCCACTTCCAGTCTTAACCCCCCCTAGCCCATTGCCAGTCTTAACCCCCCTCCCTCCCTAGCCCACTGCCAGTCTTAACCCCCCCTAGCCCATTGCCAGTCTTAACCCCCCTCCCCAGCCCACTGCCAGTCTTAACCGCCCCTAGCCCACTGCCAGTCTTAACCCCCCCCCATAGCCCATTGCCAGTCTTAACCCCCCTCCCCAGCCCACTGCCAGTCTTAACCCCCCTAGCCCATTGCCAGTCTTAACCCCCCATAGCCCATTGCCAGTCTTAACCCCCCTCCCCAGCCCACTGCCAGTCTTAACCCCCCCCCATAGCCCATTGCCAGTCTTAACCCTCCCCCATAGCCCATTGCCAGTCCTCATCAACCCACAGCCCATTGCCAGTCTTAACCCCCCCATAGCCCACTGCCAGTCTTAACCCCCCCCAGCCCACTGCCAGTCTTAACCCCCCCTAGCCCATTGCCAGTCTTAACCCCCCTCCCTCCCTAGCCCACTGCCAGTCTTAACCCCCCCATAGCCCATTGCCAGTCTTAACCCTCCCCCATAGCCCATTGCCAGTCCTCATCAACCCACAGCCCATTGCCAGTCTTAACCCCCCCATAGCCCACTTCCATTCTTAACCCCCCTAGCCCCTTTCCCGTCTTAACCCCCCCACACCGCACTCTGCCTGTCTTAACCCCCCCAGCCCACTGCCAGTCTTAACCCCCCCCTAGCCCATTGCCAGTCTTAACCCCCCCTCCCTAGCCCATTGCCAGTCTTAACCCCCCCCCTCCCTAGCCCTAGCCCTAGCCCTAGCCCATTGCCCGTCTTACCCCCCCCCCCCTCCCCACCCCATTGCCAGTCTTAACCCCCCCTCCCCCCCAGCCCATTGCCAGTCCTCCCCGCCCCCCCCCCCCCCTCGGCTCATGGCAATTAAAAAAAAAACTGGCCGCGGCAGCATGGAGTGTCCCGCGGGGCTCCCTCTGCCCGGCGGAACTCTCCCGGCGCGGCTGAGCCCCTCTGTGCCGGCTTGCAGATACGCGAAGGGAGAGTGTCTCCCTCGCGTCTCTGTTAAGCCCGCAGGGGCAGATGGGAAATTTCCCATCAGCCCCTGCTTCCCATCAGCCCCTGCGGGCTTAACAGAGACGCGAGGGAGACACTTTCCCTTCGCGTATCTGCAAGCCGGCACAGAGGGGCTCTGCCGCGCCGGGAGAGTTCCGCCGGGCAGAGGGAGCCCCATGGGACACTCCATGCTGCCGCGGCGGCAGCGGCCAGCTTTTTTTTTTTTTTTTAATTTAATTAAGAAAAAAAAGCAGAATGTTCTTTGCGCGGGGCCCCCCGAAACGCGGGGCCCTGTGCAAAAAACATTCTTGCTCAATGGATGGGCCGGCCCTGCTTCCAGGGACAGCAGGCATGCGTGATCACCTTCCTGCCCAGAGGTGCCATCTTGCCTCAGTATGATATCATAGCACAAGACGGCAAAAAAGAAAAACAACTCACGGGGAGGAGGGAGGGTTGTGAGGACTGATTCCTGCTGTCCCCAGAGAACACCTGTTACAGGTGAGTAATTATGCTTTCTCCGGAGGTCCTGCAGCATCATGTCAGTCACCAACCGAGCCAACCTCTCGAGGATGGAAGGAGCATCTACAGAGGAAGTCCTCATCAAGGAAGTCCCCATGAGGGGCACCGATGACCTGGAGTGACTAGGAGTCGGGCCCCCCTGCACCTCTAGGAATGCAGAGAAACTGCGCTCCAGGGCTGCCATCCTAGCCTCAATGCCAGACAGCTTTGCAGCCTGCACTGGCCACAAGGATGTCGAGGCCGGTGTCAAGTCCCTGACAGGGGAATCCCGAATGGTGATGAAGTACCTCGACACTAGGAGACTCCTCTCTCTGGGGTGGTTTCAACAGGCGCTCCCGTCCGTCGCCACCTGGGTTGAGTCGAGGGCTCCACAGCCAGGTCACAGTGGACTTCCTCCCGGGCTTACTCGATATTGGCTTTGATGAAGTCTTCGATGCTTGGTGGAGATCCTCTGAGGACAACTCCAATGCCCGATAATCTCTGGGCTCTGACTGAGTCCGGGCACGCAAAGCCGAGTCGCCTGACACTGGCGTCCATTGCAGGGATTCTGCCCCCAATGCCAAACCTGAACCAGACCTAACAAACAGCTCCCCCTGCTGCTTTTCGCGTTCCTTCTGGGTCTTAGCCGACATCAGGAGGCAAAGCAGACAGGAAGACACATCATAGTCTGCCCCAAGGCATATGATGCAGGCACTATGGCAGTCCGTACGGGACATAGTGCAGGTGCGGTTGACTTGCCACGCTGTTTGAAGACATGGCAGGAAAAAATAGACCTGCGAGATCAAACTCCGATGTCTCGACCAGCGAGGCCGCAAGTAGAAAATCGTGTGGGCCAAACCAAGAAAAGACGAATAAAGATAAATTATCTGAGTGAAAATCATGACGCCGAGGTGGAGGACTCGGGCGGTGGAAGGTGATCAAACCAATGCAATTGAGAGAAGAAAAACACCGAAGAATGGTCTGAAAAAAATCAACTTTGTCAGGACTCCGTGGAAAAAAGACTGAGGCAAGATGGCGCCTTTGGGCAGGAAAGTGACTGCGCATGTGTGGTGTAACTCCCAAAGGCTTTCTTTGAAAGCTAGAGAGTGGATCCACGCGGGCTCCGTCAGCGCCGACATCACCCATATGTGAAGACTGACTTCCTGCTTGTTCCTGAAGAAACTAGATACTGCCATTCTGAGGAACCCTGGGGCTGGAATTTCTTTCTTTTCTCTTTCCCAAGTGGTGATACATAGACCCTATAAGAGTTATATAACTGATCAGACACAAAACCTGCATTGTTTGCATTAGAACTCTACCCACTGCAGCCTTTTAATCCTACATCTGGGGAAAACCATTAGCTGTGCTGACACATTTCATATATCCACTCTAATTACTAAGTTAAGAAGTGGATTTAATTATGTAGCCAAGGTATCACTGGAAAAATATTGGTCATTCTAAAATGGTAACAATTCCTTAGAGTAGCTACCACGCTAAGGAGGGAACTTGCAGTGGTCTTTACCCTGGGGCTGTTGTAAGCGTAACGTGAATTACCCATGTACTACAACCTTATACAGTTCACAGATGTGGTTCCTCCTCATGGCAGAAATTGTATTTGGGCCATATAAGCCAATCAGTATAATTAGCAGTAATCATAATTGGTAGAGTGACATAACAGAAATGTTTTAAAAGCCCAACTGTCTCCAGCCCCATCTAAGTCCTTTGAGGCTCTTAGACCTGCCCTAGCATGGTTCTCTCTTACCCTATTCAGGTATGAAATATCCTTGTAGCCACTCAAAATTCATTGGAGTATCTCCTTTCAGGGCATATGGCAGCATCAGTCGCTGCTCTCTGGCGTTTATCAGTTCTCCTACATGCCTCGTCCCACTAACAGTGGTGGTGGTCGTGGTGGTATTGGGCTTCTCCTTTCTCCTTCCTGCCAATTCCTCCTGCTGCTTCAGTCTCACTCCTTTCCCTCCTTTGAAGTGCATTCCATTCGCCTTTTCATTCCACTTCCTCTCCGGGTAGTTGTTATTTATCAACCTCCTGACAAGTCTACCTTCTACCTTTCTCACTGACTGACTCGTGGCTTTCCTTCTTTCTGGATTCCTCTCCCTAACTCTTATTCTCCGGGATTTTAATATTCATGTTGATAACCCCTCTGATTCTTATGTTTTAAAGCTCCTTTTCTTTACCTCCTTATTCGACCTCCAGCTTTGCTCTGCTGCCCTCACCCACCAGCATTTATTTATTTATTTGTGTTTTCTATATCACCGTATCATAGTTTCAAAACAGTTTACATTTCAACTCAAATATACATTGTAACAGTTTGTGTTTCAATTTGCACAACATACTTTATAACAGGGAGTTTAACTTAGATGTTAATATTGGGGTTCCTTCACTAGGTGTTTAATTTAGAGTTAATAACAATAATCTGTTATTACTTGAGGTAATGATGTGTGGTGTAAGGGTTTATAGTTAGGTCTGATTGCTTTTCAGTTAGTTTGGTTGGTTGTCATTATGTCAGTCCATAGTGGTCCTTGAAAAGATGGGTTTTTAATGCTTTTCTAAAATCCGATGAGTCCTTTATGCCCCTTATGTTTTCTGGAAGTGCATTCCATAATGTCAGTGCATAGATGGTAAATGCTCTGTTGCATGTTGATTGGTTGAATGTTTTCTTTACTTTTGGTATGAGAAGAATATTTCTATGTGTGGTTCGCTTTGCTCTGTTTTTCAGGGTCCTTGATTATTAATGGTTGTAGTGTGTCTGGGGATATTTTATCTATGATTTTGAATATGATGAGTATAGTTTTGAATTTGGCCACTGTCTTGACCTTGTATTTTTCTCTAATTGCTTACCCTCAAAATTCTGTGCTTCACGTCATCCCTTATCCGACCATCACCTGCTAAGCTTCATTCTTCATCACCCACCACCTCTCAACCTTGTCCTGTCTCCTCCAAACTCTTTAGAAATCTTCATTCTATTGACTCTTTGCCCTCTCCTCCACAGTTTCATCACCTCTTTCCTCTACTATGTCATCTGAGTCTGTTGATGAGGCAGTAGCTTCCTATGAGGCTGCACTCTCCTCTGCTCTGGATGATCTCGCTCCGCACATGCCACTTTCTGTGAGGCGTACTATACCACAACCCTGGCTTTCTTCCACTACCCACTATCTAGGTTCCTGTGCCTGTTCAGCTAAGCAAGCTTGGCTCAAATCCCGCTCCCTTGCAGACTTTCTACACTTCAAATTCATGCTTGTCTCTTTCCAGTTAGCGATAGCACCCAAACAAGACTATTATGTCCATCTGACTAACTCTCTTGCCTCTGCACCCTCACCATCTCTTTACTCTCAACTCTCTCCTCAAGGTGTCTCTGCCTCCGACCACTTTCTCCCTTTCTGCCCAAACCCTGGCTATTTCCATGACAAAATCCATAATACCCCTACTCAACACCCCACCCTAGCAACATGATTTAGTATTAAAATAAAGTCCAGATGTACATAGTATTAGTATTAAAGTCATGATGTACATAGTATTGTAAATACCGCATGTTGTAAATAGCTCACCAAGAATCAATGTCCATCTACACACACACGCACTCACTGCTCAATGCATGCGCACATTAGACACTGTATCTTGTTGATTGTTTGCTGTGTAGACCGCCTTGATTGTAGGAAAAGGCGGTATAGAAATCTATTTAAATAAATAAATAAATAAGATCACCCTTCAATTCCCCACAAAGTGGGCTACTTCCCCTCCTTCCTCTCCTCACTCCAACTTTCCCCCTCTACCTCTGCTACCCTTTCTTCCTTTTCTATGATCTCTGAGGAGGAAAACGCATACCTTCTTTCCTCCTCCAAACTCACTACCTGTTCCTCTGATCCTATTCCCACCTGTCTCCTAAGCTCCATCTCCTCCACTGCTGTCCCTTCCATCTCTCATATTCTCAACCTATTGCTCTCCACTGCAACTGTCCCTGCAGCCTTCAAGCATGCTGTAGTTACACCTCTCCTGAAGAAACCCTCATTTGGTCCTACCTGTCCTAACTATTGACCCATTTCCTCCCCTTCATTTCTAAACTACTTGAACATGTGGTTCACTGCCGTTGCCTTGACTTTTTCTCTTCTCAAGCCCTACTAGATCCTTTACAATCTGGCTTTTGTCCTTTACATTCTACTGAAGCAACTCTTGCCAAAGTCTCCAATGACTTGTTCCTGGCAAAATTCAAGGGCCTTTACTCAGTTCTCATACTTCTTGACCTCTCTGCTGCTTTTGACACTGTTGGCAACAACCTTCTCCATGATACCCTGTCGTCGCTTGATTTTAAGAGCTCTGTACTATACTGGTTCTCCTCTTATCTCTCCCATTGCTCTTTCAGTGTTTGTTCTGGTGGATCCTCCTCTGGTGCTATCCCTCTCTCAGTTGGTGTACCCCAAGAATCTGTCTTGGTTTTACTCCTTTTCTCTCTCTATACCCAGTCCCTTGGTGCACTCATCTCTTCCCATGGCTTTCAGTGCCATCTTTATGCTAATGACTCCACCCTTCAGTTGCATCATTGTGTGACTTTTCTTCATTTCTTCTTGCGGGTTTGTTTGGCTTACTCTTGGATACTTTCTCAATTCCTTGTTGTACTACTATTTTATTTATTTATTTATTTATTTAATTCACATTTATATACCGCATCTTCCAAAGTTCAGTTGCGGTTTACAGGTAACAATAATTTACAAATCAAGTTTGTTTTACATGGAACAATGAAATATAACAGAACTTATTTACAAGGAATATCATATGAAATATAGAACAAATAATGTGGTATAATACCGAACAGTGTGAAAAACTTCCCATCAGCCCCCGCGGGCTTAACAGAGCAGCGAGGGAGAAACTCTCCTCTCGCGCTCTGAGAGCCGGCGCGTGTGACTGAAGCTACAACGAGAGACAGAGGTGATAAAGGGGAGGGCAGGTTCTGCTGGGCAGGGGGGGCCCCGCGGCACACTCGATGCTGCCGCGGCGGCCCCCGGCAGCGGAAGAAGACAGCTTTTTTTTGTTTTGTTTTTTTTATTTAACTTTAGGATCAGAATGTTTTTAACGCGGGGCCCTGTGCAAAAAACATTCTCGCTCAATGGACGGGCCGGCCCTGTGCCTTGTAGTGCTATACAAATAAGTAGTATGTAGTAGTGATTTTATAACAGGGCATCTAGGAAAGGCAGTCAAAATGCACCTATAGGCATCTACTTCCTTTTCTAAAGTGACAAGAGATTGCGCCTTCAGTTCAGGGGCAGCCAATGACACATGCTCTATAGCAGGCGTCAATGAAAGTGCATAAAATTTGCACACACATACTCAAATTGAAGTACTTTATAATCAATGAACAGATCTCGGCTAGTTCTACTGGCAAAGTACACGCCTTCTTGTGAGTGTGCTAACATTTATGCCTGTTCTTGAACAAGCGCAATGTCCATACCTTCAATCCAGGCGCTATTTCTGCAGCATTTGTACTAGTGTTTTACAAAGACAAATAGGCGCTGATGTGTATTTATAAAATAGACTAAAATAGGCATGTTCCTGCTCCATTAACCTTACAAAAAAAATAGCTATTCCAAAATCGTGTGTGGGTATTTATGAGCAAAATGTAGGCACATCAAAAGACAGTGCCTACTTTTATGTGATCTGGCCCTATGCTTTTCCAGGTGGAGTTAAGCTGTGTACATGGATTTTTTTTTATAAAGCACACATTTACACCCAGAGTACGTGAACACATAATGCATACCTTCTTTGGAGCAGGTGGAAATTAGTGCGCTGCTGGGGATCATATGTGTATAAGCTACATGCAGAGCAGATGAATTTTGTTGCTCTACATGTAATGTTTGTGCTGACCAACCCACCACCTGATATATGTAGACGTTTTCTGTGCACAGCATGCGATGGTATGATTTACTCCTGAAACTGTATGTATAACAGGGAAAAATATCTGCACCGACTGCACAAGCCTTTTAACGATCAGGCCCATTGTTTTCAAGCACCTAGGTCAGTCCCACAAAACCAGTTCATATTTGTAATGTATTTTATTTCCCCGTGCTGCTTTAGAAATTAGATACAGAATCGTAGAAACTGCATACGATCGCAGATAAGGACTTCAAAGTCCATTTAGTCTGCTTTCCTGCTGCAGTGCCATCGACTCCTGCTGTTCTTTGGATTTTTGCAATGTTTCATACTTTATTTACATGCATATAGTCCTGTAATAACTGAATGGTAATCCATAGCCAAAATGAAAATGACTTACTGTATTTTATTTGCTAAAAAAAATAATCAGAAACCGAATAAAGGTGAACAAGGATATTACAGTATAGGAAGGTTATTTGACTCACATTTAAAATGTGATTTCAGTTTTAGTACTGCAATGAGAAGAACTCTATTTCACAACATTGTCCTGCTCCTGGGTGGAGTGTTTGCAGGCTGCAGCCCCATCACAGGTCCCTGGAAAGATGACGCAGCTGGGTTTGCTGTGAATCTATACAATGGCATTCGGTCAAATCATTTGCATGAAAATCTTATATTTTCGCCAGCCAGTATTTCTTTGCTCCTTGGGATGGTACGGATGGGGGCAAAGGGAAAAGCACTCCATCAGATAAGAGAAGCTTTAAAACTGCAAGAGAATGAAGAAGGTAAGTTCTCTTTCTTCTTACAAATTGTACTGTAAAGTCATGAAAAATTGATTGAATTATCACCAATATGGCACTTGTGAGCAATATTCCAATAATGTCATCTTTAAGGCCTTGCTACTATCCTCATCTAGCAAAAGAATGCAGGTAGGCTGTAAAACTGAACCAAATAGACTGTTTCAAAGGCAAGGCTCTTTAATAAGTGTAAGGATAGACTAGAATAGAAGTTGTAATAAGCCCTAGAGCAGGGACTCTCAGCTCAGTCCTCAGACACACCAAGCCTCTCTGCTTTTCTTCATATCCACAGTGAATATTCATGAGAGGTTTGCAAGTATTGTCTCTATTATATGCAGATTCATCTTATGAATATTCATTAGGATAGCCAGAAAGCCTGATTGGTTGGTTGTGTCCCAAGGACTGGTTTGAGAAACATTAGCCTGGAGAATCAGACAAGGATTAAGGGGAGTAGTTACTAAGGAAATAGCACAAAATGTTTGCCCCTTAACACAAATCAAGAGGCAAAGTCATGCATTATTTCACCTTATTGCACGTTAATTTACCTTAATGTCCAGTGCTTAATAATGAGATGTAAAACACATCATTATTATGCCAATCAAATAGCACACTTTGTTCTGAACAGCTTAAGCTCTGCTATTCCTATAAACAGCTAATTCCAGCTCAGAGCTGGCAATATTTTTCCATCCAGGAGCATCGGGCTAATAAGATGCAGTCCAATGCTGCTGGCTGCACTCTTATAGGGGCCGGTGCTGGCAGATGAGAAAGGTGGATGGGGAGTCCTTTCCCCTTGACCAAAGCAAAGAGTCAGCAAACTCCCACCAAAGAAACTATATATAAATATTTTGGAAGGAATGACACTTGAGAAGAAATTATTGAGAGAAAAGATCAGCCTCACCCTAGTATAATCCACAATATCCCTCTTGTTCCAAGCATCACTGCTAATTTTATGTAAATAGTTCGAGCATGCTATCTAGCTAATAGATTATATACTCCATGTAAATAGTTCTCCCATGTTATCCAAGTTGATACTCCTGTTATATGTAATACCAAACAGCCTGTTGTTCTGGTTCCTTTCTGTTATTTGTAAACCGCGCTGATGTCAAAGAGTGCGGTATAGAAGAAGTTGAAATAAATAAATAAATAAATAAATCAGTAAAGACTACTACAGGAGACTAAAATCATCATTATTGAAAAGTGAGCCATCAATCAGCTGGCAATTCCTGTACCCTCATAGACCTTTGGGACTGTGGACTGGCCTCTTAAAGATCTTGAAAAACTGGATGTGCGAAAAAGAAAACTCCTCCATGCCCATGAGGTAATTTATAAGAATCAGTGTATGCCAAAAATGTACATACCTAGAGCTGAAGAGGAAGGCTAAGCTCACAGAGATTGATTCACTGGTCAACACTGAAATCATTACTGACTTTAAAAGGCCCTAATCTTGGTGAGCTGAACACGAATATAACATTAAAAAAATTGTATTGGCTCTCGTTTTGAAGATATTGCATGTAGTTCATTTTTTACGTTTCACCGTGTAAATTTATCCAGTAGGACATCAACAACATCCCAAATAAGCCTTGAATGATGTAATATTGCATCACATTGAATAATACCAGCATGCACACATCATCCAGAGTTGATTGCATCATTGTCTGATGCGATGCAATGCAATACTACTGCCAGACGGCTGCTGAAGCCATCTGACGTCAGCAGTGTACTATACGCAGTCGGAAAGAAAAGTAATCTGGTATTGAAAGCCTCATGAATGCCTTAAAAATCACTCATGACCCACAAGACTGGAGACTATTTATAGACTCTTCGAAACTGAGTCTGAAGGCTGTGCTTTTGAACAATGGAAACCGTCTTCCATCTATTCCAGTAGCGCATGCCATCCACATGAAAGAGACATACGATAATGGAAGTCAGTAGATGCTTTAAGTTAACTATAACAAGTACAGCTGGCACCTCTGTGGTGACTTGAAGGTAGTTGCCCTTTTAATGGGACTGCAGCAGGGATATATAAAATACATGTGTTTCTTATGTGAGTGGGATAGCCGAGCAAGGGATTGGCACTACTTGCGGAATGAATGGAATCGCAGACAAAATGTAACAGTTGGAGAGAAGAATATCCAGCACCCAGCTTTGATTGAGGCTCACAAAATCCTGCTACCACCCCTTCACATCAAACTAGGTTTGATGAAAAACTTTGTGAAAGCCATGGACTGCACTTCACCAGCTTTCCGATACCTGCATGAAAGATTCCCTCGACTCCGCGAAGCAAAGATTAAAGAGGGAGTTTTTGTGGGTCCTCAGATTCAAGAGCTCTTCAAAGATGACCGGTTTAACAACTTGCTGCAGGGTGATGCGAAACAAGCATGGAATGCTTTTCGCCTAGTGTCAACAAACTTTCTTGGGAATGTTAGGGCAAAAAACTACAAGGAACTAGTAGAAGTCATGCTGATGCAGTATCAGAAACTTGGCTGCAATATGTCTCTAAAGATCCATTTCCTTGATTCCCATCTCGATTTCTTTCCTGACAACTGTGGTATGGTTAGTGATGAACAGGGTGAACGTTTTCACCAGGATATCACAACGATGGAGCAAAGATACCAGGGAAAATGGTCCACTATAATGCTGGCTGACTACTGCTGGACACTCCCCAGAGAAGCTCCCGAACAGCTGTACAACAGACAGGCGAAAAAATCTAAGAAGTAGTCTATGACTTGGTTTTTTACAGGTATTAACCGAAGGCCTATTAAATTTACTATTGACATGCATTTCGTGATGTAAACATTAATTCTTGTAGATTACAAAAAAACTAGAGCAAACTTTGCAATTTCACTGTCATATTCATGTTCAGCATATAAAAATTGATAAGAAATGACTGTTTTTATTTCAGTAACATGACTTTTGTAAAACTTTGTTGACCAGTGTTACAATACAGAGTTGATATTATAGGCCTCCAGGCCTACCTCACAGCATCATCAGAACCAAATATGCAAAAAGTGTTGAAATACGAAAGTAAATGTCCAGAATCTGTCTCCATCATCAAACCCCTGGACAAGCGTTCCAATGACTAGAAGGAATTAGTGAGAATCCACAAGCATAATCAGGGAAGGAAGTAACAGAATTTGCAAAACAAGAAAAAAAACTCTTCAAAGATCAGCAAATGAGAAAAAACAAGTGGAAAAAAGCATAAATACAGCGGGAAATACAGAGTGTTACTCCAGGTACCCTTTGTCGATCAAGAACGGATGCATGAATGGTTAAGGAGGGGTGAGCTGAAACTGAAGGATGAGAAGCTGATAGTTACAGTCCAGGGCAGTGGATTACAGATGAGATGGTTTACAGTGAGCATTAAAAAAACTGGCAAAACAGACACAGGTAAATTCTATTAGAAAGAGCTATAAACAGTAACTCACCTTATAGCTGGCTGTGAATTTCTGATGGCAGAAAACTTCTCTACAGAAAGGCACAATAGAATGCTCGGGGCTGGTCCAAGGGTTTCTGCCGCCCTAGGCAGAAACTCCAGCCTCACTGCCCCCCCCCCCCCAGCTGCTGCTGATTCCATCTCAGGAGAGGGAGGTGGGCAGCAGCAGTATTTCAAAAAGCGGCTGCTTTTTGCCACCGCTTTCTTGCCCATGGCAGTCCATGCCCTTCAGCACACATGGCCTGCCACTTCTGATTTCCTTCTAAAGCAACTTACTGTTGGCTTGGAGTCAGAAGCGGCAGGCCATGTGTGCTGAAGGACATGACCTGCCACGGACAAGAAAGCAGTGGCAAAAAACAGTCACTTTTGGAAATATTGCTGCAGCCACTGCCCCCAAACGGAATCGGAGGCAGCTGCGGGGGGGGGGGGGGGGGCATCACGGCCGGTCATGTGTGCCACTGCTGCCGCCCACCCGGGCCAGCCGCCTAGCCCACCTAATGGACAGGCTGACCCTGAGAACGCCTCATCCGTTGGCAACTCTGTAAACACTCTAACGCCACTGTGCCTGCAAAGCACTGGGATCATGGCCCTAAGAGAATTACAGAGAACTAAGAGGTTATAGTCACCTGAGATACGCCTATTCCAACTGATAAGAAGCTAGATGCGAGGAAGTAGTGAAGGAGAACACCACCAGAATGGCATTGATTATAGAGGTGTCAGTTTTAAATTACTATTCTGTGAATCGTGTTGAGAGGGAGAAGATCTTTAAGTACCAAGATGCAGTCGGAGACCAAGAAAATATGGCAGAAAGATACCGAGTTATTTCCCATTGTGTTGGGTGCCACAGGCTTGATTGAGAAGAACTTTCAAGCACACTTTGATAAATTACCCATACACATAATATCCTACAAACTCCAGAAGGAGGCTCTCTTTGGCATGATGCAAGTACTATGCCGAGCATTAGCAGTAAATTTGAGAGACTGAGATCATATTCCACATACCTTGGCTTAGAAGTGAGATTCATGACTGTCACGGTATGTGCGAAACTAACCCATTTGGAGAAAATGCCCCAAAACATTTTTCTTTCCACACAGACCCCAGGCTTCCCAACTCACTTTGAGAGACCCCACCAAAGACCCTTAGGCTCCTTGAACTCTGTTTTGCAAACACCCATTTCCTGTAGGCTACCCTCAGCCCTGCAGTATTCTTTTATCGTGGGAGATACTAACCTGTGGTATTGCTACCATAGGTTAGTGACTCCCGTGATAAACTAAGCAGCAGTAAAATGTAGTGTTTTACTGCAGCTTAGTAACTAACCCCCTAAGTCATAATAAAATAATAGGCAAATCTCTCCTATTCTCCTCTCAGGCTATCTCAGAAATTGAAGAAAAATCATGCCCATCTCTAGTTATACAGAATAGAAGAATTTTGCTTGCAAATTGCAAGGCAAATTATGTACAATCCTTCAGCCAGTAATGAATTTGGTCAGTACCATGAACTCTTAAATATTAAGAGCTTTAAAATGGCACAAATCTTTTGAAAATATGTTAAGCAAATGACTGCACTGCTTACCCCTGGAATCTGCATAGAATCTATCTACCTTCTGGGAACCTGACAGGCACTTGTGACCTAGATTGGCCACTGTTGGAAATCCAGTATGGCATATTTTATGTTCTTATGACCCAACTATTTGTTACTAGAAGATCAACACAGTTGTAAAAGCCTAAGACCTTTTCTTCAATAAAATGACTCACGTGTATCAAAGAATAATCTTTGGAAACTTGGCTATGGAAAGCTCAATCATAATGTTCTTTTAAAAGGAGTAAAGCGGAATTTGATTTTAATTATACTTGTTATTAACTTCATCTAGAGAGAGGACTGTGTGAATCTACTATGACAAAGGAGGAAACAGTAGTAATCTTTACTAATGAGTAGACAGAGCTGTCTGTGTACTTGATCCTACACAAAATAATTCAGGCTATTTGTTTCCCCTTCATGATGAATATATAAGCTTCATTTTTATTTAAGTATGAGAGAGTTAATTTGTGATTCAAGGTCATGCTTTGATGAAGAAAGGAACTGAATTTGCATCATCAGATTTTAGTATTTAGCTTATGCATATGCAGTAGTAGTTGAAAGTGAGTTACATTCAGGTACAGTAGATATTTCCCCGTCCCTGGAGGGCTCACTTGCTCAAGACCAGTGTCACTGCATACCAAGGGTGGGGCAGTGAGTGCAGCCTGCTTCAGGTCCTGGCTAGGAGGGGGGTGCACTCACTGGCCCACACTTCTAAGGCAGCGTGACAAGATTACCTTAAAGCAGAGTGGCTTGCCACGCTGCACTCCAAAGAAGGCCCTTGGTTTGTCTCTCCTGGCTGAAATCTCGCGATCACTTTAAGGTAAGCTTGCCATGTTACCTTGGATGTCTGGGCTCAGTGGGGGAGGGGGGGGGGTTGCATCGCACTACAGTTGCAAGGAGGGGCACTGGCTGCAATGGTGGGGGGTGCCCCCTTGGGGGCTGAGGGGCTGGGAATACCACTGGCCAGTGTGATTCAAACCCTGGTCTCCGGTCACCAGCTGCTTCTCTAGTAATCACTAGGCTATTCCATCAAGCCACGATTTTGTGCTCTAACAATGAGGCTAATAGATGAGAAAATAAGAATTTAAAGGACTTACTTTCCAGGACGTATACATGCACTTGTCAACCATCTGCAAATATGCATGGATCTAGGAAAAAAATCGTTTTTCAGAGTCTTCATGTCTCATCTAAGACATCCTGACATTTTAGAAGACAATTTTACAAAGCACCTAGATGTTTGGAGCTGTGCCAAATGTTTAGTTGCTTTCTATTTGTGATTTTTTATTGGCGGCATATGTAGAGCAGGATTTAAATATCCCTCTCTGTCTAACACTGTGCATTTGGTGGGGAGAGGGGGGGAGGTTTGGGATGTTTAGGGACAGGGAAGCCAAAATGCCTAGTTTAGATTTCAAGGTGCCAAAAATCCGTACCTAGATGCCTAGATTATGCATTTGGTTTAGACACTGCAAAACCAGGTTTAACCTGGCACACCTAGCCAAATGCATAGTCTTAACATATAGTCACTTACTTTTGGTGCCCAAATGTTTAAAGTAGGTGTGCACTTTTGTGCATGCCCGGGCACCAGTATTCAGCGGCGATAAGCAAATGCTTAGTGCCACAGAATATCGGCATAAATTGAAACATCTTGTTTAGATTTTCAATTTCTGCTTTTGATGTCCTATGGCTCCTTAGAGTAGATAGGACACCAAATAAATAAGTTACTGAACACACACACACACACATATTTAGCAGTCTCATAAGCCTTCTTTTATTTTAGAAAGTAAACAAAAAAAACCTATGCTAACAGACTTGCAGTACACCCAAGTTTAATAGTTGTTAGACAACAATGAACCAGTACTTCCGTATGTGCAAGGGAATAGGTAACACAGCTAATTAGCACTTGCTTTCATATTGTTCCTCTCAACATATTAATATATAAATAATTCTTTATAGGTGAAGAATTCTCTAAGCTCAAAGCACTTTCCTCTGCTATCACTGAGAGAAAACAAGAATTTGCATTTGATCTCGCTAATGTCCTCTACCTTCAAGAAGGATTCACTGTGAAGGAAACCTATCTCCATAGCAACCGAGAATATTTTCAGAGTGCTATAAAACTGGTGAATTTCCAAGATTCCAAGGCTTCTGCAAAGGCGATAAGTCAGTGGGTAGAAAGTCAAACCAATGGTACATGGTACTGGTTTTGCAGCACTATTGTGTGATGTTTTATCCTTGTACGTCCAAAAGTCTAACAAGTCTGGATAAGAGGCAGAATTTTAGGTTGTAAACTTATGATTCTGATATTTTTAATGGCATTGTATAGGAAGGCACTGTTCTCAAATCCCGAATTAAAATATGTAGGGAAATCTTCAACATGCAAATCTTGCGTTATGCCAGGTGATGCTTGTAGGCTTACTCTGCCTTCTTGAATGATGAAATAGTTTCTATAATAAAACATTGAAGGGAACCTTGAAAGACAAGTGCTTTGTTTCTCAGGCTTCCTGTAAATCATTAGCATTACTAAAAGCTGCAAGAAGAAAATATGCCTCTTGTCTTACATAACAGTGTATGCACTTTTAATCTAACTGTGGCTTTACAGAAATAACAAATATGTTATGCATAGTATTTTTCATAAGGGCTCTATTTTTAGGCTGCATTTCGTGGAATTCAGCAGTGCGTACAAATTTAAAAATGGGAATGAATCTCTGAGACAGAGTCAAATATTATGTTGGTTTATTTTTTTAAATTTTGTGGCATACAACAAATTTAAATCTGAATATGTACAGACAACCATTTATTAAATTTGGCATAATTTGAGGATTTAAAAAAAATATAGTATTTTTCCATTTTTAAAAGGGCTCGATATACTACTACTACTACTGAGCTATCACATATAGCCTTTTAGCAGAGAAAAACTCTATATGCATTGGCAAAGAGGATTAAAGGATTTTAACAATATCTGATTATTGTCACAAAAACAATTACATAAATTTACTTTTTTTTTTTTTTTTTTACAGGCAAAATCAGGAACTTGTTTTCAAGTGAAGACTTTAGTCCACTTACTAGACTTGTTCTGGTGAATGTTCTTTACTTCAAAGGCGAATGGAAATATAAATTCAACCCAAAGACTACTAGTCTGATGACATTCACTAAGAAAGATAATTCCACAGCTAAGATACCAATGATGCATCTTCGACTTAGAACAAAGTTTGGTAAATGAGACTGCAACATTAATCTCTTGTATTTTCTTTCTGGTTAAACTATGTTTGCGTAAACTGTGGTTTTTCATATGTTTGCTCTAGGTTATTTTTCAGATAAGAATTTGAGTTATCAAGTTCTGGAACTGCTTTATAAAGGAGATGAATTCTGTTTGCTTCTGATACTTCCTGAAATTAAGGTGGATATAGAAGAAGTGGAAAAACTAATTTCAGTCCAGTTGATTAAAGAGTGGCTCACTGAAATGACCGAGCAGGAAGTAGAAGTCAGCCTTCCAAGGTGTGTCTTATTACTTATGTGTATTTTTAGACAGAACTTTGTATGTTTCCACATATAAGGAAACAGAATTTCTGTAACAAATAAAGGCACATTTTACAAAGGACATCCACACCAGAACATCTGATAAAACCCAGGCACATTAAAAGTGCAGGCACAATATCACAAATGTGGATGTGCCCGATATGGTATTTAAGAACGAGGATATCTAATAGCCTAGTGGTTAGAGTAGTGGGCTAGGGCCAGGGTTTAAATTCCACTGCTACTCCTTGTGATCTTGGGTTAGTCACTTAACTCTCCATCTTCTCTGCACCCTCTGGATGTTTTATAGCCAAAACAAGCCCCTCCCTGATGCCTATTCATGTTTACTTTATAAAAGGGACGTAGATGCCTGCTTTTCTTTATAAAATAAGTGTGATTTGCACGTATTGGAACATGTGCAAAACTAGGCAACCCTTATAAAATGACCCTCTGAATGTATAAATGTAGGTCCCATTTCCAAGACATAGTTTGTATGCATCAAGAATACGATTGTGAGGTATATGGGTAGCCACACATAGTACAAGCAGATAGTTCCATCTACCCACAAGCAGGTGTAACATATGGGAGCATTTGTACACTGCTGTGGATTATTCTGGAAGCCTATTTTAAAAAGACAAAACATGCACATCTTGCATTCATAAAATAATGCTTAAGTCCAATGCATTCAGCATTACTCCACACATATTTCATATGAAAACTTATCAAACAGTTTAAACTTATAAATACTTAGGGGTATGTTTACTAAACCGTCTTAATGTTCCCGGCACTAGTTGCAGCGATAATGTGAAGGATGCCATATAAGGAGTGGGCGTTCCGGTCTTAAGGTAGCAATCGTGGGTTATCACGCGATAAAGTGTGCTGTGTCCATTATCGCACGATAGAGGGAGCCGCGCACATTACCACGCATTAACCTTAACTTCGCATGCTGACCTGCAATCACAGCAATAGAGGTGTAGCACACTGGTTAATACAATGACTCATGAAACAGGGGTCATGAGTTTGATCCCCCAGTGGGCTTAATGAGTAAAGCTGTCTGAGGCATTACCCCTTACTTTAAATCAGTGCTGTCTGAGGCATTTTCTTTTTAAATTTAAATTAGTGCTGCCAGCAAACACACCCTCACAGTGCCGTAACCTAAGGTGCCTTATAAGGCGCCCTATAAGGCACTCCAGAGGGCACATTATAAAGTGCACTGTCCGCCAAGGCACCTTATAATGTTCCCTATAGGGCACCTTATAGGGTGCTTTATAGGGCACCTTATGAGGCACCTTAAGGTTACAGCACTGTGAGGGTGTTTTTGCTGGCAGCACTAATTTAAATCAAAAAAGGAAATGCCTCAGACAGCCCTATCAAATAACACCACTGTGGGATCAAACCCATGACCTCTGCCTCCACAGTCACCAGTGGCCTACATCTCTAAAGTAACCAGTGGCCTACATCTCTAAAGCTACTAACAAACCCCTGGCTGGCTACAGAAGGACTGCAGGTCACCACACAAACTGTCTGCTGTGGTTACCAGGATAGGGTTAACCCACCCGTACCCATGATGCACTGCACATGCAGATCAGCAGTCTACAGATGATCACAAGATGGGGTATGCACCCCCATAGCACCTCGGCTTGGTAGGGGGAACTGACCATGTGTGTTACTGGCACAGAGTAGCTACAGACCGACACCTTGTGGGGGTACTGTGCTCACCCTGAGGGCGAGGTGGGGCACCCAGCACAAGGTCCGCAGCACCTGGCTTAGCTGAGATTGGCACTGATGGCGACCTGCAGCATAGCCTGTATGTGATAGGTAGTCCTTGCAGACACACCTAGGATACACCTGTGTCCATCCGTATTTCCCAGTCACGTCTAGCCCTGGTGGACTATGACTTATTTATTTATTTAACATTTTTTATATACCGTCTTTCTGCAAATCAAGACGGTTTACATAGAACATATCATGACAGTATATTTCAACTGTTTACATGGAACAATGTAACAATGATACATAGGTATAAATGTGAAACTATTTACAACGATCAACTAATTACATAGGTATATATGATGCACCCAGAATAGTGCATATCCTGTGTGGGTGCCATGGTCACATGATTTAAGTGAAGGGGGGGTATTTGGACCCATAGGCAGATTATGTAGCACCACCCAACCCGCCCTCTGGGGCTCAGGGTGGGGGACAGGTTCTCCCACCAACAGATCCACATTCTACATCCCTGCAATGGTGGCAGTAGAGAGGACCATCAACCCCAGTCCTGCTGGGGAACAGGCACCCTACAGGGCAGTCAATGCAGATCTGAACACATCCATAAGGCAATGGCAGACAGACAGGAGGCCTGCAAATGCTCAGCTGCTCCCCCACCACTATCTGACATTCTCCAGCAGTGAGCACAGTGAGTCTCCAGCCGCTGCACCCTGCAAGGTGTTACAGCCATATACATACTAACAGCAGACAGTCTGCTAGCTAGTCCATAGTGCATATTCCTGGAGGAGATGTGTGCACCCAAAAATGGGATGTGAGCACACACACCAAGCAGATAAGTCGGTGATTGGGCCCCAGAAAAGAGAACCCATAAATAACACTTGAGAGAAGTGCTATATAGCACTATGGGGGAACCTAGCCATGCCGTGGTCACTGCTCAGTCAGGGTGAGAGTGACCTCCCAGCAGGACATGCTGTGGCCACCCTGTCCATGCAGGTGGTGGCCGGGGAACCACACCCAGAGAGGACATATCACTTCCCAATAAAAGAAACAGAGAAAAATAGAAAAAAAAAAGACAGAAAAATACCACATGGCCTACCTAGTTTGTCCTTCCATATCAACAACTACAACAGTCCCCTTTTTTCCTTTAGAGATCCTCTGTGTTTGTCCCATGCTTCTTTGAATTCAGATACTGTCCTCATCTCTACCACCTCCACTGGGAGACTATTCCATGGATCCACCATTCTTTCCATAAAGAAATATTTCCGCATATCACTCCCGAATCTATCCCCTTTCACCCTCATCCCATGTCTCCTCGTAGCAGAACTTGCTTTCAATTGAAAGAGGATCTTCCCTTGTTCATTTATGCCATGGAGGTATTTTGTGGGGGTGTTTGTTTGTTTTTCTGAGATCTATAATTTTTGGGTTGTTATTTTGGTTTCAGTGGGTTTAATATTTATGATGGAGGTATTTAAAACATCTCAATCATATCACCTCTATCCCGCCTTTCCTCTAAGGTGTACATATTAAGATCCTTAAGTCTGTCCTCATATGCTTTATAATGAAGACCACTAACCATTTTGGTAGCCACCCTCTGTACTGACTCCATCATATTTATATCCTTTTGAAGGTGCGGTCTCCAGAATTGCATACTATATTCCAAATGAGGTTGCACCAAAGACTTATACAGAGGCACTATCACCTCCTTTTTTCTGCTAGCCATTCCTCTCCGTATGCACCCAAGCATCCTTCTACCTTTTGCTGTCACTTTTTCTACCTGTTTAGCTACTTTAAGATCATCAGACACAGCCATGCCTAGGTCCCGCTCTTCTAAGTACTTTCACCCCCTATACTATACTGGGGAAACACACAGGGAAGACTTACACTTCCCAATAAAATCTCACCTTATACAGGACAGCACGCTTGTACATGGTATTAACTATCTCACAGATTTTTCTTTGCAGAAAGGATCCTTGTATTATTCCCTTACAGAAACAAAAAAAAAAAAAAGAAAAAAGGAAAAAGCAGTCTAGTAGAATTACAGATCTTGCCACCTCTCACAGCAAACAGGATCATTTTGTTCTTAACTAAGTGTGGATCTCCTAAACAGCTACAAGCCAGAATGTCTGGTCCTGCCTGCATGTTTCTGTTACTTCCTGACTCAAAAATAGTAAACAAAAGTACATCCTTCTGCCTGTCTATAACAGCAAGTGAGAGAATGTGTGACAGGCATTCTGGACAAAAGAAATCAGTGTTACAGACACTCATGACACTAGAACAATTTACACAAGACTAACTAGCGCACACACAAAACTCTTAGACATGACAATAGGAATACTGTGGCCATAGGGAACCCAGGGAATCCATACCCCACACAGCCTTCACTGCACAGGAGATGAACTCATTGCGCATCTGGTCTTGTCATATTATATACCCTTGCTCGGGACTACACTTACTATTCTGGACATTTTTCTCTAATTAGCTCATTCTTGTTCCAGCTGTCTAAGGCTTCCACTTGTGTGATTTGCCATGTTATTCTACTCATGTCTGTACCCCTCCCCGTTGACCTTTCTTGGGCCCATGCCTGCAATTATCAGCTTGGGCCTTGTCAGATTTATATTGTTATATGACCTCTGCCCCGCTCACTCAGTTCTTTCCCTGGTTCTCTTGCTTGGTTCTCTCCCACCCCTGTTCCCCATAAGTGTGTTTTCACATGTTTTCCATACGATGTCACATACCTCTAAAGCTTCACGTATGCACCTCAATACAATTCCAGCATTCAGACATTTTTATTCTTTATTGTTTTGTGTTACTGTGTTAACCCTTTTTCCTCTGGCTCTCACAAGATTATCTTATAAGGATTGAAGGATTTTTTGATATATTATTGGATGTTAAGTACCTACTTGTTTGGCATTTATGTGTTTCATTTGGCCTACTAAGTGTGTCATGTTGAAGGGGTCCTACCACCTCTGTGGTTGATTCCACCCACTGGATGCCCTAGGTGCCAGTTGGCCTGTCACTGGACTTGGTTAGCCTCTCTTGTTTAAATGAAAAGTACAGTCCATGCTGGACAGCATGTTTAATGCTATGCTTTCAAAAGATGAACATTCATGCCAAAGTTAAGCTGTACTTTGCATCTGTCTTGGTGCCAAGTACACTATATCTAAAAATTCTGCATGAATAGTACCTGTAAATGATAAATTATGCCATGTATTTATTTATATGCTGATAACTTTTTATGTGACCTATACACATTAGAATATTTTGCAAGGTAGGGATTCAGATCCAAGATGGCGTTTTAACAGGACACGCTGCTCGCTTCTCCACTTACCTCTGCTTTGTTTCCTCGGGAACTTAGTGTTTGTCTCTGCCCTATGCCAAAGCGGAAGGCTAAGGGCAAGGGAGGACTACCTGCTGGGCAGCGCACAATGGAGAACTATGCGGTGGCGAAGAAGGGCGATCCTGTGGCTGTGGCGGAGGTGAGCCCCGGCTTAGGCAGCGATGTTTCTCTGAGCCCTGTTGGCCCTTCAACTCCTCCCCCGCCTGCTGAGATGGCTACCGGCGTTGTGGTGGCTCTCGGAGAATCTCATTCTGGGAGTCTTACAGAGGCATCGGCGTCTTTAGCGGGGGCTTTGTCTCCTGCATCTCAGTCGGGCGTCGTAGAGCAGGGTAGTACAGCATCTTCTATCTCCAGTCTTTAGCCTCCATTGGTTTTTCCTCCTCTTCAGCGTCCACAGGAAGTAACCTTGGTTTCTATTTGGTCTGCCCTACAGTCGGTATATCAGCTGTGCGCTGCAGCCTTCCAAGCCCTGACCCCACTTCCTGATCGGCTGTAAAGTGTGGAGAAGGGGCTAAGTGACCAAAAGGGTCAGTTCACTGTGCTTGATCATCGAGTTCAACAGGTACAAGAACAGCAGGGGCTATTTTCACAAGATAGGATGGTATTTCTGTGAAAAATTGAGAATTTGGAGAATGCTTCCCGGTCCTTGAACCTGAGGATACTGAATTTTCCCCGTATATCTGGCTCACCGGCTAGGATTCTTTTTCACAGATTTCTAAAGGATAACTTTGGTTACCCTGAGGCTGGTTTTCCTTCTATGCAGAAGATCTTTTATTTACCACTTGGGGTTGCTACTGACGCTACTGCAACAGTTCCTGCTCCTCATGCTGATGTTTCCTTGGACTCTCTCGATCTGGAAAATCTTTCCGTATTATTGGAACAGTCATCTGAAACAGTAGGGTCCAGAGCGACATTATTAGTTTCTTTTGTTTTTCTCCAGGATAAAAATGCAGTGTTACGTCTTTTCCTTAAGAAAACTAATATTTCTTTTCTGGGGGGTAAGATTCAGATTTTTCCAGACATGTCACATTGGACACAAGTCCGTAGGAAGAAAGTTTTGGAACTGCACTCTGAGGTGGTAACACTAGGAGCAAAGTTCCAGTTAAGATTTCCTTGTACATTTAATGTTCATTACCAGAATTCTGTATATCATTTCTTTGAACCTTCTCCATTACGCTTCTTTTTGGATGCAAAGAAGTTGTAGGGCTGATTGGGGTTGACTGGAGTGGGGGGTATTTTGGTTGGGCCTTTTGTCTTTATGTGCTTTGCCGTTTTGGTCCTGCTATTAATTTTTGGTACTTTATTTCTTTTTTTTTCACTCCTCTGGAATTGTGATTCTTGGATCCCTCTTCTTTGTGGACTATTTAGTAGTTGGTCTTTAATTCCCTTTGGGGATTTAATTAAGCCTGGTTCATTGTGATTGCCTTATGATTCTTTATTTCTGTTAGACCACTGCTTGTATTTCTTGTCCAAGTTTTGCTTGGTATAAGTTTGTAAAATTTGATAAACAGATTAATAAAAAAAAAAGAATATTTTGCAAGGTAATTTGGGCATTGCAAAGAAAACAAAATTTCAGTATAACTATTAAGTTATATTAATATTCTTAAAATATCTCATAGTTCAATTAAACATTTATATCTTTTTTCACTCTATATAGGTTTAAATTAGAACAGAAATTGGATTTCAAAAAGTCACTGCATACTTTGAATGTAACGGAGATATTCAACCAGGGCTGTGACCTTTCTGGAATAACAGGTACTATAATCAATTACAGAGTTTAATGCTCATTTGACATTTTTCTCTGATCATCTCATTAAGAATGTTTATAATAGACTTGGACATGATATAGAACATAATGAAAAAGAATGTCTTTTTCTCTCAGTCCAATGATGCTTAGAATTTCTTATCATGACAAAGGGCTTGATTCATCCAAAAGCTGCAGTAGGACCTGATTTTCTCCCATTCAGTTGGTGCAAAAAACTGTAATGAAGCAGTTCATTGGAAATTTTTATGATTGAAATTATTTTCTGTAATATTCACCATGTTCAGATGTCATGCATAATCTAAAGTTCTTAGAATCAAGGTTAAAACTGGCTCGCCATTTCCAGGGGCCATGAGTGGCTCTCGGCCTATCTAACCGTAGCTCTCCCCAGTCTCTAATCGATCTGCTCCTACCTGTCAGTGCTTTATTTCACAGTGGCATTGTTGATCTGATGCGAGCACCATTTTGCTGTATAGTCTGTACAGCAAAATGGTGCCGGCCTTAAGTGTACAACATTGACTTTAGAATGTTTCTGCCCTATGAAGTCTGAGCAGATGGGGTAAGAAATTGTGAATAGGTACAGAGAGGGCTCAGAATGTTTTTTCTTCACAACCAGGTTTGATGCTTAAATTATCTATAAGTTGCATTGGGCTCTGGGGGAGGATAGAGAGATAGTCTGAGGTGATCTTTTTTTTTTTCACATCCGGGTCAGGGTTTGAAATCTCTCTAGGCTATGCTTAAAAAGGTAATTGAGATTTGACTTTCCTGATTCAAATGTCATGTAGAAGTGAGCTTATAGCTAACTGGTTTTCACAATCCATTTCAAATCTTGCATTTATAATGAGAATTATTGTCTGAGATGAACTGCAATTAGAACCATGTTCTAGGTTCAGGCAATCAAACAATCTTCGAGCCTGATATACTAATCTCTTAAGTTGGCAACTAAGATTTAATGCTAAAAGATGGAAGGTCCTGCATGTGAACTGAAAAAACAACAAAGTAAGCAGTACAGTATAGGGGGTGAAGTGCTTCAATGCACAGAAAAATGTTGGACCTGGGAGCGATCATGTAGGATGATTTTAAACTGGCCAAACAGGTAGAAAAAATGACAGCAAAAGCCAGACTGATACTTGGTTACATAAGAAAAGGAATGGCCAGCAGGAAAAAGGAGGTAATGGTACCTTTATATAAGTCTCTTATGACTTCATTTGAAGTACTGTGTGCAGTTCTGGAGGCCACACCTTCAAAAGGATATAAACTGGATAGAGCTGGTCTAGAGGGCGGCTAGCAAAATGGTCAGTGATCTTCATTTAGTCTATGGGGATAGACTTAAAGATCTCAAAATGTTTACTCTGGAGGAAAGGAAGGAGAGCGGAGATATGATAGACTTTTAAATACCTCCATGGTATAAATGCATAGAAGGTGGCTCTCTTTCAATTGAAAGTAAGCTCTAGAATGAGAGATTCTATGAAGAAGGTGAAAAGGGATAGATTCAGGGGTAACCTAAGAAAATAATTTTCCCACAGAAAGGGTAACAAATGCATAGCAAAGCCTCCCAGTGGAACTGGTGAAGATGAGAACTTAACAGTAACATAGTAAATGATGGCAGATAAAGACCAGCATGGTTCATCCAGTCTGCCCAGCAAGATGGCAAGAACTGTATCTGAATTCAAGAAAGCAAGGGACAAGTGCAGAGGATCTCTGAGGGAGAGAAAGGGAATGTAGAGATTAATAGTTCTTATGAATGGGTAGACCAGGTAGGCCATATGGTCTTTATCTGCCATCATGTTCTATGATTCTGTGTTAATATTTTCAAAAGCATTAATTTGCACTAATGTGTAATAATGTAAGTCACATACTTACTACTAAGTGTTAACATTAAATCATAGTAACATAGTAAATCATATTAACACATCGGGCAAGTTTACTAAAGGTTAATATGTGCTAAGTACATTTTGTCCATAAAAATAAATGGGATGTGAGCATTTAAGGTGCATTAATTTCATTAATATGCATTAAAAACTTTAGTAAACATGCACATTAGTTAGTAATACAAATTAGCATGTATTATTTAACTCATGTCCCATTATTTTCAAATGAGCCTATTTACTAATAATTTGTCTTAACCACATTAAAATGCATGAAATGCAAATTAGTGTGTGTGAATGCATGTTAGAAAATAGGCCCCTCTGAGAACAATCTCTTTTATAGAAAAAAAAAGTGTTCACGCGCATCAACACAGTTTAGGGGCTTGTTTACGTTTACACTGCAAATCCTAAAGGTATGAGAAGTGCAGCGTCTGTGATTAATAGTGACAAATAAAGATAAAGATAATGTTGGGGTGCATGGCCAGCGTCTGCAGATCATCCTGCATTCCACATACCACTGGCACAAAAAAATGACGCTGATGCACGGTGGCATAAGCCAAAACCTCCCCCTCAAATAGTATCCCCTCCCATAAGCATCAGCTCTGGACAGTACTCCTCCTGATCCCATCTTCCCCCAGGACAGTTCTCTCCACACCGCCCATGATGAAGACCTTCCGATCTGAGACCCCCTCTCAGGCAGAGAGGATGATCATGGCGTAGGGCTCATCCTGAGGGGGGGGGGGGGCAGGTGACGGGGGAAGAGTGGTGGCTTCCAGCTTGAGGAGCGGAGGAAGGAGAAAGAACAATATAAGCATTATTGAAATGTACAATGTGTTAAGTACCTGCATTTATTTCCAAGACTGTTCTGTCACTGTTCTATTTAATGTACTGTATACAGTGAAAAATAAATGCAATTCTTTTTGCAGAGTTCTGCATAATTTAGATTTTTTTTCTGATCAGAATTCCCTGGGGTGTACACAATGTGAACGTTTGATTAAAATGTCAGCTTGAACTAAGACTAAAGTTTCATGCAAATTTGAAGCAATTTTTTTCCTTTTTCACTAATAAAATGAGGTGCTCAAGAAGTAGGCAAGAGAGGGGCAGTATCTACATATTTCTATTTATTTATTTATTTTGGCATTTCTTCTATACCGCCCCTTCTGGAGGTCAGGGGCGGTTTACAATGAACAACATTATTACAGAGAACAAATCATAACAGTCAGAAATTCAATTAACAGAACTATGTGCATGAAACTAAGAGCAAAACTATTTACAGGGAGTACAGATATACATTTATTTGGGAAGCAAGGTTTGGGATAATTCATGGGATGTAACATTAAGACCATTACTTTCTCCATAGTGTTGAGTAAACAGGAGGGTTTTAATTCTTTCCTAAATGTTTGCAAATCTTTAATGGCAAGTAAGGGGTCTGGAAGGGCATTCCATAAAATGGGTACAAGAGAGAAGCACTACAAAAACTGAAGGGCAAAGAGCATTCTTATATAATCTTGTGCCAAATAGTTATTGTTTATAGTGTGAAAATTATTACACAGTAAGCTTGTTCCAACATACTTAGAACAAGTAGGGTTGCCAACTGGCTGGTTTTAAGCAGGCCTAGCCAGTTTTTATATGTCCAGGCTGGCTGCTGGCAAACAGTTAAAACTGGTAATAGAAAAGATAATTTTTTATGATGGAACTGGACATGGTGAGGAGTTAACTAAAACAAACAGCATTTAGTATCTTTAATCCATCCTCCAGGGCTCTAAGGCAGGGGGAAGCTCAAGGCAATCTGCTGCCTGAGGCGAAGGATGAGATGGCGCCCCCCAGGGGTGCTTTATCAAAACTCCAATCAGGGACTGAAACAAACCAAAAAGCCGATTCGATTATATGGAGGAAATGCAAGATGTTTGCACACCAAGGAACTAAAAGAGAGCGAAAAGCACATCACAGTTTATAAAACTAAATTATAACTCATTTTTATTTTGTTGTGTTAAACCACATTATGGTTCTTGCTTTTTTGTTTTGAACATATATTTTGCATCGACAGAACCCCCTTCAACAGTGGGTACAGAGCAGAACTAGGGCATTCACCCACAGAACTCAATATCTTAAAAAAAAATCTGATTCTGATTATCTCACTAACAACAACAAACATTCTCCAGTACCAGGCATATTGTGAACCAATATAAATCCCTACAACAAAGTCATTGAGTATCTATAGAGCAAATCTATCATACCATACCATATCAGCACCAACTTCCAAAACTCATATAAGGAGCCCACCAAAAAAAGAATCACTGTAAATACTGCAACATCCAAACACCTAATTGAAACACTGAACAATTCAGATTACTACAGTACAGATTCCTACGTACAAACTCCATGTTAACAGAACACCTGGTCTTGGTCACACACTCAGAACACAGACCCTCACCAAGTACAGAATAAGTGATCATAACCTAAAAATAAACACATGTAGATAAAATTAAACTGCAACCCCAAGAAGCCAGATTCTGCAAACACTGCAATACTAGAGAAATAGAAAGAGATGCATTTCCATGTACCGTATAAAATATAAAGATAGCATCAAGTCAGATAATTACATTGAAAGTAAAATTCTCTTTGAACTTTGTTGTCTATTTTCTTCTCTGATCATGTAGGTCCCAATCTGAGATTTGTGCTTTCCTCTATCTCCCAGTGATGGAGGGCCACATGCAGAGACTCACTGCAGCATCATCTGCATAAATTTAGTATACTTTATTTTTAAATGTATATGCCACCCATCTAAAATCCTAGGTGGCTTCTAAACATATACATGCAATTTAGTATAACAGATGTTACAAAAAAACAAACATAATAATAAAACATTAGTTAATGAAAAGTCACTTACACAGCCCCCTCCCCTCCCCCATCAAACCATTATAAGTATCTGTACATCAGATTTATTTTACTATGACCAGATTATTGATGCGGAGGGAAGATATACAATGAGAAACTAATCCTGGTAGCCATGAAGTCAAATGCTGGATTGGATTGTGCTAGAGCTAGAAAAGTCCAGAATTCAACAGTGGTGAAGCTATCAAGCTACTAAACAAAATTAAACTGAGATGTTCCCTTAAAATTTGAAATTTCCTTGAATCTGAACTAACAAAATATTTTAAACTTCAGTCTGGCAGCACAAAGAATGCAAAACTGCAAATCTCAAAAACAATACATAGTCCAGTATCTCCCCCCCCCCCCAACCAATATCCTACAGTTGACCTCACCAAGAACCCAGAGTACAGGACCCATAGAGCAAATCTGCTATTCCATAACAGCACTAACTTCTAAAACTCACACAACATGGAGCATACCCAGAAAAGAGCAGCACCATGAATATTGCAGTGGGCCCTAGAACATCCATATTCCTATTCAGAAAACTGAAGAGACCAGATTACTACAGCTCCCTACATAAAAACTCCATGCTAACAGAAAATGTAGCCTCAGCCACATATATGCAGAACAGAGATAGATCTTCACCAAATAGGGAATATACTAGTAGAAACTAAAAACAGACATATGTAGTCAAAAAATGCTTTTACCCATTACTGTTAGCTTTACAGGATTTCTTTCCCAAAATTATACTTTACTGCAGAGTGAGGTGAGAGAAAGACCTCTCACATACAGACATCTGCATTGTCAGCAAAAACTAACATAATGGCTCAGCGCAAATAGCATGAGTGCAATTAATGCCACCTCAGTGGGTGGTCTTATTGTACCAACAGCTGTTTTGCCATGCTAACAGTGGTAACTGCAGGGGGATGTAACTATCTCCACGTAGTTAGCCTATGGCCCTGTATAATCAAACTCTGGAATTAGTTACCAGAGAATACAGTAAAAGTTATTTGTGTAGCTGGGTTAAAAAAGGTTTGGGCAAGTTCCTGGAGGAAAGGTCCAAAACTATTATTAACGAGGACCTGGGAGAAGCATTGTGGAACCTGTGTGCCATTTTGGCAACCTGCCAGGTACTTATGACCTGGATTGGCCACTGTTGGAAACAGGATACTGGGCTTGATGGACCTTAGTCTGACCCAGTATGGCATTTCTTATGTTCATATGTTACCAGTGCAGAGCCTAGGAAACATGCCGCTAAATATGCCAAACAAGAGGGGTTCAACAGCATCCACGCAGCATCTCCCACAAAGACTAGAGTGACTTGGCACCTGAACTCAACACCTCCCACTCCAACATAAACACCAAGAAGGGCTTAGCAACCCCACCATAACTCCTGAAACTGGGCACTGGACCAGCATGGTGTTAATGTAAATATATATTCCATAAAAAAAACTAAGGAAATGCAAGATGCTCGCACACAAAGGAACTAAAAAAAAAAGTGAGAACCACAGCACAGTTTATAAAACCAAATTATAGCTCATTTTATTCCGTTATAAACTGCGTTATGGTTCTCACTTTCTTTTTGAATATATATTCTGCATCCACAGAAACCTCTCCTTCGACAATGGGTGCAGAGCAGAAATAGGACTTTCAACCAATGAACTAAATATATTTTAAAAAATTTTGATTCTGGTCATCTCACTAACAAACATTCTCCAGTACCAGGCATACTGGGAACTAATATAAAACCCTATAGAAATCACATAAGATCTACAAGGCCAAATCTACCATATAGCATAAACTTCCAAAACTCATACAAGGGACCTACGCAGAAAAAAAAGCAGCACTATAAATACTGCAGCAGGCCCTAGAACACCCAAAGACCTACTTGAAAAGCTGAACAAGTCAAATTACAACAGTACAGTATAGAACCCTATGTATAAACTCCCTGTTAACAGAACACCTGGTCTCAGTCATACACTCAGAACATAGACCCTCACGAAGTACAGAATAAGTGACTACAACCTAAAGTAAAAATAAAAATATGCAGACAAAAACTAAACTGAAACCCCAAGAAGTCAGACTCTGTATACAGTGCAACATCAGATAAATAAGAGATGCTGTGTAAAATATGTTTGTTTATGTTTATTACATTTGATATACCGCTCAGGCCAAAGCATCAGAGCGGTTTACAATATTACATAAATGATACTGAAAATATGAAAAGAACGCCATTGATAAGATAGGACAGAGTAAGAGATACAGTGATAGTCAAAGAAATAGAAGAGACAAGAGGAAAGGCTCATTATAACATCCAGAGAGGTAGAATATCATGCCACCACAGCTCAGTCCTTCCAGACAGACTTGACCATAATCTTTTCTCATCACAATTCTGGGTAAAATATAAAGATAGCACAAAGTCCAATCACTAAAATGAAAATAAATATTTTTTCTATCTTGTTGTCGGACCATTTTATTCTCTGATCATGCTGGTCCTGATCTGAGGCTTCTGCTTTCTTTCCTTCTCTTAGCTCTCTTTCTATGGTCTACGGTCCATCTAAAATTTCTTATCTCTTTGTTTTCTTCACTTCCTTCCATCACGCTATTTCCAGTCCCAGCAACCCTCCCCAGTATCAACCCCCTTTCCAGTCCTCCCCTCCCAGTACTTTCCAATGTCAACCTCCTTGCATTCCCAGGACTGCCTCTGGTGTCCAGTCCCCCTCCTTCCTCACTGTCCAGCCCCTTCTAGTCCAAATACCATCGCAGTTATCAGCTCACTTCCACCCGCCCCCTGTCAGCTCCCTTCCAATCACCCTACCCTCTGTCCATCCTCCTTCCAGTGCCATCCTCACATGTCAGCTCCCTTCCAGCCCGTGTCCCCTCCCTTCTAGCCTCCTCCCCATTATCCAGCCACCTACTAGTCCCATCCCCAAGTGTCAGCTCCCTTCCAGTCCCCTTCAGTAACATCCCCCCAGGTGTCAGCTCCCTTTCAGCACCCTCCTTCCCATGTGTCTGCTCCCTTCCTATCCCCATCGCTCCTGCCCCCTGGCAGACCCTCTCAGCTCCTTTCCTGCCCCCTCCTTCCCCTGGCAGACCCTCTCAGCATCCACTCCCTTCCAGTCCCATTCTCCCATCCCCCTGCATCAGCCCATTTTTATCCCTAACAGCAGCTCTCTCCTCCCCTCCCCCCATTGGGCCATTTCCAGTTCTAGCTCCCAGTCTTCTTCAAGTGCCAGCAGCTCTCTCCTCCCCCCATCAACCCATTTCCAGTTCCAGCCTATTTCTAATCCTATCCCCCATATCAGCACACTCCAGTCCTAGTCCCCTGTCAGTCCATTTCCAGTCCTAGCCCCCCCAATCAGCCCATTACCAGTCTTAGCTCATTTCCAGTATTAGCCCTGATCAGCCCATTTCCAGTGCTCTACATCAACCCCCAATAAGCCCATTTCCAGTCCTAGCCCCCCTAATCAGCCTATTTCCAATCCTAACTCTCCTGATCAGCCCATTACCAGTCCTAACCCCCCACACCCCTGATCCGGCTATTTCCAGTCGTAGCCCATTTCTAGTCCTAACCCCACCTGATCAGTGCATTTCCAGTCCTAACTCCCCCAATCAGCCGGTGGCAGTGCTGTGCAGAAAGCAGTACTAGATACTGTGCCAGTGACCAGCAGTGTCAGCCAACAGTCAGCAACATGCTCTGCAGCTTAAGATGCACTGCAACATCCTTACCCACACAGCGGTCAATGAATGGAACTGTATGAACAACATCTGTGACTGCTGCTCCCATCCAAAGTCTTTCCTCTTGCTGCCTCTATGATGTACTTGCTGTGCCTGTGTGTGCATAAAGAATCCACCATGACTGTAGTCGCTTGTGCATATGAGTGCTGTCACCTTAGAGCAGGGGCTATAAGGGTACTGGTACTGGTACTGAAAGGGTTTATGTTGCTATTACTCAAATGACACAAGAACATAAGCAGATTAGATATGCCATTCTAGGTCAGACCAAGGTCCAACAAGCACAGTATCCTGTTTCCAACAGTGATTAATCTAGGTAGAATCAAGGGGGTTTGTAGCTCTACATATAGCTGCATTTAGTTGCTTTGTACATAGTTCTCACGTTCTCTGTTTCACTGTTCATGAAACCTGTTTAATGTATACCAAGTTTATTGTCCTGTTCATTGTAAACACAGATCAATTATTTGAGACGTGTAGTTTTTATGTTCATTGTAAACTGCACTGATGACGAATAGCGCGGTATAAAAGAAACTGTAAATAAAATAAATAAATAAATAAAATAAATATATTAAATTCAATGGATCCTAGCTCTGCTCTGCATCCAATGTTTGAGGAGGGGTCGGTAGCTTCTGTGGATGCAGAATATATGTTTGGATTTAGTACCATATGGGTGAGGATCAGGGCTGACACAAAAAGATGAGGCGCCTTAGATGAACCTCATCCCTCATACCTCCTCCCTTGACGCCCATTGCCGCCCCTCTCTGGGGCCTACAGCAGTGGTAATGGCCTGAAACAGCCCAGTGGTGCTTATCTCAAAACATCAGTGCCACAGGGCTGTTTACTTCCACCTTCACGGACACCCAGTACCAACTTCCTGTTTGCATGGGGATGGAAGCAGCTTCTGCTCCCATACAAAAGGAAGCCCTAAATTATCTAGATGGTAGTCCAGATAGCAGCAATATACAGTGCTGTTATCTGGAAAATTCCTTGGACTTCCCATGCTCCATTTACGCCCCATCCTGGCATTATATGGATAGCATCAGGGCAGTTCATATGACTGCAGTCGTCCTATCTAGATAAGCGCTTCTTAAAGTTGGGCCATTAAAGTTTTGCTATTTGCTATACTTTATGGCCACGTCACCCTAAGTGAACCCGATCTCGGAAGCTAAGAAGGGTGAGGTCTGGTTGCTACTTAGATGGCAGACCACCTTGGAATACCAGGTGCTGTATGCTTACAGTGTGAAAGAAAGGCCTGGCAATGTACTTCTGGTCTCACCTTGGCAAGAAAACCCAGGGAATAGTCACAGCTACCCACAGAGTCACCACAAGTTGACATTGACTCAACGGCACTTAATAACAACAATTTGTTATACAGCAGAGTACAATTAAAAATATAACCTGTGTGTGTGTACATGTGTACTTTATAAAATTTGTGCATCCATCATAACTCTGTGCCTGCAGGAATGGCTACATACAGACCATGTAAAGCAGGCATAATCTTTCAGTGTGTCTATTTTTATATGGGTATACCTGCACAAAGTTTTATATGAGCTTGTTTCTGCATGTAAAACATGCTTTATACTTTCATTAGAGTAAGAGAACATTTTGCTACAGGGAAATTGTCCATTTTTATCCAATTATAAAAAATGAAAAAAAGTTCAAATATTAAAATGTCTTCTATAGAAAGTAATTGGAGCTTCTGAACTGCAGCAGTACTCCAGCCTGGTGCAGGATATAAAGAAATTTGGGTCTCAGGACTCTAGGAATCAAATAGAAGATGTGGGTAAATAGGTATTTGTGAGGGTATCTTTAGGTAATATGCCAGGGGTTAGTGAAGTTCTTTCTTCATGCAGGTTCAAATGAATATATTTTTAATATCTGTTATCCATTACAAATTTCCTATTACAATGGTTGCTATTTGGCAAGGCCCAAATATTTCCTGCTATTTGAGTTCCAGAAATTGAAATAAATGTGGGTGAATCAAACTCTTAAACAATTGCCTAACCAGAAAGATTTATATACACATTGAGAGATTTATAAAAGCCATGAAGTTTATTATGTCTTAATCAGAAAAATGATTTGCGCAGTTTTCTTTCATTATCTAGGCTAGGTGGATCATAACTTGTCCGTGATTATTCCAAACCATTAAAATGAACAAAGCTATGTTCCAAAATGTTTTAATCATTTTAGTGTTTCCTCGCCAGATAATTACATGCTTATAACATTCCCATTTTTATTGACTATTCCATTAGATTCTGCTGAAATACATGTTTCTGCAATTATTCAAAAAGTTTGTTTTGAGACAAATGAAGATGGGAGTGAAGCTGCAGCATCATCAGGTAACAAAGGATTCCAATATCCATATGTCTATGCACTAAAGTATGAATGACTGTGCAAAGTCCAGTCCAGTATGTGTGGGTTATCACTATCCATCAGCAGCTGAGGACTGAGCATGTCAGGTTTCTGATGTCACAGTAGAAGGGATCCTCCTTAGGCTCCAGAAACCAGTATCCTACTGACAAAGCAGCACATCAAGAGAACAAGCCATGCTAAATATTCATCTATTTTTTTTTTGAGCAATGTACAGAACTATGTATAAGGTAAGAAGCAAGCAACAGTTCAAGACCATGTCTGCCTATTCAGAGAGCACTGTCCAGGAGGAACCCTCTATCTAAAAAGATGAGCTTCTTGATCAGGTCCCCGCTGAATCCCCAGCCAGACTCGACAGCACTCCAGTACCGATAGAAATCCAGAAAGACAGAAACCAAGTGGTTCCTGGACTGGGCTAGATGGACTCAAAAAAACACAATTAGCAGGTAAAGCCTAATTTTTCTGCCTTTATCATCCCTTCAGTCCAGTCTAGTCCAGTATGTGTGGGATGTACCAGAGCAGTATCTAACTAAGGGAGGGACCCAGGAGTCCAGCCTGAAGTACTGCGGCCCCAAAGTGTGCATCTCCGGCTGCTTGCACATCTAAACAATAATGTCATGAGAAAGTATTGCAAGAATGACCACGTAGCTGCCCTACAAATATCAAGTGGCGGAACCAACCCTTGCTTCACACACGAAGTAGCTTGTGATATCGTGGAATGAGCCTGAGGCCTTCTGGAACCATCCTGTCAATAAGCAAATAGGCCAAGGCAATCACTTCCCTGACCCAAAGAGCCTTGGAGGACATGAACGAAATCGCCCCCCTACGAGGTCCCCCATACAAGACAAATAAGTAATCTGACTGATGGAGGGGCTGCATTCGTCTGAGATAAGTGCCGCAGCACCCTGCACAAATTCAGTTTGTGTAACTGATGACTCTCTTTGGAATTCCCCGAGGTCGCAAAAACCAGGAGAGGAACCACTTGATTCAAGTGGAAGTGCAACACCACTTTAGGCAATAAGGACGTCACGGGCCGTAGAAATACTTTCTCCTTAGACATCACCAGAAAGGACTCTCTACACAACACCACCTGGAGCTCAAAAATCTGCCGCACGGAACAAATTGCCACCAAAAGCACCACCTTCAAAGTAAGATCCTTCAAAGATGCCTGCGTAATGGGCTCGAACAGAACTTTAGTCAATGCTGAAAGGACCAGATTGGGATCCCATGGGGGCGCCAGGACTTGAAACAGTGGATGAACCTATTTCACGGCTCTGAGGAAGCTGACCATATCTGGATGCGCTGCCAGGGAGTAACCAAGTACATGCCCTCAATAACAGGAAACAGCCGCTACTTGGATAATAGAGAATTCAGCACCAGTCCCTTCTCTAGGCTGACCTGAAGGAAAGCCAAGATATCCAGGAGTGAGGCTGAAGAGGCCCATAAACCTTTGTCCGCATACAACTCTTGAAGACTTGCCAAGCACAGATGTAGGCAAAGTAGGTGGAACGCTTTTGTGCCTACAACAGCGCTGCCACCACTGCCGTAGAGTAGCCTTTTTGCCTTAGACACACACTTTCAAGAGCCAAGCCATAAGTGAGAATCGATCCATCTTTGGCATCAGAATGAGTTCCTGCACCAGAAGTTGATTCTGTTGGAAAGACTCAGGGAGGCGCCACCAACAACTGGCAATGGTCCACATACCAGGACCTGCGAGGCCAATCTGGAGCAATTAGGACACCCGACCTGGATGGTGCACTATCTTTTGAAGCAGACAGCCTATGAGGGGCCATGGGGGGAAACATGTACAGCAGACCCTCTGTGGGCCAGCTCTGTGCCATGCCAGTCTGAAGCACAGGTACTGCTGATGATCAGGGAAAATTGGAATATGGAAAAATGCCTCCGTGATATCCTGTGCCACCAAGAACTTCCCCTTCTGAACTGCCGAAATGATGGAGCACAAGGTTTCCATGCGGAAATGTGGTACACGCAGTGAGTGGTTTACATGCTTGAGGTCCAAGATAGGATGGAAATCCCAACCTTTTTGGGGACCACAAAATAGGTCGAGTATCGACCTAGTCTGCATTGGTTGGGTGGGACAGGTATCACCACCTAAAGTTGTTGCAGGCGTTGTAACATGTCTTGCACTGCCTGACGCTTCACGGGCACCTTGCAGTGCGATTGCACGAAGGTGTCGGAGAGGGGTCAAGCAAATTCCAATACATAACCATCTCAAATGACCTCGAGCACCCACTGGTCAATAGTTGTCATGGCCCAGGCACCATAACAGAGTGTAGCTGACCACCTACTGGCACTACCTACACCTGAGCCCACCTTGCTTCATTGGGGCTTTTTGGCCAGAGCCGCAGGCAGGGAATAGAATCCCCTGTTGGCCGCCCTACTGCCTTAAAAAGGCTTCCCCCTCTTCGGGTACCGCACCCACAAGCCCAGTGGAGTGAAACCTCCTGTAGTTGTGGGGCTGTCCCTGGTGCATACTATGCTATGTAGTCCCCTTTGGTTGATCTTCGGGCAACTGACCACCCTTAGAATCCCCCAAATCCTGGATCAGCTTCTCCAACACCTCCCCAAAGAGCAGTCTGCCCTTAAAGGCAAGTTTACTGAGTCTTGTCTTAGACGACACATCCACTGACCAGTTCCTGAGCCGCAGGAACTGCCGAGCTGCAAAGATGGAAGCCATAGTCTTGGCCGACACATGTACCTTGGCCAGAAATGGCCAAGGCTGACTCCAACTTGGCCATTTCTGGTGCCACCACTACCCGTGGATCTACATCCCCTGCAGCCAGGGCCTGCAACCAGTGGATAGAGGCTCTGATCACATATGCCCCACAAATTGTGGCTTGAAGGGTCAGAGAACTCGTATCAAATGCTTGTTTCAACAAGGTCTCCAATTTGCGGTCCTGCACATCCTGTAATGCTGCACCACCCTTGACAGGGATGGTAGTCTTTTTTTGGACTGCTGATACCAAAGCATCCACCTTAGGCATTTTAAGCCTGAGGGATGGAATACAGAAAGCTCATACTCCAGCCTCCCCTCAAGGACACATCTGGGTCCTCCCATTCAGCCTCAATCATTTTCTTGATAACTCTGTCCACCAGGAAGGAGGCCGGCGGACTCTTGACTCCCTTGCAGCAGTGGATTCTCCAAAGGTTCCTCTGTAGTCACCGGTGCCTGAACAATATTAAGGGCCACCAGAGAATGACTTATTAAGGCTGAGAGCTCCTTCCGGTGAAACATCAGAAAAATATTCAGCTCTTTGCTTGGAGGATCTCACCTTCCTCTAATATGGGGTCCGCCACATCTCCCCAGAGGTCGGATGGCCCCTTCAGAGATCAATTGAATGCTGAGACTGGGGAGAACTCGGGGCCATCCAGAGATCCTCCTCCACCCTTTTCTTCTTGCAGGAAGGCTTTCCTGCTTCGCCGTGTCCTCCGGAAGCACAACTGGCAGCTTATTTTGCAGTGGAGGGGAAGGGGCTGAGGGCTCCCCAGCATTCTTCAACCTCTGCTTCAAACAGTAGGCCTTGTGCATGGCCGAAATAAAATCAGTTGAGAAACTGGCCTCTGGCATGTCCAAATCAGCACTAGCTGCTGTCCCCTGTGCTGAATTACTATTCAAAACCTGCCTCTGTTGAGGTTCCATGTGTGTGGGTAAAATGGCCGCTGGTCCTAAAAAAGCCACATTTCCCACTAAAATCGCAGTTCGCTCATCAGAGGAAGCATCCAGGCTAGGAGCCCCTCCCGCCAAATCCATCACCCCCACCTGAAACAAAACAACCACGAATCTTCCCCAACATGCGCAAAGCCAACAAAGACCAAATTCTGTCAAACCACAACTCCTCCTGCAGCCGGCACAGCAGGACCGAGCTGGCCGAGGGATCTCTGGAAGATGAATGGCCCAATGAATTTATAGCGGCAAAGAAGAAAAAGGCTATACAAGCGCAGAGAGTCCCCTCTCCCCCTCTTGGCCCAAAACAACAAACCAAAGGAGAGAGAGAGGAGGGGGAAGTATGAACAAATACTCACCACTGCAACTGCCTGCAAGTTTCTCAGATTGCTCTCCTGCTGCATTCCCTTCAAAGGGCCAGAAGTGCACAACTGTAAAGTGAATTTGTCACAGAGGAAGCCTGCAAAATTGATACCCGAAGTTGCTAAGCTGTCTGGCTGGGGGAGAAAGGAACCTGGGACCCCTAGGTGTTTTTTATTAAATGTAATTGAGGAATAACAAGAAATACAGAATCTGTGCAATCCCCGACACTGAAGGTACACATCATAACACAAAATAATTCAGTACCCAACCAAACCTCACTCAAGAAACATGTCTTATTAATCACAGATCCAATGAGCCAGTTGCTCCAATAACCCCCCTCTAACTACAATACAAGCCAAAAAGGCAAGAAAGACCAACTTTACCCATCCATACCCCCCACCCAATCCCCCCTCCCACCACTCATCCCCCACCCAACTCAGTAAAGTACCAAATCAAGTAGTTAATCAAGGTATATACGTAGCAATCAGAGGATGTAAAAAAAAGAGACGAAAGGCATATCAGGCACACCAGGAAGGACACCTCAGGGAGAATTGCAGTCACCACAGCCACCTCCTTGACACTTCCAGGAAATCACAAAAGAAAGACCCATTGGAAAGGACAGCTGGCCACCAGCAGCTCAGGACTTCTCATGGAGAATTCGATTTCATAACTCCTCACCCCAAAAAGAAAGACCATGTATTGTGGCCATGAGCTTATCCACCCAAAATATCTCCCATACTTTAGTTTACCATTCAGCCAAAGAAGGCACCTTGCCCATTTCCAAAAACATGCAATCACTGATCGAGCAGCGAGCAATAGATAACCAGTAATGTGGCTACAAAGCCCCCCTACCAGATCAGGTGGGAAAACCCCCCAGAACACAAGATTCTATAGAGAAATCGAACGTTACCTCCAAAATACGGGTGATATACTCATATACCGAAGACATGACCACCACATGTGTTCAAAATCCCCTTCAGACTACACAACTTCCAAAACGGGATCATCAGCCCTATGCCAACTAAAGAGGTCAGTCAGAAGAACTGACAAACGATACAAAATTCGCAACTGAGTATGCACTAATGAAAGAGAAATGGAGCACGAATGAGAATATTGATATACCTCAGGCCAGAATTCCTCAGATATACTAGGCAACACTGAATTCCGCCTCATACTAGGAAACAGTGGCAAATTTGCAAATACTGAAAGGGAGACAAAGAAATTCCCCAGAGCTGTTCTAATCAATCCTTTGCAAGCAGCACGGAATTTTCATAAACTGTAGATAAACAAACAGACACGGCAAAGGAGGCAAGACAAGCAAAAGGGGAGAGGGAAGCAGACATCCCAAGTTTAGAAAAGCATGCCCTAGCATCTTAGCTACATCAAATGAACAATAAAGAAAGGGAATTGCAGTAAAGGGAATCACTCATCCATTCTCTTTCCAATGTGACCAACTCTGTGTTCGTAGCCAGCTGCCAATAGAATAATGCCCGTAAGTATGTGCATTGATAATAGAGCTCTAGGTCAGGAAGTCCTAAACCTTCCGAGAGGTTGGGGCAGGTTAGAAGTACCCAGCTAATCTTTGGACAGTGGCCTTGTCTCAGAAAACACATGGAAGCACGCCATAGTACTTGGAAGAAGAACCTTGGGATGGCAATTGGGAGTTGCATGAATAAAAATAACAATTTAGGTAACAGTAGCATTTTGATAGTATTCATCCTGTCTAGCCAAGAGACATAGTGGGAGTGCCAGGAATCTAAATCACGCTGCACTGTCTTGAGGAGAGGGTCATAGTTAAGAGAATAAAGATGAGAGAGATCTTGGTGAATGATAATACCCAAGTAACAAAACTGTTGAAGTACCTGGAAGCCTCCCTGAGAAACTAGACTCTGTGAAGGAGATCTAGAGATATAAGGGAGGGACCCCCAGGTGTTTAACCTTAATTGGCACTTAACCCCCCCCCCCCAATGGTCCCAGTGCTCTAGGCAGGACCTGATAGCTGCTGAGGCCTCACTCAGAACAGGTTCTGTAATAGCTCCTTACCCAGCCAATTCAATTAAATAGGCTTGTTAACCTGATAGCCTTCCTGACCTCAAATCTTGCCCTTTTTTTTTTCGCCAATTCTTAATTCCTCTGCTCAAATCATCCTTCCAGTGGAGTCTTGCCACTTGAAGTTCCTCACCAGCTGCTGAGGACTGAGATACTGGTGTCTGGAGCCTAAGGAGGGGGGAGTACTACTGTGACATCAGAAACCTGACATGCTCAGTTCTCAGCTGCTGGTGGATGGCGATAACCCACATGTACTGGACTGGAGGGACAATAAATTGTAGTTACTCACCTGTAAAAGGTCATTTCTGGTAACAGCAGGAATCAGTCTTCACATATGGGTGATGTCCGCACTGACGGAGTCCATGCGGAAATGCTCCCTAGTGTCCAATAGGAAAGTCTTTGGAAGCAAACCACTGTGCCTGTGTGCCTGCCTTCCCACCTTCTCAACTCCCCTCCTCAGTTGAATTTGTAGCTGAGAGGAAGAGAAAAAATAAATGAACCCTACAACTCCTAGGGAAGGAGGGCGGGTTGTGAAGACTTATTCCTGCTGTTCCTGGAATTAACTATGCTATCTCCAGGAACAGGTAGGAATGCAGTCTTCACATGTGAGACTCACTAGCTCCCAGGTACCAGATTGGCATTGGGGGAGGAGAGCAGTGATCCCTGGGGCCAAAAGCTTCTAGCTGAAAAGTCTGGAAGAGTTATGGAACATTGGACGTGATTCCCGGAAGGGATGCTCCCCCAATGATAGTCTGGTCTATTGTAGAAGTCCGGGAAGGAGGGCAGGAATTGAGTTTAAGTCCCAAAGAGCTGCTGGAATACAGCTTGACCAAAGACAGCATCCTGATGAGAGTCTCTGTCCAGACAATAGTAGGCAGCAAAAAATATGAATGGAGGACCAGGTTCCTACACGACAGATCTCCTCAATGAATACTGAATGGAGATTGGCTACGAAGGTTGCCATAGCCTGCACAATATGAGCAGTGACATGACCCTCCAAAGGGAGTCCTGCCTATCCATTTGGATAGAATATGTTTCATCACCGGTAGGCCTAGATGACTAGGATCAAAGGAAATAAATAAATGAGAGGATCTTCTGTGATACTTAGTTCTATCCAAGTAGTAAGCCAGCGCTCACTTGCAATCTAAGGTGTGTAATGCTGCTTCAACCTGAGGTGCATGCATCTCGGGAAGAAAATCGTCATGATTACCGACTGGTTTAGATCGAAGGAGGCGACTACATCTGGAAGGAAATGCAGATGGGAACGCAGAACCACCTTGTCATAATGGAACTGGGTATAGGGCAGATCCACCACCAGAGCCTGCAGTTCATTGATGTGATGAGCTGACATGAGGGCAATGAGAAAGATTATCTTCCAAGGTAGAAATTTCAGTGAAGTGGTGGCTAAAGGCTCGAAAGGGACTTTAGAGGTTGAATGAAATCCATCGAGATCCAAGGCTACCAGAGGTGGCTTAATGGGTGGCTTGAACAGCAGAAGACCCTGCATGAAGCATGCCACTAAGGAATATGAGGAGATAGGCTGTCATCCAGTAGTTTGTGAGAGGCCACAATGGCACTAAGGTGAACACTCACTGAGTTAGTCTTAAGACCTGTTAAGAATAAGTGGAGGAGATATTGTAGAAGGGACTCTACTGGGCAAGAAAAGGGGTCAATGTCCTTTGGGGAGCACCAGAGGGAAAACCTACATGAAGGAATAATATTGCCTGGTGGAATCCTTGCGTGATGGACATCTTTGACCGCCTGTGGCAGGTCGAGATAAGCGAGCACTATCCCCTCAGCAACTATGCTGTCAGGCGTAGGGCATGAAGCTAGGGACGGAGGAGCGTCCCATGGTCCTTAGAGAGGAGTTCAGATGCAAATCCCTGGCTGAGTGGTTGAGTCTGTGCAAGATGAAGAAGCAGAGGAAACCACTGTTGACAGGTCTAAAAGGGGGATATGAGAATCATCGAGCCCTTGTCAGCCTGTAGCTTGAAAGCATTTTGGGAATCAAGGGAATGGGTGGGAATGCGTAGAGCAGTCCTTGTCCCCAATGTACAAGGAAGGCATCCGGGGCCTGTTGGAGCAGCAACAGACTGTGGAGCAGAAGAGTAGGAAGCTGTGTGTTTTGCGGAGTGGTAAAGAGATCTATGAGTGGGGTTCCCCACGTCTGGAAGATCCAAGCAACTGTCTCCTGATACAAGGTCCATTCATGTGGATGAAGGATATGGCTTAGCTTATCCATAAGGCCATGAGTTCTCCCGGGAGGTACACAGCTCTGAAGTGAGTGTGATGTGAGATGACAAAGGATCACAGGCAAAGCGCTTCCTCGCAGAGGGGACAGAATCCTGTCATCCCTCCCCCCCCCCCATTTGTTCATGTAGAACATGGCAACTTGTCTTTCCGTCCTGACTAGAACAAGTTGCCCAGAAAGTTGGGGTTGAAAAATCCGAAGAGCATTTGTCAATGTCTGTAGTTCTAGGAGGTTGATTTGCAGGGCAGATTCCTGTTGTGTCAACAGTCCTTGTGTGGTTAAGTCATTCAGATGCGCTCCCCAACCCAACTTGGATGCATCTGTTGTCAGGGTACATGGAGGTGGAGGCATCTGAAAAGGTGATTCAATGAGTACGTTCTGTGGAGAGCACCACCACTGAAGGGACCTGATTAGTTGAGGGGTGATGTGGATCTTGTCTCTGGATGCCCCTTTGCTTGTGTCCATTGAGAAGACGGAGTCCATTGCACTTGTTGCATGTGTAATTGAGCATAGGGGATGACATGGACCATGGAGGCCATGTGTCCTAATAGCCGTAGCATGTCTCAAGCTGTTACTTGGCTTTGCTTTTGTACTCCCTTTGCCAGCTCCATGAGGCACCCTACTTTTATCACTAAGATTGTGATGTTATACCGTTCCAATTATTCTTCTATAACCATGATACTCTAAATTAGAATTTTCTATAATATTGAATCATAGACAAAAAAGGTCTCAGACTTTTGTGGGCATCGCAGTTCAAATTTTTAACATGTCTGATAGTCATGCGCCCTTTATAGAAGAATAATTGGAACAGTATAACATCACGATCTTAGTGATAAAAGTAGAGTGTGGTTTATCAAAAACTTAAACAGGCATTTTCACTCTGAAAGACGACCATATTACTTGAGCTCCATGAGGCAGGCACAGCGATCCTGTGGAAGGAAAGCTCAGGTCTGTTGAGTGTCTAAGAGTGCTCTGATGAACTCCAGTCCTTGGGTTGGAGTGAGGTGAGACTTTTGGAAGTTTATGACAAAGCTGAGGAGTTGGAGTACCATGATGGTGCGATGAAGTGAGAGTCATGTGTCTTGAGAGGAGTTACTTACTTACTTACCTTACTTTCTTCCCTCCCCCCCCCCCATCCCACCGTACATTAGGTTGCTTTGTCTTGTCCTGATGTCTGATTTACCATTTATCATCTGTTGCCCTGCATGTTGTTCTGTTCGACTCTCTCTCTCTCTGTCTCTTTCTTTCTCTTTTCTATCCACATATTGGCGTTCTTTTCTTTTTCCTTTAAGCAGTATTATTTTGTTTTTATTGTACACCGCCTTAACACCCCGGTATTAGGCGGTATATCAAATCTGTTGAATAAAGAAAGAAAGATAAAGAAGAGTCTCCCTTGATCAGCCAGTCATCTAAATTAGGGAAGATGAATACCCCCAAGGTGGGTAAGTAGGCAGCAACTACTGCCATGCATTTCATGAAGACCCTTGGGGCAGAGGCTAGACCGAAGGGGAGAACCCGGTATTAATAGTGGTCTCCTTGAAACATGAAGTACAGATACTGTCTGTGTGAGGGATGAATCAGTAAATGCAGGTACACCTCTTTTAAATCTAAAGAATATAGCCAATTGTGTCTCTGGAGGTATGGTAGAAGAGTTCCTAGAGAAATCATTTTGAATTTCTCTCGGACGATGAATTTGTTTAGGTCTCTGAGATCCAAGATGGGCCTGAGTACTCCTGTTTTCTTGGAATGAGAAAATATGGAGAGTAGAAGGCAATCCCTTCTTGAGGAGGAGGAACTCTTTCTATGGTATCCTGGGAAAACAGGGTGGTAACCTCTTTTTTTAAGAAAGTGCTTTGAAGGAGTTGTGTGGGATAATGACATGTGGCATTACCCCTTACTCTCCTTGTGAAGTTGGTGGAGGGTAAAGTTTTGAAGTGAAGCTGATAAACCCTTTTGGACAATCTGGAGTGTCCACTGTTCTGATGTTATGAGGTGCCACCTGTGGGCATAGTGACAGAGTCTGCCCTGCTGGCTATGTGGAGGGGCTGAGGACCCTCCAGGGGCAGATTGGCAATGCTCTCCAGGAAGGAGTCAAAAACCAGATGCAAGTTGTGCCTGTGCAGCTGGTTGAGGCTTAGGAGCCTTGGGCTTCTTGGACTGGCAAGGGCCCTGCTGTCTTTGCTGAGGCTGATAGGCAGCAGTGGGCAGGTAAGAAGGATAGTATCTCTTCTTTTTAGAATAGAAAATAATTGCACAAATAATGACGGCGGCCAAGACAAGATCACCTATAAAGTTCAAGGAACATAATTTTGCCTTCTACCTAGACTTTAGTAAAGAAACTGTGGAAAAGCGCAAGCAGCTCTTAGTATTTCAACCCAGATTACAGAGCTTGCAAGCCAGATATGGATTATTTTTTCTAGCAAGGATAAGAATCACCTTACACAATCAAACCCTACACAATCAAACGCGAACCTTTGAGGACCCAATGGCACTACAAGCCTTCCTAGAGGAGAAAGAATCGGCCTTAATGCAGTGAGTGCAGCAGTACTACCTTAGGAAGAATGGAAACCTTGGATAATTGACTCCATCGTTGCTCCCGAGAGTCGACAAGTTGTTTAATCCTATCTTCTGGCTAGTGTGTATACACGACTTATTCCTAGCTGGAAAGATACGCTCTGGAGCAGATCATATTTCTCTGTCTACACATAGAAATAATCTATATTAGTTGACAACAGATAGAATAAAGTTGCATTTGGTTTAAGAGGGGGAAAAATAAGAAGTTGACAGGGGATATAGGGGTGGGGAAGGGGAAAACAACTAATGGTTTAATAAAAAAAAGAATATGTAACGCTGTCCTTGAGATAAGGGGATATAGAAAGTATGTAAAGGGCGAGGTTGTGTGGCAATCTTGTAGAGATGGCTCACCCATTTTGTGTTCTCTATTTAAGAAGGGTGGTGTCTCCCTGGGGACCTGTATGGATAGTAACTGTTAGCTGCTGGTGTACTCTATTTGCTCTGTTATCCTTAACTTCTCCTTATTATGATGATCTTGTTCCATGAAGCCAATCAAGTTTTTATCTTTGAACATCAAAGGTATAATTAGCCCAATAAAGCGGAAAAAGATTCTAGTTTACTACAGCAATCAAGCTGCAGACATAATCCTTCTACAGGAAACCCACTGGTCAACTGTGGAAACGAGGAAACTTGGGCTAGGGAAATACCTCCTAGAAGGCCATTCCCCTGCGCTAACCAATAAGAACGGGGTAGCCCTTTTAGTCAACAAATATTTAGAGATGAAAATTATCCAGAACAGGGCGGACGTGGAGGGAAGATGGTCTAAAACTCTCTTACAGATAGCCAATTTATGATTGCCTATCATAAACGTATATGGCCCCAACAAGGATGATGTAAAATTTTTCCAGAGGTTGGCGGAAGAAGTTCATGAATGGGCTTCATATGAATGGATCATTGGGGGGGGATTTCAATTTAACACTAGATCTGCTTCTGGATCGTCAACCCTACCGATCTCAAAGTCAAGGTAGGGTGGCCACGGTTCTCCTTTCTATTATGCAATCCAGTAGTCTTTCTGACATATGGAGATTGTGGCACCCGAAAGATAGGCAGTACACTTTTTACTCGCTACCCCATGGTTCTCACTCGTGTTTAGATTTTTATTAAATTTCAAAATCATTGATCTCCTCCGTCACCCAAACTGACATTTGTGGCACGCATATTTCAGATCATGCGGCCATAATTCTGTCGGTAACTATGGATGATAACTCCAACTATAAGACATCATGGTTTTTCCCCAGAGAATTATTACATGATCCGGTGTATTGTGAAGAAATTAGGAAAGCAATCATGAGTTACTTTGAAATAAATTCCCTTAATGACACTTCGGGATGGGCTTGGTGGGAGGCGTTCAAGGCAGTAATCCGTGCCAAAAACATGAGTTATAAAATCAGGGCGGCACGAGAGAAGAAAGGGAAGCTGTTAGAATTAGAAACCCAAATCCTTGCGGGGGAGAGACTGCTGAAAACAAGGGTGGAACCTTGTATACTAATTTGACTACAAAAGCTTAGATATCAGTATAATGATATTGTGAGCTCTGAGGCAGTGTTGTCACAAAACTCTCAAGAAAGACATTACTGCGAGAAGAAAGCAGGCCACTTGTTGGCGCGTGTGCTTGCACCCTGGCCTTCTAGAAACAAAATTGAAGCTATTCAGAATGATTCCCTGGGATTTTTCACAAAAGATGGTGAAATGGCGGAAGCGTTTCGGATGTTCTATAACACTTTATACACATCTGAAGCTCATACTAATCCCAGTGCTTTTCAGGAGTTGTTCAGTCAGTTGCCTCACCCTTTGCTAACTCCTACTCAGAAGGATGAGCTTGAAGCCTCACTGTCGGTTAAGGAGATCAGGGAGAGTCTAAATGGCATGAAGGGGAACAAAGCTGCGGGTCCAGATGCGATCCCGATATAATTTTATCAAATGTTTGCCGAAGATATTCTCCCTTACCTCTGGTTGTACTATCAGTCCCTCCTCGTGCAAGCTCCCGAGATAGGTTCCTTTAGTGAAGCCACCATAGTTGTCCTGGAAAAACCAGGGAGAGATCCTCAAAGAGTCAAAAACTATCGTCTGATCGCCCTATTAAATGCGGACTATAAAATCTTCTCCTCGATCCTTGCTCATAGATTGATCAAGGTGATACCGTATCTAATTCATCCCGACCAATGTGGGTTTATCCCTGGGCGTTCCACAGCTGACAATGCTCGGCTTCTATTAAACTTGCTAGCAGCGGCAGAAGATCTACAGGAACCTCTGATCGGACTCTCTGTAGACGTGGAGAAAACCTTTGACCGGCTAGAATGGGGTTTTCTAAACCAGGTATTAGAATGATTTGGTTTTGGTAAAAACTTTATGCAATCAATACAACTACTATATTCTTCCCCCTCTACTAGAATACTGGTTAATGGGTCCCTTTCTACCCCTTTCTCGTTAAATAGAGGAACAAGGCAGGGTTGCCCTCTATCCCCTTTGCTGTTCAATATTGCATTGGAACCATTAGTGATCCTAATAAGACATTCCAATGAGATACAGGGAATAGAGGTTGCTGGGAAGCAAATAAAACTCTATGCCTATGCGGATGATTTGTTACTGTTCATCCAACCCCATACAATTGGTAAGGTATTAGAGGCGATCAATGCATATGCAAAATTGTCCGGATATAAAATAAATTGGGAAAAGTCAATAGCGTTCCCTATGAACAAATTTTCCTTTTCATCCATAGCAACACAATATTCATTTAAATGGGAACCTCTGGTTATCAAGTATTTAGGGGTGAAATTCTGTCCGTCTGTGGAAAAGACGGTGAAGTTAAATATGAATACTCTATAAGAGATGGTTCAGTCCTTTATATTGTAATGGTCCCCATTACATTTATCCTGGTGGGGAAGACTGGACTCTATAAAAATGGTTTTAGTGCCAAAGGTGAACTATATTTTAGAAATGATTCCACTGACATTCCCCACCAAATTTTATAAGTTGCTGGAACACACACTAACGGAGTTCCTTTGGCAAGGAAAGCCCCCTAGGATAGCTATTAGGAAACTAAAGGCAAGTAAGCAGGAGGTGGGGGGGGGGGGTTACAATTCCACGATTTCAGATGGTACCATAATACCCTGCTATTGAAACAGGGAGCCAACTGGCTTACTAACAATCCCAAAGATCATAAACCGGTTTGGGCCGAGATAGAAGTAAGTCTGATTAACCCTATCCCCATGTATCTGTTGATGGGCATGAAGTTCTCAGAGCGTGATGGTAGTTTAAGAATAGTCCAAGCCACCCAACAAGCCTTTCAATTTCTGGAAAGTGTATTAGAACAAGGAAGGAAGGACATCTGCCCTCCTTCCCATTTGGTTCAATCCTAAATTCAAAATAGGGCACAAGTCCTTTGCATGGAAAGTATGGCAAAAAGCCGGAATTTGGACCATAGGACAATTAGTAAAGGGAAAAGCTTGGAAACTGTTCGAAGACCTCCAGAAGGAATTTGGCATCCTGGGAACATGCTTCTTTCAATGGGCGCAGTTAATTCACTGTCTAAAAGACAGTATAGGTGACCCTAATAAGATAGTGAAACAGTGGGAGCTTTTGAAGACCGTAGACAATTGTATAAATACAAAAAGTAGCAAGTCTAATTTCTATGCTATCATAAGAGACAGTAAGAGATTATCCTCGGCTGGCCTTGGGCAGAATTGGGAGCTGGACCTAGAGCGTCCCATATCACCACGGACATGGAATATCATATGGGGCCAAGTAAACAAAGTAACGAGGGCAGCGGCCCTCACACAATCCCTATACTTTTTGACGCATAGAGCATACTTAACTCCTGCTAGGATGGCGAAATGGGATACTAAGGCCCAAAATAAATGTTGGTCCTGCTCGGAAGCCCCGGGTACCCTTAGACATATGTTTTTTGATTGTATATACGTTCAGAGATTCTGGCGATCGGTATGGAACAAGATTGAAACTGTGCTAAAATTTCAGTCCCCGTTACGGTGGGAAATTGTTATACTCCGTTCCTGTGCGAATGGATTTACAATATCGAAAGATACGTTTTTTCTCTTTAACTTTATGATGGCCATAGCGTTAAAACTTATAATATCCAACTGGAAAGATTCTGCTCAACTAGATGGTCTTCATTGGTGGAGTTTGGTGTGCATGTGCTCCAAATTTGAAAAAGCACAAGACATTAGAGTCACCCAATGGGGCTTGAGGAGTAAGTTAAGGCAGATACAGGTAACTATCGTTGAGGAGAATCAAGATAAAAACAAATGGCATCTCCTAGATGAGTACGTGGCACAGGCGAAGTGTAATTTTGCTGTACCCAGCAGAAAGCTGTAGTCCCAATGTTGAAATGTGTAATATATTTGTCGTCTATATAGATAGACGCGTCCACCAGGGAGCAGGGAGGGTAAGGGAGGGGGGAAGCGTTGAGATGTAAATTGTAGTAAAACTTTAGGGGTTGTAGCATGTTGTGTGTTGTTTTTTGAATACTTGTGTATTGGTGTATTGTTGTGTTGTAGTGTTTTTTGAAAAGTAATAAATAAAGCTTAAAAAAAAAGAGAAGCATATGGTAAAGCATCCACCTAGTTTTGTAAATAAAGCTTGTAAATAGTACACCAGTGTCTTGAGTCATTTGGAAATTTGCTAAATTCCTGACCCAGAGAGCTGACCTAGATGGACTATGAAGAGATGCATAAAAGTAGATTGTCAGAATACACATGCCTGCTTTTATGCAGTATACTCATAGGCATTCCTGGGGCTGGAAATTCTTACCAGCATATGCACGCACAAAGTTACTTCTGCATCGAAGTAAGTGTACCATCATCTGGGAGCTCTCAGGGAAGCAACTTTATTAAGGCCATTAAGCAATGCTTTGACCACCTAGGCACGCTTATAAAATTATGTCCACTAGAGTAATTTTGTAAAATAGGCCACTTAAAAAAAATTCTCAAAGATGTGCCTATTGTATACCCATTTTATAAAGACAACATAGATATCTGTGTGCCTTTATAAAATAAACTCCTAAAATAATCTCCAGCAGTATACAAATGCTCTTAGACAAGTGTGTGTGTGTGTACCTATGCAAATATGTGCATACATCGCATCTCTGGCCCTGCTCTGCCCAAATTATGCCATCAGGAATGCCTGTGTTAAAACTTGCTCAAAATAGGGACAAGGTTGCTGTGTGCAACTACTTTTATGTGTTTATACCCTTGTGCAAGTTTACAAAAGCCATTTTGTGCATGTCAAATATATTTTACAAGTGGAAAATGTTTGATAAAATGGCCTCCTTTATGGATTACTTTGGTAACATATGCACAAATTGTCATTCCAAGAATGTTTCTTGAATCTAAATGTGTCACTATACAAAGAACACTATTATCAGATCATTTCCACATAAAATCATCTTGGTTGCAGCACATTTTCTAAAGTTTCCTCTTATGGCGGGAGCCAAGAGGGTGGCGCGTTAGGGTATGTGTGTGCCAGCAGTTACTTGCTGCTGCTGCTGTTTCTGTGCTGTGTTACTGCCTGAGAGGACTCTAAAGAGAACAGGCAAAAATGCCTGAATGTAGCAAGAGATCCCAGTTCAGGGATCTATGGATCAACATGTTACTCCTAGCGCACCCATTTTACAGGCCAGCAAGGGTGAGGAAGAGCTCTCCTTAGAGAAGCTTGCAGCGATACTAAGCTACAGTGGCTTGACTCCCTCACCGTAACTGATGTACTGGCAGGATGCTCATAGTGTCAGAACAGAGAAACTGAGGCCCGATGACGACAGTGAGGGCTGAGTGACGGGACTGCTGCATTCTGCTGGAGATCAAATGCTTGTGGAGCGCTCTGGAGGTGGTTTGACAGCCATTGTGAAGGATCAAGCTGTCAGCTTTTCTGCTAAAGCCTTGCTCCCTCTCCCAAAGTCTCTTCTGGGGGGTGAGTACTGTGGGGGCAGCTGCCTTACCAGGGGAAAAAGTTGCTTTTAAGGTTATATGGGGTACATTATTGTGGATTGAGGCCCATTTGAATAACTTTGCTACTGATACCTCTGAATTTTTCAAACAAACTGTGGCCAAGCTAGATGAACATGAAAGTATGTTCTTGGTCAAGAGGAAAATCAAAATGGGTGCCATCCAAAAATCACTGGGTACCTTCATTAAAGATAGTCTTGCACTGCATTTAAAATGAGGAGTCATGGAGAATGCCCATTGTTCTAAGAATACTGGGTTAGTGAATTTTTTTTAAGACCACGCTATTGTCATCTAAAGAGCTGTGAACTATATATTTGAGAGATGACCTGAAGTTAGTAAAACCTGATATTGGTTTCACAAATATTTTATCTCCCACAGGGGAAGAAACAGGAGAATGAAGAAGGGGTGATGGACTCTCTAGTATTTATTTATTTAGCCATGCTTTTATACCACTTTTCACCGGGTCAAAGTGGTTTACAAACAACTCAGAGTTACAGTAAAACATGAAGTGTAAACATTAACTATGTACAAATAACTATTTAGAATAGTTTGTAGTAATGGTTGACAGCTTAGATCTCTCAGCTTTTTTGGAGTCAATATTCCTAATAGGGCCACTTTAGTTGTTGTTTTGGGATCGGAGTTTGATAAAACTATATTGTTTAAAATTACTTTAAGTTTAGGGAAGTTTCTTTTTGTGGGCGCAGAGTAAGCATGTTACCTGATGTGTCTAAGGCCATGCAATTGAGAGAAGTTTTTCCCTCAATATAAAACCAGATTGAGTGTTATAGGGGCCTCTTTTTATTTAAGATCTTCCTGTAAGTGCCTTGTTGTTATAATCAAGGACACAGCTACAATTTTTTGAACCATTTCAGCTAGAGTCGTTTCTTCTTAGTAAACAATCTGGGTGAATTATATTTCTGCTATATTATTTGTTAGCTTTGAATGTAGAAAGGCGGTATATAATCAATGTTAAATAAATTAATAAATAAATAAAAATAAATGGGGGGGAGGGAGATATTCTGTTTTTGCGGCGGAAGAATCCTTGGTAATCTTTCCTATTAAGTTTGTTCCTGAATTTGGCTCCCCTCTCCTCTAGTGGTGGGCTTTACGAACTCTGAGAAATGTTTCTTCTTTGTACATTTCTTTATGACTTCTGGATTGGATTTCCTTTTCTAATTCTTGTTATCAGAAATGTAAATATTTGATAACTAAAAAAAATTCATCATCTATTCCATGTCTGTTGATGAAAGAGATCCCTTAATTCTATAACTTCTCCATTACAGATCGTTATAGTTTACATTTCTGCAAGGTTCTAGCAATAATTGTGACTCGGTCTCCTTTCCCTCTCTCTTTTTCTAGTTTAGGAAGACTGTAATTTCTTTTCTCTTCTTTCTTAAGATATTTTTTATTGAATTGTAAATTACTTTGAAGCAGCATTCTTAGGCTTATATCAAAAGCCAAATAAACGAAAGTAACAATCACACATTCAGAAGATATCACTCCAGCACTGATGACCCTAGCCAGCATGTATTGCTGTAAAATTATACACTACATAGCTGAGTAATATCTGCACTTTTGTCCTCAGTACACAAAGATTTTTTGTACTTTAACATATTGACTATTTTCCTTCACATCATTCACTTTGTCAGCTTTAAGGTTGGAAATTACTGGGTGGAATGCAATGAGTAAGCGCTGAGCTACAGTAAAGAAAACACACTTTATTTAATGACCGAGTCTGCCAATAACATATAAATCACTGCTCTGTACCCTGTTGCAAACCACTGTTCCCGAGCAGACAAATAGCATTACTTCTCAAATGGGTCATTGGAAGTTTTCCATATAATAAATGACTGCAAACAAGCTAATAACTGCAACCTTTTAGAACACAATACAGCTACAGCAGAACAATGTGACTTTCAGACGGCTTTCAGAAGCTGCAGTAGGAGATGACATACTGCTTATAATAATTTATCTTTTACCTTTGGGAAAACTGTCAGAATGTCTTAGAATATATAATAAGGGGGGGGGGGGATTTTATAACAGGATACCTAGATGATAAATGTAAAAGGCACCTATTTTATAAAGGCAATTTAGATGCCTATGTGCTTGTGTGAAATAAGTTCCCATATCTAGCCCCAATAGTACAAAAATGCTGACACACAAATTTGCATATGCTCTGAATAAAGCGTAAATGCAATGTATGTGTGTGTCATCCATGAGTACGTCGCATCTCTGATTCTGAGCCTTCCACACTATGGGCCCCATTCACGAACACAGGTTGCGGGATTGCACGTCCCGGCGGAATGTATAGCCCCGCAAGCTGCCTGGACCCCCTCTTGCCCTCCCCACATATCTTGTGCTGTAAGAGGGGGAGAGCCAGGAGGGGGTGGGATCTGGGCAGAGAGGGGGCGGACTAGCCCAGCAGCACATACAGGGCCGATTCAGGTCACGGCCCTGTATGTACTGCCGGGCCCGTAGGACGCGCTGCTTATCCCACATTAGAGGTGGGATAAGCAGTGAAAACCAGACAGTCGGACCTGGGGACCCCCCCCCCCCCCCAAGGCTGGTGCCAGCTGTGGGTCGGGTGGCAGGGTTAAGGGGGACGGAGCCGCGGATGTCGGGGGCACCCATGGGGGACATTCTCGCAGGTGGCAGGGGCATGCCAAGCTCTCTTCAGGCCCGATTCTGGCTGCTGCGAAAACGTTTTGTTCCCATGGACCAGAATCAGGTCCAAACAGGCCCATGTTGCCTGGGGCCATCCAGACAGCCTGGACGTGCCCCTTTGAGAATCGGACTCCATGCCTACATGCAGATTGCATGAAAGTAGGCATATGCTTTCTGTGTGTGTACTTTTTAATGTGTAAGCAGTCACATGTGGAAAAAAGATCTATATAAAATTACACCCGAAAAGGTAACTTTATAAGCAATTTGAGATGCAGAACTTTTTACATGCACAAGTAGCTGCTTATAAAGTTGCCCCACATGCATAAAAGTGAGCACAAGGAAAAGCATGCCAAGGGCCGGCATAAGGAGATGAGGCACCCTAGATGAACCTCTCCCTTGTGTCAACCCGCCCCTCATTCCCACCTTTGTCACCCCTCATCAGGGCCTATAGCAGCGGCAATGGATTGAAACACCTCAGTGCCGTGGGGCTGTCTGCTTCTGCCCCCTCTGAAGGCTGACTTCTGTCAGCATGGGGGTGGTTCTGCAAGCTGTATACACAGGGCCAGCGCAAGGAGACGAGGTGGAAGGTCCCACCCCCATGCAACAGAAAGTAGGCCATCAGAGGGGGTGGAAGCAGACAGCCCTGCTTCTAAGCACTGTGGGTTGTTTCAATTCATTGCTGCTACTGTAGGTCCCGGTGAGGGGCGACAGCAGCAGTGATGGGCAGCCGCCTAGTTTGCCTGTGGTAGTGTATATTTTTATGCAATGTGAAAGCATTCCCAGGGGTAGAACTAGGCAGAGTGGGATCAGCACTTATGCATGCATTTTATAAAATACACCCATATACTCTGATTTCTACTGGTACATACATACACAGACTTACACCTGCCTCGGAAGAGGTGTAATTTGTGTGGGAGCTTCTTGGGTTTATGAAAGAATACATAAAATAGATGCATTATGTGCCTTCCCTGCCTTCAGTCCAAACAGAGCACCACACACTCGCAGAGTCAAAGCACACAAGTCCAAAGGTGAGGTGATATACCACACAAAGATTTTACTGAATATACGCAAAGTGTTACCCAACATGGCCGTGTTTCAGCGGAGCCTTTGTCAGGAGTAATAAATTAAGGAAAGCGCTGAAAGCACAGTTGAGCAAAACCATAGGGTATTTAAAGCTGAATGTGGATAACCTGGTACTTTGGGATCCAGCATGCTGACAAACAGCTGGATTAAGCGCACAGCGCATTCACACCGTAGCAGTCAGAATTGCTTCACGTGTAATGCTATGGTATGAACACGCTGTTTGCTTAATCCAGCTGTATGTCTGCATGCTGGATCCTATAGTACCAGGTTATCCACATTCAGCTTTAAATACCTTACAGTTTTGTTCACCCGTGTTTTCAGTGCTTTCTTAATTTATCACCCCTGATGAAGGCTCCACCGAAACACAGCCGTGTTGGGTAACGCTTTGTGTATATTCAGTAAAACCTTGGTGTGGTATATTATCTCGCCTTGGATTTGTGTGCCTTCCCTGTCTTCTCCACAGGAATAATTTTATAACTGCCCATACTGGTGAAAGGTATGCGTGTACATTTCATTCTATTGACTTTGCGGGATATTTGAAGCAAATCTATGCATACACTTTCACATTGAAAATTATCACTGCAAAGCTACCCACACCTATCTGCTAATTTGTGCAGATATTTTTTCAATGTCAAAAGTACGCATGTAATTTTACTTTGGAAATATATGTGCATAGTTCCAAACTTAACCTCGGACCCCTCCCCTCTCCCATGCAAACTGGCACTATGTAGATACTTTTACCCTTGTATGGGGGTGGGGCACAATTTTATAAAAGTGCATTCCCACAAGTAAAGTACTGTTTTATCCATTTACATGCTTTGGAAACTTGCCCAATAAGGGATAATTTTACAACTGTGTGCGCACACAAAACCTACATACATAGTGTTCAATGTGCAGATTTAGCTGGATTTTCAAAGCAAAGACATGCATGGAATGGCTGCTTTGAAAATTACTCCATGAGAGCTATGTATTTATCTTTACCCCTATGTTTGACCCACATGCATTTCCAAGGTTAATTTAAGCAGGAAAGAATAGCAGGAGCAGACTGAAAAACATAAAATACCTCTCAGTTTAAAGAGAGAGGACATAGAAAAATCAGAATAGCAGGATAATGAGCAAGAAAATAATGTTCTAAAAACAAACTCCAAACAAGAAATGTACCCCTGCCACAATGTTCTCTCTAATTTTCTGTAGGCTGTGTGCACAGAAAATATCAGCTGTGCAGCTTTTGAAGGAAGGTTACATTTTTGTGCGCCACATAACGACACTCGGAGTTATATACTTTAAAATTTGACTACACGTCAGAATACAGTATGTACACCACATTGATTTTAATCAAATAAAATTAAAATAGATGATTACTAAATGAAGCAGAAAATTTCTGGTAATTACAATCACAAATGCAGTATTATTTCAGTTAATTTTTATTGAAAGTCATTGTTATTTCATTATGCATGGAAGTAGAGTTCATTCTCAAATTTTTTCTCTTCGATCTTTCAAATTTACCCCGTCTGAATAAATTTTATCAAGGTCTACTGATCCGCCATCTTGAAGATGACTCTTAACATGCATCAGCATTTCCAAATGTTCTAAATGTAAGCGATTCCTTATTTTGGTTTTTAAAATAATAAATAAATCTAAAAGGCTGGATGAGATTAATTAAAATAACAATAATAAAGGCTCATAAATGAAAACGTGTATTGATCAACACCCGTTAAAAGAACCATAAAAGAAACAATAAAACCACATAGTGGACAGGTAAAAAAACAAATCATCAAATATTAAATGTAACAACCACAGAAAACGCAGGGCAGTGAGTGAACTCACAGAACATCTTTTGTTAAGGAGTGATAAACAAACTGTCTATTAGGAGAGATAAAAATAAATAAATACATATATACTCACTGATGCACACTGTGAAGCTTTCTTAGGGTGAGGGGGTTCCTAAATAGAGAGACCTCATCCGCCCCTACCACAGCCCGGATTGGGCTGGAGCTCCCTGGCCACGCGGTGCTCTGGTTTGGGGAGGCAGGCACGCCACCAGCGGCAAGATTGGGTGCTTCTGCCCCTCCCACAGCCCCGATTGGGCTGGAGCTCCCTGGCCACATGGTGCTTGGTTTGGGGAGGCCGGGCATGCCAGCGTCGGCAAGATAGGGTGCTTCCGCCCCTCCCACAGCCCTGTCTGCTTGTCCTCTTTGTGCGCTCTGTTGTAAGTTATGTGCGCTTGCTCGGAGAGGTGTGTGCACGCGCACATGCGCACAGCTTAGAGGGAACAGTGCCCTGCAAGGTGTTTTATGCTTGTCCCTCTGACATCAACACTAAAGCCCTTTGAAATAGCCATTGGCCATAAGAACATAAGATATGCCATACAGGGTCAGACCAAGGTCCATCAAGCCCAGTATTCTGTTTCCAACAGTGGCCAATCTAGGTCATACGTACCTAGCAGTTTCAGCAAGAGACACAGGTTCCGCAATGCTTGTACTGGGTCAAGCATTGATTCCTGGGTCCCTTCTTAATAATGGTTTATGGACCTTTCCTCCAGGAACTTGTCCAAACCTTTTTTAAACCCAGCTACACTAACAGCCTTTACTACATCCTCCGGTAACAAATTCCAGAGTTTGATTACATGTTGAGTGAAAAAATATTTTCTTTTATTAGTCTTAAATAGTTTACCCTGTAGCTTCATTGCATGTCCCCTAGTCTTTCTATAGTCTGATAACGTAAAGAATCGATCTATGTTTACCCGTTCCACTCCGTTCATTAATTTATAGACTTCTATCATATCTCCCCTCAGCCGTCTCTTTTCCAGGTTAAAGAGCCCTAACCTTTTTAGCCTTTCTTCATAGGAGTATCCTTCCATCCCCTTTACCATTTTGGTGGCTCTTCTCTGAACCTTTTCTAATAACGCTATATCCTTTTTAAGATACGGCGACCAGAATTGCACACAATAGTCAAGGTGCGGTCTCACCATGGAACGGTATAGCACAGTTACTTACCTGTAACAGGTGATCTCTGGGAACAGCAGGAATTAGTCCTCACATATGGGTACGTCGGTACCGACGGAGCCCGTGCGGGAAAGCTCCCCAGCTTCTTAGAATAGAAGCTTTTGGGACCTCCCACTGCACATGCGCACTGCCTTCCCGCCTTCCTGAACAGCTCTCCTCAGTTTCGAGTTTATAGCTGAGTCAACAGAGAGAGGACAGGAAGATAGATAGATAAAAGATACAACTCCTAGGGGAGGTGGGTGGGTTGTGAGGACTAATTCCTGCTGTTCCCAGAGATCACCTGTTACAGGTAAGTAACTGTGCTATCTCCAGGAACAAGCAGGAATAAGTCCTCACATATGGGGACTCCCTAGCTTAGATGCATGGGATCCCCTGTAAAGGTTCGCCATCTTCGTATGGATCTCAGGCATCCATTCTGGGAAGGTGGGCAGGAGTTGTTTAGGAATGGAACAGGTGCTTGAGGACAGCCTGGCCAAACAAGGCATCCCGGCGGGAGTCCTTGTCCAAACAGTAATGGGCTGTGAAGGTATGAACCGAGGCCCAGGTAGCGGCTCGACAGATCTGATCTATGGAAACAGAGTGCAGATGAGCCATAGAAGTTGCCATGGCCCTCACATTGTGAGCAGTGACATGGCCTTCCAGAGAAATGTTTTTGCTCTGGTAAGCAAAAGAAATACACTGAGCAATCCAATTGGAAAGTGTACGCTTGGAGACTGGAAGTCCCAAATGGGAAGGATCAAAGGCCACAAAAAGTTGAGAAGACTTTCGATGTGGCTGAGTCCTATTAAGGTAAAAAGCGAGAGCTCTTTTACAATCCAGAGTATGAAGGTTCCTCTCTGCATTGGATGCATGAGGAGCTGGAAAAAAGACAGGTAGATATACCTCTTGATTAAGATGAAAAGGCGAGACCACTTTAGGCATAAAGTGGGGATTCGTCCTAAGGACCACCTTATCATGATGAAATCTTGTGTAAGGTGGATTAGCCACTAAAGCCTGCAGCTCACTGATGCGGCGAGCCGAAGTGACTGCAATGAGGAAGATGACCTTCCAGGAAAGAAATTTCAAGGAGGTGGAAAACATTGGCTCAAAAGGTGGCTTCATAAGTTGACCGAGCACTAGATTCAAATCCCATGCGACCGGGGGTGGTCTGATGGGAGGTTTAGTGAGAGTCAGGCCTCTCATGAATCTTGCAACAAGAGGATGAGAGGAGATAGGTTGTCCATTTATATGTTTCAAGGATGCTGCAATAGCACTTAAATGGACTCTTACCGAATTCGTCTTGAGGCCTGCATTGGATAGATGCAGGAGATAATCAAGAAGAGAATTCAAAGGAAGTGCCAGAGGGTCAAGACCCTGCTGAGCACACCAAATGGAAAAACGTTTCCATTTGAAAGCATAGGAACGCCTGGTAGAGGGTTTCCTAGAGGCAGAAAGGATATCTTTCACTGGTTGGGAAAGATGAAAGTCTTGAAGGCTTAAGCCTTCAGTAACCAAGCACTGAGGTGAAGGGATTTGGGGTTTGGGTGCCACAAAGTCCCCTCCTCCTGAGACAGGAGGTCTGGCGCAGCTCCCAGATCCAAGTAGGATCCCTGGGAGAGCTGTAGAAGTAGAGGGAACCACACTTGGCGTGGCCAGCGTGGAGCTATGAGGATCATAGTTCCATGATCCCTCTGGAGTTTGAACAGAGTCTTGGGAATCAAAGGAATGGGTGGAAAGGCATATAGGAATGCCTGATTCCAATTCAGGAGAAAGGCGTCCGTAGCCTGAGCTCCCTGACACGGAGTTCTGGAACAGAACCGGGGAAGTTTGGCATTCCACGGACTTGCAAAGAGGTCTATGTCCGGGGTCCCCCATTCCTGAAAGATTCGGTTTATTTGGTCCAAATGTAGGGACCATTCGTGTGGCAGCAGAACTCGACTGAGCCTGTCTGCCCGAGAGTTTTGAACTCCTGGGAGATACACTGCTAGCAGGTGAATCTGATGCTCTCTGGCGAAGGCCCATAGTCTTAGAGCTTCGTTGCAAAGCGACAGAGAGCCCGTCCCTCCTTGTTTGTTTATGTAAAACATGGCCACCTGATTGTCCGTCTGAACTAGGACAGTGAGGTTGGCTAGGAGGGAGTGGAAGACCTTGAGGGCAAGGTAAATTGCTCGCAGTTCCAGAAGATTGATATGAAGGGTGGTCTCCTGTAGAGACCAAGTGCCCTGAGTGGAGAGAGTCTGCAGATGGGCTCCCCACCCTGTTTGGGAGGCATCTGTTGTGAGGGTTGCTTGGGGTAGCAATGGTTGAAATGGAGCCCCCAACAACAGAGTCTTGGTGGAAGTCCACCAGTGGAGGGACCAAAACAGACGATCGGAGGTTTGTATTTGGTCTGAGAGCGCTCCTGACGCCTGAGTCCACTGAGTGGCCAGGGTCCATTGAGCTGCTCTCATATGAAGACGAGCATAGGGCACCACATGCACTGTGGAGGCCATATGACCCAGTAGGCGTAGCATTTCCCTGGCTGTCAAGTGAGTGCTGGACTGAGCTTGGGAGGCCAAACTCAGGAGGCGCTGGCCTCGAACATGTGGAAGGTAGGCCCTTGCAGTGATGGTGTCCAACTGGGCCCCTATGAATTCTAGAGATTGAGTAGGGATGAGTTGGGACTTGGGAAGGTTTACTACCAGTCCCAGATACTGCAAAAGGCTCCTTGTGTGGTCCAGGGAAATCTGGGCCTGTGACTGAGTTGGAGCTCGGATGAGCCAGTCGTCCAGATATGGGAAGACAAAGATTCCCATGCCTCTTAGAAATGCGGCTACGACTGCCATGCATTTTGTGAATACTCTTGGAGCAGAGGCTAGACCGAAGGGGAGTACTCTGTATTGGAAATGTTTTCCCTGAAACAGAAAGCGAAGATACTTTCTGTGGGATGGATGGATGAGTATATGTGTATACGCATCCTGTAGGTCTAGAGAACAAAGCCAGTCCTGACCCTGGAGGTAAGGAAGGAGAATGCCGAGAGATAGCATTTTGAATTTCTCCTTGAAGAGAAATTTGTTCAATTCTCTCAGATCTAGGATTGGTCTGAATCCCCCTGTCTTCTTTGGAATGAGAAAATAAGGGGAGTAGAAACCGGACCCTTGTTGAGGAAGAGGAACCTCTTCTATGGCCCCTTGGGCAAGAAGAGAGGAAACCTCTTGACCCAACAGGGTTAGGAGAGATGGGGGAGAATTGAATGGTCTCACCATATGATGGGGAGGAAGGCTGGAGAAATGAAGTTTGTAACCCTCTCGAATGATAGAGAGGGTCCATTGTTCTGTTGTGATTTGTTCCCATCTGGGAGCAAAGTGAACCAACCTTCCGGGTATGGTGAGAGGTTCTGGTTGTGTTAGAACCAGAAGTGGCAAGTTCCCTAGGAGCAAGTCAAAACCCCTGAGGGGTTGGAGCCTGCTGAGCTACAGTAGCTGCTGCAGGCTTAGCTCGTGCTTGTTTGGATTGCTGACGCTTAGCAGTATAGCGAGGTTGAGAAGACTGCTGGCCAGTATTTGAAGCAACTCTGGCCTTCTTATAGTAAGGCCTTTTAAAAGACTTTTTCTTAGTAGGAATTGAAGTGGACTTTGAAAGTCTTTCCAAGGTGGCATTTTCAGCATCCATCTGGGTGGCTTTGATTTGCCACTCTTCCCCAAATAAGTTCTCACCTGTACAGGGCAGATTCCGTAAGCCATCTAGAACCCAAGGTTCCAGATCAGAGGCCTGGAGCCAAGCAAGACGTCGGGCTGCAATAGCAATGCCCGAAGCCCTACTGGCTCCCTCAAAGGAATCATATGCTGCCCTATTAGAGAACTTAGAAACCTCTAAGAGTTGTTTCACTAGGGAAAGGAATCCCTGCTTTTTATCCTCAGGGATAAAGGGGGCAAAATGCCGCACCTTTTTGGCAAGTTCCTCCAGGAACATGCCCATATAGAGACTGTAGGAATTAATCCTGGCTATAAGCATACTAGCCTGGAAAATTTTCCTACCAAAAGAGTCCAAAGTCTTACATTCCCGTCCTGGAGGGGAAACCAGGAGAAGGAGGGACCCTATACATGGTGTCCAACCTACGGGAATAAGGAGACAAAGTCAAAGGATTTTCCCAGAAATCCATCAGTTGTTCTTGAAGGATTTCATGGATAGGCAGGGTAACTGCCTCCTTAGGGGCCTTTGAGTATCCCAAAATATCCAGTTTTTGGATCTGGGTTCCTTTTCAGAGGATGTGGTAATAGAAAGGGCTGTAGCCATATCTAAAACAAAGTCCTGGAAGGACAAATCCTCTGGAGGGGACATTCTCCTTTTAGGAGAAGAGGGCTCCTCAGGTAAGTTGAGTGAAAACTCAGCAGAATCATCAGAGGAGTGAAAATCCTCAGAGGAATCGGTGCTTTCCTCTAACGCACGATACGCGTACCGATCGGTATCGATATCGGGCGTATCGGGTATGGAACCGGTATGGAGCGAAAGCCCATACGGTACCGACTTGCGTTTAGAGGTGGACGGCCTCGATACCGGCATGGCGGACGATACCGGTATCGGGCCCGGAACCGCTGAAAGAGGAAACGATGGCGTTGCAGCTTTAATGAAAGCCATGACGGCCTGCTGCATGGACTGTACAGTATCGCCCATGGACGCCATAGCTGCCTGGATGTCGGTACCGGAGTGACCCGGTACCCCAGAGCAGGCTAACAGGTGATCTGTCGAGGCCGTAGCATCGATATCAACCTGAGACCCCTGAATTGGCGTTTTTGGAAGTTGGACTTCCCGCCGGGGTTGTTTGGCTGGGGCAGGGTCCTCAAGTTCTAAGCTAAGAGCCTCTCGATGCTTTGAAGGAGATTTGCTCTTTGAGGACTTGCCCACAGAAGGTTTGGTTACCTGAGATCCATCCGGAGAAGAAGACCTGGATGACTGTGATGCTGTATTCTCTGAAGCAAACAGCACATGGAATTTGTTGGCCCGGTTCTGCAGCCCACGTTTAGACATGTGGGAGCAAGATGGGCAGTCCGGTATGGAATGGTCAGGCCCCAAACATTTCAGACACCAGTCATGGGTGTCTGTGACTGAAATAACAGCATTACATTTGGTACACTTCTTAAATCCAGGGGCTGGCTTCTCCATGAGGAGAAATTGAGTAGGCCGAGAGGCCTCTCTGAAGTGACCAAAAAGCTAAAAAATAAGAAAAAAGAATTATAATTTTTTAAAGAAAGAAAGAAAAGACCGGCGATACCGGTATCGGTATGGGGAAGGCAGGTACGCGGTCTAAAGAAACAAATAAAATAACAATTTCTTCAGCGGTGACAGGAACACGACCTGCTGGCTCCGCGGAAAAAGAGAAACTGAGGAGAGCTGTTCAGGAAGGCGGGAAGGCAGTGCGCATGTGCAGTGGGAGGTCCCAAAAGCTTCTATTCTAAGAAGCTGGGGAGCTTTCCCGCACGGGCTCCGTCGGTACCGACGTACCCATATGTGAGGACTTATTCCTGCTTGTTCCTGGAGATAGAGGCATTATAATATCTTTTGTTTTATTTTCCATTCCTTTCCTTATGATACCTAGCATTCTATTTGCTCTCTTGGCTGCCGCTGCACACTGGGCCGAGGGTTTTAACATGTTATCCACAATGACTCCTAAATCTTTTTCCTGGGTGGTGGTTCCTAATGTGGAACCTTGCATCGTGTAACCATAGTTTGTGTTGTTCTTCCCTAGGTACAGAACTTTGCACTTGTCCACATGAAATTTCATCTGCCATTTTGATGCCCAGTCTTCCAATTTATCAAGATCCTCTTGCAATTTTCCACAATCCTCTTGTGTTTTAACAACTTTAAATAGTTTTGTGTCATCTGCAAATTTGATAACCTCACTCGTTATTCCACTTTCCTGGTCATTTATTAATATGTCAAAAAGCAGCGGACCCAGCACAGATCCCTGGGGTACACCACTATTCACCTTTCTTCATTGGGAAAATTGGCCATTTAGCCCAACCCTCTGCTTTCTATCTTTTAACCAGTTCCTGATCCACAGTAGTACACTGCCTCCTATCCCATGACTCTAGTTTTGCCAAGTCTCTGATGAGGGACCTTGTCAAAGGCTTTCTGAAAGTCCAGATACACTATATCAACCGACCAAAACCTGCTGGGCAACTTGATCTGTTCTTACAGACATTTGTAATCAGATATTCTAGTGTTTATGCACAGTATATTATGCTTGCTGTTTTTGGCAGTAAATTGTTTCTTTTTTAGGTTATTTTAATTGCTTTTTAGAAATAAACTGTATTGTTGTTGTTTATCCACTATATAAGCTTCATTATAGGAGTGGAGGAGTGGCCTAGTGGTTGGGGGAAGGTACTTCAGGCCAGAAGGTCGGGGGTTCAAATCCCACTAGAGGACAGCAACCTTGGGCTGGAAGGACTGGGGTTTCTAGTCCCACAGGTGCTCCTTGTGGTCTTGGGCAAGCCACTTAACCCTCCATAGCCCATGTTCCCTGTAAAATAGTTATCTCCAAGTTATAATGCCCTGTTCAATGTAATTTCAGTTTGTTCAATGTAAACCGCACTGATGCAGAATAGCACAGTATATAAGAGAATGTAAATAAATAAAAATAATTTATTGGAAGTTTTTATTATTTGCTAAGTGTATTCGATGTACCTCATGGCAGTGGCATAAATTCAAATGAGGGACCCCCAAGCAAAATTTGGTTAGGGCCCCCTCATAATAAGGGCAGTGGCCACAAAAAGGGAAGGAGAATACCTTTCCCCTTCTGTTCTGTTCCCTTAACCCTCCCCCCCCCCCCCCTCCCAGTCAATGGGAAATGCTTTCCTGGGCCTCTGGCTGCAGTGGAACAGCGTTTACAGAGACAGAGATGGTGCAGCACAGCAAACCTCTTTTAAAGTAAGCCTGAAGATATTTGCCACACTCTGCTATTGCACCACTCTGCTATTGCACCAGGCTCTACCAACTGACAGAAGGTATGCTTGAAGTACAGGGGGAATTCCTAGTCCCTGCCAGCTGAAGACATGTGAAGCATCTCTCTCCATCTAGCAACTAAACTTTCTGCTGTTAGCCTGATAGTAAATAGGAGATAAAGAGCATGGAGGTGAATGAGGACAGGTTTATGGGGAGTGAGTGAGGCAACAGGAGGAAGACTGTATGGGGGAAGAGGAAGTAGAGAAAGACAGTGGAAGATGAGCAAGTGGGGTTTTGTGGGAATGGGGTGTGACAGGAGTACAAATAGAGGGTTTGTGTATGGGGGGGGGGGGGGGGGTTGAAATGACTGAGGAGCAAATGAGGAAGTAGGAGGAGCCTCTATGGAGTACCTAGTAACATCTCTACTTACAAATATATCACCTCAAATCCCCAGTTTAGTTAGTCTTATTTAATTCACATCTATCTAATCCTCCATCTTTCTATATTTTGATGTAGTTTAATGTTTATTAAAAAATAACAACTTTATGTGCTTGCAGGTGTCAATGTGGCAGCGATTATGAGTATGAGTCATTTTCAGTTTGTAGCTGATCACCCCTTTATATTCATTCTGAAGCATGAACCATCAGGTAAGCCCTCTTCTGTAGGGAAAACAGGCTTTCACATAGAAGAACTTTAATAGAATTACCCCCTTCATTTCCTTCCAAAAGAAACAAAAATGGGGACATAATCAGACCTGTTAACAGCATTATCCCGGTAAGCGGGACATTCAGTGGAACATAGGAATTCTGTGCCGCTGACTATCTCCCCCTCAATGCAAACCGTGTAGTTTTATCTAAAAAAATGAAGTATTCTCTAAAAAATGGAATAAACTCTTGTCTGCATTGCCTGAGCCTAAATTTAATACTGGTTTTCATATTCACAAACTACGATGTCCTTGCTTGGCAAGTTTGTTCTTTTGACAGACAAGAGTTTGCAGAGACACATTATTTTAAACAACTCTGCTTCTGTCATTGACTAGAAATCCAGTTTGAGATAAAAAGCCGACAAGATTTTCTTTAACGTGACTTTGGGCCAGATGTTTAGTCTGGAGTTTTTAAAAAATGTTTGCAATAATTTTCTTTCAAGAAAAGATTTTCTCAAAATAATAAAAAATTCCATAAAGAATTAAAAATGTAGGGGGACAGATTCAGCAGTGGCAGCTAGACAAAATAAAATGCCTAGCTGCTGCTGTTTAATGAAAGCCGGGTAGTCAACAGTGGAAGATATATCCAGCTGAATATCCAAGCTATCTAGCGATATTCAGTAGCTAAAGTTAGGACAGACATTCACCTGTCCTAATGTAACTGCTTAAGCTATCTGGTTACTGGCTGAATAATACCGCTCAAGGATAGCGGCTGTCGCCACCCCCCACTCCACTCACAGACTGCCTTGGCTTTAATACAGCATTTTTTCAGTGACCTATGGAGATATTCAGCAGCATTAACCAGCTAAAACCCTTTCAATATCACCGCCCTAGTACCTGCAAGTAACTTTCGATTTTCAGTGTATGTTCTAACATGCACAAGGTATTTTAAGAATACACAACTTGCAAACTGTCTTATCAGATGGGTTAATTTAGCATTCAACCATATGGGAAAATGTCTCACACTCCTCTGCTTGAACTAGACTGTAGTAACAGCTAAAGATCCTGCGGCTGGTTCAGAACCCTTAGCAGGCCGTCTGTCTGGTTAAAGGCACCAGCTGCGATATTCAGCGGTACAATCCAGATTGTGCCACCGAGTATCTCCACGGACCACCCTTGCACTATCCAGGTAGTGCAGGAGTGGTCCAGCGGGATTTCTGGTCAGCACTTATCTGGGCCACTTAGGCTGCATGAAAATCCTACATCGCAATCCAGAAAAGTGCCTGCTGAAGATTGCGCCTACTGGATAAGTGCTGGCACGTACGCAGATTGAGCCACTCAGCCCAGATATTCAGATACTACTGCTGAAAGTCCTACTGATATTTAAGTGCCGTGCTGTTACAATATCAGCTTATTCGAATATCAGGCCCCTCTTTTTATCTATTAATCATCATTTTGTAGTTCAGTAGCCATCTTATTAATTAAGTTTCAAAGTCAATAAAGCCTGCTCAGGCAATTTTAGAGCAGTAATTTGGCATTGCTTAATAAATAAGAACAGAAGTTGTTTGCAGAAATGGAGTTATTCACCCAAAAAGGACCCAGAACATTAAATATCCAGAAAAGGAAAATGTTAGATTGTATAAGCTGTATGCATAGACTCCTTCAGAAATGTGTATTCTGAGACTATTTTATGATGATATATATTTAATTCCTTTTAGAGTTGGAGATTTAATTGTGTGTGTTTCTTTTCCTTCTAGGGTCCATTTTATTTATGGGGAAGTTAACTAATCCTGATATTCAAACTTCAAGAGGAAGAGATATAGAATCATTATGATTACAGTAAATAAACATATGTAGCTCAATTCCTAAGAGTGTAGTTTCTTTTACAAAATGTTTTGTATAAAAATGTCCATATTTTGAAAGGCTGCTATATTATATCCTAACAGGGTAATTTTGAGGTCCATCCCCACTATTCAGCCCCTCTGCCGACCCCGACTAACTTCTCTGCATCTTGTACTGGGAGGTTAGATGGGGTGGGAAAGGGGCATTGTGGGGGCAGCATTAGGGCAGGCAGGGGGCGGTCAGCAGCCCCGGACGTACAGGGTTGATTCCAATGTCAGCCCTGTGCATCCGGAGCCGGCAGCCTGAACGGGGAACTTACTCTGAGGTGGAATAAGTTTCCCTAGTTGGCGGGGGACGGCGAGCCTGGGGTGCAGAAAACGCAGGAGGGGGCAGAGGAGATTCCCTGCAGCCTGACCTTGACCTTGACCTTGGAAGCTTGCACTCCGGCGGCTGGGGATCACAGATCCTGAATTGAGCCGTGGTGCCATGGCAACCAGACACCATGGCGCCGCAACTCCATTCAGAAGACTGAGTTAGTTGGGGAAGGTCTGCACATGCAGGCCGATCAGAATCAGGGTCCTGGCCTGCACGTACAGGCCTGGACACAATTCTGATCCCGCAGGGCTAAACATGCCCCGCAGGATCAGAATCCCGGCTCACTCTGTGCGTCTGGTTCTGACTGGGCGCACAGAGGGCTGGCACGTCCAAAACGGAATCGGGCCCTAAACGAATAATCCTAGGATAGTTGCAAATGAAGGCTCAAGGAACCAAGATCACAGCTCTAGTTCTGATTGAACTGGAAGCTGGGTCAAATAAACAAGGAGCCACACAGTCACCATTTAACTTTAGGGGGATAAGTTTAGAAAGATTTTTCCATAAGTAAAGTCAGTTTTATTTTCAGAAAATAGCGTTTATATGTAGGTATTTCTGGAGGCATAGTTTCAGCAAAGTGGAGGCAGAGTTATGATGTATACATTGTACAAAGTATATGCGTCCATGATCAACAGCTTTAGAGTAAGTGTAGATTTGTACTCTTCAATTTGCATGTTACTGGGGCAGACTCTAAGGACCGAGTTTATAACAAAGCACCTTCTTGAACTTTAAATATAGATGTCCCGTTACAAAATTACTCCTTAAATACATAACTTATATGTTTCAATTTATGCATATTGCTAGCAGCAATATCCATATAAATGCTGGCAATGAAAATCTATGGATAACTTTAAATGACCATTTATACCTTTAAGGGATAAGTTTATAAAGAGTGTGTGTGCATATTTTTAGGCACCAAGTATGTTCCTAAAAGAGAGGCTATTTTAGTCATTTACGCATGTATCTGGCCACTTATGTGCCTACATAACTCTTATAAAATAGCATCCAGAATAAAAGTCTGCATGTTAATTTGATGGTGCCTGCTTTGCCGGTGGGCATGCCCATCAGCATGTAATGGACACAGACACTTACCCCAGCTCTAGGTAATCTGCATGTAAGGTGCATTCTCTGCAACTTATGTTAGTATTTTATAAAGAAAAGTAGGTGCCTGCTTTTCTGTATAAAATAGCACCTACATAGGCTTCTAGTTCCATGCTTAAAGTAGGAGTCTTTTCTTAAAGTTTAATCTTCTATTTACATGTCAGCACGTAGATGCAGTGAAGATAACGTTTTATGAGTTATTTAGATAGGGAAAAGGATGTCCATAGTTGCCAGCTACTCTAGCATTTTATAACCACTCAATGAGCCCTGAGCCTTTTATGAAATATGTAGTATGTCATTAAGTGTATGCTGTCAAGTCAGTGATGACTCCTGGCGACCTAGCCCCTGGGTTTTTTGGCAAAGTGTGACTAAAAGTAGATTGCCAGGATTTCTTTCCATGCAGTACGTCTAAAGCACCTGGTATTCCAAGGTGGTCATCCTCCATGTACTGGCCAGGCCTAACCTTGCTTAGCTTCTGAGATCAGCCTCATTCAGGGCAGTGAAACTAACATGCAACCTTTATTTTGGGTAGCTTCACATTATTTAAGAACCTACTTCGCTGCCCTGAATGAACCTGATCTCAACTGATGGACCTGGCTAATACTAGGATAAGAGACCACCTTGGAATGGAAGAAAGGTCTGGCAATCTACTTCCGGTTGCACCTTGCCAAGAAAACCCAGGGGCTGGATCACCAGGAGTCTGCACTGACTCAACGGCACATACACATTTCATTATTTAATAAGGTCAAATCTAACAAACTTAACAACCTCCTCTCACATTGTTAGCCACAAGGCAATTTGAGATTTCTAAATGTGTATTAAAATCCACTAGGAATAATCTGAGCCTTAATAAATCTGCTGAGGTTCCCTTTTGCACTAGATGATTGCCAGGTGGAATATAAAAGACCACAAGCACCGGTAGAGCATTTCCCCTGTTCACAGCCTTCCAGTTGTCTTGATGAACATACACATAAATTAATAAGTTCTCTAAAAATAACTGCAAACCCCTCCCCCTCTTCTTCTGAAATGGTTGATGTAATATTGTATAATCCGGAAGGCACAGAGAAATCAAAACTGGGTCATCATTGAATATTAGCTAAGTATCTGTTATAACAAGCAAAGTGATACAACTCAGTGATACAACTAAGTGATACAACTCAGTCACTACCCTTAACAGCGCTTTCTTCTGGATAGGTCAAACATTAATATAAGCAAGATCTTGCAAGCTCTTCCCACTTTTAATAAACAAATTGTAACAGGAAAGCATGACTCAACTATCCCCCCTTAATTATTCTGAGAATACACCCTGATTGAAGCTCTTAACCCACCCATCCTTTTATCCATAACTTCCAGTCCTATCTCCCTTTTGAATAAAACATTTTGGCACTCAAGGAATTCTCTTCCCCAGGCGTTAAGATATTTCCCTTGGCCCCAAATGGCTGGTATTTCCATAATGAGAGACTGCCAGAGTCCTAATATAACAAGCCAGTCCTATAAAAGTACAAACATATTTAGACGCAGACTTAATTCTTTGTGCAAGTCTGGGGCATACTGAAGAGCATGCTCGTTGGTGCAACGCCTCGGGATCACATCTCCTTTAGTACTGGATTCAGTGACGTCAGGCATAGGTGTGGCCGGAGAACTCCCAGCAGGAATCGGTGTCTGCCTGAGCAGCTGCATGGCAAAAGACAACCTGGTACTAATACAAACATTGTCCTGTTCCACAAGCATTGCTGGAGCCAATGGATACAAAATACAGACTGCATTCTGCAAATATTTATCTCTGTTATGGGTACTTTTAGGCAATCCTTAAAACCTATCTGTTTCATTGTGTGTATGAGGGTAGTTGAGGATTGGGGGCTGTTGGTAGTTGTCTGTGTTTGTAATCTTGTATTTTGGCTATGAGCCTTTGTAGGCAATGGGAAGGTGAACTGGGATGGGCATTGAGGTTGATTGTTTTGTCCTTTTATGTTTGTAAACCATGTAGGGCAGTCTCTGATGGTGCAGTATATAAGCTTTAATAAATAAAAATGTGCTCTGTTTGCTTGGAAAGACGTTGTCCTGGTGTAGACTGTAGATATCTGTGTTGCAGGGACTTGGGACTCATCTGACAGCTGAAGGGAGAAGGAAGTTGCCTGTAGTTTGTCAGGAGAGAATGATTTATGGCAAAGAAAGGGGCTGAATGCTGAAAAGGGCTGAGATAAGAAGAGGTGAATGCTTCAGGAGGGGCCAATGCAGAAGGTGCAAAATGCTGTGAGAGTCCAGAGACAGATATGACTGAATGGGGAATGGCACACAAAACACCGAGGCAGTATTCAGATACAAGTTTCAGCTTCATCTGATATCAAGCCAGTAGCTAAGTGGTTTACACCGTAATTAAAACGAGGTAAAATCATCCATAAGCAGATGGTGTTACAACAGAAGCAACAATAGAGAAGGAAGGAGCAGGGCAGGATATTAAGCAAAGGTAAAGACTGACGTGAAAAGGAGCAGGCTTTTCTCAGTCTAACCCAGGCCATCAAAGCCCAGATGCGATGCTGTGACAGCTCCAACTGGAATCAAGAAATAAAAGCAAATTTGAAAAATGGGTTTTTACTGCCTGTCTAAACTTCGGTGGAAAGATCCAGCTATAAGAAAGGTGGCAAATCATTCCACAGCTAAGGTGAGATGGCTCTAAAAGCAGATGTCCTAGTCTGATGAGATTACAACATTTTGTTGTTTGGATCTTTGTGGACAAGGTGGAAAGTATGGCATAAGAAAACTGGTCAAGCAGGTGGGCAAGCAAGTAAGCGCATTCAATGAATAAGCATCAGGATCTTATAAAGGATCCTGTAAGAAATAGGAAGCCCATATTCCTTTTTCAGAAGTGGAGTGACATGATTGTATCTAGGAACATCAGTAATTGGTTTAACAGCTGTGTTTTGTACATGAGTCTTGCCTTGCTTGTTGACATCACGGCTGTGGCATTGTCCAAGAACACACAGACCGCTTAGCTCACCAGGAGAGGCCAGAACTTCAGTAACGCCAGGTGGATCATTTTGGTTTCCAACCAGTAGATTGACCCAGGAGGCCTCTTGAGGGGACCAAAGTCTCTGAGCAAACTGACTTAGACAGTGAGCTCCCCAGCCCTTCGGGCTGGCATCTTCAGTGACTACAATCCAATCTGGTGTTTCCAAGGGCATTCCATTCACCAGATGGCAAGATTGCAACCACCACCTGCCACTCCTTGATCCCCTGAGAGAGCAACTTAGATGAGGGAGACTAGGACCTGTCTTCTGGGAGCCTTTCAGGGTGAGACTCTCCAAAATCTGTCACCAACTTCATGTTCTCCCAAAGAGCAATCTATCCTTGCAGGAGATGAGAAAAATGGAAATTACACTAACCTGGTAATTGTAGTTCCTGTAGGATCCAGTTTAGTCCTCCACAATCGGGTAGTGCACCTTCTACTGCAGCCTGGAGAGTGGACCAATCAAATCTTCTGTAGTACATATCCAGCAGGAGCTCCCAGAAGCCCCCCAGTGTACTAGTAACAAAGCATACTTAACGAAGCAACACATTAAATAATCATTAAATTATCATTACATCATCAGTAAACCCTTATCTTCCCCAACTGTAATAACCAACTCCCTCCCCAAACGAGGAAGTCAGAACACCGCCTGGCGCCGAAACCGACGCCTTCCAATTTACACAGAGCTCCCCTTCACAGAAATCTGGGGAGCTGACTGAACTCCAAGAAAGGGAAGAGCCATAGCGATAAGCACGACTGTCAACAGAACCCGAACGGGACGAAGAACCGTCCTACAGTCAACCGCTCGGAACAGCGCGCCGCAAGACTACACAGAGAGTTGGGAGGGAAGGAGGACTAAACTGGATCCTACAGGAACTACAATTACCAGGTTAGTGTAATTTCCATTTCCTGTGCGGATATCCAGTTTAGTCCTCCACAATCGGGATGTAACAGAGCAGTTAAGACCGGGCGGGACCTTGCCAGCCGGCGCGCAGAACCGCCGATCCAAAACAGGAATCCCGAGCCGCTAATACATCCAGGCGATAGTGCCTGCTGAAAGCGTGCAGAGACGACCAAGTGGCCGCCCTACAGATATCCGCTGGCGGAACCAGGCAATGCTCCGCCCAAGAGGTCGCCTGAGCTCGAGTAGAATGAGCTCGAAGCCCCTCCGGAACTGGCCGCTGCTGCAACAGATACCGACGCAGCGTGCGACCCACATCGAGCCGGTGAAGACCCTTGTCCACCGACTCGACCGAGTTCGCCGAAATAACCGGCAGAAACACTGCCTGATTCAAGTGAAAGGGAGACACCACCTTTGGAAGAAAGAAGGCACCGGCCGGATCACAATCCGGTCCGCGGAAAAAGACAAGGAAGGCTCTCGGCAGGACAAGGCCTGAAGATCCGAAATGCGCCGAGCCGAGCAAATGGCTACAAGAAAGACCGTCTTCAAAGTTAGATTCTTCAGGGACGCCCTCCGCAAGGGCTCAAAAGGTTCCCGCACCACAGCCCGCAGGACTAAATTCAAATCCCACGGGGGAAATCGGTGCTCTGCGGGAAGGCCGCAAATGAAAAACAGCGGTCAAGAAACGCCGCACATCCGCATGAGCGCTGAGAATGCGGCCTAAAACATTGCCTCTACAGCAGGAGATCGCTGCCAACTGAACCTTCAGGGAACTGGCCGCGAGGCCTTTCTCGAACCCATCCTGAAGGAAGCTTAACACGACGGGCACAGAGACCGTCGCCGCCCGGACTCCCCGCCGGGAGCACCAGTCCTCAAAAATCCTCCAGATTCGAACATAAGTAAGAGAAGTGGATGACTTTCTTGCCCACAGTAGGGTGGAAATCACCGCGGGCGAATAACCCTTGTTTTTCAGCCGAGCCCTCTCAATGGCCAAACCGTAAGCGAGAATCGAGCCACCTGGGGCATCCGCAGGGGGCCCTGAAGAAGAAGGTCCGGCAGCGCGGGCAGGCGCCAAGGCACGCCGTCCCGAAGTCTGACTAGCTCGGCATACCAGGGCCTCCGGGGCCAATCCGGAGCCACCAGCAGCACTCTGCCCTGATGACCCTCGATGCGCTGGACGACCCAGCCGATCAGCGCCCACGGAGGGAAGACATACCGAAGCCCGGACGTCGGCCACGGCTGAATGAGAGCGTCGAGCCCTTCGGACATTCGCTCCCGCCGTCTGCTGAAGAAGCGACTCGTCTTGGCCGTCTGGAAGGTCGCCATGAGATCCATGATGGGCGGACCCCACCGCCGCACTATTTGCGCATACACCTGTGGATTTAACTCCCACTCTCCGGGGTCCACTCGCACTCTGCTGAGAAAGTCGGCCTGGACATTTTCCGCGCCCGCTATGGGCGCCGCTGATATTGCCGGCAGACGAGTCTCCACCCAACTGAACAAGGCTGTCGCCTCTGTTTCCAGGGCCACACTCCCTGTGCCCCCTTGGCGATTGATGTAAGCCACCGTGGCCGCATTGTCCGACCAGACCCGGACAGGTCGACCCCGGACCAGTGGTTCCAGGGCCAATAGTGCTAGTCGCACCACCCGAAGCTCGAGACGGTTGATCGACCAAGACGCTTCCTGGGAGGACCACACCCCCTGAGTGAAGCGGGTCTCGCAGTGCGCTCCCCCACCGGCTAAGCTCGCATCCGTTGTGAGGGGAACCCACAGAGGAGGCTCCAAGGGAACCCCCCGCGTCAGATTCTCGGGAGAGAGCCACCAACGGAGCGAAAGACGCACCGCCTTCGGGCAGGGCAGTCTCTTGTTCAAGGAGTCACACTGGTTGGACCACCGGCGAAGGAGCGCCCTCTGCAGCGGGCGCATGTGGAACCGCGCCCACGGTACCACCTCCAAGGTCACCGCCATTGTTCCGAGAAGCCTCAGGTACCACCACGCCGACGGAGCGGGCATGCCCCGAAAGAGTCGGACAAGAGCCCGCAACGCCCGGACGCGGCGCTCAGGGAGGCACACCAGCCCCCGGGCGGTGTCGAAGCGCACCCCCAGATACTCGAGGTCCTGCGTGGGACGCAGACAACTTTTTCGTTCGTTCACCACCCAGCCGAGAGACCGCAGCAGAGCCACTACCCCGCTCGTGACTCGCAAGCACTCCCGACTGGACTTTGCCCGAATCAACCAGTCGTCGAGATATGGATGGACCAAGATGCCCTCCTTGCGCCAGGCCGCAGCAACGACCACCATCACCTTTGTGAAGGTGCGCGGAGCCGTGGCTAAGCCGAACGGCATGGCCCGGAACTGGAAGTGGCCCCACGGAAACGCAAAGCGGAGAAACCGCTGATGAGATGGATGTATCGGGATGTGCAAATAGGCCTCTGTAAGATCGAGGGACGTCAAAAACTCCCCCTGCGTACTGCTACAATGACTGACCGCAGAGTTTCCATACGGAAGTGCGGTACCCTGAGCGCGCGCGATTGACGCCTTTGAGATCCAAGATCGGACGCAGAGAATCGCCCTTTTTGGGGACCACAAAATAGATGGAGTAACGACCGGCGCCTCCTTCCAAGAGAGGAACCGGGACCACCGCTCCCAGTGCTAACAACCGAGCCAGGGTCATGCGGATGTCCCGCGTCTTTTGTTCGCCCCTGCTGGGCGACCGAACAAAGGCATCCGGAAGCGGGGATGCAAATTCTAGAGCATAACCCTCTTCTATAATCTGTAGCACCCAGCGATCTGACGTACTTTGGGCCCAAGACGGAAGAAAGTCGTGCAAACGACCCCCGATAATCGGGCCTCCCTCCAGAGCCCGCCTCGCGTCATTGCGGCTTGCGCCCAAAGGAAGACGCCGAGGGAGAGGCGGCTCCGGAGAAGCCTCTGCCGGCCCCTCTGAAACCACGAAATCCCTGATTACGGGCTCCAAACCGGCCCCGCTGCGAGGCCCACAGGCGGGAGGACCGAAACCTGCGCTGATCCCGAAAGGACCCCCGCGCCGAGGTGGAGGACCTGTTGGCCCTTGGCCTATCCTCCGGAAGCCGGCCCCCCTTGGACTCACCGAGCTCCTTTACCAGTTTCTCGAGAGCCTCCCCAAATAACAATCTGCCCTTAAAGGGCAGTTTACCGAGGCGGGACTTGGAAGAACCGTCAGCCGCCCAGTTGCGCAACCATAGGGACCGGCGCGCTGCCACCGCGGACGCCATACTATTAGCCAATGCGCGGATTAAACCATAAAACAGATCCGCCAAGTAGGCCGAGCCGGACTCCAGCCGGGTAACCTCCAACAGGCCTTGCTGGTCTAAGCCGGGGCTCGAGCGCAAGCGCTGCGACCACCGCAGACACGCCCAAGCCACCCAAGCCCCGCAAATAGAGGCTTGCAATGACACGGCATCCGTATCGAAGGTTAGCTTCAGCAAATTATCAATCTTCTTATCCTGCCCGTCCTTGAGGGCCGCCGCCCCCTCAACCGGGATGGTGGTTTTCTTGGTCACCGCGGAAACCGCCGCATCCACTCGCGGAGACTTAAACAAGTCCCTATCCTTGTCGGCGAGGGGATAAAGCCGATTCATGGTCCGAATCCCCTTCAAACCGGATTCCGGGTGCTCCCACTCCGCCTGTATCATCTGTTCCACCATGCGGTGGACGGGAAAAACCACCTGGGCATCCCTGACGGCCTGAATGAGAGGATCCTCCAGACCCTCTTCCTCCAGGGACCGCACTGCCGAAAGGTTAAGTGCCTGAAGGGACTCCGTAACCAGAGGAACCAGCTCATCCTTCCGAAACACCCGAATGATCCGAGCCTGATCCTCCGGCTCGGGGATCTCCCCATCCTCCAATTCCTCCGCTTCAGTCTCAGGATCGCCCTCCGCCTCGGACTCCAGAAGCCCCAGGGCGTCCTGCTCCTGATCCCCCAACCGGAGCCGCTTGACCCCGGGTGGAGAGGAGCGCTGAGCCACCCCAGTGACCCCGAGGGGAGAGAGGGGGGCCCAACCTCCGGCCACTGACCGGACCTGCTCAAGTGGAAAGCCTGATGCATGAGGAGAACAAAATCAGGGGAGAATTCCATAGGTGGGACAACTGTAGCCGCCTGCTGCAGCGCAGCCACCGACCCAGACTGAGGGATGCTCGGAGAAAGAATACTGTCCCCTGAAGTAGAAGCATCCCCAGGGGTAGCCTGCTCCTGAACATTCACAGATTGCTCTATCTCTGCGGGCACTGCAGCACAGCCCCTGCAGATGCCAGAGTCAGTCCCTGCCGCTCTGCGGGACCCACAAATCACACATTGGGGTATGGAAGCCATCCCAAGGCCACCTCCGCCCAACGGGATAGAATGGAACAGTCACAGGGAAACCCACAGCCCAGGGGCAATCCTATGCAAATCAGCCCCGGATTAAAATTAAAACTTTTTTTTTTTTTTTTTTTTACAAGAAATAAAATACTCCCCAGACTCCCTGGGGTGCCCTGAGCAAAATCGCCAGCAAAAGGGACCCCAAAAAACGCTAGGGGAACCTGCACAAGTGATCAAAAGTGCCTTAAAAGCACACTTTAAAAATCCAAAATGGCCGCCGCACTGTTTCACACCCGCGGTAAAAAACGGCGCGAAAATACAACGGCAACCAAATAATATGGAAAATAAATAAAACGACCCTGTAATGCAGGGCAAACGACCAATTTGAAGAAAAATTGCCAAATGGGCTCAGGAGAGCCTACAGAAACGCTGGCAGCTCTGACAGAGCACTGCTCACAAATAAAGAAGTGAAAACTCCTACCAGCTCAGGAACAGCAAGGACACAGTCAACATCTCCCAGTGCCAGTCACTGCTGTATCAGGTATGGCAATTCCCCGTACTGTCCAGGGGAAGCTCACCCAGGGCTGTTAAAATTTGCCAGGCAGGAAGGCAGGAGCCTGCAGGTCTGACTTCCCCCTAGTCTCCTGTGACAATGCTCCAGGGAGCCAGGCTTCTTTTCCTTTTCCTTTTAAAGATACAGCTAGCTATTAAATAAATAGTAAGTAAATGTCCCAAAAACAAACCCTAAAAGACTAACTAACAAGTGTTGCTCCTGCAAGAGTCACTCAGTGTGCCCAGGAGGACACACTTTTACGTCTTCAAGCTGCAAGAGACTGGACACACTGGGGGGCTTCTGGGAGCTCCTGCTGGATATGTACTACAGAAGATTTGATTGGTCCAGTCTCCAGGCTGCAGTAGAAGGTGCACTACCCGATTGTGGAGGACTAAACTGGATATCCGCACAGGAACAATCCATCTTCAAGGCAAAGCTATTATGTCTCCATGGGAGCCTGCTCTTGCTCAGCCATAATCTGAAGACAGCACCAGCTGACCAATTGCAGAGCCAAAGCTACTGGGCAGCCATTACCCCTACTGCCATTGACTTGGAGGAGATCCTGAGCAAGTCATACAAGACATCTGCCACATACACAGCTGCAGACTCCAAAGCTGCAGTCTTTGGGCTATCTGACAGCTGCTGGACTTTCTGCAAAAGAGCTTGGGCCACCAAGTTTGCACACAATGCTGGTGAAGAGCTTATGATGGAAGCCACAAAGGAATTCTTAAGGAGGGCCTTTACTCTCATATGTTGAGACTTCTATAATGCAGCACTCCTTTCCACTGAAATGGTCATGCACTTTTAAACTGCTGTGATGTGGACATGCCCGCAAGGGAGCCCAAAAGGCAGATCCAACTCACTCTGGGAGACAGGGTACAGCTAATAAAGGACCTCAGGGCCCCTAAGGCCTTGCTTGGAGGTCTCCCAGTGAGGGACTATGAACTGCCATATAAGCTTAGGTAGAGGCAAGTTCAAATACTTGCTAAATTAGGGCCAACTTACAAAGTTTGTATGGAAGCAGGCTCAGCAATATGCAAGGGCCACCATAGCATCCTGAATTAGCTAGGAAGGTCCTCTCTGTGGAACAAGTGGGCCACAGAGGATCCTCACCATTTGGTAGGGAAATCATTCCCACCACTTCTGACTCACCCTCTGGAGGTACTGGGATTCCCCTTTGGGGATTCCTTTTCTGCATCCTAGACAACCCCCAGTAAGGATAAGGCTGCCCCATTGCCATCAGTGACAGAGGTGCTCGAGGGCCCCAGGTCTTCCCATAGGGGAGTCCTGGGCTTCTGGCGCTTGTAAAGGGGACTGTCAAACAGCATCCATGAGCTGTTTCAGAAGCTGCTGCACAAGCTGAGTGTAAGAAGGGCCCCGAGGACCTTCAGGGGTCCACGGACTTGAGGTTGAGGCCACCTTGCCACTCCCTCCTATCTAGAGGGATTAAGCCACTATTCAAGATAGTCGCAGAGCCTTCCAGTGGGAAAAAACAGGGGCAGAGAGGCAGCTGAGCACCAAAAAGGATATTGGGGGATCCCAAACATGCCAAAAAAATATGTCCTGAAGCAATCTTTCAGAACCTGGGGCAAAGCAGTCATGGCAAAAAATCACTAAAGGCTGCAAGCTGTATCACACTGCGATTAAGTACTGCAATGACCACAGATGAAAAAAGGCCTGCCAAAAAAGACTGTCAAACTGTGTCAAAAAAGGAACCTCCAAAGGGGAATCCCAGTACGTCAGGCCTGCTGGGGAAACCCGAGTAGGGCTGCCTTAGCCACCTCTGCAGGCCTGAGAGCTTTATTGCAAGCAAAGAGAGAGCCAAATACTGTCCATTGAATTCAATGGAGAAAGAAAAAAGTGAGAAAAATAAGACAAACTCAGCAACTAGACAAGCAAGAGGGAAGAGAAGCTTGGGCTCAAACTCACCATCCCCCTCAGGGGCCCCATGGGGTCCTCCTGTCTGCTCTCTGGCCCACCAAGCACTAGGAACCCGTGTATAGTAGCGCTGGACACAGACCAAGCTGTCGGCTCAAGGAAAGAGGCATGCCTGAGCTCTGAGCAAACATTGAGCCTACTGGTCTCAAGCACACAAGCCACAGGACTGTAGTCTGGGCCAAGGAAAACAGGTCTATCTGCACAGCTGCACCAGTCCACACACCTTGCCACCTGCTAAAGACAGATAAACACTTCTATATACACCAAGTGATGACATGTTCATGTTTGCCTCCACCTGCTAGCAGGGGAGCATAACTCACTTCTTTGGAGTAGTCTAGCAGGATGATAAGGAAGCATTATTTTGCACCTGTCCACACTGAATTTCATTTGTCATTTAGATTCCCATTTTTTTCAGTTTGCTTCCTATCAATGCAAATTCACAATAAGACATTCTCTCCTACACATACAGTGCAATTTCTATATCTTAATTTTGTGGTTAACACTGTATGCTAACAATCAGTTGTACACTGTATGATTTATGTGAAGAATACACGAAAAAAGAATGACAAAGTAAGAACTTAAAGTAAGAAACTAGGGGTGGCTGCTGGAGAGTAGAGCTTGGTTGGTTTGCTTGACCTCTCAACTAAAAACGTGTTCTGTTGCCCCTGTGCACAAGTGAATGCTAAGCTGGGTACACAGCTCAGTACTCCTTAATACACTGGCTTCATGCACAGGCAAAGATGTAACCAAGCATTTTAACACCTGGGACAGGCAAACACATTTGTAACGTCACCCCTATACTGAACCCATGGCTCTTTCCCTCCACCCTCTTCCTTTCCCCCAAAACTGGATGGTAGAAGGAGAGTTATACGCTTAATATATGCTTGCATTTCAGTTATTTTAACATCCCAAAGAGGCTTTGTACTATGGGCAACTGTGCCTCTCGCCCGTCCTTGTGCAAGGTGAAAGCAAAACTGCTGTAAGCAATAGCTCACATTCTGTTAAAATCACTGATGGTTTATATCCTATGGCACAACACCACCAGAAGGACTGATGTTGAATTTCAGTTTGATTTCTCAAACTTATGTTTTTTTTGTCGAGAAGCAGTTACATCCTAGCAAAAAGAATGTGTTATCTAAACCAGTGTTTCTCAACCCAGTCCTCTGGTACCTCTAAGCCAGTCGAGTTTACAGGATATGCACAAGGAACATGCATGAGATAGATAGATCTGCATAAAAGGGGAGAGTGCATGCAAAACTCTCTCATACATCCTTTGGATATCCTCAAAACCCAACTGGCCTAAGGGGCTACTAGAAGACTGGGTTGAGAACCACTGATCTAGGCCAGATGGGTTTTAAGGATATCCACAATGAATATGCATAAGATGATCCGCGTACAATGGAAGCAGTGCATGCGGATTTATCTTATGCATATTCATTGTGGATATCCTGAAAACCTGACTAGCCTGGAGGTGCCAGAGAACTGGGTTGAGAACCAATGATCTAAACTATACTGTTATTCAATGCAATCACATTTCCAGGGTTATTTTTAAAAGCATCACTTCAGTATGAAGGCCTTGGACAAGAATAAGTTATCGTGCTATCTGTGGCTGCATAGCATGCACTCTCCTTCAGAAGAAGGCAACGACAATTTTTTGCTTTGCTTTATAGAAATTGCTTTAATGAACCAGCATTTGAAGGAGCTGAAATTGGCCATTAAAAGACAAAGGGCATTCAGAGGTGAAGCTGTAAAGTTACAGAACAGTGGTTCTCAACCCAGACCTCTAGGACCCCCAGGCCAGTCAGTTTCTCAGGATATCCACAATGAAAATGTATGAGATAGATCTGCATACAATGTACATGCAGATCTATCTCATGCATATTCATTGTGGATATCCTGAAAACCTGACTGGTCTGGGGATCGCAGAGGACTGGGTTGAGAACCACTGTTGTAAAATAAGTATCTAACAGATATTCATCCGTTTCAAGATTATTTAACTTTCAAACAAAGATTGAAAACTTCTTTCAAAAGGCTTTTAATACGGATTAAATGACCATCATGTACAAGCATGCAAAGAGTTTGTGTTGTAGCTTCAAGAATGTTTTGAGTTCTCTCCTAGTGTCATTTTAGTTTAAGTATGTTTGTCTAGGCTAGGGCAGGCTAATGCCTAAACAGGAATAATGATTGTTTATGTGTTTTAAATGTCTGTAGAGACCTCTAGTGGCTCCACCAGGTGTAGGAAGTGATGGTTTCTAAAACTGAACTTTCCAGATTTGGGAGTCTCCACACTAGTGCAAGGTAATAGTAGAAACAGGTAGGGAATTACAAGCCTATAAACTGTGCAGCCCAAGGGCAGATTTCTGATTAACTAAGCCCATAACCTAATAACTGAGTAAGGAGTATGAGGCACAGATGAAGAGAGAAATCAGAAGCTTGTTTGGACCCAGGAGGCCTAGGTCCTAGAAGAGAGCAATGCCTGAGATCTGAGTCTGAATTCTATCCCCTCTTCCAAAGCTATCTGACGGGTATATGATAGGGTTGCCAACTGGCTCCAGACGCGCTTGGGAGGCTTGATCTGGTCCTGGGTTTACCCCATTGCATGCGGGGATTTTGTCTTGCTTTTCTTATGGAGTGCAATAGGGAACTCAGAAGTACATATCCATGCATGCAATGGTGTAAATCCAGGACTGGATCAACCCTAGTGTAGGAGAAGACTAAAGTTCCCCTGATATGGAAGTCTCAATGTTGCAGCCAAGTAGCTGAAAAAGCTCTAATTCTCTCACTCACCCACAGAAGGAAACTCAGACAGGCTGGAATGCAAACAGGATCTTTTAATGTGCGCACAGGCCCAGACAGAGAGCCGGTACCCTCCAACAAAAAATCTGAGCCCCAAAGGACGTCCTACAATGTCTTATATACAGTACAATTTTAAACTCATTCTACAATCTCATTCGTCTCAGGTATTTTCTGTCCACCAATCAGTAGCCCCTGGGGAAGGTGCCTGGGTGACCTGCCCGAACCGGTATGCTCTGGTCTGCTGATTTCTGGGCAAGGGGGTATTGTGCTCAGACCTGGAGTGGGGGAAGGGTGCCTACTGAAATCTTTATGTCTTCTCTTAGCAAGCTGATCACCTATGTAAGAACCTCATGGCTGGGGGAGGGTTACCCACAGCTAAACCTTATGGCTGCCTCATCAAGAGCTGGCCCTTGAAGGCAGAAGCATAGGGGCCGAAGAAGTGTCATTTCTCTGCATAGAGGTGCAAGCAAGGGTGAACAGAAATGTGACTTAATGTTTTATTCTATGCCATCTTTTATTATCTTTCCACTGTGTCACCCATTTAAAGCCTTTAAGTAAATTTTGTTTGGGTTGAGAACAAAACTTGGACTAGACTATGTAACTGTCAAGTGGATGTTCTGCTGCATGGGGCAAGTGGCCTTCCAGGCTTAGCTGAACCTGACCTTTGAATTCTGCATCAGAAGAGCTGTAACTCAAGACTTTCCACCTTCCCTGAAGTATTTACCCATGATTTTTCCACATAGGGAGCATGTAAAGGGTAATAGACTGTGGGTGGCCACATACGAGTTTGTTTTAGATTGTTTTATGTTTGATCTTTTGTAATCAACCTTAAGCACTTACATAGTAATATACATAGTATATGACGGCAGATAAAGTCCAGTATGGTCCATCTAGTCTGCCAGCAAGGCGGCAAGAGTAGGTAAATCTGCGCTCCGTGTGGGTCACCCCTCCCCATGCCGTTGTTTAGGGATGTACCCACCACTCCATGTAGGTCATCCCTAGTTGCTGAGATATGAGAGATAGTTATGTTTATTTTGATTTTATCTTGTTGCTATAAAAGGGATCCACTGTGTCTGTCCCATGCCATTTTGAATTCTGTCACTGTATTTGCCCCCACCACTTCCATCGGGGGGGGGGGGGCATTCCAAGCATCCACCACGCTTTCGGTGAAAAAGTATTTCCTGACATTGCCTTTCAGTTAACCCTCTTGCAGCTTCATGTTATATACCCTCTAGTTTTGCAGCTTCCCCATCTTTGGAAGAGGTTTGTCCATTAATATTCTAAGTATTTAAAGGTCTGAATCATATCTCCCTGTCCTTCCTCTCCTCCAGAGTGTACATATTTAGGTTTTCAAGTCTCTTCTCATAAGCCTTTTGACACAGGCTCCAAATCATTTTGGTCGCCTTTCTCTGAACTGTTTCCAGTCTTTTTATGTTCTTTGAGAGATATGGTCTCCAAAACTGAACACAATACTCCAAGTGAGGCTTCACCAACAACTTGTACAGGGGTATTAATATCTCCTTTCTGCTGGTTAGTCCTCTCTGTATGCAGCCCAGCATCCTTCTGGTTTTGGCTACTGCCTTGTGGCATTGTTTCACCACCTGGAGATCTTCAGAAACAATCACTCCGAGTCCTCCTGGTCCGTGCACACCAACCTCTCGCCCCCTATCGCATACAATTCTCTTGGATTCAACTTGATTGTTGAATGAGAAAAAAATACAAATAAACACTGAGTTTATGATATCATGGCCTTTATTTTGCAAGTCAGGGAGCCTCGGTAGAATGCCCACTTAACTCCAAATAGTGTTATCCTTAAAATAGAGGGGGGGGGGGGGGACTGTAGTAATTAGACTTTGCCGTTGATGCTGTAGTTACCACACTGCTGACATCACTTCCTGTTCCAGAGCACCAGTGGACCAATTGTTCTGATCCATGTGGTGGTGGAGAAAGACACCTCAGATATAATGGTGAAGGTCTAATGAAGTTCCTCTCCTGCTCTTCTATCTTGGATGAGAGACCGTTCTGGAAGATTCATCCTGGGACCTGCACCCCCCTTTATGGCCAGTCTTAACTCCAACTAAGTCAATTAGGCTGATCTACTCCTGGTTTTGCTCTATTACATACATAAATGTATTGTTCTGATTTTCTTAAGAAAAATATGTATGTATATATTGGACACATGATAACACAGAAGAGGGTTGAATTGATCCAGGTTTGAAACCTGTGAGTGGTAATACCAATGCTTCATTCCTAGCTAGTATCCATTTGCCTATCTTTTATTTTATTTATTTAATGTTTTTTATACCACTTTATCATTTCAGTCAAAGCAGTTTACATTGTAACTTAAACTTGGTAATGCACATTAAACAAGGACATCAATAACTTGAGGCAATGGAGGGTTACGTGATTTGCCCAAGGTCACAAGAAGTGCAAGTGGGAATCAAACCCTGTCTTTTTTTGTTCCCAAGCTAGTGCTCTTACCATTAGGCTACCCCAGCCTTATAGAAACATAGAAACATGATGACAAAAAAAGACCGCATGGCCTATCTAGTCTGTCCTTCCATATCAACAACTACAACAGTCCCCTTTTTACCTTTAGAGATCCTCTGTGTTTGTCCCATGCTTTTTTAAATTCATTTACTGTCCTCATCTCTACCACCGCCACTGGGAGACTATTCCACGGATCCACCACTCTTTCCATAAAGAAATATTTCCGCATATCACTCCTGAATCTATTTCCCTTCACCCTCATCCCATGTCCCCTTGTAGCAGAACTTGCTTTCAGTTGAAAGAGGCTCTCTCCCTGAACGTTTATGCCATGGAGGTATTTAAACATTTCAATCATATCACCTCTATCCCACCTTTCCTCTAAGGTGTACATATTAAGATCCCTAAGTCTGTCCTCATATGCTTTATAATGAAGACCACTAATCATCTTAGTAGCCACCCTCTGCACCGACTCCATCCTGTTCACATTTATAATCCAATCAGTTTTTAAAATCTATCTAAAATGTAGAGTATACCTCATTTTTACTTACTTCAGACTTGTATAAGAAATGACTTAGCATTTAGTCTGCTGAGTTTCTTTAAGAAATGTAACTATTAATAGAGGAACAGATTTATAGGTGGATGTGATCGTCCAAGAAGGAGAGGAGAAGGAACTCAATTGTAACATCAGACCTATGAATCCATGCTTCGGACTATCTGATTGACCTGTGGTGAGTTGATCTGAATTCCAAGGTGCCAGCAGAAACAACAGACATCCTGCCGTTCCTGGTAGCTGAAAGTCCAGTATACTGAACTGGAATAATATGGGCTGTTAATGCATGATAATGACTCATACTAATTAAAATTATCATACATTTAAGTTCTGGCATGAATATGCCCAATGAAAAATAAAACAACCTATATTCACTGAGCTGTAGTTATTTTTCTTGTGCTAACATTTCTGCATTATTCAGTTTTGCAGACTCAAGTTAAAAGCTTATTTACAAATTATCCACCTGTATACCTAATTCTGCATAGATTTTGTACCGTTTTCAAAAGTGAAATAAGCTCTGACAATCGCAATTGGAACATGTGCATTATTTGATAATCTATTGCATGTAAATGCTTTTGTCAAGTGCAGTGCACATAGCTATACTGATTTGTAGGAATGAGCAAAAGGAGCTGCCCCTTGGGGTGGAAAGGACAAAGATGCCTAATACCCAAGGGTGGGCTAGCAGGAAGTGAAAAACAAGAAAGAGTGCAGCTCTTCTACTATCTGGGTTGCGTTGGTTTGGTGGGGTGGGGTGGGGTGGGGCAAGCAGAAGAATGGGAATTACTGTACAATGGAAGGAAAAGAAGAGGAGAGACGCGAGGCAGGGTGGAAATATATTGTTTGCTCTAGTTGCTTAAATGACTAGTCAAAGCTCTAGTTTCCACGGTTAACAATTAGGTAGCTACTAGCAACAGAAGGAAGATGATATTGCTAGTACATCAGAGCCCAGGTCAGTGTTTCTGCCCCCAGCCTTACCAAATAAAAACCCCTTCCAGTCTAGCTTTGAACCTTCTCATATCATATAGGTCTGAAATCAAATAAAGTTCCTTTACTCCCCACACATTATATATTAAACAATAGGAGACAACTTTCTAAAATGATTTGGAGTGTTAAATTCAACTCAAATTAGCTCTCCCTCAAGGGTAACTGTTCAGCCTGTGGGGATCCAATCTCCTGTGGGCAGACAGGAGTGTACTCTTCTGCACACACGAGATGGGATCCCTATGGGCAGACAGTTTGCATCCAGGCTGCGATTGGCAGGGAAATTTTAGTAGGGCCAGGGCCTGCGTGGCCCACCCCATTCTGACGCCTATGCTCTCCCTGGACATTGTGTAAGATGATGCTCAAGCTCCCACTGCACCTACAAAGCTGACACAAGAGATGGGGGAACCACCAGCCCATAAGAAAATCTTTAGCTGCTCCCATCTGCAATTAAATGCTTGCACAACAAGAACAGAGCTTCTGAAAGGATACTGATGGAGTGAAGACAACGAAGGTCATTGTAAAAGCCTTAATTGTGATTTGGATGTCCAAAAATGTGAATGCAGACTCCAAATCATGGAGATGTCCCTGGAGCTATGTATTTTACAAATGGCTTTTAAAGATGTCTCCAGTACGGGGATAACTAAGTAGGCAGGAGCATGGCAGAGGAATGTCTGGAACGATGCAATGGACTCATATGTCCTTGTTCAATTTCAGAAACATTGGTGACATCTGCAACCCCATCCAAGTTTAGACCTGCTCCAGGCATGAATAGGCACTGGGAAAATGCTTGTTTTGGCTATAAAACATCTGGAGGGTGAAGAGAACATGCCATGCCACCATCCCCAGTACTTTCCCATGTCAGAATGATAGCAGCAGTAGGATTCAAACACTGGCTTCCCTAGCCCTAGGAAACACAAAAGGAGCAGGGGCTCCTGCAAACTGTCCAAGCAAACACAAAAAGCAGGAGACGTGGGGTGGATAGGCAACTTGTTTATTGAAGACAAAACCCCAACGCGTTTCGGCAACGCCTTCCTCAGGGGGGATATCACTTAAATAACAAATAAACAAAACACATAAATATAAATAAAAACAATAAAAAAGCATTTAAAACAGTCAAAGCAATAAAAACAGATGGCATATTGAGAAAACAATAATGCAAAAAGGACTTATGGGCTAATCCAAAAATAACACTATGCAACCACATAAATATAAATAAATAAATACATCAGTCAAAATAATAGTCAAAACAAAGTAAAAACAGAAACACAGGGCTGAGAACCACAGAAATAAAACTTAAAATCCAATGTGCTCTAAAAGGAGTCACTAACAGTAGAAACTATATTGTACCACAAAATAGCTATACATAATGTTATACAAATTGTTATAGTAAAAGAAGAGGTGACAGATAATAGAAATATAAATAAGTAAATAAGTAAAATGAGAGTACTCAATAATTAAAAGAAAACAAGACCAACAAATAAGACTGAATGCTTAAAATTTAGTGTAAGTAAAACACTAAGGCAAAGAAAACCATGTAAAGCAATAACAAGCCATACTAAAACTGGACTAAATATAAAACAGGAGTAATTATAGCATACTGTTAAATGGTACATGTACTAAACGCTACAAATAAATTACATAAAAGCAAAATTATGAAACACTAAAAAATGCTGTGCACAGTGCAACCTAGGTAAAAAACAGTATGGATAACTGGTAGATGTTAATTAACAGCAGTGTTGCATAACCATAAAATATCAAGTCGTGAGATGTACAATGTAGCTTGAAGCTTAGGGCACTCACCTAATTCAAGCGCGTGAATGGCATGTACTTTAGCGATATAAACTCTGCAGAAATGGTAAGAATAAAAAACACTGAAACAGGAGTGAAAAATGAGGTCCATGCATGAAGACACCAAAGTAAATATGAAACATGATTATGTAATTTTGAGGAGCAATATGGATAACTGGTGGATGTTGAAAAAGAGCATGTGGTGTCACCGTAAGATAACAATGAATGAGATGTACAATGTAGCTAAAAGCCTAGGGCACTCACCTAATCCAAGCACGTGAATGGTATATGCTTTAGCGACATAAATCTACAGGAATTGTAGAGGTAAAAGCACTGAAACAGCAATAGAGAAATATATGAAATAATCAAACCTTGATAACAAAGCATAAAAACAACGTGAATGTCAACTATAACTGTGTAATATTAAAGGACTGAAAGCGATCAGAAGACGGCTTGTGCGGTAGAAAATAGATAAATAAAACATAAGATCTGTATTAAAGGAAAGAGATGCAACTTAAACTTTGCTGAAACAAAGAGAAATAGATACGAAATCGTAGAAATCATACCATATAAATTCAGCTACATCAACAAGTCTCATGTCCAAGGAGCACTGTGTGCAGTGAAAGGAAAACTGAGATCAGACTGACTGCTTAAAAACGCCGACTTTCGCGCCAAATAGAAGGTAACCCGATCTGAGGGGAGGAGTTGGTAAGGACAATGTTCGTGCAGGCAAGCTGTCACTCATGAGGTCCAGTATACTGAAGGAGCTCAGGTTCTGGCAGGGCCTTTAAAGGATGTTTTCAAAAGAGCCCTGGAGACTAGAAAGGTTCTGCAGGACTGGAGAAGGACTAATATGGTACCTCTTCACAAAAGTGGTAATAGGGAAGAGGTGACAAACTATTGGCCGGTAAGCCTTACCTTGTGGTGGGGAAAGTAATGGAGGCACTCTTGAAAGAAAGAACGTGGACTTTTTGGAAACCAATGGATTGCATGATCCGAGGCAACATGATTGAGTTTTTTTAACTGGGTGACCAGAGAACTAGATCAAGGGCATGCGATGGATGTGATATACCTAGATTTCAGCAAAGCCTTTGATACTGTTCCTCACAGGAGGCTTATCAATAAACGGAACATTCTGGGGATAGATCCCAAGGTGCTGAAATGGATCAGAAATTGGTTGACTGACAGACGACAAAAGGTGGTGGTAAATGGAACTCACTCAAAAGATAGGAACGTGCTTAGTGGTGGGCCTCAGGGATCGGTCCTGGGACAGATATTGTTTAATTAATTAATTTGCACTTATATATTGCCTTTCCGGAATCAAAGCGGTTTACAATGAACTCAAAAACAGAATTACATCCAACAAAACATTACATAGAACTGTGCTAACAAGGTGTGCCAGAGAATTAGATGAACAGTTTAATGTATTTGTGAGTGATATTGCGGAAGGACTGAATGGAAAAATCTGTCTTTTTCCAGATGACTAAAAAATTTGCAACAGAATGCACACTTCTGAGGGCGAGGACAACATGAGGAAAGATCTAAAAACACTGGAAGAATGGTCTAATGCTTGGCAGTTAAGATTTAATGCGAGGAAGTGCAGAGTCATGCACTTGGGATGCAGATATCCAAAGGAATCGTATGTGATAGGGTGAAAGAATTTGGTGTGCACGGACCAGGAGGACTCAGAGTGATTGTTTCTGAGGATCTCCAGGTGGTGAAACAATGCCATAAGGCAGTAGCCAAAACCAGAAGGATGCTGGGCTGCATACAGAGAGGACTAACCAGCAGAAAGGAGGTATTAATGCCCCTGTACAAGTTGTTGGTGAAGCCTCACTTGGAGTATTGTGTTCAGTTTTGGAGACCATATCTCACAAAGGATATAAAAAGACTGGGAATGGTTTAGAGGAAGGGGACCAAAATGATTTGGAGCTTGTGCCAGAAGATATAAGAAGAGATGAAGACCTAAATATGTATACCCTGGAGGAAAGGAGACACAGGGGAAACATGATACAGACCTTTAACCCTTTCGCGTCCACATAATTGTTTTGTAACTGACATTTTTTTGTTTTTTTTATTATGATTTGAGCTAAATGATGCAGAATATAAAGTTTTGTTGAAAAAATTGTATTTCTAAGAAACAATATTTACTGTTGCCATATGGCAACTACGGTCCTTAATGGCTGAAAATTAAAAACAGTTTTGGCATCAATTTCATTTACTGCTGGGTGTGATAGTTTAAATAACATTTTTTTTCAGATGTCAAGCACAGATACACATCACATTTCACACACAGTGTGCGGATTTTTGGAAATATAGAATTTGGTGAAAAATTTTGGGGAAAATTTGAAGGTTGCCATATGGCAACAACAGCCATGAAAGGGTTAAATAAATACTTAAAGAGTATCAATGGACAAACCTTTTTCAAAGAAGGGGAAGCTATAAAACTATAGGGCATATGATGAAGCTGCAAGGTGGTAAACTTAAAAGCAACATCAGGAAATACTTTTTTACTGGAAGGGTGGTGGATGCTTGGCATGCCCTCCCGATGGAAGTGGTGGGGGGCAAATACAGTGACGCAATTCAGGACGGCACGGGGCAGACACGGTGGATCCCTTTACAGCAAGAAGATAAAATCAAAATAAACCTAAATATATCTTTTAATAGAGGGGAGCTGACCTGAACCAAGCAGCAAGTACAACCTTAAACACAGGCATAGAGGGAAGTGACCTGGGGAGCTGCAGTTACAACCCCTCTAGCCACCTTACTGGGCCGACTAGATGGACCCAACTGGGCTTTATCTGCTGTCATATACTGTGTTACTATTTTAGCAGTCCCAGATTTACTCACCAAAAATCTGGTAACCTCCCTCTAGAAGGGACTCCAGCTGATACCACACAAATACTAGGAGCAGTAGAGGGAGACATTGTACCCAACGCTCCCTGGCTTACAGGTGCGGGCCACGATTCATTCATTTTCACTTCTAGTCATCACGGCTCCATACGGGTAGCCGCTGTCAGAATGGCAAAACTAACTCATTCGGAGGCAGGGGCAATTGAGCGCCGCCGACACTAACTTCCTGGAGGACGGCGAATCGGCGGCACTTCCGGCCTGGGAATGGTACGGTCCGCAGCGGCGGTTGCCGCGGTAACGCTGGGCGGGAGAGGTGGGGCCGTTTCCATGGCAACGACGGCGCGCGAGCCCTGTGTGAGTCAGTGACAGCGGCAGGTGGGTGGGAGGCGTAAGGTTTGTGTAGCGCTGCAGGGCAGGCCGTCAACTCGGGTCACCCAGAGAGGGGGCTAGTTTGGAGGCGCCTCTTCCGTCCGGCCTCTGGGTCGAGCAGCAACCGTCCGGGACGGGTTCGCCCGCTCGCTCCCCCTTCCTCTCCACGGTTGGGCGGCGCTGGCGGTCCCTAAGCGGCCTGGCACCTGCGGGTGATTGGTCGCAGGCTCCGCCAATGTACGGATAATGGACGTCCGATTGTCGGGGCAGGGCCGGTACTGAAAATCTCTTGTTGCAACAGTTAAGGATGAAACGTTTCGTGGAGGTGGTCGGCGCTAAAATTGGACGCTCAGTTTACCAATGAATGGAAGGTAAAGGATAAAGAGTGTTTCTCACTTCTAGAGTTATCTATGTAACTTGGGCGTGGAGTGGACAGCCTCCAGAGATCTAGTGATATCCCCCTTTTTGTGCTGTTCCTCCCCCCCCCCCCCCACCTTGAGTCTCCCTAGAGCGCAAAGCAGCTCCAGTATTCTTCACTGGGGATACGGGCAACAGGACAAGGGGTTTTGAAAAGCAAAACTATTTTGTGTTCAGAAATTCATGTTTTACGAGCTTGATTGAGGCAAGCTTTTGCTGCTGCTCCTTCTCCTTTGCACTCACTCTATCATGAAACTCCAAGGATGTGCAGTAGCCCCCTGTCATGTTTCTATATCTATATATAAGGAGGGCAGTTTCCAAAAGCTAGTGAGCTATTTGAAAATTGTCCATCTTTCCTTTGGGTAAAAGAATAGGCTGCTAGTTCTTTTGAGTTTTTGTGACAGTCTGGATTGTCGTTTTTCTTTGACTGCTACTGCACTTGGCTGCCTTCCAGGAAGTTGCTGCCTTAGATGACCATCTAGTGTTGCCTAATTGTTAACTGGTACTGGCGAGACTTTTCATTTAAAATGTTATTTTTTTCTAAGAGTATATAGCTGATTTATTAAGTTTTTCCCTGTTTTGGGGACAATTTTTCTGGGCATGGGGTACATTAGTTACTGTGCTTGTGTGTTAATGAATGTACAATAAGAATCACTTTTGCGTGTTAATCAATATGTGCAGTTGTTACCATGATTTTCTAGCCTGCTATATAATGCATCTATTTTAACTAGAACCGGCCCAATGGCATCTGACACCCTAGGCAAACCTTCAGTTATGTACCCCCCTCCCGCCATAGTCCTGCATTTCCCCTTCCCTACGACCCCCCAATGTAGCATTTCCCCTTACTTGCCTTACGCACCCCCCTTAATGTCCATCATCTCCCTCCCCTTCTTTTGGCGCTCCAAGTGTATAGCATTTCCCTGTCCCTTCTCTGACATCAACCCCCCTATAATCTAGCATTACTTCTTCCCTATTCCCTCCCTATTCCCCTGTGATTGCTGCCCCCTCTGCTCCTCTTTTTCATCAGCTCTCATGCCTAGCTTTTTGTCTTGATGTCCCACCTTCCCCTCCCTCTCCTCCTCTTCTCTCCCTTCCCCCGGTGTGTCTACAACTTGCACTGGTAAACTGCCGCTCTGTCCGCTCCAAATCTCTCCTGGTTCATGACTTGATCATAGCACATAATCTAGATATCCTTTTCTTAACCGAAACTTGGTTGAAAGAAGGGGATGAGCCCTTCCTAAACCGTTGTCTCCCGCCTGGTTACTCCTTCTTTTCCACGTCCCGCCGGGGCGGGTGTGGCCATTCTCTACCGTTCTTCCCTCTGCCTTTCTGAACTTGTCTCTTCTCCCTCCTTGCTTTACCCTGAGACCTTGCTTGTAAAATTAAATTCTTCTATCACTCCATACCATTTTCTTCTTATTTACGCCCCACCCTCTCTCTCTACTACCTCCTGGGATTCTCTACTGGCCACTATAGCCGAGGCCACTCTGCTTTATCCCCATCTTCTTATATTAGGGGATTTTAATGTGCACGCTGATTCCCCTTCCTCGGCAAGGGATTCCTCTTTTCTTACCTTTCTCTCTGACCTCTCTCTTCACCAATCTGTTTCTTTCCCTACTCACGCTTCTGGTCATTCCCTTGATCTTCTTATTACCTCTGCCTCCTTTCCTCTTCTTTCTTCATCATTGTCCTCTTTTCCCCTCCCCTGGTCAGACCACCATTGCCTATTGTTTTCTGCCCCTGCTCCCCCTCTGACCTCCTCTACCCTTCCAGACCCCCACTCTGCACTATCACTTACTCGGAAAATCACTGCGGACACTCTTTTACAATTCCCGTCCTCTGCCACTCTGTTTCCCTCCAACTTTGGCTCTCTTCCTGTGGACGATCAGGCTCATTGTTGGAATTCCACCCTCCAATCCGCTCTGAATCTGGTCGCTCCAGTCCGTTCCTGTCCCCGCCCCCCTCACCACCCACACCACCCCTGGTTTCATCCCGGTCTCTTTCTGCACCGTAGATAGATACCTTCGCCGGGCAGAGAGGCTTTGGCGAAAGCGTCCTTCCCCCATCACACTGTCAGATTTTCACCTCTGTCATCAGCACTACCGGTCCCTCCTTCACACTGCAAAACGCGACTACTACTCTAACCTTATTTCCTCCTCTTCCAACTCTTCTCGTCGTCTGTATTCTATTCTGCACTCCCTTACTGCTTCTCACTCTCCCTCCTCTTCCTTCTCTCCTTTTGTTTCTTCCCTTCCCAACCCTTCCTCCCTTGCTACTTTCTTTGTCAATAAGGTCAACTCCCTTTGTCAGTCCTTCCCTTTGTATCCTCCCCCCCTTTCCCCCCCTGCCCCATCCTCTTCCCCACCCCCTCCTTCCCTATCCCAATCTGCCCCTACGTTATCTCATCTTTGGTCCTCTTTCGCATTGATCACTCCCTCTGTTCTTCAGGAAACATTCCTCTCTCTTCGCAAAACCACCTGCTCAGCTGATCCTGTCCCATCTTCCTGGCTTCTCGAACCCTCACTAGCTCTCTCTCCCTATATTCTTTCCCTGTTTAATTCTAGTCTGTCTTCTGGCACCTTTCCTACTGGTTGGAAACACGCTATTGTTCGCCCCATTCTAAAATCCCATTCTTCTGATCCCTCTGTGCTTTCTAATTGGCGTCCCGTCTCTAACCTTTCTTTCCTTTCTAAATTCCTTGAGAAACTGGTCTTCACACAACTTTCCTCCCATCTTGAAGCTTCCCTCACTCTTCACCCTCGCCAATCCGGTTTTCGCCCTGCCCATAGCACTGAAACGGTTCTTCTCTCTCTTCTCAACGAACTTCACGCTGCTTATGATCGGGGTCTCTATACACTGGCTGTTTCTCTTGATCTCTCTGCTGCTTTCGACCTAGTGGATCACCGCACCCTCCTCACCCGTCTGCGGGAAGCAGGTCTTTCTGGAACGGTTCTTCAATGGTTTCACTCTTTCCTTTCTTGTCGCTCTTTTTCTGTAGTTTCTGGGTCTTCCTCCTCTGTTCCTACCCCCCTCTCCTGTGGGGTTCCTCAAGGGTCTGTTCTTGCACCACTTCTCTTTAATATCTTCCTAGCACCCCTCACCCTTCTAGTCCAACAGTTTGGTATCTCCGCATACTACTACGCGGATGATATCTTTCTTTTGCTCCGTACTGACCCTATTTCCCCAGATATCACTCCTCTCAACCTCTGTCTTGCTGCTATTGCTACCTGGTTTTCTTCTAATTTTCTGCAGGTGAACCCTTCTAAGTCCCATGCTATCTGGTTCACGTTTGGGGGCCCCTCCCCCACATGTGCCCCTTCTTTTCCCTCACAATCTATTTCTCTTGTTTCTTCACTCCGTTACTTAGGTGTTATGATCCTTGAAAGAAAGAGAAGAATCAAGTATATCTCTTCCATTATCCAATGTTCCTTTTTCTCTCTTAGACAACTTTGTTCCATCCGTCCCTTTCTGTCCTCTTCCGCCCTGGCTACCCTTCTCCTTTCCCTTGTGATGTCCCGTCTCGATTATTGTAATGTTGTCCTTGTTGGTCTACCCAAATCCCAATTGTCTCGTCTTCAACGTATCCAAAACTCAGCTGTCCATCTCCTTGCTCATGCCTCTCGTTTTGATCATGTCACCACCCCGCTTCTTCTTCACTATCATTGGCTGCCTATCTCCTTCCGTGCTCAGTACAAAATCCTCATCCTCACACATAGGGCTGTTCGCACTGGCACCCCCCTTTATCTCGCTGACCAGATACATTTTCGCCCCCCTCCCCGCTTACTCCGTGCCATACACTCTAACCGACTTTCCCTCCCTTCACCTTCCCAGGCTCACCTTGTTTCTACTCGCACTTCTGCCTTCTACTTTCTAGCCCCCAGCCTCTGGAACTCGCTCCCCTCTTCACTTCGTGCAGAGGAGTCTTATCAAACATTTAAATCACAACTCAAAACCCATCTTTTCAGTCTAGCATTTAACCTGCCATCCCCAGCTCCCCCCCTTCCCTCTGCTACCCCCTCCCCCCATTTCCCTGATGTTTAACTATTGCAATGTTGTTCGTTACTTTCTTGCCTTTTCTTTTCTCCTCTCTCCTGTCTGTTTTATTGGCGTTCCTTTTCTTTTTCTCAGCCATTTTTAAACTGTTTTTATAAAAAAAAACTGTTGTTTTAACTTGTATTGTAAACCGCTCAGGTACTATTAGTGTTGGGCGGTATATAAAGTCTAAATAAACGTAAACGTAAACGTCCCCCTTTATCATATGTGGGATGACCCTGTCCCCCTGTTTCTGCTTCCGTCCTACTTCAGCTCTTCTCTCAAGCTGTAGCACTCAGCCTCGCCCTGTCCCCTCTGATAGGAAGTTTGTAGGATGAAGCCAGCCTAGAGCAGGGGTTCTCAATTCCAGTCCTCAGGTTGGGTTTTCAGGATAACCACAATGAATATGTATATGAGAGATTTGCAGACAATGGAGGCAGTGCATGCAAGTCTCTCATGCATATTCATTATGGTTATCCTGAAAACCTGACTGGCTAGGTGTACCCGTGGACTAGGTTGAGAACCCCTGGCCTAGAGAGCATGCTAGAGTTCTGAGACCTGCCTCTGAGTTTACTTGCAGCTGCAGCTCTGGAGAAGAACTGATGTAGGGTGGCAGCAGTGACAATCATGCATTTGGCAAGGGGGATGGGATAGGGAAGGGGTCAGAACAGTTTCTCAAGTGCCACCCTTGACCTTTGCTGCTCTAGGTGGATGCCTAGTTGTGGGGCTGGCCCTGAATTTAACCTGTTAGGACACAACAGCTTAGAGCTGAAAAGAAATCTAGTTCATTCTGAAATAGTATGCTTACTGATGATCCAGTTATACTACTGGGCTTTTTGAGTTTAGTTTCTCACATCTTGTCAATTGGAAGGAAACCAAGTGAGGGGAATTATATATACGTGTTGAAGTATGGCACAATGTTTGTGTTCGGCTAATCATATTATACTCTATTATGTGAAATTCATCATTTGTGTAAAAAAATAATGTACAATGATATTTGGGGTGAGCAGTAAACATAGAAAGAAAGTGTGCCACTGTTATCTTTTCAAAAGGTATCAACTTTGTCCCTTTCTGGTGGGCCCCTACGAGCTAACTTCCATACAGCTTAGTAGAAGTGGGTCTATCTGTTTCAGAGTTTTATATTTTATTTATTTATTTACAGTCTTTTTTTATACCATGCTATTCAACATCAGTGCGGTTTACATGAAACAGAATGACTAGCACAGTGCAGCAAGCTGATCTGTGTTTACAAAGAGCAGGTACTACAACTTGGATAAAACTGGGGTAACTATTTACATCGACACGTTATGTCGTGTCAAAAGTAATCGTAGTCATGGATGGCTTGCGGGGTATGTTGCTGTGGTTGTACTAGATGGGGAGGGGGCTATTGGAGCGCTGTCTTCCGGGTAGTATTTGAGGAAGAGGTGGTGCTTCAATGCCTTCCTAAACTGGGTTAGGTCAGGGATTGCCTGGATGCTGGGTGGTAGGGTGTTCCAGCATCTGGGTGCATAGAATCTGAAAGCCCTTTTTGCTGTTGCATGGGTGCATTGGGTTATTTCCTTCAGGATTACCAGTGTGTTGACTGCTGCAGATCTTCTGGACCTATTGGGGGACATGGTTTGGATAAGCTCTGCTAGTGATGTGGAGGAGAGCCCATTGATGGCCTTGAAAGACAGCAGTAGGGTTTTGAAAGCGAGTCTGCCATGTATAGGGAGCCAGTGGAGGTGCTTCAGGATGGGCGTAACATGATCGCCCCTAGAAGCCCCGTGTAGAACTCTCGCCGCAGCATTCATCGCAAGATGGAGCGGGTTCAGGGTGGATTGTGGGAGCCCTTGTAGGATTGCATTGGCGTAACCAAAGTGCGGTATAATCAACACTTGATAGATTGTCCAGAAGTCGTCCGGCTCGAGTAGGAAGTGTAAGTGCCTGAGTGTTCGGATTTTGTGGTAAATTGCTCTTGCTATGTTGCTTATGTGCACCTTCATGTCCAGTTGTTGGTCTAACGTGACTCCAAGGTATCAGATTGTGGATTTGGTTTGTAGCTCTGCTTCCTTAACCTTTAAGTGGGGTGGCGGGGTGAAGTTTTGATTCCTCGTAATGAAAAGGACCTCTGTTTTCTTGTGCTGTATTCGGAGGTTTTGAGATTCGAGCCAGTTGGATACTGCGTCAGAGCAGTCTGTCAGCGGGGAGAGGTCCAGCTGCTCTGTTGAGAATGGCATGTAGAGCAGTACATCATCTGCATATATCAAGCAGTTGACATTGAATGATCGGATGAGGTTACAGATGGGCTGCATGTATATGTTGAACATCAGGGCGGAGAGGGAGGATCCCTCCATGTATGTTGTATAGGAAAAGTACCAGTTTTACCCCATCCTGTTCATCCCTTCCCAAATCGCCCACCAGCTTTGAAGTGCTGATTTTTAGTCCTTTTTGCATTTAGAATTCAAAATTAGAACTGTAGGGATGTTAGGCACCTCGGGCAATTTCTCTAAATGGGTAAGTTTTACACCTACCATGACAAAATGAACCCTATTTCTAAACCAGAGTATGTGTAGTATGATCCTAAATTTACTGCTAACACTTGGCATAGTACTTGCATTGTATCAGAGTGCTTCTTTCTGGAGTTCATAAGAAGTAAAATGAATAAGCAACTTGTCAAGGTGTGATTGGAAATTTCTCTTAATCAGACATGTGGCTTTGAATACCATGGGAAATATGTCTACAACTTTGTGCCACATTTTCTTAGTCTCTGACTGCATTTCTTGGTACTTGAGGATCCCCCCCTTTGCTCCCCTCAACCCCCCTCTCCCCACAATTCACAGAATAATCTGTTGTTTTCTTTCCTTCACCACTATGCTGCATTATCTTGCATCCAGCTTCTTATCTATTAGAATGGAGTATCCCAGGCTCATCTCAGCAGTAGGGAGTATGAAGAGTTTATGCATTTTGTAATGCTGACTCATGCTTCCTGGTTTATTTTAGTGTTTTCTTTTCTTATTGTTCCTGGTCAGATACATGCCCACTCAGATGATCATGCATCACCTTCCATACCTCAATTAGTAGTGATGATGAACATGAAGCCAAAAGCAATTGCCTTTATTGAAAATATTCTGCTTGGACCCGAGAAAGCAAGTGTTAACACCTAACGTTTTGTTTAGTTTACCCCCTGCCCCAGGGCCCACTAACAGATTTTTATATTTTTTTTGCATGACTTTGCATATAAATATCCATTTATGTATTTCACTAAATTTTGTTTTTAACTATAATGAAATTTCACATTATAGTTTGTAATGTGCGCAATTTATAATTTGTGCAGTTTGTAATTACATTCATAATTGAGTTGTTCAGAGCAGTCCATTTACTTAAGAAGTTTGCAAAATAAGCTAGCAAAAAAGGGTTTAATTTAACAAAAAAGATAACTAACCCTGGTGATCTCACTCCCGTTGGGAACCCCCTACTGAATGTGTTGAGCAGAGCCTGAGAGCCTTTCCCTTTGCAGGTCATGGTCCTTCTAAGAATGAAGGTAACAGTCTCTGCAAATAATGGCAGTATGATGATTTATCTTAAATATCCTTCCTGTTAATCAGCACATACTCTTCAGCACTAACAGAGAACAGTATAAATTGCTGACTTTAAATAAGATGCAAAACAAAACAAATGTCAAATAATGAATTGTAGGAGTATGCTTTTTATTGGATTTAGATTTCTAATGTGCTTTCAAGAGTTATCAGGTAAGGTAATAACTTCCTTGACTCATTTTGTACTGAGCATCCAAGTAAAGTGAAGGTTGGATTATATTGGTGCAAGCCTTGACAAAGATTTTTTGAAGTCTAGAAGCCAGTCTAAAAATGTAGGAGCTGGCTGCCAAGACCTTAGAGTGCCCCCTCACCCCCCCCCCCAAAAAAAAAAACAAGTTTCTTAATCATCCCTCTAGTCCAGTCCAGTGGGTTATGCTCATTCACCAGCAGGGAAAGACTGAGAAACACCAACCTAAAGATCCTATTACTGTCTGTGAGCTAAGGGTACAGGCTATTATTTCTCAGTCTTCAGCAACGTGGTGAGTATTGTCGTCACGCCCCCTTGTGGCCAGGCGATTGCCTAGGGCTGCAGGGGTTGTGACGATTGACCTTTGTTAAAACTTGCCTAAACTCATGTAGTTGTGTCCCCGAAAGGATTATAGCCAAGTGCAAGGTCGCAGGAAAATTTCTTTTATTTTCAGAAATCAGGAATTCCAAAACCAAGTCAATTCTTTAACATGAATTGATTGAAGATAAGGGAAAACAAAACTCAGGATACTTCTCCAAACATAACAATACTCAAGCCATTTATGCAGTCCCTGGCTTGCTGTAGCCTTTAAACTGGCATTCAAGTAAAAACTTTACTTTCAATGATATTCTGTACTTGGTCTTCAGGAGGCGCTGTGCCACCCTCCGTTGTTCCACAGCAGGTGTAGCACAGTTCCTGACTCAATCAAGTGCTTTCACACGTAGTGTAATTCCTTCTCAGTTGTAATACAAACTTTCAGCCTAGCTTTGGCCCAAGCAGCATTAAATGAAACAGCTACTTTTAAAAAGCATGGCTAAAAGTACTGGCTTAAAAAGTCCTGGTAAAAGGAACTTCCTCAGTTCTTTTACCTAATACATGGTAGCTCAGCCATATACATTAACTTCACTCAGCTGGGTTTTTTCTTCACTCAAACCCTCTTTGGTCCTCTTATGTTTCTCTTGCACACATAACACAGCTTATTTCCATATCTGAAATGCTATCTGACTCTCCAGAGACTCCTACCTCCATTTCCTCCACACTTGATTCTGCTGGGTCATTGTTTTCCTGGGTATGCTCTTGGGAAGCCTCCCCAGCCTGCAGAGCCTTCAGTAGTTTTCCCCAGGTACTCTTAACCGTGAGAGAGCTAGCGGGGGAAGGGCAGGGAAAACCCCTTTCCTCTAATAAGCCTTCTAACCTATGTAAAGGGCTCACCTTAGTAGTGCTGGGTTTTCTGCTGATAACGTCCTTACTGGGTAGAGAGTTGAGCCAAGACCCTTTTGAGAATATTTCCTCCTCTGAGGACTCTTCTCCCGAGGTTTCCACAAGCCTTGTCAGCCTTTTACTCCTGGCTCTCACCGGCTTCTGTGCAAGGGATTCCCCTGGACTTCTTGTCCTTCCTTCCTGGAACCCTTGTGTCCTCTGTGTCTGAATTTTCTCTCTCTTTCTCTCCTCCCGAGGAAAGTCTCTTATCTCCTCCTCGTGTCTGTGTCTGTGCTTGCTCTGAGCCTGTCCTCCGTCAGGAAAATCTGCTGTATGAGTGCAGTTTTTCTTCCTAAATGTTTGGGGCTGTCCTATCCCTTCTGACTCCGCCCCCAAACCACTCCCTTCTCCTCCCTCTATCTCCATGGGAACAGGGGGTGTGTTTTGGTCTGCAGTTCTCTTTGAGAAACTTTTCTCTTTCGTATCTGAGTTAACCCTTTCAGAGCCTGCAGTTCTTTGGGTGAAAGAAAAAAAAGGCAGTTTTCCCTTTATTTTTCTGCCCTCAGCAGCTGCTTCTCCACCACAGTATAACCTGTGCTGGCCGGCACTGGTATTGGAATTGGGCCGTAAAATTCAGATAACAGGCCCAAGGTGCAGAACCCGGTGGAGCCGGGTCCCCCCCCCCCCCCTTCCTTCAGCAGGCTCCCTCTTTCCTCCTCCCCAACTCCTGGGAAGGGACCAGAGGTTGAGCGGTGCCTAGTGCTTTAAGTCTTTCTTCGGGGGAGGAGGGAGTAAAAGCGGCTAGGAACGAGTGAATAGCGAGTGGTCTTCGGAAGGTTGCTGCAGGGTAAGTCCTGCACTTGGCGCTGGTAGTGGTGTAGGTCTGCTGCCCAGCCTTCACCAAGGATGTCTCTCTCTCTCTCTCTCTCTCTCTCTCTCTCCCCCTCCTTCCATCACCCCAGGTCTCTTACCATGCCTCCTGCTGGCTTTTCCCTCCACCACGACTCTCTGCAAAGAGCTCAAATCATGCAGTGGAGGAAGTTCCTGCAGAGCTCTCCGTTTTCAAGTCATGGGCTGAACTCTCAAAGTCTTCAAATCCCAGGCATCAGGGAGCAATTTGTAATCCCCATGATAACCTGGCGCTCGTGGTTTTTCCAGCCCTGTATTATTGCACTCTACCTCATTCATTAATTTTAGAGGAAGTTATCCTATATATAAAAATGAATGTCTTGTTTGTTGCAAGTGTGTAGGTGCATAACTGATACAGGATAGCATTGCTAAATGTTATCTTGGGGTGTGATGTTGGTTTGGGATACATGCTGCAATGCACATCTGCAGCATGTGTTCGATGCTGATTTTTGGAACTGGGTGCGGGGAGGTGGATAGTGTGCCTACATGAGGGCAAAGGAGGATGCGGATAGCTGGTATAGATTGGGCAACCCCAGGAAGCTCTGGCTGTAGAAAGATGGAATAGGATGCAGGTGGTGATGGGGCTCCAGTAGTGGTTCTATGAGGGCACGAGTCAGTTTTGTATCCTAATAGGTAGAATGGGAGAGAGAGAGAGAGAGCTATGACTTGCATGGGTTGGTAGGAGTATTGGAATCGGGCTGGAAAGAGGGTAGAGAGGGCTGGGATCGCAGAGAAGAGAGGAAAGATAGGGTTAGAAAGTCCAAAACAAGAGAGAGCTTGGCTTATGGAGGGGAAGTGTAGAGGTTTGGATTTGGAAAGAGGCCTGAAGGATAAGGGTAAAAAGCACGGGGAGGGAGAGAACTGGGGTCAGAGAGAAGGGAGGAGAAAAGGTCTGCTTCAGGAAGGAAGGAGAAGGCTAAGATGGAGAGTGGGCTTTGGAAGAGGAGATGAGATTGCTGGCCCAACCTCGTCTTTCCTTCTTTGACAAGAATGTATGTGTTCCATTGGATGATGGATGCAGGAAAGTGAGGTGGCCAATGAGGGGCTTCAGCAGTGGGCATCGACAGATCATAGGAGGAAATGGGTTTGGGATGGACTGAACAGTATGTTAACATGGGAAAGAAGGCAGTAATTGCTTCCACTGCAATGCAGGGGTGGCCCTTCTACTAGTTGGTTTAAAATATTAAAAAGTATGTGTAATAGTTGACCAGATTGGTGAATAAGCTATGGCTTCTGAAGGCATTGCAAGGCTTTAGAAGTGGATCGCAATAATAAGTGTACATAGGGACACTACATAACGAAATTACATAATAGTTTAGCAAAGCATACCTTTTCTAATAGCTCGGTAAACAATTACAAATACTCAACATCTTGCCCATAATAAAGTTATATGTTTTTATTTAGGTGTGTTTTTGCTTCAGGCAATACAGGTATTGTGAGAGTCAGTCTGTCTCTGTCCATCTGTGCCCATATGCGGATTTGTGCATGCACAGACAAATTTATGCATAGGGAAATGGGAGAAAGTGAAGCTGTGGCAGACATGGAGTCTCATTCCTATCTAACAAGAAAAGGGGTTGAAAGATGTGGGTAAACCTCAATGGGAAGCCCCCTGCCTGCCATTTTAAAAGGAAACCCACAACTGTGAGCAGCACAGGGTGGAGGAATTGCTTACCTGCTGAAGGAGAGGCGAAGGGAGCTGTGAGCAGGGTCAAGTGGGGAGGGGAGGGGAACACAGGGCCACCTTTCTCTCCCTCTCTCCTTCCTTCCTGAATCCCTGCTGCTAAACTCCTTAAAAGAAATGTGAGAGACAGTCCTTCTCTTTATGTTTCCATAGTTCAAGAAAAAATTTGAAGGAAAATCTCTTAGTAAATTCCCTGCTTATCCCTGTTATCCATAAGAGAACAGTGCTGTCTGGGGATACCAAAAGAGGAAGTATGACAGGAAGGGGGGAGGGGAGAAGAGAAAGAGAGACGGTGTGCATAGAGAGATGGGTTTATCCTCATCCCCACTGAACACACACTTGCCTTCTTGTGCACCCAAACAGCCTATCCAGCTACTCATTGCCTTGCAGTCATGTACTTCACCACCTCATTCATGCAGAACATGCATTTGTGGAGTGCTTACTACATATCTTGGTACCATTTGAATTGGTCTTGCCACCTGGGGCATTTCAAACCATTCAGTATGATCATGTGGCTGTATTTCAAGAACCAGTTCTGCTTTTACCCCCTTTATATTTATGGAATAAGGTCTTGTGTACCTTATTTTCCTCCTTCACATTGATAAACCTCTTTGATCAGTTAGGGGTTGTTTTCCAGAAGTATTAGTTGCACATGCTTCATGCTATGTAGCATTGAGAACAAGATTAACTGCTTTGACCCGGTGAAAAGCGGGATATAAATGCAGCTAAATAAATAAATAAGATGGGATGTTAATCTAAAACTATATTGCTGAATTTTGTAGAGGATGAGAATGGAAGAACCTTGTTGAATGATGAAAGTGTGTTCACAAGAAGAGGATAATTTGTATAAGAGAGACGAGTTTTAACACATCTTTACATTGCCAATCATGCCTATTTTATAAAGTCAAGTACACATGTATTTCATAAAATAGGGGCTTAAGTAGTGGGAAATGTACATTGAATCTAAGCATGATTACTTACACCTGTCCTATGGCTGGCGTAAATGACTGCAAATATTTTACGCATGTATGCCCTTATTCTGCCCATATTCCACCTAAGCTCCACCTGTGTGAAAACACACAGTGAAGGTGTGTGTCATCTTTCATTAGCCTGATGCATCTACTTACAGAATAGTGTCCGGCTAAAGTACACATATGTCACCAAAAATAGGTGATTTACATGCATTTATGGCACTTATCTTTACACAGCTTCTTATAAAATTACCCTTGAAATGTCTGTCATGAACTATTTGAAAAATCATATAAATGCAACGATTGACTTGTTGAATGTTATAAATTGGGCTAAAAAATAGCAAATTCAGGTTTTAGTAAATTGCAAGTCATCATTTTTGATGGACATGTTTGCTGGTATCAAATACCGTGTTTCCCCGAAAATAAGACCGGGTCTTATATTTATTTTTTTCCAAAAATAGCACTAGGGCTTATTTTCGGGGTAGGGCTTATTTTTTTTACTGATACCGGTAGCACTTGCTGATTGGCTGCCATCTCCTGACAGTCAGCCAATCAGTGAAGTGTTACCACAGAGCGCACAGGGAAGCAGTGCATGCGGGCAGCGACAGCCCCTTGGAGAGAAGGAAGAGGCCCGCAGCGCAGAGACAGCACCGGCAGCTGATTGGCTTTGGTGGGAGGACCGGGGAGGAGCTTTCCTCCTGCTCCACTCCCCGACGCGATCAGCTCTGCCGGTGCTGTGCTGCGGACCTCTTCATTCCAAGGGCTGTATTTCCTTTTTTGCTGCTGATTGGCTTTGGTGGGAGGACCGGGGAGGAGCTTTCCTCCTGCTCCACTCCCTGACGCAATCAGCAGCAAAAAAGGAAATACAGCCCCTTGGAATGAAGAGGCCCGCAGCGCAGCACAGCACCGGCAGAGCTGATCGCGTCGGGGAGTGGAGCAGGAGGAAAGCTCCTCCCTGGGGGTCCCCCCCCCAGGTACCGAATCTGTCCGTCCGTCGGTGATCTGCACTAGGTCTTAGTTTCAGGGTAGGGCTTATATTACAGAACTCACTGAAACACTTGCTAGGGCTTATTTTCGGGGTAGGTCTTATTTTCGGGGAAACACGGTAGTAGAGCAAAAAAGCACCATATACGTGTCAGCTATTTATCAGGAAGTTTTTGGGAAGATTGATTTTTCATTCCAAATTTAAGAAACTGTCATGGAAAGTTAAATCTCCAGGAACAAGCAGGAATAAGTCCTCACATATGGGTACGTCGGTACCGACGGAGCCTGCGCGGGAAAGCTTCCCAGAAGGAAAGCTTTTGGGGCCTCCCACTGCGCATGCGCGCTGCCTTCCAGCCTTCCTGACCAACTCTCCTCAGTTCTTCTTTTTCCGCGGAGCCAGCAGGTCGTGTTCCTGTCACCGCTGAAGAAGTTGTTATTTTAATTTATTTCTTTGGCCGCGTGTCTGCCTTCCCCGATTCCAGACTGGTACCGCCGGTCTTTTTTCCTTTATTTCTAAAAAAAAAAAAAAAAAAAAAAAATCTTCTTTTTTCCTCATTTGGTGTGTTTGTTCTGTGAGGCCTTTAGGCCTTCACAAATTCTCCCTCATGGAGAAACAAGCCTCTGGGTTTAAAAAATGCACCAAGTGCAGCGGTACTATTTCAGTCACAGACACCCATGAATGGTGTCTTAAATGTTTGGGGCCTGACCATTCCATTCCGGATTGCCCATCCTGTTCTTTGATGTCTAAACGTGGCTTACAGAACCGGGCAGCCAAGTTTCACATGCTGTTTTCTACAGATACTCCAGCATCGACATCTTCCAGGTCTTCCTCTCCTGATGGATCTCAGGTAACCAAACATTCCTCTGACAGGTCCTCAAAGGGCAAATCTCCCTCTAAGTATCAAGATACCCCTGGGCTTGACCCTGCCCCAGCCAAACAACCCCGGCGGGAAGCTCCGACTTCCAAAGCTCCTCCTATGGGGTTACAGGTTGACATCGATGGCACGGCCTCGACCGATCACCTGTTAGACTGTTCTGGGGTACCGGCTCATTCATCCGGTACCGACATCCAGAGAGTCATGGCGTCCATGGATCATACAGTTCAATCCATGCAGCAGGCCATTTTCGCTTTCATTAAGGCTGCGACGCCCTCGGTACCGACTCCGGTTCCGGTACCACAGCCGATACCGGTACCCAGGCCATCCACATCGACCAGGATACCGATCCCGGTTCCGGGGTTTTTCCCGATACCGATCCGGTTCCGGCTACCCCCGATGTCGATACTGGTCGATACGCTTATCGATTCCTGGAAGCCAACAGACGATACTTTGAGTCTTCTGATGATTCTGATTCATCAGATGACTCTGCTGAAGTATCCCTTACTCTACCTGAGGAGCCCTCTTCTCCAAAGAGGAGAATGTCTCCTCCAGAGGATTTATCCTTTCAAGACTTCATCATTGAAGTAGCTAAAGGTCTTTCTATTTCTGTATCTGAAAAAGAACCTAGAGCAAAAAAGTTAGACATTTTAGGATACTCTAAGGTTCCCAAAGAGGCAGTCACCTTGCCCATCCATGAAATTCTTCAAGAACACATGATGGACCTATGGGAGACTCCTCTCACCCTATCTCCACATTCTCGTCGTCTGGACACCATGTATCGTGTCCCCCCTTCTCCTGGGTTTCAAAAAACTCAGCTCCCTCACCACTCCATCGTGGTGCAGTCAGCTATGAAAAGGATAAAGAGTACTAAAAGACACTCTTCTACTCCCCCAGGAAGAGAATGTAGGACTGGATGCTTTTGGAAGAAAAATCTTCCAAGCAAGTATGCTTATTGGCAGAATCAACTCATACAGCCTCTATATGGGCATGTTTCTGAAGGAGATTGCATTAAAGATACGCCATTTTCTCCCCTTTATCCCAGAGGATAGAAAGGAGGAGTTCCTTCTTTTGCTGAAGCATACCCAAGATATTTCAAAGTTCTCCAACAGAGCAGCCTTTGACTCCTTTGAGGGTGCTAGCAGAGCCTCAGGTATTGCCATTGCGGCTCGCAGAATTGCTTGGCTCCAGGCCTCTGACCTAGAACCCTGGGTCCAAGATGGGTTGGGAAATTTGCCCTGTACAGGTGAGAATCTGTTTGGTAAGGAGTGGCAAATCAAAGCCACTCAAATGGATGCAGAAAATGCTGCTTTAGATAGACTTTCTAAGTCTACCTCTACCCCTGTCAAGAAGAAATCTTTCAAAAAGCCTTTCTACAAGAAGGCCAGATTTGCCACAAATACTGGCCAGCAATCTTCTGCAGCTCACTTTGCTCCTAAGCGTCAGCAGCCTAAACAGGCCAGGGCAAAACCTGCAGGGGCTGCTACAGCCCAACAGTCCCAACCCCCTCAGGGGTTTTGACTTAAATCTAGAGAACTTAACCTTTCTGGCTCTAAAACCAGAACCTCTCACCATTCCAGGAAGGTTAACTCATTTTGCTCCCAGATGGGAGCAAATCACATCAGAACAATGGACCCTCTCTATCATCAGAGAGGGCTACAAACTACATTTCTCCAACCTTCCTCCCCATACCATGGTGAGAAGTTTCAATTCTCCCCCATCTCTCCTAGACCTGTTGAGTCAGGAGGTGACCACTCTTCTCGCCCAAAAGGCAATAGAAGAGGTTCATCTTCCTCAACAGGGATCAGGTTTTTACTCCCCTTATTTTCTCATTCCCAAGAAAACAGGGGGGTACAGACCCATTCTGGATCTCAGAGAATTGAACAAATTTCTATACAAGGAGAAATTCAAGATGCTTTCTCTAGGTACTCTCCTTCCATACCTACAGAGTCAGGATTGGCTTTGTTCTCTAGATCTCAAGGATGCGTACACACATATACTCATCCATCCATCCCACAGAAAATTCCTACGGTTTCTGTTCCAGGGAAAACATTTCCAGTACAGAGTACTTCCCTTCGGTCTAGCCTCTGCTCCAAGGGTATTTACCAAATGCATGGCAATAGTAGCTGCATTTCTACGCGCCCTGGGAATTTTTGTCTTCCCATACCTGGACGACTGGCTCATCCGAGCTCCATCTCAGTCCGAGGCTCAGACTTCCCTGGATCGCACCAGACGCATCCTGCACTATCTGGGACTTGTGATCAATCTGCCAAAGTCTCAACTCACCCCTACGCAATCCCTGGAGTTCATAGGGGCCTGGTTGGATACCACCACTGCAAAGGCCTATCTACCTCAGGCCCATTGCCAACGTCTAGTGCACTTAGCCTCTCAGACTCAGTCCAGAAGCCACTTGACTGCCAGAGAGATGCTACAACTATTAGGCCACATGGCCTCCACAGTGCATGTGGTGCCTTATGCTCGCCTACATATGAGAGCAGCTCAATGGACTTTATCCACCCAGTGGACTCAAGCATCAGGAGCTCTCTCAGACCAAATAGCAAACTCCAATCGTCTCTTTTGGTCTCTCCAATGGTGGATATCCACACAAAATCTGTTGTTGGGGGCCCCCTTTCAACCATTGTTGCCCCAAGCAACCCTCACAACAGATGCCTCCCAAACAGGTTAGGGGGCTCATCTCCAAGATCTCTCCACTCAGGGCACTTGGTCTCCACAGGAGACCACCCTTCATATCAACCACTTGGAACTTCGAGCAATCTTTCTGGCTCTCAAAGTTTTTCATACCCTCCTCAGCAACATGACAGTCCTTATTCACACGGACAATCAAGTAGCCATGTTTTACATAAACAAACAAGGAGGGACTGGCTCTCTGTCGCTTTGCAACGAAGCTCTAAGATTATGGGCCTTTGCCAGAGAGCATCAAATCCATCTCCTGGCAGTATATCTTCCAGGAATCCAAAAATCTTGGGCAGACAGACTCAGTCGAGTTCTGCTTCCACACGAATGGTCCCTGCACATGGATCAGGTACTCAGAATCTTCCAGAAATGGGGAACCCCGGACATAGACCTCTTTGCAAGTCCGTGGAATGCCAAACTTCCCCGGTTCTGTTCCAGAATTCCGTGTCAGGGAGTTCAGGCCAAGGATGCCTTCCTCCTGCATTGGGGTCAGGGCTTCCTGTATGCCTTTCCTCCCATTCCTTTGATTCCCAAGACTCTGTTCAAACTTCAAAGGGATCAAGGGTCCATGATCCTCATAGCTCCACGCTGGCCACGCCAAGTGTGGTACCCTCTACTACTGCATCTCTCCCAAGCCCCTCCCTGGACTTGGGAGTGGCTCCAGACCTTCTGTCTCAGGAGGAGGGGACTTTGTGGCACCCAAACCCCAAGTCCCTTCACCTCAGAGCTTGGTTACTGAAGGCCTAGACCTTCAACACTTCAATCTTTCGCAGCAAGTGAAGGATATCCTACATGCCTCTAGGAAACCTTCCACTAGGCGTTCTTACGCTTTTAAATGAAAAAGATTTTCCATTTGGTGTGCTCAAAAGGGTCTTAACCCTCTAGCACTCCCATTGAATTCTCTTTTGGAATATCTCCTGCATCTCTCCAATGCAGGACTCAAAACGAATTCAGTAAGAGTCCATTTGAGTGCTATTGCGGCATCACTTAAGCCCATCAATGGACAACCTGTTTCCTCTCATCCTCTTATTGCAAGATTCATGAGAGGCCTAACCTTAACTAAACCTCCCATTCGACCTCCTCCGGTGGCATGGGACTTAAACTTGGTTCTTGGTCAGTTTATGAAGCCACCTTTTGAACCCTTAGCCACTACCTCCTTGAAATTTCTTTCCTGGAAGGTTATTTTCCTTATTGCAGTCACCTCAGCTCGCCGTATCAGTGAACTGCAAGCTCTAGTGGCTAATCCACCTTATACAAGGTTCCATCATGATAAGGTGGTCCTTAGGACCAATCCCCACTTTATGCCTAAAGTGGTCTCCCCTTTTCATCTTAATCAAGAGGTATATTTACCTGTCTTTTTTCCAGCTCCTCATGCATCCAGTGCAGAGAGGAACCTTCATACTCTAGACTGTAAAAGAGCTCTTGCCTTTTACCTCCACAGGACACAGCAACATCGAAAGTCTTCTCAGCTTTTTGTTGCTTTTGATCCTTCTCATTTAGGACTTCCAGTCTCCAAAAGAACACTCTCCAATTGGATTGCTCAGTGTATCTCTTTTGCTTACCAGAGTAAGAACCTTTCTCTGGAAGGCCATGTCACCGCTCACAACGTGAGGGCCATGGCCACCTCTATGGCTCATTTAAACTCTGTGTCCATTGACCAGATCTGTCGAGCAGCCACCTGGGCCTCGGTTCATACCTTTACAGCCCATTACTGTTTGGACAAGGACTCCCGCCGGGATGCCTTGTTTGGTCAGGCTGTCCTCAGACACCTGTTCCATTCTTGAACAACTCCAGCCCACCTTCCCTGAATGGATGCCTGAGATCCATAGGAAGATGAGGAACCTTTCAGGGTCTCATACCCTTCAGGGGATCTCCCAGGCATCTTAGCTAGGGAGTCCCCATATGTGAGGACTTATTCCTGCTTGTTCCTGGAGATAGCACAGTTACTTACCTGTAACAGGTGATCTCTGGGAACAGCAGGAATTAGTCCTCACAACCCACCCGCCTCCCCTAGGAGTTGTATCTATCTCTCTCTTTCCTTTCCTCTCTCTATTGTCTCAGCTTTAAACTCGAACTGAGGAGAGTTGGTCAGGAAGGCGGGAAGGCAGCGCGCATGCGCAGTGGGAGGCCCCAAAAGCTTTCCTTCTGGGAAGCTGGGGAGCTTTCCCGCGCAGGCTCCGTCGGTACCGACGTACCCATATGTGAGGACTAATTCCTGCTGTTCCCAGAGATCACCTGTTACAGGTAAGTAACTGTGCTATACTCGCTCATGTTTTATCATATTCACTGGCAGTGTTTTGTCTATTAAAATATTAATATAATATTAATAAGTAGACCTCCAGCAACATACAAACTTGTTTAAAATCAAGTTTATATTTGAGGATTTATTCATTAATTATTGGTTCATCTAGTATCACAAATTAATTGTGTCATAAAATGAAATCTAAAATATGCTAATTTTGTAGAAACCTAGAAGAAACATGGCGTCATAAAAAGACCATACAGCCTCCCCTTTCATACCAACTACTGTAGCTCCTTTTTTACCTTTAGAGATCATCTGTGTTTGTCCCATGCTTTCTTGAATTCAGATATTGTCCTCGTCTTTACTACCTCCACTGGGAGACTATTCCATGAATCTTCCACTCTCTTCCTGTAAAGAAATATTTCTGCATATTATTCCTGAGTCTGTTCCCTTTCACCTTCATTCTATGTTCCCCTCATTTGCAGAGCTTTCTTTCAATTGAAAGAGGCTCTCCTCCTGTGTATTTAGGCCATGGAGGTATTTAAACGTCTCTATCATTATCTTCTCTCTCCCGCCTTTCCTCCAAAGTATACATATTGAGATCTTTAAGTCTGTCCCCATATGCCTTATGATGAAGCTCTCGGTTGTTGTACCCCAAGAGTCTATCTTGGGACCTCCTCTTTTCTCTCTGTACACCCAGTCCCTTGGTGCACTGGTCTCCTCCCATGGTTTTCAGTGTCATCTTTATGCTGATTACTCTCAGATCTACCTCTCTGTGCCTGAAATCTTTCCAGGAATCCAGGCCTGCTTATCTAACATTGCTGCCTAGATGTCTCACCACTGTTTGAAATTGAACATGGCCAAAACCAAACTTCTTATCTTTCCCCCTAAACCCACCTCCCCCTTCCTCCTTTCTCTATTTCTGTGAACAACACTCTACTCCACCTCGTTTCCTTGGTTTGCAACCTTGGGGTCATCTTTGACTCTTTACTCTCTTTCTCTGCACACATCGAACTGATAGCTACAGTAAAACATGTTTCTTTCTCTATAACATCAGCAGAATTCACCTGTTCCTTTCTGAACACGCTATTAAGACCCTTATCCACTCTTTATTCACCTTCTGTCTAGACTATTGTGATCTCCTTGCTGGTCTCCCTCTAAATCATCTCTTTTCCCTTCAATCTGTTCAAAATTCAGCTGCATGGCTAATCTTCCACCAGTGTCGCTTTTCATATGTAACCCCTCATTTCATTGCCCCTATCCATTTCTGTATCTAGCTCAAACCTTTCCTACTGACCTATAAGTGCATTCATTATGTTGCTTCTCACTACTTTTCTTCTCTTATCTTTCCTTACACCCCTCCTTGGAAACTCCACTCTTCTGGCAGATCACGTCCATCTGTGCCTATCTCTTCTACTGCCATCTCAGGAGTGGAGGAGTAGCCTAATGGTTAGAGCACTGGCTTGGAAGTCAAGAGACCAGGGTTTGATTCTCACTAGCACTACTTGTGTCCTTGGGCAAAGTCACTTAACCCTCCATTGCCTCAGAAGAACCCAATTTCTCAATGTCCCTGTTTGTACAGTACCAAGTTTAAGTTACAATGTAAACCACTTTGACTAAATGATAAAGTGGTACAAAAAACTGTTAAATAGATAAGAGTTTGATTTTTCCACCTTGCTGCTCCTTACGCCCGAAACAAACTACCTGAGTCGGTACATCAGGCTCCATCTCTGGCCATATTCAAATCCAGGTTATAAACTCAGCTTTTCAACGCTGCTTTTGGATTCTGATCTGCATAGTCTGCTGCTCTCCATCTATATTTTTCTTTACCATTCCCCTAGACATATCCTAGACCCCAGCTGTTGTGTGGTCTGTCTTGACTAGATTGTAAGCTCTGATGAGCAGGGGCCATCTCTATAGTGCTATACAAATGATTAGTAGTAGTAGAAGCCCACTGACCATTTTGGTAGCCACCTTCTTCACAGACTCCATCCTTTTTTTTTATATCCTTTTAAAGGTGTGATCTCCAGAATTGCACACAATACTCCAAATGAGGTCTTACCAAAGACTTATACAGAGGCACTATCACCTCCTCCTCCCTGCTGGCCATTTCTCTCCCTGTGCACCCAAGCATCCTTCTCGTTTTCACCATCATCTTTTCTACCTGTTTGTTTCTGTTGATCTTAAAGTAGCTAATAATGAGATGCACACTGTTCTGAGTGCTGGTGACTCAAAAGCAAGAAATGACATATAGTGATAATAGAGTGTGACTTATGACCAGTATATTTGAAGGATGACTGTTATGTAAAATTAGGTTATAATAATTTTAGAACCACTTACACAAAATATTATGTCCTCCTTTTTGCAGGGCTTCAGGAGCATAGGCAGTTGTGATCCTCATCTACCCATCCTGCTCCCTGTAGCAAAATTCATCTTGAGACGTTTGCGGATTTCAAACAGGTTATAGCTTAATTAACGCTTTTGTACTATTACAGGTGTACTCCAAATCAAGCACTAATCAGCATCCAGCTGCCCATCATAATCCAGCTCCCTTATCAACCTGATAGAGCAGTCCAGACAAGTGAGTTATGCTCCCCAGCCAACAGGTGGAGGCAGACTAGAGCAACTTCCAATGATGCAGCACAGAGAGGAGCCAGTATTGTCTGCCTCAGCAGGTGGCAAGATGTTTGAAATGGTGCAGTACTGCAGATAGACCTCTCTCCTCTAGCCCAGACTATGGTCCTGTGGCTTGTGTGTTTGAGACTTCTAGGCCCAATATGTACTTTGAGCTCGGGTTTGCCATTGTCTCCCTAAGCTGGCAGATGCTGTGTGTCCAGCACTGTTACACATGCGATCCAGCCCAGGTGGGATGGAGAGCGGATAGGAGGACTCTATGGGTGTAGCAAGTTTTGGGTCCAGTCCCCATTCCCTCCTGCTGTTTGTTTGTTTGCTCAGTTCATTTTCTGCAGTGCTTAGCCATGTAGCCTGTTGTCCCCAGTGGTTTAAAACTGCAGGTTTAATGCCCAGAGTGCAGTAGGAATGCTATGGGACTTTTTTTGTTTTGGCAAGTTTCGGAACACCCACCCCCAATGGGTGGCCCAGGCCCTGATGCTATATTTACTGCCTCTGCTGTATCTCCCCTGTCCCCCCCCCCCCCCCACCTGACAGGCACAGTGGCCATTTTGGATGGTGGACCCTGTAGATGGGTGAACATGGTTAAGCCCGCAAGCCCCTGGAAGTCCTTCAGGGCTCTGGGGCCCTTCTTTCAGCTGGTTTGAGCAGCAGCTCCTGAAACAGCTCATAGGCTATTTTCAGTCTTTTAGCAGCTACAAAGCAGCCCCCTTATGGTAGCCTGTGGCCCGAATCTCCCCTGTGGTGGACTCTGAGCCTTCTGACGCCTCTGTTCTGCCCTTTTAGCTCATCTGTTCCTCAGGGAATCCCTCCATTCCTCTTCGTCTCTCCGGGCCAGTCCAGGAACTGTAGGGTAGTCAACCTCCTCCAGCAGCTGAGAACTGAATTTCCAAAGTCTTGCTGACAGCCTATCCAGCTCCCTCTGGTGTCAGAGACTCAGTCTTTCAGTCCTCAGCAGCTGAATAGGACGTGGCAAACAGGCTCCCTGAGAGAAGAAGAGGAATTCAGTGATTACTTGGTGTCTGAGTGGAGGAAAAGTGTTGTTTCTGTTCTGCCCTAGCAGGGCTGCAAGTCCAGAGGAGTTGGGGATTGACGTAAACCCCCCCCAAAAAAACAACCTTTGTAATAGGCCGGCGCTAGAGGCAGTGTCTGCCTCGTGGGAGTGCTGCAGTCATCCCTGAAGGGAAAGAGAGGATCTGGGAGCCCCAGAGTGCAGCCCTCTGCCCTCAGTGTCTGATCTCCTTCACCTGCTGGCAGCGGAAGGGGGGGGGGGTCCAGGAGATCACAACACTCAGCAAAGGTAGGAAAGCAGAGAGACGTAGTTCGGCGTCGTGGTTGTTTTTCGGCCGTCGGAGAGCTTTGGGGAGATTTGTTTCTTCAAGCGCATGCTGCCCGGAGCGGCAGTGTGCGCACCGTGCGGGAGTCGGCGAGGGCGGTTGGGGCTGGGTCTCTGCCCTATTTGCGTTTGCCCAAGTAGCTGTTTGAAGAGGCTCTTCGGGGGCGTAATGGAGACTAAGTCGGTGTCGGGAGATGTGTCTGACGTGACTCAAAGCATGGAGGAGAAGGCGGGAACGGTGGCCATTTTTTCTGTGGCAGCTGTTTCTCCCACGCTTCAGAGCAAAGCGGGAAAAAAGAAAGCTAAAGCAAAACGGCCTTCTCCGGATGTAGTTCAAGCCCAAGGGCAGTCGCCGGAGTTGCAGGGCAGCTTAGAATCGTTATTTTCAGCAGATTTTATTCTGTCCTTGCATAAAGCCTACTGTTTAAAATTAGAGCAGACCCTGAGCAAGCCTTCTTCAGCCAGCTTGGTTAGTGCGCCTAAGGGGGATGTCACGTAGGCGGATCCTGGAGAGGGTTCCTCTAATAAGGCTATGGGTCCAGAGGCGGGCTTCGATAGCTTCGGGCCACAGCTCTCTACGCCTCAAGGGGCTGAAGAGGGAGAAATTTTCTCTGACGGGGCTTTGGATTCTTGGGCAGGAGAGCTGGAAGAAGGTGAGATTGTGCCTGGCGAAGACCCTAATGTCTTCAGGGTATTTCGCAGGGAAGAGCTAGGTGCTCTTATTGCCCAGTCCCTAGGGGCTCTAAACATTTCTCTTCCGGTGGTTCAAGAGGAGCCGTTGGAGGATCCTTTGCTCCAAGGGTTTAAGCCGGAGCAGTGTTTCCCAGTTCATAGAGTTATTAAACAAATGATTGAATCTGAATGGGAGTGTCCGTAGGCTTCCCTGAGGGGTAGCCGTGCCATTGGGCAGCTTTACCCTGTTCTGCAAGAGGAAAAAGAATTGCTGCGTATGCCTAGGGTTGATGCATTGGTGGCAGCGGTGACGAAGAAGACTACAATCCCAGTGGAAGGTGGTGCAGCCCTGAAAGATCTTCAAGATCTCAAGCTAGAGGCTCTGCTCAAGCAGGCATTTGATTCAAGTATGCTGTCCCTCCAGGCCTCCATTTGTGGGGCATATGTGTCACGGGCCTCTATTCACTGGCTCCAAGGTGAGTTGGTTTCAGACAGAGGAACGGCCTTCCTTGGAAGGAGCGCGACTGGAATTGGCAGCGGCGTATTTAGCAGACGCCTTTTATGATCTAGTCAGGATTTTGGCGAAGTCCATGGCATCGGTGATTGCTGCTGGGAGGTTTCTCTGGCTGCGGACGCTTCCTCTAAGGCTCGACTCAGTAAGCTCCTCTACAAGGGCAAGCTGCTCTTTGGGGAGGCCTTCGAAAAGAGTGTGAAAGATTTGGGAGATTCCAAGGGAGGCCAGCTCCCGGAAGATCGCCCGAGGGGTGCTAGAACCGTGGCTCTAACGAGAGGACAAGGTAGGGACTTTCGCAGGTTCCGTGGGCCGCGGTTTGCTCCTTATCAGAGAGGCTGCTTTGTAGCACAGGGGCAGTCCTTTCGAGGGGCGTGGTGGTTCGGCAGGGGGGGTATTTCAACTCCCAGCAGAATGTCCCTAAGAAGCCACAATGTAGGGCGGCCGGTCCAGGCGGAGCTTCTGGTGGGAGGACGGTTACAGAGGTTTCACTCCGTCTGGACCAACATAACTACAGACCAGTGGGTGCTGGAGATAATCCACGAGGGTTATGCGCTGGAGTTCGCTCAACCGCTGTCAGAGGCATTTCTAATGTCCCCGTGAAGACCTCAAGCAAAGAGGAGAGCAATAAGCGACACACTTTAATGCTTGCTCCAGCTCCAACCGGTGATGCTGGTCCCCCAAGAACAATACGGGTTAGGTCGATACTTGATTTATTTTGTGGTCCCCAAGAAGGTTGGATCTTTTCGCCTCATTCTGGATCTCAAACACGTAAACCGCTGTTTGAGGGTGCTGGATTTCCGCATGGAGACCCTGAGGTCTGTAATTCGAGCGGTGAAGCCGGGAGAGGTTCTTTCATCCATAGATTTAACGGAGGCCTATCTGCACATTCCGATCAGGCCAGATCATCAAAGGTTCCTGCGCTTTGCCGTGCCCATGGGTCATTTTCAATTCCAGGCGTTGCCGTTTGGTCTGGCTACGGCTCCATGCACATTCACGAAGGTGATGGTGGTGGTTGCGGCAGCGTTGCAAAAAGAAGGAATTCAGGTGCATCCTTATCTGGACGATTGGTTGATTCGGGCAGGGTCTCCGGCGGAGTCGGTCGCTACAACCGGGCGGGTAGTCCAGTTCCTGGAGCAGCTCGGTTGGGTGATAAACCGGTCCAAGAGTCAGTTGCAACCAGGGAGACGTCTGACATATCTCGGGGCCTCAATACAGAGATAGGGGCGGCTTTCCTGCCCGAGGACAGGGTGCAAAAACTTTGGAGGCAGGTGCGGGCCTTCTTGCGTCTGCAGGCGCCTACGGCGTGGAGATATTTGCAACTGCTGGAGTCCATGGCAGCGGCCTTGGACCTGGTTCCGTGGGCCAGAGCTCATATGTGTCCGCTTCAGCGGGCGCTGCTATCCAAATGGTCTCCTCAGCATCATTCTCTGGCTCAGAGGCTTGTGTGCCCGGAGTTCATGCGCAACAGCCTGCAGTGGTGGTTGGACCCTCTGCATCTTCGAGCGGGGGTTCCACTCGAACAGCTGGAGTGGGTTTTGGTCACCACGGATAGCAGCCTGTCGGGCTGGGGGGCTCATTGTTTGTTTGTCTGTCTCTCAAGTAATGCAGGGAGTCTGGTCCACGGAAGAGAGCGGTTGGTCGATCAGTCGGTTGGAGATGAGGGTAGTAAGCTTGGCGCTTCAGGATTTCATCGGTTTGGTGAAAGGGAGAGCGGTACGCATTTTCTCCGACAGTGCGGTGACGGTCTCCTATATCAACAGACAAGGGGGCACAGGCAGTGCGGCCTTGTTGGAGGAGAGTCAGGTGTTGATGCAGTGGCCAGTAAGCCATCTGCTGGCCATATCAATTGTGCATGTAGCCGAAGAAGACAATGTGCAGGCCAACTATCTCAATCAGAATGCCCTGGATCCCGGAGAGTCGGAACTAAACGCGGCTGTTTTTCACGAGATAACAGTTTGGTGGGGGCAGCTGGTCATGGACCTCATGGTTACCCTAGGCAATGCCAAAGTGTCATGGTTCTACAGCAGGTACAGAGTACACATGTCAGAGGGTCTTGATGGTCTAGTCCAGCCCCTGGCCGTTGGGCGAGCTGCTGTATGTGTTTCTTCTGTGGACATAGATCGGCCGGGTAATATGGTGAATTGCGGGGCACATAGGGAAAATGATTCTCATTTCTCCGGATTGGCCCAGGAGGCCTTGGTATGCGGATTTGATACGGCTGCTCGTAGATCGCCCTTGGAGACTTCCCAGTCGGATCAATCTGTTAAGTCAGGGACCAGTTCTAATGCTGCAGGTGGATCGGTTCTTGCTTACGGCTTGGCTACTGAGAGGGAGCGGCTCTGACATCAGGGGTACTCGCCATCAGTAATTGCCATCTTATTGAAATCCAAGGTCGACTTCGCTGGCGTATGTCCGCGTTTGATGCATTTTTTGAATGATGGTGTGTGGAATGGGACGTTAGGCCGTTCTCCGCGTCATTGCCGGTCATCTTGTTGTTTCTGCAAGGGGGGCTAGAAAAGGGTCTAGCTCTAAGCACTCTCAAGGTTCACCTGGCTGCCCTGGCTTGCTATAGAGGGAAAGTGCTGGGAAGCGTTTTGTCAGCGCACCCGGATGTGCAACGCTTTCTTAGGGCAGCTAGGAATATCTGTCTGCCCGTGATATCGGTGGTGCCGGCTTGGGATTTGAATTTGGTTTTGGATGCCTTAATGCAGCCTTCCTTTGAGCCGGAGTCCACAGTGAGTCTCAGAGAACTATCTTGGAAGACGGCGTTCCTAGTCGCCTTGTGTTCGGCTAGGAGAGTCTCGGAACTTCACGCGCTCTCGTGTAGGGCTCCCTACATTGTTTACGAAGGAGAAGGTGGTATTGCGGCCGGTAGCGTCATTTCTGCCAAAAGTGGTGTCCAGTTTTCATTTGTATAAGACAGTTTCGCTTCTGACCTTTTGGAGTATTGAGGGGCGTGACGTTGGTCATGCTCTTCAAAAGTTGGATTTGGGAAGAGTGCTCTGTAGGTACCTCAGGAAGACGGAGTCTTTTCGGAGGTCGGACAGGTTGTTCGTGATCTTTGAAGGGCCGTGTAAGGGGGAGGTGGCTTCTAAAGCTTCCTTTGCCTGTTGGGTGAAGTGGGCGGTCGGTGTAGCTTATGAAGCAAAGGGAAAATCGCCTCCCGGCAGGCTCAGAGCTCATTCTACTAGAGCTCAAGCGACTTCTTGGGCTGAGTTCGAGTTGGTTCCTCCAGTGGATATCTGTCGCGCAGCAACCTGGTCGTCACTTTCATACCTTTACTAGGCACTATCGCTTAGATGTTCAGGCAAGGAGAGATGCGAATGTTGGGGCCTCGGCCTTGGTAGCGGGACTCGCAGGACCCTCCTGTCTTTAGGAACTGCTTTGGTACTTGCCTATGGTTCCTGGACTGGTCCGGAGAGACGAAGAGGAAGGAGAAATTAGTTGGAAAAAAGCTGTGACTGCAAGCTCGTGCGCGGCGTTTTTTCGCCTTGTCGCACGAGCTTGCAGTCACAGCTTTTTTCCGTTTGTGCAAGAAAGAATGGAAAAGATTTCTATGATTCATTGAAACATAATCCTCTGATGAAACATATGGTGAAACGCTTGGGCGCCTTAGATACACGGCGTCGGGATTTACACTGCAGCCGTAAACATTCTCATCTCATAGTGCTTCCACATAAGAATTCAGTACAGCATTTGAAGCTAAGTACCAGCAATTTTTTCTCTCATAAGTTGCTTCAATAATGTCTCTGTTTAATTAGAGTGAAAGAGGATTTTTGCAAAAATGGAGGAATTTGAATAAGTACGTTTGCTGATGCGATATGTTTCTAAGTCTGAAGCACAGTGAGTTCAGTTTTTGATCACTTGGAAAAGTTTTGAGAAAAATTACTTGGAAAAAGTTTTGAAGTTTTGAAAGTGGAAAAGGCACTAAGAAAATATGAAAAGTATTGAAAAATAATTGTTCTAAAGAAAAGGACGACAGTTGTCAAAATGTACGCAGTCTAAAGGTCATTGATGTAAACAGCAGCATAATTAAGGGAGGTACATTTGATGATGCCCCTTTGACATATAAGCTGCGATAGTTTAAACTGAGACCTTGGTACACGATAACATTATGTCCTACTAGTTTCATATGGTGAATATTCAAGCAGATAATTATCTTCAGGAACAAGCAGAAATGTGGTCTTCACATATGGATATCGTTGGCACCGACGGAGCCTGCACGGGAACGCTCCCCAGTATCCAATAGGAAAGCTTTTGTGAGCATCCCACTGTGCCTGTGCTGCTGCCTTCCCGCCTTTACAACTCTCCCTCTTCAGTTTTTCGTTTTCTGTGGAGCCGACAGGCAGCAAACCCTGTCACTGCAGAGAATTTTCTTTTTTGTGGTCGCGTCTGCCTTCCCGTCCGCCCACACCGGTACCAAAAGGGAAAAAAAAAAAAGCTTTTACCTGAGGGTCTGCTTCCTCTTGGTGCTTCGGCGCCATTTTTGGCACTAGGCCCTCTTTTTCTCTAAAATGGAGAAACCAACTAGTGGTTTCAAAAAATGTTCAAAATGTGGCAGTACCATTTCTGCCCGGATGCAGCTGTATCCACCGGTGCGCCACTCTCCATGTTTCTACCCATGCCGGCCCTTGAATTGGTGTCCGGCATAGAGGGTCCAGTATCGAGGCATTCCGATGCTGACTTTGATCGGTACCATTGACAGGCAGTACTAGAGCACCCAGTCTGTCGATACTTCGAGTCTTCCGATTCCGATGACTCTGCTGGTACCGGGGTCGCTCTTCCAGAGGATCCCTCTCCTTTGCCACAACGTCAGATGTCTCCCCTGGAAGACATGTCTTTTCAAGACTTTATAAGAGATATAGTTCGGGGCCTCTCGATCACCGTGACCCCTGAGAAGGAACCGAGAGCTGAAGAACTAGAAATTCTTCAGTATCCGGCAGCCCCCAAAGAGTCCGCAACCCTTCCCATACACCCGACTTTGCATGACCTTATGCTTAGGATGTGGGAAACACCTTTAATGGTGTCTCCACATTCTCGGAGACTCGATACAATGTACCGGGTACCGTAGTGTCCCGGGTTCCAGAAAACGCAATTACTACACCATTCTATGGTGGTGGAATCGGCAATGCGCCAAATCAAAAGTGCTAAGATGCATTCTTCTAATCCTTCGGGCCGTGAGGCGAGGACTCTCGATGCTTTTGGTCGTCTGTTTTCAGGCCTCTGTGTTATCGGCCAGAATAAGTTCATACATACTCAACATGGGTATGTTTCTTTGAGAGGTTGCAAAAGATTTGGAACTCATGGCTCCTCTTCTTCCAGATGACAAGAGGGCCGATTTCCTCATTCTTGTTGAGCATGCCCAAAATGTTTCAAAGTTCATGAACAGGGTAACCTTTGATTGTTTCGAATGCATTAGCAGAACCTCTGCTATTTCTATCGTTGCATGTCGAATTGTTTGGTTACAAGCATCTGATTTGGAACACTGGGTGCAAGACAAGCTGGGAAATATTCCTTGCACAGGAGAAAACCTCTTTGACAAGGATTGGCAGGATAAAGCTTCTCAGCTTGAGTCCGAGAACACTACCTTGAATAGATTTTCCAGGACAACTACCAACCCAGCTAAGAAAAAGACAGTTAAGAAACCTTTTTTCAACAAAAAGAAGAAATTCTATCCATCTTACGCCCAAACTGTCCAATGCCCAGTTCATGCTCCCCAAAAGGCTTAAGCAACAGAGAAAGGCTCAAGACCCCAGAGCTCAACCAGCTCAGCAGGCACAGCCTCCACAAGGTCTTTGACTCCTTCCTAGGGAACCTAGTCATCCTACCTCTAAAAGGTCCAGAGCCTCTCAACATTCCAGGCAGACTCTGTTACTTTGCCAAGAGGTGGCAGCAGATAACATCAGAGCAGTGGACTCTGTCCATAGTGACAGAGGGGTACAAACTCCACTTCCACAGTATGCCCCCTCCCTCTACTCCAAGCGAGTTCAGTTCTCGGCCCCCCTCACCACTCTCTTGTGTCAAGAGGTCACCTCTCTCCTTGCTCAGGGTGCAATAGAGGAGGTACCTCTTTCTCAACGGGACCCGGGCTTTTACTCCCCTACTTCCTCATACCAAAGAAGACAGGTGGGTACAGGCCCATTCTGGACCTCAGGGAGTTGAACAAGTATCTGTTCTGAGAAAAATTCAAAATGATCTCTCTTTTGTACCATTTCTCCCTTAAATTCAGAGTCGGGATTGGCTCTGTTCTCTAGATCTAAAGGACGCATATACACATATCCTTTTTCATGCAGAACACAGAAGGTTTCTTCGATTCCTCTTTCAGGGAAGACATTACCAGTACAGAGTTCTACCCTTTGGCCTGGCTTCCGCCCCAAGAGTTTTCACAAAATGCATGGCAGTAATAGCAGCATTTCTAAGGACTCTAGGGATATTTGTCTTCCCCTACTTAGTCGACTGGCTAATCTGAGCATCAACAGCTCCAGAAGCCAGCTCGGCTCTATCCTGCACAATGCAAATCCTGCAATACTTGGGGCTGGTCATAAACCTCCCAAAATCCCAGCTCGCCCCATCTCAATTGCTAGAGTTTATAGGGGCTCTCCTAGACACACAACAGTCAAGGGCTTTCCTGCCACAACTCTGTTGTGCTCAGATACTCCAACTGGCCTCTCAAGCAGTTATGAAAACTTTCCTAACTGCTCGAGAAATGCTTTAGTTGCTGGGGCATATGGCGTCCACTGTTCATGTGGTCCCCTATGCTCGCCTACACATGCGAGCAGCCCAGTGGACCCTAGCCTCTCAGTGGACACAGGCATCAGGTTGCCTGGGGGACAAAATCAGAAACTCGGCACGCCTCATTTCGTCCCTTCAGTGGTGGCAATCACTGGAAAACCACCTCATGTGGTCACTTTTCAGCAGCCACTACACCAAGCTACCTTGATGACGGATGCGTCCGTCAGGTTGGGGGGCTCATATGGACGATCTCTCCACTCAAGGTCTTTGGACCGAACAGGAGGCTCGTCTTCAAATAAATCTAATGGAACTCGGAGCCATTTTCTATGCTCTCCGTGTATTTCAGGACCACCTGAGTCACAAGACTGTCCGTCTGGACAAGAACTATCAGGTAGCCATGTTCTATGTGAACAAACAGGGTGGAACAGGCTCTCAGACATTGTGCAACGAAGCTGTACCCCTCTAGTGCCTTCAAATTCATCTATTAGTGGTTTATCTTCCAGGCACACACAATCTTCTGGCGGACAAGCTCAGTCGAGTTCTGTTGCCACACGAGTGGTCTCTTCATCCTCAGCAAATTTGCTTGAATCTTTTGGATCTGGGGAACTTCAGATATAGACCTGTTTGCAAGTCCTCAGAATGCCAAACTTCCCCGATTCTGTTCCAGAATTCCGTCTCAGAACAGTCAGGCAATGGATGCTTTCCACCTTCACTGGGGTTGGGACTTTCTATATGCCTAACCGCCCATTCCCCTCATCCCCAAGACTCTGTTCAAGCTTCAGAGAGAGAGGGGCCATATGATCCTCATAGCTGCACGTTGGCCACGACGGACATGGTACCCACTGCTTCTACTTCTCTCTCAAGCCAGGCCTCTAGACTTGGGATGTGCTCCAGACCTTCTATCCCAGGAGGACGGGACCCTTTTGCACCCAAATCCTCAGTCCTTAAATCTGATGGCGTCGCTGCTGAGAGCTTAGGGGTCCAGGATGTCAACCTTTCTCAACAGGTTAAGGATATCCTTTTAGCCTCTAGGAAACCTTCCACAAGGCGTACCTATGCCTTTAAGTGGAGAAGGTTCTCTATCTGGTGTTCAAAAAAGGAACTTAATCCTTTTTCAGTTCCAGTGGAGGCGTTACTAGAGTATCTCCTCCATCTATCATCCTCTGGTCTTAAGACTAATTCAGTAAGGGTCCACCTCGATGTCATTGCGGCTTTCCACAAGCACTTTGATGGACAATCTATCTCCTCTCAACCGCTTATAGCACGGTTTATGAGAGGCCTACTCTTGACTAGACCTCCCATTAAGCACCACCCATGGCATGGGATTTAAATCTTGCCCTTGGGCAGCTTATGAAGCCGCCCTTCAAACCCTTAGCCACTACATCTCTTAAGTTTCTTTCTTGGACGGTAATCTTCCTCATTGCCCTCACTTCTGCCAGACGCATTAGTGAGCTACAAGCTTTAGTGGCTGATCCTCCTTATACAAGATTCCACCATGATAAAGTAGTCCTTAGGACTCATCCTCACTTTATGCCAAAGGTGGTTTTGCCTTTTCATTTAAACCAGTCTGTTTACTTTCCTGTCTTCTTCCCTAGGCCTCGCGCCTCTAGTGCAGAAATGAATCTTCATACTCCAGACTGTTAAAGAGCTTTAGCTTTTTACTTTCAGAGGACTAAGCAACATAGAAAGGCTTCACAGCTTTTTGTTGCCTTTGACTCCAGTCACCTGGGCTTACCAGTTTTCAAGAGAGCTCTCTCTAAGTGGATTGCAGACTGCATATCCTTTACCTATGAGAGTAAGGGACTTTCTCTCGAAGGTCATATCACAGCTCACAATGGCCAACCTTTGCTCGGTGTCTATTGACGACATTTGCAAAGCAGCCACTTGGTCTTTGGTTCACACCTTTGCAGCCCATTACTGCTTGGACAAGGACTCCCGTCGGGATGCCTCATTTGGCCAAGCTGTTCTCCCACATCTCTTTCAGACTTAGAACAACTCCTGCCCACCGTCCCGGGTTTTGATACCAGAGATCCTTGGGAGGAAGTATGACCCACCTCAGCCTGGGTTTCGCAGCTTCTGGGGCCATCTCCCTGGCATCTGCAGCTAGGGAGTCCCCATATGTGAAGACTACATTCCTGCTTGTTCCTGGAGATAGCATAGTTACTCACCTGTAACAGGTGATCTCCAGGAACAGCAGGAATTGAGTCTTCACAACCCACCCACCTTCCTTAGGAGTTGTATCTCTATTTCTCTCTCTCTCTCTTTCCTTCTCTCCTTTGTCTCAGCTACAAACCCATCTGAAGAGGGGAGAGTTGGAAAGGCAGGAAGGCAGCAGCGCAGTTTCAGTGGGATGCTCCCAAAAGCTTTCCTATTGGATGCTGGGGAGCATTCCTGCTCGGGCTCTGTCAGTGCCGATGATACCCATATGTGAAGACTCAATTCCTGCTGTTCCTGGAGATCACCTGTTACAGGTGAGTAACTATGCTTTACAGCTTCTGCTTGGGCACTGATGTGCTATGTCCTAGTGGCCCAAACTCTTATGCTGGATCCTGAGCAGCCCTCTTGGCTTGACTGCGTCTCTGGCCTGCAAGATCACCGGTTTGTTTCCTGACAAGCCTTTCACCAACTTCTGAGAGGACAGAACGGGTTTATGTGGCTATAATAGTGGCCAGATAGTGGCTTCAGCTACAGAATTGGTCAGCTGCTGCTGCATCCATGTTACAGCTGTAAATTTTTCCCTTAAGAGCAGATTGCTCTTTGGGGAGAGCCTGAAAAAGTTGATGGAAGACCTTGGAGATACTCACTCACTTACTCATCCACAAAAGACTCCAAAAGTCAAACCCAGAGGTCCTAGGAATGACTCGCATGAGGCTTCATGTAAAGCTTAGGGATGACCTTGGACTGGTAGGAGTTTGAGCAGGATCTATTCATCTTATGGGTCTAATCCTGTAAGTCTTCCTTTTTGGGGTTCCTAGCATTCTCAAGACTCAGCAGTAGTTCTCTCTGGAGCCATTGAGGTACAGCCGGTCGGAGGTGGCTCCAGGCACCTTGCTCTGTTGAGGCTCATATCAGGTCAGACCAATTGGCCTTCAGGGGATTACACACTGGTGTTTGCAGAGCCTCTTCGGGACACCTATGTGGAGTCTCCTTGTGGCTCCTTGCTCAAGTGGGTGGTAATTGGGGAAACTCTGCAGTGCCTCCAGCAGTTTCAGAACCCAAACCCTTCACAGAGCTAGGTCAGGGATGCTATTCCATCTACTTGATTGTGCCCAAGAGAGTGGGTCCTTTCTGGATCTGGAAACAGTTAGGGATCAGATTTGAGCACCTCATTTCTGCATGGAGACTATCAGATCAGTCATGGCATTAGTCTGGCGAGGGGAGTTTCTTACCTCTCTGGACATTGCTGAAGCATGCTTTCACGTTCCCATTTGGAGATGACATCAGCAGTTCCTTGGCTTCTGTGTCCTAGGCCTCCATTTCCAGTTTCAGGCTCTTCCTTTTGGATTGGCTTTGACTTCCTGCACCTTCTCAAAGGTCATGGTCGTGATAGTGGTAGCAGCGTTCTTGCACAAGTAAGGAATCCAGGTTCATCCGTACATGTTTTTTTGGTTGATTCTGCCCAGCTCCTTGGAGAAGTTCAGGGAGAATACAGCCCTAGTAATTCGCTAGCTGGAATAGCTGTGGTCGGTATCCACTGTCCTAAAAGCAGCCTGGCTCCCTCACAGAACTTGGAATATCTTGGGGCTCAGGCCGAATGTTTCTCATATGGAATGCAATACAAGCTGAAGATTGGAAAACGATGGATATAACACCAATTTTTAAAAGAGTTCCAGGATGATCTGGGAAACTACAGACCAGTGAGCCTGAACCATGCCAAGCAAACTGATAAAAAAACATTATAAAGAAGAAAATTACTGAACATATAAATAGTCATGGTAAATCCAAATGGATTTAGCCAAGAGAAGTCATGCCTCACAAATCTGCTACATTTTTTACTTTTTTGAAGATGTAAATAAACAGGTAGATAAGTGAGTCAGTGGATATAGTGTATCTGGATTTTCAGAAAGCCTTTGACAAGGTTCTTTCATGAAAGACTCTTAAGGAAATTAAAATGTCATGGGATAGGAGGCAGTGTCCTATTGTGGATTGGGAACTGGTGAAAAGATAGAAAACAGAGTAGGGCTAAATGTCCAATTTTCTCAATGAAGGAAGGTAAATAGTGGAGTCCTGAAGGGATCTGTGCTGGGTTCATTACATATCAACATATTTATAAATGACCTGAAAATGGGAACAAGTGATGTGCTCAGATATGCAGATGACATAAAATTATTCAGTTGTTAAATCGCACGAGGATTTTGAAAAATTGCAAGATAAAAATTGAGAGACGAGGTAACCAAATGACAGATGACATTAAATGTGGATAAATGCAAAATTATGTTCTTAGGGAAGAACAACCCACACTATAGCTACACAGTTCAAAGTTCCATATCAGGAGTCACCATCCAGGAAATAGATCTAGGCATCATTGTGGATAATATGTTGAAATCCTCTAAGTGTGTAGTAGCAACTAAGAAAGCTAATAAGATATGAGGGGTCTGTCCCCAATTTCAGTTTTTAGTATTTTGTAAACTGCATAGATGGACATTAGTTCTTGATATGGTATATCAAGCGCAGTTAAATAAGGAAAGAAATGTAGACTAAAACAAAGGATATCATAATGCTTCTGTATTGCATGCAGTTCTGTTTGCTACATCTAAAATAAGATATAGAGGCATTAGAAAAGGTACAGAGAAGGGTATTCTAAATGATGAAAAGGAGATGGAAGAATACCCCTATGAGGAAAGGCTTGAAAGGTTCTGTCTCTTCAGCTTGGAGAGGAGACAACTAAGGGGAGATAGATAGAGATCTATAAAATGAGTGGAGTAGAACGAGTAAATGTTACTCCTTCAGAAAATACAAAGACTAGGAGACATGTAATGAGGCTACAAAGTAGTACATTTAAAAACTAAGCAGAGAAAATTATCTTTTCACTGGGTGCATAATTAAGCTGTGGAATTCATTTCCAGAGGATGTAGTAAAAACTGTAGTGTAGCTGGATTTATAAAAGTTAAGTTTAGACAAATTCCTGGAGGGAATTATTAAAATGGACTGGGGGAAAATTTCACAGGGGTTTTTTTCCCCCCTGGGGTAAGCTTCATAGAATCTGTCTACCTTTTGGGATCCTGTCAGGTAGCTGTGACTTGGATTAGCTGCTATTGGAAACAGGATTCTTGGCCTAATGGACCATAGGTTTGAGTATGGTCAATGTTATGGTCTTATGACTACCTGCAAATCCTGGAGTCCATAGCATCAACCCTAGAGCTGAGTCCTTGGACCAAGATGCACATGCTTCCTCTGCAGAGACACTTGTTGACTCAGGGGTCTTTCTACTCCCAGTTGTTCAATCAATGCCTTCCTTCCCCTTACCTCCTGGAAGATCCAGGCATGCAGTTGCTCTGATAGCTGCAGTGTCTGTCTCAGATGGATTGGATGCCTCTGGAAGCACCACATTGGATGATCATCACCACAGATGCCATCCTGAAGGGCCGGGTAGCTCACTGTCTGGGTCAGTTTATTCAGGGATGCTGATCTTCTCAGGAGGCCTCCAGGCCAATCAACCTTCTGGAGGCCAGAGCAGTCTACCTGGCCCTGGAGATTTTCGTTCTCTCCTGGTGGGCAAAGGTGTTTGAATGTTCTCAGACAACACCATGGCTGCGGCTGATGTCAACAAGCAAGGCAGCACTTGAAGATGGCAGGGCTTTGTTGTTTGACAGAGGCAAATCTGACTGATAGATCTGTGGTCCACATAGCAGGTGTCAACAGCGTAGAGGCTGACTTCTTGAGTTGGCACACTGTGGTTCCTGGTGAGTTTAGGGATTGAGCCCTCATGGATTTGGTGGTGGTGTGAAAAGGTAGGGCCTTCAGTGTTCGACTTAATGATCACCCAGCAGAATGCTAGAGTGGAGCATTTCTTCATCTGCAGAAAGGATATGTGAGCGATAGACTTGGATGTCCTTCTGCAGGTATAGCCCCAGGAGATACTCCTGTATGTCTTCCCCTTCTCCCCATGGCCGTTGGTGAGCTGTCTTCTATGCAAAAATTTGTCTCACCTGGGCATGATGTTTCTAGTGGTGCTGGACTAGCTGTGCAAGCCATGCTGTGTGGTTTTCTTGAACTTGTTGGCAGCGTCCCTTCTCTTGCTTTCAGTAGTGGTCAGCCGTCTTAAGGCCCAGAAAGTTTCTATTTCTTTGGCCTATGTGAGGTTCTACTCTAGAGGTATTTGAGGGGTGCTGTTCTTCTCAGACCCTAAAGGCCAGGAAGGCAGACATAATCACTGTTTTTGTTCTTCTTGTGGTCTAGTGGTTGGCCCTATACTTTCAAGATTCAGGTAATGGTCCTTGCTTGCTGCTGAGGGATGTCCTTGGCAGCACATCCTAAATTTTCCTGCTTCCTCAAGGGATTAATTAGCACAAATCTGTCCCCCAGTGTGCCCAGTTGTTTTTCCAGTGAAGCCTTTTTCTAGTGTTGAAGGAGCTGATAGATTCCCCCTTTGAGTCCATTTGGAACATCTCTCTCAAGGTTGTTTTCCTGGTGGATGTTGTCTACCAGGTGAGTTTCATAGCTGCAGGCTCTGTCCAAGTACAAGGCCATCTCCAAAGACCTTGGGATTCCTGTGTCTACATTTCGCAATGTTAAGTTTTCTGCTCATGGAACAGTCGAGAACATCCCAGGACTTGGTGGGAAAAGGAAAATTAATTCAAGAAGTCTTCGAAGGTTAGTGCGAACTGTTGGAAAAACACCATGTACAACATTCAGAGAGCTTAAGGCTGATCTGGAGCAATCTGAAATGGTGGTTTCAACCTGCTCCATATGCCACACACTAAACTACTACTACTACCGCTAAGCATTTGTATAGCGCTACAAGACAAATGCAGTGCTGCCCAGACATGTAAGAGACAGCCTCTGCTCATCAGAGCTTACAATCTAGTCAAGCCAGACAACACAAAGTGTAGACAGGGATACATCTAGGGGGAATAGTAAAGAAACAAGATGATAGGTGAATCAAGACCCAAAAGCAGCAGTGAAGAGGTGGGTTTTCAGCCTGAATTTGAAAAGGGTCAGAGAAGGTGCTTGGCATAAACAAAGGACTTCATGGATGAAGGCCTAGGAGCACCCCACTGCTCAGACAGACATAAAAAGGCATGCCCGATCTTTGCCCAAACCCACCTTGAGAAATTGCATTCCTTCTGGGAAAGTATTCTGTGGACAGATGAAACCAGACTTGAGCTCTTTGGCAATGCAGACCAGTGATACATTTACAGGCAAAGAAATGAAGCTTATAAGGAAAAACACCCTTCCTACTGTTAAATATAGTGGAGGTTCCATAATGTGGGCCTCTTTTACTGCCTCAGGAACTGGAGGACTGGAACATATTAAAAGAATCATGAAGTCAGAGGGAATACCAAGGTACTTCGGAGCGAAATGTGCTACCTAGTATCTGGGTCGAAGGTCATAGGATCTCCAGCAGGCAGTGACCCAAAACATACATCCAAAAGTACAAAAGAATGGTTAAAAAGGAAAAACTGTTTTAAATTGGCCAGCTATGAGTCCTGATCTGATTCCAATCAAGAACCTTTAGAAAGAGCTGAAATCAGCCATTAGTAAAAGGAATCCTGGAAACATTCTTGACCTACCGTAGAACAAATCACAGTTGAAGAGTGGGAGAAACTACCAGCAGACAGCTATACAAAACTTATAGATGGTTACAAGAAACGTTTGTAGTCTGCCATCACTGCCAAGGGTTGTGTAACCAGATATTAGTGAAGGGTGCCATTATTCCCATTCAAGTCACATTTAGGTTTTTTTTTTTCCTAAGAAATTATTATGTCTGCATTTCACAGATATATCTTTTTTTATGTATACTTTTTGAACATACTATTAAAATAGTATGATGACATACAGTTGGAATATTTCCAATTATTTCTCAAGATATTGTACGCAACATACCTGCAATGCAAGGACACCAATAATATTGACCACAACTGTAAAACATTTGCACAGTACAAACTGTTGGAGTCATTTACTAATTGTTAGCACACGAAAAGTGTTAATGCACCCTGTTAAATGATTTTCTGTGTTCCTTAAATGAATACCTTGGCAAAGATACTTATTAGCTGAAAGGGCCTGCTGCAAAATTCTGGGCAGATGTTACTTCTCTTAAGTATGCCACGTTTGTGCACACTGCCTCCATGCTGCACCATATTGTCTCTCAGGCAGTCCAGTTCTATACTGTTTTTTTTCCCTTGCCATGCTATTGAACGTGCCATGTCATGTCACAGCTCTACCAGGCCTACCAGAACCCATCATGCATCACCATGCTATGGCTCTCTTGAGCATTCTTTTGCTGTAACAGGAACCACCTCCATGTCACCCTGCTGTTTGCTAAGCCCCACACGCCATTACTGAACATTCCTGACCTTGGCTCCTGAACTCTGGTCTTTCTTGATGGCAGCCTGCACGCTAGCTGTGCATAGGCTGGCTAGTGTGCTTTGTTATATGTGGGTTGCACGTGTGTAGTGGGCAGCAGCCCAGAGTTAACAATTGTCACCTAAAAAAGTAGCTTGTTATATATAGTGGGATTGCATGTGATGTAGAAATATTTTATTATGAAAGAATATTTACTTGAACAAATTTGTCTCATTCTTTTCCAATTTAACAGATGACACATGCTTAGGCTGTTCGCCAGAATAAACTTTTCAAGTTTCTGAGATATATACTTTAAAAACCATGAGCACCAATGACTTTGCAAAACACGCTGGTTCCAAAACTGGATATCCAGCAAAACTTAGAGCAAAGTAAGTGCATTCTTTTAATTGCAAGTTATTAATATTTTTTGTGTTATGTTTTCAATGACTCACCAAAATGTTAAAAATTTGATTATAAAAATCTGGTTCCTTATCGTTCCTCCAGTTCAGTCCTCCACCTCTGGGTAGTGCACCTCTTCCTGCAGCATGGAGACTGGACAACAAATTCGTGACAACACTGGATATATCCTGCTGGTCTCTCCCATCAGCCCCCAGTGTGTCCAGTCTCCATGCAGCAGGAGGACTTAGTGAGCCTAGGTCTGGGCTCACTAGAGGAACAATAAGCAGAACATTTTTAGAATAGTTAGCTTTAGGAGTTAATTTTCAGGATTTATTTTATACCCTATCATGTAATTTATTTTGGTGTTGTATCTAGTTTAAAAAAGCAAAAAAACACAAAACAAAAAACCCCCACAGAATTTGAACTACCTTCTGCCACGTTCTTTAAAGCTGCTCCGGTGCCTTGATCTGCCCTCCCTCCTAGTCTGAACGGAGGGGGCTGAGCAGTGTGGTGATAAAAGCTGCCTGTCAGGTCCGGTCTGCTTCGTGGTGTATCTAGCACAACAGAGGCCGAAAAGCCCTCTCTTTGATCGCAGCTCACATTTTCCGCTGGGCAGCGTTGGGGATTGCAGGGTCCTTGAGCGGACCGCGTAGCGCAGCAAGAGTGCCTGAGGGCGCTCCGTAAGTCAACGGAGCAGGTGAGTGTGATCCTTGTTGGGGCAGCGGCAAGCAGACACGGCAGTTTCTCAGGTCTTCCCATGCATTTGCGCAGCGGGTAGGCCGAGGCCGTTTGAAGCGATTTTAACGCTCAGGCACTTTAAGAAAGGAAGAAAGAGCATTTGATTTTAGTTGATTTTTTTTATTCCTTATCAGTCCTCCAGTTTAGTCCTCCACCTCTGGGTTGTGTACCACCTCTTGCAGCTTGGAGACTGGGCATGTCACAAAAACGTGACATCACTGGATGTAGCCTGCTGTTCTCGCCCATCATCCCCAGTGTGTCCAGTCTCCATGCAGCAGGAGGACGTAGTGAGCCTAGGTGCTGGGCTCACTTGAGAACAGCTAAAGAGCAGTTAGAGTAGTTTTGGCTAATAATTTGAATTACTTTTTCCCTAATTTTAAATTTTTTCTGTTTTAGAGTATGTAGCTTTAAAAAAAAAAAAAAAAAAAGGCGGTTTCTTGTGCCTGGTCTTGCTTGCCCTGTCATTCTTTTTTCTCTGTCCAATTCACTACCGGTTCAGATCTTTCCCACCTGGTCAGTATGGGGGAGAGCTCGGCGTTAAATGAGCAGCAGTTTAGGCTTCGGCAGCTCGGAGCTGCCGCGATTTACAGGCTCGCTGTTTTTCTGTTGGAAACCTCGTCTGGCGGCTATCCGCTCGCTTTCCAGCTGAGCCGAGCCGCGTGGGTGGCAGCACCGTGTTAGCAGGAGCACGGAGCACAGTACTTGGTGTGCGAAGATACTATGAGTACGGGCAAAAGAGCGGGGCTGTGAGCGGGAAGACGACCGAAGGCACGCTAAGCGGGGGACGGCGATTTTGGCGCCTTTTTTGTTCCTCAGGCAGGCAGTGGCAGCCATTTTCTGAGCGTGTTTTCTGTATGGCATGCTGCTGAATCGCGGAGCGCACACGTCGCATTTTTGAGACACTGCGTCTTCCCGATGTCTTTACTTCTCTTCCTTTGCCTTTAGTTTAATTTTAGTTTAAGTTTTAATCTTTATTTTATTTTTTTCTGTTTTATTTTAATTTGGTTGATATTCATGGAGCTCTCTTGCCCTGGGAGCTTCTGATCAGGCTGGTCAAGTTGGTTTTCTGGATCAGATGGCAGAAGCACTTAATTGGTGATACAGGTTAGAGCCAATTTAATTGTTTGACAGTCTTGGCTGCCTTAAAAGTACAAAAAAAAAAAACCATTGGCAGGCAGAGGTTTGGGTTTTTTTCCATTATTCGGACCCCTTGAGATGGCGTCGCGGCCTCAATGTGTAGTTTGCGGTACCCGTAGAGGTGCTATCGCAGACTCTGGGATTTGCCGGGGCTGTACGCAGGTTTCTACCAGCGTGGAGCAGCAGATGGAGGTTAAGGTAGGACAGCACCTTCAGGAGGCTTCAGCTGGATTGGACAGAGAGGTGCTGCTGACCACTTTGCCAAGGGCCAGTTTCGAGTCGCCAGCTGGTCCTTCGGGGACCCTTATGACTTCGGGACCGCAGCTCGGTGATTTCTGTCCTGACTTTGTATTAATTATGCATCAGGCGTTCTGTTTAAGAAGGCAAGGGAGCGTGCCAGAGCCTTTGTCACTGTCTGTGACGCCGCAACAGCCAGGACCGGCTGATGCGGGTACCAGTTCCTCGAGACCGCCAAAACGAGCCAGAACTCGGGAGCCTTCGATTTCTGAGTTCGAGGGGCAGGAGTCTGAGGAAAACGATGTCGACCTGGAAGGCGGAGATGGAGGAAGGAGAGATTCCTGAACCGGAGGATCAGGCGAAAATTATTTGGGTGTTTCTGAAGGATGAGTTGACAGCGCTTATCACGGAGTCCCTCCAGAGGCTTAAACTCGCCACGGAACAGCCTGTGGAGGACGACAATGGGGAAGACCCAATTATTCAGGCAGTGAGACAAAAGCAATTTGTGTTTCCCGTTCACAAAGTAGTAGACAAGATGATACAAGATGAGTGGGATCAGCCGGAAGCAGGGCTCAGAGGAGTTAGAATTATGAATAGACTGTATCCCTTAGCAGATAAGGACAAGGAGAGGTTTCGTTCTCCGCGGATTGATGCAGCTGTGGCAGCGGTGACCAAGAAAACCACTATTCCGGTGGAAGGTAGCTCAGCCTTGAAAGATGCACAGACTAGAAAGTTGGATAGTTTGTTGAAGCAATCCTTTGAAACTGACACAGTGTCATTACAAGCTTCCATTTGTGGGGCTTGGATGGCAAGAGCTTGTCTCCGATGGTCGCAGCGAATGCGGCAGTCTACTCAGCTGGAGCAAGAAAGTCTGAGAGAGCTGGATCGCCTAGAGTCGGGGTTGGCTTATTTGTCAGATGTACATTATGATTTGATCAGGGCTCTGGCTAATAGTATGGTGTCGCTCGTGGCCGCCTGCAGATCCCTGTGGTTGTGAAATTGGGCGGCCAACGGCTCTTCTAAAGCACGTCTCGGTAAACTCCCTTTCAAAGGACGGTTGTTGTTCGGGGAGGATCTCGACAAGTTGGTGAAAGATTTAGGGGAGTCTAAAGGTGGGCGACTGCCGGAGGATAAGCCTAAACAGGGGAAGTCTGCGTCGACCTTTCGGGGTTCCTTTAGAGATTTTTGGAGTTTTCGAACTTCTCGCTTGGGCAGATTCCAAAGAGGAAGATTGCTGCTCGGGCACAGGGGTTTCGAGGAGCAGGTAGAGGTTTTGAGGTGGCGGCCTCAGCTTCCACTCGAAAACCGCAATGAAGTGAGGGGGGCCCCAGCAGGAAGTCTTCCGATAGGCGGGCGACTTCGGAACTTTCTTCCTGTCTGGGTCCAAATAACGTCCGACTAGTGGGTGCTAGAGATAATCCGGGAGGGCTATGCGCTTGAATTCGCAAGGCCAGTTCGGTACGTTTGTGCAGTCGCCCTGCAAAGGGCAGCAGAAAGCCTTGGCAGTCCGCTGCACGCTGAATCGGCTGTTGCACTTAGGAGAGGTCCTCCCAGTCCCCAAAGAGGATTACGGCAGGGGTCAATACTCAATTTATTTTATGGTACCAAAGAAGGACGGATCTCTTCGTCCAATATTGGACCTAAAAGGAGTGAACCGGTGTCTCCGAGTGCCGCATTTCAGGATGGAAACGCTGCGGTCCGTTACTGTGGCAGTGCACCAGGGAGAGTACTTGACATCCCTCAATCTCACGGAGGAATATTTACACATCCCAATCAGAGCGGGTCATCAAATGTTCCTGCGCTTTGCTCTGCCATGGGGACACTATCAGTTCCAGGTGTTGCCCTTCGGTCTGGCAACGGCGCCGCGGACGTTCACCAAGATCATGGTGGTGGTAGCTGCGGCATTATGAAAGGAAGGAATTCTGGTTCATCCCTATTTCGACGATTGATTAATCGAGCAAAGTCCAAGGCCGAGAGCGTACAAATCACGGACAAGGTGGTGAAATTCTTTGAGAAGCTCGGCTGGGTAGTCAATACGAACAAAAGTCATCTGATTCCGTCCCAGAGCCTCGAGTATCTCGGGATACGATTCGACACTCAGAGAGGAGCAGTATTTCTTCTGGATCGTCGAGTCCAAGCCCTGCGACAAGTGGTTCATCAGTTCAGGGCCACTCCGGCACTTTCGGCCTGGAGTTATCTCCATGTGTTGGGTACAGTGGCGGTGACCTTGGAAGCGGTACCTTGGGCCAGATCTCATATGCGGCCATTACAGCGATCGTTACTTTGCCTTTGGTTTCATCAGTCCAACCTGCTGAGCAGACGTCTGCCCTGCCCTCTCGGGGTCAGGCAAGCATTGAGGTGGTGGCTAATTCCGGCAGCTTTGAAGGCCGAGATGCCCCTGGAGCAACCAGAGTGGCTACCATTGTTGACAGATGCAAGCCTCGTAGGTTGGGGAGCACATTGTGGGGATCTCTTCACACAAGGGCTGTGGACAACTCAGGAGAGCAGATGGTCGATCAACAGGTTGGAGCTCAGAGCGGTGGCGTTCGCGTTGCAAACATTTGAAGTGACAGTGCGGGGTCGGGCAGCACGAGTTCTATTGGACAACTCCACAACGGTGGCTTACATCAATCGACAAGGCAGTACAGGAAGTACGGCCATGGAAGAGGAAGCAGAGGCGCTGTTCGCTTGGGTCGAATATCGTCTGCCAGCAATTTCGGCAGCGCACATTGCGGGAAAGAACAATGTGATGGCGGATTTTCTCAGCAGAGTTCAGGTGGATGCTGGAGAATGGGAATTGCATCCGGATGTGTGTGCACAGGTGGGGGCCGCCTATCATGGATCTCATGGCAACCTTTCACTCAGCAAAGGCCAGTCGGTTTTTCAGCAGATGGCGAGAAAGGATGTCTGAGGGGATCGACGCACTGCTACAACGTTGGCCGGTGTCGGGTCTCCTCTATGTATTCCCTCTGTGGGCGCTCATAGGACGAGTGGTACAGTGTATCAAGGCTCACCTGGGGAGAGTGTTGCTGGTGGCTCCGGACTGGCCAAGACGTCCGTGGTATACCGATCTCATCCGCCTACTAGACGGAGAGCCGTGGAGATTACCGACGTCAGAGAGTCTGTTACTTCAAGGGCCTCTGCAGATGCCCCAAGTGGATCGGTTCTCGCTTACGGTCTGGCCATTGAAAGGGCGCAGTTAAAGAAAAACTGTTACTCTAGAGCAGTCATTACGACTTTACTTAAAGCACGAAAGACGTCTGCGTCCCTAACCTATGTTCGCATATGGCGTGTTTTTGAGGATTGGTGTTCGAGGAGACAAGTGCGTGCAACGACGGTGTCCGTTCCAGTGGTTTTAAGCTTTCTGCAGGATGGCTTTGAAAAGGGCCTGGCGGCCAGTTCCTTGAGAGTACAGTTAGCTGTGCTGGCTTGCTTATAGAGGCAAGGTGCAGGGAGTAGCACTCGGGGCGCAGGCAGACGTGTTGCGTTTTTTCAAAGCAGTACCAAGCTACGTCCCTCTCGTAGAATTGTGGTTCTCAACTTGGTTTTAGGAGCTTTGACTAAAGAGCCTTTTGAACCCTTACAACAGGCGTTCGTAAAAGATTTAACATTGAAGACTGTGTTTTTGGTGGCCATTTGCTCAGCGAGGCGTATTTCAGAGTTACAGGCGTTGTCTTGTAGAGAGCCATTCCTGTGTTTTTCTAGGGAAAAGGTGGTGCTTCAGCCCATTCCCTCCTTTTTGCCCAAGGTAGTTTCTCCGTTTCATTTAAATTAGACGGTTTCCCTTCCGGTGCTGGGTTCATTAGAGGATAATAGTCCGGACCGGGGGTTACGCCGTTTGGACTTAAAACGAGTGTTATGGCAGTATTTGAAGGTTTCAGAGGCTTTTCGCAAATCCAATCGTCTGTTCATTCTGTTAGGGGGATCCAGTAAAGGAGAGGCAGCGGCGAAAGCGTCCATTTCTCGCTGGATTAGAGAGGCAATTGCTTCGGCATATCTGTTGTCGGGGCGACCAGTTCCAGCTGGGTTACAAGCTCATTCCACTAGAGCGCAAGCGGCTTCATGGGCGGAGCACAGTTTGGTGTTGCCTGTGGAAATTTTGTAGGGCGGCTACTTGGTCGTCCCTTCACACTTTCAGTAAACACTACCGCCTGGATGTCTTGGCAGCAAAGGATGCTGTATTCGGGGCGGCGGTGTTACAAGCCAGCTGGAAAGGTCCCTCCTTATAAGTACTGCTCTGTTACATCCCAGAGGTGGAGGACTAAACTGGAGGACCGATAAGGAAATAGAAATTACACTTACCTGGTAATTGTTCTTCCTTTAGGTACTACAGTTTAATCCTCATTCTCGCCCGGGATAGTATGGTTGGCAGTGAAGGTTCACCCGGACAAAGGGTGGGATTACTGGTAGGTATAGGTGTTTCTATGCTTTTCTGCCTCTTCTCCTTCTTTCTTGTCTATCATTCTGGCTGAGGCAGAAGGAAGGGTCACAAAGTGAAAAGCCTAATTTCCGAGACAAGAAATGTTCTTGTATATAGTAGTTGTTATACGTTCAATTAACATGTTATTGTTAGCTACTTATTTGTTGCTCCTTTAAGTGTGCTTTGTCAGTAGTTCACTGGGGATGATGGGAGAGATCAGCAGACTACATCCAGTGATATCACGTTTTTGTGACATGCCCAAAAAATGTGATGGATGCTCTAAAAACATGTCGCTCACAGACACCCATGACTGTTGTCTTAGGTGCCTGGGAGCTGACCATGATCCTGAGCTATGCTCTCTCTGCAAGAAGATGTCCTCTAAGGCCACCCAGAGTCATAAGCAGAAGCTGGATGATCTCTACTGCAAGGCAGCTCTGATTTCCCCGGTAGCCTCCTGCTCTACAGCCCCACAACCACTGGAGTCTCCCAAGGCTTCTCCAAGGGCCCGGCGGCACTCTGACCAGGGATCGCCTGAATGTGAGCGAAGAATAAGGAGGCCGCGAGGACTCTGACAGGGGCGCTAGACAAGCGTGAAACGTCACACGCCTGGTCTCTTAGCCCCCCTTGGCAGACTCAAGAGTCTGAGAGGGAGCGGCCCAGTAAGGTATCTCAAATTGATACAGAGGCTTCCGGCGAAGGTGCCTGGTTTCCCGAGGGTCATCCCGGCAAGGACCCCCTCTCCTCCTCGACACCGACCCAGTCACCCTGGTGTCGGTGTCGCAGGGCCCCACTCATGAGTGGGAGGCCAAAATGCTGGCCTTAGAACGTAGCATTTCTGCATTCCTCGCTGCTCAGCAGGCACTGATGCCAGGCCCCGCTGACATGCGCCTCGAACCGCAGGGACCTCGACCTCAAGGACTCCCTGGGCCGCTGCAGTGACCCCTGAATGCCAGAGGCCTCGTGAAGGTCCTCGGCGAGGGTCTCGATCTCCGTCCCGGTCCTCAGGCGCAAGATCTTCTCGGGTGAGTGCCTCTGGCTCTAGGCAGGCCTCAGCCTCAGGAGCCCGGCGCGGGTCACCGACCCCTCTCAAATCACCCAACCTCGAATCCTCCACGGACTATTCAGACTGGGAATCCGACAGGGAAACCTCTCCTGAGAACCAGGTCCACCGGGACCCCTCCCCGCCGACCCAGAGGTGGCGGTCCCCTCCAAAAGACACCTCCTTATTTGAGATGATCCGGGACATGGCGCGAGCCCTGGCACTTGCCACAGAATCGGAGGAAAAGCCCTGTGCGGAGGAGTTCGATATTCTTCAATATGAAGCTCCTCCGAAGGAAACACTCCTGGTTCTGGTTCCCTTTATTCTGAACTGGCTCCTCCTCCGCATGTGGGAGACCCCAACTTCCATCCCTATCATCAGCAAATGCCTGGACACTATGTATGGGGACCAGGGTTTCAGAAAGCCCAGCTTCCCCACACCTCTATGGTGGTCACATCAGCCATGCGGAGGCAAAAGAGCCCAAAGACTCATTCTTCAGTCCCACTGGGCAGAGAGACTCGTACCCTCAACGCCCTTGGGTGCAAGACTTATCAGGGCTCCATGCTGGCATGCTGCATTCAGGTTTACCAATTTCTATATTGGAATGTTCCTCCGTGGTCTCGCCAAGGAGCTCTGTGGCTTTGCGGTGGGCTTCACGTTTCCAAGCCCTCTTGAAGTCAGTCAGAGAATGTTCTCTCCCGAGCAATGTACGACGGCTTCTAATCTTCCACCCTGGTGATGGCTGCTGGCATCGGAGCTTGCTGACAGGCCTGGCTCCAATCCTCTGACCTGGAATAGTGGGTCCAGGAGAAACTGCTTGAAGTTTCTTGCCTCTGGAGCAGCTGTTTGGCAAGCCCATGGAGGACAAAGCGAAGATTGAGACAGAGTATGTGACCTCTACGCACCTCTCCTGGAAAACCCCCTTCCTCTCCATGAAGAAACAGGGCAAGAAGCCTTTCTTCCACAGGAAGGGGCTCCCGTATAGAGGCTATCCACCCTACCACCGGTGTCGACCCCGGCTCAGGGCAGCCAGGGCAAAAGCAGGCCCCGGGGCCCTTGCAAGCCGAATGGTCCTAAGACCCAACCCCCGGCACCAGCCCAGCTGGCCTCGGGATTTTGACACCATTGGTATAGCCTCTCGTCTGCTGGCAGGCCAGCTGCTGGTCGGTGGGCATAGACGGTTCACTTCGTTCCCCAGTGGGAATCCATCAACACTGATGCCTGGGTTCTACAGGTTGTGTGGGAGGGCTATCTTCTCCATCTGGACCAGCTCCCTCCTCCGTACTGCCCCGGAGGGCCAAGGCGGCTCCCCCTGCACCAGGCCCTCCTGACTCAGGAACTCGCAGGCTTCATTGAGGATGGGGCGGTGAGCGGCCCAGGGAGTCCTCGAGTCCCACTGCACCACAAGGGATGGGGGTTTTACTCCCGGTACGGCCTCGTCCCGAAAAGAACAGGAAGCCTCTGGCCCATCATCAATTTGAGGAACCTAAACAGGTTCCTGGTGTGGGAGAAGTTCAAGATGCTCTCCCTTGGCACACTGCTGCCCTACCTCTAGCATGGCGACTGGCTATGCTCCTTAGACCTAAGGGATGCTTGCACTCACATCCTCATCCATCCCAAACACAGAAAGCACCTTCGCTTCATGGTACAGGGGAACCACTACCAGTACAGGGTGCTTCCCTTCGACCTCGCATCCACCCCGCAGGTCTTCACAAAATGCCTGGCCATGGCAGTGACCCACCTCCGGCTGCAGGGCACCTTCGTCTACTCCTATCTAGATGATTGGCTCATCTCATGGGGCATGGCCTCCAAGGCTCATCAGGCCACAGACCACACCATTCGCTTTCTGGAGCACCTGGGATTCGTGGTAAACTACCCAAAATCCCGCCTCACTCCTGTACAATCCCTAGAGTTCATCGGGGCTTGCTTTGACACTTTGCGGGCCATGGCCTTCTTTCCCCAGGACAGAGCAGATCACCTCGTGTCCCTGGCCTCCAATGTGCAATGCCTCAGCGCATTCTCAGCTTGGTCAATGCTTCGCCTTCTCGGCCACATGGCCTCTACAGTCTGTCGTGTCTAATGCCCGCCTCAACATGCGGGCGGCACAGTAGTGCCTCTGCGCACAGTGGACCTAAGCAATCAGCTGACCCCCGAGACCATGTCTTGGTCACACTCTGCTTGGCAGAGTCCTTAGGCTGTTGACGGGATGCACAGAACCTGCTTTGAGGTGTCCTTCCAGGGCCCAACACACCAGGTATCTTGACAGCAGTTGCCTCCCTGGTGGGCTGGTGGGCCCACTGTGAGGAACTGTGCACGCAAGGAACTTGGTTCTTCGAAGAGTCCTGGCAGCAGATCAACTACTGGAGCTCTGAGCCGTCTTCCACTCAGGGCTTTCAGGCACTGCCTGCAGCACCGAGCTGTGCTTGTCCAGACGGACAACCAGGTCACAGCCTCTGCCTGAATGCGGTGGCCTTGTGCTCCTTTGCCAGGGCATGACCCTCCGAGCCACCTATCTCCCAGGCGCGGACCAGCTAAGCAGACTCCTCCAGCTGCACGAGTGGCGCCTGTTTCTCCGGACTGCACAACGGTTCTTCCAGCATTGAGGGATTCCAGACTTGGACTTTTTTGCCAGCCCTGCGAACATGCAGCTCCCACGGTTCTGCGCCCTCTTTCGCACCCAGGCTGGGTGGCTCCCGACACCTTCCTCCTTTTGTGGCCAACCAGCCTGCTGTATGCCTTAACCCCCACGCCTCTCATAGCTTGGACCCTCCTCAAGTCCAGCGGGACAGGGCCTCGGTGATCCTCGTGGCCCAGGCAAGCATGGTTCCCTCTGCTACTCCGACTCTTGACAGAGCCCCTGGTTCCTCTCGGGAACTTGGCAGGACAGCTGATGCAGGAAGGGGGTCTGCTCCTTCATCCCAGTTTGAGGTCTCTATCCCTCATAGCCTGGCAACTGAGCGAGTTGCCCTAGCGCCCCTCCATCTCCCCATGGAGATCGAGAATATTCTTTTGGCTTCACAAAAGGACTTGACCAGGCGGGCGTATGCCTTCAGTTGGCGCCGATTCTTGGTGTGGTGCTCGGAGCTCCAAGCGGACCCATTTTCATACTCTACCCGCTTGGTCCTGCAGTATCTATTCCACCTCTCGCAGGCTGGACTGAAGTCTAACTTGGTTAGGGTTCACCCGAGTGCCATCTCAGCGAACCACCATCTCATCGAGGGTAAACCCCTCTCGGGGCAACCACTCATCTCCCGCTTCATGCGGGGCTTGCTTCTCTCCAAGCCCCCCACCTGCCCTCTCTGGACAGAATAGGACCTCAATGTGGTCCTCATGCAACTGACCAGGCTGCCTTTTGAGCCCTTGGCTACCTTCTCACTGTGGCACCTGTCATGGAAGGTGGCCTTCCTGGTGGCCCTCACCTCCACCCAGAGAGTCTGCGAGCTCCAGGCTCTGATGGGCGAGGCAATGTACATGAGGTTCTATGGGAATAGGGTGGTTTTGCATGCTCGCCCCAGGTTCCTCCCAAAAGTCGTCTCTGACTTCCATCTCAACCAGGAGATAGTGCTGCCCACCTTCTTCCCGAAGCCCCACACTGACCGGGCATCAGCAATTCTCCATACGCTGGACTGTAAGAGGGCTCTTTCTACCTGCAGTGGACTTGGGATCACTGCAGATCCGGGCAGCTCTTTATCTTCTTTGACCCCAGCTGCCTGGGGCTGGTGGTCACAAAGCAAATCCCGTCCATCTGGGTGGCAGACTGTATTGCTTTTGTTCAGGCTCAGGCCGGGCTTCCATTGGACCACCGAGTCACTGCACAAAATGTCGAAGCGATGGCAACATCAGTTGCTAAGCTGAGCTCCGTTCCGCTGGCGGACATCTTCCAGGCTGCCACCTGGTCCTCCGCTCACACCTTCATCGTGCATTATTGCCTGGAGAGGGAGTCCTGCCAGGACAGCGCCTTTGGCCAGGCCGTACTCTGTAATCTGTTCGGGGTTTAAGCAGCTCCTGCCCTCTGACCCTTCTTGTTCCGGCTACCCTGAGCGTGACCATCCATGGACTCGGGGTCCTCGGGCTGCCTTCGGATTTACTCACGGTTCACGGCTCTGCCTTGGTATTTTTCCTTTTCCTACAGGTCCTCAGTAGCCTGTTTCTTGGGAGTCCCAAATATGAGGACTGTCTTCCTGCTTGTTCCTGGAGAAAGCGTAGTTACTTGCCTGTAACAGGTGTTCTCCAGGGACATCAGGAATCGGTCCGCACAACCCTCCCTCCTCTCTTTGGAGTTGCTCTTCATTTTTACCATCTTCTTGGAGGGGCTCTAGCTATGCCACCTGACTGAGTAAGGTGGCACCCTTGGGTGGGAAGGGGACCATGCATGCGTTGTGGCATTTCCAAAGGCTTTCTTTGAAAGCTGAGGAAATGCTCCACGCAGGCGCCATTGGTGCTGATGTCACCCATATGTGAGGACTGATTCCTGCTGTCCCTGGATAACTTTTATAGGTGAGTAACGATGCTATCTCACACCGCATTCAACTCAGAGTGGTATACCTCCTGGGAAAACTCTGCGTCCTTGTGGACATGCTAAGCTGTATCCTTTGTCCACATGAATGGATCTTGCATCGGGAGACAGCAGCTTGGATCTTCCAAACGTGGGGAACCCCACTCATAGATCTTTTTGCCACTCCACAAAACACACAGCTTCCACTCTTCTGCTCCAGGGTTCCGTCTCTGCACAGTCAGGCCACGGATGCCTGCCTTACACTGGGTACAGGATCTGCTTTACGCATCCCAATCAATCCCCTTGATACCCAAAACGCTTTTCAAACTGAAGGCCGACAAGGGCTTGATGATTCTCATAGCCCTCTTTTGGCCCCGTCTACTGTGGTTTCCTCTGCTTCTTTGCCTTGTGCAGACTCAACCTCTCCGCCTGAGATTTGTGCCTGAACTCCTCTCTCAGGACCATGGGACGTTCCTACATCCCATTCTTCACCCTCTACGCCTGACAGCATGGCTGCTGAAGTGATAGTGCTTGCTGACCGTGAACCATCGCAGGTGGTCAAAGATGTCCTTGCATCACGCTAAGATTCCACCAGGCGATATTATGCCTTCAAGTGGTGTAAGTTTGCCCTGTGGAGCTCCCCAAAGGACATTGATCCTTTTTCTTGCCTGGTGGTGTCCCTTTTACAATATCTCCTCCACTTATCCTTAACAGATCTTAAAACTAACCCAGTGAGAGTTCACCTTACTGCCATTGTGGCCTCTCACAAACTATTGGATGGACAGCCTATCTCCTCACATCCCTTAGTAGCACGCTTCATGTGGGTTCTCCTGCTGTCCAAGCCACCCATTAATCCACCTCCAGTGGCCTGGGATCTCAGTGTGGTTCTAAAGCCTCCTTTCAAGCCTTTAGCCACTACTTCACTGAAGTTTCTATCTTGGAAAGTAATATTTCTCATTGAACTGCAGGCTCTGGTGATGGATCCACCCTATACCCAGTATATTTCTCATTGAATTGCAGGCTCTGGTGATGGATCCACCCTATACCCAGTTCCACCATGACAAGGTGGTTCTGCATACCCATCCACATTTTCTTCCGAAGGTAGTCTCCTCCTTCCATCTAAATCAGTTGGTAATCCTCACAATTTTCTTCCCTAGACCACATGCATCTTGGGCTGAAGCAGCACTACACACTTTAGACTGCAAGCGAGCACTGGCTTATTGCTTGAATAGAACTGGAACTAAGGATCACAGAAGATTCTCTCAATTATTTATTTCCTTTGATCCTAGTCACCTAGGCCTCCCGGTGTCATAACGTACTGTATCCAAATGGATAGCAGATTGCATTTCTTTTGCTTATGCACAGACAGGACTCATTTTGGAGGGTCATGTCACTGCTCATAATGTGTGGGCTATGGCAACCTCAGTAGCCAATCTTCATTCAGTATCCATTGAGGAGATCTGTCTCCATTGGTACTTTTGCTGCACACTATTGTCCGGACAGAGACTCCCATCGGGATGCTGTCTTTGGCCAAACTGTTCTCTAGCACATTTTTGGGACTTAAGGTCAACTCCTACCCTCCGTCCTGGACTTCTACAAGAGACCAGGCAATCACTGGGGCAGTATCACCTCCTGGAATAGAGTCTAATGGCACACAACTCTTCCATACTCTTCGACTATAAGCTTTTGGCCTCGGATCACTGTTCTTCCCCCACATATCAGTCTGGTACCCTGGGAGCTAGTGAGTCCCATATTTGAAGACTGCATTCCTGCTTGTTTTTGGAGATAGTGTAATTACTCACCTGTAACAGGTGATCTCCGAGAACAGCAGGAATCAGTCTTCACAACCCGCCCTCCTCCCCTAGGTTTTGTAGGGTTTGTTAATTTTTTTTTCTCTTCCTCACAGCTACAAATTCAACTGAGGAGAGAAGTTGGGAAGGCAGGTACGCAGGTACAGTGGAGTGCTCCCAAAGGCTTTCCTATTGGATGCTGGGGAAAGTTCCTGTACAGGCTCAGTCGATTCTGATGTCACTCATATGTGAAGACTCATTCCTGCTGTTTCTGGAGATCACCTGTTACAGGTGACCAGCTACGCTTTTTCAGTAACCCACTTAGTTTTCCTTTGACGTGATAAATGGAGGTAATGCTTTGAAAGCTAGTCAGAAATGTGTTATAAATTTTTGTTGATCTCTTTTTCTATATATCCAAGTGGACTAACGAGGCAACCGTATTTGCTGCAGACATTGAGAGTAAATATTTTTTATGTTAAATCCATAGTGGTGTTCTTTGTCATAGTAAATATTTTTTTATTACTGATGTCAAACTAGTGATACATATATATTTTTTAAAATTCTGCAGGCACTTAAGAGAACTGCGATTGGAAACAGTACAGCTAGAGCTAGAAAACCAGGAAATGGAACAGAAACTGATGCAGCTACGCCAAAGTATGAGTAAAGAAAAAGAAGAGAGAGAGTAAGACATACCTAAATATTTACATGTCATTATTTTTTACTAAAAGCCTGAAACACAGTAGATGAACTATTTACTGTAGATACCATAAAGCCCATTTGATGGCTACTAAGTGTTTTGTTTTTTATGGCCCAAATTTAGTGTATAGAAACATAGAACCTGATGATCTTGCTGTAATTTTATAGTCTCTGGGAACAGGCAGGAATGTAGTCTTCATATGTGGGTGACATTGGGTACCGACGGAGCCCGCCAAGGAAGCTCCCCAGCTCCAATAGGAAAGCCTTTGGGAGCACTTCACTGCGCCTGCGCTACTGCTCCCACTCTCCCAACTCCTCCTCAGTGCTTCTTTTTCTACGGAGCCAACAGGTCAGAATCCTGTAAAAGAATTTCAATATTTTTTTTCAAAAGCACTTTTGCCTCACCGCACTGGCGTTCACTTCCAGTATCATTCTTCTCTTTTGAATTTTCTCTAGAAAATATTGTTTTCTTTTACTTTTCTTTTTTACAAAAAAACATTTCTTTTCCTCTGGGCCTCGTACTACCACCTTCATGATGGAAAAACCCTCAAGTGGGTTCAAAAAATGCACCAAGTGCTCCAGCACTATTTCAGTTACAAATAAACTCGATTGGTGTCTGAAATGCTTTGGTCCTGACCTATTCCCCAAGCCTGCTCCCTCTGTAAACAGATGACGAAGAGAGGCCTAGGGAACCAGGCCAAAAAGTTTGAACTCTTCCCATTAGACTCTCTGTTATTAGCCTCGACTTCCTCGAGAGCATCCTCATACTCCTAGGCTTTCAAACTCACCAAGGGTTCCAAATACTCTGACTAGATAAAGGACAAAAGATCCACGTCTCCCTTGAGGTCTTCCAAATTAAAGCAGAAGCCTCGTGAATCCACAGAGAAGTTGAAGGAATCCAGAGAGAAGTCCAAAGATTCCTCAAGCAAGTCTCGGGAATAGAGGGAAAGATCCTGCTCCAAGCATCTGGAGTCTTCCAGGACCTCTTCTGACTCTGGCCATCGGCCTAGGCATCCCGGCGGGAGGACTGGTCTTCCAAAGCCTCAATGTGGAATCGGGAGGCACCCGAGGCCTTGACCTCTTGAAAGCCCCCGAGGCCTTGCTCTGGTACGGTGACGGCAAGCCCCATTCTTGTGTTGGATCAGATGCAGGCAACCTCCTTGGATCAGCTTATGCTGTCCTTGGAGAGAACTTTAGTAGCCCACCTCGCAGTATCTGTTCCACTTGCTTCGACAGCTGGAGGACCACAGACCTTGGCATCGACCCAGTATGCCTTAAGGCCCGATGCGCTGACACCGACATTGGCCTCGGCCACTGACATTCCTTGGATGAGAATTATGGGGCTTGACCCTGAAGGTATCGAGGAGCATCAACATCGATCATACAGGCATCAGCATCGACATTGTTGATACTCGCCTGAATTGGACTCTGATATGTCCGATTTCGACCACTGCTCCTTCGATGCCACGTACTTCCATGACATTGTCTCTGAGCCCTTGCCTCCAACTATGAGCACTCGGAATTTATCCAGGACAGGGCAGCAGGCTTGTCGATTTCCTGCTTCATCAGAACCTGAACCAAGGGCAGAGAAGCTGGAGATCCTCCAGTACCCTACAGCCCTGAAAGAAGCCATGATCCTCCTGGTGCATCACATCCTTCACAACTTGATGCTCCGAATGTGGGAGACCCCTCTCACGGTATCGCTCATTAGCCAGTGGCTTGACACCATGTACAGGGTACCAGAGTGTCCTGGTTTTCAAAAATCACAATTACCACACCACTCCATGATGGTTGAATTGGTGATGCATCGAATCAAGAGCAGCAAAAACCACCCTTCGATACCCCCAGGAAGGGAATCCAGGAATCTCGATTCCTTTGCTCACCGATCCTTTCAGGCTTCGATGCTAGCCAGCAGAATGAACTCTTACATTCTCTATATGGGAATGTTCTTAAGAGAACTCATTAAGGACGGGGAAGGATTTCTTCCATTCCTTCCTGAGGAAAAGAGACCTGCTTTTCAGGCCATGCTTGTACACAGCCAAAATGTTTCAAAATTTGTGAACAGGGCAGCATTTCTAAGCCTTTGAATCCTCTAGTAGGGCCTCAGCTATTGCCATAGGTGCACACAGATTAGCATGGCTTCAAGCATAAGACCTGGAACAAATGGGTCCAGGACAAGCTTGGTAATATTCACTGTACAGGGGAGAACCTCTGTGGCAAAAACTGGAGGGAGAAGGCTGGAGAGCTGGAGATAGATGACACAATTCTTAAAAGGCTCACCAGGAAGATTTCTGACACAACAAAGAAAAAGGCAGCAGTTAAAAGACATTCTACCCAAAGAAGCGGAGATTCTACCCCTCCTATTATCAGCCTGCTTATCAACATCAACAAAAGTAGCAGGGTCCCAAGCAGGCCAAGAAGCCTAGAATAGCCAAACCACAGCCAGCCAGCCAGCCACCCAGGTACCAGCAGCACCTAGCTTTTGACTCCCATCTAGGGAGCATAGCCAACCTATCCCTGCAGATTCAAGAACGTCCAAGCATTCCAGGGAGACTCTGCCATTTCTCACATCGGTGGAATTCCATCACCACAGAGCAGTGGACTCTTTCCATTATCCAGGGAGGTTACCAATTACATTTCCAGGAACTCCTCCACCCCCACCATTTCAGAGGGGATTATCCCACCCAGCCTCCTCTCAATGCTCTGCTTGAGCTGGAGGTCAACAATCTCCTTTCCCAAGGAGCCATAAAAGCAGTTCCTCAAAACCAACTGCTAAAAGGCTTCTACTCCCCCTACTCCCTCATTCCAAAGAAATTGGGGAGCTACAGACCCATTCTCGACCTCAGAAAACTCAACAAATTCCTAGTCAAGGAGAATTTCAAAATGTTCTCTCTGCGAACCCTCCTTCCCTACCTGCAGGAACAGGACTGGCTCTGTTCCCTAGACCTCAAAGAGGCCTACACTCACATCATTATTCACCCAGACTACAGGCAGTATCTTCGCTTCACCTGTCAGGGCACTCCTTATCAGTACAGAGTCTTTCCCTTCGGCCTTGCATCTGCACCAAGAGTCTTCACAAAGTGCATGGCCGTAGTGATAGCATATCTTCGAATAGCAAGGTCTTTATCTTCCCTTACTTTGACAACTGGCTCATTGCTTCAACAAACTCTTGCACTATTGTAACATCTGGGATTTGTCATAAATTTCCCAAAGTCCCATCTCATCTCATCTCAAAGGTGAACTCAGCTGGTATTCTGTTGATGTGCTGATGATGACTGAAGGGGCTAACTGATGGTTTTAATTTTTTTAACAGTGTTTTTTATACCACTTTATCATGTCAGTCAAAGCAGTTTACGTTGTAACTTAAACTTTGTAATATACATTTAACAGGGACCTTGATAACTTGGATTTTTCTGAGGCAATGGAGGATTAAGTGACATGCCCAGGGCCACAAGGAGTGCTGGTGGGACAAGGTAGGGCAAGGAAAGCTGGTCTTGTGATTCCCAAGACAGTGCTCTAACCAGTAGCTCCAGTAGAATGTAGTATGAGCTGGGTGTTAGAGGAGAGGGTTTGGCTTATCTCAGGAGCACAAGGGGGTTGGGGGGGAGGAGAAAAGTTAGATCCAGCATTGGAACAATGCCTGGTAGTCCAATGGGAGTTTCAGAGTGGTTAATGGGAGACATGTAGCCGTATGGTTAATGGGTGGACATGGCTAATGGAGGACATGCAGTAATTGGATACTTTGGTTAATCTTGGTATGAATTCTCTGCTTGCAGAAACCTTCCATAATTTTATTTAAAAACTTATATGCTGCTTCTGTACAGAATATTCAGAGTGATTTGGAAGTCATTTGGGAATTCTTCGCCACTATTTCTACACAGATTGTGTTGGTTGCCAAATATACTGCAATGCAGCCCGACTTGGTGAAGGCCCAGCACGATGAAATTATTAAAGTGCAAAAAAGAATTGCTACAACTGAACTAATGGCTGCAATGGATCATGAGTCTGTAGACTTTGATTAAAGGATATAGGTTGCTGTTGGACAAAACTGAAACATTAGAAAATTTGCTTAGGAGGCATTTTGTGTATTATAAACTTTTCAAAATCTCAATTTATATATCTCCAGTGGGTATATTTTAGAGGTTTTGAAGATCCCAGATTTAGCTTGCCCCATAATTTCCAAGACTTACTATTTACCATATCCTAAAGTAACCATGGTCGCTGATGACTGTAAGGATAAGGCTAATGATGTGAAGGCGCCTTCTGATTTGATTGTTGTTTTTGGAAACCTCTAAGGTTTATACTTGCTACTTGGTGGTCTCATTGATCTTAGATTTTGATTGTGGTTTCCTTTTTAAAGTTTTTTTTCCAGGCATCCAAGGGATGAGTTTGAAGGCCAGGATGCTCCCCAATTCTTCAAATTAACACAGCAGGGGAAGTGTAGATTTCTTTTGTTACTGTATGTCTGGGAGAGCACAAATGGGGCATTGTTTTGGTTAAACTTTTTCCTTGTTTAAATGTCTTATAAAATATTGTAATTCAGACTGTCTTCTGTGACCCATCTTAGCTGACACTGTTCCTTGTTAAGCCAGATCCTCCTGAGAGATTGTGTTCTCTTGTTGGTTCTGTAGATACTCCGTTTGGATAATCTGCATATAGTAGTATTTTCTGCTAATGTAATGCTTTTATCTCCAGGAACAAGCAGGAATAAGTCCTCACATATGGGTACGTCGGTACCGACGGAGCCTGCGCGGGAAAGCTCCCCAGCCTTTCAGATGAAAGGCTTTTGGGGCCTCCCACTGCACATGCGCGCTGCCTTCCCGCCTTCCTGACCAGCTCTCTTCAGTTTCTCTTTTTCCGCGGAGCCAGCAGGTCGTGTTCCTGTCACCGCTGAAGAAATTGTGAAATTTGTTTGTTTTCTTTAGACCGCGTACCTGCCTTCCCCATACCGAAACCGGTACCGCCGGTCTCTCTTTCTTTCTTTATAAAAAAAAAGAAAAAAAAAGACTTTTTTATTTTCTTCAGCACAGCTTGGTAACTGTTGTTGGGCCTTAAGGCCTACACAAATTCTCCTCATGGAGAAGCCAGTCCCTGGTTTTAAAAAATGTACCAAGTGCAGTGCTGTTATTTCTGTCACAGACACCCATGAATGGTGTCTCAAATGTTTGGGACCTGACCACTCCATACCGGACTGCCCATCCTGCACCCAGATGTCTAAACGTGGTTTGCAGAACCGGGCCAACAAGCTCCATGTGCTGTTTCCTTCAGAAGCATCACAGTCATCCAGGTCTTCCTCTCCGGATGGATCTCAGGTAACCAAAACTCCTGTGGGCAAATCCTCTAAAAGCAAATCTCTTTCTAAAGATCGAGAGGCTCTCAATTTTGAGTTCGAGGATTCTGCCCAGGCCAAAAAACCCCGGCGGGAGGTTCCGGCCTCCAAAGCAATCATGGGGTCACAGGTTGACATCGATGGCACGGCCTCGACCGATCACCTGTTGGACTGCTCTGGGGTACCGGCCCATACCAGTACCGACATCCAGGCAGTAGTGGCGTCTATGGGCAATACTGTCCAGACCATGCAGCAGGCCGTTCTGGCATTCATTAAGGCTGCGACGCCCTCGGTACCGATTCCATCGGTACCGGCCCCGGTTCCGGTATCCACACCGGAACCGAGACCATCGACTTCCAAGCGTCGATCGGTTCCGCATGCCGGATTCAGGCTTTCGCCCGGTACCGATCCCATGCCCGATACGCCCGATGTCGATACCGATCGGTATGCGTATCATACATTGGAAGCACAGAGGGAATACTCAGATTCTTCTGATGAATTCAATTCCTCTGATGACTCTGCTGAGCTTACTCTTCCTGAGGAGCCCTCTTCTCCAAAGAGGAGGATGTCTCCTCCAGAGGATTTATCCTTTCAGGATTTCATTGTTGATGTAGCTAAAGCACTTTCTATTGCTACATCTTCTGAAAAAGAACCCAGATCAAAAAAATTGGATATTTTAGGATACTCTAAAGCTCCTAAAGAGGCAGTCACTCTGCCTATCCATGAAATCCTTCAAGAACACTTGATGGATTTGTGGGAGACTCCTTTAACACTGTCTCCCCATTCCCGTAGGTTGGACACCATGTATCGGGTCCCTCCTTCTCCTGGGTTCCAGAAAACTCAGCTGCCTCACCACTCTATTGTGGTGAAGTCTGCCATGAAGAAAATAAAGAGTCCTAAAAGGCATTCTTCTACCCCTCCAGGGCGAGAATGTAAGACCCTGGACTCTTTTGGAAGAAAGATGTTCCAGGCTAGTATGCTTATAGCCAGGATCAATTCTTATAGCCTTTATATGGGCATGTTTCTTGGACAACTTGCCCTAAAGATACAGAATTTTCCCCCTTTTATCCCTGATGATCAAAGGGCGGACTTCTTTTCTATGGTGACACAACTTTCAGAGGTCTCCAAGTTCTCCAACAGGGCAGCCTTTGATTCCTTTGAGGTTGCAGGCAGAGCTTCGGGAATTGCTATTGCAGCCCGACGTCTCGCTTGGCTCCAGGCTTCTGACCTAGAACCCTGGGTTGTAGATGGCCTCAGGAATCTGCCCTGTACCGGTGAGAACTTATTTGGGGAAGACTGGCAAATTAAAGCTGCTCAAATGGATGCAGAAAATGCCACTCTAGATAGACTTTCCAAGTCTACTTCTACCCCTGCCAAAAGGAAGTCTTTTAAAAGGCCTTAGTATAAGAAGGCCAGATTTCCCACAAACACTGGCCAGCAATCTGCTCAGCCTCGCTTTGCGGCTAAGCGTCAACAATCTAAGCAGGTAAAGTCAAAGCCTGCAGTGTCTGCTACACCCCAGCAGGCTCAACCCCCTCAGGGGTTTTGACTTGCCCCTAGAGAACTTGCCGTTTCTGGCTCTAGAACACCCAGAGCCCCTCACCATTCCTGGAAGGCTAGCTCATTTTGCTCCCAGATGGGAACAAATCACATCAGAGCAATGGACCCTCTCTATTAGGGAGGGCTACAAACTTCATTTCTCCAGCCTTCCTCCCCATACCATGGTGAGGCAATTCAGTTCTCCCCCATCTCTTCTGACCCTGTTGGGTCAGGAAGTCTCTTCTCTCCTTGCCCAAGGGGCAATAGAGGAGGTTCCTCCTCCACAACAGGGGTTAGATTTCTACTCCCCTTACTTTCTCATAACAAAGAAGACAGGGGGCTTCAGACCTATCCTAGATCTGAGAGAATTGAACAGGTTTCTATTCAAGGAGAAATTCAAAATGCTCTCTCTGGGCCTTCTCCTTCCATACCTTCAGAGTCAGGATTGGCTTTGTTCTCTAGATCTCAAGGATGCGTACACTCATATACTCATCCATCCATCCCACAGAAAATATCTAAGATTTCTGTTCCAGGGAAAACATTTCCAGTACAGAGTACTACCCTTCGGTCTGGCCTCTGCTCCAAGAGTCTTCACAAAATGCATGGCAGTCGTAGCCGCATTTCTCAGAGGCATGGGAATCTTTGTCTTCCCATATCTGGACGACTGGCTCATCCGAGCTCCATCTCAGTCAGAAGCCCAGATTTCTCTGGACCGCACAAGGCGTATTCTTCAATATCTGGGACTTGTGGTAAACATTCCCAAATCCCAACTCATCCCTACTCAGTCTCTGGAATTCATAGGGGCCCAATTGGACTCCACCACTGCAAGGGCCTACCTCCCTCTGGTCCGAGGCCAAAGGCTAATAAGCTTGGCCTCCCAGGCTCAGTCCAGAAGTCACTTGTCAGCCAGAGAAATGCTGCAACTTCTGGGCCACATGGCCTCCACGGTACACGTGGTGCCCTACGCTCGTCTTCATATGAGAGCAGCTCAATGGACCTTGGCCACCCAGTGGTCTCAAGCATCAGGACTGCTCTCAGACCAAATACTCACCTCAAAACGACTGTTTTGGTCTCTCCAGTGGTGGACATCCTCCAAAAATCTGTTGTTGGGGATCCCCTTCCAACCTTCGTTGCCCCAAGCAACCCTCACAACAGATGCCTCCCAGACAGGGTGGGGAGCTCATCTCCAACACCTCTCCACTCAGGACACCTGGTATCCTCAGGAGACCACCCTTCACATCAACCTTCTGGAACTGCGAGCAATCTTCCTTGCCCTCACAGTCTTCCACACCCTCCTTGTCAACCTGACTGTCCTAGTCCAGACAGACAATCAGGTAGCCATGTTCTATGTCAACAAACAAGGAGGGACGGGCTCTCTGTCGCTTTGCAACGAAGCTCTCAGATTATGGGCCTTCGCCAGAGAGCATCAAATTCATCTTCTGGCAGTATATCTTCCAGGAGTTCAAAACTCTCGGGCAGACAGACTCAGCCGAGTTCTGCTCCCACACGAATGGTCCCTGCATATGGACCAGATACGCAGAATCTTTCAGGAATGGGGGACCCCGGATATAGACCTCTTTGCAAGTCCGTGGAATGCCAAACTTCCCCGGTTCTGTTCCAGGACTCCGTGTCAGGGAGCTCAGGCCAACGATGCCTTTCTCCTACATTGGGGTCAGGAATTCCTGTACGCTTTTCCACCCATTCCTTTGATTCCCAAGACTCTGTTCAAACTTCAGAGGGATCACGGATCCATGATCCTCATTGCTCCACGCTGGCCACGCCAAGTGTGGTTCCCTCTCCTTCTACAGCTCTCCCAGGGCTCCTCCCTGGACCTGGGAGCTGCACCAGACCTTCTGTCTCAGGAGCAGGGGACTTTGTGGCATCCAAACCCCAAGTCCCTACATCTCCGAGCTTGGTTACTGAAGGCTTAAGCCTTCATGAGTTCAATCTTTCCCAACCAGTGAAAGATATCCTTCATGCCTCTAGGAAACCCTCTACTAGGCGTTCCTATGCTTTCAAATGGAAACGTTTTTCCATTTGGTGTGCGCAACAGGGTCTTGACCCTCTAGCACTTCCTTTGAATTCCCTACTGGACTATCTCCTGCATCTTTCCAATGCAGGCCTCAAGACGAATTCAGTACGAGTCCATTTAAGTGCTATTGCAGCATCCTTAAAACCTATAAATGGACAACCTGTCTCCTCTCATCCTCTTATTGCAAGATTCATGAGAAACTTGACCCTCACTAAGCCTCCCATCCGACCTCCTCCGGTAGCATGGGACTTGAATCTAGTTCTGGGTCAACTTATGAAGCCACCTTTTGAACCGTTGGTATCTACCTCCCTGAAATTTCTTTCCTGGAAGGTTCTTTTCCTTATTGCAGTCACTTCGGCTCGCCGCATCAGTGAACTGCAGGCTTTGGTGGCTAATCCACCTTATACCAGATTTCATCATGATAAGGTGGTCCTTAGGACGAATCCCCACTTTATGCCTAAAGTGGTCTCGCCTTTTCATCTTAATCAAGAGGTATATCTACCTGTTTTTTTCCCGGCTCCTCATGCATCCAGTGCAGAGAGGAACCTTCATACTCTTGACTGTAAAAGAGCTCTCGCCTTTTACCTCAACAGGACTCAGCCACATCGAAAGTCTTCCCAACTTTTCGTGGCTTTTGATCCTTCTCATTTGGGACTTCCAGTCACCAAACGTACACTTTCCAATTGGATTGCTCAGTGTATTTCTTTTGCTTACCAGAGTAAGAACATTTCTCTGGAAGGCCATGTCACCGCTCACAATGTGCGAGCCATGGCCACTTCTATGGCTCATCTTCACTCTGTGTCCATAGATCAGATCTGTCGAGCAGCCACTTGGGCCTCGGTTCATACCTTCACAGCCCATTACTGCTTGGACAAGGACTCCCGCCGGGATGCCTTGTTTGGTCAGGCTGTCCTCAAACACCTGTTCCATACTTAAACAACTCCTGCCCACCTTCCCTGGATGGATGCCTGAGATCCATGCGAAGATGGTTTACCCTTGGAAGGGGATCTCCCAGGCATCTCAGCTAGGGAGTCCCCATATGTGAGGACTTATTCCTGCTTGTTCCTGGAGATAGCACAGTTACTTACCTGTAACAGGTGATCTCTGGGAACAGCAGGAATTAGTCCTCACAACCCACCCACCTCACCTAGGAGTTGTATCTCTATCTATCTATCTTCCTTTCCTCTCTCTATTGTCTCAGCTTTAAACTCGAACTGAAGAGAGCTGGTCAGGAAGGCGGGAAGGCAGCGCGCATGTGCAGTGGGAGGCCCCAAAAGCCTTTCATCTGAAAGGCTGGGGAGCTTTCCCGCGCAGGCTCCGTCGGTACCGACGTACCCATATGTGAGGACTAATTCCTGCTGTTCCCAGAGATCACCTGTTACAGGTAAGTAACTGTGCTTTCTGCTTGTGGGGGGTCCCATATATTTCCTGAATTCATGCTTGCTTTGTCCTCAAGTTTGTGGACTGCGTAACTTAGCATTGTGGTGTTAGTTTTTTGAAGTGTATGTTTTAGTTTTTCCTTAATTGTTACTTCGGATGCTGTCATTTTTTGTATAAGAGGGTTCTTGGATATAATCTAAATATTTCAATAAAGGATAAACTTTTTTAAAAAGAGAGTACGAGGCAAGATAAGATTAGAAACTGTTTTTAAAGGGTTCCATGATGTCAAAAGCTGAACTGGGTCTCATTTGGATTTAGGATATCTGTACCTCCATCTAGGAAGGACTAAATTTTTATTTAATACGTTCTTGGTACTATGATCCGACCAGAATCCCGAATGATGGGGATGGAAATAATTTGTAGAATTTAAAAAGGTGTGCAGTTACTGTTCGGAGAAGTTGCTGAGGATAAAAAGCTTGAATCTTGACTAATCTTTGGGCACAAATTTTCTTAGCCTATTTGATCATGGTTTTGATCCTAGCCTGTAGAGATTGGCAGTGTTCAAAAGGACAATTGTTCCTCTGCTACTGGCAAAGCTGAATTTTAAGCTCATGGAGCTTTTTTGTTATACGAGGATTGGTGGGTGCTTACTTTTTTAAACATTGTTTTTTTTCAGAGGAATTAATTTAAGGGAGGGTGCTTTATATCTCCAGGAACAAGCAGGAATGTAGTCTTCACATATGGGTATCGTCGGTACCGACGGAGCCTGCACAGGAACGCTCCCCAGCATCCAATAGGAAAGCTTTTGGGAGCATCCCACAGTGCCTGCATGCTGCCTTCCTGCCTTTCCCAACTGTCCCTCTCCAGTTGTTCTTCGTTTTCCGCGGAGCTGACAGGTCGCGCATCCTGTCACCGCAGAAAAAAATCCCTTCTGTTCTTCTTTTTTGTGGTCGTGTCTGCCTTCCCTCGACGCTACACCGGTACCGCCAGTGGTTCTTCTTTCTTTTCTTCAAAAAAACCCCCAAAAAACTTTTTTCTGGAGTCTCTCCAGTCATTTTCTCTTCAGGTGCCACGTGCCATTTTGGGCACTAGGCCCAACTTTTCCTTCAGAATGGAAAAACCCACCTCGGGTTTTAAAAAGTGTTCTAAGTGTGGCGGTACCATCTCCGTCACCAACACCCATGAGTGGTGCCTCAAATGTTTAGGTCCTGACCACTCTATTTCAGAGTGTGTTGCTTGTGGGATGATGTCGAAAAGGGGCCAGCAGAACCGAGCTGCTAAACTTAGCACCCTTTTTCCCTCCGATGCAGCCTCTGTGGCATTGACATCGTCCAGGGCTTCATCTTCCTCCCATGGATCTCAGGTAACTAAACATAAATCTAGCCGGTCCTCAAAGGGTAGATCTCCTTCTAGACAGCGAGATGCCTCTGGCGTTGCCCTTGAGGGACTTTCACTGGCAAAATTGCCCCGGTGGGAGGCTTCGGCTTCCAAAGCACTAACAGGACTCCAGGATGTTCTCGAGGCTTCAACCTCGGCAGAACTACTGGTGCCATGCTCTGGGGTACCGGCTGCTTCTTCCGGTACTGATACCCAAGCATCGGCAGCGTCGATAGACCAGAGATTCTTGGCTATTGAATGTAGTCTGGCGGCTCTTCTCACGGCCTCGATGCCCTTGAAACCGCTTCAGACAATTCAACCGGTACCGGCACTGACTGCATAGACATTGGCAGGTATTCTACCGGGACCGAGTCATGCGTATCCATCCGTTATCGACAGGTCGGTACCGGACCACTCCGATGCCGACTTCAGATCGGTACCGGTACTGTGCCTTGCACGATCACCCAGATCGGAGATACTTTGATTCTCCAGGACCAAGCAGGAAGTCAGTCCTCACATATGGGTGATGTCGGCGCTGACGGAGCCCCCATGCGGAGCATTTCCCCAGCTTTCACAGAAAGCCTTTGAGACTGCTAGCACGCATGCGCGGTCCCCTTCCCGCCCAAGGGTGCCATCTTGCTCATTCTTCTTTTTTCCGCGGTGCCCGACGGACGTGGTTCGTGTTCACCCATGAGAAAAGTTGAATTTTCGTGTTTTTTCTCGGTTCGACGCCGGTTCCCCCTTCCCGCCTCGGGCCGGTACACCGGTATGGAGCCTGGACTTCTTTTTTCGTTTTTTGTCCTTCGTGACTAGCGTTCGTGCCATTTTTCTATTTTTCACTAGCAGCCCTGTCTTTTGACCTCGCAGGGGCCCTTTTTCCCCCGATGGCTGCCAGCGGGTTTAAAAAGTGTGATTGGTGTAAGAAACTTATGTCTCTCACCGACACACATGACTGCTGCCTCCGCTGCCTCGGACCCGATCATGACCCGATGATCTGTGGTCCATGTGGGAAAATGTCTTCGAAGGCATGTTGAAGTCGGCAGCACCAGAAGGAAAGAATCTTCTCTGACTCTGCGTCCGGCCGGGCCCGGACTTCGTCAGAGGCCTCGACGTCTCGGGATTCTGATCCTGATCATCGCCGGGGATCCTCTGAGAGAGGGTCTCCCTCGTGGGAGCATCGCAGGAAGAAGAAACCCGCGAGGGCGTCGTCGGTGGACACACTTGGCTCCTCGAGGGCCAGGTCGCATAGCCCCGACCGCCGTTCTGGGTCTTCGAAATCGGAGAGGCCTGCAAAACAACCTCGTGTGGAGCCGGAGTCCCCGAGTCACGTGAGTGCTGTAGTCCTCGTGGACTCTCCTCCGGGGGCACCGACGTCAGGGCCCAAGTCGGGGGCTGCTGAGTCTCCTGAGCTTGGACTCAGGTTGACGACCTTGGAGAGCAGCTTGGCTGCCTTCATGGAACAGCAGCAGACACTGATCGCCGGTCTCACTGGTGCATCTGCCCCGACCACCGGGACATTGACGTCCAAGTCGACCCCAGAGGCTGAGCCGATCTTCTAGTCCATGCGATCTCGCGTCGATCCTCGGCCAAGGTTCTCCCTTGGCCTCCCGTTCAGGACCGAGGTCGTCGACGCCGGTACCCTCGGCGTCGGGGCGGATGGCATCGGTGCCTGCCCGTCCGGAGCCGCTCGATTCCTCCTCCGAGGAGTCGGGCTGGGAGATGGAGGATGAGGAGTCCCCGGAAACCTTTCGGACCCGGTGTGTCCCTTCGGACTCACCGGAGTCCGAACCTCTGAGACGGTCCCCCCCGGAGGACACCCAGTTCTCGGATTTCATGCGGGACATGGCCAAGGCCTTGGCCTTCCCCGCGGATCCCGAGGAGGAGCTCGAGGCCCTGCAGTATGACTCTCCTCCCAAGGAGGCCTTTACTGTACCGGTTCCTCTGATGCTGGAACGGTTGCTCTTCCGCATGTGGGAGGCACCGGCCTTGACGCCAGTTCTGAGCAAGCGGGTTGATTCCATCTATCGAGTCCGCAGGAGCCCCGGGTTCCAAAAGGCACAGCTACCGCACCACTCCATGGTTGTGGAATCGGCCATGCATCGGCTAAAGAGTCAGAAGATACACTCCTTGGTGCCTCCCGGCCGGGAGGCCCAGAACCTGGATGCCCTCGGTAGAAAGTGCTTCCAGGGCTCTATGCTTGCTTGCCGTGTCCAGACCTACCAGCTGTACATGGACATGTACCTTCGAGACCTGGCAAAGGAGATTGCCGGGTTCTCTGCTGGTCTCTCCGAGGAACCTTTGCAGAGGTTCAAGGCCCTGTCATCAGGGATCCGAGAGTGCTCGAAGTTTATTTCTCGAGCAGCCTATGATGGCTTCGAGGCTTTGGCCTGTGTAGCTGCGGCCGGCATTGGTGCACGCGGTCAGGCTTGGCTACAGTCATTGGACCTCGAGCCATGGGTGCAGGACAAGTTGGTTGATGTCCCCTGCCAAAGTGAAAACCTCTTTGGCAAGCCCATGGCTGAAAAGGCTGCGGAACTCGAGTCTGAGACTCTCACCCGGACAAGGCTGTCCAGGAAAACCTCTGCCCCTTCTCAGAAGAAGAAGGGCTCGGGAAAAAAGGCCTTTTACCTGAGGAAGTCATCTGCCTACAAATCATTTTCAGGCCTCCTCAGCTCCCCAGCAGGGTCAGCAGGCCAAGGGGCAGGGACATGGGCCCCGTAGGCAGAAAACCCCCAAGCCACCAGCTCCGGCTCCTGCACAGCAGGGAGCGGAGTTTTGACTCCAGTGGCATAGCCTCTCCTCCTCAGCTGGCCCCTCCCAGCACAGGAGGCCGGCTGACCCTGTATGCCCACAGGTGGTCAGCTGTAACAAGGGATACCTGGGTGCTAAGCATAGTCCAGAGGGGCTATCTCCTCCACTTCCACCAGGTACCTCCCTCCTACTTTCCAGGGTAGCTTCCAAGACTCCCTCTACACAGGGACTTACTCCTGCAGGAGTTAGCAAGTCTTCTGGAGGAACAGGCGGTGGAACTGGTACCCCACCACCTGAGAGGTCAAGGCTTCTATTCCCGGTACTTTCTAGTACCAAAAAGAACAGGAGGCCTCAGGCCCATCCTAGACTTGCGGAATCTCAACAAGTTCCTGGAGAGGGAAAATTTCAAGATGCTTACCCTTGGAGTCCTGCTGCCCTTCCTCCAGCAGGGAGATTGGCTATGCTCCTTAGACCTAAAGGATGCTTATACTCACATCCTTATTCATCCAGACCACAGACAATATCTCAGATTTGTAGTGGGAGGAAACCATTACCAGTACAGGGTACTCCCTTTTGGCCTAACTTTCGCCCCCAGGGTTTTCACCAAATGCCTGTCGGTGGTGGCGGCCTATCTCAGGGTTTAAGGACTCTTTGTCTTTCCATACCTGGACGACTGGCTCATCAGGGGTCAGTCTCCACAGGAGACCAGTCAAGCCACCCTCCGCACTGTCGCTCTTCTCCAGCGTCTGGGGTTTGTCATAAACTTCGCAAAGTCCACTTTGCACCCTTCACAGAACATGGACTTCATAGGAGCCAGACTGAACACCCTTCAAGCAAAGGCTTTTTTTGCCAGTGGACAGGGCCCACAGACTGATGACCTTGGCCAGCCAATTCCACAACAATTCTCTGGTCTCCGCCAGACAATTCCTGAGGCTCTTAGGCCACATGGCATCCATGGTCCATGTAACTCCAAATGCCCGTCTACACATGAGGCCAGCTCAGTGGGGCCTCAGAACTCAGTGGCTGCAGGAAACTTGACAGACAAAGTGAGGGTGTCCAAGCTACTAGCTTCTTCTCTACAGTGGTGGCGTCATCTTCTGAATCTGCTAAAAGGGGTGTCTTTTCAAGCACCTCAACATTCTCAAGTGCTGACAACCGATGCTTCTCTCCAAGGTTGGGGGGCACATTGCAAAGGAGCATGCACCCAGGGCCTCTGGTCCCTTTGGGAGTCCGCACAGCAGATCAATTTCCTAGAGCTCAGAGCAATCCGCCTACCCCTTCGGACTTTCTCTCATGTCCTCTCTCGCCAGTCCGTCTTGGTGCAGACGGACAATCAAGTTGCCATGTTCTATGTGAACAAGCAGGGGGGCACAGGGTCCCGACCCCTCTGTCAGGAGGCACAGGACCTGTGCTCCTGGGCAGTCAATCATTGCATACTTCTCAAGGCGGTCTATCTCCCTGGACAAGAGAATTACCTAGCAGACCGATTGAGCAGGATTCTGCAGCCACACGAATGGTAGTTGAATCCTCTGGTGGTTCAACAGATCTTCCTAAGATGGGGTCTTCCCTCCATAGATCTCTTTGCCAGTCCACTGAACCGTCAACTGCCCAGGTTCTGCTCCAGACAACTGCATCCTCTCAGAGTAGCAGCGGATGCCTTTCTCATTCCATGGTCTACAGGTCTCCTATATGCGTTTCCTCCCATGCATCTGTCCAAGACACTGTTCAAAGTGATCCGGGACAAGGCCTCGGTGATACTGGTTGCCCCCAGGTGGCCAAGGCAACCCTGGTTCCCACTTCTTTTGCAACTAGCGGTGGACACTGCTCTTCCTCTGGGGATGCAACCCGATCTCATGTCTCAGGAGCAGGGATCTCTTTTACATCCCAACCTCCGGTCCCTCAATCTGATGGCCTGGCTGCTGAAAGGGTAATTCTAGCACCCTTACTGCTGCCTAGGGAAGTGGAGGACGTGGTCTTGGCCTCTAGGAGGCAGTCCACTCGGATGTCTTATGCCCTTAAGTGGTGTAGGTTCTCCACCTGGTGTACTCAACACAAGGAGGATCCTTTCTCATGCCTGGTACCAGTGGTGCTGCAATATTTGCTTCACCAGTCCAACCTAGGCCTCAAATCCAACTCTGTTAGGGTCCATCTCAGTGCTCTCTCAGTGCACCATTCACCGGTGGAGGGTCAGTCTCTCTCAAGCCACCCTTTAGTAGCTCGCTGTTCAGCTCTTCGTCTCTTTTGACCCTAATAAGTTGGGGTTATCTGTCTCCAAGCGTACCCTGTCCATTTGGGTAGCAGACTGTATCGCCTGGGCGTAGAGGGCAGCCTGCCTCTCGTTGCAGGGTCGAGTCATGGCTCACCATGTCAGGGCGAAGGCTGCGTCAGTGGCTCATCTCCGCTCTGTTCTGTTGGTAGATATCTGCAGGGCCGCTACTTGGTCTTCAAGCCAGACTTCTGCGGCCCACTACTGCCTCGAGAGAGAGTCCTGCAGGAACAGTGCTTTCGGACAGGCGGTACTCCGTAATCTCTTTGAGGTATAGGCAACTCCTACCCTCCGGCCCTGGTGTTGGGCTACCGTTCGGGGGTGTTCTCAGAGAAGATTCTTTTCGTACATGCTGAGACTCTAGAGGGAGCATATTTTTTTCAGCTTTGGGTCCCCGGTAGCCTTAAGCTGGGAAGTCCCATATGTGAGGACTGACTTCCTGCTTGGTCCTGGAGAAAGAGTAGTTACTCACCTGTAACAGGTGTTCTCTAGGAGCAGCAGGAATCAGTCCTCACAACCCTCCCTCCTCCCCTTAGAGTTGCAGTCATATGATTTATTTTGTTTTTTGCTGTCTTTTAGCTATGTCATCAGATTGAGCAAGATGGCACCGTTGGGCGGGAAGGGGACCGCACAAGCGTGCTAGCAGTCCCAAAGGCTTTCTGTGAAAGCTGGGGAAATGCTCCGCATGGGTCCTCCTTCGGCGCCGACGTCACCCATATGTGAGGACTGATTCCTGCTGCTCCTGGAGAACACCTGTTACAGGTGAGTAACTACTCTATCCTCGGATGAGTCTGAAGACTCTGAAAGCTCTGCCGATACCAGAGTACGTCTTCCTGAGGATTCTTCTTTTCCTCAGCAAAGGATGTTTCCACCAGAGGATATGTCCTTTCAGGATTTTATCCGAGATGTGGCTCGAGGTCTTTCCATCACTGTGGCTCCTGAAAAAGAGTCTAGGGCAAAGGAATTAGAAATCCTGCAATACCCTAAAGCTCCCAAGGAGGCAGCTACCTTACCTATTCATGAGATCTTGCATGATCTCATGTTAAGGATGTGGGAAACACCTCTAACCACATCTCCTCACTCTCGAAGACTCGACACCATGTATCAAGTTCCTCCTTGTCCTGGCTTTCAAAAGACTTAGTTACCACACCATTCCATGATGGTGGAATCAGCTATGAGAAGGATAAAGAGTGCAAAAAGGCATGCATCTAATCCTCCAGGACGTGAGTGTAGGACTCTTGACGCCTTTGGGCGTCGAACCTTCCAGGCTTCCATGCTTTCTGCTAGGATCAGTTCCTATATCTTATATATGGGAATGTTCCTGAAGGAGGTCACAGGAGATCTAGAGCTTATGAGCCCTCTCCTTCCTGATGATAAGAGGCAAGATTATCTCGCCCTTGTCAAACAAGCTCAGGATGTTTCCAAGTTTGTGAATTGTGCAGCTTTTCACTGCTTTGAGTGCATAAGCAGAACCTCTGCCATTGCCATATGTGCACATAGGATTGCCTGGCTCCAAGCATCTGACTTGGAAATTTGGGTACAGGATAAACTAGGGAATATTCCTTGCACAGGAGAGAATCTCTTTGGCAAGAACTGGCAGGAAAAAGCTAATGAGATAGATGCTGACAATATCACTCTGGATAGATTGTCTAAATCTACAGCTGATCCTGCGAGGAAAAAATCCTCTAGGAAACAATTCTTCTCCAGGACCAAGTAGGAAGTCAGTCCTCACATATGGGTGACGTCGGCGCCGACGGAGCCCTCGTGGAGCAATTTTCCCCAGCTTTCAAAGAAAGCCTTTGGGAATTGCAGCGCGCATGCGCGGTCCTCTTCCCGCCCAAGGGTGCCATCTTGCTCAGTCTTCTTTTTTCCGCGGAGCCCTACAGACGTTGCCTGTGAATCCCCGCAGAAAAGTTGATATTTCTCTATTTTTCTCTTTTTTCTTCACCGGTTCTTTTCCCGCCCGGACTCGCGACGCCGGTTGCGAGTCCGTCCCTTATTTTTCGTTTTTTTGTCCTTCGTGACAGATTTCGCGCCTTTTTCCTTTTTCCCTGGCAGCCTGGTCATTCGACCTCGCAGGGGCCCTTTTTCCCCCGATGGCTGCCAGCGGCTTTAAAAAGTGTGATCTCTGTAAGAAACTCATGTCTCTTACAGACATTCATGACTTCTGCCTCCGCTGCCTCGGCCCAGATCATGACTCCCTGATCTGTGTACCATGCGGCAAAATGTCCTCAAAAGCATTGAGGAGTCGGCAGCATCAGCGGGAGCGTATCTTCTCTGACTCCGGCCGGGCTCGGACCTCGTCAGAGGCTTCGACGTCTCGGGACTCTGGTCCTGAGCATCATCGAAGTTCCTCTGACAGGGGGTCTCCTACCCGGGAACATCATCGGAAGAAGAAACCCACGAGGGCGGGATCGGTGGACGCTCCTGGTTCCTCGAGGGCCAGGTCGCATAGCCGCGATTCCCGTCCCGGGTCCTCGGAGATGGAGAGGCCGTCAAAACATCCTCAACTCGAGGTGGACTTGCCCGCTCACGTGAGTACTGTTGTCCTCGTTGACTCGCCTCCGAAGGACCCGACGTCGGGCCCGACGCCGTCGGGGCCCGAGTTGGGGGCTGCTGGGTCTCCTGAGCTCGGACTCAGGTTGACGGCCTTGGAGAGCAGTCTGACTGCCTTCATGGACCAGCAGCGGGTATTGATCGCTGGCCTCGCCAGTGCTTCTGCCCTGACCGCCGGGACGTCGACCTCCAAATCGACCCCGGAGACCGAGCCGATCCTCGAGTCCATGAGGGCTCGAGTCGATCCTTGGTCGAGGTCTCCTTCGGCCTCCCGTTCGGGACCGAGGTCGTCGACGCCTACTCCCTCGGCGTCGGAGCGGATAGCATCGGTGCCCGCCTGACCGGAGCCGCTCGACTCCTCCTCCGAGGAGTCGGCCTGGGAATCTGAGGACGAAGAGTCACCTGGTTCCTTTCGGACTCGGTGTGTCCCTTCAGACTCCCCCGAGTCCGAACCTCGGAGACGGTCCCCCCCGGAGGATACCCGGTTCTCGGACTTCGTGAGGGATATGGCCAAGGCCTTGGCCTTCCCCGCGGATCCCGAGGAGGAGCCTCGAGTCGAAGAACTCGATGCCCTCCAATATGACTCTCCCCCCGAAGGAGGCCTTTATTGTACCGGTTCCTCCGATGCTGGAACGACTTCTCTTCCGCATGTGGGAGAGCCCGGCGTCATCGCCGGTATTAAGCAAGCGGGTCGATTCCATTTATCGAGTCCGCAAGAGCCCCGGCTTCCAGAAGGCACAACTACCGCACCATTCCATGGTGGTGGAATCGGCCATGCATAGACTTAAGAGTCAAAAAATGCACTCCTCTGTGCCCCCTGGTAGGGAAGCCCGAAGCCTGAAGCCTGGATGCCCTCGGTAGGAAGTGCTTCCAGGGCTCTATGCTTGCTTGTCGAGTCCAGACATACCAGCTCTACATGGGCATGTATCTCCGAGACCTGGCTAAGGAAATAGCCGGGTTCTCTGCTGGTCTCTCCGACGAACCTTTGCAGAGGTTCCAATCCTTGTCTACTGGTATTCGGGAGTGCTCCAAGTTTATATCTCGAGCAGCCTATGATGGTTTTGAGGCTTCGGCTCGAGTAGCTGCGGCCGGCATCGGTGGACGCCGCCAGGCTTGGCTTCAGACGTCTGACCTCGAGCCCTGGGCACAGGACAAGTTGGTCGATGTCCCCTGCCGAGGTGATAACCTCTTTGGCAAGCCCATGGATGAGAAGGCTGCACAAATCAAGACGGAGACTCTCACCAGGACTCGTCTCTCAAGGAAGACCTCTGCCCCTTCTCAAAAGAAGAAGGCCTCGGGGGGAAAAAAGCCCTTTTACCCGAGGAAAGGTGCTGCCTATAAATACTACCCTCAGTATCAGGCCTCAGCAGCTCCCCCACAGGGAAAGCAGGCCAAGGGACGGGGTAATGGGTCCCGTAGGCAGCAAGCCCCCAAGCCTGCACCACCGGCCCCTGCTCAGCAGGGTGGGGGTTTTTGACTTCCTCAGCATAGCCTCTCCCCCTCAGCTGGTTTCTCTCAGCACAGGAGGCCGGCTGGTCCACTTTGCCCAAAGGTGGTCCAACATCACCACAGATACCTGGGTACTTCACATAGTTCAAAAGGGTTATCTTCTTCACTTTCACCAGGTACCTCCCTCCTACTTTCCAGGGGAGCCTCCCAGACTACCTTTGCACAGGGACTTACTACTTCAGGAGTTAGCAAGTCTTGTTCAGGAACAAGCCGTGGAACCGGTGCCCCACCACCTGAAGGGCCAAGGGTTTTACTCCAGGTACTTCCTGATTCCAAAAAGAACAGGAGGCCTCAGACCCATCCTGGACTTGCGAAACCTCAACAAGTTCCTTGCAAAGGAAAAGTTCAAGATGCTTACCCTTGGAATCCTGCTGCCCTACCTCCAGCAGGGAGACTGGCTATGCTCCTTGGATCTGAAAGATGCATATACTCATATCCTCATTCATCCGGACCACAGACAATATCTCAGATTTGTTGTGGGAGGAATTCATTACCAGTACAGAGTGCTGCCCTTTGGCCTATCCTCCGCACCCAGGGTGTTCACCAAATGCCTCGCTGTGGTGGCGACTTATCTAAGACTTCAAGGTCTGTTTGTGTTCCCATACCTGGACGACTGGCTCATCAGAGCCCAGTCTTCCCAAGAGGCCACTCAAGCCACTCATCGCACTGTGGCTCTGCTCCAGCACTTGGGTTTTGTCATAAACTTCGCAAAGTCCACTTTGCTCCCCTCTCAAAATCTCGAGTTCATCGGCGCCCAGTTGGACACACTTCAGGTGTGGGCCTTCCTCCCTCTGGACAGGGCCAAGCGGCTCATGGATCTCGCCGGCCACTTTCACAGCAATGCGCTGGTCTCAGCCAGGCACTTTCTGCGACTGCTCGGCCATATGGCTTCCACGGTCCATGTGACCCCCAATGCCCGACTGAACATGCGTCCTGCTCAGTGGTGCCTTCGCAATCAATGGCATCAGGCCACGGGGAGCCTAGCGGACTCCGTATAGATCTCCGACCATCTGGTCTCTTCTCTACAATGGTGGCTTCATCTGCCAAACCTAGTACTAGGAGTGACTTTTCAGCCCCCTACGCATTCTCAGGTCCCGACGACCGATGCTTCTCTCCTGGGTTGGGGAGCACATTGCCAGGGGACATTTACTCAAGGCCTCTGGACTCCTTGGGAGTCTGCTCAACAGATAAACTTCCTGGAGCTCAGAGCCATCCGCCTAGCGCTCAAAGCATTCTCTCACCTGGTTTCTCACCAGTCGGTGATGATACAGACAGACAATCAGGTTGCAATGTTCTACGTGAACAAACAAGGCGGAACAGGCTCCTTCCTTCTCTGTCAGGAGGCACAAAAACTATGCTCTTGGGCAGTCCACCACGGCATCATCCTCAAGGCTGTCTATCTCCCAGGTCAAGAAAATTACCTGGCCGACAAGCTCAGCAGGATCCTCCAGCCACACGAGTGGAGGTTGGATCCGCTGGTGGTTCAGCAGATCTTTCTCAAGTGGGGCCTCCCCACCATGGATCTGTTTGCCAGTCCTCTGAACCGGCAGCTGCCCAGATTCTGCTCTCGACAGCCGCATCCTCTCTGGGTAGCGGCGGATGCTTTTCTAATTCCATGGTCCACCGGCCTCTTGTATGCCTTTCCTCCCATGCCACTGGTGTCTCGGACGCTCTTCAAGGTTCTCAGAGACAAAGCATCGATGATCCTAGTGGCTCCCCGGTGGCCGAGACAACCTTGGTTCCCGCTTCTGATGCAGCTAGCGGTAGACACTCCTCTTCCACTGGGATTTCAGCCCGACCTCCTGTCGCAGGATCAGGGGACTCTCCTACACCCCAATCTCCGGTCCCTTCATCTGATGGCCTGGCTGCTGAAAGGGTAGTCCTTGCTCCTCTGCAGCTACCTCCAGATGTGGAGGAGGTCGTCTTGGCCTCCAGGAGGCCCTCCACCCGAAAGGCCTACGCTCTCAAGTGGCGTCGGTTCTCCGTCTGGTGTACTCAGCAGTCTCAAGATCCTTTCTCCTGTTCAGCATCAGTGGTCTTGCAGTACTTGCTCTCTCTCTCCAACCTTGGACTTAAGTCCAACTCGGTAAAGGTCCACCTCAGTGCTCTTTCTGCGCATCACATGCCGGTGGATGGTAGACCTCTTTCCAGCCACCCTCTGGTGGCTCGGTTTCTCAGAGGCCTCCTTCTCCTTAAGCCACCTTTGCGCCCGCCAGCCCCGGACTGGGATCTTAATGTGGTGTTGCAGCGGATTACCTGTCCGCCTTTTGAGCCTATGGCTACCTGTCCGCTACGTTTTCTTTCATGGAAAACCTTGTTCTTGGTAGCCCTCACTTCGGCTAGACGCGTTAGTGAGCTGCAGGCCCTGGTTTCTGATCCTCCTTACACTAGGTTCTACAAGAACCGGGTAGTCCTACGGACTCACCCTAAATTTCTTCCCAAAGTGGTTTCCCCTTTTCACATCAACCAGGAGGTGGTACTTCCGACCTACTTTCCCAGGCCACACTCCAGCCGAGCTGAAATGGTCCTGCATACCCTGGACTGTAGAAGGGCGTTGACCTTCTACCTTGACCGTACGCGGGAGCACCGAAAGGCTGTTCAGCTCTTCGTGTCTTATGACCCCAACAAGTTGGGGCTCCCTGTCTCCAAGCGTACTCTGTCCATCTGGATTGCGGACTGTATCGCTTGGGCGTACGGGGCTGCCGGCCTCGTGCTGGAAGGTAGAGTCACAGCTCATCGTGTTCGGGCGAAGGCTACATCGGTAGCTTACCTCCGCTCTGTTCCATTGGCAGACATCTGCCGGGCCGCTACTTGGTCTTCAAGCCAGACTTTTGCAGCCCATTACTGCCTGGAGAGGGAGTCCTGCAGGGACAGTGCTTTCGGACAGGCAGTCCTCCGTAACCTCTTCGAGGTATAGGCAACTCCTACCCTCCGTCCCGGATGTTGGGCTACCGGTTGGAGACATATTCAGAGAAGATTCTTTCCTTCTGTGCTAATGACCTTGAGGGAGCTCATTTTGTGCTTAGGGTCTCCGGTAGCCTTAAGCTTGGGAGTCCCATATGTGAGGACTGACTTCCTTCTTGGTCCTGGAGAAAGCGTAGTTACTCACCTGTAACAGGTGTTCTCCAGGAGCAGCAGGAATCAGTCCTCACAACCCTCCCTCCTCCCCTTGGAGTTGCAGTTATATGCTTTCGTTTTTGCTAATTTTTGCTGTCTTTTAGCTATGTCGTCTGACTGAGCAAGATGGCACCCTTGGGCGGGAAGAGGACCGTGCATGCGCGCTGCAATTCCCAAAGGCTTTCTTTGAAAGCTGGGGAAAATTGCTCCGCGAGGGCTCCGTCGGCGCCGACCTCTTATTGCCATAGGTGCACGTAGGATTGCCTGGCTCTAGGCATCTGACTTGGAAATTTGGGTACAGGATAAACTAGGGAATATTCCTTGCACAGGAGAGAATCTCTTTGGCAAAAACTGGTAGGAAAAAGCTAATGAGATAGATGCTGACAATATCACTCTGGATAGATTGTCTAAATCTACAGCTGATCCTGCGAGGAAAAAATCCTCTAGGAAACAATTCTTCAGTAAGAAGAAGAAGAAGTTTTACCCCTCCTATACCCAACAGGGGCATCGTTTAGGTCAGTCTGCCCAAAAGGACAGCAGCAAAAACCTAGACAAAGAAAGACAAAAGCAGCTAAGCCTCAACCGGCTCAGCAGACTCGGCCTCAACCGGCTCAGCAGACTCGGCCTCAACCGGCTCAGCAGACTCGGCCTCAACCGGCTCAGCAGACTCGGCCTCAACCGGCTCAGCAGACTCGGCCTCCACAGGGGCTTTGACTCCTATCTAGAGAACTTTGCCTTCCTGGCTCTGAACAGCCCAGAACCCTCCACCATACCAGGGAGGTTATGTGATTTTGCCCCCAGATGGGGTCAGATAACAGCAGAAAATTGGACTCTGTCTATTGTAAGAGAGGGTATAAGCTTCATTTTCTCAGTATGCCCCCTACTACAATTCTCAGACCTCTCTCAACAACCAGTTAGGTCAAGAGGTCTCTGTGCTTCTTGCCCAAGCGTGCTAGCAAGGGGCAATAGAAGAGGTACCCATTCCCCAATGGGGTACAGGGTTTTACTCCCCCTATTTCCTTATTCCAAAGAAAACAGGAGGACACAGACCCATTTTAGACCTCAGAGAATTGAACAAATTCCTGTTCAAAGAGAAGTTCAAAATGATTTCTCTAGGAACTCTGCTGCCCATACCTTCAGAGTCAGGATTGGCTTTGTTCCCTAGATCTCAAGGATGCGTACACTCATGTTCTCATCCATCCAACTTATTGAAAGTTCCTTCGCTTAATGTTTCAAGGGAAGCACTACCAATACAGGGTTCTTCCTTTTGACTTGGCCTCTGCACCAAGGGTGTTCACAAAATGCATGGCTGTGATGGCAGCATTTCTCCGCACCCTAGGAATATTCGTCTTCCCTTACTTAGATGACTGGCTCATTTGAGCCCCTTCAGAGCCAGAGGCCAGGGTTGATCTCTCTCGCACAATGCACATCCTTCAGTATTTGGGACTTGTCATAAACTTCCCAAAATCCAACCTTGCTCCCACTCAGTCCCTGAAGCTTATAGGCGCTCTGCTGGATACCAGACAGACAAGGGTCTACCTTCCACAGCCCCACTGCCTTCGCATTGTGCAGTTAGTTTCCCAAGCAGTGCTAAAACCTCACCTCACTGCTCGGGAAATGTTAGTTGCTAGGCCACATGGCATCCACCGTGCATGTGGTTCCTTATGCTCGCCTTCATATGAGGGCGGCCCAGTGGACTTTATCCACTCAGTGGACTCAGGCGTCAGGTTGCCTGTCAGACAAAATAGCAAACTCAGATCACCTTATTTTGTCCCTCCAATGGTGGCAGTCACCCCAAAACCTTTTGGTGGGGTCTCCTTTTCAGCAAACCCCACCCCAAGCCACTCTAACAACAACAGATGCCTCACAGGTGGGTTGGGGAGCCCACCTGCAAGGCCTCTCTACCCATGGTATCTGGACTCCACAGGAAGCCTATCTACACATCAATCTCCTGGAACTCAGAGCAATCTTCCTTGCTCTTCGAGTATTCCACACCCAGCTCAGCTACAAGACAGTCCTAGTTCAAACAGACAATCAAGTAGCCATGTTCTATGTGAACAAGCAGGGCGGAACAGGCTCTCTGTCGCTATGCAACGAAGCTTTGCGACTATGGGCCCTCGCCAGAGAGCATCAGATTCATCTCCTTGTGGTGTATCTTCCAGGCATTCAAATCTCTTGGGCAGACGGACTCAGCCGAGTTCTGCTTCCACACGAATGGTCTCTCCATGCAGACCAGGTGGCCAAAACTTTTCAAATTTGGGGAAGCCCGGACATAGACCTCTTTGCAAGTCCGCTGAATTTATTTATTTATTTATTTATTACAATTTCTTATATACCGCACTATTGTCAGCGCGGTTTACATATAACAAAATGACCATAACAAACTGTTTGGCTTCACATAGAACAGGAGTAACAACTTGGGTAACATGTTTTGCTTTACAGAGAACAGGAATAACAACTTGGATAACATGGGGATGTAAACTGAACTAACTAATGACAAACTTCCTCGGTTCTGTTCCAGAATTCCGGCTCGGGGTTGTCAGGCCAGGGATGCTTTCCTCCTCCATTGGGGCCAGGACTTCCTGTATACCTTTCCACCCATTCCCCTAATTCCCAAAACCCTGTTCAAGCTTCAGAGAGACAGAGGTCATATGATTCTCATAGCTCTACATTGGCCACGGCAAATGTGGTACCCTGTGCTCCTACATCTTTCTTAAGCTCCGCCTCTGGAGTTAGGATCTGCTGCAGATCTCCTTTCTCAGGAGGACGGGATGCTGTGGCATCCCAATCCCCAGTCTCTGCATCTCAGTGCCTGGTTGCTGAAAGCCTAGAACTTCACGGTCTTAACCTTTCTCAGCAGGTAAAGGATATCCTTTATGCTTCCAGGAAGCCTTCCACAAGACGCTCTTATGCATTCAAGTGGAAAAGGTTTACTATATGGTGCTCAGAGAATGGTCTTAACCCTCTTGCGATACCTCTGGAATCATTACTGGAGTATCTCCTTCATTTATCTAGTGCAGGGCTTAAGACCAATTCTGTGAGAGTTCATTTGAGTGCTATTGCAGCAGCTTTCAAGCCTCTAAATGGACAACCTATTTCCTCTCATCCTCTCATAGCGAGATTTATGAGAGGCCTTCTTTTAACTAAGCCTCCCATTAAGTCACCACCGGTGGCATGGGACTTAAATCTGGTTCTTGGGCTGCTAATGAAGCTGCCTTTTGAACCATTAGCTACTACCTCTTTATTTAATGTTCAATGTTCTATGTAAAACAAACTCTGCTTTGTTAACTGTTGTTAATTGTACACCGCAACTGATCGCTGGAAGATGCGGTATATAAATAAGTGTTAAATAAATAAATAAATAAATTTATTTATTTATTTATTACAATCTCTTATATACCGCACTATTTATCATCAGCGCGGTTTACATAAAACCAAAGTACCATAACAACAAACTGTTTGGTTTTACAGCGAACAGGAAAGACAACTTGGATAACATAGGGAAGTATGAATGCAACTATTTACATATGTACAGTAAGCTTGTGCTACAGATTAAGTACAATCTTGAATGGTAGGCTAGTATGGAGGAGATGCAATTAGGTTGGAGTCTGGCTGTCCTGGTAGTAATGGAGGAATAAGTGGTATTTGAGTGCCTTCTTGAATTGTACTAGATCGGTAACAGCACGAATATTTGGTGGTAAGGTGTTCCAACATTTAGGGGCATAAAGACTGAAGGCCCTGTTTGATGTTGCTAGTGTGCATTTTGCTGAGGTCCTTGGGATTACTAGAGTGTTAGTTGATGTAGGTCTTCTAATTCTGTTAGGCGGAGTGGACTGAATGAGATCAATTAATGAAGAGGCGGTGATGCCATTGATGGCTTTGAATGTGAGTAACAAGGATTTGAACAAAAGTCTTCCATGTGTGGGTAGCCAGTGGAGCTGCATTAAGAACGGCGTTATGTGGTCGCATCTCGATGCTCCAACTAGTACTCTGGCAGCGGCATTCATGGCAAGTTGCAGAGGATTTAACGTAGACTGTGGGAGACCTTGAAGAATAGCATTAGCAAAGTCGAAGTGAGGTAAGATTAGGGCTTGGTATACAGTCCTATAGTCGTCTGAGTCTAGTAAGGAGCGAAGGTGTCTGAGTGTCCGGATTTTGAAGTATATGGCTCTAACTGTGTTGGATATGTGTGGCTTCATGTTCAGCCGTTGATCCAAAGTGACCCCTAAATATTGAATTGTAGATTTTGTTTGGAGCTCGGCTTCTTTCACTTTTATATGAGGTGGCGGGGTGAAACTCTGATCTCTCCTGATAAAGAGCACCTCCGTTTTCTTGTGTTGAATACGGAGGTTTTGAGACAGAAACCATTCGGACACTGCATCAAAACATTCAATCAGTGAGGAGAGGTCCATTTGTATTGTGGAGAATGGCATGAAGAGAAGAATGTCATCGGCGTATAGTAGACATTGAACTTTGAAAGACCTGATGATATTGCAGATGGGTTGTATGTAAATGTTAAATAAGAGGGATGATAATGATGACCCTTGAGGAACACCTTGACTTTGATGGAAAGGCTCAGATGCTGCTGCTCCGGATTTTACATGCTGCCATCTTCCATCAAGGTAAGACCTGCACCAATCAAGAGCGATGCCATTGATGCCCTTTTCTTTTAGTCGCTCTAAGAGAAGACCATGGTGTACCGAGTCGAAAGCTGCAGCGATGTCTATGAAAATAAGTATGAAACCTTGGCGAATGTTATCAATACCTGTGATAATATTGTTGAAGAGGGTGGTAAGGAGGGTTTCAACACCATGGTACTCCCTGAAGCCATGTTGACAATGGTCTAGTGGGGAGGCAGTGTCAATGTGATCTTGCATTTGTCGTTGTGCTTCTTTCTCAATTATCTTAGCTAGGAGGGGTATACTAGCTATGAGTCTGTAAGATTCTACTTTATTAGGGTCGAGCTTAGGGTTTTTTAGAAGAGGTCTAATGGATGTTTGCTTGAGTGCTGAGGGGAAGGATCCAGTTGTGAATGATAGGTTAATCATTCTTGTGATTAATGGGCTGAGTTCGCTGCGTAAATCTTTAATCCAAAAGGCGGGGCAGGGGTCCGTTTGTGCAGTGGTGGTATTGAGTGCCGCGATGGTATCTTCAACACATTTCTTGGATGGTGTGGAGAACATAGAAAGGTAGCTTAGACAGGTGGTGGTTTGTGCATTGGAAGTAGTGATTGTGTTTGTTTGTAGTATCTTAGATTGTAAATGGTCGGCGAAAGCTTGTAGGTGGATATCATCAGGCTGACAAGGTGATGGTTCCTTAGATAAAGATTTGACTAAGTTGAAAAGATCACGTGGTTTATTTAGTGATCTTTTGAGGGTGTCAGAGTGGAATTGTTTCATTTTTGTCAGGATCGCTTCTCTGTGAGCAGAAAGATGTATGCTATAAGCTGTCTGGTCTTCTGTGGATTGAGTTCGACGCCATCGTTTTTCGAGTTTCCGTAGGTGGGAGAGGGAGGTCCGCAATTCAGGGGAGAACCACGGTGAATGTTTTCTTTTTTTTGAGATATTGTTCTTATTATCGTTTGGTTTTTGTGCAATAGAGCTGAGGTGATTGTTCCACGAGGAGATCAGGTTTTCCAGGTTGAGAGATGCATCGTTGTAGAGAGGAAGAGTTTCTGCAAGAATGAGTTCTTTATTGAAAGCTCTGAAGCTCCGAGATATTGTCTTTGTTGGGTTGTTTGGCATTCTGCTGTTGTGTGATATGTTGTTGTTGATGGGGATAATGAAATTGATTAGCTTGTGGTCTGACCAAGGTACTGATGTCAGGGATGTCACAAGGTCTTTGCCAGATTTCAACGCTGTCAGAGGAGCAAAAATCAAGTCAAGGAAGATCCCTTTTATGTGTGTGGGTTGTTCGATTATTTGCCTGTAACCCAACTCGTCAATCGCTTCCAAGAGGACCGAAGCATGGCTGGAGTGCAGAGATGGGAGATTAAAATCTCCTAGTATCCAGTTAGGTATGCTGAGTTTGCGAGTATTGGTTGCTAGGTCTAGTATGTTGGGAAGATCATCAGTGGAGGGTGATGGTGCTCTATATATCAGGTTGATAGAGCAATGATTATTGGCGATGGATAGGATATCTAGGTTGTTTGAGCTTGTGGAGTCTATTGTGTGGAACTGCAGGTCAGTCTTAGTCAGAATGAGAGCCCCTCCTCCTCTCTTGTTCTCTCTGTGTCGGGCGTGGATGGAGAAGTTAGTGGGTAAGAGTTGATTTGATGATTACGTTATCCACATCCGATAACCAAGTTTCAGTTATCATGAGTATATCTAGATTATGGGATGATATTAAATCTGCGACAAGTGGCCATTTCTTACGGATTGACCGAGCGTTTATGAGGGCACAATTTAGTGCTTGTGGGGGATCCTTTTGTTTAGTTTTCTTGGTATATTGGAGAGCTATGTGTAATAAGTGAGAATGACATGTGTGGTTATCTCCTTTTAGGTGAGGAAATGGAGCTTCTGCCCATCTTTTGGAGTGACTCTGAAGTATAGGAATGTAGTGGGCTGCCTGTGGTAGGGCGAGGGATTCACTGAGCCAACTTAGGAGGAGAAGGAGAAAGCTGATTAAGGCAGTGGTAGGAGGGGCCATTTGGAATTTGCTGCTGAGCTTGAACTTGGATGAGAGATGTCTTAGGGGCTGGCTATCTAGTTGAAGTTGTTACAGCAATCTATGAGAGGTACTGGCACGACAAACTGAGAGAGATTGGTGTTAATCTCAGTATTTGAGGGAGGTCAAGGAAGCCTAGGTGGTATGGAGTTGAGTTGCTTTTTAAGTATATGTGGTGCGAGAGCTTGATGAAGTGCATTGGTATGTAAGCAACATATAGAGAATCAAACTTTGGAAGAATGGAAAAACAGGCAGACATCAGACTATCACAGCTTATGCAATACACAGGTACTTCTTCCAATTTGTTAAAGTTGAGAAACGGTGTAATTTTTATACTAAAAGCTCTTAGTTTAGGCAGTAATCAGACTAACACAAATGATGTAATACAACCGGCAGTGTTTGGAATTAGATACAGCTGAGAGTCAGTGTGGCGAAGAATCTGGGCCGAGGGTAATAATGTCCCAGGAGAATGAGGCTTGCTGCAGCATGTGAAGGTGCGTGTTGGGTACCTGTTTTGTTGAGACTTAGGCCAGACTTTCCAGGATAAGTTGAGATGACGATGATTAGTTGCTTGTAAATGTCCTTGATTGGGCGAAGGACGGCTGTTTCTAGTTCCCCGCCTAAGGGCCACGCCAAAGGGCCCTCTTGCGAGGCCCGCAAGGCGCGGGCGCGCCTGGCAGCGGCGCTTTTTAAATTGCCTGCTGTCTCCTCCCACAGCCCCGATTGGGCTGGAGTCCCCGAGCGGGAGGCTTGCAGGCCACTCGGGTGCTCGACCCCGATCGGGGGAGCTGGATGATGGCGGCGGCTTCTCCTAAGTTTTCCCGCCGGCAGCGGCGCTTTTTAAATTGCCTGCTGTCTCCTCCCACAGCCCCGATTGGGCTGGAGTCCCCGAACGGGAGGCTTGCAGGCCACTCGGGTGCTCGACCCCGATCGGGGGAGCTGGATGATGGCGGCGGCTTCTCCTTTTGAAATTCCTTTCCTGGAAGGTCATCTTCCTCATTGCAATCACATCAGCATGTCGCATCAGTGAATTGCAAGTGTTGGTGACTGATTCTTCTTATACAAGGTTCCATCATGATAAGGTAATCCTTAGGACTCATCCACACTTTATGCCAAAGGTGGTGTCACCTTTTCATTTAAACCAAGTGGTTTACCTTCCTGTATTTTTCCCAAGGCTTCACGCCTCAAACGCAGAAAGGAATCTTCATACTTTGGACTGTAAAAGGGTTTTGGCCTTTTACTTGCAAAGGACACAGCAACATAGAAAATCCTCTCAACTCTTTGTTGCTTTTGATCCTAGTCATTTGGGACTTGCAGTCTCCAAAAGGACACTGTCCAGCTGGATTGCACAGTGTATATCTTTTGCCTATGAGAGTATTTATTTATTTATTTAGACAGTTTTTGTATACCGCCTTATCCTTCAATCAAAGTGGTCACAACACAATTAGGAGATACATTTAACACGTGGGGATATGAGAAACATACACTAATACTTACAGGGAACATGGGCAATGGAGGGTTAAGTGGCTTGCCCAAGACCACAAGGAGCATCTGTGGGACTAGAAACCCCAGTCCTTCCGGCCCAAGGTTGCTGTCCTCTAGTGGGATTTGAACCCCCGACCTTCCGGCCTGAAGTACCTTGCCCCAACCACTAGGCTACTCCTCCTCCTTACTTACCTCCTTACCTTCCTCTTGTAGGCCATGTCACAGCTCACAATGTGAGATCCATGGCAGCCTCAATGGCTCATCTTCACTGTGTCTATCGACGACATCTGTCGAGCAGCTACTTGGGCTTCAGTTCATACCTTCACAGCCCATTACTGCTTAGACAAGGACTCCCGCCGGGATGCCTTGTTTGGTCAGGCTGTTCTTCAACACCTGTTCCACACTTAATCAACTTCTACCCTCCATCCCTGGTAGGATGCAGAGATCCATGGGGGGAAGTGGAGCTCTTTCACAGGGGCACACAACTTTCTGGGGCCATCTCCCTGGCATCTGATGCTAGAGGGAGTCCCCATATGTGAAGACTACATTCCTGCTTGTTCCTGGAGATAGCACAGTTATTCACCTGTAACAGGTGATCTCCGGGAACAGCAGGAATTTAGTCTTCACAACGCGCCCACCTCCCCTAGGAGTTATATCTCTCTATCTCTCTCTCTTTCCCTCTCTCTCTTTTGTCTCAGCTATAAACTCAACTGGAGAGGGACAGTTGGGAAAGGCGGGAAGGCAGCACGCAGGCGCTGTGGGATGCTCCCAAAAGCTTTCCTATTGGACGCTGGGGAGCGTTCCCGCGAAGGCTCCGTCGGTACCGACGATACCCATATGTGAAGACTAAATTCCTGCTGTTCCCGGAGATCACCTGTTACAGGTGAGTAACTATGCTTTACCAGCATTCTAGTAGGATCAACATAAGAATACTACTACTACTCTTAGCATTTATAAAGTGTTACATGTACAGTATTTTGTATGGCTTGTAAGATGGTCTTTGCTGATCAGAGCTTACAGTTTAATCAAGACAGACAACAAAACAACTGGGGACTAGGATAAATCTAGGGGAATAGTAAAATGCACATAGGTGCTGAACAGGAGACTTAAGGGGATTAGTATCTAAAGGCAGCCTTGAAGAGGTGAGTTTTAAGCCTGGATTTAAATAGGGCCAGAGATAGAGCCTGGCGTACTGACAAAGTTTGTTCTAGGCATAAGGAGCAGAAAGGTAGAAAGAACAAATTCTGGAGTTGGCAGAGGCAGGGAAAGGCACAGCTAAAAGGGATCTGCCAGAAGAGCAGAGTTCCCGAGGAGGGGTGTAGGAAGAGAGAAGAAAGGAAAGGTAGTGAGGGGCTGCAAAATGAATGCATCTATAGATCAGTAGGAGAAGTTTGAACAGGATGTGGAGGGTGTTAGATTAATAAACAGTTTAAAGGAGGATTTCCCCATGAGATTTGGCGAAGAAGCACATCTTGATCTTTACATTTTTTCGGGTAATGCTGTGTCTTCATAATTGGAACTGATGTTTCAGCCAGCATACCGTGGCTTTCTTCAGGGTGAAGTGGTTAAGCCGTAGATGTCTGCAATTTTATATAGTAATCCTCAAACCGGATTGGTGGGATTGAGGTGGGAAACTTGAATTTGAATTTTAGCAGGAAAGTCCATTGGAGAAAAGTTGGCAACTTCTCTTTTCCCATAGATCAGAAAGTTTTCTGGTGAATTTAAAGATGCTCTCCCCGTAGAATTTCTTTAAATGTTCTTTTGGGCTTCTGCAGCTAGTATGAAGATCTTTGCAGTTTTTCAGGTCATGCTGTGTCTTCATAACAAACTGAGGTTTCAGCCACCAAACTGTGGCTTTCTTCAGGGCGAGGTTGTTAAGCAGTGGATGTATGTTCTTTTTTTATATAGTAGTCTTTAAACCGGATTGGTGTGATTAAGGTGGGAAATTTCAAATTTGTATTTTGGCAGGAAAGTGAGTTGGAGAAAGACTGGAGACCTCTCTTTTCCCATAGAACAGTGCTTTTCAAACTTTTATCCTGTATGACCCAATTTTAGCAACCAAAAATTCACGTGGCCCCAGATGATGATGAAATCAGAATAGCAGGCCTCCAGCTTTCTTCCCCTCCTTCCCCTCCTTCCACTCATCTAAAGCAGGAAGACAGCAGCAACAGTAATGACAACAGTAACAGCAATCAGCACTAGGGGTCCCTTGTGTTGGTGTGTAATGTGTGCTTACTGACCTCAGTACTCAGCATGGGTTTCTAACAGGAAGCTTACCCAGGAGGGGGCAAGGGCCTATGAATGTTCACTGGCTCACAGGCCACATGCTGACTGAAAGTTCAGAGAATGGGAAATGACCATGTTTCTGTGACCCCATTCATTGATGATGTGACCCCCATTTGGGGTCCCGACCCCAGGTTTGGGATCCACTGTCATAGATCATAAGAACATGATATACCATACTGGGTCAGACCAAGGGTCCATCAAGTCCAGTATCCTATGGCCAGCAGTGGCCAGTCCAGGTCACAAGTACCTGTCAGATTTCCAAAAGATATACAGATTCCATGCTGCTTGTCCCACGGGTAAGCAGGGGATTGCCCTGATCCACTTTAATAATGGTTTATGGACTTTTCCTCTAGAAATTGGTCAAAACCTCTTTTAAACCCAGCTGTACTAATAGCTTTTACTACATCCTCTGGTAACAAATTCCAGAGTTTGATTACGAGTTGAATGAAAAATATTTTCTCCAGTTTGTCTTATGTGTATTACATTGTAGCGTCATTGTTTGACCCATAGTCTTTCTACTTTTCGAAGGAGTAAACAACTGATCTAAGTTTACCTGCTCCATTCCTTTCGTTCATTATTTTATAGACCTCTAACATATTTCCCCTCAGCTGTCTCTTTTCCAAATTGAAGAGCCCTAACCTTTTCAAGACTTTCCTCATAGGGATATCCTTCCAATCCCCTTTACCATTTTGATGGCTCTTCTCTGTACCTCTTCCAATTCTGCTATATCCTTTTTAAGATATGGCGACCAGAATTGCACACAATATTCGAGGTGTGGTTACACCATAGAGCGATACAGAGGTATTATAGTATCTTTGGTTTGATTTTCCATTCCTTCCCTTATGATTCCTAGCATTCTATTTGCTTTTTTGGTTGTGGCTGAACACTAGGCAAAGGGTTTCAATGTATTATCCACAATGATGCCCAAATCTTTTTCTTGGATGATGATTCCTAATGTGGAACCTTGCATCATGTAACCATAGTTTGGCTTTTTCTTCCCTAAGAGGCCGATTCGCATGTCCTTCTGCCTTGGCCGTGCAAAAACTGGACATGCAGGAAATGTACAAGATTCTGGCACTGTGGGGCCTAGATGTACTCTGTGATAAGGAAGCTTATCATAGCTCAGGTAGGAGCTATAGAAAAGATGATGTGACTCTGAACAAGCAACCTGTCAGTTCTGGTAGAAGTAAGAAAACAGAGTTTTCACATAAAAGACTACCAGTCCCAGAATGCACCAGGTTTCCAGCAGCCATGAGGGAGGCTGAAGTGAGAAAACGTGTGTGCAATCAAGAGAGCTATGAGGTAATCCCTAAGCACTCATCTAAAAGGGCAGAGCCTGATTCAACACAGCTGCGCTGTGTTAGGGAGGAGCACACATTAGGACAGAATAAGAATAGAGCTTATTCATCAGATAACAGCTTCAGGAAAGGAGACAGCAACAGCTTCAAGCTCAAGCACCAGTATCACCTGGAGAAGCAGAAGCCAAGCCAAGCGGATAGAGAGAGAAGGAAACTCTCTGGAAGGAAGAGAAGAAAGGCCATTGGAAGGTCTGGGAGATTCCAAGGCAGTACCTATACTGGGAGGTATTCCAAATGCCAGCAGAGTCTATTGGACTGGAGTCAGCCAGAGGAATGGAATGGCAGAGATAGGAATCACCAGTGGCTACCTGGAAGAGAGAAGACTGCACGTGGAAAGGACTTTCAGACCTATGCCAGAAGGTATGTGAGGAAAGATCCAGTGTCCAGGGATCAAGATTGGAAGGCTGGACATCATAACTGGATTACATACTGGCCAGGCTATACAGAGAGGAATTATGATAGCAGGAGAGGCTCAGGTATGAACACTGATCCAGACCCTATCTATAATAGTGAATGGCAGCAAGGGAATAAGCATTCTCATGATAGTGCCTTATGGAAAGACTCGTCTGTGCCAATGTATGATAGTGACCCTATGCTGATTGATGAAGGGGGAGATACAGCAGATGAAACTATTGATTACATGGACTGTTCTTTATCCAAGTGCTATTGCTAGCTTTCTGTGAGCAAACACATCAGCCATCACAAAGAAACCTAACTTTGTTCTTATTTCCACTGCAAAACAGCTCTTAAAGCAGGATTTGGGTTCACACAGTAGCAGCCAGCCAGCTAAAGGGTTTCAGCTGGTCAAATTGATAGTAATTAAAGCTGCACCTGATTGTGTGTGTGAGCAAGAGAGAATCACTGCAGGATCTGTGTGGAAATTAAGCAGAAGTTAACCTAACCAGCAAAGTTTATTTATTTCTTTGTGCCTTTTTATTTGGTAATTATTTGCTAAGAAAACATTAGCTAATTGCCTGACAAGCTGAAGGTTGTTTTCTGATTTGCTTTGTGACTTTATGTTATCCATTTAAACACTGCAAGCAAGTAACCTCATTTATATTGCTACCAAGCATATTTGTGCTGGGTGAATTAAACCCCATCAATAAAAGAAGTATTTTATTGGCCTTATCACTGGTTTCACAGCTCAATTATTGTCTTCAGCTGTGTTTGGAGTGAAAGAACTACATTACCCACAATACCTTGCAAGAATCATATGAATATATGCATCATCAAGATTGTGTAAGTTCTCACCCTAGGCAGCCGTCTGACAACTCGTGTTGGCTGCCCGTCCAAATGCTAGAAGAGCATGGCTGGGGTGTGGGAGCCATGATGTTCTGGCGCCATGGCAGCAACTGTCTTTTTGATGGCTCAGAATGTCATCACCCATGTCCGCCCCTGTAGACTGCGATCTTGCCGGCACCAGAGGACCCCATGGACTGGATCACAGCTGCAAGGGCACAGTGCAGCCGGCAGAATGGTGTGCGGAGATGTGTGTCCCCGGGGCTTATTCCACCTTTGGAGTGGAATAAGTCGGCATCCAAGAGGCCCGACCTGAATGGCTTCTGTACATCCGGGTTCGTTGGCTTGCCCCCGTCCAGCGCTCCCTGCACAAATGTTCTGTGTGTGCCAGAAGCATTGGGACTGGAATAGTGTCCCAAGCGTGTGCGTGGATTGTACGTCCAAGCCAGAATGACCGCCTAAGTGCACAACTTTGCACTTGTCCACATTAAATTTCATCTGCTGTTTGGACGCTCAGTCTCACAATTTTTCACAATCTTCTTGTTTTAACAACTTTGAATAATTTTGTGTCATCTCCAAATCTGATCACCTCACTTGTTTCTATTTCCAGGTCATTTATAAATATGTTAAAAAGTAGCTGGCCCAGCACAGATCCCTGAGGTACTCTGCTATTCATCTTTCTCCATTGAGAAAATTGGCCATTTAGTCTTACTATCTATTTTCTATCTTTTAACCAGTTCTTAATTCACAACAGTACACTGTCTTCTATCCCAGAACTTTTTGATTTTGCCAAGAGCCTCTCATGATTGATCTTGTTAAAGATTTTCTGAAAAGCGATACACTATATCAACTGTCTCACCTTTATCTACCTTTTTATTCACCCCATTGAAAAAAAATATGTGAGACAAAACTTTCCTTGGCTAAATCTGTGTTGGCTTTCTGCCATTAAACCATGACTATCTACTTGTTCAGTAATTTTGCTCTTTATAATGATTTCTACCATTTTGCCCGGTACTGACGCCAGGTTCACCAGTCTGTAGTTTCCCAGATCACTCCTGGAACCCTTTTTGAAAATTGCCATTACATTGGCCACTCTCCAGTCTTCAAGTACTACAGATGATTTTAATGATAGTTCACAGATTATTTAAAAGTAGGTTTTGCAATCTCTTATTTAAGTTCTTTCAGAACTCTGGGATGTATGCCATTTTGTCTAGGTGATTTGCTACTCTTTAGCTTATCAAAAAGCTGTATTGCATTTTCCCAATTTATGGAAATCTATATCATAGGAACTGAAACGTCATCTTCAGTAAAAATTGAAGCAAATAATTCATTCAGTTTTTTCGCTATGGCCTTGTCCTCTCTTAGTGCCCCCTTTACCCCTCTATCATCTAATGATAAAACTGACTCTCTCAAAAGTGTTTTTCTATGAATGTACTTGAAAAAGATTTTATTATGCACTTTTGCTTCCACAGCATACTTCATATCAATTTCTCTTTTTTGCCTGTCTAATTAATGCTTTCCATTTAAGTTGCCAGTACTTATGATGATTCCTGTTTTCATCATTTGGCTCTTTTTTCCATTTTTTCAAAGATTCTTTCTTAGCTATAACAGCCTTTCTGACCTCACCTTTAAGCCATGTTGGCTGGTGTTTGGCCTTTTTTCCACCTTTTGTAAAGCGTGGAATATATCTGGTTGGGGCTTCCAAAATATTATTTTTAAATAACACCTAGGCCTGATGTAAACTTTTAACCTTTGTAGTTGCTCCTTTTTATTTTTTCTTAACCATTTTGCTCATTTTATCATAGTCTCCTTTTTTTAAAGCTAAATGCTAGTACAGTCAGTTTCCTTGCTTTTCTCCCTCCATTTATTAAATCAGTGTGATCATGTTATGATCACCCTGACACCAGTACCTTTTGCATTAGATCCTAGATTCCTCTAAGGTTCAGGTCTAAAATAGCTTCCCCTCGTGTTGGTTCATGAACCAGATAAGAAGAGAACATTTAAAGAAATTCTATGGGGAGAGTATCTTTAAATTCACCAGAGAACCTTCTATCAATGGGAAAAGAGGTCTTCAGCCTTTCTCCAATGGACTTTCTGCCTCAATCCCACCAATCCGGTTTCAGGACTACTATATAAAAGAATAGACATCCACTACTTCACCACTTCACTCTGAAGAAGGTCACAGTATGATGGCTGAAATGTTGGTTCCAGTTATGAAGATGTAGCATGACCCGGCAAACTGCAGAGATCATCATACTAGCTGCGTAAGCCCAAGAGAACAAGAACTACATTTGTATCCTGTACCGAGATAGGGTAAATCTTTACTAGCGTACTTATTAGAGGGGAAAAATAGCTACTCCACCTCCATACTTGAGAGGCTGGTGAGTGGAATAAATGGAAAAATTATTAGAGCAGAATTGGACAGGGTTGTGTATGTTACCATTCTAAAGCCAAGTCTCCATTCTACCTAATAGGTTAAACATGTGGCGGTAAAGCAGGTCTAATACTAGCTCACATTTTCTCTTCAATGAGCTGACTTTTAACAGTCCTATCTGAAATGAGTCATTGGTCCTGGAGAGAGGTAATAGGTTGGAGTGACAAAGAGTCCCGGAGATGGACCATAGGGTTTGTTTACGACCTGTGATTATAGTTATGGGGTTCACTTACATTGGAAGATGGCCTCCAGCTGTAAAATATAGGGACAGGAATTCCACCTATAAAAATAAAGAAAAGATTAAATAGGCAAAGAAAAAACTCTTCCAGGTAATGCACTCCTTATGCGCTTACAGTTATGGGGTTATTTACTAATTGGCCATAATGGCTTCTGTGTGATTTTCAGAGCCGCGACCCCATTGACTTCAATGTGGCCGTGGCTCCGATATTGCACAGAAGCCGCTACCACCGATTAATAAACATACCCCTTAGTGTTTCGGTTATGAAAGAGCAGATATGTCTCCCCTGCAGTCATAGGGAAGTAGGTGGTTCTAGTGTTAGGCAGCGATCGAGAGGCACCTAAATTAAAAGACAAAATAAAATAAAAAATATAGAAGACAGAACAATGGAAAACATAACATGAGCAGTAAGTGCAAAGATATAATTGCTTCAGTTATAACGGAACAGAGATGTCTTCTCTGGGGTTACAGGAATGTGGTCAAGGTAAATGCCAGGCAGCAGTTGGAAGATTCCTCCTCTAGGTTTTACAGAACTAAACAATATGAAACGTTATGACTCCTGATGCAGGCAAAAGCTGAAACTTAACCATGTCGAGTCTCACTTTAATTAACTTTGTATATCAATAAAGTGTTTTTAAGGGCCTCCTCGCTTGGTATTATCTGTATAGTATCTAATAGTTCAACCCTATTTTATTGAAAACTGTTGAATGTGAAGTGCATTTTTGGTTAAAGTCCATGCACATTATAATATATGCTGTAGATACATGCTCTGAAACTTTTCAACTTCATATTTGGGTTACGAAATCTCATGTTTCAAGTAATATTTTGTAAAGGAAAGCATCAATATCTTGGCAGCCATTTCAGAACTTGCTTCTTTTTATTGTGCATTTTAGGCGATCAAATGGCTGTCACTGGAAATCTGGACAAGCAGCCAGTGTGAGTAATCAAAACCAAGCACGATTCCAAAATAAGGAAAATTCTGGAAAGGTAAGAACGTAAGTGATTTGTTAGAAAGTGTATAGGAATACACTGTTTATACAATAGCATGTTTCTGTTTCTTTGTTTCTTTTTAAATTGTAACCTGTATGCATTATTTTGGGCTGAACCTATGCAACTTGTTAAATATACTGTTGTGTTTGTGTTATTGCATTAAGCATTTTCTTTTGTGAGCTTTTACTGGAATAGGAACAGAATTACAATATGCATAATGAATGGGCATAGAGTATCATACATGAGAGTAATAAACACTATAACAGAAATGTATAATGAAATAAATTTTGCAGAAAATGCTGTTTTGTCTCTTCTGAAAAAGCTTTGCTCCTATTTTCTCAGAGGTTTACTGAGATTTCTTTTGAAATATGGGAATTTATTATTTGTGGTAAAATGAATGTAAATACAGATTCAAAATAAAAATGGCTATTATATATGAATGCAAATTGAACATCGTAACGGGTAAGATACAGTATAGTGTACTAGGCAGGGCCTGTGCCAAGGGTATTAGGCACCTTAGGCGAACCTTCAGTTTTAGAATTAACTTTTAGACCCCTAGTACCCCTCTTCAAAATTTTGATAATTAAACGCAGTCAGAATCATCTCAACACCATCTTTCCCAGAACAGTCCTTTTAAAGACACATATTTAGACTTCATACTTACAAAACAAAAAGTTTAATATTTTAAAGTAAATGAGGGGGTTTCCAACAGTCAAACTTACAAGGGTGAATGTACTATTTACAAATTCCCATTCTTCCTGTGGGTAAAAATATGCACTGATGAGCCTTTGGATATGTGTGGCTGTTAGGACCCATTGTTTTGCTTTAACTGTAGCTGCTATTTGCTGTCCCCAAGAAGCTGCCCTAAGCAACCGCCTAGTGGTTGTGATAGCCCTGGGTACAGATTATCCTATATCAATTCATTACATACTATCCAAGTGGAATTTAGTTTGAAAATTCAACCATACTGCATATTAGGACTGGAAAAATTCCAGGTGCCAGGTCACCTGCTGTCAATGCTGCTGACTTAGGTCCAGCAAAAGGAACATCTTCTGCTGGCCTGGGCTTGGTATACGACTTGTTGCCATTACAACTGCAGGTATCACTGGTTTAAGGAAAAAAAAACCTGTTGCTGCCAGCCCTGGTTTGGCAAAGATTTTATGGTGAAACAGAAGACAAATCGAACTGTGTTCTTCAATCCAGTGATTGGTCCCTGGACTCATTTCTGCTTCAGGATAGGAGCTTGTGGCGGGCAGGTAAGCCTTGGTTGTTTTTCTTTTTGGGTTGGGGGAAGGCGCTTACATATGCATCTCCTCCAATACCACTTATTTCAAAAACTCTCCTGTAAACAGGGTTAGGGCACTGTGATCCTTATAGCCCAATCTGGTTTCCTCTTCTTGAGGACATAGTCATCAGGAGATGTCAATCTGGGGTATCCCCCAGTGTTGATTACACTTTAGGGGACGTTGTTGCAACCCAACATCAAATTCCTGTTTCTCACAGCTTGGGTGTTCGGAGGGTAACCATAGCTTTCTTGAATTTTGCCGGATAGGAGAGACCGAACCAGTTGATATGATTTCAAATGGAGGAAGACTATCATTTGATGTGATACTAGGGTCTTAGACCCGTCTTCCTGTCCCATATAAAACCTGCTTATATACCTTTTAAATCTTTTTGAGTTAAACAGTTTGGTTAGGGTTGACCTTTGTGCAATTGATGCTTCTCACATACAGAAGGAAGTTTTTATCTCTGTATAGCCATTAGCTCGCTTTTTGAGACATGGGCTTTTGTTGGCACCTCAGCTGAGACCTGTCCATCTTGGGAGACCCTGCCAGTAGTTAAACTACTGATAGTTTAGCTCTCAGCATCACTGATGCACACAAGCCCTCACAGCACGACAAGCTGCAAACCAAGTGAGGATAGTTACAACAAAACAAATTGTGCTATCGTACTGGAAGATGAGACCCCGAGGTCGGAAGGCACTCAACTGGGGACGAGCTGAAGACTTTTCAGAGTAAAGCCAGCATTTATGATGTGGTTGGATCAAAGCCCGTGGGTCGTCTGACTGATGTAGCTGCGCATGAAATGAGTCAGATGCTGTAAAGATGTCTTACACATTTTAACATGGAATGTACGAAGCATGAACCAAGGGAAGTTGGAGGCGGTCAAGAATGAAATGGAACGTGTACAACTTGATCTGTTGGGTGTCAGTGAACTGAAATGGACTGGCATCGGGCACTTTGCATCAGATGATCGCATGGTCTACTATACTGGAAATGAAAGACAAAGAAGAAATGGTGTTGCATTTATAAGAAAGAAGAAACTTGCAAGAACAATGCAGTCAGTGAACGCTTAATCTCTATTCATCTACGAGGAATGCCTATCAACCCAACTATAATTCAAGTATATGTCCCAACAACAGCTGCAGAAGAGAATGAAATTGAAGAGTTCTATGAACAAGTACAAGCTGAAATTGACAGAACATGCAAACAGGATATCCTGATAGTCATCGGTGACTAGAACGCAAAAGTTGGCAACAAAGAAGAAGGCAAAGTAGTTGGAAAATATGGACTTGGCAACAGAAATGAAGCTGGAGAAAGACTGATAGAATTCTGCAAGACCAACGATCTATTCAATCTCAAACACCTTCCAGCAACACAAGCGGCGACTGTACACATGGACTTCACCCAATGGATTGTATAAAATCAAATTGACTACATCTGTGGAAGTCAACGATGGAAAAGCTCTATAACATTAACAAAGACAAAACCTGGAGTTGACTGTGGTACAGATCATCAACTACTAATATGCAAACTCAAGCTAAAGTTGAAAAAGAGCAAGCCACTCATGAATGCAGCAAAATATGACCTTGAGAATATACCACTGGAATTTAAAGACTGCCTGCAAAATTGATTTGCTGCTTTAGATACAAATGACAGAGCTCCAGAAGAGTTATGGAATGACATCAAGAAGGTTGTGTTGGAAGAAAGCGAGAAGTCTCTACAAAAGGTGAAAAAGAAAAAAGGCCAAAATGGATGACGGAAGAAACTCTGAAAATTGCCCAGAAACGCAGAGAAGCTAAAGCCAGAGGAGAAAGAATGACAATCACAGAACTCAACAGAGACTTCCAACGTGCAGCAAGACAGGACAAGGAGAAGCACTACAATGACGCATGCAAGAAAAAGTTCCAGCCTCAAATTGGAATGTTACAAGATGCTCAAGGTTCTATGTTGAATGATGCTGAGAAGATCAAGAAAAGGTGGAAGGAATATACAGAGTTTTTATATGATAAAGATCAAGTGGACCAACAGCCGTTTCAACCTGTACCTTATGACTGGGAACCATTGGTGATGAAAGAAGTTGAAGCAGCATTGAAAGCCTTATCAAAGAACAAAGCACCAGGCATTGATAGCATTCCCATAGAAGTATTACAGCAATCAGATGCAGCTGTTACCGTACTTACAAGGCTCTGCCAAGAAATATGGAAGACAACATCATGGCCAACTGACTGGAAAAGATCTGTGTTTATACCAATACTAAAGAGAGGTGATCCAACTGACTGTGGAAATTATCGCGCAATCGCTCTGATCCCACATGCCAGCAAGATTCTACTGAAGATTATTCAAGAGAGACTACAACTATACCTGGAACAAGAACTACCTGAAGTGCAAGCAGGGTTCAGGAAAGGGCGAGGAACAAGAGACATCATTGCGGATGTGAGATTGATCCTTGAAAATACTAAAGAGTACCAAAAGGATATTTATTTGTGCTTTATCGACTGTAGCAAGGCTTTTGACTGTGTAAACCATGAGCAACTCTGGGCCACATTAAGAAGCATGGGTATACCAGAACACCTGATCGTATTCTTGCACAATCTGTACATTGATCAAGAAGCAACAGTTCAAACGGAACAAGGAGAAACAGAATGGTTTAAAATTAAGCAAAGGTGTAAGACAAGGCTGCATACTTTCCCCCTACCTGTTTAATTTATATGCAGAACAAATCATCAGAGAAGCAGGATTGTATGAAGACAACAGAGGTGTGAAGATTGGTGGAAGACTCATCAACAACCTTCGATATGCTGATGATACCACATTACTGGCTGAAAGTGAAGATGATCTGAAACATTTGCTTCTCACAATCAAAGAACATAGTCTCAAAATGGGCCTGCACCTTAATGTAAAGAAGACAAAGATCATGACAACTGGCATAATCAACAGGTTTATCGTTGAAGGAGAAGAAATTGAAATCGTGTACAACTTTAACCTACTTGGATCAACTATCAATAAAGAAGCAACAAGCAGTCAAGAAATCAGACGACGCATTGCTCTTGGCAGAATGGCTATGAAAGACCTAGATAAGATTCTCAAGAGCAGAGATGTCTCTCTCCATACAAAGATTCGACTTGTTCAAGCCATGGTATTTTCAATAACATCATATGGATGTGAAAGCTAGACAGTGAAAAAGATAGCCGGGAAGAAAATTGATGCCTTTGAATTATGGTGCTGGCGGCAAATATTGTGTATTTCATGGACTGCCCGAAGAACAAACCAGTCGGTACTAAAGGAGATCAAACCTAAGCTTTCTTTAGAAGCTCATATGACAAGACTTCAACTTTCATACTTTGGACACATCATGCAAAGAGAGATCATTAGAGAAAGACGACATGCTTGGCAAGATAGAAGGTCAACGCAAAAGAGGAAGGCCAGCAATGAGATGGATCGATACAATAACAGCAGCTACAGGTACTAGTCTATCAACAATGAGCCGCCTGACTGAGGACCGAACACAATTTAGGATAGCTATCCAGAGGGTCGCTATGAGTTGACTCTGACTCGACGGCACTTAACAACATAACAACAAGTACCAGACCTGGAAAGTCTTATTTTTGAATGTGGTAGTCACTTAGGCACTTGGGGTCAATGAGCTTCAGGCCTTAGTGACTGATTCACCCTACACATTAGTCCAAATGGTCTTTCTAAGATAGTGGTGGATTTCTACCTCTTTCAGTCAATCGTCCTTCCACCAGTTTTTCCTAGGCAACATGTCCACAATGGTAAATGTGTCTTACATGCTTTGCATTGCAAATAATCCTTGTCCTACTTTGATTGGACTAAAACCCTTAGAAAGCCCCCCAATGTTTTGTTTATTTTGACCTTATAAGCCTGGGACTGCTGTTGCCAAGTGAACTTTGTTTAATTGGCTAGTAGATTACATCTTCACATAAGCATCTTCCACCACAAAGGCATCACTGTATATTTGCCACAGATGCTACCAGCATAATCTGGCGAGCCTACCATAAAGAGTCATGTCAAGCTTCGTAACGTCCAACAAGGGGCTGCATTGGTAACTTTCCTGAAGATAGCCTCTGTGGAGGAAATTTGCAGAGCTACTACATGCACTTTGGTCAATACATTCATATCTCATAATTGTTTGAAAGGGGTTTTCCAGTACAATAACATGAATGGAGTGAAATGGGTAAGTGTAGATTGGTTGTTTACTCCTTCAAAAAGTAGAAAGGCTAGGGGACACTCGGTGAAGCTACAATGTAGCTCATTTGGGACTAATAAGAGAAAATATTTTTTTTCATTCAATGAGTAATACAACTCTGGAATTCGTTACTGGAGGATGTAGTAAAAACTGTTCTCCAAGAACAAGCAGGAAGTCAGTCCTCGCATATGGGTGACGGTGACGTCGATCGTCGATATCGATGCCAACGGAGCCCTCGTGAAATCATCTCCCCAGCTTCCAAAGAAAGCCTTTGGGAGATGCCACCATGCATGCGTGGTCCCCTTCCTGCCCAAGGATGCCATCTTGGTCAGTCTCCCTTTTTCCACGGAGCCTTACGTCTTGTACCCTCGGAAAAAAGTTGATTTTTTTTTTTTTTTGTCCACTATTGTACACCTGTCTGCCCTTTGCCGGTCCCTTTCTTGCCTTCAATGCCTGCTGCTCACAACTTAGTTTTATCTTTGTTAGGTTCCTCCAGTGCTTTCGTGCCTTTTTCAACTGCTGGCCACGCCGAAGGTCTTCGACCTCGCTGGGGTCCTTTTTGCCCCAATGGCCACCGGTTTCAAGAAATGTGATCGGTGTTCCAAAAACATGTCGCTCACTGACACTCAGGATTGTTGTCTCTGGCGCTGGGCACCAACCATGAGCCGGAGGATTGCCCCCTGTCCAAAAAAATGTCCACCAAGGCCATCCAGAGCTGTCGGCAAAAGCAAGAGGACATCTTCCACAGGGCGGACTCGATCCCAGTTTTACCGGTAGCCTTGTGCTCAAAGGCCCCGCACAGATCCTCTGTCACATGAGGAGACTCATATGTTGGTGCTTGAACGCAGCATTTCTGTGCTCCTCGCGTCCCATCAGGCATCAAGACCCAGCCCCTCTGGTCCTACCACCGTGATCCCAAGGACCTCTATGCTGAGGACTCTGCAGTCTGCTGAAGTGATCCCTGAGAGCCAGATACCTCTGAGTAGATCCTCGGTGAGGGTCTCGATCTCACTGCTGCTCCTTGAGGGCAAGGTCTTCGCAGGCAAGTGCCTCTAGCTCCAGCCATGCCTATGCCTCAAAGCATCAAAAACCAGAGCCAATGATGCCCTTGGAGCCAAGTCTTCCTCAGACTACTTGGCTTGGGAGTCCGATGCCGAGACATCCCTGGAGTCCCGGGCCCACCAGGACCTCCCTTTGGATCCATCCCTGCTGGCAGCTAGGCGCTGATTCCCACCCAAGGACACCTTGTTCCTTGTTTTGGGACATGGCGCAAGCCCTCTCCCTCACTATAGGAGTTGGAGGAGAACCCTCGTATGGAGGAACTCGACATCCTCCAGTATGAGCTACCATCTAAAAAGACCCTGATGGTCCTGGTCCCCTCCATTCTTATCAGGCTCCTTCTCCAGATGTGGAGGCCCCGGCCTCTGTGCTGATTGTTAGCCGCCACCTGGATACCATGTACTGTGTCCAGCAGAGGCCAGGTTTCTGGAAGACCCAATTCTCCCTCACCTCCATGGTTGTGGAGTCAGCCATGCGTCAATAGAAGAGTCTGAAGATGCACTCTTCGATGCCCCTGGGTAAGGGAGTCCTGTGCCCTTGACGCCCTCCGGCAAAAATGCTGCCAGGGCTCGATGCTTGCCTGCCGCATCCAGACGTAACAACTTTACATCAGTATGTTCCTCTGAGACCTGTTAAAGGAACGTGGAGGCTTCGCGGCTGGCCTCAATGGGGATCACCTCTGGTGCTTCCACACACTTACGAAGTTCGTTGGAGTGTTCCAAGTACCTCTCCCGGGCCACCTATGACGGCTTCGAGTCCGGCGCACAGGTAGCGGGCATGGGCATCGGGGCCCGACACCAGGCTTGGCTCCAGACATCTGATCTTGAGCAATGGGTGTAGTAAAAGCTCCTTGACGTCCCATGCCTTTGGGAGCAGCTTTTTGGCAAGCCCATGGAGGACAAGGCCACTGAGATCGAGACAGAGTACGTGATTCAGACTCAACTCTCAAGAAAGACTTCAATTCTTCTCATAAAGAAACCTCCAGGAAAGAAGCCCCCTTTCCATAGAAAGGGCCAACTCTATCGAGGCAATTCTCCATACCCGGCTGCCCAGACCCCTCAGCAGGGCCACTAGGGCAAGGGAGCGGGCCAGGGCCCACGCAAGCTCAAGGGCCCCAAGCCCCAGACTCCAGCCTCAGCACAGCCTGGGTCGGGGTTTGGATGCCCCCAGCATAGCCTCTCTCCCTCTGGAGGATCAGCTTCCCACGGGGGTGGGGGGCGGCATTTGGTACACTTCACCCATAGGTGGCCTTCCATCACCACCGATGTGGGCACTTCAGGTGGTCAGGGAGGGTTACATCCTCCACCTGGACCAGCTGCCCCCTCTCTTCTTTCCAGGGGAGCCTCTTCGGCCTCCCCTGCACTGGGCTCTGCTCATGCAAGAACTCAGACCTTCTCAGGACAGGACTGTGGAGCCCATACCACACCACCTGAAAGGAAAGGGGTTTTACTCCAGGTACTTTCTGGTCCCAAAAAGAACAGGTGGACTAAGACCCATCCTGGACCTGAGAAACCTAAACAAATTCCTGGTGCGGGAGAAGTTCAAGATGCTCTCCCTTGGAATATTGCTGCCCTACCTCCGGCAGGGAGATTGTCTATGCTCCTTGGACCTAAAGGATGCTTATACCCACATCCTTATCCATCCCAGTCACAGACAGTACCAAAGGTTCATAGTCGGAGGCAACCACTGCCAGTACAGAATACTTCCCTTTGACCTGGCCTCACCCCATGGGTCTTTACCAAATGCCTGGCTGTGGTGGTGGCCTATCTCCATCTCCAAGGGACCTTTGTTTCCCTTACTTGGATGACTGGCTTGTAAAAGGGGACACAGCTGCAGAGACGCTGTAGGCCACAGGCCACACCATCAGGATCCTGCAACACCTGGGTTTTGTGATAAAATCACCCAAAATCCCATCTCACCCCAAATCAGGACTTGGAGTTCATAGCTGCCTGGCTGGACACCCTCCAGGCCGAGACTTTCCTCCCCCAAGACAGGGGCGGATCCCCTTGTGTCCCTGGTGACTGAGGTGCAGCGCCGTCGCACCGTATCGGTGTGATCGATGCTTCGCCTCCTTGGCCACATTGCCTCCCTGGTCTATGTTGTCCCTGATGCCCGTCTCCACATGTGGGCAGCTCAGTGGTGTCTCCGTTCACAGTGGGCCCAGGACACAGGCAGGCTTCGGGACAGGGTCTTGGTGTCCCGTCAGCTGGCGGAGTCCCTCAGTTGGTGACAGGTTCCGCAAAATCTGCGGAGGGGCATGCCCTTCCAACTCCCGAGCCCCCAGAGGGTCCTTATGACAGATGCATCCCTACTCTGGGCTGGGGTGCCCATTGCGAGTAATTGCGCACCCAGGGTGTCTGGTCCTTCAAGGAGAGCTAGCAGCAAATCAACCTGCTGGAGCTCAGGGCCGTTTACCTTGCATTCAAGGCTTTCCTGCTCTGCCTGCAGCATTAATCAGTGCTTATTCAAATGGGCAACCAAGTCACGATGTCCTGCCTGAACAAGCAGGGGGGCACAGGCTCCTACTGCCTTTACTAGGAGGCAGTAGCCCTCTGTTCATACACGACCAGACAGGGTATGCTCCTCCGGACGGTGTATCTCCCGGGCCAGGACAGGCTGAGCAGGGTTCTCCAACTGCAAGAGTGGTGCATGGACCCCGGGGTGACAGAATGGCTCTTCAGGTTATGGGGCACCCCGTGCCTCAACCTCTTTGCCAGCCCAACCAATGCTCAGCTGCCACGATTCTGCCTTCCTCATCTCATGGTCGGAGAGCCTGTTGTGTATGCCTTCCCTCCCATACCTCTGATAGTGCGGACCCTCTTCAAGGCCCAGTGGGACAAAGCTTCCCTGATTCTGGTGGCCCTGAGATGGCCCAAGCAGCCTTGGTTTCCTTTCTTGCTTTTTCTTGCGACGGAATCCCCGGTCCCTCTTGGGAACTCATCGGGGCTTCTCACTCAGGAGGGCAGCTCAATCCTCCATCCCAACTTGGGATCCTTGTCCCTCACAGGCATGGCTGCTGAATGGGTTACCCTAGCACCCCTCAACCTTCCCAAGGAGGGGGAGGAGGTCCTCCTCGCCTCCTGCAAGAACTCCCCGAGGTGGGCCTATGCCTTCAAGTGGTGCCAGTTCTTATGGTGCATAGAGCAATAGGGAACACATTCTCCTGCCTGGTACAGGTGATACTGCAGTACCTGCTCCACCTTTCTCAGTCCGGGCTCAAATCCAACTCCCATGAGTGCACCTGAGTGCACTCTCTGCGAACCACCACTCCATAGAGGGCAAGCCTCTTTCCATGCAGCCCCTCATCACTCAATCATGAGGGGCTTACTGCTTTTGAAACCCCCCTATCTGGCCACCCCCGGCAGAATGGGATCTCAATATTGTCCTTGCGCAGCTTACTAAGCCACCTTTTGAGCCACTGGCTAACTGCCACCTCAGATGCCTATCCTGGAAAGTGCTGAGTCAGTGAGCTCCAGGCCCTGGTGGCCGAGCCACCCTACACCAGGTTCTACAAGAACAGGGTCATGCTCCGCACCCATTTGATGTTTCTCCCGAAGGCGGTATCTGATTTCCATCTCAGTCAGGAGGTGGTACTCCCTACCTTCTTTCCACGGCCCCACACTAAACAAGGCAGCGGCTGTTCTCCATACTTTGGACTGCAAAAGGACCCTGTCCTTTTATCTACAATGCACTCGGAGCCACCACAAAGCCTCACAACGTTTTGTCTCATATGACCCCACTTGTCTGGGGGGAGGCTGTCCCCAAGCGGATCCTATCCATCTGGGTGGCAGACTACATCACTTTCACCCACAAAGGCGCGTAATGTCAGAGTTATGGCAATCTCAGTTGCTAGCTTCCACTCTGTTCCCATGGCAGACATCTGCCGGGCCGCCACCTGGTGTTTGGTCCACTCTTTTGCAGCACACTACTGCTTGGAGAGGGAGTCCTGACAGGACAGTGCCTTCGGCCAACTGTACTGCATAATCTGTTTGGGGTTTAGGCAACTCCTGCTCTCCGACCCTTCTTGTTCAGGCTACTGGAGCCATGGTTCTCCCTGGACACTGGAGTCCTCTGAGTCTGTCCTCTGATGTACTTGCGGCTGCTCACGGCTAGGCCGTGTCTTTTCTACCGGTCCTCTGTAGCCTGAAGTTAGGGAGTCCCATATGTGAGGACTGACTTCCTGCTTGTTCCTGGAGAAAGTGTAGTTACTCAACTGTAACAGGTGTTCTCCAGGGACAGCAGGAATCAGTCCTCGCAACTCTCCCTCCTTCTCTTGGAGTTGCTCTTCATTTTGGCCATCTTTTCTTTATTGGCTCTAGCTATGTCATCTGACTGACCAAGATGGCACCCTTGGGTAGGAAAGGGACCATGCTTGCGTGGTGGCATCTCCCAAAGACGTTTTGGGGAGATGCTTCCGCAAGGGCTCTGTCGACGTCACACATATGTGAGGACTGATTCCTGCTGTCCCTGGAGAACATCCGTTACAGGTGAGTAACTACACTTTAGTGTAGCTGGGTTTAAAAAAGGTTTAGACAAGTTCCTGGAAGAAAAGTACATATATCATTATTAAAGAGGACCAGGGAAATCTACTGCTAACCCCGGAATAAGCATTGTGGAACCTGTTTACCTTTTTGGAAACCTGGATTGCCCACTGTTGGAAACAGGATACTGGGCTTGATGGATCTTGGTCTGTTCCACTATGGCATTTCTCCGGAGACAAGCAGGGGAATACAGTCACACTCGGTGGTGACGTCCCCGGACTGAGCCTTGAGCAGGGTCTCCCACAGCTCAGAGAAGCTGCTTTGCTTCACTGAGCATGCGTGCCTGCTTCCCGCCTGTTTGTGCTGAGAGAATCATGTTTTCTTTTTTTTCTTTTTTCTCTTTTTTCTCTCCATGCAGAAGCCAGCACGGGTCTCCCTCTCTCCTCACTTTTGCTTGCATTTTTACCTTTTTTATGGTGGTATGTGGGGCCTTTTTTTTGTGATCCTCTGGGTCGGTTCCCTCACCAGGTTTTTTGTTTTCTTTCAGCCCGCGTGAGTTTTTAAGCTGTCAGGCAGCAGAAAAGTTAACCATTTCTGTCTACACCTTTCTTTGGCTGGCTGCATGATTTTTTTTTCTGCTGTTGGGCAGGCTAACAAATAAACATTTCTGTCTGCACCTCTTTTCAGCCATTGGAAGATTATTGTTTCTTCCTTCACTTTACCATCGAGCCATCAAAACTTACACAGGTCTGCCTTCACTTCACTGCCAGATTGTGGCAAAGTGCTTTTTGAGCTGACAATCCCCCCCTCCCCCAAAATGCAGCTTCAGTCAGAAAATCACAGCGAGCTGTTTCCTCACTGTTTTAGAGCCAGGCCTTGATCGGTGTCTACCATCGCTACAGACCCAGTTCTTAAGGAGCTGTTTCTAGGGGGGGGTTTTCTCCCCCCCACCAGGGCCTGGCCTTGCTCAGGGTCCACCACCTATGTGGGACTAGCTCTCATGTCAGACTCCTCAAACTCCCTCCCCACCGTGCTCAACTTGGGCTCAGGGAGGGGTATTATCACCTCTAGGCTTGGCTGCGGGGTTTGGGACCCTCCTCAGCTGCTCCTGCTGTCGGGTGGTACCCTCCCCCCTCCTGAACTGACTTCACATATGTTGGCTTCCTCCTCAGTTCCTCTGGCTGACATGCCCTCGTCAGGTCAAAAAGCTAAAGCTAAGCATCAGCACCAGCTCCCTCTGGCACAGTCGGATAAGCACCATTCAAAGAGTAAACCCTTACTCTCCACGCCTGACAGTCCTCCTCCCACTCGGGACTCTCCACAGGCTCCTCGGTCTCCCTTTTCCAGAAGTTCCTTCAGGACAGTGCTGCAGTCCTATAAGCCTTCCCTCAGAGGGTTGATGTGCGGCCTAGCACTCCCTCAGATCCCCGGTTATCCCCTGCACAGAAGGTCCTAGGTTTGCCTTCTCTCATTGACTGGTGCACGCCTCTGCCCCTCGACGAGGACACTCATTCCCTCCCGTCCTATCCCTGGGAGCTATGTGATTCCTATGAGGAAGGACCCGATATCCCTGGAACAGGATCTCCAGGACGATCCACCTAAGTGTCTTTCCTATCCAAAGATCTTCCAGAAACTCTCACATGCTATGGCTGAGTACCTCGCAATCCTCTACCAACAAGTGGGATTTTCTTTCCATTTTAAAAGCTTGCAGTGCTCCCAAGGAGGTTGCTGCTCCAAGACCTGCTATCTTCCATCTGGAAGACCGCATCCTCATGTACTTTAGGTCCATGCATCTCGATGCATCGACCTAAAGTACAAGGTCCTGCCCGCTCTGGCTTCCTTCGTTCTCATCTTCTCCATCAGTTGTGTCTGAGGCAGTCCTTAAGAAATCTAGAAGCACGAAGCTGCCATCCCAAGCTCCTCCAGGGGAAAAGCAGCACATCTCAGTGCTGTGGGGCGTAAGTCTTTCCACAGCAGTACTCTTACTATGCACATACTGGCTCATCAGCTTCATATGCTATACTACCTTCATGGCCTTCACCTGCAGCTCGGTGATCCCTCCTTAGCGGATCCAGCTTCTTTGACTGCTGACTTACATGAATCCCTTTACCACATTATTTGTGTCATGTATGATGCCTACGACTCCATAGCCAGGTCTGCAGCAACAGCTATCTCAGCCAGATGCACTACTGCATTGCCTTCTGCTAGGAGCAAGCAGCTCTCCCTTCTCCAGGATGTGTTACCCCTCACAAGCTGAGGGCCGCAGCTGCCTCCATAGCCAGTTTGGCTTGTGTCTCCACCCAGAACATCTGAAAAGTAACCATCTGGTCATCTATCCACACCTTCAGTAGACACTACAACTTGGATCGTTCATCCGCGACAGACTTTGCCTTTGGCCAGACTGTCTTCCGGAACCTGTTTGCCACTTAATTCTTCTCTTCTGTCCAAGCTAAGTCTGGGGCTGCCCTGATTGCAAAGACATTTCACACAGCTAAAATTTTCTGAACAGGCGGCCCCTAGCTCTGGACTCGCCATTGAGTATGACAGTATGACCCTGCTTGTTGGCGGAGAAAGCTTAGTTGCTTACCTGTAATGGGGGTTCTCTGTAGACAGTACGGGTATACAGTCACACACTTCCGCCTACCTTCCCCTCGGATAAAAAAATTAAAACAAAACCAACAGAATATCACTGGACACCATCATACAGACTGGAGTCGTCATCTCCATATTTTTGTTTTGGTTTCTTCTTGCTCTGGTATGAACTGATTCAGCACAAACATTCGGGAAGCAGGCACACATGCTCAGTGAAGCAACAAAGCTTCTCTGAGCTGAAGGACACCCGCTGAAGGCTCAGTCTGGGGACTTCACCATTGAGTGTGACTGTATACCCCTGCTGTCTAAGGAGAAACCCCCCCCCCCCTTACAGGTAAGCAACTGTGATTTATATGCTTAGTCCTCACATAGGTGATGTCGGCACCAACAGAGCCTGCGCGGTAACCTCTCCCTAGCTTTCAAAGAAAGCCTTTGGGATATGTACCATGCATGCATGGTCCCTTCCCGCCCAAGGGGTCATCTTGCCTCTGTCTCCTATTTTCTGCAGAGTCCATCGGACGTGTCTGTTCCCCTGGAAAAAGTTGGTGATTTTTTAATCTTCTTTTTTTGCTTTCTCTGGTAGCATACTGGGGCCTTTTCCTGCCCCTTGGCATCGTGTCCTCTGGTTCTTCATTCCTTTTTCATTTGGTACGGGTTCATACCTTTTTCCTGGCCGGACCCAGTGAATTTGACCTTGCAGGGGCAGTCTACCCCGCCATGGTTTCGGACAGTGGCTTCAAGCCGTGTGACTGCTGTGCTCATAATAAGTCGTGCACAGATCCGCACAACTGCTGCCTTCGATGCCTCGGATCGGACCATGATACTTTGGTCTGCAGTCTGTAAGCAGATGACCTTTAAGGCCCTCAGGAATTGTCAGCAGCAGTGAGAGTCTATTTTTCAGAAGACTGACTCAGCCCTGGAGTCCTCCGCAAGAGCCTGCTCCGAGACCCTTTCGAGGACCTCGAGCACCTGCAGAGACCATGTAGCCTCAGAACCCCAGGACTACAGAACATCCGGCTGGAGCTCCCATGTTGAGGATCACGCCAAGAAGGGCTGGAAAACCTTGAGGACCCCATTGGGTGATGAGTTGGGGAAAGTGGGGAAATCCCATGGGCCTCGGTCCGGCAGCCCTCGACAAGAGACAGAGGGCAGTGGCAAGGATCAGCCGTCCAAGTTGCCTCACCGGGAGCGGTCAAAGCCCTATTTGCCTGTACCAAAGGCTGCAGAGCCATCTGGCCTTGAGGCCAGGATGGTGGCCTTGGAGCACCGTTTGTCTGCTTTCATGGCCCAGCAGCGGGCTCTGGTGCTCATTTCCTCTGGGTTATCACTCCCAACCACTGGGCCCTCCACTGCGAGGAACTCCCCAGAGGTCAAGCTGATCCTTGAGCACCACCGGCCTCGAGAGACGTCTCAGTTATGGTCCACGTCCTCAGGGCTGCTGTCCTTACCATTCAGCACTCTTGGCATCTAAGGTTCTATCTGCTCTAGACATGAGTAAGCATCAGGAACATGCTCGTTTTGGCCATAAAACATCCATATGGTTTAGAGAAGATGGCTCTTCACCATCCCAGTACTCAGTATAACTCATATACTTTCCTTTATTTTTAAGGAATATCATTTTTATTATTAACATGAAAATCATCCAGATGATACACACAGTAACAAGGTATTGCGCGACAATCCACGTCACTTAATACACAACTAGGAAGACAGCAGGTTTTCCAACCACGTGGAGCCCCCCACCCCCAAAGTACGAGTACTAACACAACAACCTGCCACCCAATACAATCAGTGTGTCAACAGCTTTGTTATGATAAAGCTGGCCATAACATCAAACCCCAACACATCAACCCCCCCAAACAGAAAAGAACACGGCAAACATAGCACTTTAATCCTTCAATATGCGTCTAAGCCCCCGTTCATCCCCTGGTCTACCCCCTCCCTACCCTCTCTGTCCCCCCTTCCCCACCCCACCCGCTTAGTCCTATCCCTCGCCCCCCCCGCCCTCCTCCGTCCCTTCCCGCCCTGCTCTATCAAGACAGACCTCCGTCCGAGACCTTTAGCCTCATACAAAGTAATTAGCACCACACCCTCGCCCCCAGCACCCACTAATCCTCCACCAGCCCCTCCTCTCCTATAGGTAAGAGTGGAGCCCAAATCTTCTCAAAACTCCCCATCTTCTTCGCGCCCAACAGACGCGCTGTGCAGCGTTCCATAGTTTGCAATAACTGCATACGGCATTCCCATTCCTGGAGATTCGGCGCCACTGAGGATACCCAGTGTCTCAAAATTGTTTGTTTAGCCACCAGAAAGCCTTTTTCACATAGCTGACGCTTACCCCCCCCCCCCCCCTATCGGAGCCCCATCTTCGTATGATGCAGAGAGACACCATTCTGGAGATTCTCGCACTGACTGACCTATCCAAGCGCTCAGTTTTCCACAGACCTCCACCCAGAAGCCGTGGATGATGGAGCATAACCAAAACTTATGCGCCAAAGTACCCTTCCCCATTTTACACAATTGGCAAACCGCAGTTGGAGCTAATCTCCAGGAACAAGCAGGAATGAGTCTTCACATATGGGTACGTTGGTACCGACGGAGCCTGCGCGGGAACGCTCCCCAGCTTTCCAAAAAAGGAAAGCTTTTGGGAGCATCCCACAGCGCCTGCGCGCTGCCTTCCCGCCTCTCCAACCGCCTCTCTCCAGTTCTTCTTTTCCGCGGAGCCAGCAGGTCGTGTTCCTGTCACCGCTGAAGAAGTTCTTTGTTTTATTTTATTTCTTTGGTCGCGCGTCTGCCTTCTCCGACGTCGGACCGGTACCGCCGGTCTGTCTTTCTTTTCTTAAAAAACAAAAAACAAACAAACATTATTTTTCCCTCACTTAGTGTGTTTTTCCTTTTTGGGCCTTAGGCCTCACGAAACCTTTTCCTCTTGGAAAAACCAGCCTCCGGGTTTAAAAAATGCACTAAGTGCAGCGGTACTATTTCTGTTACCGACACCCATGAATGGTGTCTCAAATGTTTGGGTCCTGACCACTCCATTTTGGATTGTTCGTCCTGCTCCTTGATGTCCAAACGAGGTTTACAGAACCGAGCAGCCAAGCTCCATGTTCTGTTTCCCTCTGATGCAGCTTCAGTGGCATTGACGTCTTCCAGGGCTGCTTCTTCCTCCCATGGATCTCAGGTAACCAAACATAAAACCAGCCGGTCCTCGAAGGGTAGATCTCCTTCCAAGCATCGAGATGCCTCCGGGCTTGCCCTCGAGGATCCTGCACCGGCAAAACTACCCCGGCGGGAAGCTCCGGCTTCCAAAGCTCCACCTATGGGGTTACAGGTTGACATCGATGGCACGGCCTCGACCGATCACCTGTTAGAATGCTCTGGGGTACCGGCACAACCTTCCGGTACCGAATTCCAGGCATTCATGGCGTCGATGGATCAGAATGTTCTATCCATGCAGCAGGCTATCACGGCCTTCATTCAAGCTGCGACGCCGCTGATACCACAACAAACTCCGTTGTCGGTATCAGCCCAGGTACTGGCACCAATGCCGGTATCGGTACCGACTGCATCGACATCAGCCATGGTGTCAACTGCAGCGGTTCCCTGCCCAGGGTTGCCCATCGGTACAGAACCGGTACCGATAACGCCCAATGTCGATACGGCTCGGTACGCGTATCGAGCTTTGAAAGAGCACCCTGACAGTCGATACTTTGATTCCTCCGAAGATTCTGATGCATCGGAGGCGTCTGCTGAAGTATCCATAGCCCTTCCTGAAGAGCCTTCTTCTCCGAAAAGAAGAATGTCTCCTCCAGAAGGCTTGTCCTTTCAAGACTTCATAAGAGAAGTGGCTAAAGGGCTTTCTATTTCAGTAACCTCTGAATCAGAGCCTAGAGCTAAAAAATTAGATATTTTAGGTTATCCCAAGGCTCCTAAAGAGGCACTCACCTTGCCAATTCATGAGATTCTTTATGATCACATGATTGACTTATGGGAGACTCCTCTCACTATCTCTCCTCATTCTCGTAGGTTGGACACCATGTACCGTGTCCCTCCTTGTCCTGGTTTTCATAAAACACAGCTTCCTCACCATTCTATTGTGGTGGAGTCAGCTATGAAAAAGATAAAGAGTGCAAAAAGACACTCCTCTGCTCCTCCAGGAAGAGAATGCAGGACCTTGGATGCTTTTGGTAGGAAAATCTTCCAAGCCAGTATGCTCATTGCCAGAATCAACTCCTATAGTCTTTATATGGGGATGTTTCTGAAAGAAGTTGCAGATAAGCTACACACTTTCCTCCCTTTTCTTCCAGAGGATAAAAGGGAAGAATTTCTTATTTGGCTTAAGCATACTCAAGATATTTCAAAGTTTTCCAACCGTGCAGCTTTTGACTCCTTTGAGGGTGCCAGCAGAGCTTCGGCCATTGCCATAGCTGCACGCAGAATTGCTTGGCTCCAAGCTTCTGATCTAGAATCTTGGGTTCAGGATGGCTTATGAAATCTTCCTTGTACAGGAGAAAACCTGTTTGGCAAAGATTGGCAAATAAAAGCCACTCAAATGGATGCAGAAAATTCTGCTTTGGATAGACTTTCAAAGTCAACCTCCATTCCTGCCAAGAAAAAACCTTTCAAGAAGTCTTTTTTCCTCAAGAAAGGCAGATTCCATCCTGCTTCTGGCCAGCAATCTTCTACAGGTCGTTTTGCTGCTAAGCGTCAGCAAACTAAGCAGGCCAGGCCTAAGCCTACAGGGGCTGCTGCAACTCAGCAGACCCAGCCTCCTCAGGGCTTTTGACTTGATGCTAGAGAACTTAGCCTTTCTGGCTCTGAAACAGCCAGAGCCTCTCACCATTCCAGGAAGGTTAGCTCACTTTGCTCCCAGATGGGAGCAAATTACAACAGAGCAGTGGACCCTCTCCATCATAAGGGAGGGGTACAAACTTCATTTCTCAAACCTTCCTCCTCACACCATGGTGAGACATTTCAATTCTCCAACATCTCTCCTCGACTTTCTAGGTCAGGAGGTGGCTGCCCTTCTTGCCCAAGGGGCAATAGAAGAGGTACCTCTTCTTCAACAAGGGTTAGGGTTTTACTCCCCCTACTTTCTGATCCCAAAGAAAACAGGGGGCTACAGACCCATATTAGATCTCAGAGAATTGAACAAATTTCTATGCAAGGAGAAATTCAAGATGCTTTCTCTGGGCACTCTCCTTCCATACCTTCAGAGTCAGGATTGGATTTGTTCTCTAGATCTCAAGGATGCGTACACCCATGTCCTTATCCATCCATCTCACAGAAGGTTCCTCCGTTTCCTTTTCCAAGGGAAGCATTACCAATACAGGGTGCTTCCTTTCGGTCTGGCCTCTGCTCCAAGAGTGTTCACCAAATGCATGGCAGTAGTAGCTGCATTTCTACGCACTCTGGGGATATTTGTATTCCCATACCTGGATGACTGGCTCATCCGAGCTCCATCTCAGTCAGAGGCCCAGACTGCCCTGGACTGCACAAGGCGCATTCTGCAGTATCTGGGACTTGTGGTAAATCTCCCAAAGTCCCAGCTCACCCCTACTCAGTCCCTAGAGTTCATAGGGGCCTGGCTAGATACTACCACTGCAAGGGCCTATCTTCCTCAGGCCCGTTGCCTACGCCTAGTGCAGTTAGCCTCCCAGATTCAGTCAAAGAGCCATTTAACTGCCCGGGAGATGCTACAACTGCTCGGCCACATGGCATCCACAGTGCATGTGGTCCCCTATGCTCGCCTTCACATGAGAGAAGCTCAATGGACTTTGTTCACCCAGTGGACTCAAGCTTCAGGGGGTCTGACAGACAAAATAGCAACCTCCAGGCGCCTCTTTTGGTCTCTACAGTGGTGGAAGTCCACCCAAATTCTGTTGCTGGGGTCCCCCTTCCAACAGTTGTTGCCCCAAGCAACCCTCACAACAGATGCCTCCCCAACAGGTTGGGGAGCTCATCTACAAGACCTCTCCACTCAGGGCACTTGGTCTCCACAGGAGACCTCTCTACATATCAACCACTTGGAGCTCCGAGCAGTTTTTCTAGCTCTCAAGGTCTTTCATACCCTGCTCAGCTACAAGACAGTCCTCATTCATACGGACAATCAGGTAGCCATGTTTTACATAAACAAGCAAGGAGGAACTGGCTCTCTGTCGCTTTGCAACGAAGCTTTAAGATTGTGGGCCTTCGCCAGAGAGCATCAAATCCATCTCCTGGCCGTATACCTTCCAGGAATCCAAAACTCTTGGGCAGACAGACTCAGTCGAGTTCTGCTTCCACACGAATGGTCCCTGCACATGGACCAGGTACTCAGAATCTTTCAAGAGTGGGGAACCCCGGACATAGACCTCTTTGCAAGTCCGTGGAATGCCAAACTTCCCCGGTTCTGTTCCAGAATTCCGTGTCAGGGAGTTCAGGCCAGGGATGCCTTCCTCCTTCACTGGGGTCAAGACTTCCTGTATGCCTTTCCACCCATTCCCTTAATTCCCAAGACTCTATTCAAGCTCCAGAGGGATCAAGGATCTATGATCCTCATAGCTCCACGCTGGCCACGCCAAGTGTGGTACCCTCTACTTCTGCATCTCTCTCAAGCTCCCTCCCTAGACTTGGGAGCTGCTCCAGACCTCCTGTCCCAGTAGGAGGGAACTTTGTGGCACCCAAACCCCAAGTCCCTTCACCTCAGGGCTTGGTTGCTGAAGGCTTAGATCTTCAAGGTTGGAATCTTTCTCAGCAGGTGAAGGATATCCTCCATGCTTCTAGAAAACCTTCTACTAGACGTTCCTATGCTTTTAAATGGAAAAGGTTTTCCATTTGGTGTGCTGAGAAGGGTCTTGACCCTCTAGCACTACCTTTGAATTCTCTATTGGAATATCTCCTGCATCTCTCCAATGCAGACCTTAAGACGAATTAAGTAAGAGTCCATTTGAGTGCTATTGCAGCATCCCTTAAGCCTCTCAATGGACAGCCTATTTCCTCTCATCGTCTTATTGCAAGATTCATGAGAGGCCTAACTTTAACTAAACATGGAGTTGAAACACTTTTAACAGTCTTAACCGATACACTTCTCAAAGGGATCAATAATCATAAACAAGCATTTATACTCTTATTTATTGATATTTCGGCAGCATTTGATAGTGTTCACCACACTATAATGCTTAATAACCTAAATCAAATAGGAATAAAAGACACTGTACATAAATGGTTTACCTCTTACCTAAATAATAGAACACAAAATGTAAGAATTGGTAACCAAACATCAACCATATATAAACAAGAAGTTGGTCTCCCACAAGGCTCCGCACTATCAGCCCTCCTGTTTAATATTTACATAAAACCTATCTGTGATATCTTTAAAAAATTCGGAGTATACTATCATCTATATGCAGATGATATTATGCTGTACATCCCATTTACAATCCCTAACTTACCAATAAAACTACTATCTGATTGCTTCAATGAAATTACAACATGGCTAAAAGCTCAAAACCTTCACATTAACCAGGCAAAAACAGAAGTTCTAATTGTAACAAAAAATCAATCATATATCCCTCCAACCCACATAACATTGCAAAACCACGACATTAAAATAAAAAATGAAATAAGATACCTAGGTGTTATCCTAGATACTCATCTGACGATGAACACTCACATCAGAAACACCATAAAGAAAATATACTTTAAACTTAAAATCCTTAAACAACTACGACCATTAGTACACCAACTAGACTTCATTAATATAATACAGGCTACAATAACACCGCACTTTGATTTTGCCAACCTAATTCTCTTAGGTATAACGAAACAAAACATAAAACGAATCCAATTAGCACAAAACGCAGCAGCTAGAATTATCATGAAAGCACACTCAATTCAGCACATAACACCAATACTAGCTTCCCTACACTGGTTGCCAATTCAAAGTAGGATAATATATAAAACCACAATAACTATATATAAAGCTTTAAATAACATGGCCCCAATCCCATTAAGCAAACTAATTAGCATGGAATCTCAAAAAACCACACACAGAAAAGGATACTCAAATAAACTAAAAACTCCTAATGATTTCATAAAAGCAAATAAATTAACTAACAACAGAGCTTTTTCCCATGCTGCCCCAACTATTTGGAATTCCCTTCCGGAGGACCTAAGAACTATAACCGAAATTATGGAACTCCGTAAAAAACTAAAAACCTACTTATTCTCCATGCACTACGGCAACATAGATAACCCCTTGATACACTCAGATAAAGGTTAAAAATCATGACTAATACTATTTCCAACAACTTAACAGACAATACACTATTATAAAAACACCATGATTCAATTCTAAAGTACCCACAACATATATTTGTATATAGTTTATTGTATATAATTTAATTTATTTGTAATAGTTTATTGTATATAATTTACCAGCCAATTTTGCTATTATGCATAAGTTCATTATGTTTACATTTACTTTTATTGTTACAAAATGTTCAACGTAAAACTTTTATTGTTACAAAATGTTCAATGTAAAACTAAGCTTTTGCTTTGTGGATTGTTGTTTATTGTGAACCGCAACTGAACTCTGGAAGTTGCGGGTTATAAATGTATGCTAAATAAAAAATAAAAAAAATAAACCTCCCATTAGGCCTCCTCCGGTGGCATGGGACTTAAATCTGGTTCTTGGTCAGCTTATGAAGCCACCTTTTGAACCCTTAGCCACCACCTCCTTGAAATTTCTTTCCTGGAAGGTTATTTTCCTCATTGCAGTCACATCAGCTCGCCGCATCAGTGAGCTACAGGCCTTGGTGGCTAATCCTCCTTATACAAGGTTTCATCATGATAAGGTAGTCCTCAGGACCAATCCACACTTTATGCCTAAAGTGGTCTCACCTTTTCATCTGAACCAAGAGGTATATTTACCTGTCTTCTTTCCAGGTCCTCATGCATCAAGTGCAGAAAGGAATCTTCATACCCTGGATTGTAAAAGGGCTCTTGCCTTTTACTTACAAAGGACTCGGCAACATAGAAGGTCTTCCCAACTCTTTGTTGCTTTTGATCCTTCTCATTTAGGACTTCCAGTCTCTAAAAGGACACTGTCCACTTGGATTGCTCAGTGTATTTCTTTCGCCTACCAGAGTAAGAACCTTTCTCTGGAAGGCCATGTCACAGCTCACAATGTGAGGGCCATGGCAACTTCTATGGCTCATCTAAATTCTGTGTCCATCGACCAGATCTGTCGAGCAGCCACATGGGCCTCGGTTCATACCTTCACGGCCCATTATTGTTTGGACAAGGATTCCCGCCGGGATGCCTTGTTTGGTCAGGCTGTCCTAAAACACCTGTTCCATACTTGAGCAACTCCTACCCTCCATCCCTGTTTAGATGCCTGAGATCCAAGGGGGAGGTAGGGCCCTTCTCAGGGTCTACAACCCTGGGGATCTCCCCGGCATCTCTAGTTGGGGAGTCCCCATATGTGAAGACTCATTCCTGCTTGTTCCTGGAGATAGCACAGTTACTTACCTGTAACAGGTGATCTCTGGGAACAGCAGGAATAAGTCTTCACAACCCACCCACCTCCCCAAGGAGTTGTATCTTCTATCTCTCTTTCCTTTCCTCTCTCTCTCTCTTTGTCTCAGCTCTGAAACTCGAACTGGAGAGAGGCGGTTGGAAAGGCGGGAAGGCAGCGCTCAGGCGCTCTGGGATGCTCCCAAAAGCTTTCCTTTTTTGGAAAGCTGGGGAGCGTTCCCGTGCAGGCTCCGTCGGTACCGACGTACCCATATGTGAAGACTTATTCCTGCTGTTCCCAGAGATCACCTGTTACAGGTAAGTAACTGTGCTTTCCCGCCCGAGCAGCCCAAGCATCATGAACATACCCTCGCCACAGAAATTTATATTGTATTTCCTGCAACAGCACAGACTCTGACAGTGTGCGGATCTGCCGGAACGCCATTTGTAACCTCACTACAGTCCCCTCCCCAATCTGATCTGCACCCCATCTCTCTTCCAAAGCTTTCAACCCTTTCCAAACTCCCCCTGTAGTTAGCTCAACCCGCAGACACCCGATGGTAACCTTCCCTTCGAACACAGTAAAGAGGTCCAACATGCCATGCAAACCCCATCTAAAACCCCTACTCTTTGTGCTCCGCAGTGTCTGCAGATAGTGGCGCACCTGCAGATAAAAATAAAAATCTTGCGCTGCCAACTGATAACGTCTCTGCAAGGACTGATATGAATCCAGTTCTGCTTCCTGCTCCATCCTCAGGTGACCCACATATTCTAGTCCCCTATCGCGCCATCTCTGAGAGGTGATTCCCTGCTGTCCGGGCAAAAAATCACCATTCCCCCCCCACAGGGAGGCAGTCAGAGGAGTGCCAGTCAATCCCCCGCCGCTGACAGAGCCACCTCCATGCCTGCCGGACCACCCCCAAGTACCCTGATTCCCTCCAACCCCCTGGTAACTGCCCCCTGGGCCGATGCAGCCAATACATTCTATGATACTGCTCGGAGAAGTGATCTATTAATTCAATTGGAAGCACTACTGCCGTCCCTGCCACCAGGTCCCGCAAAGGCCTCAACAGGCTCACCAAATTGTACTCTCTCAGAGACACCAGACCCGCTCCTCCTTCATCTCCCGGCCTAAGCAGAGTCGCATACGGAATGCGCGCCTTTTTCCCCTGCCATAGAAAATGCATCAGGTGCTGCTCCAATTTCTGTATATCTTTACGCCTCAACCATATGGGGGCATTTCTCAACAAATAGACCCATCTCGGTACCTTCACCATTTTGAAGAGCGCTATTCTCCCTTTCAGCGATAAGGGCAGGCCTGTCCACTTCTTCAACCTGTCTAGTGTTCGAGCCATCATTGAGTTGGCATTCACTGCATATAACTTACTGAGTTCCCCCGGGATCTGAATACCCAGATATCGATCGGATTCCTCCGCCCACACTAAAGGAAAAATGCCTTCCCAACTACCCTTCAGTGCCCCCCCATGTCTAACCCCAACGACTTGGCCCTATTGATTTTTAGACCCGAGAACTCACCGAAGTGCTCAATCAGCACCAACGCGTTCTCCAAAGACCTCTGTGGGTCCGTCAAACATAGCAACAGATCATCTGCAAACGCACTCACTTTCACCTCTCCTCCTGGTCAGGCAATGCCCTGAATTCCCCTCCCACTGATTAGCAACCTCAACAGGGGTTCTAGCTGCATAATATATAGCAACGGTGACAGCGGGCACCCCTGCCGCGTCCCCCTCTTCAATTCAAAAGAGTCGGAGTGATGACCTCCGGTTGCAATGAAAGCCCGAGGCGCCCTGTAGAACGCCTGTATCCAAACGAGAAAGCTCCCTCAAATCCAAAGCGCCGCAAAACTTCAAACATATAAGACCAGGAGACTCTATCAAATGCCTTCTCTGCGTCTAGGCTTACTAAGAGTAGCGTCTCACGAGTCCTCACACACAGCTCTTCTCCCAGGAGGACCTTGCTAATATTATGGAAAGGTTCCCGCCCCTTGACAAAGCCCGTTTGACACGGGCTGATCAGCCTTGGAAGAATCCCCTGCAACTGCTTCGCTAGTACACCCGCTAAGATTTTCATATCCTAGTTAATTAAGGAAATTGGTCGGTACGAGGCCGGATGTTCGACATCTTTCCCAGCTTTAGGGATGACCGTTATGATGGCCGTCCGCATATCTCTCGGAAAGCCCCCCTCCTCCAGGGCTTCACTATATACTGCCGCTAAAGTTGGCACCACTGCCCTTTCCAACATCCGATAAAACTCCACTCCATAGCCATCAGGGCCTGGGGTCTTATGAGGCTTCCCCTCGCGGATGACTCTTTGAATTTCTACGCCGTCAATCGGCCGATTCAAGGTAGCTTGCTCCACGCTTGAGAGGCGCGGCAAGGCCGCCTCGTCCAAAAAAGAAGCCTCCTTCCCTTTAATCTCCACATCTGGGGTGTACAACTCCTCATAAAATTGCCTAAAAACCTCCGCAATCCTCCGAGGATCGGTCTGCCTCACCCCTTCCTTATCGCGAATTTGGGCAACCACCAGGGGTCCTCCTCCCTCCTTCACTAAACGAGCAAGCAGACTTCCCGTCTTATTACCATATCTAAAAAATTGGTGCTGGTAATACTGCATATTGTATGTTGCTCGCTGCTGCAGAATATCATTCAGCTTTCGTTGTGCCTCCAAGTAAGCTTGTACCTCCGGCTGATGATGACCTCTCCGAGACAGGTGCTTTAGGCGCTGCATATCCTGCGTTAAGGTCACGATCTCCTCATTGATCCTCCGCTTTTCCTTCGCTACATAAGCAATAATATGCTCCCTCATTACCGCCTTCCCCGCTTCCCAACACAAGGTGGCCGACTTGACACTGGTCTCATTAAAGTGCAGATACTCTTCCCATTTGCCCACTAAGTATTGCTGGAACCTTTCATTCTTCCACATCTGTCGCGGGAAGGTCCAACGGTACTCTCCCCTATCTCTCCCTCTCCAATCCATTCGCACCATGGCATGATCAGAAATCACAATCTGTTCTATTTCAGTGTCCACCACCCTGGCAAAATCTCTTTCCGCCACCAGAATGTAATCAATCCTTGACCAGGTGCAATGGGCTCTAGATAAATGTGTAAAATCTTTTTCCCCGCCATGGAGAGTTCTCCAGGTGTCCACCAGCCCTCCTGCCCTGCATAGGTAACTTACCCCCTTGGTGTTCCAACCCCCCGACCCTTTCACATTTGATCTATCCAATTCTGGATCATGCGGGCAGTTAAAATCTCCCGCCAAAATTACCGGTACCTGCAGAGCTTTCCCCACTTTCTGATTAATCCTTTGAAAGAACTTATGATCATATACATTTGGGGCATACACATTCCCAAGGTAAAATTCCTCCCCATTTAATTTTAAATGGACAAACTGATATTTTCCCAAGGGATCCAAATCCCTCCCCAATTCCTCCACCTGGATTTCTTTACTGATCAAAATCGCCACTCCGCGTTTTTCCCCTCCCGAGGAAGCCGCAATTACCTGCCCCACCCATCCCCTTTTAAGCTTAGCATGTTTTTGTGCATTAAGATGGGTTTCCTGCAATAGTGCAATGTGGGCCTTACTTTTGCGCAAGGCCTGCAATACCTTTGTTCTCTTAATGGTGAGTTAATCCCTCCTACATTCCAAGTTACAAATCTCATATGGTGTCTCATTGCATCGTCATGCTCATAGCTAACCCCACGATGTTCCACTTAAATGTGGCCCGGAAGTGCCCAGCCTCACCCCCCGGCCCTGTACCTACCAAAGATGGACGGTGCTGTCTCCAATGGGTGCTATATTGCCCTACTTGTCTGTCCTCAAGTCTATATATTACACAACCCTCTCGATGGATCTTTCCCTGTGGTCCCCGATTCCTCCCTTCCCGTCCCCTCCCTCTCCCCTCAATGTTCCAGTCCTGTCCCTCCCCCATCCTCAGACCCCACCCCCCCTGTCCCCACCCCCTGTCCCCTCCCCACATAAAAAATCCTCCATTCCATCTTCAGCCATCGTGGCTGAAACCGGAGTCCCTACCGTGCACTACAGGGCCGCCCCACCCCCTCCCACCAGAGTCAATGGTCCCTCTACCCCCACGGTTCCTCATGGCAATCTCACATGCGAGGTGTGTTGGCCACGCAGCTCTAGGGGCACTGTCCAGTCACATTCAATAGCTCAAAGCACATATTCCCCCCAAACACAGTACTCCAGGTTCTGCAAAGCAGGCAAGGCATATTATACAGAACAAGCCAAAGTGTAATACCGTACCCCAATCTCCCACAATGTTAGATAAATCAAAAACACTGAGCCCACCCCCCAAGAGACCCAAACGAGCTCCCCGTGAGAGAGAAAAAATACTCTCACACAGAGTAAAATAAAGATAAGTAGCATACACTGAAAAGAGAAAACATAGAACAGCAGTCTCAGCGCTCACGCAGCGCTTGTCCATGTCCAAATTGCAAGCCACTGCAAAAAACACACACAAAAAAAAATCCCTGCGTGTAAGCCGCTGTGTGGCCCAGATTACTGGTGCGCCACATTACCTGCTGCCAAGGGTCCCGACACCCAAGAATCCACTGTTCATTAGTCTGGGCGTGCTTCCCCCTCACCAGGCTGCCCCGGCACAAGCTTGTTCAGGTCAGCCAAAAAGGTCTTCGCCGCTCCTACTGTGTCAAAGGCCAAGCTTTTCCCTTTGTGAAACACTCTTAGGGTGGCCGGGAACGCTAGCGTGAATCGGATCTGTTGCTGAAAAAGAGTGGCACATACTGGGGTAAACTATTTTCTTTTCGCTGTTACGATCGCCGAGTAGTCCTGGAAAAGAAGTAGGTCGTTATTGTCCAGCGTCAGCTTCCGCCGCTGCCGATATGCCCGCAACAGCTGCTCTTTGTGGCAAAAGTTGAGAATTCGCGCTATTACCACCCTGGGCTGCCTTCTATTCACCAATTTCTGTCCAATGCGGTGGGCCCACTCAACTTTAAGCTTGCCGACCAAGGAGTCAAGTCCCAAGGCCTTGGGGAGCCACTGTTCTATTAGCGGCAAAAGTTGCTGGTCCGTAGTCTCCTCCGATACACCCACCAGCCTGATGTTGTTACTACGGGAGCGATTTTCCAAATCGCCCAGCTTATTTTGCAAGGCCTCAAGTTTCGCTCGCGTGCCTTCTTGCTCCCGCGCTTGCTTCCCATCGTCGTCCTCGAGCGCCGCCACTCTGTTCTCCAGCTCCTCCACTCTTTGATTCATCTCTGCCATCGCTGAATTCATCACCTCCAGTTTAGACAAAATTTGATCAAATTTAGGATCCAACTGTCGAACCACCTCCTTCGCCAGGTCCTCAGCGGTGGACTCTACACTTTCGCCGCTCGGCAAAGAGTGCTGCATCACTGCTACCACTGAGGCTCCAGGCCTTGTCGGTCGATCCTTCTCCCTCTCCTTCTCCTTACGCGTTGGGGGAGGCATGGTTCCACAATTTCCACACCAAGTCGGCTGCCTGGGCACCGCTGTTGCTTCTCACTGACTCAATTTACTTTATTTGCTTCTCACTGACTCAATTTAGGGGGTATACAAGTAGATTATTGACCAAATTTGCCAAGGCGGCCCCGGAGCAAGTGGAGACACGTCTTCACCCGCTCATGTGTCACGTGGATTCCCCACTTTCCTTTATTTTTTGCTATAAGAAATAGACAGTGTTGTGCAGAAAGTTTGTTTTTGGAGTTTACAATCTTCTAGTCAAGAGACAGACAAAATGTGAGGTTTCAGGAAATGCATCCAATTCAAACTGCTCCTTCTGACCTATAAGTGCATTCATTTTACTGCTCCTCATGACTTTTCCTTTCTCCTCTCTCCCTCCTCATAAACTCCGCTCTTCGACTGGCCTGCTTCTCTCTATGCCCTTTTCTTCCACTGCCAATTCCAGACTTTGATCTTTTCACCTTGCTGCTCCTTATGCTTCGAACAAACTGCCCAAGTCTACGTCAGGCTTCATCTCTCCCCTTCTTGAAATCCATGCTTAAGGTTCACCTCTTTGTGGCTGCTTTTGGATCCTGATCTCTTGTTTTCCTTGTGTCTCCTTACCTTTCCCTATTTGTATTCCTTATTCTCAACTTTTGTATTGTCTGTCTTGATTAGATTGCAAGCTCTGACGAGCAGGGACTGTCTTTTATATGTATCTGTACAGCGCTGTGTACGCCTTGTAGTGCTATATACATGATTAATAGTAGTAGTAATTCTCATAGTAAGCATAGAGCCCAATTCTGGAAGAGTCATGCCCAGGCCGTCCAAGTGGTCTTGTGCAGGACAGGCCCATTTGGACTCTATTCTGAAACACAGGAGCAAAACGTTCCGATGGCTGTCGGAATCTGGCCTGAGGATGGCCCGGCGTGCCCCTCCCACAGCCAGGGGACGTCCTTGATGTGGCTTCATCTGCCCACAGCCCTGGACCCCTGGGGCCCCGCCGTCTGACCCTGATGGGGGCCACTGGGGCCCAGATCGGGTGGCATGGACTATCGCCCTCTGTGTCCTGGTGCTCCTGTGGAGATCTCCTGGGCTCCAGGGTGGCTGCTGGCCACATTTGGGGGGGCACCTCAGTCTTATTCCACCTCAGAGGTGGTATAAGCAGGGCATCCCCCCCAGTGACCCCTGGACATACAGGGCTGTGAGTGGAATTGGCCCTGTACGTCTGGGGGTTGTTTCACCCATGCCTGGTGGGATGTGCAGCCCCACTGTTCACCTCATAAAATTGGGCCCATAGCTAAAGCCAACAGTGCTATGATTCAGCAGTCAAGATTAAAGATTTGTGATATGAACATTAAATATTGCTAATTTATACCTGTTTACAGTCCTTTGCCCCAAATTTTATTCAAACTGATTGTTAGAAGCCTGTTCACAATTTAAATGTGCATAATCAGCCATGTACACATCTAAATCGCATCCAGATAAAAATGGTCAATGAAAGATAAAACCACATCCAAAGTGCACAGGGGAGTGGCCTGAGTGGGGCAAAATCTACATGTGTATTCCCCATTTCATATAGCTTTCACATGGCCCTGTATGTCTGGGGGTCACTGGGATGATTCCCTGCTTATACCACCTCAGAGGTGGAATAAGACCGAGGTGCACCCCCCCCTCCAGACATGGCCAGCAGCCCCCCTGGAGCCCAGAAGATCCCCACAGGAGCACTGGGAGATGGAGGGTGATAGTCCCTGCCACCCAATCCGGGCACCAGCGGCCTCCGTCGGGGTCAGCTTTCATGTGAAAGCTAAAAATTGTTCATGTCTGGATTTACACCTGGTACATGACATGAATAGGCATTTAAAAAGTGCTCATTTCAGCTAGTCTTTTTCAGGAGGGATTAAGAGGGCTATCTCCCTTAATTCTCAAACATTCACTCTCCTTCCAAATCTAAATGAAGGAAAAACAAGGGCCTCTGTAGATGCCTAAGAGTGGTTGCACATCTAGGTTTGCAAAATGGCAGATACATGTTTAAGTGCTGACATTTGCACATGCATGTTGTAAAATACTAGCACTTACAAATGTAAATTGTCAGGTTTCCGTCATTGTTGTTTTTCCCTACATATATATTTCTGGAATTTCTCCTTCTGCTTAGTAAATGACGGCAGATAAAGACCAGTATGGTCCATCTAGTCTGCCCAGTAAGATGGCAAGAGTAGGTGCACCTGCCGCTCTGTGCAGGCCACCCCTCCCCATGTCTTTGTTTAGGGGTGAACCCACCACTCCATGTAGGAAACCGCTTCACATGGATATCTCTCCCTGTGCATTCTTGCCCTATGTTCTCAAGCACGTCTATTTTGAGGGGCTGGAGATATGTCTATTTTACATGAACCTCACACATGCAGACCCTCTCTTCTAAACCTGTCATAGATTTGCAGACATTTTCCACCTCCATGTTTCTCCAATCACATAAACAGCCTTTCTAAACTGTGCTTTTAAACAAATTGTAATCACAGTTTATGAATGATATTGGTACAATAAAAATGCTTCTACAGATATTGTCAGTACAGTAGTAACTAAGGTAAATGATTCACATTTTTTTGCAAGTATTCTCTTGAAAGATTGTATGTTTTCAATGCAGGCTTCTTCAGGAAAGTTCAAATTGAAGATCCTCCGAGACCAGACGCCAGGTAAATTGGTGTGTTTTTCTCTCTCCTTACAGTTATTTGTAAACTAAAATTATTTTTACCCTTTCTGATGTCGCCCAGGACAAATTTATGTTTTTTATATTGCTTTTGAAGTAAAGATTTATTTTTCTCCGAAGATAAGCAGGGAGATGCAGTTACATTCCATGGTGAAGTCCCCGAACTGATCCTTGAGTAGATCTCTCACAGCTGAGAGAACTTTGTTGCTTCACTGAGCATGTGTGCCTGCCGGTGCCGAGAGAATCATTTTTTTTCTCTACCGTGCAAAAGCCTGCATGGGTCTCCCTTTCTCTTCGTTTTTGCCTTTTTTCACAGTTCCTTCACTTGGTTCTCACACTGGGTTCCTTATCATCCCTCCAGTCTAGTCCCGAACCTCTGGAGTTGTGTATGTCCTCCCACAGCTTGGAGACTGAGCATGTTTTAGTATAAGTAGTCCAGGGACCCAGGGCCGGATTTACCTTGAGTGAGGCCCTACGCCAACAAAAATTGTGGGCCCCCAGCAGGGGCGGCCCAAGGGGGGTGCGGACCTCATTTGCATAAGGGGCCTCATTTGCATAAATATTTGCATAATGTTACCATATACTAACTTTTAGTAAACATGCCTCTTAATGAGTGTATGGATAAAGAAAGACTAAAAGATTTCTACATTACTATAATCCAGTGCCAACTGCCAGACACATTAGGAACTACTACAAACACTGCCCATAGTAAACCCGCCGTATCCTAACAGCACTACCAGGACTCACAAAGCACCATACTCTACCAATCAAAAGGCAACACTGCAAATATTAAACCAATACATTTCAGAGAACAACAATACATGACCTACTGGGGAAAGAGAACAAGTGGCAATGTCAAATAGGAATTATATAAACAGAACACCTCAGCTCAGTTACACATGCAGAACATAGTAGACCATCACCAAACAAGTAATCACAATTTAGAAATAGGAAGACAATAATTAAACTGGGAATCCCAAAAGCCTAACTTGGAATGTACAACACTGTAGAAATAAAACAATACATTAATTTGCTCTTGTACTAAACAAAGCACAGATGTTAATGATGCACATTTACCAGAGCTGACATATTCCAATTAATAAATTCAAAATAAAGAGATATTTTTCTACCTTTTGTGCATTTTTTTCAGCTGCAATTGCTCCAGCCACTTTCTTCTGGTTTCTTCGTGTCTTCTGCTAACTCTCCATCGTCTGCTGTCCATTTGTCCTTTCTTCTCTCTTCTAGATTTTTTTCCATCTGCTTTAACATACTAATCTTTCTCCTTTTGCTCTTTCCTCATTCCTATTTCATCCACTCAAATTTTACCCCTCCATCCTCAATCCCCACTTACTCTCCCAATACCCGGCCAATTGTAGATTTTTTATCCCTCCCACACAAAATATTTTTCCCTTCTCCATTTTACTCTTCCAGCCCCATCCCATTCTAATCCTCCCCCAACATCAGCTCCCTTCTAGTTCCCAGCCTCACCCAGCATCCATTCCCTTCTAGTCCCTGCATCAGCCCATTTCCAGTCCTAGCCATCCATCAGCCCATTTCCAGTCCTAGCCCCCCCATCACCCCACTTACAGTCCTTAACCCCCCATCACCCCATTTTCAGTCCTTAACCCCCCATCACCCCATTTTCAGTTTAAGCCCCCCCTATAACCCATTACCAGTCCTAACCCCATCAACCCATTTCCAGTCAGTCCCCCATAGCCCATTGCCAGTCCTACCCCCCCCATCAGCCCACAGCCCATTACCAGTCCTAACCCCATCATCCCACCTCCAGTTGTAACCCCCCAGCCCATTTCCAGTCCTAGCCCCCCATAGCCCATTACCAGACAACCCCCATCAGCCCACAGCCCATTACCAGTCTTAACCCCCCCAAAGCCCATTACCAGTTCTAACCCCCCCCAACAGCCCATTACCAGTCCTAACCCCATCAGCCCACCTCCAGTCTTAACCCCCCAGCCCATTTCCAGTCCTAGCCCCCCCCCAGCCCATTACCACACAGCCCCCCTCAGCCCACAGCCCATTACCAGTCCTAACCCCCCCCAAAGCCCATTGCCAGTTCTAAGCCCCCCCAACAGCCCACAGTCCATTACCAGTCCTAACCCCATCAGCCCACCTCTAGCCTTAACCCCCCCCCAGCCCAGCCCATTTCCAGCCCCAGCCCCAGCCCCCCAATAGCCCATTACCAGCCCTTACCCCCCCAGTCCATTTCCAGCCCCAGCCCCCCAATAGCCCATTACCAGCCCCCCCAATAGCCCATTACCAGTCCTACCCCCCCCCATAGCCACTTACCAGTCCTACCCCCCCCCATAGCCCATTACCAGTCCTACCCCCCCCCCCATAGCCCATTACCAGTCCTACCCCCCCCCCCCGGCCTAAAGTAAAATTTAATTAAAAAAAAAAACCTGGTGGCTGCCGCCGCGGGGGCCCCGTCTACAAGCTGGTCGGGTCGGTCGGGTCCGGTCGGGTCGGGTCCGGTCGGGTCTCTCTCCCTCCCTCGCTGCAGGCTGCAGGCTGCGAGAGACGCATCTTCGCGTCTCTCGCAGCCTGCAGCGAGGGAGGGAGGGAGAGACCGGACCCGACCCGACCGGACCCGACCAGCTTGTAGACGGGGCCCCCGCGGCAGCAGAGGGGGCCCCGCGGCGGCAGCCACCAGGTTTTTTTTTTAAATTAAATTTTACTTTAGGCCGGGGGGGGGTAGGACACCAACCCCCCCCCCCCGGCCTAAAGTAAAATTTAATTTAAAAAAAAACCTGGTGGCTGCCGCCGCGGGGCCCCCTCTGCTGCCGCGGGGGCCCCGTCTACAAGCTGGTCTGGTCCGGTCGGGTCGGGTCCGGTCGGGTCTCTCTCCCTCCCTCGCTGCAGGCTGCGAGAGACGCGAAGGGAGAGCGTCTCCTCGCGTCTGTGTTAAGCCCGCAGGGGCTGATGGGAAATCCCATCAGCCCCTGCGGGCTTAACACAGACGCGAGGAGACGCTCTATCTTCGCGTCTCTCGCAGCCGGGAGGGAGGGAGGGAGGAGACGAGACCCGACCAGCCCAGCCCAGCCCCGCCCAGCTGGTCGACGGGGCCCCCGCGGCAGCAGTGGGGGCCCCGCGGCGGCAGCCACCAGGTTTTTTTTTAATCGAGTTGAAAAAAAAAACCTGGTTCTATTTTTTGGGGGCCCCTGCCGGTTGTGGGCCCTACGCCATGGCGTACATGGCGTATACGTAAATCCGGCCCTGCAGGGACCGCCTCCTTGAATCAGTTTTCTCAGTCTCCCAGCAGCGGAAGGAGGTGCGAGTCCAGAGGTCTGGGACTCACTAGAGCAACGATTAAGGCAGCAGCTACTTTATCACTTTGGTAGAGAGTCAAAGGAAGAGTTAAAAAAAAGAAAAAAAAGAAAAGGGTCTGTGGCCCTTTAAATTGGCTTTTTTATTAGTATACTTGCCCGATCAGTAGACTGATGGCAGGTGGGGCAGGTGGGCTGCCCCCCCCTTCTCCCCCCTCTCTGAAGCGAGACGCACTAGCAGAGTAGAGTGAGGGAGCTGTGCAGGGGCCTCCGGCGTCTGATCCCCCCCAGGCGGGAAAGGAGCCGTAGAGGAGCTGCACTGCTGCCGCGCACATCGGAGAGCCACGAGGTGAAGCGGCGGGTGCAGCGGTGAAAGTCCCGATGGTCGCCGCAGGCAGAGAAGGGTGCCTGCGGCTTCTCTCACCGGAGACTGACTCTCCAAGCAGACCGGTCTGTTCGGTGCCTTTGAGGTAAGCACCGGGGACTGTGGGAGATGGCGGTTTGTTTGCTGCGGCGTTTGGGAGCAGACAGCCTGTTACTGTCGATGAAGGCTCGAACCGCGTGTGTTCGCGCGGGAAGACTGAGATTTGGATTTCTGATGGTGAGAGTTCCCCTGGGGTCTTATTATCCCTAAACTGCTTAGGACTTGGCTTATTGGAAGGAACCTTGTGTAAAAAAAAAAAAAAAAAAAGATAGTAATAAAGAAAGGAACGGGAGTTTCTGGGCTCTTACAGAGTGAGGGGCTGAAGAACTGTCTTTATGCCTGATAGGCCTAGGTGCCTTTTGTGCGGGGTACGGAGAGGGGCAGTCTCTGAAGCAGGAGTGTGCAGAGGCTGTGCCCTCGAAGCTTCCATGGCGGACATGGCGCAGCAAGGAGAGTCAGAGGGTACAAAGGAGGTTCTATTGGCAAAGGAATCTCCTGCGTCCCCAGTGGTAAGTCAGGAGCCGATTCCTGGACCGTCGGTAGCTCCAGCGGTTCCCTCACCCCAAGCTCCTCTGCAGGGGGGGCTGGGGGCAATTTTTTCTCAGTAGTTTTTGACACTGCCACAGCAGGCTCTTGGGGGGGGTCTAGCAGCGCAGTGGCTGGGCCCGTGGAGGAGGATGTCTGGAGGTCAAAGCGACCAGGGACCTCGTTGGATGAAGCCGCAGGTAGTCGCATAGGTAAAAGGGCTAAGCTGCGGGTGGACAGTACAGAGCAAGACTTGGAGGATCAGTCAGACCTTTTAGAAGAGTCAGATATAGAACAGGACTTGGAGGAAGGTGAGATAGCGGAGCCAGAGGACCAGGCGAGAATAGTGCGGGTATTCTGGAGAGAGGAGCTCTCGGTCCTGATTGCGGAAACAAAAGGCTTTGAATATGCCAGCCTCGGGTCAGACAGAGGATGTGCAGGCGGAAGGGGATTTGGATCAGTGGTGCTTCAGGCTGGTCTGGCAGGCCCCTCCCGGTAAAATGTTCACTGCTCTGTTACATCTCCAGAGGTTCGGGACTAGACTGGAGGGACGATAAGGAAGGTGAAATTAGACTTATCTGCTAATTGTGGTTCCTTGAGTAACTCCAGTCTAGTCCCGCATCCCTCCCTGATGTGGACTGCCAGAGTGTAGCCTGAAGACCGGGGGGGGGGGGGGATGTTGAAGGGACTCTTACGGGGCGAGTCGCGAGGCTCGTCAGGCTTACAAAACGGTATGATCATAGTTCTTTCTTGCTAAGAGTGAAAGGCCTCTTCAAGGGGCGTGGGAGAAGGAGCAGCTCATGTTTCCAGTATTATAATTTTAACATAGAGATAGTGTAAGGCTTAACTGTTCATTCGTTATTTGTAGATATGTGTTTAAAGGTTTATTGTTGAGATTGGCTTATTTTTGCTCTGGTGAGTCTGCTTTGTCAATAGAAAACTGATTCAAGGAGGCGGTCCCTGGACTACTTATACTAAGGTCACCAAAAGAGTGACATGCTCAGTCTCCAAGCTGTGGGAGGACGTACACAACTCCAGAGGTTCGGGACTAGACTGGAGTTACTCAAGGAACCACAATTAGCAGGTAAGTCTAATTTCACCTTACTTCTATTATTTTTTTTTATTAGCCATGTGATTTTCAAGCCGTCAGGCAGTAAAAAAGATAAATGTTTTGTTTGCACCTCATCGGAGCTGGCAAAAGATAAAGGTGCCTACCTGCACTTCACCGCGCGACCGCAGGAAAGTGTTTTTTTTTCAGTTGCGGCCATGCTCCGTCGTCATTGGCTGACAGGAAAAAGGCAAAATATTGAGGAGCTGGCCGGCCTGTGACCTCATTGTTGTGTTGTCTCAGCTGATGCAACCGCTGTTTGAACCTCTCCTGTCCTCTTTGCTCAAACATCTCACCTGGAAAACAATTTTCCTTGTCGCCATTACTTCAGCCAGACGTCTGAGAAAAATCAAGAACTGGTGCATTATCCCCCCTATACCGAATTCTTCCATAACAATGTCATCCTCCGGACACATCCTAAGTTTCTCCTGAAGGTGGTCTCTGACTTTCACATCAGTGAACCTATAGTGCACCCTGCTTTCTTTCTGAATGCCTCTCTGGGCTCTCGGGAGGAGAAATTGCATACCTTGGACTGCAGAAGGGCTCTCCTCTGCTATCTACATCATACTGAGCATCTCTACAAGTTGTCTCAAGTTGTTACTAAACTTCAATCCCAATAACCCTGGGCATCTGGCAGCGAAGCTGACCATTTCCTCGTGGATTGTGCACTGCATTGCTTCTCTGGGAACAAGCAGAAAGTCAGTCCTCACATATGGGTGACGGTGCCGATGGAGCCCACACGGAGCAAATCCCCAGCTTTCAAAGGAAACCTTTGGGATTGCTACCACGCATGCGTGGTCCCCTTCACGCCCAAGGGTGCCATCTTGCTCAGTCTCCTTTATTCCATGGAGCCCACCAGATGTCTGTTTTCGTCCCGGAAAAAGTTTATTTTTTTTGAGCATTTTTTGCTTGTCCTCCGGTCTTGCACCATTACCTTTCCCGCCCCGACCTCGGTGCCTTGGTATCGGGTCGATTCCTTTTTTTACTCGTTTCATTTTTCTTTAGGTGTCTTTGCACCCTTTTTTCTTTGCTGGCAGCCCGAAGGGTCTTTGACCTTGCTGGGGTTCTTTTCCCCCCCCCATGGCTACCAGCAGGTTCAAAAAGTGCAATCGGTGTGGGAAGATTGTCCCTAACCGGTACGAATGACTGCTGCCTCTGGTGCCTCGGCCCAGACCACGACCCGGCAGTCTGTGGCCTGTGTAAGAAAATGTCTTTGAAGGCCTTGAGAAGCCGCCAGCAGCAGCATGACAAAATTTTCCCTGACTCCCCCATGCCTCCGAGAGCCAGGACATCGTCTGAGGCCTCGACGCCTCAGGAGGAGCACTCTGAACCCGAGTGTTGTCATGGGTCCTCAGAGAGGGGGGTCTCCCTTGAGGAAACCCTTGAAGGCGGTGTCTCTGGATGGCTCCAATTGGCCGGGATCTTCCCTGGGCCGATCGCAGAGCCCCGAGCGTCTGCTCGAGACGTCTGAGAGGGAGCGTCCAGCTAAGATTCCTCGGAATTACGCAGTCGCGGATCGGCTTAGGGAAGTACACACTGTCCTTGTCAAGGATTCCCCTCTGGGGGAGCTAGCGTCAGGCCTGAGTACATCGGTGCCCGCACCAAAAGCTGCGGAGCCTCTGGAGCTGGTCTCCAGGATGGCAGCCTTGGAGTGCAGTGTCACTGCCGTCTTGGACCTGCAGCAGGTGCTGATGTCCGGTACGTCTGGTTCCTTCGCCCCGACCACTGGTTGTTACACATCGAAGCTGTCCCTGGAGGCCGAGCCGATCTTTGAGGCCATGCGGGCCCGGGTGAATCCTCGGCCGAGGTCGCACTTGGCCTCCTGCTTGTCGGGGCCGAGGTCATCACTGACGAGTCTGTCGGATTTGTGGTGTGCGGCACCGGGGCCCTCGAGGCCCGAGGAACACTGCAAGTCTGTCTTGGAGGCTTCCGACTGGGAGACCAAGAATGAGGAGTCCCCAGACACCCGTTGGCATCGTGATGTTCCTCCGATTCCCTGGTCTCTGAACCTCAGAGAGGGTCCCCACCAGAGGACATGAGCTTTTTGGACTTCATCCAAGACATGTCCAAGGCTTTCCTAACGGAGTCCTATGAGGATCCTCGAGCTGAGCTCAAGATCCTCCAATATGAGGCTCCCCCCCCCCCCGGGAAACCCTCATTGTGCCCATTCCTCCCATCCTGGAATGGCTTATGCTCCGCATGTGGGAGACACCGGCTCGACTCGATGTATCAAGTTCGGAGCCCTGGGTTTCAAAAGTCACAGCTGCTGCACAACTCCATGGTTGTGGAGTTGGCCATGTGTCGACTGAAGAGTCAGAAGACACACTTCTCAGTGCCCCCCGGCAGGGAGACCCACACCTTGGATGCCCTCGGCATAAAATGTTACCAGGGCTCAATGCTGAATTGCCGGATCCAGGCCTACTAGATGTATGTGGGCATGTACCTGAGGGATCTGGCGAAGGAATTCACTGGTTTCTCAGCTGGTCTCTCCAAGGAGTCTTTGCAGCGCTTCAAGAGCCTGTCCAAAGCTGTCCGTGAGTGCTCCAAGTTTTGTCTCGGGCGGCCTATGACGATTTCGAGTCAGCAGCCTGGGTAGTTGCGACGGGTATCGGTGCACCCTGCCAAGCTTGGCTCCAGTCGTCCAACCTTGAGCAGTGGGTACAGGACAAGTTGGTCGATGTCCTGTGTCAAGGGGAAAACCTCTTTGGCAAACCCATGACTGACAAGGCCTCAGAGATGGAGACTGAGTTCATGATGAGGACTAGGCTCTCCAAGAAGACCACTGTCCCTCCCCGAAGGAAGGGCTCAGGTAAAAAGCCCTTTTACCCGAGGAAGTCCACTGCTTACCGAAATTACCCCCCTTACCAGGCCTCTCCGGCTCCCCAGCAAGGGCAGCAGGCCAAGGGACAGGGGCATGGCCCGCGTAAGCAGGAGGCTCCGGCTCCGGCCCAGCCTGGAGGGGGCTTTTGACTCCTGCAGCATGGCCCCTCTCCCAACCGGACTTCAGCAGTCTACAGGAGGTTGCCTCACCCTTTATGCCCACAGGTGGGGAGCTATCGCCACAGATTCCTGGGCATTAAAAGTGATCAGGGAGGGTTACCACCTCCACCTGAGCCAGGTACCTCCACACTATTTCCCGAGAGAGCCCCTCAGGTCTCCACTTCACTGGGACCTTCTTCTGAAAGAGTTGGCAGGCCTTCTCGAGGATCAAGTGGTGGAACCTGTGCCCCACCACCTCAAGGGCAAGGGATTCTACTCCAGGTACTTCCTTGTACCAAAGAGGACAGGGGGCCTATGGCCCATCCTCGACCTGCGCAACCTCAACAAATTCCTGATGAGGTTGAAGTTCAAGATGCTCTTCCTTGGAACATTGCTGCCTTACTTCCGCCAGGGAGACTGGCTATGCTTCTGAGACTTAAAGGATGCTTATACTTGCATCCTAATCCACCCAAACCACAGGCAATATCTACACTTTGTGGTGGGAGGCAATCATTTCAAATACAGGGTGTTTCCCTTTGGCCTAGCCTCAGCCCCCAGGGTATTCACAAAGTGTCTAGCAGTGGTCACCGCCTTCCTCAGGCTCCAGTGGATATTTGTCTTCCCCTATCTTGACGACTGGCTCATCAAGGGCGCTACAGCTCCTGAGGTGCAACAGGCCATGACACGCACCACCCAGGTCCTGCAACACTTGGGTTTCATTATAAACTACCCCAAATCAAACCTTTGCCCGTCACAAGGGCTAGAATTCATTGGGGCAAGGATAGACAACTCTTCAGTCAAAGGCCTTCCTGCCTGCAGACAGGGCAGCCAGACTCATGGCGCTAGCCAGAGATAAACAACACCGCCTCTTGGTACCAGCCAGGCATCTGCTGTGCCTACTCGGGCACATGGCCTCCATGGTGCATGTCACTCCAGATGCGAACAGCACAGTGGTGTCTCAAGGACCAATGGACCCAGGCCATGGGACGCCTCCAGGATAGAGTCTGAGTGACCCGACAGCTGGTGAAGTCCCTGATCTGGTGGCTGTCGCCCCAACAGGTGGAGGCGGGGATGTCTTTCCAGGCTCCCGACCATGCGAGGGTCCTCACCACAGTTGCCTCCCCGCTGGGCTGGGAAGCCCATTGCGAGGATTACCGCACCCAGGGCACCTGGTCCCTGGATGAGAGCGCTCAGCAGATCAACCTCCTGGAGCTGCAGGCCATTCATCTCGCAATGAAGGCTTTTCATCATCAACTACGCTACCGGTCAGTCCTAGTTCAGATGGACAACCAGGTGGCCATGTTTTTTGTGAACAAGCAGGGAGGCACGGGGTCTCGTGCCCTCTGCCAAGAAGCCATGGACCTGTGCTCTTATGCAGTCCAACAGGGCATCTGCCTCAGAGCAGTATACCTGCCGGGCCAAGACAACTTGTTGGCCGACAGACTCAGCAGGATTCTCCAGCCGCATGAGTGGCAGCTGGACCCAGAGATAGCCAGCAGGCTTTTTCAGACCTTGGGGGAACCGGTGATGGACCATTTGCAAGCCCGACAATCACCAGTCACCCCGCTTTTGCTCCAGGCAGCCTCACCCCGCCGATGCCTTCCTGATCTCATGGTCAGAGGGACTTCTGTACGCTTTCCCTCTGACACCACTGATCGCCAGGACTCTGTTCAAGATTCTCCACGACAGGGCCTCTCATCTTGGTAGATCTGAGGTGGCCTAGACAACCATGGGTTCCACTGCTTCTGCAGCTAACAGTGGAGGACCCCATACCCCTGGGGTCCACCCCCCTGGTTCCTTTCTAAGGAGGGGGGGCTCTCTCCTACATCCCAACCTCGGCTCCCTCTCGCTGACGGCATGGCTGCTGAGAGAGTGACCTTAGTCCCCATCCACCTAGTGGAGGATGTTACAGGTGAGTAACTACGCTTTTTTGCTACAAGCAAACAACTTTCTCTTCCGCAGGACATGTTGCTCCTTCACCAGCTTGGGGCTATAGATGCCTCCATAGCCAGTCTGACTTCTGTCTCCACCCAGGACATCTGCAGGGCATCTACCTGGTCATCCATCCACACCTTCACTAAGCAATACAGTTTAGATCGTTCTTCCATGACAAACTTTGCCTTTGGCCAGACTGTCCTCCAGAATCTGTTTGCTATCTGATTCTTCTCCTTCACCCGAGCAAACTTTGGGGCCGCCTGATTGCACAGATGTTTTAGACCACCAAACTTACCTGATTAGGTGGCTCCTTGCTCTGGACTTGCCATTGAGTGTGACTGTTTCCCCCTGCTTGTCTCTGGGGAAAGCGTTGTTGCTTACCTGTAATGGGGGTTTTCTGTAGACAACAGGGGTATACAGTCATACTCTCCTGCCGGCCTTCCTATAAACATCCCCCCTCCCTCAGAAAAGCAAAGCAATACAGGAGTGGACATCACCAAACGGACTGTTGTTATTTGTTTCCAGTTTTTGTCTTGGTTTCTTATTTGTTCTGGTACAAACTGATTCTCTTGGCACAGGCAGGCGGGAAGCAGGCACTCATGATCAGTGATGCAACAAAGCTTCTCCAGGAACAGTAGAAAGTCAGTCCTCACTTTTATGGGTGATGTCGGCACCAACTGAGCCCGCGCGGAGCAATTCCCCAGCTTTCAAAGAAAGCCTTTGGGATTGCTGCCACTCATGCGTGGTCCTCTTCCCACCCAAAGGTGCCATCTTGCTCTGATTCCCTTTTTCCGCGGAGCCTTTCGGACGCACGTCCTCGTCCCTCGGAAAATGTTTTTTTGTCTTTGGCCTTTTCACTTTTTTTCCGGTAGCACTGGTCCTCTTCTGTCCTCCCCTTTGCCCCTGCTCTGACTGTGGGCTAGGGGATCACCTTTTTCACTCTTTTTTTTTTTTTTAGTGTCTCCCTTTTCGGGCACTTTTCACGCCTTTTTTTTCTCCAACTGCTGGCCTCGACCGTTTTTGACCTCGCAGGGGCCCTTTTTGCCCCCATGGCCACCGGCTTCAAGAAATGTGACAGATGCTCCAAAAATATGTCACCCACGGACACCCATGACTGTTTTCTGCATGTCTGGGCATCTTTGTAAGAAAATGTCCGCTAAGGCCTTGCTAAACCACAAGCAGATGTCTGATGACATTTTCCGCAAGACAGCCCCGGGGTCTCCGGTGGCACCTTGCCCTGCCAATCCACCACTTGCAGTGACCCCGCGCCCCACGTATCACTCCAATCAGAGTTTGCCTGGGTGGAGTGGCAAAAGAAGAAGACCTCTAAGTTGCTGTCAGGGGCTCCGGACAAGTGCAAGCGGTCTCGTGCTCATTCCCTTAGCCCTCCCCGGCATTCCCGCGAGTTGGGCAAGGAGCGGCCTCGAAAGGTACCTTGTACAGACACGGAGGCTTCCGGCGATGGCGCCTGGTCTCCTGAGGGTCGTCCCGGCGAGGACCCTCTTCCTCTCCTCCACGCCAGACCTGATAACACTAGCATCGGCGTCGCAGGGACCCACTCCTGAGTGGGAGTCTCATATGCTGGCACTGGAGCGCAGCATTTCTGCCTTTCTAGCTGCCCAGCAGGTGCTTTTGCCCAGCACGGCAGGCTTGCGCCCTGAGACAGAAAGTCCCTTGACTAGGTTCCCGAAAACTGCCTTGGAAACTCCCATGAGCCTCGTGAGGGTCCTCGGCACCGGTCTCGCTCGCCATCTCGTTCCTCGGGGGCGAGGTCTTCCAGAGTCAGTGCCTCCAGCTCCAAGCAGGCCTCGGTCACTGGGCACGGGGATCAGCCCGACTCAGAGTCCTTCTCGGACTTCTCGGTCTGGGAATCGGACGGGAATACTCCCCGGAAACCCGCTCCCATAGGGATCTCCCCTCTGACCCATCCCCACCCGCCTCCCAAAGGCAGTCGCCTAATCTGCCTGCCAGACCGAGGAGGAGCCGAGGGCAGAGGAACTTGACATCTTGCAGTATGAGTCTCCACCCCGGGAGTCTCTAACTGTTCCGGTACTGTCCATCCTATCCCTGCTGCTCCTCCGCATGTGGGAAACACCCGCCTCGGTCCCTATTGTCAGTAAAAGACTTGATGCCATGTATAGGGTCCAGTGCGGCCCGGGGTTTCGGAAGACCTAACTTCCTCATACCTCCATGGTAGTCGAATCCGCGATGCGGCAACAGAAGAGCTCGAAGTCGCACTTTTCGATCCCGCTTGGTAGGGAGTCCCGTGCCCTTGGTTGCAAGACTTACCAGGGATCCATGCTGACGTGCCATATTCAGGTATACCAACTGTATATGGGTATGTTTCTTCAGAACCTCACCGACGAGCTTGGCGGGTTTTCCCGCTGGCCTCGGTGGGGAGCACCTTTTCAGGTTCTAGACCCTCCTGAGGTCGGTCACAGACTGTTAGAAATACCTTTCCCATGCCGCATATGACGGGTTAGAGTCTTCTGCCCGAGTGGCAGTGGCCAGCATCAGAGCCCGACACCAGGCATGGCTCCAGTCTTCAGACCTGGAGCAGTGGGTCTAGGAGAAGCTCCTGGATGTCCCCTGCCTCTGTGAGCAGCTGTTCGGCAAGCCCATGGAGGACAAGGCAGCCGAGATTGAGACGGAGTTCGTGACTTGCACCTGTCCCTCTCACAAAACCTCTTCTCTTCCATGGAAGAAACAGCACAACAAAAAACCTTTCTTCCAGAGGAAAGGGCTCCCCTACCGGGGATTCCCACCATACTTGCTTGTCTACTCCTGCGCCACTGACCAGTGCTCAGGGAAAAGGGAGAGCTCAGGGTCACCGGAAACACAAAGGGCCCAAGACCCAACCACCGGCACCACCCCATCCAGCCCAGGGGTTTTGATGCTGAAAGCATAGCCTCTCGCCCCCCCGGGGATGCTTCCGCCTGTGGGAGGATGCCTGTCTCTTTTCGCCCTCGAATGGGCGGCTATTACATTGGACACCTGGGTCTTGCAGGTGATCTGGGACGGGTATCGTCTTCATCTAGATGGACTTCCTCCTCCCTTCTCCCCAGCAGAGCCTATTCAGCTTCTCTCACACCAGGCTTGCTTTGCAGCAAGAGCTGAAAAACCTCCGAGGTCAGGGGTTTTACTCCCGGTACTTCCTCATTCTGAAGAGGACGGGGGCCTGTGCTCCATTCTCTATCTCGGGAATCAGAACAAGTTTCTGGTGCAGAAGTTCAAAATGTTATTGCTTGGCGTCCTGCTGCCCTACCTCTGGCAGGGCGATTGGCTATGCTCCTTGGATCACAGAGATGCTTACACCCACATTCCTGTCCACCCCATGCACAGGAACTACCTGCGTTTCAGGGTGCAGGGGGGGGCACTTCCAGGTTAGAGTGCTCTCCTTTGGGCACGTGTCTGCCCCACGAGTCTTCACCAAGTGCCTGTCAGCGGCCGCAGCCCACCTCTGGCTGAAGGGCATATCCGTCTACCCTTACCTAGACGACTGGCTCGTCTTGGGCACATCGGCGGAGGAGGCTTACCTCTCGGCATCATTCACAGCCCTCAAGCGCCTCGGTTTCCTGGTCAACTACTCCAAATCCCACCTCAAACCGGTGCAGACCTTGGAGTTCATTAGCGCTCTTCTCAACACAGAACTTGTGACCGCCTTTCTCCCTCAAACATTCACGGATCGGCTCTGTGCTCTGGCCGCCGAGGTCCAGGGCTGGCCCAGGGTCTAGGTGCGGGCCATGCTGCACCTCCTGGGGCACATGGCCTCGACCATCCACGTCATTCCCCACGCTTGCATGCACATGCGAGCAGCCCAATGGTGCCTCAGAGCGCAATGGGCCCAAGCCTCGGGCCGCCTCCAGGACCCCGTCTGGGTGTCTCGCAGCCTAGTCGGGTCTCTAGTCTAGTGGCAGAACCCCCAGAGCTTCCTTCAGGGTATGCCCTTCCAGACTTGACAGCACGAGTTCTTCTTTATGACAGATGCCTCGTTGGGCTGAGGAGCACACTGTGGCCACCTTTGCACCCAGGGGTGGTGGTCACCTGAGGAATCTCGGCAGCAGATCAACCTGCTCATGCTTCGATCGATCTGGTTGGCCTTGAAGGTCTTTGAGTACCACCTGAAGGGCAAGTCAGTACTCGTGCAGACCAACAATAGAGTCGTGATGATCTGCATAAACAGGGAGGGGGACACAAGCTCCCGCCTCCTCTGTCGGGAGGCAGTCCTCCTCTGCTCCTTCGCCATACACAGGGGCATGGCACTGTGAGAGCGATTTACCGGAAGTGACGGCCGGCCCAGTGCTGTACAAAACCCGCTCCGGCGCGTCCTTCCCACTATTGCTGCTGCTGCTGTCCTAGTTACCTGCTGTTTGCTGTTTGCTTGCTCCTGCCATCTGCTGCTTGTGCAACGTATCCTGTACTGTGTTTCCCCAGGTAGTGTGTCTCCTCCGTGCCACTCTGACCTCACCGGAAGTGACGGACGGCCCAGTGCTGTACAAAACCCGCTCCGGCACGTCCTTCCCACTATTGCTGCTGCTGCTGTCCTAGTTACCTGCTGTTTGCTGTTTGCTTGCTCCTGCCATCTGCCGCTTGTGCAACGTATCCTGTACTGTGTTTCCCCAGGTAGTGTGTCTCCTCCGTGCCACTCTGACCTCACCGGAAGTGACGGACGGCCCAGTGCTGTACAAAACCCGCTCCGGCGCGTGCCGAAGGAGCGCGCACAAGGAGCAGGACCTGCTCCTTGTGCGAGCTCCTTGGGGCGAGGGCCGGGGCGACCTCTGTGGAACTTCTGCCCTGCAATCTTGTGTTGTTCCTCATTCCATCTCTCACTCCTGGTTGTCCATCTGCCTAGTTCTATTTTCGCTCCTTTGCACTATGTCTACTATCCCTGTACATTGGGGCTGGCGCCCTTCGTCTCTTGGCCCTGCTTCCTCAGGGCATTCCTCCCGTCACCTCCCTAATCTTGTTGATTGCCTATATTCGCCCTTACCCCCTTCCCCCTCCTCTGCCCCTGCTGTCCTATTCCTACAACTCGCACTATTAAACTGTCGCTCTCTTCGCTCCAAGACCCTTCTAGTGCATGATCTTATTACCCAACACTCCCTAGACTTTTTCTTCTTAACAGAAACGTGGTTAAGAGAGGGCGAAGAGTCCTTTCTTAACCGCTGCCTGCCACCTGGTTATTCCTACTTATGTACTTCTCGTCGGGGGAGAGCTGGTGGAGGAGTAGCCGTTATACACCGCTCCTCCTTCTCTCTCTCTGAGCCTTCTACATCTCCTTCCTTAGCATACCCTGAGTCCTTACTACTTCGGTCTGAATCCCCTAATCTTCCCTGTCACTTTCTTCTTCTTTATGCCCCTCCTTCTCTTACTGCAGCCACTTGGGACTCCTTGCTAAACACCATCTTGGAAGCTTCGCTACAGTACCCCTCTCTTCTAATATTAGGTGATTTCAATATTCACGTAGACTCTCCCTCTTCGGCTAGGGATCTCTTTTCTTACTTTCCTATCTGATTTGTCCCTCCGGCAATTTGTCTCTTTTCCAACTCATTCTGCAGGGCACTCCCTTGATTTAATTATTACCTCCACTTTCTCCCATATCCTTCCCTCTTCCCTCTCCTCCCTCCCTCTCCCCTGGTCCGATCATTTTTGTCTTTTTTTCTCTCTCCCTGCTCTTTCTTCCCCATTGGTCTCTCTTTCCTGTCCTTCTGGTAACACTTCAGCTCAACCGTTACTCACTCGTGCAATTTCATCAGATACCCTATCTAACTTTCCCCCTTCCACTTCCATATTCCCAGCAGATTTTGGATCTCTCTCACTTGATACCCAGGCACACCTCTGGCACTCTTCTCTTTCTTCAGCCCTGGACTCTGTTGCTCCCCTTCGCCCCCGCCCATCTCCCCGACGTCATCCGCATCACCCCTGGTATCCCCCCGGTCTCTTATTACACCGGAAATATCTTCGACGGGCTGAACATTACTGGCGGGCTCATCCATCGCCATCTTCTCTGCAATCCTTTCGCGAATGTCACAGACAGTATCGTTCTCTTCTCCATTCCGCTAAACGCAACTACTATTCTAATCTCATTTCTACCTCTTCCAATTCCTCTCGTCAATTGCATGCTGTTCTCCGTACTCTCACTGCTACTCACTCCTCCGGTCTCTCTCCCTCCCTCTCTGTACCCCCTGACCCCACTGCACTTGCCTCTTTTTTTGTGTCTAAGGTTCATAATCTTCGTCAGTCTTTCTCCACCTGTCCCTCACCACTTTCCCCTCCCCCTTTACCCTGTCCTACCTCCATTCCCTCCCCTACCTCTCCCCTCCCTATTCTATCACATTCCTGGTCTTCCTTTGAACCAATCTCGTCAGCAACACTACATGAGACCTTTATCTCTATTCGTAAGACTACCTGCTCTGCTGACCCCATCCCCTCACGTTGGCTTTTAGAACCATCGTTGCTCTTGTCTCCACTTATACTCACTCTCTATAATACTACTAGCCTATCCTCCGGTCTTTTTCCCACGCCCTGGAAGCACGCCGTTGTCCGTCCCATTCAGAAATCTCATACCTCTGATCCTGCCACCCTCTCAAACTGGCGTCCCATTTCCAATCTTTGCTTTCTTTCTAAACTCCTTGAAAAACTCGTCTTTCTTCAACTTTCCTCTCACCTTGAATCTTCCCTCACTCTCCACCCTCGACAATCTGGTTTCCGTCCTGGCCATAGCACCGAATCTATCCTCCTTTCCCTCCTTAACGAACTCCACCACGCGCACGACCATGGTCTTATCTCTCTTGTTGTTTCTCTTGACCTCTCTGCGGCCTTTGACCTGGTGGATCACCGTACCCTTCTAGATCGTCTTCACAACGCTGGTGTTTCAGGTACTGTTCTTCACTGGTTTCACTCCTTTCTCTTTAACCGTTCTTTTACTGTTGTCTCCGGATCTTCCTCCTCTGCTCCCACCCCCCTCACCTGTGGTGTGCCCCAGGGATCTGTTCTTGCTCCTCTTCTTTTTAATGTTTTCTTGGCTCCTCTTGCACTGGTTGTTCAGCAATTTAGTATCTCCGCGTATTATTACGCGGATGATATTCTTTTAGTACTTCACACTGATTCTCTTAACCCGGATATTACACCTCTTAATAACTGTCTTTCCGCCGTTGCATCTTGGTTCTCCTCTAATTATCTACATGTTAATCCTTCCAAATCGTTTGCCACTTGGTTTACTCTGGGGAGCACCCTCTCACCCACGTGTGCACCAATTTTCTCTTCCCAACCTATTCCTCTGGTCTCTTCTTTCCGCTATCTCGGTGTGGTTCTTGACTCTGCTCTTTCCTTCCGGGAACATATTTCTTCAGTAGTCCAGCGCTCTTTTTATTCTCTTAAACAATTACGAGCTGTCCGCCCCTTTCTCTCTCTTCTTCTGCACTAGCTACACTTCTACTTTCCCTAGTAATATCTCGGCTTGACTATTGTAACGTTGTCTTGGCAGGTCTTCCGAAATCCCAAATTACTCGAATTCAACGCATTCAAAATACTGCAGTCCGTCTCCTCACTCACGCTTCCCGGTTTGACCACGTCACTCCTCTTCTTCAACAACAACACTGGTTACCGGTACCTTTCCGCATCCACTTTAAGATTCTTGTTTTTGTTCACAGGGCTCTCTATGTAGGTTCTCCTCTCTACCTTGCCGATCAGGTTCGCTTCCACACCCCTCATCGTTCACTCCGTTCTATTCACCTTAATCGCATGTTTCTTCCCCCTCCCTCACATGCCCACCTGGAATCCACTCGCTCATCCGCTTTCTATTTCTTGGGGCCACGACTATGGAATTCGCTCCCTCTTACCCTCCGTACTGAAACTTCTTTCCAGCACTTTAAAACAAAGCTCAAAACCCATCTATTTATTACAGCATTTAACCTTCCCCCATAGACCCCACCCTTGTGTTTGTTTCCCTACACTGCAGCTTAGCCCATTCCCTACGTCCTGCCCCTCTGTCTGCCTTCTTTTACACTTATAATTGCTTTTATGTTACAGTTTTAAGCCTTTCCTCCATATATTTTTATACTTGTATTGTCCTTAATGTTACAGTCCTGGTCTCCCCCCATATACCTTGCTCTTGTGTTTGTCCTTCTTTCATATCTGTTTCCCCGCCCCACCCCCAGTTCCATGTCTTTGTCTATTTGTTTGCTGACTTCCTCTCTCCTATTCTGTCTGATTTGATGGCGTTCTTTTCCTAACTTCTCGCAGCCTGTAAATTTTAATTTTAATTGTGAACCGCCCAGATGCCTATTGTGGTGTGGGCGGTATATCAAATTTTAATAAAACATAAAACATAAACATACCTCCTGGGCTAGAACAACCTCCTCACGGACAGACTCAGCAGGCTTCTTCACCCACATGAGTGGTGCCTGAGTCCAGAGGTGGTTCTCCACCAGTTCTGCTGCTGGGGGGACTCCTCCATAGACCTGTTCACCAGCTTCCCTGTTTCTGCAGGCTGATACTGCACCTGAGCAGGGTAGCCCCGGATGCGTTTTTTCCTGAAATGGACCTCTGGGCTTCTGTATGCATTCCCTCCCTCTCCTCTTCTTGCAAGGACCCTCCACAAGATCCATTGCGACCAAGCCTCGGTGATTCTCGTGGCTCCTTCATGGCCCCGACAACCTTGGTTCCCGCTTCTACTCCGGCTCTTGACGGAGCCTCCGGTCTTTCTGGGCAGTGCCCCAGGTTTTCTGACGCAGGAGGAGGGACAGGTGCTTCACCTGAAGTGGCGGCGGTTTTAGACCTGGTGCTCCGAGCTCCAGCTCGACCCGTTCTCTTGTGCCACCCATTAGGTTCTTCAGTTCCTTCTCCACCTCTCGCAGGTGGGGCTGAAGTCCAACTCGGTCAGAGTTAACCTGAGCGCCATCTCGGCCAACCACTTGCCCATCGAGGGTAAACCCCTCTCGGGCCAGTTTCTGGTTTCCTGCTTCATGCGGGGCCTCTTGCTTTCCAAACCCCCCATCTGGTCTCCACCAGTGGAATGGGACCTGAACATCGTGCTCATATAGCTGATGCAGCCGCCCTTCGAGCCGATGGCGATGTGCTCGCTCTGGCACCTCTCCTGGAAGGTGGTTTCCCTGGTGGCATTTACTTCGGCACGGCGAGTCAGCGAACTTCAAGCCATCATGGCCGAGGCCCCCTAAACCAGGTTTTACAGGAACAGGGTGGTTCTTCGCACCCAACCCAAGTTCCTACCGAAGGTTTTCTCGGATTTCCACCTCAATCAAGAGGTGGTCTTGCCGACTTTCTTCCCGAGACCTCACGCCGACCGGGCATCGGCGGACCTGCATACACTTGACTGCAAGTGGGCTCTCGCCTTCTACCGGCAGCACACCCAAAGTCATCGCAAGTCCGACTGGCTCTTCGTTGCCTAGATCCCAACCGCCTAGGGCAGGCAGTCATCAAGCGCACCCTCTCCATCTGGGTGACGGACTGCATCACCTTCGCCCAGGCAAAGGCAGGCGCCCTGCTGGATCGTCGGGTCACCGCTCACGGCGTCCGTGCCAAGGTGGTGTCGGTGGCTTCACTGCACTCAGTGCCTCTGACGGACATCTTCCGGGCTGCAACCTGGTCTTCAGCAACTACCTTCTCTTCGCACTACTGCCTGGAGAGGGAGTCCTTTTGGGACAGTGCCTTCAACCAGGCTGCACTCCTTAGTCTGTTCGGAGTATAAGCAACTCCTGCCCTCTGACCCTTCTTCTGTGGCTACCAAGAGCTTGCCCCGAAGGCCCGAGGACTCTAGTTTCCTTCGGATATTGGCTTCTGTTCACGGCCTCATAGAGGCGTTTTTGACTTACAGGTTTGGTAGCCTGTAGCTGGGGAGTCCCATAAGTGAGGGCTGACTTCCTGCTTGTTCCTGGTGAAAGTGTAGTTACTCACTTGTAACAGGTGTTCTCCAGGGAAAGTAGGAATCAGTCCTCATTACCCTCCCACCTTCTCTGAAGAGTTGCAATTTTTCATCCTTCCCATGCCATCTGATTAGCAGGGAAGGACCTTTGGGACCTGACTGAGCAAGATGGCAGCTTTGGGCGAGAAGAGAACCATGCATGCATGGCAGCAATCCCAAAGGCTTTCTTTCAAAGCTGGGGCATTGTTCCGTGCGGGCTCTGTCAGTGCCGACGTCACCCATAAGTGAGGACTGATTCCTGCTGTTCCTGGCGAACACCTGTTACAGGCGAGTAACTACGCTTTCTCTGAGCTGTGAGAAATCTGCTCAAGGCTTAGTCCGGGTCTTCATTGAGTGTGACTGCATAACTCTGCTGTGTACAGAGAACCCCCATTACTGGTAAGCAACTATGCTTTCTAGAGAGTAACTTCGTAACAGGGTACCTATACCAAAGTTCCAAAACAGTGCCTATTTTATAAAGGCTAATCCAAGTGTCCTAAATTCAAAAACAATGGAGTCATTTAAATAACCACCCAGTCAATTACAGAATCTTGCTAAGATAACTGCAATCTGAAATTGAACATGGCTAAAACAGAGCTCCTCATCTTTCCCCCTAAAGCCATTTCCCCCTTCCTCCTTTCTGTATCTTGGTGGATAACGCTCTACTTCTCCCTATTTCCTCAGCTTGCAACTTTGTGGTCATCTTTGACTCCCCTCTCAACACATCCAATAGATAGCTAAAAACCTGTCATTTCTTCCTGTATAATCAATACAATTTGTTCCTTCCTTTCTGAACACACTACCAAGACCCTTTTCCACTCTCTAGTTGCCTCCATATTGACTATTGCAACCTTCTGCTTTCCGGCCGGCCTCAGAATCATCTCTCTCCTCTTCATTCTGTTCAAAACTCAGCCGCACGGCTAATCTTCTGTCAGTCTCCCTATGCTCACATAACCGCTCTTCTCAAGTCACTTCACTGGCTCCCTATCCATTTCCGCATTCAATTCAAACTTCTACTGCGCTCAAGCTCTAGCATAGGATTTTCTAATGCATGTTTAGTGCAGAAGCTTTGCTCAGCAATGGTGTAAGCAGAGAGCATACAAATAAGCTGTGTGAAAGACATCTGCGCTAAAGAAGGAGAGCAAGCCAGACACATGGGCACAGGCGTTTGCATTAGTAGCACTATATCCTGTGCACAAAGGCTACTTATGCGCGCATGTTCTAGAATGCTATGCAGTGAATAAGAACAATATTATTCAGCTCAAAATTTCTGCACAGAATATTATTTGTGTTCATATAGAGACTTGCACAGAATAATATTTCTCTTATGCGCCAAACAGTAATCCCGTACATGCACATATTTCTGCACACTTCCCCTGCTGTTTTTTTTTTTCCCAGTAAAGCCAGAAATAAGTTGTGAAGGTTGTGTGTTCATGAAACGGGCATAAATTCCCCACCAGCAGCTGCCTGCAGACCTATGAGCTAACTCTTAACGTGCCCTCAGACCTTGGGTTAAATTCCCAGCGTTCAGCTCAGCCGTCTGCTCTTCTGCATGCTTCTCTGCATCTGCGCCACATAGCTCATTGCTTCATTAGCATCTGTTTGATTAGATTTAAATGCGCTCTGTGTTGCTGTTAACACAGGCATCTGTGCAATCATTACACACACAGTAAATCCTTTCCTACATTCTGCGCTCACACTAGCGCAGACAATTATGTGTAAACACTGTGCTGATACTCTAATGGCAGCACACCTCTGCATCGAGCTGTCAATGTTGATTTGAGGCCCTTTTAAAACAAATAAGGGTTTGAGGGTATTTTATAAAGGTAACATAGGTGCTCATGTGCCTTTATCAAATATGTACTCAGAACTGTTCCTAGTAGGCACAAATTTGCGTATGTTCTGTATGTACATATGTATTTAAAAGTATTTGTGTACATTGTAACTTTACCTCTGTTATGTCCAAACTCTGCCCTAGGAATGCGTGGATATGATGTTGGCATACATTCCTATACATATGTACTTGGCCGGACAGACATATAAAAAACATTTTCTGCATGTGAGACACCATTTACACAAAGAAAATGCTTTATAAAATTACCCCCTAGAATCTGTTACAATAAATTAAGGAATAACATAATTTTTCTTTATTTTTATCAATTTTTTTCCAAATTACAGCAGACAGATATATAATATATTCTTTTAACCCTATTCCAGCACTAATAGCTCAATACATAAATGACCAATCAGTATTCATCTTCCTTACATGCAGAAGAAATAGAGATTTAAGTGAAGACATTCACAATATTACTATGAAAGGGTCTACTGAGATTTCAATATTCCAGACTTTGATTGGGATATCCCTGCTGTGGGGTCATCTAGAATTAGGGCGATCCTGGATTCTGCACAGCTAGAACTGTTCCAGCAACTAGTAATGGAACCCACATGGGAGGGAGTGATACTGGACTTGATAGTACAAAAGAGGAGTGTTTCTAATGTTGTAGTGGGTGATCTGGTGTGCAGTGATCACTGGATGGTGAGGTTCAGTATAAGTACATGGGTAGAGATGGTTCATTAAAAAACAAGGGTCCTAGACTTTAGGAAAACTAATTTTGCAAAGATGTTGGAATATCTCAAGAAGTCATTAGCTGAATGGGAACATCTGGGAGAAGTATTACAGCAGTAGGCAAAATGGAAAGGAGATATTTTAGGGGTAACAAAACTTTTGGTTAAAAAAGTAAACAAAAGTAAGAAGAAAAGGAAGCACTATGATTTTCAAAAGAAGTAGCTGAAAAGATAGAGGTTAGCCTTCATGAACCATAAGAGATCATTGTCGTTCTTTTCCAACTGTTTCCATATAAACTAAATTGGAAATAGCTTTGTATGCTTGTCAAAGGTGGTATATCAAATTTTAATAAACTATAAACTATCTGGAGAAGCTAATGGAAGCAAAGCTGGTAAAGTAGTCAGGGAAGCAAAGATGCAAATGGAAGAAAAAATAGCCCATACAGTAAAAACATGGAGACAAAATTTTACTTTAGGTATATTAGTGAGAGGAGGAAGTGCAAGGGTAGCATTGTGAGACTCAAGGGTGAAAAGGAAGAATTTATAAAGGCTGATGAAGATGAAGTGGGATTGCTTAACAAATATTTCTGTACTGTGTTCACAGATGAAGAGCTAGCAATGGGACCTCAGAAAACAAACAAAAATAAGACTGGAAGTGAGATACAAATAGTTTTCTAAAAATTGTTTGAGTTCTAAGTTGCTAGCAAAAATAAGAGTGGACAAAGCAGTGGGGTTGGATGGGTTTCATCCAAGGGTATTCAAAGAGTTTAGGGGCGTATTGGCAGTTCCACTGGCTGATCTTTTTAATGTATCTTTAGAATTAGGAGTGAATGCCTTGAAATAGTCAAACTCTTTAGCTGACATTGTCCATTCTTTCTTAATTGAAGATTGCTGGGAATCTTTTGGTTCTCACTTTCTAGACCTGATAAATAAGTCTCTCCCATGGTGAAATCCCCCTCCTCTTGGAAGCTTGCTGTCATTCAACCCCTTATAAAGAAACCTGATCTGGATCCAACCCTTCTAGAGAGTTGTTAGCCTATATCTGACCTCCCTTTCCCAGCCAAGCTGCTGGAGAAAACTGTTCTTGAACAAGATTCTAGATTCTGGGAAGTTGCTAATTCTTTCCACCCCCACCAATCGGGTTTCTGTACCTCTCATAATACGGAAATCATACTCCTGGGCCTCTTGAATGAGGTCTTCCTTCATCTTGGCGATTTCCGAGATGTCTTCATCATCCAGCTCGATCTAATTGCAGCTTTTGATGTGGTTGACCATTCTATTTTTTTTTGGGACAGCTAAAAAAAAACCCTCCATAATCAAAGATATGGCACTAAATTGGTTTTACTTTTATCTTAGTCAACGTTCTTTTCAAGTTTCCATTGAAAATTCCCTTTCCAAACCATGTCCGCTTTCTTCTGATGTCCCACAGGGTTCCATACTTTCATTGACTCTTTTCAATCTCTTCCTTGGCCCTGCTGATTCAAAACCTCAATCTCGGCTCTTATTTCTATGCTAACAATGTTCAATTAGTCATTTCCCATGACACTTGGGACCCTTCTTTTTCAATCAACCTGGAATCATAGTTAAACACAATCACTTCTTGGCTCCAGAACCTCAAAATGATGCTAAATTCCAAAAAAATCTGAAGCCCTATGGATCTCCCATAATCAAAGACTTCCTCCATTTAATCCATATATCTCTTCCAGTCCACTTCTACTTCAAAAAAACATCTTCTCTTTGGGAGTAATAATTGACAGCCACCTCTTTTTACACCTTTCATTTCCAATATAATTAGAAGTGCATCTTTTCTCTGCATAGGATTAAATCAATAAAACCTTATCTTGACCCAAGGGTGCTAAAACTGTCATTCATTCCCTTGTAATCAATAAACGCGACTACTGTAGTACCCTGCTAACTAGCACCACCCAGTCTCAACTAAAAAGACTTCAGCTTATCCAAAACACTGCAGTTAAACTCATTTATAATGCAAAATGAACTGATCACGTGACTCCGCTACTCCTTGAACACCACTAGTTGCCTATCTCCTTCCGGATGAAGTTCAAAATATTTCTATGGGCACATCATGCTTTTTACATGGGTCTGCCTCGCAATCTTAACTCTCAGCTTATCCCCTGCTGCCCAACCCACACTTTACACTCCTTCAATCAGAATCTTCTAACCGTCCCCTCATTGTCTGTTTTGCATTTCGAGACCTACAAGTCTATGGCTTTTTGTTCCTCTGCCTCTCATCTTTGGAACACTCTCCCTACACAGCTCTGCCTCGAATCTTCTTATAAAAATTTAAGGCCAGTCTGAAAACCTGGCTCTTCCAGCAGGCCTTCTAGCCTCTGTCCTAGCTAATTTCTCTCCTCTTATAGCCCTTGTGTGTCTGGGATATGTCTCACTGTCTTTTGGAACTATTGTCATCCTATATCACTAATCCCTTTTATCTCCTCTTTTTTCCACCTTGTTCTTCTGAATGTGTGTTTATCTGTATCTGGTCTCTTACCTGGATTGTAAACCTCTATGATGTGAGTGTACCATTAGTGGTATAAAACGCACTGCAAATAAAGTAAGAACATAAGATATGCCATACTGGGTCAGACCAAGGTCCATCAAGCCCAGTATCCTGTTTCCAACAGTGGCCAATCTAGATCATACATACCTAGCAGTTTCCCCAAAAGACACAGGTTCCACAATGCTTGTATTGGGTCAAGAATTGATATCCTGGGTCCCTTTTTAGTAATGGTTTATGGACATTTCCTCCAGGAACTTGTCCAAACCTTTTTTAACCCAGCTACACTAACAGCCTTTACTACATCCTTCAGTAACAAATTCCAGAGTTTGATTATACGTTGAGTGAAAAAATATTTTCTCCTATTAGTCTTAAATAGTTTACCCTGTAGCTTCGTTGCATGTCCCCTAGTCTTTCTATATTCGAATAATGTAAGCAATCGATCTATGTTTACCCGTTCCACTCCGTTCATTAATTTATAGACTTCTATCATATCTCCCCTCAGCCGTCTCTTTTCCAGGTTAAAGAGCCCTAACCTTTTTAGCCTTCCTTCATAGGGGTATCCTTCCATCCCCTTTACCATTTTGGTGGCTCTTCTCTGAACCTTTTCTAATAACGCTATATCCTTTTTAAGATGCGGTGACCAGAATTGCACACAATATTCAAGGTGCGGTCTCACCATGGAACGATATAGAGGCATTATAATATCTTTCGTTTTATTTTCCATTCCTTTTCTTATGATACCTAGCATTCTATTTACTTTCTTGGCTGCCGCTGCACACTAGGCGGAGGGTTTTAACATGTTATCCAGAATGGCGCCTGAATCTTTTTTTTCCTGGGTGGTGGTTCCTAATGTGGAACCTTGCATCGTGTAACCATAGTTTGGGTTGTTCTTCCCTAGGTGCATAACTTTGCACTTGTCCACATTAAATTTCATCTGCCATTTTGATGCCCAGTCTTCCAATTTATCAAGAATCCTCTTGCAATTTTCCACAATCCTCATGAGTTTTAACAACTTTAAATAGTTTTGTGTCATCTGCAAATTTGATAACCTCACTCATTATTTCCTTTTCCAGGTCATTTATGAATATGTTAAAAAGCAGCGGACCTGAGAGGAAGTGATGTCACCCGGGTGATGGCAGCTTAATTCTTGAGCTCCCACCGGAACGCTGCTATAAAGGTGAAAAGCGCTTGTCTTACCCCATCCCACCTTGAAGAGTTGGTGCCTGTGGAGCCCGGGACCAACGGGGATGTTGGTGTGGAAGAAGAAGTTGGCGACATTTAAGTCTCCATACGCCGACGGAGGTGAGTGGAGGGCCCGAGATCTGCCAGAGCACATGGCGTCAGGCGAGGAATCAGAGGAGGAGTTGGATCGTGCTGATGAGGGATGCACGCGAGGAGACATCTGGGGCTGGATGAGATCCCTGCGACGCGAAATCATTGCTACCCAGGGGGAGCTTAGAGAGACCCTGGCAGGCATTAAAGAGGATGTGCGGGAGCTGGGTCATAGAGTGGAAATGCTGGAGGAGCGGGCCGATCAGTTAGCAGAGAGAGGTACGGAAGCGGAGGTCCGAATGCAGCGCCTACAAGCTGACCAGACTAGCCTTAAGGACAAATTGGAAGATCTTGAATCGTTCCCATCGGAACAATGTGCGCCTGCGGGGCTTGCCGGAGACAGAGGCCTTCCCGGATGCGGCGGGTGTAGTCCAAAAGGTCTGCCATTTCTTGATGCCGGGAGAGGAAAGCGCTGCAGAGGGAGCGGCGGTAACAGTGGAGAGGGCCCATCGAGCGCTGGGACCAGCGCGAGACATTGTGGCATACCTGACCTCATATGCATTAAAGGAGAAGGTGATGAGAGTGGCTGCGGCTAGGAGGAGCTTTTATTGGAAGGGCCAAAATGTGGGACTTTACCATGTTTACGTTTACGTTTATTTAGTCTTTATATACCGCCCAACACTTAATCGTACCTGGGCGGTTTACAATACAAGTTAAAACAACTTAAAAACAGTAATCTAAAACCGTTTAAAATGGCTGAGAAAGGGAAGAGGAACGCCAGTAAAGCAAATAGGAAAGAGGAGGAAAGGAAAGGCAAGAAAAGGAGCAAACCGCATTATAGTAAATTAACAGCAGGCAAATGAGACATCAGGAGGACAGGAGGGAGGGGGGAACTGGGAATGGCAAGTCGAATGCTAAACTAAAAAGGTAGGTTTTGAGTTGTGATTTGAATATTTGATAGGACTCCTCTGCACGAAGTGAGGGGGGGAGGGAATTCCAGAGACTAGGGGCTAGAAAATAGAAAGCAGAAGTACGAGTGGAGACAAGGTGAGCCTGGGAAGGTGAGGGAAGGGCAAGTCGGTTAGAATGTATGGCCCGGAGTAGGCGGGGGGGAGGGCGAAAGTGTATCTGGTCAGCGAGATAGAGGGGAGTGCCAGTGTGAGCAGCCCTGTGCGTGAGAATGAGGATTTTATATTGGGCATGGAAAGAGACAGGCAGCCAGTGATAACGAAAAAGAAGCGGGGTGACATGGTCAAAGCGAGAGGCATGGGCAAGAAGACGAACAGCTGAATTTTGGATACGTTGAAGACGAGACAATTGGGATTTGGGTAGACCAACAAGGACGACGTTACAATAATCGAGACGGGACATCACAAGGGAAAGAAGGAGAGTAGCTAAGGCAGAAGAGGACAAAAAGGGGTGGATGGAACGGAGTTGTCTGAGTGAGAAGAAAGAACGTTGAATAATGGAAGAAATATGGTCCTTGAAGGAAAGAGAAGAATCAAATATGACACCTAAGTAACGCAGTGAAGAGACGAGAGAAATAGGTTGCGAGGGGAAAGAGGGGGCACAAGAGGGAGAGGGACCCCCAAATGTGAACCAAATAGCATGGGACTTAGAGGGGTGCTGGCACTTTGCAGAGACGCAGGGACATGAAGCCGGTCACACAGTACTTAAGGACTGAGAAAATGAAGTACCGGTGGCTTTTTCCCTTTGCGTTGCTGATGGATATTAACGGGCGGAGCTTCAGGGTGCGAACGGAGGAAGAGGCCTGGAAAGTCTTGCGATAGGAGGGTGCTTTCCACTTTCCGGAGCAGGTGAAGGGCCCGGTGCCGAACGGGAGCAAGGGTGCACACTCTGGATGGGAGAGGATGCCTGTGAAAGGTCAGCGCCTGTGGAGGAAGTCTGGAGCCACGGGTCAAGGAGAGCTCAATGGAGCAGTCTCAGCAGGGACTACATGACTTGTACGATGTGGGGAATATTGGTTCTGTTTTTTATTTTTTTTGTTGGTCCCATATGCTCTAGGGTGATAAAGGGACAGAGTGGAAGTGTGGGGAGATGTGTATATCTGCAGGTTGTTTGGGGAGGAGGGAGGGGTGATGGGAGTTTGTATTTGGGTAATGTGATGTTATATTGCTATAATGTGTGTATTGATGGTTAGTGGGGAAGGAGGGGGAAAGGGGGGAGTTGGGGACATTTGTACATCGGGATGGGTGTAAGGGGATGGGGGATGGCACAGTGTCCAAGGGGCGGACTCTTCCTTGCCGATAGGCAGAGTAGATCTCTGTGTGATTGGGGTGGGGGGGGGGAGGGGGAGGCATTGAAGATGAGTAAAGGGGTAGGTTTGAGAGTGAAGTGAGGACATGGCTTCTGGCTTGAAAGTGGGCAGTTTGAATGTGTGGGGACTGAATTCACCTCAGAAAAGGAAGTTGTTGTGGAGGGAGGTGCGGGAACAGAAGTGGCAGGTGGTGTTTGTTCAGGAAACCCACTTGCGTAAAAGGGATGAGCGATTGTTGGGATCGGGTAAATTTCAGGGGTTCTTTGCAGCGGAAGAGGGGGACTGGAGGAAAGCTGGAGTAGCAATACTGATTAAGCAAGATGTTCCCTTCAGTGTGGGGCGGGTGCTTAGGAAATCGGATGGGAGGGCGGTGGGGGAACTAGGGGGAGAGCAAGTGACCTTGCTTTCAGTCTATGGGCCGAATATGGCTCAAGGGGGGTTTTGGGAGGATATGGGTAAATGGTTGGATGGGAAGACCCATGGGAGGCTTTTGGTTGGGGGGGACGGACTGTAATATTACGTTAGATGAGAGGGCAGGGAAGAGGGAGGGGAGCGAATCGGGTTTGAGACAATTCCAGAAGTGGATGCATGAGTATGGTTTGGATGATCTATGGAGATTGGCCCACCCCATGACTAGAGATTTCACATTCTACTCGGCGGTGTATGCGTCATATAGCCGGATCGACTATCTCCTTGGGGATAGGTACTGGAAGGAGGCCTTGGATAAGGTTGGAGTGGCCACTTGGTCTGACTATGCCCCAGTGGAGGCGTGGTTTGGGACACCCTGGGAATCAGGACGGCGAAAATTCTGGAGGTTGAATGATTATCTCCTTAAGGGGGAGGGAGTAGAGCAGAGGTTAAAGAAGGTGATAGCCGACTATATGGAGTTGAATGATAATGAGGAAGTGACTACGGGAGTGCTTTGGGATGGGTTGAAGACGGTGGTGAGGGGGCACTTTGTGCATATGGGAGCGAAGAGAAAGAGAGATGTTGCCTCGCTGGGCAATTGGCGGAACTGGAGAGGGTCCATAAACAGTGGTGGGGCCCTAGATTGAGGGGGCAGGTTGAGGAGATTAGAAGGTAGCTAAATGCCCTTTAGTTGGAATGGATATCAAGCCAACTTGAGAGAGTAAGACAGCGCTACTATGAATTTGACAATAAATCAGGGCGCCTCCTGAGTAATAAATTAAAGGTCCAAAGGCAGCGGCAAGCTATTGCAAAAATTAAAGGCCCGCAGGATAAAATGGTGTTTAAAGCAAGGGATATTAGGGAGCGGTTTCGGGAATACTATATGGAATTATACACAGCGGATCCCCCCGGGGAGAGAGAGGCAATTAGACAATACTTGCTGAATGGGGGAAAAGGCAGTGCGAGGTTGGAGAAATCAGTGGGGGAGGGGCTGGATGGTGAAATTGGCCTAGAGGAGGTGATGGGTGCCATCAAGTCTTTGGTGTCTGGTAAAGCCCCGGGCATAGATGGATTCTCGGGCCTGTTTTATAAAACTTTGTCGGAACTGTTGGGGCCTTTCTTGATGAGAATGTTTAATGCAGTTATGAAGGGGGTAGCCCTGCTGGCGTCAATGAGCCAGGCGGCCATAGTGGTAATTCCTAAGCCAGGGAGAGATCCGGCGGTCTGTGGATCTTATCGTCCGATCTCGCTATTGAATATTGATGATAAGATTTTGGCAAAGGTCTTGGCATTGAGATTGGGACCGTGTATGCCGGGGTTGGTCCATCCAGATCAATCGGGTTCATTATAGGTAGACAACCGGCAGATGGAATAAGGAGAGTAATACAGTTGGGGTGGTTGGCAAGGCGGGAACAATAGCGGGCCATGTTCCTCTCTATTGACGCAGAGAAGGCCTTTGATAGGGTCAATTTTGACTTTCTTTCGATGGTGTTAGAATATATAGGATTGGGCCCTAACTTTCGAGCATGGATAAAGGCACTATATGCGTCGCCCAAGGCGGCTGTACATGTAAATGGAGGGTATTCTGAGTTTTCTTTCCCTGCGCTAGTTATGGAACCTCTGGCTGCTAGGATTTGGTCGGTAAAGGATATCAGGGGAATAGAGGTAGGGGCATCACACCATAAGATGGCACTGTTAGCTGATGACTTGCCTTTTGCCTTGACGCAGCCGATAGTTTCCCTTCCAGTTCTAATGAAGGAGCTTAGGGAATATGGGGGGCTCTCTGGGTTTAAAGTGAATTGGGATAAAACGGAGGCAATGTCCCTTTCATTACAACCACAGGTCGTTGAGAGCCTGAGAGCTTCCTTTCCATTTCGCTGGGCGAGTAAATCCATAAAATATTTGGACGTGCAGGTCACGGCACATCCCTTAAGGCTATATGGTGTGAATTATCCTGCGCTGTTTGGGCAACTGAGGAAGGACATGGCGCGATGGAAAGGGGTAGAGTTGTCTTGGTTGGGGAGGATTGCAGTCTTGAAGATTAATGGAGGGAGTGGTGGTCTAGTGGTTAGGACAATGTACTTCAGGCCGGAGGGCCGGGGGTTCAAGTCCCACCTGGGGACAGCAATCTCAGGCTGGAGGGACTGGGATTTCTAGTCCTATAGGCACTCCTTGTGGTCTTGGGCAAGCCACTTAACCCTCCATTGCCCATGTTCCCTGTAAGTATTAGCGTATGTGTCTCATATCCCCTCATGTTAAATGTATCCCCCAATTGACCGCTTTGACCCGGTGAAAAGCGGGATATAAATACAGCTAAATAATAATAATAATTAATCTGTTGCTGCATCTCCTGTATCTGTTTCAAACACTGCCAGTTGGGGTAGCAAGTAGAGAGCTACGACAATTACAGAGTCAGATATTTGCCTTTGTGTGGGGGAACAGTCGACCGCGAGTGAGTAGAAGGGATAATGTATGTGTATCAGGAGAGGGGGGACTGGGTGTCCCGGACGTGGGGAGATATTATGCAGCAGCACAAATGCATCAGGTTTTTGAGTGGAGGGATAAGGGGGGAACTCTAAAACGGTTTAGGGAAGTTGAGCAATATTGGGCAGAAGGGATCCAATTGAAGCATTTACCCTGGATATTGGATACGCTCCCGGGAGGGAGGTGGAGGGAAAACCCGTACATATGGCATTTGCTAACACAGTGGCGTAAGGCGCGGCACAAATTCGCCCCAGGGGCGAGCTTTTTGCTGTTAGCCCTGGTGAGGGCAACTGGTGGCTTTATCCCGGGTAGATAGGGGATGTTTCAGAGATGGGAAAGAGTGGGCTTGGATACTTGTGACAAATTTGTTGCGGTTGGAGAGTTGATTTCTTTTCCTGATCTTAGGGTGAAATAACAGTTGCGCAGGGGGGACTTCTTCCCCCACTTGTAAGTTAAACATTTTCTGTCCCAAAGGCTTATTCGGGAGTCCTGGGAGGAGGTCCAGGATGATAGAGAAATGCTATGGAGGGGCTGGGAGAGCTCTAGGGGGTTGATAACCCAGCTGTATCGTGGCCTGGGGGGGGGGGGGGGAGGAACTCCCGGGAAATTTCTGCACCAGATAGCATGGGAAAGAGACTTGGGTAGGGAGGTGGATGCGCAGGAATGGAAGTGAGTGCATGTAAATATTGTCCGGCAGGCTTTATCGGTGGCGGTCCGTGAGACATCCTATAAGCTGCTGTATCATTGGTATTATTCTCTGACGAGGTTGCACAGAATGTTTCCAGGAGTATCTGCTGGCGGCAATGTGGGGGCGAGGGATCTTTTATACATGTGTGGTGGGAGTGTCCATGGGTACAGTTATACTGGGAGGAGGTGGGTGAGCGGATATTGGGAATCTTTGGGGTGCAAGTAGGAAGGGATATGGGATTTGGGTTGTTGGGAATTTGGCCTGAAAAGTGTGTTAGGAAGTCTGAACGCCTTATAAGAGCATGCATTCAAGCCGCCAGAAGTTAAATTGCCAGGGCATGGAAGCAGCCCCAACTACAGGGCATGGAACAGTGGAAGATCCGGCTATGGCGGATTGTTTTAATGGAGCAGCTAACTGCTATGCGGCGTCAGAAGCATGAGAGATTTAAGGACTTATGGCTACCTATGCTGGACTATCTTAAATGTTGATTTGCCTCCGGGGGGGGGGGGGGGGAGGGAGGGAGGGGGGAATAGGATCGATAAACAAAAGTTGGCATTGTATGTAGTTGAGATGCTTGTTATTACTGTTGGTACCAGCTTGAATAAAAATTAAATTTACAAAAAAAAAAAAAGCAGCGGACCCAGCACAGATCCCTGGGGTACACCACTATTCACCTTTCTCCATTGGAAAAATTGGCCATTTAGCCCTACCCTCTGCTTTCTATCTTTTAACCAGTTCCTGATCCACAATAGTGCACTGCCTCCTATCCCATGACTCTTTTTTTCGTTTTGCGAAAAGTCTCTAATGAGGGACCTTGTCAAAGGCTTTCTGAAAGTCCAAATACACTATATCAACCGACTTGCTTTTGTCTACCTGTTTATTCACACCTTCAAAAAACATAACAGATTAGTAAGACAAGATCTTCCTTGTCCAAAGTCATGCTGTCTGTTTCCCATTAAGCCATGACTGTCTATATGTTAAGCAATTTTGTTTTTTATGAAGGTTTCTACCATTTTTCCCAGTGCTGACGTCAGGCTCTCACTGGTCTGTAGTTTCCCGGATCACCACTGGAAACCTTTAAAATTTGTTGTTATGTTCGCCATCCTCCAATCTTCAGGTATTACAGATGATTTTAATGATAGTTCACAGATTACTAATAGCAAGTCTGCAATCTCATATTTCAGTTCTTTCAACACCCTTGGATATATATCATCTGGTCCAGGAGATTTGCTACTCTTCAGTTTATCAAATAGTTGTAATACAACTTCCCGATGTATCGATATTTCCTTCAATTCTTCCGCACCTTTAAATACCACTTCAATCATGGGTAACATCCCTACATCTTCCTCAGTAAAGACCGAAGCAAAGAATTCATTCAGTCTCTCCACTATCGCCTTGTCGCCTCTTAGTGCCCCTTTAACCCCTCTATCATCTAATGGATCAACTGACACTCTCACAGGTTTTTTGCTATGAATGTACTTGAAAAAGTCTTTATTACGTGTTTTTGCTTCCGCAGCAAGCTTCTTCTCAAATTCTCCCTTTGCCTGCCTTATCAATGCCTTGCATTTAACTTGCCAGTGCTTGTGCTTTTTCCAGTTTTCGTCATTTGGCTCTTTTTTTTTCATTTCCTGAAAGATGCTTTTTTGGCAACAGCCTCTCTGACCTCACCTTTAAACCATGTTGGCAGTTTTTTGGACTTCCTTCCACTTTTCTTAAAGTGTGGAGTATAGCTGGTCTGGGCTTCCAAGATAGTATTTTTCAACGACACCCAAGCTTGATCTAAGTCTTTACATCAACTGCTCCTTTTAGTTTTTTCTTAACTATTTTCCTCATTTTATCAGTCTCCTTTTCGAAAGTTAAAAAGGTAGTACTGTGGATTTCCTTACAATCCCTCCTCCACTAATTAAATCAAACGCGATCATGCTATGATCACTATTGCCAAGTGGCCCCAACACCCTTATCTCTTGCACCAGATCTGGTGTTCCACTAAGGACTAGGTCTAATATGGCTTCCCCTCTGGTCGGAGGAACAAAAGAACAAATACCAAGACTGGCAGTATTTTCAGGTTTGAAAAAAAAACGTTTGTCCCCTATGTGTTTCGGCCACCCGGCCTTCTTCAGGGGGATATATTGAGGGAGCAAACCTTCTCTGTAAAAACCTTCTGTCAAATAAAAGGCATTTGTCACGCAATCCGTAGCGATATATGCACAGCATCATCCATTTGTTCATTCTGGCCAGGCGGTCGATAGTACACCCCCACTGCCATCGCCTTACACTTTTTACATGGAATTTCAATTTCAATCCATAGAGATTTTACAGCAAATTTTGTTTCCTGCAAAACTTTAATCCTTTCTGACTCAATGCCCATTCTAACATAGAGCGCAACCCCTCCACCAATTTGATAAGCTCTATCATTACGATATACTTTGTACCCAGGTATCACAGTGTCCCACTGGTTGTCCTGCTTCCACCATGTCTCTGAGATTCCAATCATATCTAACCTCTCATTTAGTGCTATATATTCTAACTCTCCCATCTTATTTTTTAGAGTTCTAGCATTTGCATACAAGCATTTTAGAGACTATTTTATTCATATTAATTTGGCTATTGGTAGGCATGGGTAATTTAGAATCTTTAAGCTCTGTCTGCTCCATACTCAAGGGCATTTGGGCTACTTTACTCTCTTTTGGAACCTCTCTGCTTTTGGTAGTATCCTTCAAGGATACATTCTTCCAAACCATGCGCTTTGTGTGACTGTCGGCTTTCCCCTGTTATCTAGTTTAAAAGCTGCTCTATCTCCTTTTTAAAAGTTAATGCCAGCAACCTGGTTCCATCCCGGTTAAGGTGAAGCCCATCCCTTCGGAATAGCCCCTCCTTTCCCCAGAATTTTACCCAGTTCCTAACAAATCCAAAACCCTCATCCTTGCACCATTGTCTCATCCACACATTGAGACTCCGGAGCTCTGCCTACCTTTTGGGTCCTGCGTGTGGAATGGAAGCATTTCGGGGAACGTTACCCTGGAAGTTCTGGATTTCAACTTCCTACCTAAAAGCCTAAATTTAGCCTCCAGAACCTCCCTCCCACATTTTCCTATGTCATTAGTACCGACATGTACCAAGACAGCAGACTCCTCCCCAGCACTATCTAAGACCTTATCTAGGTGGCGCGTGAGGTCTGCTACCTTCGCACCAGGCAGGCATGTTACCAGGCGATCCTCACATCCACCATACATCTCAGAGGACTGGATATTGGCAAATAAGCAGAAATAAGAAAGAGACTGAGTAAATTAATGGAAGTGTTGGTAAAATGGAGGATGGTGTGGTTTCTGGAATCAAAGGGATTACAGGATCTGAGGTAGCATGGCTTTACTACAGTTAGGTCTTGTCAGATGAATCTGATTGATTTCTTTGACTGGGTGACCAGAGAATTGAATCAAGGGATAACGCTAGATGTGGTATACTTTGATTTTAACAAAGCTTTTCCACATTGGCAGCTTATACATAAAATGAGTGCCCTTTGAGATGGACCCTAAAGTAAGTGACTGGGTAAGAAACTGGTTGTGTGGGAGGAGCCAGAGAGTTGTAGTAAATTAAGTTCACTCTGAACACAATCAGCATCAGAGTAGACATCCTGTAAGGTGTGGCTAACACGAAACAGGATCTAGAAAAGCTTGAAGAATATCGAGAATTTGACAACTAAAATTTAGCTGCTAATTAATGCTAAAGAAAATTCAAGGTCATGCATCTGGGCTGCAAAAACCCAAGGGAGCTGTACAATATAGGGAGTGAAGTACCTCGGTGCACAAAAGAAGAGGTGGGTCCAGGGGATGATTTTATCAGATGATCTTAAAGTAGCCAAACAGGTAGAAAAGGCAACGACAAAAGCCAAATGGATGCTTGGGTGCTTAGGGAGAGGAATGGCTAGCAGGAAAAAAAGAGGTGATATGGTCTATATATGTCTGGTGAGACCTCATTTGGAGTATGGTGTACAATTCTGGAGACTACACTTTCAAAAGGATAAACAGGATGGAGTTGGTCCAGAGAGCAGCTACTAAAATAGTCAATGGTCTTCATCATAAGGCATATGAGGATAGGCTTAAAGATTTCAATATGTAAAGGCAGGAGAGGTATAATATTAACATTTAAATACTTCCATGGAATAAATGCAAGGGAGTTGGCCCTCTTCCATTTGAAAGGAAGCTCTGGAATGAGGAATCATAAGATGAAGGTGAAAGGGGATAGACTCATGAGTAATCCGAGGAAATATTTTTTTATGGAAAGGGTGGCGGAGACAAGAACTGTATCTAATTCAAAAACAAATGGGATAAATACAGAGGTTCTCTGAGGGAGAAGAATGGATTGTAGAATTTAATAGGATGGGCAGAATGGATAGACTATATGGTCTTTAACTGTCATTGTTTTCTATATTTTTCTTTCTTGGGAGCAAGTAGGAAGTCAGTCCTCACATATGGGTGACGTCGGCGGCGCGGACAGAGCCTGTGTGGTAGTTTATCCCCAGCTTTCAAAGAAAGCCTTTGGGAGATTGCACCATATATGCGAGGTCCCCTTCCCACCCAAGGGTGCCGTCTTGCCTCAGTCTCCTTTATTCTATGGAGCGTGTCTGTTTGCCCCTGAAAAAGTGTTTTTTTTTCCTTTCTTTCTCCGGTCGCATACCAGTTCCCTTTTCTGCCCCTAAGCTCGCTTGCCCCTCTGCATTGAATCTTGGGTTCATTTTTGTTTTCTTTTTTTCCATTTGAGAACTTCTCCACAGGCTTTGCTCCTTTTTTGTCCCTGGCTGGGCCAAAGGTTTTCAACCTTGCAGAGGCTGTTTTCCCCATCATGGCCTCAGCCAGTGACTTTAAAAATTGTGATCGATGTGCCAAAACCATGTCGTGCACCGATCCACCTGACTGCTGCCGCTGATGCCTAGGGCCTGACCATGATCCCTGGACTGTGGCCTCTGTAAAAAGATGACCTCCGAGGTCATCAAGAGCCATCAGCAGCAGCAGCAGGAGTCCTTCTTTCTCATAAGATGGACTCTGCACCGGAGTCTCCGGTGACACCGTTCTCCAAGGCCTCATCCGGAATCCTGGAGAGACTGGGCTGCCTCGGAACACAGAGGCCACAAGTCTTCTAGATGGACCCTGGAGGAAGAACCCAAGAAGGGCTGGAAACCCTCGAAGACCGCATCTGAGGATGTGCCTGGAAAATTGGGCAAGTTCCACTGGTCCCGGACCCGCAGTCCTCACCACAAGTCCAAGGGGAAGGAGCAGGAGTGGCCGACCAAAATACCCTGATGGGCATCGTCTGCGTCTGGCAACCTGCCTCGGACTCCCGCCATCCTGGTCGAAGACTCCACCTTGATGGAGCCGGAATCGGGCCTGAGTCCCTCAGTGCCCATGCAGAAGACTACAGAGCCATCTGGCTTCGAGACTTGGATGGTGGCCTTGGAACTCAGTCTATCTGCCTTTATGGCCCAGCAGTGGGCTCTGATACCTTGTTCCACCGGGTCATCAGTCCCAACTACCAGACCCTCGAGGAACTTCCTGGCTGTTGAGCCAATCCTTGAGCGCCACCAGCCTCGAGAGATCCTTCTGCATCTGTCCCAGTCCTCAGGGCAGAGGTCATCCCCAATGAGTGCCCATGGTTAAGACCGCAGGGCCTTTGAGGGCCAGGGGCTGTTGGGCTTGGGGCATGACCCCAGAGCCCAGGCCATCCTCGACACCACCTCCACCGACTACGAGTCGGACTGGGAGACCGAGGATGATGAGTTCCTGGATACTCATCGGTACCGGGACATGCCTTTCGACACATCTCCCTCCCCCCCCCCGAGACCAAACATTGGTCCCCACCCGAGGACATGGCTTTCCTCGACTCCGTGTAGGATATGGCCAAGGCACTGGTCTTCGAGACCAACTCGGAGGAGGACCCTTGGACTGAGAAACTTGAGATTCTTCAGTATGAGGCCCCTCCAAAAGAGGCACTCACAATGTCTATTCCCCCGATCCTGGAATGGCTGCTCCTCCACATGTGGAGACCCCCGCATCGGTGCCTATAGTGAACAGGTGCTGGACTCGATGTACCGGATCCGCCGGAGCCCCAGCTTCCATAAAGCATAGCTGGCACACAACTCCATGGTGGTCAGGAGTTGGCCATGCATCACTTTAAGAGCCAGAAGACGCATTACTTAGTGCTCTTGGGGAGGGAGGTCCGCACCTTGGATGCCCTGGACAGAAAGTGCTATCAGGGCTTGATGCTCATTGGCCGGATCCAGATACACCAGCTGTACATGGGCATGTACCTGAGAGACCTGGCGAAGGAACTTACTGGTTTCTCAGCTGACCTCTCCAAGGAACTTCTCCAGTGGTTCCAGATCCTGGCCTCAGGTGTCAGAGAGTGTTCCAAATTCATGATTCGGGCAGTCTATGATAGCTTCGAGTTGGCGGCTAGAGTAGCTGCCGCAGGTATCAGTGCCTGACGCCAGGCTTGGCTAATGTCCTCTGACCAGGAGCAATGAGTTCAGGACAAACTGGTCAATGTCCCTTGTCAGAGCAAGAATCTCTTTTGGCAAACTCATGACGGATAAGACTGTGGAGTTGGCGTCAGAGTTCTTTACGTGGACCAGGCTCTTCAAGAAGACCACTGACTCTTTCCGATGGAAGTCTTCAGATAAAAAGCCCTTCTACCCGAAGAAGAGGAAGGCTTATGGAAACTACCCTCAGTACCAGGCCTTCCCAACTCCCCAACAGGGGCAGCAGGCCAAGGGACAAGGGCATGGTCCTCGTAAGCTTAAGGCTCCCAAACCCCAGTCACCAGCTCCGGCCCATCCTGACAAGAGTTTTTGATTCCTTGGTCATAGCCTCTCTTCTCCTAGGTGGCCCAGGCCAGCATCCCACAGGAGGACATCTTGTTCTCTATGCCTACCAGTGGCCATCCATCACAACCGACTCCTGGGCACTGCAGGTGGGTTACCTCCTCCACCTGACACAGGCAACCCCTTCAGTTCTTTCTGGGACAGCCCCCCAGGACTCCCCGCCACCAGACCAAGGCGATGGAACTGGTGCCCGCACACCTCGAGGGCAAGGGGTTCTCTTCCGGTACGTCCTCGAATCCAAGAGGACCGGTGGGCTAAACAGGTTCCTGGTGAAGAAGTTCAAAATGCTGTTCCTTTGAACACTGATACCATACCTCCAGCCGGGAAACTGGCTATGCTCCTTGGACCTAAAGGACGCGTACACACATATCCTCATCCATCCCAACCACAGGAAATACCTCAGATTTGTGGTGGGAGGCGGCCACTATCAGTACAGGATGCTACCCTTCGGGCTGGTCTCCGCCCCTAGAGTGTTCACCAAGTGCCTAACGGTGGTCACGGCCTACCTTCAGCTCCAAGGAGTCTTTGGCTTTCCCTACCTGGACGACTGGCTCATAAGCGGCCGCACGGCTGCAGAGGTGCATCATGCAACAGTGCGCACCACCCTCATCCTGTAGCACTTAGGATTCATAATAAACCACCAATAGTCCCATCTCCTCCCGACACAGTGCCTGGAGTTCATAGGGGCAAGACTGGACACTTTCAGCCCAAGATCTTCTTCCCTTGGGACAGGGCCGATCGCCTCAGGTTGTTGGCCACTGGCGTACAGCACTGACACTCTGTGTCCACTCGCCTTCTCCTCTGCCTGCTGGGTCTCATGGTGTCCACAGTCGATGTCACCCCTGATGCCTGCCTTCACATGAGGGCGGCTCAAAGGGGCCTTACCTCCCAGTGGACCCAAGCCACAGGCCATGTGCAGGACAGGGTGGTGGTGACCCTCCAATTGGCTGACTCCCTCGCTTGGTGGCAAGCCACCCAGCACCTGGCCAGGATGCCCTTCCAAGCCCTCGCCCCACAGAAGGTTCTAACCACGGATGCCTCCTCCTTAGGGTGGGGAGCCCACTGATGGCCTCTGCATTCAGGGCAGTTGGTCGCAGAAGGACAGTCTTCAGCAGATGAATCTCTTGGTGCTTCGAGCCATAATCTCCAGGAACAAGCAGGAATGAGTCTTCACATATGGGTACGTCGGTACCGACGGAGTCTGCGCGGGAACGCTTCCCAGCTTCCAATCAGAAAGTTTTTGGAAGCATCCCACCACGCCTGCGTGCTGCCTTCCTGCCTTTCCCAACTGTCTCTCCTCAGTTTTCGTTTTTCCGCGGAGCCGGCAGGACGTCCTCCTGTCACCGCAGAAAATTCTTCTTTTAATTCTTAGTTTTCTTGTGGTCGCAGCTGTCTTCCCCGACGCCACCGGTACCGCCGGTGTTTCTTTTTTTCTTTCTTGTAAAATTTTTCCCTTTAAGGGATATATTTTTTCTTCTGAGCGTCTTAAGGTTTTTCAGGCCTTCTAGGCCTCTCCATGTCTTCCATGGAACCGCCAGCCACTTTCTCCAAGAAATGCTCAAACTGTGGCGGTACCACTTTATTCTTAGACTCCCTAAATTGGTGTCTAACTTGTTTGGGTCCTGACCTTTTTCCTCTGGAGCCCTCGGGCAGCAGTATTGTGAGAAGAGGTTTTCAACATCGTTTCCCTCGATATGAGGTTCCCTTCCAACTTCAGGGCACCGACCAGTTCTTCTTCTACACAGGATCAGGTAACCCACAAACAGTCTGTTAAGACTAGCCAACCCTCGAGTGGTAGGTCTCATGCACAGCATGTAGACGGCTCCGGCCTTGCCCTCGAGGGCCCATTGGCTTCAAAACCCCGGCGGGAGTCTCCGGCCTCCAAAGCCTATGCGGGGTTTCAGGTTGTTCCTGGGGTTCACCCCTCACAGAACATACCTGAGCCATGCCCGGTGGTGGCATCCGCTTCGAGTGGTACCAATACCCCGGCATCGGCACTGGTGTTGGACGAAACACTCCTCACCAGGGATCGTCTGGCGTCCTCGGTACCTACAGGACCGGTGGATATGTTCCAGACTGACTTTCCAGTATCGGTACCGGCACCGATACTACCACCGATGTCGGTACCCTCCAGACGTACATCGATAGACTCGCTTCCTTCGATGCCGAGTCTGGAATCGATCTCTAGTCTGGAAGACTGGGTACCGACACGTCTTGGTACCGACACCTATCGGTACCAGACGCTCGGTACCGAGGGTTACTGCCGAAGGCTTTTGGTTACCTCGGTACCGATTGGGCTGTCACCGCTTGCTGCTCCGATGTCGGTGTCGGCCTCGGTTCCGACAACGGTATCGGTACCGGTATCCACAGTAACATCGTGGCCAGCTCCTTCCATGCTTCTTGCAACAGCATCGCTCCCTTCTATACCAAGTTTGGAGACGATACCTGGCATGGACGATGGGGTACTGACTGTCGCTGGTCCTGACCTCCAGTACCAGCGTTCATCCGTTAAGGATCCCATACTGCACCGTGCAGGATCTTTTATTCCTATATACTCAGATAGATCCTTCGGTGCCCAGGCTAGTTCTTCAGATCTAACCTGTCCAAGGGAGGTTCTCTTTGGAGATCCTTCTTTTCAGAGTTTCCTCCTGGATATGGCAAGATCACTTGCCATTCCTATCCCTGGACATGATCCTACACAAGGCTCTGTTTCTACCGAAGCAGAGGAAAACATAATGCTTCCTTTGCATCATTCATTGCAGGATCTTCTTCTAGGAATGTGGGAAGCACCTTTAAGGGTACCCCCACCTTCCAGAGCAACTGATCTCCTATATCAGGTGCCCCCCTCTCCAGGGTTTCAAAAGACTCAACTTCCTCATCATTCCATTGTAGTGGAATCAGCAATGAGGCAGGTGAAGAGTAAGAAAAAGCACTCTTCTTATCCGCCAGGTCGTGAGTCTAAGACACTAGATGCCTTTGGACGTCAAACCTTCCAGACATCCATGCTTTCCGCAAGAATTCTCTCATATATTTTTTATGAGTCTATCTCTTGAGGAGGTCACAAAAAAATTACATCTTTTGACTCCTTTTCTTTCAGAGCCCAAGAGTGCAGACTATTCCTCACTGCTTAGTCATTTTCAAAATATTTCTTGGTTTCTTACTCGTGCTTCCCTAGACTCATTTGAGTCTGTTAGCAGGACTTCTGCTATAGCTATAGGGGCACGACATAGAGCCTGGCTCCAAGCTTCAGACTTAGACAAATGGGCACAACAAAGACTGGGTAATACTCCTTGCACTGGAGAAAATCTCTTCAATAAGGAGTCTTTATGTCAGGTTACTCAGTGGTCCACTAACTTACCTGTTTCTAAGGGCTGTTCTACGCCGCCTTCTTCCCCAGTAGGTAGGAAATGTCCTACCAAACTTTCTTCCCCTAGGGGGAGAAGGTTTTATCCATCTTCTGCCCATCATACAGATTTTCCCAAACAGGAGAAACATCGCCCTGGTCTGAAGAATCCAAACTCTCACCAGGCTCAGCAAACCCAGCAACCGCAGGATTTCTGATTAATCATCATCATATTTCTTATGCCTCTTGGGGTTTAGAACCTGCAGTTTGCTTCTTCTCAGTAGAAGCCTCCCACTGCTTTCATTCTAAACTCTAGGCATGGATCTCTTTTCACAAGACATCCACTTTTTTTCTCTGTTATTTATTTATTTATAGTCTTTTATACCGCGCTATTCAGCATCAGCGCGGTTTACAATAAACAATGAACACACACATTTCCAATAGTACTTTGTGTTTACATGTGAACAGGAAATTCAACTTGGCTAACAGGGGGAACTATATACAATAACAATATATACAATTTACAGACTAGTCATGTGCTCGTATGGTTTCAGACAGTGGAGATTTGGGTGGTTTCAGCAATTGGTACTGAGCTTCTATTGGTTTCCGGGTAGTGTAGGAGGAAGAGGTAGTGTTTCACGGCCTTCCTGAATTGGAATATGTCTGGGATTGTGCGGATGTTGTGAGGGAGGTTATTCCAGATCATTGGTGCATAAAATTTGTAGGCCCTGCTGGATGTTGACTTGGTGCATTGAGTTATTGATCTTGGGACTATCAAGGTGTTTTGTGCTACTGACCTTCTGTCCCTATTGTGGGGTGTCATCTGGATTAGCTCTGTTAGTGATGTTGACGAGAGACCTTTGGTGGCTTTGAAGGTGAGTCTTGAATGTAATTCTACCTTGTATCGGGAGCCAGTGGAGTTGTTTCATAATGGGTGAGACATGGTCTTTCCTGGATGCTCCGTGTAGTACTCTTGCTGCGGTGTTCATTGCCATTTGCAGTGGGTTTAGAGTGGTTTGGGGGAGTCCTTGCAGTATTGCATTCGCATAATCGAAATGCGGGATGATTAGTGCCTGATAGATAGTCCTGAAATCATCTGGTTCCAGCAGAGATCGCAGGTATCTAAGGGATCTAATTTTATGATATACTGCCCTTACCGTGTTACTTATATGTGCCTGCATATTTAGGTTCTGGTCTAGTGTGACGCCGAGGTACCTGATCGCGGATTTGATCTGGAGGTCTGCGTTCTTCACTTTTAGTACTGCCAGCGCAGTGAAGTTACGGTTCCTTGTAATGAACATCACCTCCGTCTTCTTGTGTTGAATCCAGAGGTTTTGGGATTGTAGCCAATTGGATATTTCATTTATGCAGCATGTTATTGGTGAGAGGTCGGGGTTTTCTGTTGCAAAAGGCGTGTATAATAGCACATCATCTGCGTATATCATGCAGTTAACGTTGAAAGACCGGATCAGGTTGCAGATAGGTTGCATGTATATATTGAACAGCAAGGCGGAGAGGGAGGATCCTTGTGGGACACCTTGGCTTTGGTGGAATGGATCTGATGATGTGTCTCTGGATCGTACCTGCTGCCATCTGTCCGAGAGGTAGGACCTGCACCACTCGAGTGCTTTACCGGAGATTCCTTTTTCTTTGAGGCGTTCTAGGAGGCGCTCATGGCTCACGGAATCAAACGCTGCCGCGATGTCAAGGAAGACAAGGACAAAGCCTTGGCGGGTATTGTTGATGCCTGATATTATGCTGCTGAAGAGTGTGGTGAGAAGAGTTTCAACCCCGTGGGCTTCTCTAAATCCGTGTTGGCATGGATCCAGTGGTGCATTGGAATCAATGTGATCTTGTATTTGTCTCTGAACCTCCTTTTCCATTATTTTTGCTAGCATTGGTATGCTTGCTATGGGTCTGTAGGATTCCGGTTTCTGTTGGTCGAGTTTGTTGTTTTTTAGTAGAGTTCTTATTGAAGTGTGTTTGAGGGTGCGTGGGAAAGCACCCGTTGAGAACGATTGTTCAATGAGTCTGGATATGATGGGACTGAGGTCAGTCCGTAGTTCTTTGATCCAGAAAGCCGGGCATGGATCAGATTGTGCTGTAGTCGTGTCGATGGCTGCTATGGTGTCTTCGATGCATTGTTTGGATGGAGTCGTGAAGGTAGTGAGTGGTGTTTGATTGTAAGGCTGAAGGATAGTGCTGGACTCAGGGTTGTTGTTTATCTGACAGAGTTTGGTTTGTAGATAGTCCGCATATGTTTGAGGATGGATTCCGTTTGCTTGTTCTGATGCGGGTTCTGTTGTAAGTCGCTTAACGAGGGCAAACAGGTCACGAGGTTTGTTGAGGGATCTCTTTAAAGTGTCAGCGTGGTAACGTCTCATGGCTTCAGTCACTGCGGTACGGTGCGCTGTGAGTTGTAAGTTGTATGCATTTTGGTCTACTTCTGAGCGTGAGCGGCGCCAGCGTCTCTCAAGTTTTCTTAGTGACGCGAGTGAGGCTTTCAACTCAGTAGAGTACCAGGCTGCTGTGTGTCGTTTCCCTTGAGGTTTGTTATTTGATGGGCGAACAGCTATTGAGCTGAGTATCTCATTCCAGTCAGAGACTAGTTCGTCTGGGTTGTGTGCTGGTGAGGTTATTAGTGGGATTGCTGATTTCAGGATTAGTTCTTTGTTGAATGGTTGGAATCTTCTCGGCGGATTGCTGGACTGACCGACTGCTGTGCTTTCTTCCTTTTGGCCATGGCTTGGCTGAGGAATTTGGAATAGGATTAATGAGTGATCTGACCATGGGACTGCGGTGATTGATAGTTCAGGGATGGTTGGTCCTCTGATGGTTGCGTCTGTTGTGAATATTAGATCTAGCATGCCTCCTTTTATATGGGTAGGTTCCTTGATTAATTGGCTATATCCTAGATCCTTCAGGGCTTCGAGAAACGCCTTTGAGTGAGAGCCTTGCAGGGAGGGGAGGTTGAAATCTCCTAGTACGCAGCTTGTTGTATTCGGGCTCTGGGAGTTTGCGGCCATGTCGATTATCATTGCTAGTGCATCTGGATTGGATGATGGAGCTCTGTAAAGTAGATTGATGGAGGAACACTTATTCTCTATCGAGATTGTGTCTAGGAGCTGCGAGCTGGTTGCATCTTTTATGTTGAATTGAAGGTCAGATCTGGTGATGGCAAGGACGCCGCCTCCTCTTTTGCCAGATCTGTGACATGTATGGACAGAGAAGTTAGCGGGCAGGAGCTGGTTGAGTAGCACGTTGTCATCACAGGAAAGCCATGTCTCGGTGATCAGTAGTAGGTCAAGGTTGTGTAGTGATATATCTGAGATGACCGGCCATTTTTTACGTACAGATCAGGCATTTACAAGGGCGCATTTCATGAGTCGAGGGAGGGGGTTTTCTCCCTGTTTCTTCTTCTTGCTGTGCTGTAATGATACCTGCAGGAGGTGGTGGTGGTGAGTTTGAGTGGTTTCTCGTGATTCATAGAAGGGGGCATCTGGCCACCTCCTTCTATAACTGTGGATAGTTGGTATGTGATTGTTGTTAGTATATAGGCCAGTGACATTGCTTAAGCCTGTAGCAAGGAGGTAGAGGGCAATTGAGATGATGCAGTATAGGGCCATTTTGTGTGCTTTGTTGCGGTGTGGATCTGGGCTGGGATGTTGGTTGATGGTGGTGGGTCGGGTATGCTGCCTGGTAGTGATAGTCTTGCTCTAGCTTTGGTCCAGTTATACGAGCTCTTAGGATGTTCATGCCTATATGTCACAGGTTTCTCCTCTTCTTCCTGCCAGGAAAAGAGGTTTAACAACTATCAAACGATAGCTTTTCTGTACCAGCATGAATTTTTCCTTTCTACAGACTTACCACATTGTAAGTCTCCATTCAGCTCTGTCTTCTCTACCCTCTTACCAAGCATTTCCGCTGTAAGAGTGATACTACTACACAGGAGGGCTGCTTCTTCAGCCCCTCTAGTTTTGTCACTATTCCAGTGTGGAGTTTTTCCTCTCCGAGTTAACTCCCTTCTTCACTTTTGCTTTAGGGCAGCTTATCAGACAGGTCCAGAGCTTTCTTACTCCTGCTCTGTCTGTTCTTTCTGTTTTTAAACAGAAAGATTCTTCTGCTGTCTTACTAGCAACTGCCCATGCAGGAGCTCTAGTGATTGGACCACTGGTTCTTTTCCACAAGCATCCAGGGTTGTCCTCCATGGACATTCTTTCTGGCCTTAGTAGTGACTCCAAGACAGTGGATTCATCTGTCTTGGAAAATCTAATCACTACAGGTTTCTTGAATTGTCTTCTATTCTTGCCATCTCCAATTCCCTTGGGTTTGGCAGCATAGTTGACGTAGGTACTGGCTTTTCCAACAGCCAGTTCTATCCCCTAATTCTCCTGCATCATGCTCTCTGCAACTCTACAGAGAAGCTTTCCACTATGGGCCCTTGCTAGAGAGCATTAGGATTTTCTCTATCAGCTGTCTTAGATGGTTGGAAAAGGCTCCCTCAGTCATGCCCTCATGACTGGAAGGGTTCTTCCTACCCTTCTATCTCCTTTTTAGAACAAAGGACATGGGCCTTCTCTTACGTGAAAGATTAAAGAGTTGTTCAATTCCCTGGTTTGGTCCTCTGGATTCCCACCGGGAATATGCTCTTTTTTTTCCCTGCAGCTCATCCTCATGGTATCCTAATCCTTCATGGACAGCGCATATTCAGCTAAAGAACGCATGATACCCTTTTTGCCCCTCAAGTAGGTCAACATGGTATCTCATTCCTATGCGTCTTCTGTCCATTTACCATGCTAGAGTTCTGGAAGACTCGAGACTTGCTGCCTGTAGACTGATATTATCCTCTGCTCTTCACGTAACTATCCTGGTTATTTCACTGACTAGCATTCTTGCAGCAATCTAGTCTGTTCCTTGTCAGGGAGATTTTTCCCCTGACTCCCTCCATCATAACCAGGAGGAATAGATTCTCTATATATCTTCTCAAGTAGGTTCCACCTTCTTGTTATTAGATGAATCTTTCCTCTCCACATATCCTATGTGAATATACAAGGGGGTACCCCCAAAAAACAGGAATAACATTGCCATGGGCTGAGCTTGTGTAGTATGCACTTCTGCCGCTAGGCGCGTATAGTGCAACTCATTGTCAGTTCAGTGCCGCCTGTGTTGTCGACCTGGCTTTTTCTGTTCATCTGCAGTGATTGTTTTTGCTAGCGCTGTTTTGTTCTTGTTTCTTTTTTTATGATGACAAGTTTAAGTGAACAACGTGCAGCTGTGAAATTTTGTTTTCTACTCAATAAAAATGCTGCTGAAACTGTTTTAATGTTGAAAACAGCTTATCAAGATGACGCAATGGGAAAAAGTCAAGTGTACCAGTGGTTTGCTCGGTTTAAAAATGGCGACATGTCGATTGATGACAAACCTCGTTCTGGGCGTCCATCAACTGCCCGAATCGACGAAAATATTGAAAATATTAGAGAGCTTGTGCTCACAGACCGTCGACAGACAGTTGATCAACTGTCAGAGATTAGTGGGTTATCTTGGAGCTCGGTTCAGCGAATTTTAACGGAAGATTTGGGAATGAAAAGGGTTGCTGCCAAGTTTGTTCCTCGGGTTCTGAATGACAATCAAAAGGAACATCGAGTTGAAACATGTCGTGTTTTGAAACAACAGCTTGAAACTGATCCAGATTTTCTGTCAAAGGTCATTACAGGTGATGAGTCATGGTGCTATGGTTACGACCCAGAAACAAAGCAACAGTCAAGCCAATGGAAGACGTCATCGTCACCCCGTCCAAAAAAATGTCGTCAAGTCAAATCAAACATCAAAACAATGCTGATTTGCTTTTTTGATGCCAAGGGGGTAGTTCATTCAGAGTTTGTTCACCCAGGTCAGACCGTCAATCAAACCTTTTATTTGGAAGTTTTAAGAAGATTGCGCAACAGTGTTTGTCAAAAAAGACCCAATTTGTGGCAGACAGGAGACTGGTTCTTCCACCACGACAACGCACCTGCACACACAGCCATCTCTGTTAGACAGTTTTTGGCTACAAATGGCATGGTTCCGCTGCCCCACGCACCTTACTCGCCTGACCTGGCTCCGTGCGACTTTTTCTTATTTCCACGCATGAAAAGGGGCATGAAAGGACACTGATTTGACAACATTGAAGAAGTCAAGAAAAAAAAGAGGGAGGAGTTGTCAGCCGTTTCTAAAGATGACTACAAAAAATGTTTCGAACAGTGGAGGCACCGGTGGGACAAATGTATCAGTTGTAATGGAGAGTATTTTGAAGGGGATAAGGTTGTTTTGTAAAGAATTTGAAATAAATAGCTTTTAAAAATAATTCCTGGGTTTTTTGGGTATCCCCTCGTACTCTATAGGCATATCTCTGTCTGCTTAACTGCAGACACCTATATATAGGCCTATATTTTCATATCTATATATATATCTGTATACATCTCTATAGATATATATATCTGTCATTTGTGTGTATATATATTATGCCCTTCTATATCTCACTATAGATATATTCTTATATGTCTATCTATATATCTATATGTATATATATACATATATATGTGTGTCTGTCGAGATATTTTATTATAGTTAAATATGTATTCACATACTTATCTATCTGACTGTCTATGCTCATATAGCTATACATATCTCTATATGATTCTGTCAATTGGGCTTTACCCATACCATGCTGTCCAGCATGTTTGGGGTTCTACACACACAACCACTTCCCGTGGTAGTTAACAACTTCTATCATAACCTTAAGGTTTAGGTACCCCTGAAGCTCTCCATCTCCAGTATCTTTCCTAGCTACACCAGTTAGGAAAGACATTGCGGATCTTCAGTTAATCAGCGGATCTAATGTCTCAGACATCTGTCCTTCTTTTTGGGATGCAGGGGGTTTCCCATACCCCTTCTTCCCACAAGGACTAGGCCGGTTTGTCCAAATCGGTCAGCCTTTCCTCTTTTTGCTCCTAAGAGTGAGCCACTCTGCAGCCAAAAGAGTCTAGGCTTTTTTCATAAAGCCTTCCGCTGAAGGCCTACTGTTTTTGTACTACCCCCAGTTGATCTCTGGGGTTACCTCTCACCTTTCAGGATTCTGACCTCCACTGTTTTTTCTAACAGGTTTATTACCTCCACTTCAAAGTGGGGTCCTCCTTGAGGTTCCTCTACTGGATCCCCAGTAGATCTCATGAACCTCCATACTTTTCTGCAATCCTGTTAGGGGAGGTCCATATTGCAATATTTCCTTTTCAATATATTGATGATAATTATCATCCACACAAGGACGCCTTGCCTGCAGTCCTATGCTAGGTTGGCTGTCTCTTACAGCACCTTTCTGATCTCCAGGAACAAGCAGGAATAAGTCCTCACATATGGGTACGTCGGAACCGACGGAGCCTGCGCGGGAAAGCTCCCCAGCTTCCTAGAATGGAAGCTTTTGGGACCTCCCACTGCACATGCGCGCTGCCTTCCCGCCTTCCTGAACAGCTCTCCTCAGTTTCTCTTTTTCCGCGGAGCCAGCAGGTCGTGTATCCTGTCACCGCTGAAGAAATTGTAGTTTTTTGTTTTGTTTCTTTAGACCGCGTACCTGCCTTCCCATACTGATACCGGTATCGCCGGTCTTCCTTTTTCTTTCTTGAAAAATTATTTTCTTTTTCTTTTATTATTTTTCAGCACTTGGTCACTTCAGTTAGGCCTTCAGGCCTACTTGAATTCTCCACATGGAGAAGCCAGCCCCTGGATTTAAGAAGTGTACCAAGTGTACTGCTGTAATATCAGTCACAGACACCCATGAATGGTGTCTTAAATGTTTGGGGCCTGACCACTCCATTCCGGACTGCCCTTCCTGCTCCCAAATGTCTAAGCGTGGGCTGCAGAACCGGGCCAACAAATTCCATGTGCTGTTTGCTTCAGAGAATCCAACATCACAGTCATCCAGGTCATCATCTCCGGATGGATCTCAGGTAACCAAACCTTCTGTGGGCAAGTCCTCAAAGGGCAAATCTCCTTCAAAGCATCGAGAGGCTCTTAGTTTTGAGGACACTGCCCCAGCCAAACAGCCCCGGCGGGAAGCTCTGCCTTCCAAAACGCCAATTCAGGGGCTACAGGTTGACATCGATGGCACGGCCTCGACAGATCACCTGTTGGACTGCTCTGGGGTACCGGCCCATACCGGTACCGACATCCAGGCAGCCGTGGCGTCTATGGGCAATACTGTCCAATCCATGCAGCAGGCCGTCATGGCTTTCATTAAAGCTGCAACGCCATCGGTACCGCTTTCAGCGGTTCCGGGCCCGGTTCCGGTATCGTCCGCCATGCCGGAACCCAGGCCTTCCTCTTCTAAACGCAAATCGGTACCGTATGGGCTTTCGCTCCATACCGCTTCCATACCCGGTACGCCCGATGTCGATACCGATCGGTATGCGTATCGTGCGTTGGAGGAAACTAGAGAATACACCGATTCCTCTGAGGATTTTGGCTCCTCTGATGAGTCTGCAGAGCTCTCCCTTGACCTTCCTGAGGAACCTTCTTCTCCAAAAAGGAGAATGTCTCCTCCAGAGGATTTGTCCTTTCAGGACTTTATTTTAGAAATGGCTAAAGGCCTTTCTATCACTACCTCCTCTGAAAGGGAACCAAGGTCAAAAAGGTTGGATATTTTAGGATACTCTAAGTCTCCTAAAGAAGCAGTTACCCTGCCTATCCATGAAATCCTTCAGGAACAATTGATGGATTTCTGGGAGAACCCTTTAACTCTGTCTCCTTATTCCCGTAGGTTGGACACCATGTATCGGGTCCCTCCTTCTCCTGGTTTTCAGAAAACTCAATTGCCTCACCACTCCATTGTGGTAAAGTCTGCAATGAAAAAGATCAAGAGTACTAAAAGGCACTCTTCCACACCTCCAGGAAGGGAATGTAAGACACTGGACTCTTTTGGTAGGAAAATCTTCCAGGCTAGTATGCTTATAGCCAGGATTAATTCCTACAGCCTCTATATGGGCATGTTCCTAGGGGAACTTGCCAAGAAAGTGCGGCATTTTGCCCCCTTTATCCCTGAGGATAAACAGGAGGACTTCCTTTCTGTAGTGAAACAACTTTCAGATGTTTCTAAGTTCTCCAACAGAGCTGCCTTTGATTCCTTCGAGGGAGCCAGCAGAGCTTCTGGCATTGCTATTGCAGCCAGACGTCTGGCTTGGCTCCAGGCTTCTGATCTGGAACCCTGGGTTCTAGATGGCTTACGGAATCTGCCCTGTACAGGTGAGAACTTATTCGGTGCAGAGTGGCAAGTTAAAGCCACTCAAATGGACGCTGAAAATGCCACCTTAGAGAGACTTTCTAAGTCCACTTCTACTCCCACTAAGAAGAAGTCTTTCAAGGGGCCTTATTATAAGAAGGCCAGATATGCTTCCAATACTGGCCAGCAATCTTCTCAACCTCGTTTTGCGGCTAAACGTCAGCAAACGAAACAAGCAAGAGCAAAGCCTGCAGCAGCTACTGCAGCTCAACAGGCTCCACCCCCTCAGGGGTTTTGACTTGCCCCTAGAGAACTTGCCATTCCTGGTTCTGGACCAACCAGAACCTCTCACCATACCTGGAAGGTTAGCTCACTTTGCTCCCAGATGGGAACAAATCACAACAGAGCAATGGACCCTCTCTATCATCCGAGAGGGTTACAAACTTCATTTCTCCAACCTTCCTCCTCATCACATGGTGAGACCCTTCAATTCTCCATCTCCTCTCCTAGCCCTGTTGGATCGGGAGATCTCTTCTCTGCTTGCCCAAGGGGCCATAGAAGAGGTTCCTCTTCATCAACAAGGGTCAGGTTTCTACTCCCCCTATTTTCTCATTCCAAAGAAGACAGGGGGATTCAGACCAATCCTAGATCTGAGAGAATGGAACAAATTTCTGTACAAGGAGAAATTCAAAATGCTCTCTTTGGGCATTCTCCTTCCATACCTTCAGAGTCAGGACTGGCTTTGTTCTCTAGACCTGCAGGATGCGTATACACATCTACTCATCCATCCATCCCACAGAAAATATCTTCGCTTTCTGTTCAGGGGAAGTCATTACCAATACAGAGTACTTCCCTTCGGTCTCGCCTCTGCCCCAAGAGTCTTTACCAAATGCATGGCAGTCGTAGCCGCATTTCTCAGAAGCATGGGGATTTTCGTATTCCCATATCTGGACGACTGGCTCATTCGAGCTCCAACTCAGTCGCAGGCCCAGATTTCCCTAGACCGCACAAGGAGCCTTCTGCAGTATCTGGGACTGGTGGTAAACCTTCCCAAGTCTCAACTCAGCCCTACTCAGTCTCTAGAATTCATAGGGGCCCGGTTGGACACCACCACTGCAAGAGCCTACCTTCCACTGGTTCGGGGTCAGCGTCTGCTGAGCTTGGCCTCCCAAGCCCAGTCCAGTACTCACTTGACAGCCAGGGAAATACTACGCCTCCTGGGCCATATGGCCTCCACAGTACATGTGGTGCCCTATGCTCGTCTTCATATGAGAGCAGCTCAATGGACCCTGGCCACCCAGTGGACTCAGGCGTCGGGAGCACTCTCAGACCAAATACAAACCTCAAACCGTCTGTCTTGGTCCCTCCATTGGTGGATATCCACCAAGAATCTGTTGTTGGGGGCTCCCTTTCAGCCCTTGCTACCCCAAGCAACCCTCACAACAGATGCCTCCCAATTGGGGTGGGGAGCCCATCTGCTAACTCTCTCCACTCAGGGCACTTGGTCTCCACAGGAGGCCACCCTTCATATCAACCTCCTGGAACTGCGAGCAATTTACCTTGCCCTCAAGGTCTTCTATACCCTCCTTGCCAACCTGACTGTCCTGGTTCAGACAGACAATCAGGTGGCCATGTTTTACATAAACAAACAAGGAGGGACGGGCTCTCTGTCGCTTTGCAACGAAGCTCTCAGATTATGGGCCTTCGCCAGAGAGCACCAAATTCATCTGCTAGCAGTGTATCTTCCAGGAGTTCAAAACTCTTGAGCAGACAGGCTCAGTCGAGTTCTGCTGCCACACGAGTGGTCCCTACACGTGGACCAGATAAGCAGAATCTTTCAGGAATGGGGGACCCCGGACATAGACCTCTTTGCAAGTCCGTGGAATGCCAAACTTCCCCGGTTCTGTTCCAGAACTCCGTGTCAGGAAGCTCAGGCCACGGACGCCTTTCTCCTCCATTGGGGTCAGGCGTTCCTATATGCCTTTCCACCCATTCCGCTGATTCCCAAGACTCTGTTCAAACTCCAGAGAGATCACGGCTCTATGATCCTCATAGCTCCACGCTGGCCACGCCAATTGTGGTTCCCTCTGCTTCTACAGCTCTCCCAGGGATCCTCCCTGGACTTAGGAGCTGCACCAGACCTTCTGTCTCAGGAGGAGGGGACTTTGTGGCACCCAAACCCCAAATCCCTACATCTCCGAGCTTGGTTACTGAAGGCTTAAGTCTTCAAGACTTTAATCTTTCTCAACCTGTGAAAGATATCCTTCATGCCTCTAGGAAACCTTCCACGAGGCGGTCTTATGCTTTCAAATGGAAACGTTTTTCCATTTGGTGTGCTCAGCAGGGCCTTGACCCTCTGGCACTTCCTTTGAATTCCCTCTTAGACTATCTCCTGCATCTTTCTAATGCAGGCCTTAAGACGAATTCTGTAAGAGTCCATTTAAGTGCTATTTCAGCATCCCTGAAACCTATAAATGGACAACCTATCTCCTCTCATCCTCTTGTTGCAAGATTCATGAGAGGCCTGACCCTCACTAAACCTCCCATCAGACCCCCCCCGGTCGCATGGGATTTGAATCTAGTGCTTGGTCAGCTTATGAAGCCACCCTTTGAGCCGTTATTTTCTACCTCCTTGAAATTTCTTTCCTGGAAGGTACTATTCCTAATTGCAGTCACTTCCGCTCGCCGCATCAGCGAACTGCAGGCTCTAGTGGCTAATCCACCTTATACAAGATTTCATCATGACAAGGTGGTCCTTAGGACGAATCCCCACTTTATGCCCAAAGTGGTCTCGCCTTTTCATCTTAATCAAGAGGTATATCTACCTGTCTTTTTTCCGGCTCCTCATGCATCCAGTGCAGAGAGGAACCTTCATACTCTGGATTGTAAAAGAGCTCTAGCCTTTTACCTTAATAGGACTCAGCCACATCGAAAGTCTTCTCAACTTTTCGTGGCTTTTGATCCTTCACATTTGGGACTTCCAGTCTCCAAGCGTACACTTTCCAATTGGATTGCTCAGTGTATTTCCTTTGCTTACCAGAGTAAAAACATTTCTCTGGAAGGCCATGTCACAGCTCACAATGTGAGAGCCATGGCAACTTCTATGGCTCATCTGCACTCTGTTTCCATTGATCAGATCTGTCGAGCCGCTACCTGGGCCTCGGTTCATACCTTTACAGCCCATTACTGTTTGGACAAGGACTCCCGCCGGGATGCCTTGTTTGGCCAGGCTGTCCTCAAACACCTGTTCCATTCTTAGACAACTCCTGCCCACCTTCCCAGGATGGATGCCTGAGATCCATACGAAGATGGCGAACCCTTGGAGGGGGATCTCCCAGGCATCTCAGCTAGGGAGTCCCCATATGTGAGGACTTATTCCTGCTTGTTCCTGGAGATAGCACAGTTACTTACCTGTAACAGGTGATCTCTGGGAACAGCAGGAATTAGTCCTCACAACCCACCCACCTCCCCTAGGAGTTGTATCTTCTATCTATCTGTCTTCCTGTCCTCTCTCTATTGTCTCAGCTATAAACTCGAAACTGAGGAGAGCTGTTCAGGAAGGCGGGAAGGCAGCGCGCATGTGCAGTGGGAGGTCCCAAAAGCTTCCATTCTAGGAAGCTGGGGAGCTTTCCCGCGCAGGCTCCGTCGGTTCCGACGTACCCATATGTGAGGACTAATTCCTGCTGTTCCCAGAGATCACCTGTTACAGGTAAGTAACTGTGCTTTCTCAACTCCTACCCTCCATCTTGAGGATGCCTGGCGATATGAGGTGTAGCATGTTCCAGTCTATAACATGCTGGGACTCCAGGCATCTTAGCTTGGGAGTCCCCATATGTGAAGACTCATTCCTGCTTGTTCCTGGAGATAGCACAGTTACTTACCTGTAACAGGTGATCTCTGGGAACAGCAGGAATAAGTCTTCACAACCCCCCCCCCCCACCTCCCCAGGAGTTGTATTTTCTCTATCTCTCTCTTTCCCTTCTCTCTCTCTCTCTCTCTTTGTCTCAGCTTTAAAACGTAACTGAGGAGAGACAGTTGGGAAAGGCGGGAAGGCAGCACGCAGGCATGGTGGGATGCTTCCAAAAGCTTTCTGATTGGAAGCTGGGAAGCGTTCCCGTGCAGACTCCGTCAGTACCGACGTACCCATATGTGAAGACTTATTCCTGCTGTTCCCAGAGATCACCTGTTACAGGTAAGTAACTGTGCTTTCCTGGCCCTCCGAGCCTTCCATCACCACCTGCAATACTATTCAGCACTGGTTCAGATGGACAAACAAGTGGTGATGTTCTACGTTAACAAGCAGGGGGACACAGGATCGTACACCCTCTGCCAAGAGGCAGAAGCTTTTTGTTCGTATGCGAACCGCCATGGGATGCTCCTGCAGGCAATGTATTTGCTAGGCCAGGATAACGCCCTGACAGTCAGGCTGAACAGGGTCCTCCAGCCGCATGTGTGGTGGCTAGACCCCAGAGTGGCCTGTTGGCTCTTCCAGCTCTGGGGGACTCCACAAATGGACCTTTTCTCCAGTCCAGCCAACACTCAGTTGCCCTGCTTCTGCTCCAGGCAGCCACACCAATCCCCAGTGGCAGCGGATACCTTCTTCATCCCATGGATGAGAGGGCCTTTTCTACACCATCCTGACCCTGTTCAAGGTTCAACATGACGAAGCATCTCTGATACTAGTAGCCCCTCAGTGGCCTAGGCAACCATGGTTCCCACTGCTCCTTTGCTTATCCATGGCATCCCTGGTCCCTTGGGGAGTGCCCCAGGGCTGCTGTCGCAGAAGCAGGACTCTCTCCTACACCCCAACTTGGGGTCTCTCACATTAATGGCCTGGCAACTGAAAGGGTAGCCTTGGCCTCTTTCAGCCTTTCAGGGGGAGGTGGAGGAGGTCCTCCTGGTCTCCCATAAGACCTCCACAAGACAGGCTTAGGCCTTCAAATGGTGCAGATTCTCAGTGTGGTGCGCAGAACGACAGGTCAACCTGTTCTGATGTGTGCAGCTTGTGCTGCAATATTTGCTTCACCTGTCTCAGGTGGGACTGAAGTCCAACTCTGTCCGGGTCCACCTAAGTGCACTCGCAGTACTTCACCACTTTATTGAGGGCAAGCCCCTCTCCGTCCAACCTTTTGTGATCTGCTTTCTGCAGGGTCTCTGGCTGTCCAAGTCTCCTGTCCACCCGCCGTGGTGGAGTGGGACCTCAACGTTGTGCTGTCACAGTTCACTGGCCCACTGTTTGAGCCCTTGGCTACCTGCCACCTAAAGTACCTTTCCTGGAAGGTTGTGTTTCTGGTGGCACTCATGCCGGCTCGCAGGGTCAGCAAGCTCCAGGTGGCAGATCCGTCTTAGACGAGATTCTATAAGAAAAGGGTTGTGCTCCGTACACACCCCAAGTTTCTTCCCAATCTGCCCTTTCCACCTCAGTCAAGAGGGTGGTGCTCCTTACCTACTTTCCACTGCCTCATGCCAGCAGGGCAGAGACTGTTCTTTACTCTAGATGGTAAGAGAGCCCTGTCCTTCTACCTCCAATGTACCCAGGGCCACCGCAAAGCCTCACAGCTTTTCATCTCCTCTGACCCCAGTTGGCTGGGGGAAGTGGTGACCAAGCGGACTGTGACCACTTGGGTGGCAGACTGCATTGCCCTCGTCTATGAGCAGGCGGGGCTCTCGATGGAGCACCGGGTCACGGCGCACATCGTCAGGGCCATGGCGGCATTTGTAGCAAACCTGCTTTCTGTTCCTCTGTCAGAAATCTGCTGGGCCGCCACCTGGTCTTCTGTCCATACGTTCACAGCTCATTACTGCCTGAAGAGGGCATCCCAGAGGGACTGTGCCTTTGGTCAGACAGTACTCCGTCGTCTATTTGGGGTATAGGCAATTCCTGCCCTCTGACCCTTGTGTGTTCAGGCTTCTGCAGTGCTGTTTTTTCGCTGGACACTTGGGCCGCTCAGGAGTCTGTCTTCTCAAGGACTCATTGCTGCTGCTGCTCACAGCTCACTTTTTCCTGGTCACCCGTGACTTTTACAGGTTTTCAGTAGTCTTTAGCTAGGGACGCTCATATACGAGGACTGACTTCCTGCTTGTTTCTACAGAAAGTGTAGTTGCTCACTTGTAACAGGTGTTCTCCGGGGACAGCAGGCATCAGTCTCAACTCTCCATCCTCCCTGTGGAGTTTTATTTATTTCTCCAGGAACAAGCAGGAAGTCAGTTCTCACTTATGGGTGACGTCAGCACCAACGGAGCTGCGCGGAGCAACTCCCCAGCCTCAAAGAAAGCCTTTGGGATTGCTACCACGCATGCGTTGTCCTCTTCCCGCCCAAGGTGCCATCTTGCTCAGTCTCCCTTTTTCCATGGAGCCCTTTAGATGAACGTCCTCGTCCCTCGGAAAAAGTGTTTCTTTTTCAGCCTAATGGCCATCTCTTTTCCGGTTGCACCAGTCATCTACCCGCTCTGTCTTTTTAGAGCCTTTGGGGGACATTTTTTCTCACCTTTTTTGCTAATGGGCTTCACACCCTTTTTTTCCTCCATCCGCTGACCACGTGGGTCTTCAACCTTGTGGGGGCTGTTTTTGCCCCCATGGCCACCAGATTCAAAAAAATGTGACAGATGCTCTAAAGAACATTTTGCTTACAGACACCTATGACTGTTGCCTGTGGTGTCTTGGGGCTGATCATGATCCGGAGCTCTGTTCGCTCTGTAAGAAAATGTCCTCTAAAGCCTTGCTCAGTCATAAGCAAAAGTCTGAAGATATTTTCAGAAAGGGTGCCTCGGAGTCCCCGGTGGCGCCCTCGGTCGTCTCTCCACCGGTGGGATCCCCCACTTCGGCCCTGCGTTCTTGGCGGCACTACGACCAGGGGTCCTCTGAAGTGGAGTGACGCAAGAAGAAGAAGGCCTCAAAGTCCCCATCGGGGGCTCCTGACAAACGTGAGCGCTCCTGCACTTGGTCGCTCAGCCCCCTTCGGCGTTCCCAAGAGTCTGACAAGGAGCGGCCCCACAAGGTACCTCGCACAGAGATAGAGGCTTCTGGCAAAAGCACCCAGTCTCCTGAGGGCCGTCCCAGTGAAGACACCCTCTCCTCCTCGACGCCCGACCCGATGACTCCGGGGTCGGCGTCACAGGGCCCCACGCCCGTGTGGGAATCCCACATGCTGGCACTGGAGCGCAGCATTTCTGCGTTCATCGCTTCCCAGCAGGCTCTCGCAACCAGCTTAGCTGACTCACGCCAAGAGACTGTGGTTCCCTTGCGTGGGATGCCTAAACCCGTCCAGGAAACCCCCGAGAGCCGCGGGCCTCCTGAGGGTCCTTGACGTCTATCTCATTCGCCTTCCTGTTCCTCGGGGGCGAGATCATCCAGAACCTCTGGCTCCAAGCGGACCTCGGCAGGACAGGATGACCTGCCTGGCTCGGATTCCTTCTCCGAGTTCTCGGACTGGGAATCCGATGGGGACATCTCCCGGGAAACCCGTATACACCTGGGGCCTTCCATCAGACCCCTCTCCACCGGCGGTTCAACGGTGTTCACCGCCCAAAGAAACCTCTTTTCTGGTGTTCATTTGGGACATAGCATGGGCCCTTAACTTGGCCACCCAGCTGAGGAGGATCCTCGAGCTGAAGAGCTTGACATCCTCCAATATGAATCCCTGCCTAGGGAGTCGCTGACTGTCCCTGTCCCTCCTACCTGTCCAGACTGCTGCTCCATATGTGAGAGGCATCTGCCTCTGTCCCCATCGTGAGCAAGCGCCTCGACACTATGTATAAGGTACAGCATGGCCCTGGGTTCAGAAAGACCCAACTCCCCCACATCTCCATGGTGGTGGAGTCAGCCATGAAGAAGCAGAAGAATCGGAAGTCACACTCTTCGGTTCCCCCGGGCCAGGAGTCAAGGGCCCTGGATGCCCTAGGCCACAAAGCCTACCAGGTATCCATGCTATCTTGTCGCATTCAAGCATACCAATTATACATGGGTATGTTCTTGCGCGACCTGGCCAAAGAGCTGGGGGGTTTCTCCGCGGTCTTTGATGGCGAACCTCTTAACAGGTTCAGTACCCTGCTCATGTCTGTTGCGAATTGTTCAAAATACCTTTCCCGTGCCGTCTGCGATGGTTTAGAGTCTTCGGCCCTGGTAGCAGCTGCGGGTATCTGGGCCCGTCAGCCAGGCATGTCTCCAGTCTTCAGACTTAGAGCAGTGGGTGCAAGAGAAGCTCCTAGATGTTCCTTGCCTTGGCGAACAGCTTTTCAGCAAGCCGATGGAGGAGAAAGCCATGGAGATAGAGACGAAGTTCGTCACTCGAACCCCTGTCTCGCGCAAGACTTCCTCCCTCCCTCAGAAGAAGCATCAGGCTAAAAAGCCTTTCTTCCCGTGGCTACGTGCCATACCCAACCACCCCCAGGGGAAGTCTGGCCAGGGTCACCGCAAGCCAAAAGGGCCCAAAGCCCCAGACCCTGGCTCCGCCACAACCTGAACAGGGGTTTTGATGCCAGCCGCATAGCCTCTCATCCTTAAGTGACTCAGCAGCCGGTGGGGGGATGCCTGTCCTCTTTCGCCCCTCAGTGGGCTTCCGTCACTTTGGATGCGTGTGTCCTCCGGGTCATCCAGAATGGCTATCACCTCTGTCTGGACAGGCTACCCCTCCCTTCTCCCCAGCAGTCTCCTAGACTCCCCACGCACCAGGTTTTCCTGCAGCAGGAATTAGTCAACCTCCTCTTCCAGCGGTCAGTTGAGAAGGTGCTGCTGCACCTCCGAGGTCAGGGCTTCTATTCCCGATAATTCCTCATCCCAAAGAAGATTGGGTGGGGGGGGGGGTCTGTTGCCCATACTCGACCTCCGAAAGTTAAACGAGTTCTTGGTGCAGGAGAAGTTCAAGATGTTATCCCTTGGTGTTCTGCTGCCCTTCCTTCGGCAGGACCACTGGCTATGCTCCTTCTATCTAAATGACGTTTACGCCCAAATTCGGATTCATCCGCAGCACAGGCAGTACCTGCGCTTCAGGGTACAGGGAGAGCACTTCCAGTACAGGGTGCTCCCTTTCGGCCTTGCGTCCATCCCGTGGGTATTCACGAAATGCCTCTCCGTGGTTGCCGCCTGTCTCAGTCATCAGGGTGTACTAGTCTTCGACTGGCTCATCACGGGATCCTCGGTCGAGGAAACTCACCGGGCGGCGTCACGTGCGATTCTTCTACTTGAGAGTCTGGGCTTCTTGGTCAACTACCCCAAGTCTTACCTCTAGCCGGTGCAGGTTTTAGAGTTCATCGGGGCACATCTCAACACTCAGCTGGCAGCTGCGTTCCTGCCGGTGGATCGTGCCGATTGCCTCTGAGCCCTGGCGGCTTGGGTCCAGAGCATCCCCCCCCCCCCCGGGTCACAGCCCGAACTATGCTGCGCCTCCTGGGCCACATGGCTTCTACTATCCATGTGGTTCCTCATGCCCACCTGTACATGCAGACAGCCCAGTGGTGCCTCAGCTCCTAATGGAGTCAGTCCACCGGCCATCCAAGGGACCCCATAAGGGTCTCCCACAGCCTTCGCTTATCCCTGAATTGGTGGAAAAACCCCTGCAACCTTCTCCGGGGGGTTGCCCTTCCAGACCCCACAGCACGACCTGGTTCTAACAATGGATACCTCCCTGCTGGGGTAGAGTGCCCACTGCAGTGCACTATGCATGCAGAGGCAGTGGTCTCCAGAAGAGTCACAGCAGCAGATCAACTTTCTTGAGCTTCGGGCGATTTGGTGGGCCCTGAGGGCCTTCGAGGACCACCTCCAAGGGAGGTCGGTGTTCATACAGACAGACAACCGTGGGGTGATGTTCTACATCCTCCTCTGTTCCTTCGCCTCCCGTCGGGGGATGATCCTCAGGGTGGTCTACCTCCCGGACCAGGAGAATGTCCTAGCCGACAAACTCAACAGAATTCTCTGCCCTCACGAATCGCGGCTGGATCCGGGGGTAGCCAGTTGGCTGTTTCTTCTATGGGGGACTCCGGCGATGGACCTGTTTGCCAGCCCGCTGAACGTTCAGCTCCCCCTCTTCTGCGGGCCAGTACCGCAACCGATCAGGGAAGGCCTGGATGCATTCCTTCTGAATTGGTCCTCCAGCATGCCCTATGCGTTCCCTCCCACTCCTCTAATTGCGAGGACCCTCCTCAAGACCCAGCGGGGACCAGGTATCGCTGATCCTCGTAGCTCCCTCGTGACCTCGGCAGCCCTGGTTCCCACTCCTTCTCCGGTTATCATTGGAGCCTCCAATTTCTCTGGGCTGTTCCCTGGACCTGCTAACGCAGGAGGAGGGGTGGGTGCTGCACCGGAACCTGGCCTCCTTATCCCTTACAGCCTAGTGGCTGAACGGTTTTCTCTAGCCCCGCTGGGCCTCCTGGAGGAGGTCCAGGAGAATCTCCTCACATTGAGGAAGGCCTCGACTAGGCGAGCCTGTGCCTTCAAGTGGTGCGGTTTCTCGTTCTGGTGCTCAGGGCTCCAGGTCGATCCCTTCTGCTCCACTCGCTCGGTCCTTCAGTACCGCCTTCATCTCTTGAAGGAAGGTCTGAAGTCAAACTCCGTCAGGTTACATCTGAGCGCCATCTCGGCAAATCGCCTCCCTGTCGAGGGAAAGCCCCTTTTGGGGCAGCCATTGGTCTCCCGCTTTATGCGGGGTCTCTTACTGTCCAAGCCTGCCAATCGACCGCCCCCGGCGGAATGGAATCTGAATGTAGTGCTCATGCAGCTCATGCGTTCGCCTTTCGAGCCGATGGCAACGTGCTCGCTTTGACACCTCTCCTGGAAGAGGTGGTCTTTCTGGTGGCTCTGACCTCGGCCTGCCGAGTCAGCGAGCTCCAGGCTCACATGGCTGAAGCCCCTTATACTAGATTCTATAAAAATAGGGTGGTCCTTCGTGCCCACTCCAAATTCCTGCCGAATGTTGTCTCTGATTTCCATCTCAATAAGGCAATAGTCTTACCAACCTTCTTTTCGAGACCCCATGCCGACCATGCGTCGGCGGCTTTGCATACACTTGACTGCAAGAGGGCTCTTGCTTTGTCTGCAGCGTACCCAGCCTCATCGCAAGTCTGGCCGGCTCTTTGAGACCTATGATCCCAACTGCCTGGGGCAGGCAGTCACAAAGTGTACCTGCTCTATTTGGGTGGTGGACTGCATTGCCTTCGCCCATTCAAAGGCAGGTGTCCCTTTGGATCGGCAAGTCACTGCACACTGTGTCCGAGCTAAGGCGGTTTTGGTGGCCTCTCTGCACTAAGTGCCCCTGCGGGACATTGCTGGGTGGCAACCTGGTCTTCTGCAAACACCTTCGCTGCACAATACTGCCTGGAGAGGGAGTCCCATCGGGACAGTGCCTTCAGCCAGGCCGTACTCTGTAATCTGTTCAGGGTATAAGCAACTCCTGCCCTCCAACCCTTATTCACGGCTACCGAGGGTTTCAACCCAAGGACTCTGGTTCCTTTGGGCATCGGCTTCTGCTCACAACCTCGCGAAGGCGTTTTTTGGTTACAGGTTTGGTAGCCTGTAGCTGGGAAGTCCGATAAGTGAGGCCTGACTTTCTGTTTGTTCCTGGAGAAAGCTTAGTTACCACTACCCTCCCACCTCCCCTGATGAGTTGCTGGATTTTTAACCTTCCCTTGCCATCATGCTTGGTAGGGCTTGAGTTAAGGGACCTGACTGAGCAAGATGGCACCCTTGGGCGGGAAGAGGACCACACATGTGTGGTAGCAATCCCAAAGGCTTTCTTAAAGGGCTGGGGAATTGCTCCATGTGGGCTCCGTTGGTGCCGATGTCACCCATAAGTGAGGACTGATTCCTACTGTTCCGGGAGAACACCTGTTACAGGTGAGTAACTATGCTTTATTTAACAGGTTTTATATACCACCTCCTCCTATAATCAAAGCAATTTACAAACAACTTGAAAGACTTACATTGAACATGGTTAAGGGGAGTTGCTTTTTGTTTCATTTTTGCCTTTGAGATATATTATCCTACTGAGGCAAGATGGCTTCTTTGGGCGGGAAGGGGACCATGCATGCATGGTGCATCTCCCAAAGGCTTTCTTTGAAAGCTGGGGAGAAGCTACCATGTGGGCTCCATTGGCACCGATGTGGCCCATATGTGAGGACTGATTCCTGCTGTCCCCGGAGAACACCTGTTATAGGTGAGTAACTACGCTTTCTCAAACATCCATTCTCCCCACAAGCACCCTTCTCCATGTCTTCCATATTGTTCCTTTCATACATGCCCCTCTTTTCTTCATCTCTTCATAGCCCTTTTTCCCTCTTCCTCTCCCACCTTTTTTCTACTTGTCTGTTTCCATCTCCTTCATCTGTCCTTTCCCTCCCTCATGCTTGCCTTCCTTTTTGCTTTCACCCATTCTTTGTCTTCCTGCTTCCCTCGCTCCTTTCTCTTGCTTCTCCTTCCTCGCATCCTGCCCTCTAATTGGTTTTCACCCTTCCTCATCATTCTTTCCCCAATTTCTCTCTTCACTCTGCTAAATCACCCTTTCCTTTAGGCTCTCTGCTCCCATTTCTCCCCTTCCTTTTCCTTCCTTGATTTCTCTTCCGCTTCCTCACTCTCAACTTTTCCATTACTCGCTTCCTCTCCCTCCAGTGTGGTGTGTCCAGTTGGCAAGAACAGCTGTACTCCTTGTAGACTGCACACTGTATCAGCCGTTGGCAATGCAAACAGAGCAATCTTAGCATTGTGAGCTGCAGGGACTTGGAATATTTGCAGTGCTTTACCAAGTTTCCACTTTGAATAGAAAATTCATGGATCTGAGGTGAAGGGTACTGTGGGATACTGTAGAACCAGTTGCTTTGCTTATGCTGCCAGATACCTCACCTAGAGAGCAGTCCACCTGAATCACTGCTGTTTTCTGCTTGTCTACCCCACTGGGGATAGCATCAATATTTGGACTTTTTGATTGTCATACATGGCACCACCTATGGACTCAAAGCTGCAGAGATTGTCTTGCCTCTGACCCCTCCCCCCTTTAACTTTGTCCATGGTCTGCGGAGGAATCTCAGACTCTCTGTAGATGTGGGGCCCCTAGCTAATGCCTTAAGAGAGCCCTGTGTGCTGTAGCATCTATCTCCAGGAACAAGCAGGAATGAGTCTTCACATATGGGTACGTCGGTACCGATGGAGCCTGCGCGGGAACGCTCCCCAGCGTCCAATCAGAAAGCCTTTGGGAGCATCCCACAGCACCTGCGTGCTGCCTTCCCGCCTTTCCAACTGTCTCTCCTCAGTTGTTCTTTTTCCGCGGAGCCAGCAGGTCGTGTTCCTGTCACCGCAGAAGAATTTCCTTATTTTTTCTTTATTTCTTTTCTGTACGCGTCTGCTTTCCTCGACGCTATACCGGTACCGCCGGTTCTTATTTTTTTCTAAAAAAAAAAAAAAAAAAGAAGACTTATTTTTCTTCAGGTGTACTTCAGTTTTGGGCCTTAGGCCCAAAACCTTTTCCTTAAATATGGAAAAACCTGCCTCAGGATTCAAGAAGTGCACAAAATGTGGCGGTACTATATCCGTCACCGACACCCATGACTGGTGTCTCAAATGTTTAGGCCCTGACCATTCCATTAAAGATTGTGTGTCCTGTTCCATGATGTCTAAGAGAGGTCGACAGAACCGAGCTGCCAAGCTCAGTACCCTGTTTCCCTCTGATGCGGCTTCGGTGGCATTGACGTCTTCCAGAGCTGCTTCTTCCTCACATGGATCTCAGGTAACTAAACATAAATCCAGCCGGTCCTCGAAGGGCAAATCTCCTTCCAAGCATCGAGATGCCCCTGGCCTTGCCCTCAAGGATTCTGCACCGGCAAAATTACCCTGGCGGGAGGCTTCGGCTTCTAAAGCATCATCATCGGGGTTCCAGGACGATCTAGATGGCGTGGCCTCAACAGATCTCCTGGTGCCATGCTCTGGGGTACCTGTGGCCTCCACCGGTACCGACTTCCAGGCATTGGCAGCATCGATGGATCAGAGGATTCTGTCCATCGAATGCAGTCTGGCGGCCTTCCTTGTGGCATCGACGCCCGTGGTACTGCATCAGACTACTCCGCAGGTACCGGCTCCGGTATCGCCATCGGCACCGATACCGGTGGCATCTGCTTCGGTGTCAGCCATGCCGGTACCCTGCCCTCTGCAGCCCTCCGGTACCGATTCCCGATACCGAGCCCGGTCGGTACGGGTATCGGGCTTTGCAAGAGCATCCCGACAGATGATACTTCGATTCCTCTGATGACTCTGAGGATTCTGAAGAGTCTGTCGATGCAGCGATGCTTCTTCCACAGGAGGAGTCCTCTCCTAAACGAAGGATGTCTCCTCCAGAGGACTTGTCTTTTCAAGACTTTATCAGAGAGGTGGCTCGGGGTCTCTCTATTACAGTAGCCCCAGAGTCAGAGCCTAGAGCTAAGGAGTTAGATATTCTACAATATCCTAAAACTCCTAAAGAGGCAGCTACCTTGCCTATTCATGAGATTCTGTATGATCTCATGTTAAGGATGTGGGAAGCACCTCTATCCACCTTTCCTCATTCTCGCAGGTTAGACACCATGTATCGTGTCCCTCCTTGTCCTGGTTTTCATAAAACTCAGCTTCCTCACCACTATATTGTGGTTGAGTCTGCAATGAGAAAGATTAGAAGTGCCAAGAGACATGCCTCTAATCCTCCAGGACGTGAATGTAGAACCCTAGATGCTTTTGGTAGAAGAATCTTCCAAGTTTCCATGCTGGCTGCGAGAATAAAGTCCTATAGTCTGTACATGGGAATGTTCTTAAAAGAAGTCACTGACCATTTGCTGACTTTAAGTCCTTTTATGTTGGACAGTAAAAGGCCAGAATTTCTCTCTGGGCTCAAACATGCCCAGGATATCTCCAAATTCTCCAACCGTGCAGCTTTCAACTCCTTTGAATGCGTAAGCAGAGCCTCAGCTATAGCTATAGGCGCACGTAGGATTGCTTGGCTTCAAGCATCTGATTTGGAGACCTGGGTCCAAGATGAATTGGGAAATATCCCTTGTACAGGGGAGAATCTGTTTGGTAAAGATTGGCAAGCAAAAGCCAATCAGATGGATGCTGAAAATTCTGCTTTGGATAGACTATCCAAATCTACTGCTGCTCCTGCTAAGAAAAGGCTGTTCAAGAAAACACCTTTTTCTAAAAAGGGAAGATCCTATCTTGCTTATAGTCAGGGAGCATCTTCTGCAGCTCAGTTTCCTTCCAAACGTCAGCAATCCTCCAAACAGACCAAGGCAAAGGCTGCGAGGCCTGCTCCAGCCCAGCAATCTCAGCCCCCTCAGGGCCTTTGACTCTCTTCTAGAGAACTTAGCCTTCCTGGCTCTAGAAGGACCAGAGCCCTCCACCATCCCAGGAAGGTTATGTTACTTTGCTCCCAGATGGGGGCAAATCACAGCAGAGCATTGGACACTCTCCATCATAAGAGAGGGGTACAAACTTCATTTTTCCAGCTTGCCCCCTCTCACAAGAGTGCACCAGTTCAATTCTCCAACCTCCCTCCTCAGCCTGTTAGAGCAGGAGATTGCCACTCTTCTAGCCCAAGGGGCAATAGAGGAAGTGCCTTCTCAACAACAGGGCAAGGGGTTCTACTCCCCCTATTTTCTTGTCCCAAAGAAAACAGGGGGCTTCAGGCCCATTTTAGATCTCAGAGAATTGAACAGATTCCTAGTCAAAGAGAAATTCAAGATGGTTTTTCTAGGAACTCTGCTGCCATACCTTCACAGTCAGGATTGGCTTTGTTCTCTAGATCTCAAGGATGCGTACATTCATGTTCTCATCTATCCAACTCACAGAAGGTTCCTTTGGTTCCTTTTCCAGGAGAAGCACTATCAATACAAAGTGCTCCCCTTTGGCCTGGCCTCTGCACCAAGGGTGTTCACGAAATGCATGGCAGTGGTTGCTGCTTTTCTGCGCACCCTGGGAATATTTGTCTTCCCCTATCTGGACGACTGGCTCATTTGAGCTCCCACTCAGTCAGAGGCCAAGACTGCTCTAACCTGCACCATGCGTATCCTCCAGTATTTAGGGCTGGTAATAAACATCCCAAAATCCAATTTGATCCCTACTCAGTCCCTGGAGTTTATAGGGGCGCTGCTGGATACCACAAAGGCAAGGGCCTATCTTCCTCAGGTCCGCTGCCTTCGCTTGATGCAGTTAGCTTCTCAAGCAGAGTCAAAACCCCTACTAACTGCTCGAGAAATGTTAGTTACTAGGCCACATGGCATCCACCGTTCATGTGGTACCATATGCTCGCCTGCACATGAGAGCAGCTCAGTGGACTTTATCCACCCAATGGACCCAGGCATTAGACTGCCTGTCAGACAAAATAGCAAACACAAGTCACCTCATTTTGTCGCTCCAGTGGTGGAAGTCCCCTCAAAACCTGTTGCTGGGGTCTCCCTTTCAACAGCCTCTACCCCAGGCAACTCTTACAACAGATGCTTCTCCAATGGGCTGGGGAGCTCATCTTCAGGACCTCTCCACCCAGGGCATCTGGTCCCCACAGGAAACCTCTCTACATATCAATCTCTTGGAACTCAGAGCAATCTTCCTTGCTCTGCGAGTTTTCCACACCCTGCTCAGCCACAAGACAGTCCTTGTCCACACGGACAATCAGGTAGCCATGTTCTACATAAACAAGCAGGGAGGAACTGGCTCTCTGTCGCTTTGCAACGAAGCTCTGCGACTGTGGGCCCTCGCCAGAGAGCATCACATTCATCTTCTGGCAGTCTATCTTCCAGGTGTTCAAAACTCTTGGGCGGACAGACTCAGTCGAGTTCTGCTTCCACATGAGTGGTCCCTACATATGGACCAGGTATCCAAGATATTTCAAATTTGGGGAACCCCGGACAATAGACCTCCTTGCAAGTCCGTGGAATGCCAAACCTCCCCGGTTCTGTTCCAGAACTCCGGCTCAGGGGGCTCAGGCAAGGGATGCTTTCCTCCTTCACTGGGGTCAAGACTTCCTGTATGCCTTTCCACCCATTCCCCTGATCCCCTAAACCCTGTTCAAGCTTCAGAGAGACAGAGGCCACATGATTCTCATAGCTCCACATTGGCCACGGCAAGTGTGGTACCCTCTGCTTCTACATCTCTCTCAAGCTCCCTCCCTAGAGTTAGGGTCTGCTCCAGACCTCCTCTCTCAGGAAGACGGAAAGTTGTGGCATCCCAATCCCCAGTCTCTGCATCTCAGGGCTTGGTTGCTGAAGACCTAGATCTCCAGGATCTTCCTCTTTCTCAACAAGTGAAAGATGTTCTTTATGCTTCCAGAAAACCTTCCACTAGATGTTCTTATGCCTTCAAGTGGAAAAGGTTTACCATCTGGTGTTCTGGAAAGGGTCTTAACCCCCGGTCAATACCTCTGGAATCGTTGCTGGAGTATCTCCTGCATCTCTCTAATGCAGGCCTTAAGACAAATTCAGTAAGAGTCCATCTGAGTGCTATTGCAGCTTCCCTTAGGCCTCTAAATGGACAACCTGTTTCCTCTCATCCCCTTGTAGCAAGGTTCATGAGAGGCCTCCTTTTAACAAAACCACCTATTAGACCACCTCCGGTGGCATGGGACTTAAATTTGGTTCTTGGTCAGCTTATGAAGCCGCCTTTTGAACCTTTAGCTACTACCTCCTTGAAATACCTTTCTTGGAAGGTTATCTTTCTCATTGCAATCACATCAGCACGTCGCATCAGTGAATTGCAAGCACTAGTAGCTAATCCACCTTATACAAGGTTCCATCATGACAAGGTGGTCCTTAGGACTAATCCACACTTTATGCCTAAGGTGGTCTCGCCTTTTCACCTCAACCAAGAGGTCTACCTACCTGTCTTTTTTCCAGGCCTCATGCATCAAGTGCAGAGAGGAATCTTCATACCCTGGACTGTAAAAGAGCTCTAGCATTTTACTTACAGAGGACACAGCAACATAGAAAGTCTTCCCAACCCTTTGTTGCTTTTGATCCTTCTCATTTGGGACAACCAGTCTCCAAGAGAACTCTTTCCAACTGGATTGCCCTATCTATTTCTTTCGCTTATCAGAGCAAAAACATTTCTCTGGAGGGCCATGTCACAGCTCACAATGTGAGAGCCATGGCAGCCTCAATGGCTCATCTGCACTCTGTGTCTATCGACGACATCTGTCGAGCAGCCACTTGGGCCTCGGTTCATACCTTCATAGCCCATTACTGCTTAGACAAGGACTCCCGCCGGGATGCCTTGTTTGGTCAGGCTGTTCTCAAACACCTGTTCCATACTTAATCAACTCCTACCCACCATCCCTCATGGGATGCCAGAGATCCAGGTGGGGAAGTGCAGCCCTGTCCCAGGGACACACAACTTCTGGGCTCTCTCCCTGGCATCAAAAGCTAGGGAGTCCCCATATGTGAAGACTCATTCCTGCTTGTTCCTGGAGATAGCACAGTTACTTACCTGTAACAGGTGATCTGTGGGAACAGCAGGAATAAGTCTTCACAACCCACCCACCTCCCCTAGGAGTTCTCTCTCTCTCTATCTCTCTTCCTTTCCCTCTCTCTCCCTCTTTGTCTCAGCTATAAAACTCAACTGAGGAGAGACAGTTGGGAAGGCAGCACGCAGGCGCTGTGGGATGCTCCCAAAGGCTTTCTGATTGGACGCTGGGGAGCGTTCCCGTGCAGGCTCCGTCGGTACCGACGTACCCATATGTGAAGACTTATTCCTGCTGTTCCCAGAGATCACCTGTTACAGGTAAGTAACTGTGCTTTATTGTTTCTCTTTAAAAAGTGTTAGTCTATATTCTCCATGGACAAGCAGGAATGAGTCTTCACGTATGGATGATATCCTTGACGAAACCCTGTGCAGGAACGCTCCCCAGCTTCTTTTTAGAGTTTTTTAGTTCTTTGGAGTTTTTGCTTTTTGCCTGCCTGCCGTTGCGGTTTCTATTTTCCCTTTTGATTTTTCTCCTTTGATCGCTGTTTTAACTTTCTGTGGTTCCTCTGCTTCAGACACCAGTATCCCGGTCGGGCCATGCCCCAACATCGACCCTTTTGACTTTGCCATGGCTATTTTCCCAGATGGCATGACCCAGAAACCTGCTAGTGGGTTGAAGAAGTGTTCCCAGTGTGCTAAGACCATATCCTCTACGGACACGCACAATTGGTGCCTTCAGTACTTCAGTCCCAATCATCAGCCCTTGTCTTGTAATTTTGTGTTTGTAGATGACAAAAAGAACACTCAAAGGTTGGGAGAAACAGTGTGAAACCCTTTTAGCACTCAGAAGTGGCATTGATGACACTGGTCTCACTGGCTTCCAAGGTTGCATCAGACACTGGCGGTTCATTGATATTGAGGAGCTCTTGAGCTCAATCAAAGCGAAGACCCGACTGTAGGGCCCCTGAGCATTGACCATCGATTGATCGATCTCCACCAGAAGATGAGGAAGGATTTGGCTTAGTCATCTTCAATGTCGAGGGGTGATTGCACTGAGTGAAGACTCTGGTGCATTGGCATCGGAGCCTATTGAGGCATGGCACCGAGTGATGAGGGGTCTGTGTGAGTGCCCCTTGAAGGTGCCCCAAAGGGAGAAGAACTCATCCTCCAGTACAAGTACTCAGGGACACATGTCCTGCCTGTGGGAAAGGTATTGATACTGGTGTCTGCCTGGCCGATATGCCTCTCTAGCTTTTTGGGGTCTGATGCACTTTCAAAGTATAGACAGGCATCGGTGCATCATAACTCTCAAAGGAGCTCCAGATCCCCCAGGGGAGGAGAGACTCGGAAGTACTTAGACTTCCTCTTAGTCTAACTCAGAAGGCTGGGTCATCAATGTGGGATCTGAGGACTTGTCGGAGGGCAGATTCCTGGAGCTCTCCTCAGACCCCCCCTCCACTTCATGAGTGGCGTAATTCTACTATTACTAGTAATCATTTGTATTGCGGTACAAGGCATACAGAGCACTGAACATATGGATGTAAGAGACAGTCCCTGCTCATCAGGGCTTGCAATCTAATTAAGACAAAACGCATAGCATAACTAGGGACTAGAATATGGTAAGATACACATAAGTAGTGGACAAAAGAGCGAGGAGCATCAGAATCCAAAAGCAGCTTCAAAGAAGGGTTTTTAAAAGCTGGATTTGAACAGGGCTAGAGAAGGAACCTAATGCACAGACTCAGGTAGTTTGTTCCAAGCATATGGAGCAGCAAGATGGAATGAACAAAGTCTGGAGTTGGCAGTGGCAGAGAAGGGCACAGATAAAAGGGATCTGCCAGAGAAGCAGAGTTCCCATGGAGGGGTGTTGAATGAGATGAGAGGAAAGGTAGTGAGGAACTGCAGAATGAATGCACGTAGGTTAGTAGGAGGTTTGAACTGGATGCGGAAATGGCTAGGGAGCCTGTGAAGTGACTTGGGAAGAGGGGTTACGTGAGCATAGCGACACTGGTGAAAGATAAGCCATACAGCTGAGTTTTGAACAGATTGAAGGGGAGAGAGATGATTCAGAGGGAGACATGACCTTCCAAGAAAATTTGTAAGAGACATGGCCAAGGCCATATCACTTTCTCTGGAGACTGAGGATGAGCCCAGGGCAGAAGAGTTGGAGATCCTGCAGTACTTCTCAGCCCTTAAGGAGATAGTGCCAGTGCCCGGGCACCACATCCTACAGAGAATACAGACTCCTCACTGTACTTCTGGTTAGTAGAAGGCTTGACACCATGTACAGAATCCTCAATATTCGAGAAGCCTCAGCTTCCTCACCATCCCTTGGTGGTTGAATCTGCCCTAAAGAGAATCAAGAGTACCAAGACAGTCTTTGGTGCCCCCAAAGAGGGAGGCTCAGACATTGGGCTTTTTAGGAAGAAGATGTTTCCAGAGTTTCATTCTTGTAGCCCATGTGGCCTCTTACTAGCTCTATGTAGGCATGATCTTGAAGGATGTCATGTGTGTCTTTGGCTGATCTGGTCCAGTTCCTTCCTCTGGAGAAATTGGATCAGTATCATTCCCTAGTGGCCCCACGGCAAGGACTGCTCAAAGTTCATGGTCCGAGTGACCTATGATATCTTCAAGATGGCATCTAGAAATGCTGCCATTGGTATTGGCATCTGTAAACTCGCTTGGCTCCAGTTGTTAGACTGGAACAGATTGTGCAGAACAAGCTGACAGACATCTCGTGCCACAAGGAGAATCTCTTTGGTGAACAGGTTGAAGAGAAGACTGGCTATATTGAGAAGCAGCATATTACTCTTACCAAACTCTCCAGGCACACATCTGAGCATGCTTCCTATCGTAGGAGATACCAAGGTGGGAATCAGAAAAAAGACCTATTACCCTTGTAGGCGTAGGTACTTGCCTGGGCCCCAGGCCTTCAACCCAAGCAGGCCCCTTGCCAACAGCAGCACGAGAAGCCTCAGAAGGCACAGCCGGCACCTTGGCCTAAACTTGGGGTGGGGTTTTGACCAGTCCGTTTACAGCATAGCCAATCTTCCAACGACGGCAGTATAAAACCCTCTGTTTGGAGGAAGGCTCACTCTTTTTGCACAAAGATGGCATCGTATAACATCAGACTCATAGGTTCTACAGATAATCAAAATTGGTTACGAACTACATTTTAATGGGACTACCACCAAATTGCCCCTCGAGTGTGCATCATTATGACCTGCTGCATCATGATATGCTTCAGAAAGAAATCATCGCCCTCATGTCATATCATGCGATCGAGTTCTTGTCCCACATAGAGATGCATCCCACTCGCAGGAAGTATCTCAGATTTGTCCTGGGGGTGCAACACTTCCAGTATAGAGTCTTGCCTTTTGGCCTAGCCTCCACGCATCACGTCTTCACAAAATGTCTTGCGGTAGTAGCTGCGTACCTCTGGACGCTGGGAGTGTTTGTCTTCCCTTATCTGGATGATTCACTGTTCAAGAATCCTACTTCGGAAGGAATCCAAGAATCAACAGGAGTGAACATTCGGTTGTTGGAACTATTAGGGCTCATTGTAAATTACCTGAAGTCCCACCTTCAATCCACCCAACAATTGGACTTTATCGGAGCCCTGCTCAACATGACTGAGGCGAGAGCCTTCCTACTATATGACCAACTTCACAGATTGACAGCACTTGTGCGGCAAACTCAATTAAGCTAGCAGGTAACAGCTCACAAGATGTTGATTGTACTAGGCCACATGACCTCCACGGTACATGTTGCACCTTTGGCATGCCTCCAAATGAGGTACGCTCAGTGGACTCTGCAGACTCAATGGACCCAGGGATCATCTGTGTGTCACCATTCAGTCATTATACTGGTGGACAGTCCACCACAATTTGCTCAAAGGTTTTCCTTTCCAACTTGCTCCACCCCAAAGATTTCTGATGTCAGACTCATCCAATCTGGGGTAGGGAGCTCATCTCAATGGGTTTGTACACTCAAGGTGATTTGTCCATCCAAAAAAGTCTACACGAGCAACTTCTTGGAGCTAAGAATAGTGGCAAATTCTGTAAGGACTTTCCAAGATCAACTGGCCAACCAAATTGTTCTGATTCAGACCGACATTCAGGTTGCCATGTTCTACATCAATAAGCAGGGAGGAAAACGTTTGTACCTTTTGTGTTGGGAAGCAGTCAGGTTGTGGAAGTTTGCCATTATGCAGGGGATTGGCTTGAGAGCCAAAAAAAAACACTCTGGCAGACAGACTGAGTCGAGTCCTCTAGCTGCATGAGTGGATGATGAACAGGGAAGTTGTTAGTTGCATCTTTCAAGAGTGGGACATCTCCCTGGATCTGTTCGCCACACTGCAGAATACCCAATTGGATCAGTTCTGCTCCAGAATAAGATCTCACAGCACCTAGCTTCAGGCTCTAGTGATTCATCTGTCTTACACCAAATTCTACCATAATAGAGTAGTCCTTCGTACTCTTCCTAAATTTCTTCCTAAAGTGATATCTGATTTCCACCTTAATTAATTAATTTAACATTTCTTCTATGCCGTGCTATTCAGATCAGAGCGGTGTACATTAAACAGAACATACTACAATGCATCAAGCCACATTGTATTTACAATGAACAGGGTAGTAACTTGGGTATAACAGGGGGAAACTATCTACAATTCATTTACACTGGTGCATAAGTTCCTGGATCTAGGCGATATGGGTCAGGGAGAGTTGAGCTGACTAACAAATAAATAATTAGTAAATTATTCTTCCAACATTTTTCTCCAGACCTCATGCGCACAAAGAGGAAGCTAAGTTGCATATGTTGGATAGCAAGCAAGCCTCTTAGCCTTCTACTTGGAGCAGACAAAAGCCCATACAAAGTTCATCCAGCTTTTTGTTTCCTTGGCAGTCTCTAGCTTATTGGGGTCAGTTTCTAAATGCTCTTTCAATTTGGCTCCTAAAAGAAGCTACAGTAATTTTTTTGTTGGAGTTAGTCGTCAAAGTGAGTGGACAAATGACCACACACCACTGCGACATCTCCGTTTTAATAAATGTAAAGATAAAGCTTTTGCACTTTTCATACTTAGCTCAACTGATGATCTTTTAAAGATAAAATGCCAGAATGTCTCAAACAGCGACGTGCGACACGTTTCGGGTCGTCTTCAAAATTTCAATGATTCAGTCAACCCTGCTTCTTTTGGGGTCCTACACATTTATTGAAATTTGGTAGATTATGGTATTAAGATAATTTCAACAGGTTTTGGTGAAATTAATTCTTTCAATTTGGCTGGCAGACTGCATCTCTTTTGCATATGCCCAGGCAGACTTGAACCTTGATGGTCATGTCACAGCTTACAATGTCAAAGCTGTGGCTGCATCAGTAGCCAATTTAAGCTTGGCTTCCATAGAAGAGATTTGCAGGGCTTCAACAAGGTCTTCAGTCCACACATTGACATCTCGCTACTGCTTAGATGGGGATTCCTGATGCATTTGCAACTTCGGAATCTGTTTGGGGATTAGAATACAACTCCATTCTCCCCTAGACCCATTCTATTCTGTCCAGGCTTCTAAATTTAAAAAAAAGGAAGAGAATTACTGCCATTGCACATAGTTGGTCTCTGACTTTTAATGCCTGTTGTAATGCCACAGTTGAGTTTTGCCCCTGTTGGGCTTCTCAGTGACTTCTTCGGTTTTTGATAGATTGTAGCTTGGGAGGTCCCATATGGGAGGACTCATTCCTACTTGTCCTAGAGAAAAGATGGTTACTCACCTGTAGCAGGTGTCTCCATGGATAGCAGGAATTAGTCCTCACAAGCCTCCCACCTCCCCGAGGAGTTGTCTTCTGCTACAGCTATGTTATCAGACTGAATCAAGATGGCGCCAAGGCAGTAGGTGGAAAGGAGGCCAGCAGGCGCGGTGGAGCTTCCCAAAAGCTTCCAATAGAAGCTGGGGAACGTTCCTGCATGGGGTTCAGTCAGGGATGTCACCCATACATGAGGACTAATTTCTTCTGTCCACGGAGACCAACCTGCTACAGGTGCGTAACTACCTTCTCTCATTTCAAATCTTTGGGAATACAGTATTTTGTAAAAGTCTCTACATCTTTGTATGTTTTTTTTCACATTCATTGTCTAAACAGTGCAATTCAAAGTGCATTAAAGTAGGGGTTGTTAGGACATATTGTATAGAAGGGTGAAACAAAATCAACCACTTCCCCTCCCCCCCCTCTTCACTCCCAACTCTCCCCCCAACCACTGCTACCCTCTCTTCCTTTCCCGTGATCTCTGAAGAGGAAACTGCATACCTTCTTTCTTCCTCCAAACTCACCACCTGCTCCTCTGATCCTATCCCCACCCATCTCCTAAGCCCCATCTCCTCCACCGTTGTCCCTTCCATCTCTCATATTCTCAACCTATCACTCTCTACTGCAACAGTCCCTGCAGACTTCAAACATTCTGTGGTCACACCTCTCCTCAAGAAATCCTCACTTCATCCCACCTGTCCTTCTAATTATTGACCCATCTCTCTCCTTCTCTTCATTTCTAAACTACTTGAATGTGCAGTTCACCGCCACTGCCTAGACTTCCTCTCCTCTCATGCCCTCCTGGATCCCTTACAGTCTGACTTTCGTCCTCTACACTACCGAAACGGCTCTTGCCAAAGTCTCCAGCGACTTGTTCCAGGCAAACTCCAAGGGCCTTTACTCTGTCCTCAACCTTCTTGACCTCTCTGCTGCTTTTGACACTGTCGACCACAACCTTCTCCTCGATACCCTGTCCTCGCTTGGTTTTAAAGGCTCTGTACTATCCTGGTTCTTCTCCTATCTCTCCCATCGCTCCTTCTGTGTGTGTTCTGATGGCTCCTCCTCCTCTGCTTCCCCGCTCCCAGTTGGTGTACCCCAAGGATCTGTTCTGGGTCCGCTCCTTTTCTCTCTCTATACCCAGTCCCGTGGCTTCCAGTACCATCTGTATGCCGATGACTCCCAGATCTACCTCTCTATGCCTGAAATCTCTCCGGCAATCCAAACCCGGATCTCTGCCTGCCTTTTTGACATTGCTGCCTGGATGTCTCACCGCCGCTTGAAATTGAACATGGCCAAGACTGAACTTCTTATCTTTCCCCTTAAAACCTCCCCTCCTCTTCCTCCCTTCTCAATCTCTGTGGATAACTCTGTAATCCTTCCTGTTTCCTCAGCCTGCAATCTGGGGGTTATCTTTGACTCCTCTCTCTCTTTCTCCACACACATCCAGCTCATAGCTAAGACCTGCCATTTCGTTCTCTACAACATTAGCAAAATCCGCCCCTTTCTTTCTGAACACACTACTAAAACGCTTATCCACTCCTTAATCACCTCCCGTCTTGACTACTGTAACCTACTCCTTGCTGGTCTCCCTTTGAATCATCTCTCTCCCCTTCAATCTGTTCAACACTGTGCTGCGCGACTAATCTTCCACCAGCCTCATCATGCCCATATTACTCCTCTCCTCAAGTCACTTCATTGGCTCCCTATCCGTTTCCGCATCCAGTTCAAACTTCTCCTCCTGACCTATAAATGCATTCACTCTGCGGTTCCTCAGTACCTTTCTTCTCTTATTTCTCCCTACAACTCCCCTCGGGAACTCCGCTCTTCCAGCAAACTGCTCCTATCTGTGCCCTCCTCTCCCACTGCTAACTCCAGACTTCGCTCCTTTCACCTTACTGCACCGTATGCCTGGAACAAACTACCTGTGTCTGTACGCCAGGCACCTTCCCTTACCCTCTTCAAATTCAGGCTGAAAACTCACCTCTTCGCTGCTGCTTTTGGATCTTGACTCTCTTGATCTCCTTCTCCTTCCCTTGCTTTATCCCTGCCTACACCTTCTGTGTTTGTCTTGACTAGATTGTAAGCTCTGAAGAGCAGGGACTGTCTCTTACTTGTTTGTGCAGCGCTGCATACGACTTGTAGCGCTATATAAATGCTCAGTAGTAGTAGTAGTAAAAGAATAGTTATATAAATATAAATATTCAACAAGTGGAGAAAACCTGCCAAAACGCATGGCTCATGGAAATCTTTTCTCTGTTCGTGTGTGTTTGTGTAGCTTGTTGTCTCTGTATGTGTCTTGGAGGAGAGAAGTGAGGGTTGACTTTTAATGATGCGGTTCCCAAATATTCTGTTAGTTTGGAACAAATACAATTAAAGTATAAGAAACAATTAGATGCCACTGTCAATAGATTTCAAAAAGGGATTTTACATTTTAACTATAGCATGCCATGGTCCTATGACCTGGACCAGATTAACACTATATTGGATCCTAGGCAAACACAAATTCATGGGCCTCTAATGTGAACATTCATTTATTACTTTTTCTCAACCCCTCGCTGCAGTAGTCTCATTCATTCTTTACCTACCCCCTTCCCCCTCCCAAAATCTTTATTCATAGCTTTCCTCCCAAAATTTCACCTCTCTGGAAGTAGCAAAGAGAACTTCAGGACCTAGTTTTGAGTGTTGTGCTGGCAGCAAGTTGTGAGTCATGGGGATTGTGTAGGTAGATGCTGTGAATGGAGTGGCTAGTGATTAGAGCAGTAGATTGAGAATAAGGACAGCTGGTCAAGTCATTTTCATCCCTCATTACTTTTGGTATAAACCAAAGATGCCTAGAGTGGACAGTCTCCAAGATTGAGACTTATAGGCAATGTGTCAGAGGCATAAATCTAGAAAGATTTTAAGTGTCAAAAGGCTTCACAAAAGAAAAAGACAGAAATTATTTATCTCTGGTGCCTTTTAAAGGATATAGACAGAATGGAGACAGTATTAGGATGATGTCAAAGGGATTTGCCTAGGTAATTAAATAGCTCCCTGGGTAAATTCCACAAACGGAAACCTCCCACATGGCTTCAAAAAGGTAGGTTTTTAGCCTGGATTTGAATAGGGCTAGAGAAGGAGCCTGATGCACAGGCTTTGGTAGTTTGTTCCAGGCATATGGAGCAGCATTATGGAATGAACAAAGTCTGGAGTTGGCAGGGACAAAGAAGCGCACAGATAGGAGTTATGGCAGAGAAATGGAGATCTCCAGGAACAAGCAGAAATGTAATCTTCATATGTGGGTGATGTCTGTACCGACAGAGCCCACGTGAGAACGCTCCCTTGCATCCAATAGGAAAGCCTTGGGACCATTCCACTGTGCTTGCGTAGCTGCCTTCCCACCTTTCCAGCTCTCCTTCCTCAATTTTTCATTTTCTGTGGAACCGACAGGAAACAAATCCTGTTACCGCAGAAAATTCCAGTTTTTCATATTTTTGTGGTTCGTGTTTGCCTTCCTGTCGATGCTGGTACTGATTTCCGTGGGTACTGTCTTCTTTCTTTCTTTCTTCTCTTAAACCCCCCCCCCCCCCAAAAAAAAAACAAACTGTGAAGAAAGTTCCACTTTCTTCAGGCACATCAATGCCATCTTACACCTAAGCCTTCCATTTGTCTCTGAAAAAAAGGAGAAACCATCCAGTGGTTTTAAGAAGTGTTCCAAGTGTGGCGGTACCATCTCGGCCACCGACACCCATGACTGGTGTCTAAAATGCCTAGGGCCTGATCACCAACTGTCAGAATGTCCTCTCTGCAGAAAGATGACGAAGAGAGGCCTACAGAATCAAGCTGCAAAGCTGGGCACCCTCTTCGCCTCTGACGCTGTCTCTTTATTATCAATGTCATCGAGAGCTTCATCTTCTTCCCATGGATCTCGGGTATTGAAACCTAAGTCTTCATCAAAGGCTGGCCACCGCCCCCCCACCTCCCAAGGGTAGATCTCCTAAGTATTGAGATGCCTCGGGTGTTGTCCTGGAGGGGGACACACTGGCCAAACAACCCCAGCGGGAGGACCTTCCCTCCAAATCCTTAGCGGGATCCCAGGATGCTCCTGAGGCCTCCACCTCCGGAGAGTACTGGTACCATGCTCAGGGATCATGACCCACAATTCCAATACTTAAGCATCGGCAAGCTCCATGGATCAATGCATCCTTGCCATCGAGTGGAGCTTAGCGGCCTTACTGGCAGCCTCGGTTCCAGTGAAACCCTTACAGTTGGTTCCGCAGATATCGGTACAGATAGAGGCTACATCAACTTTCTTACCGCTTTCCACACTACCGCCCATGCCAGCTCTCAAATCTGTTTCCGGTACCGAGGTTCCGACTACACAAATTCCATGAACCGGCTTCAACCGGTACAGAGTTCATATGGAGCAGGAACACCCTGCCCGATGATACTTTGAGTCTTCAAATTCCTCGGAAGATGAATCAGCCGATACTCGAGACACATACATGTGAAGTGGAACTTTTTGGTCTCAAAGATGAGTAGTATTTGTGGTATAAAACAAATATGGTTTCCAGATCATACTGCTAGACCAGTCCAGACAAGCGGGTTATGCACCCCTGCCAGCAGATAGGGAGACAGAGAAAAAATCTCCAGAGCTGTGATTGGTCAGGCTCTGGGTGACATAGGCATACCCCTAGGGGTCCTATTCAGTATTTTCTCTGTCTCAGCAGATGAGGGTGTTCTTCAAGCTTGTTCTACAATTTGTTTTTTCCTTTTTCACTGAATCTCGAGGCTCCTGGATGCACCCAGATTACACAAGAGGTGTTACTCTGGGTTTCCCTGTATCTTGAGGCTCCTGGATGCACCCAGATTTCACAAGAGGTGTTACTCTGGGTTTCCCAGCAACTTGATTCCCCAGATAAACTTGGGAAGCTCCTGAGCCTGGCTTCAGTAGAGCTCCCGATTTTCTTTAAGCAGCGCTGAGTCTTTGCCACGAGGGCTTAGACAGCAGGAGCATCAGATATCAATTTCTGAGAGAAACTGTAAGTAAGCTGTTTTCTTACTTGCCTCAGCTGCCCTGGGTTGATTTCAGCTGCATCAGGACCGGCTGTCTCTGACCTGAATCCTTCACTTCCAGTTTCATCAGGGTCTGTTAAACTGGGTTTTGAAGTTCCTATTTTCTTTCCTTCATTTTTATTTCCTGGATGCACCAAGAGCACACAAGGTGTTTCTCTGGGTTTCCCAGGCTTCCCTCTTGAAGGCCTACTTTAAATTTTTAATCCACATTCTGCAGTCGGGTTAATTTGTACATATTTCAGGAAAATTGTACCCGTCTTATTCAATATGTTCTAATAGTGATGTTCCTTCTGCTATGGTCATGTATTATATACCATTTGATAGGAATATTTAGTCAGCATTTTGGATCCTGACAGTTTTGGGCTCGGCCTGGAAAGGGTTAATAACTGTATTTTCTGTAATCAGCAATGCAGCAGGGTTTGAGCTTCTGATTTCACTGTCAGTGCAGCTCCCCAGAACACCTTCCAGCCCCTGCCATGAAGGTCTAAGTGGCTGCAGAGGGATCAAACTCTAATTTCCCTACCTTTCAGTCACTAATTACCTTACACTGACTTTGAAAGTTTCTCTTCTCCTCCATGGGAACTCAGCTACTCTGTACCAGCACAGTGAGTGAATAACTGACAGTTTCCTTCTCCCCTCCGTTTCTGGTGATTCCAGGTCTATCAGGATTTGAATTTTTAAGTTGCTAGCAGCACTCCTTGCCTCTTCAGCAATTTCGCTGCATCTTTAGGGGTTTTAGAGCTTAGGAAACTTTTATTTTGCAGTTTTTCTGTGCCGGTGGCCATTTTGAAAATCAGGAGGGATTTCTCTTCAGTGTTGTTTTTGGAGGGAACAGCTCTGGGCAGCCATTTTAAAACATTTAAACATGCTGTGAAGGCACAGGGAGTTCCAAAATCCTTTTCTTTGAAGAGTCTTCTGTTTCCCTAAGCCTACCTTGATTTCTGTTTAAAAAAAAAAAAAAAAAAAAAGGAAAAAGGTGGTTTAAGCCTCTGCAATACCTGTTTCTCTGCACAGCTATATTATATGTAATAAGCAGAAGAATGGGTTAATAGATTGCTTGTGTTCCATCTGCATGCTGCATCCAGGAGACTCTTCCTCCATTCCCTCTGCGCTGCCAGCTGGGGATATCAGCGCCTTAACTCCTCCCTCCTTAGAGCCCCTGCAGCACGATCTTCCTGCAGACAGGACTCAGTCAGCTCCCATTTTGCTTCCACAGCCGCTGGAAGCCACAGCAGCCTTGGCTGACAGTGTGTTCCTCATGCTTTTCCATCAGGCATGGCACCTGTGGCATTTGATACTCGATATTTGCTTGCCATAGGTCCCACCAGAGGGGTGGCGGCACACTCATCATTGCTAAATCTGAACTCCACTTCTCCCTGAACAACTCCATCAGCTCTACCTACTTGGACATAGTCTCCATTTCCAATGAACATTGCTCAATCAACCTTCTATACAGAGCACCATCTCCATCACCAGATGATTTATCGTCAATAATCAACCTAGCCTGTAACCCTCATAATACACGCTCTCCAACCTGGCTGATCGGAGACTTTAATCTGCCCTCCCTACAGGATATGCATTCGTCTTCCTTTCTTGAAGCAATGAATCAGCTGGGCTACATACAACTCGTTGAGAACCCAACTCATAGCAAGGGTGGCAAACTCGACCTGATCTTCGCCCCCCAGACTGCTACCAAATCTACCCAGAACTTGTTGCTCGCCATAACACCTGTACCTTGGTCTGATCATCACCTACTCCTATTCAACATACCTGCCAGTGACCTCTGTAATGTTAGCAACAGAACGTTTATCCCCCCTAGCCTTAGTACATCACGCTTCCGACCCCTTGACAAGGACAGTGCCCTCAAAAAGATTCTACCACTCCTTGCCACTGAATCCATTGATCCCGATGAACTAGTAACCACCTGGAATAACGCCATCAGAGCTGCTGCATGCATCCCATCCACTAACAAGAACATATCAAAACGTGAACATACCCCATGGTACTCCCAGGACCTTTGAGCATCGCTCATCCATCTACGCAAACTAGAAAGACAGTGGTGCCACGACCGGTCCCCTGAGGCTCTCGGTGTTTACACCACGCACCTACAAAGACACCGAGAAAAAACCATGGAAAAAAGAAAACAATACCACTCAGAATTATTGAAGCGATCATTAAACAGGCCTCATGATCTATTCAATATTGTAAAATCCATAACAGGCGATCCAACACTGGACCATCCACCCATGCCTCAGCCACAAGAATACTCTAACTACCTTCAGTCGAAGATGATCCAGACCAACACAAGCACCAACATCATACCTACCTCCACTCTACATGTAACCTCTCAGATAAATCCCTTGCTGAAGTTCACTGCAGTTTCTAAGGAAGAGATCATCGACACCATAGCTTCCATCAACTTCACCACTGCCCCTAACGATCCCTGCCCCGCAGACTGGATCAAAGAACTACGTCATGACCTCAGCCCAACTATCTGCAACATCCTGAACCAGTCTTTATCTACAGGATCCTTTCCCCAAAGCTTAAAACACACGTCTATTCGACCCCTACTGAAAAATAATAAACTTGACATATCTAAAGTTGAATCCTATAGGCCTATTTCAAGCATTCCTTTGCTTGCTAAAATCATTGAGAAAGTGGCCCTGCAACAAATCCAACACCATGTGGACACCGAAGTGCCCCTGGACACCTCCCAACATGGTTTTAGAGCAGCCCATGGCATTGACACCATCCTCACAACCCTCTTCAATAATCTAATCACAGGCCTTGATAATATCCATCAAGGTTTTGTTCTTATATTCTTGGACATAGCGGCCGCCTTTGACTCTGTGAACCATGAGACACTCCTACTCCGACTTAAAGAAAAAGGGATACAAGGCTCAGCACTAGCCTGGTGTAAATCTTATCTCTGCAACAGATGGCAACAAGTCAGAACAGGAACCACGACATCAGAGCCTTTCCCCCTGAAACAGGGTGTACCTCAAGGCTCATCCCTGTCCGCTCTTTTGTTCAACATTTACATGTAACCTATCTGTGCTTTAATCCGCTCCTTCAATGCCCAATGTCTTGCCTATGCTGACGATATACTCATCTACACACCTTTTAGGATTGACCAGCCTGACTTCTCTCCAATATTGAGATGTTTCGAAGCAGTGTCAGATTGGCTTCTAACTCAAAATCTTCGGATCAACAATAGCAAAACAGATGTCCTATTCGTCACAAGGAACCAAAGTTTTACGCCTCCTCCCTCACTTCAGATCAATAACACAGAATTGAAGACGAAATCTACAATCCGCTACCTAGGCATTACCCCTGATCAACGCCTTGATATGTCAACCCATGTCACAAACACCACAAAAGCAATTTATCACAAGATCCGAACGCTAAGACACCTTCGCCCATTACTCGACTTCTCTGACTACCGATCAATCTTCCAAGCTCTAATCATCCCACATCTCGACTTTGCTAATGTCATTCTTCATGGACTTCCACAGTCAACCTTAAACCCACTCCGACTTGCCATGAATTCAGCTGCAAGGGTTCTAGTCGGAGCATCAAGGTCAGATCATATAACGCCTATCCTGATAAACCTACACTGGTTGCCACTACCTGCCAGAATCACCTACAAAATTCTAATACTAACATTCAAAGCCCTCAAGAACCAGCCCCCCATGCCCATCAACACACTTCTCCATCGCACCCCAGTCAACAGAACCAGGAGAACTACACAGATGAACACAATTGAAGTCCCCAAGTTTTTAACAAAATGTACAAAGTCAACAGCCAACAGAGCATTTTCCATTTTTGCTCCGATTGCCTGGAATGCCCTCCCAGCAGAACTCCGAGCCATCCCAAACCTGATGTTATTCCGAAAAGCCCTCAAACACCACCTGTTCATACAACACTACCCGGCCTCCAAATTTGAAAAGAACACACCAACCCCTTTGACCCCCCACCTATCTCCCCCCATTGAACATCCCACCACTGATAACGGCTAATCAGCTTTTCCCTCTTCCTCCTCCCTGACCTGACCCATGTGTACCAGTACTCATTACAGACCCTTATATACCCATGAGATTAATCATTATTATAATATGTATATAATTTGTATATAGTTTCCCTCGTTCATCCATGTTTTAAATACCCTGTTCCATGTAAACTCAATGTGCCTATTACATTGTAGTATGTTTGTTACAACTGTAAACCGCGCTGATTATAATAGCGCGGTATATAAGAAATGTAAATAAATAAATTTGGAGTCTTTTGGTATACCTCCAGCACCCGCCCGGTAGCAGACAAGGATATGGCGGGGTCTCGCAAGCAGTCCCAAAAGTCCTCAGACCTTAAAGCAGTACGTCCTCCCAGGAACGTTGCATGTGGCTTGCGGGACACTACGGATATTCAATAAGATTTTAAATCTTCGGAGGTGAGCCCTGACTCGTTGGAGAAAGAAGATAGGGAATTTTTCTCCATCTGTTTCTTTGCTGACAGTTCACGAGGACTCTCCAGATATCAGATTTTTTCGGAAAGAGGAGTTGCTGGCCCTAATCACACAGGTGATGGAGTCGCTACACCTAGCCGACATGCCTGGTCCTCAGAGTTCTCAAACCCTGTTGCAGCCGGATCCCATTTTACAGGGCATTCGTAAGTCTTCCAAAGCTTTTCCTTTCCAGCCCAGTTACAGCAATTGGTATCCCAAGAGTGGGACTCTCCAGAGTCCTCTCTACGTACGGCACGCAGTATTGGTCAGTTATACCCTTGGTCTCCCTCTGACTTGAACCATTGGCTGCAATACCCGGAAGTTGATGCATTAGTGACCGGGGTCACCAAGCATACCACAATTCCGGTTGAGGGCGGAGCGGCACTCCGCGACCAGCAAGACCTAAAGAGTTGAGAGTCTGCTAAAGACGGGTTTTTCGTCGTCTGCTCTTTCCCTTCAAGCAGGGGTGTGCGGAGGTCTAGCAGCACGGACCTCCCTTCGATGGATTCAGCAGCTTCCAGGTGATCCCGAGTTGGCTCGTTTAGAATCCATCGCTGCATTCCTGGCAGAGGCCTTCTATGATCTCTTGCGGCTGTCAGCTCTCTCCCTAGCACCGGTGACAGTAGCTTGGAGATGGCTCTGGCTGCGTCAATGGGCAGCGGATATTGCTTCGTTCAAAGACTCCAGCGTTTAGATGCCATTCGTCCAGTTCCACCGTTGGAAAGAGGACTAGGCCGCTACTCTGTCTATTTCGTGGTGCCGAAAAAAAAAAAAAAAGACGGTTCCTTTCGTCCTATCTCGAATGGAGACTCTGCGATCCGTTATTCAAGCGGTACGCAAGGGGGAATTCTAGCTTCCCTCGATCTCGCGGAAGCATTCTTTCACATTCCCATTCGAGAGGGGCATCACTGATTCCTTCGATTCGCGGTACTCGGACAACATTTCCAATTTCGTGCGATGCCCTTCGGTCTAGCTTTGGTGTCTCGAACCTTCTCCAAGGTAATGGTGATAGTAGCTGCGGCCTTATGCAGCTGCGACATCAGAGTTCATCCTTATCTGGACGACTGGCTCATTCACGCAGACTCTCTCCCCTAGGCTTGCTGCACAGTCTCGGTGGTTGTTGCCTTCTCGAGAATCTCGGCTGGGTAATCAACCGCAACAAGAGTAGTCTTCAGCCGTCCCAGGAGATCGAGTTTTTCGGGGCTCGATTCGAATCAGCCTTAGGTCGGGTCTTTTTGTCAATGCCTCGATTCCTCAAGTTAACTTCTCAAGTTCGCAGTCTCCTAGCACAGGTCTTGCCTCGAGCCGGGGGTTCCTTTTGAGACTTCGTGTTGGATCGTTCTAACAACGGATGCCTGTTTGTCTGGTTGGGGCGCGCACTGTCGATCTCACACTGCGCAGGGCACTTGGACAGCACGCGATTCCCGCTGGATGTTCAATCGACTAGAGGCACGAGCAGTACGTCTGGCTCTACTGAGATTTCACACTCTTCTGCACGGGAAAGCGGTTTGGATACTATCTGACAACGCGACCACAGTTTCCTACATAGACTGTCACGGAGGGACCGAGTGCACTGGAGTGTCGAACGAGATGGCTCTTCTTCTTCTTCCTTGGGCAGAGAGAATTCTCCAAGCCCTCTCCACCCAACACATTGCAGGAACCAGCAATGTGAAGGCGGACTTTCTGAATCGCAATACCCTCGACCCCGGCAAGTGGGAACTGGCCCCGCTAGCCTTCCAGAGGATAGTTCAAAAATGGGGGTCGCCGGCGATAGATCTCATGGCATCGGCAGCGAATGCCTAAGTTACGAGTTTCTTTGGCCGTTTGAGAGAACGCAGGACTCTCGGCATCAATGCGTTGGCTCAGACTTGGCCGGAAATCCAGCTTCTTTATGTTTTTCCACCCTGGTCCATGATCGGCAGGATCCGGTAGCGAATTCGGTCGCACAGGGGGCCAGTAGTCCTCGTGGCCCCGGATTGGCCAAGAAGACCATAGTATGCCGATCTCATAAGGCTTTCACGGGGGTCGCCATTGCAGCTGGCAGCTCCCTCCGGACTCCTCAGACAGGGACCGATCTTCATGGAAAATACAGCTCCCTACTCGCTTACGGCTTGGCTCCTGAACGCCGCCGTTTGACCCGTAAGGGGTATCTGCCTAAGATGGTGGCTACCCTCCTTAGCGCACGACGGTCTTCAACATCCACTGCTGCTGCGAGAGTGTGGTGCGTCTTCGAGGCTTGGTGTTCACGTCATCACCTTACCTCAATTCCTGATATTCTTGCCTTTTTACAGGACGGTCTTGATAAAGGGTTGGCGCTCAGTTCGCTTCGAGTGCACATGTCTGCCTTGACATGTTATCGGGGTCCGGTGCTCGGTAGATCCCTTGTTTCCCACGCTGATGTGTCTCGGTTTCTGAAATGGGTCAAACTGCTTCGTCCTCCGACCCGTCCGGTAGTTCCTCCTTGGGATCTTGCACTAGTTCTCAGGGCGCTCGGAAATCCGCCCTTTGAGCCTTTGAAGGAAGTGTCTCTTCTAGATTTGACGCTCAAAACGCTGTTTTTGGTAGGAATCACGTCGGCTTGAAGAATCGCGGGGCTTCAAGCTCTCTCGTGCAGGGATCCATGTCTTTCTTTCTCTCCTGAGGGGGTAACTCTTCGAATGGTGCCTTCCTTCCTGCCCAAAGTGGTTACTCCTTTTCATGTCAATCAGCCCCTGCTGTTTCATGCCTTCTCTAACGAACAGTATGCGGGTAGGCGCAAAAGTCTTCCCTTCCTCGATCTTAAGCGAGTTCTTCTTCGCTATTTGAAAGTTACCAATTCCTTTCGCAAGACTGACCATCTTTTTGTTCTCCTTTCGGGACCGCACAAGGGTTTGGCTTCTTCCAAGCCTTCTATTGCTACATTCTCCAAGGCCAGCCAGTTCCAGAAAGGCTTCGAGCTCATTCCACTCGAGCCTAATCCACGTCATGGGCCGAGAGGTCCCACGTCCTTCCTCTCGATATTTGTCGATGTCCTTGTCCTCTTTTGTTCAGCAGTATCGGTTGGATATACAGGCCCAAGAGGACAGTTGTTTCGGAGTTGTGGTGCTGTCGGCGGCGCTATCTGCCCACCCTGAGGGTAATTAGCTTGGGTACTTCCTGCTTGTCTGGACTGGCCTTGCAGTATGATCTGGAAGGAGAAATTTCACTTACCGTTAATTTCCTTTCCTGGAATACTGCTAGACCAGTCCAGAACCCACCCAGCTTGTCAGAGGCACTGGTACTTGTGCAGAGCAGCCGACAGTCATAGGCTCTGCGAGCACATCCGGACTTTGTTTCCTGGGAATGTGTCAAAGCAGTCAATTCAGGCTTCTTCCCTTGGAAATGATATTTGATCCTCCTCTTCCGTTTTTCGTTCGCGTCGAGGGGTTGAGTTGGTTCCTTTTGTTTAAGGGTTCATAGTTGCGTTTTGTCCCTGAGATGTTGCCTTTTTGGCTTGTTACATTGTTACTGAATAGGACCCCTAGGGGTATGCCTATGTCACCCAGAGCCTGACCAATCACAGCTCTGGAGATTTTTTTTTCTCTGTCTCCCTATCTGCTGGCAGGGGTGCATAACCCGCTTGTCTGGACTGGTCTAGCAGTATTCCAAGAAAGGAAATTAACGGTAAGTGAAATTTCTCCTTATTGCCTTACTAATACCATCCCTACAATAAATCAAGGTTGTGTCAGCATTATATTGTGGGGGTACTTTGCAGCAGTGGGGAGAGTAGAAAGTACAAGCAGATCTTTGAAGGAAAACCTGTTCCTGACTTTCATAGACCTAGAACTGGGGAAAAGATTCACTTGTTTAGCAGGGCAATGATCCTAAACACAAAGCAAATTAAAAAAAAAGAGTAAAGTAAATATCCTTAAATTGCCCATTTAAATCCCAGACCTGAATCCAGCAGAAAATCTCTGGCAAGACTTGAACTGTAGTTCACAGCCAGTCCCCAGACAGCTTTTAAAGAGCTTGAGCCTATTCTACCTTCCTGGTGTACAAAGTCTTTAGACATTTATCCCAAGTGATTTGTGTCTGCTTTTTCTGCAGTCTTCTCCAAATGTTGAGTCAAGGAGTGTCAAAACTTATTGAATCAAGACTTTTTGAGCCCCTATTAGTTATTTTTTTAATGTTTCTGTAATTGCTCTTTCGCACTGAAAGTATGGAGTGTATTGTGTAAATTAGTGAAACAAACTCCTACTTTAATGCATGCTTAATTGTTTAGACAGAATGTGAAAAATGTACAGTGGTATGAAAACTTTAACAAGACACCATATTTTTGTAAATTGGGCCCTTGTTTCACTGATACTTTTCAGGTGATGTGGAATTGAAAATTTGTTGGGTCATATAACATCATTATCCTCCAGGTTTTCAATTTTCATTTTATAATTTCTTATTTAAATTTATTGGGATGTCACTTTTTTTTCCACAGAATCAGCAAAGCAGCCAGTTATGTCTAAAACAGCAAAAGGTTCTGCTTGTGAAAGACCTAAAATGAAGGGAAAAGCATGTGGACAATGCGAGATAAAAAATGCTCTACTGGTGAGTTTGGGATGATGATGATAATATTTTGGTTTAAAAAGCAATAGAAATATGCATTACCAGACACTATTCTATTAGGGAAATAGTATTTTAAAATATTTGCAAATCATAATTGGCACTTTTGTGAAATGAACAATGAGCTTCCCCTATCAACACTCTCTTACCTGTTACTTCCTTGCCCCTTTAACACTCTCTGTAGCTACTCCTTTTCTTCCCTGCACCCTTTGGTTAACCCTCCCATTTCTCCATGGAGCTTCTACTACTTCTCGCTGTTCCCATCATATTACTATACTTTCCCTCCCCTTCATCTTATCATACTTTCCCTCCCCTTCTTATGACTTCTCAATTCCCCCTTCCTTGATTATTTCTTTTATAAATTTGCACTTTTATACCGTCTTCCTTAAAATAGCCCAAAGTGATTTGCAGGTGCTCATCCTCACTGCTTCCAATAATACTCTATTGATTCTGTCATTATGAAATGCTGTAATTTACAACTCCTTGTTAACCACTCTTAAATTCTCCGGGAACAAGCAGGAAGTCAGCCCTCACATATGGGTTATGTCGGCACCGATGGAGCCCTCGTGGAAGCATCCCCCCAGCTTTCAAAGAAAGCCTTTGGGAGATGCCACCACACATGCGTGGTGCCCTTCCCACCCAAGGGTGCCATCTTGCTCAGTCTCCTTTTTTCCGCGAAGCCCTTCAGACATTTGTCTGGCTTGTCCCTGGAAAAAAGTTGATTTTTCTCTCTGAGTTTGATGCTCCTCTCCAGTATCACACCAGTACTCTTCCCGCCACTGACCTCGTTGCCTCGGCATCGAGTTCTGGTCTTTTTTTTGTAGTTTTCTTTTCCTGGCTTTGTGCCTTTTTTCTCCCAACTGGCAGCCCACAGAGTCTTCTATCTTGCAGAGGTACTTTTTCCCCCATGGCTACCAGTGGCTTTAAGAAGTGTGATCGGTGCTCTAAAAAATTGTCTTTGACTGACACACATAACTGCTGTCTCCGCTGCCTTGGGCCAGACCATAACCCGGCAGCCTGCGGTCTCTGCAAAAGGATATGCAGTAAGGCCCTCAAGAGTCGCCAGCAGCAGCACGATAAGTTTTTCCCCGAGTCCCTGGTGCCTCTGAAGGCCAGGGCCTCGTCTGAGGCCCCGACGTCTCAGGTGGAACCTCCCAAACCTGAGCCTTGTCATAAGTCCTCAGAAAAGGGGTCTTCCTCGAGGGAACACAGGAAGAAGGCGGCATCCTTGGACAGTTCCAACCGGCCGGGTGCTGCCTGGGCCTGGTCCCGCAGTCCGAGACATTCATCCGAGGCTTCAGTGAGGGAGCGGCCTGCAAAGGTCCCCTAAAAAGATCCGACCACGGACTGGCCTCGGTTCCCAGACACCATCCTTGTCAAGGATTCCTCTTCGGGGGAACCGGCATCAGGCCCGAGTCTCTCAGTGCCTGCGCCAAAGGCTGCAGAGCCTTCTGGTCTGGAGTCCAGAATGGTGGCCCCCGGAGCACAGTTCTTCTGCCTTCATGGACCAGCAGCGGGCGCTGTTGTCTGGCATGACCGGTTCATCCACCCCGAACACCAGGCCCTCGACATCCAAGATGTCCCCGGAGGCAGAGCCGATCCACGAGGTCCTTCGGCCTTGAATTGATCCTTGGCCGAGGTTGTGATCCAAGTCCCACTTGATGGGACCACAGTCATCCCTGGTAAGTATGCCGGCTGCCGGCCGCAGGGTATTGGCCCCAAGGCCTGCGGAGCAGCCCTCCTATGAGTCCTCAACGGACTACTCTGAGTTGGAGACGGAGGATGAGGAGTCCCCCGATACCCATTGCCACTGTGATATCCCATCTGACTTTCCCATCTTGGAGCCTTGACGGCAATCCCTGCTGGAGGATATGGGCTTCCTTGATTTTGTCAAGCATATGTCAAAGGCCTGGGCGTTCCCTACCGAGTCAGAGGAGGGACCCTCAGGCGGATGAGTTGAAAATCCTCCAGTACGAGACTCCTCTGAGGGAATCACTCACGGTGCCCGTTCCTCCCATCCTGGAATGGCTGATGCTCTGGATGTGGGAGACACTGTCTTCGGTACCGGTGGTGAGCAAACGGCTCAACTCGATGTACCAAATCCACAAGAGCCCGGGCTTCCAAAAGTCACAGCTGCCACATAACTCCATGGTGGTGGAGTCAGCCAGGCATTGGCTGAAAAGCCAGAAGACGCACTCCTCGGTGCCCCTTGGCAGGGAGGCCTGCACCCTGGATGCCCTTGGCAGAAAGTGCTACCAGGGTTCAATGCCCATTGGCCATATCCAGGCCTATCAGCTGTACAAGGGCATATACCTGAGAGACCTGGTGAAGGAACTCGCTGGGTTCTCAGCTGGTCTCTCCGAGGAACCCTTGCAGTGGTTCAAGAACTTGGTCAAGGCAGTCCATTAATGCTCCAAATTCATGTCTCAAGAGGCCCATGATGGGTTAGAGTTGGCAGCTTGAGTAGCGGCGGCAGGCATTGGTGCAAGCCACCAAGCTTGGCTACAGTCGTCCGACCTCGAGCAGTGGGTCCAGGACAAATTGGTCGATGTCTTCTGTCAAAGAGAGAATCTGTTTGCCAAACCCATGACCGACAAGGCTGCCGAGCTGGAGACCAAGTTCATGACAAGGACCAGGCTCTTAAAAAAGACCACTGCCCCTCCCCAATGGAAGGGCTCAGGTAAAAAGTCCTTTTATGTGAGGAAGGGAGCTGCTTACAGAAACTATCCACCTTTTCAGGCCTCCCCAGCTCCCCAACAGGGTCAGCAGGCCAAGGGACATGGGCATTGGCCTCATAAACAGAAGGCTTCAAAACCCCAGGCACCGGCTCCGGCCCAGACAGAGGGGAGTTTTTGTCCCCTTGAGCATAGCCTATCTACCTCAAGGAGATCATCAGCCCACAGGGGGATGTCTGACCCTCTATGCCCAGAGGTGGTTGATCATCACCAGACTTCTGGGCACTTCAGTTAGTCAGGGAGGGTTACCTCCTCTGCCTGACTCAGACACCTCCGTCTTATTTCCCAAGAGAGTCCGTCAGGTCTCCCCTCCATTGGGACCTTCTACTGAAGGAGTTGGCAGGTCTTCTCGAGGACAAAACTGTGGAACCGGTGCCCCACCATCTCAAGGGCAAGGGGTTCTAATCCAGGTAATTCCTTGTGCCAAAAAGGACAGGTGGCCTGAGGCTCATCCTCGACCTGCGCAACCTCAACAAATTCCTGGTGAAGGAGACGTTCAGGATGCTCTCCCTTGGAACATTGCTGCCATACGTCCAGCAGGGAGATTGGCTATGCTCCTTAGACCTCAAGGATGCTTATATTCACATCCTCATTCCCCCCCAACCACAGGCAGTACCTATGGTTTGTAGTGGGGGGGGGGGGGGCAGAAATTTTCAGTACAGGGTGCTCCTCTTCGGCTTGGCCCCGGCTCCAGGAGTCTTCACAAAATGCCTGGCAGTCGTGGCTGCCTTCTTCCGCCTCTAAGGGGTCTTTGTCTTCCCCCTATCTGGATGACTGGCTCATAAAGGGAGACACGGCCTCAGAGGTGCAGCAGGCCGCTGCACACACCATTCAGGTCCTGCAACACTTGGGGTTTGTCATAAACTACCCTGTCTCACCTCCTCACGACAGTGTCTGGAGTTCATCGGGGAAAGCTCGACACTCTCCAGTCAAAGGCCTTCTTACCCAGGGGACCAAGCTGACCATCTCAGGACTCTGGCACGGGACATACAATACTGTCTCTCGGTGCCCACCCGGCTTCTTCTGTGCCTCCTCGGGCACATGGCCTCCACGATCCACGTTACCCCAGATGCTCGTCTCCACATGAGGGTGGTGCAGTGGTGCCTCCGGGACCAGTGGTCTCAGGCCACGGGTCACCTCTGAGACAGAGTCTCTGCTGGTGACAGTCTCTCCAGTATCTTGAGGCAGGCATGCCTTTTTCAGGCCCCGAGCCCCTCAAGAATCCTCACCAAGGATGCCTCCCTGCTCGGCTGGGGAGCACACTGCGGGGACCTCCGCACCCAGGGCAACTGGTCACCAGACGAGAGCACCCAGCAGATCAAGCTCCTGGAGCTCCGAGCCATATACTTAGCCCTGCTAGTCTTCTGCCACCACCTGCGTCACCAGCTGGTGCTGGTCCAGACAGACAACCAGGTGCGATGTTCTACGTGAACAAACAGTGGGGTACGGCATTTCATACCCTTTGTCAGGAGGCACTGGTCCTCTGTTCGTACGCAATCCAACAGGGTATCCTCCTGCAAGCCGACAGCTTGAGGAGAGTCCTCCAGCCGCACGAGTGGCAGCTGGACTCCAGGATAGCCAGTTGGCTTTTCCAGCTCTAGAGGGAACCCGTGATAGACCTGTTCACTAACCCAGACAACTTCCAGTTGGCCCGCTTCTGTTCCTGGCAGGCCCACCCCTCCAGGGTGGCAGCGGATGCATGCGTTCTCTCATGGTCGGAAGGCCTCATGTACGCCTTCCCTACCACACTGCTGATCACCAAGATCTTGTTCAGGATCCTCCACGACAGGGCCTCTCTCATCTTGATAGCCCCTATGTGGCCCAGGCAACTGTGGTTCCCGCTGTTCCTCCGGTTGGCGGTGGGGACCCCCATTCCCTTGGGGACCGCCCCGGGACTTCTGTCTCAGGAGGAAGGCTCTCTTTTGCACCCCAACCTGGGGTCCCTGTCGCTAACAGCTTGGCTGCTGAAAGGGTGACTCTGACCCCTTTCAACCTTTCGATTGAGGTGGAAGAGATTCTGCTGGCCTCTCTCAAGGCCTCTACTAGGAAGGCTTACGCCCTCAAATGGAGCAGGTTCTTGGCTTGGTGCGCTGAGCACAGGGCTGACCTGTTCTGCCCAGTGGGACTGGTGTTACAATACCTTCTCCACCTCTCTCATTCCAGGCTCAAGTCTCTCTGTCCAAGTGCACCGTAGCGCCCTGGCGGCGCACCACCATCCGGTGGATGGTACGCCCCTCTTGGTCCAACCAGGGCCTGCTCTTACTGAAGCTCCCAGTCCTCCCTCTGGTAACTGAATGGGACCTCAACGTAGTGTTGGGGCAGCTCACTCGCCCACCCTTCAAGCCTCTGGCTACCTGCCATCTTCGCTACCTCTCTTGAAAGGTGGCTTTCTTGGTTGCGCTCACCTCCGCTCGCAGAGTTTGTTTATGTTAGTGAGCTTCAGGCCCTTGTGGCGGAGGTGCCTTATACCAGGTTCTACAAGAACAGGTGGTGCTTTGCGCACACCCTAAATTCCTGCTGAAGTTAGTATTGCCCTTCCATCTCAACCAGGAAGTGGTGCTCCCTACCTTCTTTCCAAGACCTCACTCCAGTCGGGTGGAGACTGTCCTTCACAGCTTGGACTGTAAGAGGGCTTTGTCCTTCTATATCCAACGCACTCAGGTCAGCCACAAAGGTACTCAGCTTTTCATCTCCTATGACCCCAGTAAGCTGGAAGAGGCGGTGACCAAGTGTATGCTGCCCACCTGGATGGAGGACTGTATCGCCCTCGCCTATGAGCAGACGGGGCTCCCACTGGAAGGCCACATCACGGCGCACCGTGTCACGACCATGATAGCTTTGGTGGCAAACTGGTGTTCTGTCCCGATGGTGGACATCTGCCGGGCCGCCACCTGACCTTCAGTCCATACCTTCGCAAATCATTACTGCCTGGAAAGAGTCTTGATGGGACAGTGCCTTTGGCTAGACTGTGCTCCGTAAGCTTTTCAGGATTTAGGAAACTCCTACCCTCTGACCCTTCTGTGTTCAGGCTACCGGAGTGCTGGGGGGCATAGGTGAAGGTAAAAAAAGAGCCAGTCAATGGAAGGGGGGGGGGGGGGTAGGAAGCTGCAGGAAGAAGAGGGAGGTTTCCAGGCACTAGAAAAGGATAAAGTCTATTGTTTGAGGAGGTGCTCTTTGTCTACCTTGCTCATGCTATCTATTTTCAGTTTCTCTGTATTCTTGTCCTTTAAGTAGATGGCTCCAGAACACCATCCTCTGACTTATCAGTCTTGAAAAACTATTTATCTCTGAGGAGCAAAAGTGAAATCTTTAAGCCTTGAATGTGAGCAATTGATGAACATGTTAAGAAAAATTTGTTAAGGATATAGTGTTCACAGCTAAAAGAAATATGCAGTTTAAGATTGGTCTGTTAGATGAGTCTAGACAAGTGGGCTGTGTTCCCCTACAATCAGAGTTGGAGACCAAGAAAGAACTAGAAACTTTCAATGGTGTCATCACTGCTACTAATGCTGATGCAGCTAGGGGCATACTTCAATATTACTCTGTCTCCAGCAGATGGTGGATACAGTTTCTGATGTAGCTCAATTTTCAAATCGTTAGATCCTGGGAAGCTGATTTTAAAAGGTTCTTTACCAGTAGAGCTTGATGGTGGTTGTCTCCAGGGGGGTACCTTAGATCCCCTGTTGTCATTTCCCGCATGGAGAGGGTGAAAAAGGATTCACTTTCAGTCAGAATTTTAAGTGGTTGAACAGTTGGAATTCATTCGGAACAAGGCCCTCGTCTTCATACAGCTTCAAGTGCTGGAGGATGTAGTAAAAGCTGTCAGTGTAGCCAGGTTTAAAAAAGGTTTGGACAAGTTCCTGGAGGAAATGTCCATAAAACCATTATTAAAGATGACCCATGTGCCTTTTTGGGAACTTGTGACCTGGATTGGCCACTGTTGGAAATAGGATACTGGGCTTGATGGACCTTGGTCTGGCCCAGTATAGCATTTCTTATGTTCTTTTGTAGCTTCATCCTCCACCCCCTTCCTCTCCCAGCCCCCTGGACCAACAGAGAAGGTATTCCAGAGAACGTTTTGTGAAAGAAGGCTTGATTACAACGGTTGATCTCCAAGAACAAGCAGGAATGCAGTCTTCACATATGAGTGAACATCATCCAATAGGAAAGCCTTTGGGAGTTGGGAGTACGCCTGTGTGCCTGCCTTCCCGCCTTCCCAACTTCTCAGTTCTTCTTACGCAGAGCCAGTAGGACACATCGTCCTGTCACCTTGAAAAAAAATTCTCTTTTTTTGTGTCCTTCGGGGTACATCGTGCTTCTGCCTTCCTGTCAACACCTGTTCCGTCGAATCAAGACACCGGTCCCATTAATTTTTACATATTTTAAAATTTTTATTTCTATTCATTTTCATTGCAGTTCTGACTGCTAAACTATGCCTCTAGGCATCCATAGCTTTATCTTCAATCTCAAAGACAACTTTTTTCAGGCATGGCAAGGCTAGTCAGTAGTTTTGAAAAATGTACCAAGTGTGCTAGTACCATTTCAGCCACTGATAAACACGACTGGTTTCCAAAAGGTTTGGATCCTGAACATCAGTCCAATTTTTGTCCTTTGTGCCAACAAATGACAATGAAAGGCCTTAAGAACAGAGCCAGACAATTTGGATCGTTCACCTCAGACTCTGTTTCAGTAGTTTCCACTTTGAGGGCATCAACTTCCTCTCATGGGTCTCAGATTTCCCCAGAGTTCAAACACAAATGTAAGCCAAACTCTCTGGCCGTTTCAAAACCCCTAGAGGTGCTTCCGATGCAGACTGGCCAGCCAGACAGCTCCACGGGAGGAACTGTCCTCCAAAGCACAAGTGGGGCTCCAGGACGCTACCGAGGCATTGACCTCAGGAGAGCTACCAGTTCCATGTTCTGGGACGGTGGCTCAGAAACCCATAGGTGACTCCACCAAGACATTGGCCATCTACCTAGACCAGCGCATGGTGGTTCTCGAGAGGAGTTTGGCAGCACTCCTGGCAGCCTTGGTACCGATAACATCAAGAGCTTCAGGAGTGCAGCTTTCTGCATCAAGCCTACACCCAGGTGTATCGGGCCCGATTCTGGCCCTTGAACCAGCATCATTGGAGCAACCGAGGTTGATTCCTTCATTGGAACTGGTTGATGACCCCAGTATCCAACAGACTCAGATTGCCATGGCTCTCTGTTCCGATACCTCTGAATATCAGTATCTGCATCGACTTCCGCAAAGCATCGAGGTTGAGACCACAAAGCATCGAGGTTGAGGCCAAGACTACCCGTACTTTGATTTCTTACTGGACTCTGATTCAAGTCTTTAGAATATGACAGGGGTCACTCGATCCCAGAGAACTTCCCAACATTCCCTCTGACCCTTCACCGCCTCAAGAATGCCATTCGTCCTCACCAGAAGATATGTCCTTTTAAGACTTCATACATGACATGTCAGCAGGCTCGCCATCACAATAACCTCTGAAAAGGAACAGAGGGCAGAGGAATTGGAGATACTCCAATACACTCCCATGCCCAAGGAGGCAACTACATTACCGCTGCATCATATCCTGCAGGAAAGAACATAAGATATGCCTACTGAGTCAGACCAAAGTCCATCAAGCCCAGTATCCTGTTTCCAACAGTGGCCAATCCATAAGTTCATAGCAGTTTCCCAAAAAGACACACAGGTTCCACAATGTTTGTATTGGGGCAAGCAGTGGATTCCCCAGGTCCTCTTTAATAATGGTTTATGGACCTTTCCTCCAGGAACTTGTCCAAAACATTTTTAAACCTAGCTACACAAACAGCTTTTAATACATCCTCTGGTAATGAATTCCAGAGTTTGATTATTCTTTGAGTGAAAAAATAGTTTTAAATGGATTACACTTTAGCTTCATTGCATGTCTCCTAGTCTTTCTCCATTCATTAACTTGTAGATCTCTATCATATCTCCCCTGAACCGTTTCTTTTTCAGGTTGAAGAGTCCTAACCTTTTAAGCCTCTCCTCATAGGAGAATCCTTCCATCCCCTTTACCATTTTGGTGGCTCTTCTCTGTACCTTTTCTAATTCCGCTATATCCTTTTTAAGATACAGTGACTAGAATTGCATTCAATATTCAAGGTGCGATCGCACCATGGAACAATACAGAGGCATTATAATATCCTTTGTTTTATTCTCCATTCCTTTCCTTATGATTCCTAGCATTCTATTTGCCTTCTTGGCCACTGCTGCACACTGGGCGGAGGATTTCAGCGTGTTATCCACGATGACGCCTAAGTCTTTTTCCTGGGTGTGGTTCCTAATGTGGAACCTTGCATCGTGTAACCATAGTTTTGGGTTATTCTTTGCTAGATGCATAACTGCACTCGCCCACACTAAAACACGCACAAATCAGACCCATTTTAAAAAATAATACACTGGACAAAACTTCACCGAACTCATATAGACCCATTTCTAGTATACCATTTATGGCCAAACTCATAGAAAAAGTAGTCCAGACACAGGAATACATCGACACCTCAGCTCCTCTGGATGACCAACAATATGGCTTTCGCCCTGGACATGGGGTAGACACTCTTTTAACTGTACTCCTAGACACTCTAGTAAGAGGAATAGACAGCCCCAAAAATGCATTCCTACTACTTTTTCTAGACATTTCTGCAGCATTTGACAGTGTCCACCATACACTAATGCTCAATAGGCTCAGTCAAATAGGTGCCACCTCATTAGTTCTCAAATGGTTCACTTCATATCTATCCAACAGAACCCAAACTGTCAGGATCAACACTCAAACCTCCAACACATACAAACAGGAAATTGGCCTCCCCCAAGGTTCTGCCCTCTCTGCACTCCTATTTAATATATATATACAACCAATTTGTAACATCTTTAAAAGATTCAAAATCCACTATCACATATACGCAGACGACATCATGTTATACATTCCTTTCACAATCCCAACACTTCCACTTCAGCTATTAACTGACTGCTTCAAGGAACTGACAACTTGGCTAGAAGACCACAACCTGTTTATCAACCATTCCAAAACTGACATACTGATTGTAACAAAAAACAAATCTTACACACACCCTATCCACATTACACTCCAGAAACATGACATCCACATAAAAAATGAAATAAAATACCTAGGGGTGATACTTGACACACACCTTAGTATGAACACCCATATAAGAAATACAACCAAGAAAATATACTTTAAACTCAAAGTATTAAAACAATTACGCCCTCTAGTACACCTGCAAGACTTCCTAAGCATCATTCAAGCCATTGTCACACCACATTTTGACTTTGCCAACCTCTCTCTACTAGGCACCACTAACCAAAATATCAAAAGGCTCCAATTAGCCCAAAACGCTGCAGCCAGAACTATAATGAAGGTACACCCTTTTGAACACATATCACCTTACCTAGCCAAACTACACTGGCTCCCGATTCAATGTAGAATAGACTATAAATTAATAATTACCACATTCAAGGCATTAAATAACACTGCCCCAGCCACCCTTAATAAGCTACTCACTAAAGACACAGTCCACTTTGCACATAGAAGAAGCAACGCTAATAAATTAAAGATCCCAAAAGAATTCACTAAGACCAAAAAAACGACCAATAAAAAAGCATTCTCCCACGCTGCTCCTATGCTCTGGAACGCGCTACCAGAAGAAATCAGAGCCTCAACTGACCTTAAAACCCTACGCAAAACATTAAAAACCCACCTCTTTATCTCTCACTACGGCCCACTGGCAAACTCCCAATACCAAAATGAAAAGGGGTAACCCATATACACATTGAAACCAACTTCGTAACTACCTTATGATAGTATGACCTTTGACCCCGCCTTTGATATTACTACCCACAATGTTGACCTTGTCTCTATCTGTATATAGTTAAATGTACATAATTCTACAAAGTTAAAAGTTTTAAGTTTTAATTGTTAATGTATATAGTTCACGCTATGTTCATTGTAAAAAACAGAACTGTCGTTCTGTTCCCCTATTCTGTTATATGTAAACCGCACCTGATCACTGGAAGGTCGCGGTATATAAAAGTTTGTTAAATAAATAAATAAATAAATAAATTTCATCTGTCATTTGCACGTCCAGCCTTCTAATTTGTCAAGGTCCTCTTGCAATTTTTCACAATCCTCTTGGGTTTTAACAACTTTGAATAATTTCGTGTCATCTGCAAATTTGATTACCTCACTCTTTATTCCCATTTTCAGGTCATTTACGAATATGTTAAAAAGCAGCGGACCCTGCACAGATCCCTGTGGTACTCCACTATTCCATCTTTCTCCACTGGGAAAATTGTCCATTTAGCCCTACCCCTCTACTTTCTATCTTTTAACCAGTTCCTGGTCCACAATAGTACACTGCCTCCTATCCCATGACTTTTTAATTTTGCCAAGAGCCTCTCATGAGGGACCTTGTGAAAGGCTTTCTGAAAATTCAAATACACTATATCAACCTTTGTCTACCTGTTTCTTCACACGTTCAAAAAATATAACAGATTAGTAAGACAAGACCTTCCTTGGCTAAAGCCATGTTGGCTTTCTCCCATTAAACCATGACTATCTACATGTTCAGTAATTTTGTTCTTTTTTTATAATGGTTTCTACCCTTTTGCTTGGTACTGATGTCAGGCTCACCAGTCTGTAGTTTCCCGTATCACCCTGGAACTCTTGAAAAATTGGCATTACATTAGCCAATCACTATTCTTCAGGTATTACAGATGAATTTAATGATCTTATGCTCCGCATGTGAAAGGCCCCGCTCACGGTTCCGCCTGTCAGCAAGAGACTCTATACCAGTGATGGCTAACCTTTTTGAGCCCGAGTGCCCAAACTGCCGCACAAAACCAAAGAATTTCCTCAAAGTGCCAGCACGTCAATTAAAGCTCCATTTGCATAAGGTGCTTCATTTGCATAAATATTTGCATAATGTTACCATACACTAACTTTTAGTAAACATGCCTCTTAATGAGTATATGGATAAAGAAAGACTAAAAGGTTTCTACATTACTATAATCCAGTACCAACCGCCAGGCACATTAGGAACTACTACAAACGCTGCCCATTTAGAACCCATAGCAAACCCGCCGTATCCTAACAGCACTACCAGGACTCACAAAGCACCATACTCTACCTATCAAAAGGCAACACTGCAAATATTAAACCAATACATCTCAGAGAACAACAATACATGACCTACTGGGGAAAGAACAAGTGGCAATGTCAAATAGGAATTATATAAACAGAATACCTCAGCTCAGTTACACATGCAGAACAGACCATTACCAAACAAGGAATCACAATTTAGAAACAGGAAGACAATAATTAAACTGGGAACCCCAAAAGCCAAACTTGGAATATACAACAACACTGTAGAAATAAAACTATATATTAATTTCCTCTTGTACTAAACAAAGCGCAAAAATTAATGATGCACATTTCCCAGAGCTGACATATTCCAATTAATAAATTCAAAATAAAGAGATATTTTTCTACCTTTTGTGCATTTTTTTTCAGTTGCAATTGTTCCAGCCACTTTCTTCTGGTTTCTTCGTGTCTTCTGCTAACTCTCCATCTGCTGTCCATTTGTCCTTTCTTCTGTCTTCTTGGGTTTTTTTTCCATTCTCTCTCTACATCTGCTTTAACATACTAATCTTTCTCCTTTTGCTCTTTCCTCATTCCTATTTCATCTACTCAAAATTTACCCCTCCATCCTCAATCCCCACTTACTCTCCCAATACCCGGCCAATTGTAGATTTTTTATCCCTCCCACACAAAATATTTTTCCCCTCTCCATTTTACTCTCCCAGCCCCATCCCATTCTAATCCTCCCCCAACACCAGCTCCCTTCTAGTTCCAGCCTCACCCAGCATCCATTCCCTTCTAGTCCCTGCATCAGCCCATTTCCAGTCCTAGCAGCCCCCCAACCCATTTCCAGTCCTAGCAACCCCCCAACCCAATACCAGTCCTATCCCCCCCTCATCAACCCACTTCCAGTCCTAACCCCCCATCACCCCATTTTCAGTTTAAGCCCCCCCCTATAACCCATTACCAGTCCTAACCCCCCATCAGCCCACTTCCAGTCAGCCCCCCATAGCCCATTGCCAGTCCTAACCCCCCCCATCAGCCCACAGTCCATTACCTGTCCTAACCCCATCAGCCCACCTCAAGTCCTAACCCCTCCCCATCAGCCCATTTCTTGTCCCAGCCCCCCATAGCCCATTATCAGTCCTAAACCCCCCCATAGCCCATTACCAGTCCTAACCCCATCAGACCACCTCCAGTGTTAACCCCCCATCGGCCCATTTCCCGGCCTAACCCCACCCCACAGCCGACCTCAAGTCCTAACCCCTCCCCATCAGCAGTCCTAACCCCCCCTAGCCCATTAGCAGTCCTAACCCCCCCTCTCTAGCCCATTAGCAGTCCTAACCCCCCCTATAACCCATTACCAGTCCTAACCCCCATCACCCCATTTCCAGACAGCCCCCATCAGCCCACAGCCCATTAGCAGTCCTACCCCCCCAGCCCATTAGCAGTCCTAACCCCCCCCCTAGCCCATTAGCAGTCCTAACCCACCCCCCATGGCAAATTTAAAAAAAGAAAAAAAGCAGCTGGCTCTGGCTTCTGCCGCGGCAGCGGCAGAATGCAATGTCCCGTGGGCCCCCTCCGCCCGCTAAGCCCCTCTGCAAGGGCTTTCAGATTCGCGAGGGAGAGCGTCTCCCTCGCGTCTCTGTTAAGCCCGCAGGGGCTAATGGGAAATTTCCCATCAGTCCCTCGCGTCTAAAGGGGCTGATGGGAAATTTCCCATTAGCCCCTGCGGGCTTAACAGAGACGCGAGGGAGACGCTGTCTCCCTCGCGAATCTGAAAGCCCTTGCAGAGGGGCTTAGCGGGCGGAGGGGGCCCCGCGGGACACTGCATGCTGCCGCGTCCGCGGCAGCAGCCAGAGCCCGCTTTTTCTTTTTCTGCGGACCTTCACGCGTGCCAGCTGCAAGGCCTTCGCGTGCCACAGCTGGCACGCGTGCCATAGGTTCGCCATCGCTGCTCTATACCATATACAGACTACCAGAGTACCCAGGCTTCCATAAACCTCAGCTCCCCTACCAGTCAATAGTGTTGTAATTGGCGATGCGCCAAATAAAGAGTTAAAAAAAAACATTCATCCATACCTCCTGGCCCCGGGACTCTAGAATACTCGATGCCTTCAGGTATCGATATTTCAAGTCATGCATGTAAGCCTCCAGAATCAACTCTTACATGCTGCACATGGGCATGTTTCTGAAGGATGTCACCAGGGATCTGGAGACTTTCACCCTCCTGCTTGTTCAGGATAAGCGGAGTGCATTCCAGACATTTAATCAAGCAAGGCTAGAATATTTTTTTATTTTATTTATTTATTTATTTAACATATTTTTTTTTATACCGCCTTTCTATCTGTCAAGACAGTTTCCAGATTACTCATTGCAGTAATGTTAACGCTTGAACAGTAAGGTGTACGTTACAGGGCACATATATTATAACAGATAAATATATTATGACAGAATACTTCTAAGTTTCTTACCAGGGCCTCATTTGATGCTTTTGAATCTATAAGCAGAGCTTCAGTAGTTGCATTGGGACTTGCAGAATGGCCTGGTTACAGGCATCAGACCTCGTGCAATGGGTCCAGGATAAACTGGCCAATATCCCATGTACTAGAGAAAACCTTTGGTAAAGGTTGGAGGAAAAAAGGAGGGGAGATTGAAACAGATGAAATCACCCTAAAACGCCTTTCCAGGAAAACAGCTGACCCATCGTCAAGGAAGACGCTTCCCAAGAAGTCTTTTTATTCAAAGAAGAGGAAATATTATCCTTTTTAAATGCCTTCTGCTGCCTATCAACCTTAGCAGAGGCAACAGAGTCCTTGCCAACACAAGAAACCCAATGCTGCTAAGCCTCAACAGCTGCCCAGGCACATCTTGCACCTGTTTTTTGATTCCTTCCTAGAGAGCATTGCCATCTGCCTCTGGAGGGTCCCTGGTCCTTCCACATAGCAGGCAAACTTTGTCACTATGCCCACAAGTGGCACCTCATAACATCAGAGCAGTGGACACTCCAGGTTGTCCAAAGGGGCTATCTACTTCACTTCAAAACCTTACCACCTACCATCCCACACAACCTCTTTAAAGCAATCTCTTAAAAGAAGAGGTAACCACCCTGTTGTCCGAGGGAACCATAGAAAGATTTCCTCCCTCCTCAAGAAAAGTTGGGCTTCTACTCTCCATATTTTCTCTTTCCAAAGTAAACAGGAGACTTCGGTCTCATCTTCGATCTGAGAGACTTAAACATGGTCTGAGAAAAATTAAAATTTATTTCTTTAGGGACTCTTCTACCATACCTCCAGAGACACGATTGGCTAGGTTCTCTAGACCTAAAAGAGGCATACACGCACTTACTGATCCATCCCTTACACAGACAGTATTTGCGTTTCATGTTTCAAGGGAACCATTATCAATACCGGGTTCTCCCCTTCATTCTAGCCTCTGCCCCAGGGGATCTTGGCAAAGTGCATGGTAGTTATCTCTTCCTACCTGCGTAGGAGGAGGGTATTTGTCTTTCCTTACTTAGACAATTAGCTGATCAGGGGAGACTCCCCTCAAGAGGAGGAGTAGCCTAGTGGTTGGGACAAGGTACTTCAGGCCGGAAGGTCGGGGGTTCAAATCCCACTAGAGGACAGCAACCTTGGGCCGGAAGGACTGGGGTTTCTAGTCCCACAGATGCTCCTTGTGGTCTTGGGCAAGCCACTTAACCCTCAATTGCCCATGTTCCCCGTAAGTATTAGTGTATGTGTCTCAAATCCCCACGTGTTAAATGTATTCCCCACTTGTGTTGTGACCGCTTTGATTGAAGGATAAGGCGGTATATAAATACCATTAAAATAAATAAATAAATAAATAAAGAGATCCCAGTCCTGGATGTTTTTCCTGTTAAATAAGAACTAAAGCATTTTTGTGAAGTTCTCCCCATGCCATGATTATCCAATTTGGATAATAAAATCTCACTTGGTTCCCTTATCTCATCCCTTGGCTTTCAGTACTACTTTTATGTGGACAACTCTCAAGTTTATATCTCTTCACCTGATTTTTCTCCTCTCCAGGCATGTATTTCCACCTATTTATCCGACATTGCTGTTTGGATGTCTCAGCACCGCTTAAAATTGAACATGGCCAAAACTGAACTTCTTGTTTTTTCCCCTAATCCCTCCTTCCTCCTTCCTCCTTTCTCCATCATTGTTGGTAACGCTCCTATTCTTCCTGTTTCCTCTGTTCATAACTTTCGGGTCATTTGTCCTGTATGCACGTCTTGCTTGAAATGATTAACAAAGCGTAGATTCTCCAGGACCAAGCAGGAAGTCAGTCCTCACATATGGGTGACGTCGGCGCCGACGGAGCCCTCGCGGAGCAATTTTCCCCAGCTTTCAAAGAAAGCCTTTTGGAATTGCAGCGCGCATGCGCGGTCCCCTTCCCGCCCAAGGGTGCCATCTTAGCCAGTCTTCTTTTTTCCGCGGAGCCCTACAGACGTGGTCTTCTTGTCCCCGCTGAAAAAGTTGATTTTTCGTGATTTATTTCTCTTTTTTCTTCGGTTCGACGCCGGTCTCTTTCCCGCCCGGACTCGCGACGCCGTTGCGAGTCCTTCTCTTATTTTTCGGTTTTTCTGATTTTTCTGTCAGTTTCGTTTTCGGTTTTTCACTGGCAGCCCGGTCCTTTGACCTTGCAGGGGCCCTTTTTCCCCCGATGGCTGCCAGTGGTTTCAAGAGGTGTGTTCAGTGTGACAGGAATATGTCACTCACTGACACACACGATAATTGCCTCCGCTGCCTTGGCCCGGATCACGAGGAACTGATCTGTGGGGCCTGCAGCAAGATGTCCTCCAAAGCGTTAAGGAGTCGGCGGCATCAGCGGGAACGAATCTTCGCTGATCCCACCTGTACCCAGACCTCGTCGGAGGCCTCGGCGTCCAGAGGCTCCAGCTCTGACCATCGCCGGAGTTCCTCCGACAGGGGTTCTCCCTCCGGGGACCATCATCGGAAGGTAAAACCCGTGAGGGCGGCGTCGGTGGACGCTCCTGGTTCCGCGAGGGCCAGGTCGCATAGCCCCGATAGCCGTCCCGGGTCTTTGGAGAAGGAACCTCACCCGAAGCGACCTCGTCTGGAATCGGAGATGCCTGCTCGGGTAAGTCCTGTAGTCCTCCTGGACTCGCCTCCGAGGGGTCCGACGTCGGGCCCGATGCCGTCGGGGCCCGAGTCGGGGGCTGCTGGGTCACCTGAGGTCGGACTCAGGTTGAAGGCCTTGGAGAGCAGACTGTCTGCCTTCATGGACCAGCAGCGGGCACTGATCGCTAGCCTCGCTGGCGCCTCTGCCCTGACCGCCGGGACGTCGACGTCTAAGTCGACCCCGGAGACCGAGCCAATCCTCGAGTCCATGCGGGCTCGGGTCGATCCTCGGTCGAGGTCACCCTCGGCCTCCCGTTCGGGACCGAGGTCGTCGACGCCGACTCCCTCGGCGTCGGGGCGGCCGACGCCTCCGCCCGCCCGGACCGACCCCACTGATTCCTCCTCGGAGTCGGCCTGGGAGTCTGAAGAGGAAGAGTCACCTGATTCTTTTCGGACTCGGTGTGTCCCCTCGGACTCACCTGAGTCCGAACCTCGGAAACAGTCCCCTCCGGAGGATGCCCGGTTCTCGGACTTCGTCAGGGATATGGCCAAGGCTTTGGCCTTCCCTGCGGATCCCGAGGAGGAGCCTCGAGCCGAAGAGCTCGACGCCCTTCAGTACGACTCTCCCGCCAGGGTGCACTTTACTGTACCGGTTCCTCCCATGCTGGAACGACTACTCTTCCGCATGTGGGAGAGTCCGGCATCGTCGCCGGTATTAAGCAAGCGGGTCGATTCCATCTATCGAGTCCGCAAGAGCCCTGGCTTCCAAAAAGCACAGCTACCACACCATTCCATGGTGGTGGAATCGGCCATGCATAGACTTAAGAGCCAGAAGATGCACTCCTCGGTGCCTCCTGGTAGGGAGGCCCACAACCTGGATGGCCTTGGTAAGAAGTGTTTCCAGGGCTCTATGCTTGCTTGTCGGGTCCAGACCTACCAGCTCTACATGGGCATGTACCTTAGAGACCTGGCTAAAGAGATAGCCGGATTCTCTGCTGGTCTGTCCGAGGAACCTTTGCGGAGGTTCCTAGCCTTGACAACTGGTATTCGAGAATGCTCCAAATTCATTTCTCGAGCAGCCTATGATGGCTTTGAAGCATCGGCTCGAGTGGCCGCAGCCGGCATCGGTGCCCGCCGACAGGCTTGGCTTCAATCGTCTGACCTTGAACCCTGGGTGCAGGACAAGTTGGTCGATGTCCCCTGCCGAGGTGAGAACCTCTTTGGCAAGCCCATGGCTGAGAAGGCTGCCCAAATCGAGACGGAGACTCTCACCAGAACTAGGCTTTCTAGGAAGACCTCCGCCCCTTCCCAGAAAAAGAAGGGCTCGGGAAAGAAGTCCTTTTACCCGAGAAAGGCGGCTGCCTATAAACACTACCCTCAATATCAGGCCTCCACAGCTCCCCAACAGGGTCAGCAGGCCAAGGGACGGGGTAACGGATCCCGTAGGCAGCAAGCCCCCAAGCCTGCACCACCGGCCCCTGCACAGCAGGGTGGGGGTTTTTGACTTCATCAGCATAGCCTCTCCCCCTCAGCTGGTTCCTCCCAGCACAGGAGGCCGGCTGGTTCATTTTGCCCACAGGTGGTCCAACATCACCTCAGATGCCTGGGTGCTTCATGTTGTGGAAGAAGGCTATCTTCTCCACTTCCATCAAGTCCCTCCCTCCTATTTCCCAGGAGAGCCTCCACGACTCCCTCTGCACAGGGACTTACTCCTTCAGGAGTTAGCAAGTCTTCTTCAGGAACAGGCTGTGGAACCGGTGCCCCACCACCTGAGGGGTCAAGGCTTCTATTCCAGGTATTTCCTAATACCAAAAAGAACGGGAGGCCTCAGACCCATCCTGGACTTGCGCAACCTCAACAAGTTCCTCGTCAGGGAGAAGTTCAAGATGCTTACCCTTGGAATCCTTCTGCCCTACCTCCAGCAGGGAGATTGGCTATGCTCCTTAGATCTAAAGGATGCCTACACGCACATCCTCATACACCCAAGCCACCGCCAATACCTAAGATTTGTGGTGGCAGGAAATCATTACCAGTACCGAGTACTGCCCTTTGGCCTATCCTCCGCCCCACGAGTCTTCACAAAATGTCTCGCGGTGGTGGCAGCTTATCTCCGGCTTCAGGGCCTCTATGTCTTTCCGTACCTAGACGACTGGCTCATCAGAGCATCGTCCTCTCCAGAAGTCACAGCAGCCACAAACCGCACTGTGACTCTCCTGCAGTACTTGGGCTTTGTCATAAACTTCGCAAAGTCCACTTTGCTCCCCTCGCAAGATCTCGAGTTCATCGGCGCAAGATTGCACACTCTTCAGGCACGAGCTTTCCTGCCTCTCGACAGGGCTCAACGGCTCATGGACCTAGCCGGCCGTTTTCGCAGCCAGTCCCTGGTCTCAGCCAGGCGCTTCCTGAGACTACTCGGCCATATGGCTTCCACCGTCCACGTGACCCCCAATGCCCGCCTGAATATGCGACCTGCTCAGTGGTGCCTTCGCAAGCAGTGGCAACAGGCCACGGGCGGCCTAGCCGACTTAGTGCACATCTCCGGCCCGCTGGCCTGTTCTCTACAGTGGTGGCTTCACCGGCCAAACCTGGTGCTGGGAATGCCTTTTCAGTCTCCTCCGCCGGCTCAAGTGCTGACGACCGATGCTTCTCTCCTAGGATGGGGAGCGCATTGCCAAGGGGCATGTACTCAAGGTCTCTGGACCACGTGGGAGTCTGCGCAGCAGATCAACTTCCTGGAGCTCAGAGCAATTCGTCTGGCTCTCAAGGCTTTCTCCCACCTGACTGCTCACCAGTCCGTCCTTGTCCAGACGGGCAATCAAGTTGCCATGTTCTACGTGAACAAACAGGGAGGCACGGGCTCCCTCCTTCTCTGTCGAGAAGCACAGAGGCTCTGCTCTTGGGCCGTCAGTCACGGCATTCTTCTCAAGGCAGTTTATCTCCCAGGCCAAGAAAATTGCCTGGCGGACAAACTCAGCAGAATCCTCCAGCCGCACGAGTGGCGCCTGGATCCCTTGGTAGTTCAGAAACGTTTTCTGAAGTGGGGCCTCCCCACGATGGATCTCTTTGCCAGTCCTCTTAACCGGCAACTTCCTCGCTTCTGCTCTCGGCAGCCGCATCCCCTTCGAGTAGCGGCGGATGCTTTCCTGCTCTCATGGTCGAAAAGCCTTCTGTATGCCTTTCCTCCCATACCGCTAGTCTCTCGAACTCTTTTCAAGGTTCTCCGAGACAAGGCTTCCATGATCCTGATAGCTCCTCGCTGGCCCAGACAGCCGTGGTTTCCACTCCTGCTGCAATTAGCGATGGAGGGTCCGTTCCCTCTGGGGTTTCAACCAGATCTCCTAACACAGGATCAGGGGTCCCTGCTACACCCCAACCTCAGATCTCTCAATCTAATGGCTTGGCTGCTGAAAGGGTAGTCCTTGCTCCCCTTCTACTGCCGGCAGAGGTGGAGGAAGTCGTCCTAGCTTCCCGGCGACCTTCTACCCGCAAATGCTACGCCCTTAAATGGCGGCGCTTTTCCGCTTGGTGTGCCCAGCAGTCTCAGGATCCCTTCTCCTGCTCGGTGTCGGTGATCTTGCAATACTTGCTCTACCTCTCAAACCTGGGACTTAAGTCCAACTCCGTCAAAGTTCACCTCAGTGCTCTTTCGGCACATCATGTGCCGGTGGACGGCAGACCTCTTTCCGGAGACCCTCTCGTGGCGCGGTTTCTCCGAGGTCTCCTTCTACTTAAACCAACTCTGCGCCCACCAGCGCCTGACTGGGATCTGAATGTGGTTTTACAGCGGATCACCTGTCCGCCTTTTGAACCTATGGCTACCTGTTCTCTCCGTTTTCTTTCTTGGAAAACCTTATTCCTGATAGCCCTCACTTCCGCTAGACGCGTAAGTGAATTGCAGGCCCTCGTGTCTGATCTCCCTTACACTCGGTTCTACAAAAATAGGGTAGTCCTACGGACTCACCCTAAATTTCTTCCAAAAGTGGTCTCCCCTTTTCATATCAATCAGGAGGTGGTACTTCCGACCTTCTTTCCCAGGCCACACTCCAGCCGAGCTGAAATGGTCCTGCATACCCTGGACTGTAGAAGAGCGTTGAACTTCTACCTTGACCGTACGCGGGAGCACCGTAAAGCTGCTCAGCTTTTCGTGTCTTTTGACCCCAATAAATTGGGGCTCCCTGTCTCCAAGCGTACTCTGTCCATCTGGGTTGCTGACTGTATCGCTTGGGCTTATGGGGCAGCCGGACTCTCGCTAGATAGTCGGGTCACGGCTCATTGTGTTCGGGGGAAGGCTACGTCAGTGGCTTAGCTCCGCTCTGTTCCGTTGGCAGACATCTGCCGGGCCGCTACTTGGTCTTCGAGCCAGACTTTTGCGGTCCATTACTGCCTCGAGAGGGAGTCCCGTAGGGACAGTGCTTTCGGACAGGCAGTCCTCCGAAATCTCTTCGAGGTTTGAGCAACTCCTACCCTCCATCCCGGATGGGGGCTACCGGTGGGTAATAATTCATTGAAGATTCCTTCCTTCTGTGCTGCTGAGCTAGAGGGAGCTCATTTTTGTGCTTAGGGTATCCGGTAGCCTTAAGCTTGGGAGTCCCATATGTGAGGACTGACTTCCTGCTTGGTCCTGGAGAAAGCGTAGTTACTCACCTGTAACAGGTGTTCTCCAGGAGCAGCAGGAATCAGTCCTCACAACCCTCCCTCCTCCCCTTGGAGTTGCGATTATCTGCTTTAGTTTTTTTGCAAATTTTTACGCTGTCTTTTAGCTATGTCATCTGACTGGCTAAGATGGCACCCTTGGGCGGGAAGGGGACCGCGCATGCGCGCTGCAATTCCCAAAGGCTTTCTTTGAAAGCTGGGGAAAATTGCTCCGCGAGGGCTCCGTCGGCGCCGACGTCACCCATATGTGAGGACTGATTCCTGCTGCTCCTGGAGAACACCTGTTACAGGTGAGTAACTACGCTTACTCACCTTTAGCAGGTATTCTCTGGGAATAGCAGGAATAAGCCCTCACAAATGGGTGATGTCACCGGAGCCCATGTGGAGCACTCCCCAGCTTCTATAGGAAGCTTTTGGGAGGACTATCATGCATGCGTGCCTGTCTTTTCGGCTGAAAGGAGCCATCTTACCTCAGTATGATGACATAACGTAATCAAGCAAAAAGAACCAACTCCACGGGGAGATGGGAGGGTAGCGAGGACTTATTCTTACTGTTCCCAGAGAACATCTGCTACAGGTGAGTAACTATGCTTTCTCCGGGACCAAGCATTTTGTTCATCTTAATACTGCTAATAGTCTCACAGCATTTTACTTTTAACTTCTGAAGTTCATACTCTGAATCTGATATCATCACTCCTGCATTATCTTTTAAAACAACCATTCTGATATTCCAATCACAAATTCATGTTAAAGTTAACTATTCTAACTGTATTTAATCCTTTTGGTGCTACTGTGTGTAATTCGAATATCCAGAATTGTTCTTGATATTTCAGAAAGCTATACTGATTACCTCCTCACTAATGTAGATTTACATGCTCTACAACCCTCCAGCATACTTGATAAATGTGTAATGTTTTTGTATCCAGTGTTCCACTATAGAAGTTATGTTACTACTATTCTGTCTACATATATGTTCCATAAACCTTATTTTGAAACATTGCTTCATATGCCCACACAAAATCTTTGCAGTATTTTGTTTGTGCTGCTTAATCGTCTGTATCTGGTTAAACCAGTATTCTATGGTATTAAGAACATAAGAACATAAGATATGCCATACTGGGTCAGACCAAGGTCCATCAAGCCCAGTATTCTGTTTCCAACAGTGGCCAGTCTAGGTCATATGTACCTAGCAGTTTCCCCAAGGGACATAGGTTCCACAATGCTTGTATTGGTTCAAGCATTGATATCCTGGGTCCCTTCTTAATAATGGTTTATGGACCTTTCCTCCAGGAACTTGTCCAAACCTTTTTTTAAACCCAGCTACAGTAACAGCCTTTACTACATCCTCCGGTAACAAATTCCAGAGTTTGATTACATGTTGAGTGAAAAAATATTTTCTTTTATTAGTCTTAAATAGTTTACCCTGTAGCTTCATTGCATGTCCCCTAGTCTTTCTATATTCTGATAAGGTAAACAATCGATCTACGTTTACCCGTTCTACTCCGTTCATTAATTTATAGACTTCTATCATGTCTCCCCTCAGCCGTCTCTTTTCCAGGTTAAAGAGCTCTAACCTTTTTAGCCTTTCTTCATAGGAGTATCCTTCCATCCCCTTTACCATTTTGGTGGCTCTTCTCTGAACCTTTTCTAAAATCGCTATATCCTTTTTAAGATACGGCGACCAGAATTGCACACAATATTCAAGGTGCGGTCTCACCATGGAACGATATAGAGGCATTATAATATCTTTTGTTTTATTTTCCATTCCTTTCCTTATCATACCTAGCATTCTATTTGCTCTCTTGGCCACTGCTGCACACTGGGCCGAGGGTTTTAACATGGTATCCACAATGACGCCTAAATCTTTTTCCTGGGTGGTGGTTCCTAATGTGGAACCTTGCATCGTGTAACCATAGTTTGGGTTGTTCTTCCCTAGGTGCATAACCTTGCACTTGTCCACATTAAATTTCATCTGCCATTTTGATGCCCAGTCTTCCAATTTATCAAGATCCTCTTGCAATTTTCCACAATCCTCTTGTGTTTTAACAACTTTAAATAGTTTTGTGTCATCTGCAAATTTGATAACCTCACTCGTTATTCCACTTTCCAGGTCATTTATGAATATGTCAAAAAGCAGCGGACCCAGCACAGATCCGTGGGGTACACCACTATTCACCTTTCTCCATTGGGAAAATTGGCCATTTAGCCCTACCCTCTGCTTTCTATCTTTTAACCAGTTCCTGATCCACAATAGTACACTGCCTCCTATCCCATGACTCTTTAGTTTTGCCAAAAGTCTCTGATGAGGGACCTTGTCAAAGGCTTTCTGAAAGTCCAGATGCACAATATCAACCGATTCACCTTTGTCCACCTGATTATTCACTCCTTCAAGAAAACATAACAGATTAGTAAGACAAGATCTTCCTTGTCTAAAGCCATGTTGGCTGTCTCCCATTAGGTCATGACTATCTACATGCTGAGTAATTTTATTCTTTATGATGGTTTCTACCATTTTTCCCGGTACTGATGTCAGGCTCACCGGTCTGTAGTTTCCCGGATCACCCCTGGAACCCTATTTAAAAATTGGTGTTACATTGGCGATCCTCCAGTCTTCAGGTATTAGAGATGATTTTAATGATAGTTCACAGATTACTAATAGTAGGTCTGCAATCTCATATTTCAGTTCTTTCAGCACCCTTGGATGTATACCATCCGGCCCAGGTGATGTGCTACTCTTCAATTTATCTAATAGTTGTAATACGTCTTCCCGATGTATCGATATTTCCTTCAATTCTTCCGCACCTTTAAATACCACTTCAGTCATGGGTAACATCCCTACATCTTCCTCAGTAAAGACTGAAGCAAAGAATTCATTCAGTCTCTCCGCTATTGCCTTGTCGCCTCTTAGTGCTCCTTTAACCCCTTTATCATCTAATGGACCAACTGACTCTCTCACAGGTTTTTTGCTACGAATGTACTTGAAAAGGTCTTTACTTCGCGTTTTTGCTTCCGCAGCAAGCTTCTTCTCAAATTCTCCCTTTGCCTGCCTTATCAATGCCTTGCATTTGACTTGCCAGTGCTTGTGCTGTTTCCAGGTTTCGTCGTTTGGCTCTTTTTTCCATTTCCTGAAAGATGCTTTTTTGGCAACAACAGCCTCTCTGACCTCACCTTTAAACCATGCTGGCAGTTTTTTTGGACTTCCTTCCACTTTTCTTAAAGCGTGAAATACATCTGGTCTGGGCTTCCAAGATAGTATTTTTCAACAACAGCCAAGCCTGATGTACATCTTTAACCTTTGCAACTGCTCCTTTTAGTTTTTTCTTAACTGTTTTCCTCATTTTATCATAGTCTCCCATTTGAAAGTTAAAAGGTAGTACTGTGGATTTCCTTACCATCCCTCCTCCACTAATTAAATCAAAGGCGATCATGCTATGATCACTATTGCCAAGTGGCCCCAACAACCTTATCTCTTGCACTAGATCTGGTGTTCCACTAAGGACTAGGTCTAATATGGCTTCCCCTCTGGTCGGTTCATGAACCAGCTGCTCCAAGAAGCAGTCATTTATTTCATCTAGGAACTTTATCTCCCTAGCATGTCCTGATGTGACATTGACCCAGTCGATACCGGGGTAGTTGAAATCACCCATTATTATTACTGCGCTGTAACTTTTGTTAGCTTCCTTGATTTCTTTGAGCATTTCATCATCCATTTGGTCATTCTGGCCAGGCACTCGATAGTACACCCCCACTGCCATTGCCTTCCCCCTTTTACATGGAATTTCAATCCATATAGATTCTACAGCAGATTTTGTTTCCTGCAAAACTTTAATCCTTTCTGACTCAATGCCCTCTCTAACATAGAGAGCAACCCCTCCACCAATTTGATCAGCTCTATCATTACGATATAGTTTGTACCCAGGTATCAGTGTCCCACTGGTTGTCCTCCTTCCACCATGTCTCTGATATTCCAATCATATCTAACCTTTCATTTAGTGCTATATATTCTAACTCTCCCATCTTATTTTTTAGACTTCTAGCATTTGCTAGAAGTCTAAAAAATTGCAAGTTACTTCTAGAGCAATGAGGTTAGTGAGGGCTGGCATTAGGGGGTGATAAACAAGGCAGTTGCCCTGAGCCCCCAAGTCTGCTTCAAGCTGTAGGAGCACAGGCTCCAAGTGGACTTTGGGGCCCCTCATCTGTTTTTGCCCTGGGTCCTCTGTATGTCTAACATCAGCCCTGGACAGCAGATTATTTGTAGCTCCTAAAAGAAAGTTTTTTGGACACACAACATGTATGTCTTTCCTTCTTTTATATTTCTGTTTGGCTATCAAATATTGAACCTCTTGTCAGGGCTATCTAATCTCACAACCTCTTACTGTAAGACAAAGAGGATTATTTTAGAAGCCTTATTCACAATTTCCATGTGTAAAATCAGGCACTTACATGTGGAAATAACATTCACATATAAATGCCAATTTTAATAAGAGCTGAATTTATTTACGGATGTCCTTACTATGTAGAAATTGCAAAGGGACATGTTGGGGGTGTGGTTAGGGAGTGACCTGGGCAGTTAAAAATGTATTCCACATTTCATATCAGAACTGTGTGAATGACTGCAGTTGTCTTTGTTGGAATTTACAGCTGCTCCCTTAAACATACAGGTTTTTAAAAAGTGCTGTTTTCAGCCAGTCCTTTATAGGATCGCTTCTTTCTGGCAGATAGCTTCTATCTGTGCCCTTCTCTTCCACTGCCAACTCAAGACTTGCTGTCACTTATGCCTGGAGCAAACTACTTGAGTTGGTACGTCCAGCTTCATCTCTGGCCCTTTACAAATCCAAGCTAAAAACTCACCCCTTCAAGGCTGCTTTTGGATCCTGATTTGCGTAGTCTCCTGCTCTCGATCTGTATGTTTCCTTACCATTCCCCTAGACATATCAGTCCCCAGCTGTTGTGTTGAGTAGATTCTAAGCTCTGATGGGCAGGTACTGTCTCTTACTTGTCTCTGTACAGCGCTGTGTATGCCTTGTAGTGCTATACGAATGATCAGTAGCAATAGTATAAAGGTGTTATCTTCCTCTGTCCACCATTGTTTTTCCTCCTCCAAATTGAAATCATACATTTGTAATTATTTGGCTGTATTTATTTATGTAGGTTTGCGAAATGGCTGATGTACATGTGCAAGTGCTGGCACATACACACTGAAGTTGCCAAGTTTCTTCGGCTGAAGGATTGTTTTTCCTCCCAATATGTAGTTTTGCAGGATGAGTCCTACAGCTCCATGTATCTGCAATTCCATATCATCCTGCTAGACCAGTTCCAGACAAGTGGGTTATGTTACCCTACCAGCAGATTGGTGGAGACAAAGAACCAATGAAAAGCCCAGGTTTCAATGACATTGCTCCATTGCCTCAATTCGTCTCAGCCACCAGAGGTCCCTACAGTATTTCTTTAACTCCAGCAAGATGGTAGATGGATTTTCTCCTTTCTGAAGAAAATCTGAGGATTGAGAGGAAAATATTGATTAAACTCTTGTGTACAACCATCTTGAGAAACAAATGTGGCTCTCACTTGAGTGTGATGTGGGAGGATCCACTACAGTGCGGTCTCTTCAGTAGCCATAGGAGGAGGGAAAATTAGTTCAGCTCCATGCTCTTACCACTACTACTACTACTACTACTACTACTACTACTACTACTAATTAATTAATTAATTAAACTTCTTTTATATACCGCGCTATTACTTATCAGTGCGGTGTACATTGAACAGAACAATATACTGTGCGGACGAGCCACATAGTGTTTACATTGAACAGGGATTAAAAATCATTTATATAGTGCTACAAGGCGTACGCACCGCAGTACAACATATAAAGAAGACAGTCTCTGCTCACAGAGCTTACAGTCTAATCAAGACAGACCGAACAATACAAGAGAAACAAGGGGAGGTTCAAGTAGGGAATGAGATACAAATAGAACAAGGGATTAGGATCCAAAAGCAGCCTCAGAGGTAAGCCTTTAGCATAGATTTGAAGAGGGGGAGAGAAGAGACTTGACGTAAAGATAGAGGATGCTTGTTCCATGCATAAGGAGCAGTGAGATGAAAAGATCAAAGTCTGGAGTTTGCAGTAGAAGGAAAGGGCATAGAGAGAAGAAAGCCAGAGGGGGAGCAGAGTTCACAAGGAGGGGTGTAGGGAGAGAGAGGAGAGGAAAGGTAATGTGGGGCAGTAGAGTGAATGCATTTATACGTTAGAAGGAGAAGTTTGAATTGGATATGGAAACAGAAGGGGAGCCAGTGAAGTGATTTTAGAAGAGGGGTTATATGAGTGTATCGGGGCTGGCGGAAGATTAGCTGTGCAGCAAAGTTTTGGATAGATTGAAGAGGAGAGAGGTGACACCGAGGGAGACCACCAAGGAGGAGGTTGCAATAGTCAAGACAGGAGGTGAGTAAAGAGTGGACAAGAGCTTTAGTAATTTATTTTATTTATTTATTTAGACATTTTTCTATACCGCCCCCTCCAGAGATCAGGGGTGGTTTACATTATAACAAAACCTTTACATAGAACAGTATTAATGAGGTATAACAGTTAACTATTTACATTGAACTGTGTACATTTATCACATTTTGAGATACAAAGTAGGCATTCTTATCGGTATATCTAGCAAATGAGGTCTGAAATGCATAAACAACGATTTGAATGTAGCAATGTTGAGTGGGCTGGAATAGTGTGAGGGGCAGGGGGGAGGAAAAGGGGGGAACTTTATGTACCATTGGTGTTGGGGCTGGTGTAATGTTCTTTGAATAGGTGGGTTTTTAATCAGAGAGGAAGGGACAAATTTTGTTATTGTTGTAGAGAAATAAACGACAGGTTTTAGCTATATGTTGAATATGTGTGGAGAAGGAAAGGGAGGAGTCAAAGATGACCCCAAGGTTATGGGCTGAGGAAACAGGAAGAAGAGTGTTGTCAACAGTGCTAGAGAAAGGAGGAAGGGTTAAGGGGAAAAATAATTAGTTCAGTTTTAGCCATATTCAATTTTAGGCATCGGTGAGACATCCAGGCGGCGATGTCAGATAAGCAAGTAGAGATATGAGTCTGGAGTGAAGGAGAGATGTCAGATGTAGATAGATTTTGAGAGGAGTCAGCATAAAAATGATACTGAAAGCCATAGGAAAAGATTAGGGCACCAAGGGACAGAGTATAGAGAGAAAAAAGAGTGCCCAGAACAGACCTGTGAGGTATATTAACTGAGAGAGGGATGTCAATAGAGGAGGAACCTACAGAACAAATACTGAATGAGCGACTGGCGAGATAAGAGAACCCTGGATAAGAGCCTGTTGAGCAGCCAGAAAATTGAAAGGATCTAGAAAGATGACAGAATTCAGCATCCTCATACAACCTCAATGTCCCCCCCCCCCCCCTTCGCTGTCCCCTCTGCTCTCTCCTGAAGATTGCAGAAGGCTCTGAGGCTTCTGCTTGCCAGCTACCTTAAACTCAAACTTGCACAGCCAGCCAGTAACACAGTTTCAGGGGAGTAGAGCTGATCCTGGCATTGATCTTCTGCCTGGGGCTCTTAGTCTGAGTACCAAGAATTGACCTCATCATTGTCCTTGTTGGGGGCTCCCAATTCGGTCTTCCTGTGACGCAATTCGGGTTGGACCGCTGGTGACTTTTGGTGCAGTGTGGTCATTTCTTGTCATTTTCTGCACGTTGTGACATAGTGGGTCCTTCTAGCCCGTTTAATGAAGCTAAAAATCCAGGAACAAAAGTAGAGCTGAGCTGTAAACAGAAGCACATGGCTCCTGGTTACCGTGGGAACCAGGCACAGAGGCAAGAGAAACGCCGGTGCTATAATTCAAGGGGTGAATCACAAGGTAATGCAGGACACCTGCTAGGGGGTGGAGTTGAGCACTGCCCCAGAATTCACCCTATTAAAGAAACTTCAGGTGAGCTTATGAAGTTGAGTAAGTTAGGCAGAGAAGGAGGTAATGAAGAGTTGGCTGAAGAAGCAGGAAGTGAGGCATATGAGCTGGAGAGAGAAGCTATTGAGAGCTACACTGAAGACAGTTATGCCCAGAGTAAGCCAGAGTCTCTATGGAAAGGAGAGACAGATTCCTTCTTGAGGAGAAAGAAAGAAACCCCGAGGACAGGATATAACAAGGGCAAAGGAGATTGTCTGCAATATCCTGGGGAGCACGGGAGAGACAGAAAGCCTAGGAGGCAAGTGAAATGCTATGAGCAGGGCTTAGGTTGGGAACCTACAGCTATTCAAAAGCACCAGAGAAAACCTCCACCAGTAAGGCTGAAAGGTAAGCCAAAAGGCTTGAATATAATTAATTACCGTGACTGTTTGTACCCAGAAGGGTGGTGCTGGGAAAAGAATACTGGGCCTGATAGTCTGTGTGAAAGCCAGTTTTTGACCCAAGCACATCGTGTAAAGCCTGGAGCAGTAAGAAAGGGCGTGGCACCAGCAGTGCTGGTTCAAACATTTCCTTATGACCAGGAGGAATTGATGGACTGTGAACCAGAGTGTATTGATTGACTCTGATTCAGATGGCTCAGTACTGGGCTCTGTTGTGGATGAAGATGTACATAAGAACATAAGATATGCCATACTGGGTCAGACCAAGGTCCATCAAGCCCCGTATCCTGTTTCCAACAGTGGCCAATCTAGGTAATACGTACCTAGCAGTTTCCCCAAAAGACACAGGTTCCATAGTGCTTGTATTGGGTTAAGCATTGATATTCTGGGTCCCTTCTTAATAATGGTTTATGGATCTTTCCTCCAGGAACTTGTCCAAACCTTTTTTAAACCCAGCTACACTAACAGCCTTTACCACATCCTCCGGTAACAAATTCCAGAGTTTGATTACACGTTGAGTGAAAAAATATTTTCTTTTATTAGTCTTAAATAGTTTACCCTGTAGCTTCATTGCATGGCCCCTAGTCTTTCTATATTCTAATAACGTAAACATTTGATGTACGTTTACCCGTTCCACTCCGTTCATTAATTTATAGACGTCCATCATATCTCCCCCTCAGCCGTCTCTTTTCCAGGTTAAAGAGCCCTAACCTTTTTAGCCTTTCTTCATAGGAGTATCCTTCCATCCCCTTTACCATTTTGGTGGCTCTTCTCTGAACCTTTTCTAATATCACTATATCCTTTTTAAGATACGGCGACCAGAATTGCACACAATATTCATGGTGCAGTCTTACCATGGAATGATATAGAGGCATTATAATATCTTTTGTTTTATTTTCCATTCCTTTCCTTATGATACCTAGCATTCTGTTTGCTCTCTTGGCTGCCGCTGCACACTGGGCCGAGGGTTTTAACATGTTATCCACAATGATGCCTAAATCTTTTTCCTGGGTGGTGGTTCCTAATGTGGAACCTTGCATCTTGTAACCATAGTTTGGGTTGTTCTTCCCTAGGTGCATAACTTTGCACTTGTCCACATGAAATTTCATCTGCCATTTTGATGCCCAGTCTTCCAATTTATCAAGATCCTCTTTGTGGGGGACCCTAGCCCAGGCCGCGGCCTATAGGCGTAGGGCTGCCCTTGTTAGTCTTTAAATAAAGATTGTTATCCTCGTCCAGAGCCTGGGCTTCTGGGGCTTGTAGTTGTGTTGTTTGTTCAAAAACAGAAGTATGGAAACCAAAGGTTTTTTCAAAGGCAAACAGGAATTTATTTCTTCTTTTCTTCCAAAACACTAATGCTTAACAGAAGGCAACAGGATTCTTCTCCAAACAATATTCCTCAGGAAATTCCATGAAACCAAAGACTGAAACTGCTTTAGAAGGCTCTCTTAACACATGCAGCTGTCTCTCAATATATAACAAACAAATACGTCTCCTTTTTTTTTTTTTAACAAAAGTAAATGTCTTCTCTGCATTAAACAGAGTTCTTTGCTTTCCTGGCTAGAGTAACTCTCCCTGTTTCCTTAATGCTTTGGGGTTTTCAAGTTACAGGGTTTTCTTTCTCCAGAAGCTTTTATTCAGCTCTGTGACACCATGAACAGTCCATTAATGAATCTTCAGACATAGAAACAGGTTCAGAACAATCTACCTGCATTTCCTCTGGATCTCCTGCCGGTACGTCTGACTCTAAAGCTCCATGCAACGCTTCTGGCTCAATGCACTCCAAAAGCTCCTGAACTTTTCTCCATTGAGGCTTTCCACTACAAGCAAGGTTTTCACCTGGAAGGTGAAGCTTCTTTTTCTGAATTAAATGCCACAGTGCCTCTAACTGTTTCAGGTCACTGTTAGCTGTACTTTTGTTCACCCACCTTCTGGGAGCTTGAACCCTTAGAGCTGGTTCACGAACTGTAGAAACTTCACTCTGCTGCTGGCCAGTAATTCTCCCAGCCACACCGCTGCTGGCTTCAGAACTACTTGTACTTTTCCTGCAAGCCTGACTTTCTCTTGGGGTGTTGCCTTCACCTCTGAAGTCCCCACGGAAGTCTCCACCGGTCTCCTCCCCGGTGAACTCTCTGGGACTTTCTTGGGTGCTTCTCTCCCCAGCAGTCTCTGTGGTCAACTCCAACTCCCCGATCGAATCCCCGATCGAATCCCCGATCGAACTCCCCGGTGAACTCCCCGGTGAACTCTTCTTCCTTCCGTTTCCTCTGGGTTTATAAAGCTGTTTTTTTCTTATTGTGCACTGCCCCCTGCTCAGGTGTTTTTCATTAGTTTCCAAGCCTGCCTTTAGGTTAGCAGAGCTTGGGTATGGCCTGCCTTCAGCCACTGTGTGTTTTTTCTCTTTTCCTGCACTCTGCAGGCTATGGATTCGCTGCCTGTCTCTTTCCTTAAAGGTAGATTTTTGATTTTCCTCTATTTCCATGGGCTCAGCCACACTCTCCTCATCACATATTCCCCCCCCCCCCTTAAGATATTACGGGCTGCCTCGTAATGTTAACTGGGATACTAGGGCTTGCCTGTACCTTTTCGGTCTTACGTTCTCTCGTGGCTAACTGAGCCAACGCTATACGGTCATGCAAGGGTCTGAGTACGTTTATATGATAAACCTGTTGGCGACCCCTTCTGTTTTCTATTGAGTAAGACACAGGACCCACCTGTTTGACTACCTTATAGGGCCCCTTCCATTGAGTTTCAAACTTAGGTCCAGCCCCAGCCACCATTACTATTACTTTTTCTCCTACCTCCAGTTGGCGAGGCTTGGTACGTCTATCGTAGTAAGTTTTCTGGCGCGTCTGGCTGGCTTTTAAATTTTCCTCCGCCGCTTGGGAGGTTCGGTGTAGCCATCCTCTTAGATTCCTCAAAAACTGGGGTATTCCTACTTCCTCTACCCCAGGCTCAACCCACTGCTCCCGCAGAATATCTAAGATGCCTCGTGGTGCCCGCCCATACATTAATTCATAAAGTGAAGTGCCTAAAGATGCTTGTTTCCGCTCTCTACAAGCATACAAGACAAAAGGGAGCATCAAATCCCACTCTGACATGTTACCCTCCAAACCCCTCCTTAGCATTTTCTTTAACGTTTGATTTTGCCTCTCCACCAGCCCATTCGACTGCGGATGGTAGGCAGCAGTTCTAACATGACGTATGCCGAACGCATCCCACACTTGGGCTAGATACCGTGACATGAAATTACTGCCTCTGTCCGTCAGGACTTCGCGTGGAAATCCTACCTCACAGAATAACTTTACCACTTCGGAGGCTATGGTTTTTGCGGATATATTGCGTAGGGGAATGGCCCATGGGAACCTTGTGGCTTGGTCCACTATGACCAACATGTATTGGAACCCCCGAGGTATCTTTATCAGAGGTCCTACTATATCCATGGCCACTCTATGAATGGGCTCGGATATCACGGGCATGGGAAACAAGGGCAGCTCCGGCGGACGAATCGAGGTGACCCGCTGGCATGAAGGGCACGACTCGCAAAATCGCGAGGTCTCCCTAAAGACTCCGGGCCAGTAAAAGCGGGCTAATATCTGGTCCAACGTGCCGTGTACTCCTTTGTGACCTCCTACCGGATGATCATGCGCTAGTCTTAAAACTTAAGTTTTGAACATTGTAGCGACTACCAGCTGCTTACGGATGTTCCCGGTACAGGGATCTAAACTTTCCCTGTATAGCACATCTCCATCCAACAAAAATCTAGGTAAGGTTTCTGACCCCCCTCGGGCATACTCGAAAGCCCGTAAAAGAGTGGGATCAACTTGCTGCTCCTTGGAGAAAGACGGGAATTTTTCCACTAATTCAGCCGGGACCCAAGGTATCACTTGTCCGGCCCCTACCTCAACCCTAGGCTGTGACCTACACTGCCTCTCCCAGCGTTTCTCCCCTCTTCCCTTCTTACTCTTATCTACAGAGGGAGTTATCAGGTCCTCATGGGATGGTAGATCCTACAAGGTCTCAACTGGAGGTTCATCTTCCCCCTCTATGGCCTTAGACTGTGCTCTGGTAGATACCATACCCACCCTAGGATGTAGACCCTCTTCTAGTCCTTTCTGGAATTGGGGCCAATCCCTCCCCAATACCAGGGCATGGGGTAATCTGGGTACAATTGCTATGGGAATTTCCTTTTTAATCCCTAAACCTTTTATTAAGACTATATGTATGGGATAAAATGATGATGCCCCATGGATGCACCTGATTTTTACCTTTCCCTCAGGTTGGTTCGGGACCCTATTAGAGCGAGATTCAATCTTTTGCCAGAGTTTCCTGGACATCATGCTTTGATCTACTCCTGAATCTAACAAAGCTTCAGTAGCAATGCCTTATACTTCCTCCGATAAGAGAAAACCTTCCCTGATCTCCTTAGTATTGGCAGTTATCAAGGCGGTCCTTGCGTTACAATCCCTCTTCAGGTGTCCCTCACTACCACATGAAAAACATTTCTTTCTTATGGAGTAGTTTTTAAACATGGGCATACATATTTTCATATCATCCCCCTTTGGCCTTACCTTCCTTTCTGACAATACAGGATCTGCCCTTTTGGAAGCACTCGTCCAGAGCCTGGGCTTCTGGGACTTGTAGTTGTGTTGTGTTGTTCAAAAACAGAAGTATAGAAACCGAAGGTTTTTTCAAAGGCAAACAGGAATTTATTTCTTCTTTTTTTCCAAAACACTAATGCTTAACAGAAGGCAACAGGATTCTTCTCCAAACAATATTCCTCAGGAAATTCCATGAAACCAAAGACTGAAACTGCTTTAGAAGGCTCTCTTAACACATGCAGCTGTCTCTCAATATATAACAAACAAATACGTCCCCCTTTTTTTTTTAAACAAAAGTAAATGTCTTCTCTGCATTAAACAGGGTTCTTAGCTTTCCTGGCTAGAGTAACTCTCCCTGTTTCCTTAATGCTTTGGGGTTTTCAAGTTACAGGGTTTTCTTTCTCCAGAAGCTTTTATTCAGCTCTGTGACACCATGAACAGTCCATTAATGAATCTTCAGACATAGAAACAGGTTCAGAACAATCTACCTGCATTTCCTCTGAATCTCCTGCCGGTACGTCTGACTCTAAAGCTCCATGCAACGCTTCTGGCTCAATGCACTCCAAAAGCTCCTGAACTTTTCTCCACTGAGGCTTTCCACTACAAGCAAGTTTTTCACCTGGAAGGTGAAGCTTCTTTTTCTGAATTAAATGCCACAGTGCCTCTAACTGTTTCAGGTCACTGTTAGCTGTACTTTTGTTCACCCACCTTCTGGGAGCTTGAACCCTTAGCGCTGGTTCACGAACTGTAGAAACTGCACTCTGCTGCTGACCAGTAATTCTCCCAGCCACACCGCTGCTGGCTTAAGAACTACTTGTACTTTTCCTGCAAGCCTGACTTTCTCTTGGGGTGTTGCCTTCACCTCTGAAGTCCCCACGGAAGTCTCCACCGGTCTCCTCCCCGGTGAACTCTCTGGGTCTTTCTTGGGTGCTTCTCTCCCCAGCAGTCTCTGTGGTCAACTCGAACTCCCCGATCGAACTCCCCGATCGAACTCCCCGGTGAACTCTCTTTCCTTCCTGTTCCTCTGGGTTTATAAAGCTGTTTTTTTTCCTATCGTGCACTGCCCCCTGCTCAGGTGTTTTTCATTAGTTTCCAAGCCTGCCCTTAGATTAGCAGAGCTTGGGTGTGGCCTGCCTTCAGCCATTGCGTGTTTTTTCTCTTTTCCTGCACTCTGCAGGCTATGGATTCGCTGCCTGTCTCTTTCCTTAAAGGTAGATTTTTGATTTTCCTCTATTTCCATGGGCTCAGCCACACTCTCCTCATCACATCTTGCAATTTTCCACAATCCTCTTGGGTTATAACAACTTTAAATAGTTTGTTTCATCTGCAAATTTGATAATCTCACTCATTATTCCACTTTCCAGGTCATTTATGTATATGTCAAAAAGCAGCGGACCCAGCACAGATCCCTGGGGTACACCACTATTCACCTTTCTCCATTGGGAAAATTGGCCATTTAGCCCTACCGTCTGCTTCCTATCTTTTAACCAATTCCTGATCCACAGTAGTACACTGCCTCCTATCCCATGACCCTTTAGTTTTGCCAAAAGTCTCTGATGAGGGACCTTGTCAAAGGCTTTCTGAAAGTCCAGATACACTGTATCAACCAACTCACCTTTGTCCACCTGTTTATTCACACCTTCAAAAAAACATAACAGATTAGTAATACAAGATCTTCTTTGTCTAAAGCCATGTTGGCTGTCTCCCATTAGGCCATGACTATCTACATGCTGAGTAATTTTATTCTTTATGATGGTTTCTACCATTTTTCCCGGTACTGACGTCAGTCTCACCGGCCTGTAGTTTCCCGGATCACACCTGGAACCCTTTTTAAAAATTGGTGTTACATTGGCAATCTTCCAATCTTCAGGTATTAGAGATGATTTTAATGATAGTTCACAGATTACTAGTAGCAGGTCTGCAATCTCATATTTCAGTTCTTTCAACACCCTTGGATGTATACCATCTGGCCCAGGTGATTTGCTACTCTTCAGTTTATCGAATAGTTGTAATACATCTTCCCGATGTATCGATATTTCCTTCAATTCTTCCGCACCTTTAAATACCACTTCAGTCATGGGTAACATCCCTACATCTTCCTCAGTAAAGACTTTTACCTCCAGAAGATTGTACAGCAGTTGGAGTGATCTGCCTATCCCAAAAGGAGGAGCCTATGGAATTGATGGCCATGTTCTCATCTGCCTTGACCTTCTTGGTGGAAATCCATTACTGTGTTCCCATTCCAAGGTGTGATCAAGGATTTGATCTGGTTAGAGTGGAACTCTTACGATGCCCCGCTTAAGGGGCTAAGGTGTGTAAAAAAAATCTGTGTCCCCCTGGAGAAGGAGCACGCTGAGTGGTTTGGCATTCCCGAGGTAGATGCACAGGTCATGGTTACCAGACGGACCACCATTCCTGTCGAAGGCTGATCAGCCTTAAAGGAGTTTCTGGGCCATAAGGCGGATTCATTGTTGTGGAACCAGTTCACTGTGAAGGCTATTATCCTGCAACTGGCGGTATGTCCCAGCCTGACATCTCGAGCCCTGCTCCAGTGGATTCAGGCTCTTCTGCCAGATGATATTACTCCTCTTTTGGAGTCACCTATACCTTCCTTTCTGATGCAATGTATGACCTGGTATGTTTGGTGGCCATGGATGGTGCTCTGATGATAGTGTCACAGTATTGGATTTAGCTCAGGCACTGGGCAGCAGAAACATCTTGCAAAGCCCAGTTGACCCAACTGGCTTTTAAGGGAAGCTTCTGTTTGGAGCCAATTTGGAGAAGCTGGTAAAGGACCTGGGCGAGACAAAATCTTACCGCCTTTCAAGGGGCCTGTGAAGGGTCAGTGGTCCTGTCATCCCAAGGAAGGGTGTAGTGCTAGACCATCTCTCCTGGATCCTCCTGATGACAGATGCCAGTCTCTCGGGCTGGGGAGCCCATTGCCAAGACCGTACAGCTCAGGGCCATTGGAACTGCAGGGAAGCGGTGTGGTTCATCAACCACCTTGAGCTGAAGGCCATCAGGTTGGCTCTTATGCATTTCTGGCCCCTGGTCAAGGGACAGGCAGTTCACGTGTTTTCAGACAATGCCATGGCAGTGGCTTATGTCAGTAGGCAAGGCGGCATGAGGAGTGTAGGGGTAGCTCTGGAGATGACTTTCCTGTTTGCCTGGGTGGAGAAGAAACTCTTAGCCTTGTCGGCTCAACACATTGCCAGGGTGGACAATGTGAAAGCAGACTTCCTCAGCTATCACTTTCTGGATCCTGGAGAGTGGGAGTTGAGTCAGGAAACGTTTCAGTTGATTGTGCACCGCTGATGTCGCCTTAAAATGGATCAGATGGTGACCTGCGCCAATACCAAAGTTTGCCACTTCTTCAGTTGCCACACGGAGATGGTGTTCGAGGGTGTGGACGCACTGACCCAGCCTTGCCCAAGTCAGCACCTGCTGTATGTGTTTTCTCCATGGCCCCTGGTGAGGCGTGTTCTTCAGTGTATAGAATACCACCCAGGCAGGATTGTTCTGGTGGCATCAGATTGGCCAAGAGAGTGTGGTTCAGAGACCTGATGTGGCTCCTGCAGGTGCCCACTCTTCAGATGCCTCCATCTTGAGGCCTTTTACAGCAGGGATCGATTGTTCTGGAGGATCCGGTTCTCTTCTCACTTATGGCTTGAAAGGAGACAGCACATAAGGGCTACTCTCCTGCAGTGGTCTCTACTCTGCTTGGAGCCTGGAGGAGGTCTACCAAGCTGGTATATGGGTGGATCTTGTGCCTTTTTGAGCAATGGTGCGGCACTCGGCAGTTTGGCCTCTGAGGCAGCCAAGATGCCATCTCTGTTGGCCTTTCTACAGGATGGCGTAGAGAAGGGCCTTCCCTCAGCACCCTGAAAGTTCAGGCAGCAGCTTTATCCTGTTTCCAAGGTCCGGTGGCTGGTAAGTCTCTAACCTTGAACCCAGATATCTCACACTTTCTCCAGGGGCTTTGGCATGTGATCCCTCCCTGTGATCTGTGTTTAGTGCTCAGGGCCTTGACGGCAGCACCTTTTGAGCTTTGAAGTGCGCTATCTTAAAGGATTTGACGCTCAAGATGGTCTTCTTGGTCGCGATTCATTCCACAAGGCAGATTTCAGAGCTGCAGGCTCTGTCATGATGAGATCCTTATCTGTCTTTTTCAAAGGGAGGCTGTTTCCTTTCGGTCTATACTTCCTTCTTGCCTAAGGTGATTTCTCCCTTTCACGTGAACCAAGTGGTCTGCCTGCCCCCCCCTCCTCAAAAGAGTAGTGACAGGGAAGGATAAGGATCTTCGCCTTGTGGATGTCCGGAGGGTGCTTCTCCAGTACTTGTAGATTACGAATTCCTTTTGTAAGTCTTACTATCTTTTTGTGCTTTTTGATGGCCCACGCAAGGATGACGTGGCTGCAAAGTCAACAATGGGACACTGGATTGAGAAGGCCATTGCCTTAGCGTATCTCTTGTGGAACCATCTAGTTCCGGAGGGTTTGCATGCCCATTCTACCTGAGCACATGCGTACTCATGGGCAGAGCAGAGCTCGGTAGCCCCTGCAGACATTTGTCAGGCAGCAATGTGGGCATCACTTTAGTCAACCATTGCCGCTTGGATATCCACACATGGGAAGATTCAGCCTTTGGCTCAAGGATTTTATGAGCTGCTGTGTTGTCTTCCCACCCAGTGGAGTTGTAGCTTTGGTACATCCCACTTGTCTGGATTGGTCTAGCAGGACAATATGGAAGGTGACATTTTACTTAGCAGTTAATGCCCTTTCCTTGAGTCTTGTGAGACAAGTCCAGGGCCCGCCCCTGAAACTGTATTTACTCTGTTCTTCTACGGCAGTACCCATGGATCCACTATGATTTTTATGCTTGCTTCTATAGGTTCATTGTCTACAGACAGCCTTATGTTTAAGCTTTCCTGTACATAGCCTTCTACTGTTGATCACTCATTGTTGCCCACAGTTGAGGTTGTATGAAACTTGCCATATTTCTCCCATATGCTTTTTGACGAATACTGAAGGGACATCTGGTGGCTGAGGCGAATAGAAGCATGGGAGTGATGTCATTGAAACCTGGGCTTTTCATTGGTTCTTTGTCTCCACAATTCTGCTTGTAGGGGAGCATGATCTACTTGTCTGGACTGGTCTAGCAGGACTCAAGAGAAGGACATTAACTGGTAAGTAAATTGTCACCATACATTTGCACTCCTGCACTATTTTAGAACAGGCTCTACATGTAGCAGAGCTTTTTCTAAAATAGTGCTGGAATTTTATATCTTGCGACCTTGACATCTCAATTTCCATCTCCACATACTATCTAAAATGTGTCTTCACGCCTTTAGATTAATTTACTCCAATATTTTGAAACATGAACAAGTAAACAGTTAATTTTAAAGGAAGATGCAATTGATTAGATGCTGTCTTTCTTTCCTAAATACACTTTTATGTGTTTTATCTGAAGGTATGCTTGGAATGTGGGGAAGATTATTGTACTGGTTGTTATGCCAAGTTTCACCAGAAGGGAGCATTGAAGCTCCACAGAACCATTCCTTTTCAGGTAGATTTTATTGAAGTACTGTATTTATTTTATAGATGCTTATGTGATATAAACTATTTACTTCAACTGATTTTATGCATGTTACCTTATTTCTGTGATAATTTATTTTTAATATCTTTCTAATACTCATAAGAGTAGCTTCTTTTAATGTCGTTATGCATTTTTCTTAAGTGCACCTATGAAATAATTTAAGATAACAACATGCTGATGGAATGCATCCCTTTAACTTGAATGTTAAATTACATATGATATTGTTTGTATATATAACCAGTGTTCTCTGGCACTTTGTTATATTAAGATTAATAGATTTTAGTCTGAGACCCGTACATCAAAGATAGGCCTGCATATTAAGGGGATAATTTTATAAAGTCCTTTTCACGCGTAAAAGGCTTTTTCAGAATCATCCTGCTAGATTAGTCCAGACCAGTGGGTTGTGTCCCGCTGCCAGCGGAAGGTAGAGAAAGAGAATAATCTAGAAGCTTCCGGTAATGACATAACTGGTAATTGTGCTGGTGCAGCTAAGGACACACTAGTATTTCTGTGTCTCCAAAAAATGTGGTTGCTGGACTGGTACAGCTCGGAGTTTGAATCTTCACAGCACCTGTGTAGCTGTCTTGAGAGAGTGCCTTCCCAGGAGCAGATGCAAATACTCTGTAGGAGTTTCCCACTTGACAGGGAGCATGACCTTTCCCATCCCCAGTTTTCCCTGGCCAGTTGAGTACCTGAGCCTATGCTGGCTGAAATCCTTTGGCTTCACACAGCCACCTGCTTTCTGTATTCTTTTCTTTTTTTTTTTTTTGTTTCAATCCCTCTACCTCCCCCACCTCCCGAATTGTCTCTAGTTAACAACATCAACAACAAAAAAAAGAGCATCCTATCACATAAAGAGGATTTCTGTGGCCATGATAGTTAGTCCTTTGGGCATGGGCATTTCATATGAGACCGCTCTAAAAGGTACTGCTGTCTCGTTTGTTGCCTTGCACACAGGACTTCAACATCAGGCTTACCCTTCTTCTGTTGGTAATGAGCAGTCTAAGATGGTGGTGTGGGCTCTCCAACTTGAGGAAAGGCATGCTTCTGGAGAATCCTCAGTGTCTCCTCATTCCTCATGTCCAATGCCTGCCTCAAGTCAATCAAGCAGATAACAGTCGACATGGCCAATCAGTCATATCGAAGAGTGGACCATTTGCTTAGTCCTCTTGCACTTTTGCCACTTGATCCAGGGGCGAGCGGTACGGGTCTTCTCAGACAATGCCACGGCTCTGGCTTATGTCTACAGGCAAGGCGACACCAAAAGTGCTGTTCCCCTGGGCAGAGTGGCAGCAGCTGGTGCTCTTGGTGCAACACATTGTGGGCGTTGACAATGTTGAGGTGAATTATCCTGGTTGCCAAACCCTCAATCTGGGGAAGTGGGAATTAGCTCCGCGGGATTCCTGAAGATTCTGGACCAGTGGGGCCATCCCTTGATGGATCTGATGGGGGCATGAGCCAGTGCAAAGTTGGACAGGTTTTACAGTCATCAAAAGAAGGTCAGTCAAGCAAGTATAAGTGTCCTCTCCTACCTTTAAGGTGCAATTCCTGCCACATGCTAATATTTTATAAAGACACATAAGTTCCTATGTGTCATTAAAAAATTGCCCCTAAGTAGACTCCTACAGTTGTAGTCAACATTATTGACACCTTTGCAGTTCAACCCCTTAATGTCCAATATCTCCTTTAAAAAAAAAAAAAAGTAGCCAGTGAAATGGCTTTGGACTATTTGCACTCACATTTGACACACAAAAAGAATCAAATAAAACAAGACCAATTTAAAAAGGAAATAATATAAAAACTGGGACATTGCCAGGACATGATTATTCAACAAATTACTCCTATGAAGAAAGGCTAAAAAGGTTAGGGCTCTTTAACCTGGAAAAGAGTCGGCTGAGGGGAGATATGATAGAAGTCTATAAATTAATGAACGGAGTGGAACGGGTAAACGTAGATCGATTGTTTACATTATCAGAATATAGAAAGACTAGGGGACATGCAATGAAGCTACAGGGTAAACTATTTAAGACTAATAAAAGAGAATATTTTTTCACTCAACGTGTAATCAAACTCTGCAATTTGTTACCGGAGGATGTAGTAAAGGCTGTTAGTGTATCTGGGTTTAAAAAAGGTTTCGACAAGTTCCTGGAGGAAAGGTCCATAAACCATTATTAAGAAAGGACTCAGGATATCAATGCTTGACCCAGTACAAGCAAAGTGGAACCTGTGTCTTTTGGGGAAACTGCTAGGTACGTATGACCTAGATTGGCCACTGTTGGAAACAGGATACTGGGCTTGATGGACCTTGGTCTGACCCAGTATGGCATATCTTATGTTCTTATGTTAACAAACAAACAAAGCACAACCCCACTAGAAAGGTTTGTTCCCAAAAAAAGTTTTTGTCGGATAGTGTCTGTGTGAGGAATCATTCCCTACATCAAACTAGGACCATTTTAAGTAAAACAGACACTTATCTGCAGCTTTTCCCTAGTTGGCGATCTCCAAAAATGGCATAGGTACTAAAAGGGGTTCTTCATGACACAGCACTGAGTTCCGAGTCTATCCACATTCTAAAGATCCTGCATCAGGCAAAATATCCCATTGAGCATGAACAGAAGATAGCCCGTGAATGCAAAATACTGGGAGGAACGCACTTCTTATATACCGACGTCTGACGTTAAAGATTGAAGTTGCTTACCACAAGGCAATTGGATGGTAAAAAGCAACAATGCAGTCACCACACCAATTAACCAAAACTCCCATTCAAAAAAGGCTATGCCAATCAAGTTCTGAATTTAATCCATGGGTAAAAATAGAATGAAGAGTGAAAATCCACCTCTGTTCACGTGATTAGAGAAGGGCCTTACGATCACTGCCCCTCATAGATGGTTGAATCCAATCTATCACATGCCATACAAATTGAGAAAATGAGTGATCCACACCACACAAGCTCCTTTGTACCCATGAAAGAAGATCTCCACTTCCACCCCTAAAAGCTCTTTCTCTCAAAGGTTTGAGGCATGAGAGAGCCTGGCTCCCTATTTCTTGAAGGTTTTTCAATTGTAACATGATGTTGGCTGACCCCATAGAAACATGACGGCAGAAAAAGACCACATGGCATACCTAGTTTGCCTTACCATATCAACTACTACAATAGTCCCGTTTTTTCCTTTAGAGATCCTCTGTATATGCCTCCATGCTTTTTTGATTTCAGATACTGTCCTCATCTCTACCACCCCCACTGGGAAACTATTCCATGCATCTACCACTCTTTACGTAAAGAAATATTTCCTCCTATTACTTCTGAGTCTATCCACTTTTACCTTCATCCTATGTCTCCTCGTAGCAAAGCTTGCTTTCAGTTGAAAGAGGCTCAACTCCTGTGCATTTAATGCGTCTTTAAACATCTCTGTTATATCTCCTTTATCCCACCTTTCCTCTAAAGTATACATATTAAGATCCTTAAGTCTGTCCTCATATGCTTTATAAGGAAGACCACTAACCATTTTAGTAGCCAATCTCTGCACCAACTCCAACCTGTTTATATCCTTTTGAAGGTGTGATCTCCAGAATTACACACAACACTCAAAATGTGGTCACACTAAAGACTTATACAGAGGCACTATCACATCCTTTTTTCTGCTGGCCATTCCTCTCCCTATGCACCCAAGCATCCTTCTAGCTTTTGCCGTCACCTTTTCTACCTGCTTAGCTACTTTAAGATCATCAGACACAATCACACCCAGGTCCCGCTCTTCTTTTGTGAACAGAAGTACTTCACCCCCTACACTGTACCTTGGATTTTTGCAGCCCAGATACATGACTCTATATTTTTTAGCATTAAATCTCAGCTTCCAAATTCAAGACCATTCTTCAAGCTTAGCTATATCCCTCCTCATGTTATCTACTCCTTCCTGAGTGTCTATTGCAGATTTTGTTATCATCTGCAAAGAGGCAAACTTGCCCGACAGCCCTTCTGCAATATCACTAACAAAGATGTTAAAAAGAATTGGATCAAGGACAGATCCTTGCGGCACACTACTGGTAACCACCTTCTCCTCAGAGTGAGCTCCATTTACCTGTATCCTTTGTTGCCTGCCACTCATCCAATTTCTAACCCAGTCATTTGCTTTAGGGTCCATCCCTAGGGTGCTCAGTTTGTTTATAGGTCGCCGGTGTGGAGCAGTGTGAGAGACTTTACTGAAATCCAAGTACACCACATCTAGGGCTCTCTCTCTATCCAACTCTGGTAACCTAGTCAAAGAAATCAGTCAGATTTGTCTGACAAAACTTGCCTCTGGTAAACCCATGCTGCCTCAGATTCTGCAATCCATTGGACTCCAGAAACCTCACTATCCTCTGTTTAGCAGCGTTTCCATTAATTTACTCACTACAGAGGTCAGACTAACTGGTCTCATTTTTACTTCCGCTTTTGTGTAAAGGGGATCACAAGTTTCCTTCAGCCCTCTGGGAACATTCGCGACTCTAAAGAAGCATTGAAAAGGTCAGTCAGTAGCCGCTAGAACTTCCCCAAGTTCCTTCAGTATTCTCGGAAATATCCCATCTGACACCATCTCTTTGTCTACTTTTAGTTCAGCTAGTTCCTCACAAACAGTCTTCTGAAAATCGTTCAGGATTCCCTTCACTTCTGCTCCTATACGTGGGTGTTTGAAGTCCTACTACTGGCCCCTCATCTGTGAACAAAGAACAAAAATATTTAAGCAATTGCGCTTTATCCTCATTAGCTTCTATATGTTCCTCCCCTTCCCCCTTGAGTCTGACATTGCCACCTTTTCACTTCTTCCTCTTGCTAACATATCTGGAAAATGTCTTGGAGGAGTGGCCTAGTGGTTGGAGCAAGTTACTTCAAACTAGAGGGCCAGGGGTTTGAATCCTGCTAGAGGACAGCAACCTTGGGCCAGAACTGGGGTTTCTAGTCCGACAGGTGCTCCTTGTGGCTTTGGGCAAGCCACTTAACCCTCCATTGCCTCAGATTTAAAAAAACCAACATAGATTGTGAGCCCTTCGGGGACAAGGAAAATATATATATATAATACCTGAATGTAAACCTCTGACTTGTAGAAAAACAGTATATAAGCCTAGTTAAATAAATAAAATAAAATCTTGTCCCCCTCCCCATTTTAATGCATTGGCTATTTCTTCTTCTTTTTGTATCTTTGCTTTCCTGACTACTTTCCTAGCTTTTTCTAAAGTTTTCCAAATATTAACGCTTGTTTTCCTCTCTCTGTGATCTCTTGTATTTTTTGACGGCCACCTTCTTTTTCTTCACCTTTGCAGCTATTTCTTTTGAGAACCATAATGGCCTCCTTTTCCTTTTATTTAATATTTATTTATTTATTTAATACACACTTATATACCGCCGCTTCCAACGATCAGCAGCGGTTCGATTCATCTTTTGGGGGTTGTCGAATGTATTTACCTAAAATATCCCATGTATTTACCTAAAATATCCCTGTTCAGTGTTGCCCATTGCTTTTCTACATCCCCCCAGTTGTTCCCATCCTGCTAATGACTCCTTGAGGTATTGTCCCATCTTGTCAAAGTTAGTTTTCCTAAAGTCTAAGACCCTCACTTTTGAATAGATTTTGTCAACCCTAGTCCTAATACTGAATCACACCATTTGGTGATCACTGGATGCGAGATGATCTCCCACTATAACATCAGAAACACTTTCCTCATTGGAAAGCCCCAAGTCCAGTATGGCCCCTTCACATGTGGGTTCTGATACCATTTGCTGGAATAGTTCTCCCTGTAAAGAATCCAGGATCTCCTTACTTCTGGATGTGACTATACAGCAGGGATGGGCCATTCAACATCCGGAATATTGAAATTGCCTATCAATAGCATGTCTCCTCTCATGGCAATTTTGCATACATGTGGAGGAGATCTGTATATCACACCAGTGCAAATGGTTATGTTCCCTTGATCCAGAAGATGTATACACTCACATACCAATTTATCTTGTACACAGGAAATATTTTTCATTCATAGTATAAGATATTCTTTATCAGTACCACATTCTTCTCCTCAGTCTGTCAGCAGACCCTGAGATTCAGCTGTAAGAGCAGAACAAGGCATTGGCAGCAGATAAAATGGGAATGTTTTTAGCCAGCTGTGGCCTTTTCTACTGATACCGAGGAACAAGGTACACACGGTGATTTGAGACACTCCTAATAGTGCTATAGAAATGTGAAGAAGTAATATTAATAGCATTTCAACTTGGAAGCCATAAGTTTACGATCTCTAGTTTCTTGATTTTTTTCTTATCTTGACGGCTTCATAAACATGGTAATTACCAGAATTGATTTAAGCTATAATACAGAAACATAAAAACAGAGAAAAATGATGGCAGATAAAGACCATACGGCTTATCCAGTTTGCCCTTCTATGCCAGCTACTAAGCTTTACAGTTTCTTTTTTTTTTTCTTAGATTCTCTGTCTTTGTCCCATGCCTTCTTGAATTCAGATACAGTCCTCATCTCTACCACTTCCACTGGGAGGTTATTCCATGCATCTGCCACTCTTTCTGCAAATAAATATTTTCTCAGATTACATCTATCCCTTTTCACCTTCATCCTATACCACCTCTTTGCAGAGCTTTCTTTAAATCAGTGCTTCTCAACCCAGTTCTCTGGTACCCCCAGGCCAGTCAGGTTTTCAGGATATCCAACAATGAATATGCATGAGATAGATCTGCATGCACTGCTTCCATTGTATGCAGATCTATCTCATGCATATATATCCTGAAAACCTGACTGGCCTGGGGGTACCAGAGGTCTGGATTGAAACCATTGCTTTAAATTGAAAGAGGCTCTCCTCATGTGCATTTATTCCATTGAGGCAATTAAACATCTCTATCATGTATAGGCTGACACTTTTTTTTTCCCCTTCTTCAAAACTCAACTTTTAGTTGTCAAGCTGCTCAACTTTGGAATTCTTTGCTTCAGGAACTCTGGTTGGAAAGTTCCCACAAAAAAAATTTAAGAAGGGATTAAAATTAGTTTTTTCAATTTGGCCTTTGATTAATGGACCTTTTTAGTAGGGTACCCCTGCCTATTGTTTCACACTTACATGAACTAACTAAGGTGACTATTGTTCTGAATACATTCCCTCCCATTGATCGTTTGTTTTTAGCTTTTTGCTTTCTGGAATATTTGTATGCTGTATAATTTGAATGGCAATATGTTGTTAAGAGCTGTCGAGTCTGTGTCGACTCATGGCGACCCTCTGAATAGTTGACATAAATTGTGTCCGGTCTTCAGTCAGGTGGCTCATTGTTGATTGAGTGGAACGTATAGTTGCTGTTATTGTTATCGATCCATCTCATTGCCGGCCTTCCTTTTTTACATTGCCTTTCTACCTTGCCAAGCATTATGTTTTTCTCTAACGATCTCTCTCTCCACATGATGTCCAAAGAATGAAAATCATAGTCTTTTCATCTGAGCTTCTAATGAATGCTTAGGTATATTAAATCCTTTTAAATAAATAAATATCTAATCTGTCCTGTCTTCCTTCCAAAGTAAACATATTGAGTCATTTAATATGTCTACATATGCATTATAACAAAGACCACCGACTATTTTAGTAGCCACTTTCTGCACAGTTTTCATGTGGTTTTATATCCTTTTGAAAGTGTGGTCTCCAGAATTGCACACAGTACTCCAAATGAGGTCTCGTTAAATATTTATACAGAGACACTATTGCCTCTTCCTTCCTGCTGGCCATTCCTCTCCCTTTGCACCACAAACATCCTTTTGATTTTCACTGTTGCCTTTTCTACCTGATTTTCTGATGTGTTTAAGGTGGCAAATCACCCCAGGTTCCTCTCTTCTTTCATTGACTATACCCACTCCCTTGGGTTTTTGTAGCCCAAATGCATGACACTGCATTTTTTTAGCATTACATCTCAGCTGCCACATTTTTTGACCATTCTTCATCCCTCCTCATGTTATCTGCACCTTCCCGAGTGTCTGTCCTATTGCAAATTTTGGTAAGGAGGCAAAACTTATTCATCAGCTTTTCTGCAGTATCATATTTCCAGGAACAAGCAGGAATGTAGTCTTCACGTATGAGTGACGTCTGTACCAACGGAGCCCGTGTGGGAACGCTCCCCAGTGTCCAATAGGAAAGCCTTTGGGAGCATCCCACTGCGCCTGCATAGCTGCCTTCCTGCCTTTTTCAGCTCTCCCTCCTCAGTAATTCGTTTTCCATGGCGCCGACAGGAAGCATATCCTCTCACCGCAGAAAATTCCTGTTTTTCATATTTTTGTAGTTCGCGTCTGCCTTCCTGTCAACGCTGGTACCGACCTCCGTTGGTACTTTCTTCATCAGTCCAACTCTTTAGTCACTCACTCAGATTTGTCTGACAAAACCTGCCTCTAGTAAAACCATGCTGCCTTGGATCCTGCAATCCACTGGATTACAGAAACCTTACTATCTGTTTTAGCAACATTTCCATTAATTTACTCACTACAGAGGTCAGACTAACCCCGCCTGTAGTTTTTAATCTTGTCCTTCTGCTTTTGCGTAGAGGGATCACATGCACTCTTCTCCAGTCTTCCGGGGGCACTCTTGACTCTAAAGAAGCATTGAATTGGTCAGAAGCAACTTCCCTAAGGACCTTCAATAATCTCAGATGTATCCCATCTTCCCCATCATATTGTCTACATTTAGTCTAAGCTCTTCACAGTCTTCTGAAAAATATGTTCCATATCTGCCTCACTTCTGTTCTATTTGTGTGTGTTTTCTGAGGTCCTACTCCTGACCTTTCATCTATGAACACAGAACAGAAGTATTTGTTGAGCAATTCTGCTTTATCCTCATCAGCGTCTACATATTTCTCCCCTTTACCCTCGATTCTGACAATGCCACATTTGCACTTCCTCTTGTCACTAACATATCTGAAAAATGTTTTGTTCTGCCATTTTACTGCAATGGCTGTTTTTCTTATGTTTGTATCTTTGCTTTCCTGACTTCTCTTAGCTTTTCCAAATACTGATGTTTATCTTCCCCTTTCTGTGATCTCTTGTATGCCATGAAGGCCAGTCGTTTTCCTCACCTTTTTGGTTAATTTTTTTCCTTTTACATTTACTTTTCTAACAAAAAGTTTGTTTGCCCTTAAAATATCCCCTATCAGTTTTGCCCACTGCTTTTCTAAATCCCCAGCTGTTCCCATCCAGCTAACGATTCCTTGAGGTAATGTTCCATCTTGATAATTCCAGTTTTTCTAAAGTCTGGGATCCTCACTTTTGAATGAACTATCTTATCCCTTGTCCTAATAAGAACATAAGATAATCCATGCTGTCAGTTCTCCCAGAACTCAGAACTAGTAGAAAGTTTTGAGTATGTGAGACCTTTCCCACACAGAGTATTCTCCTCTGTCCTTTGCGCTCTGCCGAACAGATGTGAAAACAAACCTCTCCCATAATTTTCAAGAATTTGCTATTTAGTCTTCTGATGTCATCTCTCGTTGTCTTCAGTATAAAAGAAAAATCTTATTTTTTTCATCCTTTGTATGAAGCATGGCATAGAACAAGTCGGGGTTTCAGCCATGTACTCAATGTGAAAAAAAGATCTATAACTTTGATTTCCATTTCAGGTATCTCATCTGTTTGGACTCGGGTCATAACCAAGTTGAATGCAAGCACTGTTCAAATCTGCTTTGCAGTGTGTGCATATACCTTGGAAGTCTGTTGAAGGCTGTGAGGTTCTGACATTACAGTTGAATCAGCTCTTGATACTCCCTTTTCCTCGGTTTACTGTTTGTTGATGTGTTCAGAGTTACAGTACAGCAATTTTTCAATGAGATTTTCATGCTGGGGACTTTAATTATCATATAGATTATGTTGCTGTATTTTATATACAATATTTCGTTGCAGCTATGAAGGTGACTGGTTTTGAGTAAAAGGTTGCAACTGCCACTAGTGGTGGGGCACATGCTGGATTTGTTGTGGGTTTTTTTCTTTCTAGGGATAGGATGGTAGGTGATTTTAGAGATTTTGAAATTATTCCTGCTGCCTGTTCAGACCAACACCTTTTTTTGTTTTACATATTCTTTTCTTATCTGCAAATTTTGTAATGTCACATCAAAAGGTACAATGCTTCCCATACATCAGATGGGACCTATTTACAATTGTTAGGACACAAGACTGCTGCAGTTCGTTGTACCATTAGCTTGCCTAAAGATGAGAGAGCCACACTGATATCTCAAATTTCAATCTTATTAGTGTATGCAACGTTTATCTCCAGAGTTCATCAATCAATTTCACTCCAAACCATGTTACAGTGGTGGATGACTGAAATCAGCCTGATGTAGTGTGTCCTTTTTGCACCATCATAACAATGTTGTATTCCAACAACGGATGCTTCCAACATGTGCTAGGAAGCTTACTTCTGTCCTCACCTCACACAAGAAGCCAAATTGAAAGCTAAAAGAATGCTTCACATCAATTGTATGGAATTAAGAGTAGTATTTTACTCCCTCCCGAGTGTTTGCCCATCTTTTCCAGGATTAATCAGTTGGGTGGCCCTGTGTTATGTCAACAAGCAAGAAGGTGTGGACTCTGTTCAGTTACGTTGGAAAGTAGCATGAATTTCCTGATCGTCCCTCCAGTCTAGTCCGGAACCTCTGGGTTGTCCTCCTCTCACAGCAGCTTGGAGACTGAGAAACGTCATCTCTTTTCTGACGACACTGGTATATCCACTCCGGATCTGCCTCCTCACAACAGTTACCTCAGTCTCCAAGCAGCTGGAGGTTAGATGAACCTGGAGGTCCAGGTTCAGATTGGAGGAACAATTAAGGAATAGTTTGTAGACTAATAAGGGGGAGATGAAAAGGTTTGGTAGATAAAGAGAAATTAAAACTAAATTGGGAATTTGAGAGGAGTGTTGCCTTTAAGATTCTGAGACCTTCCCTCCTATTTTCCCCCTCCCCCCTCTACTCTGCTGCCTTACCCGCGACAGGGCCATCAGTAGTAGGAGTCAGTGCCTGCACGGGGGTGGCAGGGCTCCGGCTCCCGAACCCAGTTCAGTGGGCGCGGTGTGGTCAGTGAACGCATCAGAAGGCTTGCCTGTAAGCACGGAGAAGCACGCAGTGGCGTGACTGGCTGGCCCCAACGGCTGGCTCGCTCGCTCTCCTGCCTTAAGGGTCCTGACGCTCCCGGCACTGCAAGGCAGAAAGCTCGGTTGAGCGGAACGAAGACGGCAGGAAGTGCGGTGAGTGGGGGCTGTGAGGGAGTGCGCTGCAGGCGTCGGAGCGCCTGAAGCGAGGGGGGGGGGAGAAAAGAGCATGAGCTGCATTGCTGCATGGGGCCTAGCCACGTGGCAGCAGCGTGGGAATCCAACGGGGCTGTCCCGGGCTCCTCGGGAGCGCAAACTTGGAAAGCGAAGCTTCATTTTCGCTGTTAAAGAAGCAGTTTGGTGTGGCAGCTTCGTTGCCTTTATCGGGTTTAAAAAAAAAAACATAAAAGGAAGATCGGGGCAGCTCTTGGTTTGTCAATTCCTGTTTTGAGGTGACTTTCACAGCATCTCTTCAGGCGGAATGCCGGCTAGACCGCAGTGTGTAGTCTGCGGATCTAGAAGAGGGTCGGTGTCGGAATCAGGTTGTCTGTAGGGGGTGCAGCCAGGAAGCAGAAACCATGGAACATGCCTTGGAAAGTGGATCGGAGTCACAGGGAAACCAATTAGTTCTCCAGGACCAAGCAGGAAGTCAGTCCTCACATATGGATGACGTCGGCGCCGACGGAGCCCCTGCGGAGCATTTCCCCAGCTTTCAAAGAAAGCCTTTGGGAATTGCAGCGTGCATGCGCGGTCCCCTTCCTGCCCAAGGGTGCTATCTTGCTCAGTCATCTTTTTTCCGCAGAGCCCGACGGACGTAGTTTGTTTTTCGCCGAGGAAAAAGTTGATTTCCCTGTTCTTTGTTCTTCTTCGGTTCGATGCCGGATCCTTTTCCCGCCTGGGCCGATACACTGGTATCGAGCCCATTCTCTATTTTTCGGTTTTTGTCCTTCGTGACTAGCGTTCGTGCCATTTTTTCTCTTTTCACTGGCAGCCCTGTCTTTTGACCTCGCAGGGGCCCTTTTTCCCTCGATGGCTGCCAGCGGGTTTAAGAAGTGTGATCAGTGTAAGAAACTTATGTCTCTTACCGACACACATGACTTCTGCCTCCGCTGTCTCAGTCCCGATCATGACCCGATGATCTGTGGTCCGTGTGGCAAAATGTCCTCGAAGGCGTTGAGGAGTCGGCAGCACCAAAAGGATAGAATCTTCTCTGACTCCGCGTCCAGACGGGCCCGGCCCTCGTCAGAGGCCTCGACATCTCGGGACTCCGGCCTCGAGCAGCGTCGGGGTTCCTCTGAGCGGGGGTCTCCTTTGCGGGAGCAGCGCAGGAAGAAAAAACCTGTGAGGGCGGCGTCGGTGGACGCTCCTGGTTCCTCGAGGGCCAGGTCGCATAGCCCCGATAGCCATCCCGGGTCTTCGGAGTCGGAGAGGCCTGCGAAGCAACCTCGTCTCGAGATGGAGTCTCCTGGACACGTGAGTGCTGTAGTCCTCGTGGACTCTCCTCCAGGGGAGCCGACGTCGGGCCCGGCGCAGTCGGTGCTCGATTCAGGGGCTGCTGGGTCTCCTGAGCTCGGACTCAGGTTGACGGCCTTGGAGAGCAGCCTCGCTGCCTTCATGGAACAGCAGCGGGCATTGATCGCCGGTCTCACCGGTGCATCTGCCCCGACCACCGGGACATCGACGTCCAAGTCGACCCCGGAGGCCGAGCCGATCCTCAAGTCCATGCAGGCTTGAGTCGATCCTCGGCCACGGTCTCCCTCGGCCTCCTGTTCGGGACCAAGGTCGTCGACACCGGTACCCTCGGCGTCGGGGTGGATGGTATCGGTGCCCGCCCGACCGGAGCCGCTCGATTCCTCCTCCGAGGAGTCGGGCTGGGAGACGGAAGACGAAGAGTCACCCGACACCTTTCGGACTCGGTGTGTCCCGTCGGACTCACCAGAGTCCGAACCTCGGAGACGATCCCCACCGGAGGATACCCGGTTCTTGGACTTCGTGCGGGATATGGCCAAGGCTTTGGCATTCCCCGCGGTCCCGAGGAGGAGCCTCGAGCCGAGGAGCTCGAGGCCCTCCAGTATGACTCTCCCCCGAAGGAGGCCTTTACTGTTCCGGTTCCTCCGATGCTTTAGCGGCTGCTCTTCCGCATGTGGGAGATCCCGGCCTCGACGCCGGTGTTAAGCAAGCGGGTCGATTCTATCTATCGAGTCCGCAAGAGCCCCGGGTTCCAAAAGGCACAATTACCGCACCACTCCATGGTTGTGGAATTGGCCATGCATCGACTGAAAAGTCAGAAGATGCACTCCTCGGTGCCTCCTGGCAGGGAGGCCCGGAACCTGGATGCCCTCGGTAAGAAGTGCTTCCAGGGCTCTATGCTTGCTTGCCGTGTCCAGACATACCAGCTCTATATAGGCATGTACCTCCGACCTGGCAAAGGAGATTGCCGGGTTCTCTGCTGGTCTCTCCGAGGAACCATTGCAGAGGTTCCAGGCCTTGTCCACTGGTATTCGAGAGTGCTCGAAGTTTATCTCTTGAGCAGCCTACGATGGCTTCGAGGCTTCGGCCCGAGTAGCCGGGGCCAGCATCGGTGCCCGCCGACAGGCTTGGCTACAGTCATCCGACCTCGAGCCATGGGTTCAGGACAAGTTGGTCGATGTCCCCTGCCGGGGTGAAAACCTTTTCGGCACACCCATGACTGAAAAGGCTGCTGAACTCGAGACAGACTCTCACCAGGACTAGGCTGTCCAGGAAAACCTCTGCCCCTTCTCAGAAAAAGAAGGGCTCGGGGAAAAAAGACCTTTTACCCGAGGAAGTCATCTGCCTATAAACAATACCCTCATTATCAGGCCTCTGCAGCTCCCCAACAGGGTCAGCAAGCCAAGGAGCAGGGTCATGGGCCCCGTAGGCAGAAGGCCCCCAAGCCACCAACACCGGCCCTGCTCAGCAGGGTGGGGATTTTTGACTCAGAAAGCATAGCCTCTTCTCCTCAGCTGGCTCATCTCAGCACAGGAGGCCGGCTGGCCAACTTTGCCCACAGGTGGTCAGCCATCACCTCAGATACCTGGGTGCTCCATATAGTCCAAAAAGGCTATCTTCTCCATTTTCACCAGGTACCTCCCTCCTATTTTCCAGGGGAGCCTCCAAGACCCCCTCTGCACAGGGACCTACTCCTTCAGGAGTTAGCAAGTCTACTAAAGGAACAGGCTGTGGAGCCGGTGCCCCACCACCTGAGAGGTCTCGGCTTTTATTCCAGGTACTTTCTGGTACCAAAAAGAACAGGAGGCCTCAGACCCATCCTAGACTTGCGCAACCTCAACAAGTTCCTGGAGAGGGAAAAGTTCAAGATGCTTACCCTTGGAATCCTGCTGCCCTACCTCCAGCAGGGAGATTGGCTATGCTCCTTGGATCTAAAGGATGCTTATACTCACATCCTTATTCATCCAGACCACAGACAATATCTCAGATTTGTTGTGGGAGGAAACCACTATCAGTACAGAGTACTACCCCTTGGCCTAACCTCCGCCCCCAGGGTGTTCACCAAGTGCCTGGCGGTGGTGGCGGCCTACCTGAGGCTTCAAAGCCTTTTTGTGTTCCCATACCTGGACGACTGGCTCATAAGGGGCCAGTCTTTCCAGGAGGCCAGTCAGGCCACCCTTCGCACTGTGGCTTTGCTTCAGCACTTGGGGTTTGTCATAAACTTCGCAAAATCCACTTTGCTCCCGTCCCAGAACTTGGAATTCATAGGAGCACGACTGGACACTCTTCAGGCAAAGGCTTTTCTGCCCGTGGACAGAGCCCACAGATTGATGGATCTGGCCAGGCAGTTTCACAGCAATTCCCTGGTCTCTGCCAGGCAATTCCTGAGACTTCTCGGCCATATGGCTTCCACGGTTCATGTAACCCCCAATGCCCGCCTGCATATGCGACCTGCTCAGTGGAGCCTTCACACTGCTTGTCTCCTCTCTACAGTGGTGGCTTCATCTTCTGAATCTGGTGCTCGGAGTGGTTTTTCAATCCCCTCCGCATTCTCAAGTGCTGACGACGGATGCTTCTCTTCAAGGTTGGGGAGCACAGTGCCAAGGGGCGTGTACTCAGGGTCTCTGGACCCCTTGGGAGGCTGCTCAGCAGATAAACTTCCTGGAGCTCCGGGCGATACGCCTAGCTCTAAGGGCCTTCTCCCACCTCACGTCTCACCAGTTTGTACTGGTCCAGACGGACAATCAAGTTGCCATGTTTTACGTGAACAATCAAGGAGGCACAGGCTCCTTCCTTCTCTGTCAGGAAGCACAGCGGCTGTGCTCCTGGGCCATCAATCACGGAATCCTTCTCAGGGCAGTCTACCTCCCAGGTCAGGAAAATTACCTGGCGGACAGACTGAGCAGGATCCTGCAACCACACGAATGGAGATTGAACCCATTGGTGGTTCAGCAGATCTTTCTCAGGTGGGGCCTCCCCACCATGGATCTTTTCGCCAGCCCTCTGAACCAGCAACTCCCGAGATTCTGTTCCAGACAACCGCATCCTTTCAGAGTAGCAGTGGATGCGTTTCTGATCCCGTGGTCCACAGGCCTACTGTATGCGTTTCCTCCCACGCCACTAGTGTCCAGAACACTGTTCAAAGTCCTCAAGGACGGCGCCTCAATGATTCTGATAGCCCCCAGGTGGCCGAGGCAACCGTGGTTCCCACTTCTGCTGCAACTGGCGGTGGACACTCCTATTCCTCTGGGGCTTCAACACGATCTCCTGTCTCATGAACAGGGATCTCTCTTGCACCCCAACCTCCAGTCCCTTCATCTGATGGCCTGGCTGCTGAAAGGGTAGTCCTGGCTCCCCTACTACTGCATAGAGAGGTGGAAGATGTAGTCTTAGCCTCTAGACGGCAAACCACCCGGAAATCTTACGCTGTTAAGTGGCGTAGATTCTCCGCATGGTGTGCTCAGCACCACGAGAATCCCTTCTCTTGCTTGGTGGCGGTAGTGTTGCAATATTTGCTTTACCTCTCCAATCTAGGCCTTAAGTCCAATTCTGTCAGGGTTCACCTCAGTGCTCTCTCAGTGCACCACTCGCCGGTGGACGGGAGGCCTCTTTCCAACCATCCTTTGGTGGCTCGTTTCCTCAGAGGCCTCCTCCTTCTTAAGCCTCCTTTACGTCCACCAGCCCCGAGTGGGATTTGAATGTGGTCTTGCAGCGGATTACTTGTCCGCCATTTGAACCTATGGCTACCTGCCCTCTCCGTTTTCTCTCCTGGAAAGCCTTGTTTCTGGTAGCTCTTACCTCTGCTAGGCGAGTAAGTGAACTTCAGGCGCTAGTGTCTGATCCCCCTTACACTAGGTTCTACAGGAATAGGGTAGTCTTACGGACTCGCCCTAAGTTTCTCCCTAAGGTTGCCTCCTCTTTCCACCTCAATCAGGAGGTGGTTTTTCCGACCTTCTTTCCCAGGCCGCATGCCAACCGGGCTGAGATGGTCCTGCATACCCTGGACTGTAGGAGGGTGTTATCCTTCTACCTTGACCGTACGCGGGAGCATCGGAGGGCTGTTCAGCTCTTCGTCTCTTTTGACCCCAATAATTTGGGGTTACCTGTCTCCAAGCGTACTTTGTCCATCTGGGTCGCTGACTGTATCGCCTGGGCTTATGGGGCAGCCAGCCTCTCGTTGGAGGGTCGAGTCATGGCTCATCGTGTCAGGGCGAAGGCTGCGTCAGTGGCTCATCTCCGCTCTGTTCCGTTGGCAGACATCTGCCGGGCCGCTACTTGGTCTTCCAGCCAGACTTTTGCGGCCCATTACTGCCTTGAGAGGAAGTCCCGCAGGGACAGTGCTTTCAGACAGGCAGTACTCCATAATCTCTTTGGGGTCTAGGCAACTCCTTCCCTCCGGCCCTGATGTTGGGCTACCGGTCGGGGGCGTTATCAGAGAAGATTCCTTCCTTCAGTACTGCCGCGCTCGAGGGAGCTCATTTTTTCTGCTTGGGGTCTCTGGTAGCCTTAAGCTGGGGAGTCCCATATGTGAGGACTGACTTCCTGCTTGGTCCTGGAGAAAGAGTAGTTACTCACCTGTAACAGGTGTTCTCCAGGAGCAGCAGGAATCAGTCCTCACAACCCTCCCTCCTCCCCTTGGAGTTGCAGTCATATGATTTATTTTGCTTTTTTTTTTGCTGTCTTTTAGCTATGTCATCAGACTGAGCAAGATGGCACCCTTGGGCGGGAAGGGGACCGCGCATGCGCGCTGCAATTCCCAAATGCTTTCTTTGAAAGCTGGGGAAATGCTCCGCACGGGGGCTCCGTCGGTGCCGACGTCATCCATATGTGAGGACTGATTCCTGCTGCTCCTGGAGAACACCTGTTACAGGTGAGTAACTACTCTTGAGGCAAGTTCCAGATCCTCAGGAGGGGTCGTCTCGGGAACCAGTAGCTGGTCCTTCGTCAGCGCCAGATCTACTTGCGCCTCAGGCAACTCTGCCAGGAGGGCTGGCAGCGATATTTTCTCCATAGTTTGTGGCACTTATCCAACAAGCCTTTGGAGGACGTCAGGAGAGCCTGTCCGATAGGGCCAGAGTCGGGGAGCGCAGAGAGAAGAGACCCGGTACTCCAGTAGGTATGGGAGCGACAGGCGGCCAGGCAATGCGGGCCAGGTTAGAGCAGGATCAAAAGGATCAGTCTGTGGCCTCGGAGGGACTTCACTCTGATGAAGGGGATCCCGACGAGGAATTAGACGAAGTGGAAGAAAGTGAGATCACAGACAAGAAGGATCAGGCTAGAGTAGTCCGTCTGTTTCAAAGAGAAGAATTGCCAACACTCATTGCAGAGACGTTAAAAGTGCTTAATATGCCTGCTCCGGAGCCAGCGGAGGATGCTATGCTAGAGGGTCCATTGTTGCAGGTTTTTCGGAAAAATCAGAGAGCTTTTCCGGTGCATAGAGTGCTGCAAGAGATAATCCAAGAGGAGTGGGACATGCCAGAGGCAGCTTTGAAGTGCGCCAGAGTGATAGGCCGACTTTACCCACTGGTGGACCAGGATAAGCTATTGTTTCGTTCTCCCAAGGTGGATGCCGCTGTGGCGGCAGTAACTAAGAAGACTATTATTCTGGTAGAGGGTATTGCAGCGCTTAAGGATATGCATGATAGGAAACTGGATTACTTGCTGAAACAGGTGTTCGATGTGAATGCTCTGGCTATCTAGGCGGCGATTTGTGGGGAATGGGTAGCGAGGGGCTGTTTATGCTGGGTGCAAAGACTTAGATGACCAGGGTGATGGCATGGTCGGAGGGCCAGCCAGGCTGGCGTCTGGAACAGTGTATTTAGCAGATATTCATTATGACCTCATTCGGGGATTGGCGAAGAGTATGGCTTCGGTGGTAGCGGCTAGGTGCTGTCTGTGGCTGAGAAATTGGGCAGCGGATGGCTCATCTAAGTCCTGACTCAGTAAACTTCCGTTCAGGGGCAAGCTCCTGTTCGGGAAAAGATTTGGACAAGTTAGTAAAAGATCTTGGGGAGTCCAAAGGCGGTAGGCTTCCGGAGGACAAACAAAAGCAGGGACGCTCGACTCCCACAGGCAAAGGGCAACAACGGGAGTTTCGTCGTTTTCGCTTCCCCTGGTTTAATCAAACGCAGAGGGGTCGCTTCCCCAACAGGAACCAGGGGTTTCGTGGCTTCCGGGGAGCAGGCAGAGGCTTTGGAGCCTCTTCCTCCTCCATGAATCTGCGAAAGTCCCAATGATGCCAGGGAGCAGGCAGAGGCTTTGGAGCCTCTTCCTCCTCCACGAATCTGCGAAAGTCCCAATGATGCCAGGGGGACCCGGGGAGGGGTGGTGCCCGTAGGAGGTCGGCTGTGGGACATCTACCCTGCCTGGGTCCAAATAACATCGGACCGCTGGGTACTGGAGGTGATTTGAGAAGGTTATGCGTTAGAGTTTGTGATAAGGAAGCTTATCATAGCTCAGGTAGGAGCTATAGAAAAGATGATGTGACTCTGAACAAGCAACCTGTCAGTTCTGGTAGAAGTAAGAAAACAGAGTTTTCACATAAAAGACTACCAGTCCCAGAATGCACCAGGTTTCCAGCAGCCATGAGAGGGGCTGAAGTGAGAAAACGTGTGTGCAATCAAGAGAGCTATGAGGTAATCCCTAAGCACTCATCTCAAAGGGCAGGGCCTGATTCAACACAGCTGCGCTGTGTTAGGGAGGAGCACATATTAGGACAGAATAAGAATAGAGCTTATTCTACAGATAAGAGCTTCAGGAAGAGCTTCAGACACAGATACAGCAACAGCTTCAAGCTCAAGCACCAACATCATCTCGAGAAGCAGAAGCCAAGCCAAGCGGATAGAGAGAGAAGGAAACTCTCTGGAAGGAAGAGAAGAAAGGCCATTGGAAGGTCTGGGAGATTCCAAGGCAGTACCTATACTGGGAGGTATTCCAAATGCCAGCAGAGTCCATTGGACTGGAGTCAGCCAGAGGAATGGAATGGCAGAGATAGAAATCACCAGTGGCTACCGGGAAGAGAGAAGACTGCACGTGGAAAGGACTTTCAGACCTATGCCAGAAGGTATGTGAGGAAAGATCCAGTGTCCAGGGATCAAGATTGGAAGGCTGGACATCAGAACTGGATTACATACTGGCCAGGCTATACAGAGAGGAATTATGATAGCAGGAGAGGCTCAGGTATGAACACTGATCCAGACCCTATCTATAATAGTGAATGGCAGCAAGGGAATAAGCATTCTCATGATAGTGCCTTATGGAAAGACTCGTCTGTGTCAATGTATGATAGTGACCCTATGCTGATTGATGAAGAGGGAGATACAGCAGATGAAACTATTAATTACATGGACTGTTCTCTATCTAAATGCTATTGCTAGCTTTCTGTGAGCAAACACATCAGCCATCACAAAGAAACCTAACTTTGTTCTTATTTCTACTGCAAACAGCTCTTAAAGCAGGATTTGGGTTCACACAGTAGCAGCCAGCCAGCTAAAGGGTTTCAGCTGGTCAATTGATAGTAATTAAAGCTGCACCTGATTGTGTGTGTGAGCAAGGAAGAATCACTGCAGGATCTGTGTGGAAAATAAGCAGAAGTTAACCTAACAAGCAAAGTTCATTAATTTCTTTGTGCCTTTTTATTTGGTAATTATTTGCTAAGAAAACATTAGCTAATTGCCTGACAAGTTGAAGGTTGTTTTCTGATTTGCTTTGTGACTTTGTTATCCATTTAAACACTGCAAGCAAGTAACCTCATATATATTGCTACGAAGCATATTTGTGCTGGGTGAATTAAACCCCATCAATAAAAGAAGTATTTTATTGGCCCTTACCACTGGTTACACAACTCAATTATTGTCTTCAGCTGTGTTTGGAGTGAAAGAACTACATTACCCACAATACCTTGCAAGAATCATATGAATATATGCATCGTCAAGATTGTGTAAGTTCTCACCCTAGGCAGCCGTCTGACAAGTTTCAAAGACTGGTCACAGATTCTTTCGTTCAGTCGTCATGCAAGGCGCCGGTCAAGATGGAGCCGTCGCGGCTGCTGGAGTACTTGGGAGCTCAGTTCGATATCGGCTCGGGAAGAGTGTATCTACCACCAGAGCGAGTGCAGGGATTGCAGACTCTTATCAGACGATTCCTCGGCAGAGTGACTTCCACGGCATGGCATTATTTGCAGTTGCTCGGAACCATGGCGGCGACCCTGGAGATGGTGCCATGGGCAAGGGCGCATATGAGGCCATTGCAGAGGGCGTTGCTCAGACGTTGGTCTCACCAAAACGATTGTCGTGGAAGTTGCCATGTATGCCGGAAACGCACTCGGCTCTTCAGTGGTGGTTGAGGACGGACTGTTTGGAGCAGGGAGTGCCGTTGGAAGCTCCTTGCTGGGTTCCCCTGACGACGGATGCCAGTCTTATCGGCTGGGGAGTTCATTGTCAAGGGAGATTTACGCAGGGGCAGTGGTCCCAGCTGGAACAGGGCTGGTCAATCAACAGGTTGGAGTTGAGAGCGGCGGCGCTAGCATTACAGGCCTTTCAGCCATACCTGCACGGCAGGGTGGTTCGGGTGTTTTCCAACAACGCAACGGCGGTGCCTTATATCGGTCGCCAGGGAGGAACCAGCAGTATTCCGATGGAAACCGAGACCGAGCAGCTATTCATTTGGGCCGAAGAACATTTACTGGCCTTGTCGGCAGCTCACGTAGTGGGAGTGAACAATGTGGAAGCCGACTTCTTGAGTTGGGTGCTGGTGGACCTGTGAGAGTGGGTCCTTCATCAGGAGGTGTTCGACATGTTGGTGCAACGGTGGGGAACGCTGGTAATGGATCTCATGGCGACATTTCATTCAGCAAAGGCAAATCGTTTCTTCAGCAGAAGAAGAGAAATGATGTCTGAGGGGCTGGATGCTGTCATACAGAGGTGGCCGCAACATCAGCTTCTATACGTGTTCCCGCCTTGGGTGCTGATAGGACGAGTGCTGCAGCGCATAGAGCAGCACCGCAGACAGGTGATTCTGATAGCTCCGGATTGGCCTCGACAGCCATGGTATGCAGATCTGCAGAGACTCTTGGCAGGGAGGCCGTGGCAGCTCCAATCTCAGATAGACCTTTTGTCACAGGGGCCTCTGCTGATGCCACACGTGGATCGGTTCTTGCTTACGGCTTGGCTATTGAGAGGGCTAGGTTGAAGAAAAAGGGTTACTCCTCAGCGGTCATTGCTTTGTTGCTGAGAGCGAGGAAGAGATCTATGTCTTTAACGTATATTCGAGTCTGGAGAGTGTTCGAAGCCTGGTGTATAGACAGACAGGTCCAGGCGCTAAGAGCGTTGGTTCTGCTGCTGCTAGCCTTTTTGCAGGATAGTTTGGATAAAGGCTTAGCGGCAGCTTCCTTGCAGGTGTAAGTAGCAGCGTTGTCTTGTTATAGAGGAAAGATAGGAGGTGAGAGTCTGGGCCCTCATCCAGATGTTAAGAGATTTTTAAGGGCAGTGTCGTTGATGAGACCTCCGTGTAGACAGGTGGTACCAAAGTGGGATCTTCCTTTCGTGTTGGAGGCTTTGCGGAAAGAGCCGTTTGAGCCTTTGTCGGCAGCGTCGTTAAAGGACCTCACTCTGAAAGTGGTTTTCCTCGTGGCGATGTGTTTGGCCAGGAGAATCTCCGAATTGCAAGTGCTATCTTGTAGGAAGCCTTTCTTAACATTTTATGATTCTAAGGTGGTTTTGCGTCCGGTCCCGTCCTTTCTGCCAAAAGTGGTGTCAGATTTTCACGTGAATCAGGTGATTATTGTTGCCGGTTTTCACCAAGAAGGGGGTGACTTCGGTTGGCGAACATATATATCTTCTAGATGTCCGACAAGTGTTGAAAAAGTATATCCGTAGGACTGCGAGTTTCCGCAAATCAGAGCGCCTATTCATTTTGTTTGGCGGGCCAAAGAAGGGAGACCCAGCATCAAAAGCGTCTATTGCCAGATGGATTAAGGAGGTCACAGCATCCGCTTATATTTTAAAGGGTAAGGCGGTTCCGGAGGGGCTGCGAGCACATTCTACCATAGCGCAGGCGACGTCTTGGGCGGAGTTCCAGCGGTGGATATTTGTAAAGCAGCTACTTGGTCTTCTTTAAATTTGTTTGTGAAGCATTATCGCCTGGATGTTCAGGTGGAAAGGGATACCAGTTTTGGATCAGCAGTGCTTCAGGTGGGGTTAGCAGGTCCCTCCCATTGATTTCACTGCTCTGTTACATACCCAGAGGTTCCGGACTAGACTGGAGGGACGATCAGGAAGGTGAAATTAGACTTACCTGCTAATTGTAGTTCCTGGAGGAACTCCAGTCTAGTCCGGTATCCCTCCCTGATGTCTAGGTGCTAGAGCAGGGGTGGGCAAACATTTTGACTCGAGGGCCGCAATGGGTTCATATATTGGACCCGGGGGCCGGACCAAAAGTAGATGGACGGTGTGTATGTGTGAATTAACATAAAGTAAATTTAAATTTGTAACATTAAATGTTTAGATTAATTTAAGGTAGAAAAGCATAAAAAGAGTTATTTTACAAAACTTTTATGCAATGTATTTCTTTCATAAAATAGTACCTTCAATTTTAGTGGGAACAGTGTTGTTGGTCTCCCTTTTTTGTTAAGGCATCAAAGTCAGGAGATAGCTTTGTTGTTGCAATTCGCAGAATAGATCTGAGGTGTTGGTCAGTTAACTTGGATCTGTGACGGGATTTATTGATGTTCATGACGCTGAACGTCTGCTCACACACGTAGATCGAGCCAAACAAGGCCAGAATCTTCTGTGCCATCCCCCGGAGGCCTGCTGAAATCAACAATTATTCAGTGGTCTGCAATGTGTTATTTCGGTATTAGCATAAAGCAATTGTTACATAACTTGGCATGTGAGTGCTGGTGAATGAAAAATTGAACAGTAACAGAAAAAGATAGCATTGGATAGACATAGAAAATCCCTAGTTATGAAGAGGTAGGAAAAGTCAGAAATCAACTGAACTCTATGGCATTGCACCAGGAATGAAAACTCAGCAGATTAGATGGGCCTTATTGTCTATCTGTCTTCATATTTTATGTTTTGGGGTGTCAACATTAATTATTTCTTTGAGCCACAATAAAAAAAAGATTCACTTTACAGAAGATGGTATATAAGATTTCTTTTAAAGCAATGCACATTGCACATCTGAATAATCCATTGTCAATGCACACAGTTTTTTGCTTTCTCTGTAACCCTTCACTGCCCTCTCTCCCACATGCTTTTGTTCCTACTGCCCTCCTCCAAAACACACGTTCGCTTTCTTGCTTTGACCTCTCTTCTGCCTCGTGCATAATCGCTTGCTCTTCTGTGTGTCCCCTGCCTTGCTTACGTTTTGGCTCTCCTCTCACTCCAAGGTACCATTTTCTCCTCCCCTCCCTATTTATGCTCCCCAGCAAAATGCCAGCCAATGCAACATCAGAATCAGAAAACATTTTTTGTTCTGTGCAAAATGCAAACATGTAAGAGCCCCCCTTATACTCCCCCCGCCTCTTTATTTCTCCACCACCCAATCCCTGCTCCCCAACCCTCAGACTAATCCGTGAGGCCTCACTTTCTCCTCATACAAATCTTTTTCTCTCCCCTATCAGAGCATCCCCCCCCAAAAAAAAATAGTGCATGTATTATACATGCACACACTTACTGATGATGTCAGCAGCACAACACTTCTCTTCTAACACCTGTTTCGGTCTTCAGGCCACAGCAGTCAGCCTATAAGAGGGAGGGCGGCAGGGCAGAGTAATTCTCTGCCTCCGCCGTCAGTGGCACTGGCACCTGGCTGCATACTCAGGACACCCACCGCCCAGACCATTCCCGTACACGCCCTCCATGTGCCTACAGATATGACCTCTGTCGCATGGTGGCCATACGCTGCTCCCTCTTCGGTAGGCTGAGGGTTCTCTCCTCTGCAAGCAAGTAAATTAGCTAGCGCTCCGCGGGCCGCATTAAAAGCTCCGCCGGGCCGTATACGGCCCGCGGGCCGTAGTTTGCCCATTCCTGTGCTAGAGCCTGAAGCGAAGAGAAAGTATCAGGTAAGCGTGTAGTGGTCTAGACATGGGGGGTGTTCCTGGGATCAATACCCTTTCTGGAGGAGGAGGTTAGGCCTCCAGGGGGCGGGGGGGGGGGGGTTGTTTCTCATTCAGTTAGAATGGAAGGGAGGAACCGCGGCAGAGACAGCAGGGCTTGGCAGCCAGCTTTCTTACCATCACTGGATGCGAGTGAAGCCCCTCCCAGCTGATATCGAGGCTCCTGCATACTTAAACGCCGGCTGCCTTCGCGGCCGCGGTCGCAGCCCGCGGTCGCGTGCCCGAAGGGGGCGTGACCAAAGGGGGGACGCCCCTTTGGTGCCCCTTCGGTGCCATTTCGGGGCCTAGTGCCCAAGTTGCTGTAGGAATGCCCAGGGGACACTTTAAGCGAAAAAGTAAGTCTACGAAGCAACCTTCTGATTGTACATCGACTGCTGGTGCGGTTAGTGACCCTATGGACCAACACGTGGTTATTAAATGAAAGTCTGCTTCTGCTATGTTGACTTCCTCCTCTCCAACCTCTGGTGCGTCCTTGAGTTCCATCGAAAGGACTTCTCCCCCTAATCCTGGTTTGGCTCAAGCTTCGGCTTTGGACACTTTCTCCTCTGAGGCTTCGTCCGCCTCTGGGGAGGATGAAGTACCTCCAGCTGGTTCTTTGGAACCATGTAAAGATTCCTCTATTAGTCCTCTTCTGCCTATAGATATCCAGAGTACTATTTCTTCTTCTGTAACCATAGATTCTGAAAATGTTACTCTGTTAGATATTTGGAAGCAAGTTTCCGCAACAAATTTGTTGTTAAAGAATTTTATGATTCAGACGGCTGATTTTTCTCGGCAAGTTACTACTCGGGTACAGATTTTGGATTCCACCGTTGGGAGTTTGTCTCAACGTGTGGATAAATTAGAGGCTCAGGCCGATGTTCTTCAATCGGCTAGTTCCTCCTCTTTAAAGGATACCCTTACTTTATATAAGCAGTTAGAGTCACTTGAGAATATGACCCGTGCAAATAATCTTCGTATACTGAATTTTCCTAAAACCCATTTTATGTCGCCTATTTCTTTATTTCAACAGTATTGTAAAGAAATTGTGTTAATTCCTGATTCGAATGCTATTTTGCTTGCACGTTCTTTTTATTTACCTTCTCGGGAGTCACCGGGGGACAACAATGTTCTCTTGGAGGAGGAACAGAGCGATTTGAATTTAACAGATTTTCTTGAAAATTCCCATGCTCTTATTCCCTCTCGAGCAACATTGGTGCTTACCTTGGTTAATTTTTCGGATAAAGCTAGAATTATGAAAGCCTTTTTTGCTTGGAAAGATGCATCCTTTCATGGTCACAGGCTGTCTATCTTCCCCGATGTCTCCCGCTTTACTCAGGCACGAAGGAGATCCTTCCTCCAGCTTAAACCACGTGTTTTGGAATGGGGGCGGGACCTTCTTCCTCCGATTTCCTTGCAAGTGTTTGGTTACCCTTAAGGGATTGCATTATGTTTTTGCTGATCCATCGCAGCTTGAGACACTTTTGTTGTCCTCTCAAACCTGAACGTTATTTCCTATTTATCTTGCCTGGTTACTGGTAGGGGGATTGTAATCCTTTAAACATGTATTGCTCTGGTTTGTTCTCTGCTTCTATTTCCTCCATGATGTGGACTGCATAACGGCAATGGAGATGTTATATTTTGTTATTTCTTTATTGTTAATTGGTGTAGGACCGCTTATTTTCTTTAACTTTTGTATTTGTTTATCATAATTATGAAAACAAAACAAAAAAAAGAATGGAAGAAGGGGAAGGTGTTAGGTGACATATGGAGGAGGAGTGGCCTAGTGGTTGGGGCAAGGTACTTCAGGCCAGAAGGTCAGGGGTTCAAATCCCACTAGAGGACAGCAACCTTGGTCCAGAAGGACTGGGGTTTCTAGTCCCACAGATGCTCCTTGTGGTCTTGGGCAAGCCACTTAACCCTCCATAGCCCATGTTCCCTGTAAAAATAGTTATCTCCAAGTTATAATGCCCTGTTCAATGTAATTTCAGTTTGTTCAATGTAAACTGCAGTGATGCAGAATAGCGCGGTATATAAGTTGGATTGGTTCGTAGTGTGTTAACTACGTAATTGTTGCTCTGGTGAGTCTACTTTGTCAATAGGTTACCGGTGTGAGGAGGCGGATCCGGAGTGGATGTACCAGTGTCATCAGAAAAGAGATCTATTAATTCTACTTGTCTTATATTAAGCCTCAGACAACACCCTTATTGCTTCGTTACACTAGGAGATTTGTAAATCGTCTCCTAAACGTGTATAGGGTTTAGTACATCAATGGCTTAAATGTGAAGATTCTCCAACCAGTTCAATTAATTTCAAACAGCTATTGCTGATTTAAATTTTCTTAAAAGACTACTTAGCTTCTAATGAAAAGACTGGTCTTCATCTTCTTCTTCTGTTTTTCTCTTTTCTTTTAATCTTTGATATTTCTTTGCCTTTTCTTATGTAGTTAACGAAAAGGCTGTGCCCCAACGCCTATCTTTCCAGGCGCCCTTGCGTTTCACCGTATAGGGTTTCTCAAGGGACCCAAAATTTCCAATTATTCTCTAAATAAAATCAAAAGACGTTGTTATTGACTGTGTAGTATTGTTGAAAGTACAAGTATAACAGAATACATCTTATAACTAGCTCTCCCCTTATTCCAATCAGAAAAATGTGAAAAATAAACCTGGAAATGGTACAGCGCATGTTTTCAAGAGATGTTTCCTTGTCAGCCATGGGAAATTTTCAGAACGCCGCGCATGCGGTCTGCGGACTATGAACCAACTTTTAAATGTCCCGAAGCTATCAGGTGATCTCTAGGTAGCGTATCAGGAACAAGCAGACCAATCTATGTTCAGGTTAAGCCCTCCCGGGTGAACTGTGTCTAAGGTGTAGATCCACCATTGTTCGCGGTAGAGTAAAAACTTATCTCGAGATTTTCCCATATTGCCATGTAGCACTTGCTCTATAATCCAGCAGCGTAGTTGAGCAAAAGTGTGATTTTCTATTATACAATGTTCTACTAACGGGGCTTTTTTCCGTTTACATCGGAGTCGACTTTCATGCTCCTTCATTCTGGTTTTAAAGGAGCGGATCGTTTTACCAATATATTTGAGACCACATGGGCATTCTATCGCATATACGACATGAGAAGAATCACAATTAGTTGCTTGTCTCAAATTATATGTGATGTTTTTATGGCTAAAAATGGAACTTTCAATAGTAATGGCACAAATACCACAATTTCCACATTTGGTATGACCTATTGAATGTGAATCTGAATTTGAATCCATTGTTTCTGTCGGACGCAATCTAGTCGGACTCACATATTCTTTTAAATTTCGTCCTCGTTTCCATACACAGCGTATTTTGTTGTTTTGCAGTCCAGGAATGGTGTGCAGAATAAAGCTGTGCTTTTTTATGATTTTTTGCACTTGAAAGCTAATCGGGGAATATTGTGTTATAAAATTTATTGGACTCTCTACATCAGAGATTTCTACTATTGGTTTTGGTGACAAGAGCATCTCACGACTATTGTATAGTGCCCTTTGATACGCTCTTTGTATACTATGCTTGGAATAGCCTCTTGCTTTGAAATTTTCTTTTAATTGTATCGACTGAGATTTATATTTTTGTACATCTGAACAGTTTCGTCGATATCGCAAAAACTGCGACAGCGGCAAACTTTCCTTCAAATGAGAGGGATGAGCGCTGTCATTGTGCAGGAAAGTATTCCTATCAATTGCTTTACGGTAAACTAATGTTCCCCATCCAGTGCTTTCTCTGATAATTTGCACATCTAAATAGGTAATCCGATGTTTGTGGTGTTCACTGGTGAATTTGATGTTAATATCTTGGAGATTTAACCAGCTTAAAAATGATTCCAATAATGGTATAGTACCATGCCATAACATAAACACGTCATCGATGAATCGATACCAGGCTTTTATATGAGTCTGGTAAGGCGAAACAGAAAGAAGATGTTTTTCAAAGTGGCCCATATACAGGTTCGCTATCGACGGAGCACATGTAGCTCCCATGGCCACTCCCGAGATTTGGTGGTACACAATTCCTTGAAATTCAAAAAAAATTTTGAACAGTGTTAAGGAAGTGAGGTCCGACAGGAACTGCAATTGTGATTCAGATAAATCCCCTCGGGTTAGCAACGTTTGTTTCACTACTTGACTAGCTGCTTCCTGTGGAATGCTCGTATAGAGTGATTGAACGTCCAAGGTTACAAGATAAATCTGATCATCTTGTGCCCAACTGGAGAGCGTCTGTAATACCGTCAAAAAATGAGTTGTGTCTCGGAGATAGGAAGGGATCTCACTTAATAGTGGACGCAAAAAAGAGTCTAGATAAGTGGATAAAGGTTCTAAAAGTGTCCCTTTGGTGGACACAATGGGGCGTCCAGGTGGTTGAGTTGGATGTTTGTGTATTTTTGGGACTGTGTAGAACTGAGCTAACCGCGGATCCGTTGCATTTAAATACCTGTACTCTTTTTTAGAAATTAGCTTGTTCTTGAGAGCTTCTTGTGTAAGATTCTTGATAGTGATTTGTAACTCTACACTGGGGTCTGTTGGCAAAATTGCATATGTGTGAGCATCTCCCAACTGTGTAAGTGCCTCATTTAAATAATATTCTCTTGTTTGTAGCACTATAGCCCCACCTTTATCCGCTCGACGAATCACCCATTGTGTTTGTGATTGCAACTTTTTTAACACGTCTTGCTGGGAACGGGAAAGTCTTTTGTTGCGCTGCACTTGTGTGGTTGTCAACTGTTGTACATCTTGAAAAACCAAATCTTTGAAAATTTGTAAAATTGGGTGAACTGGACCAGGAGGTGTCCATTGGGATTTTAAAGGTAACGGAATATTGTCTTTGTTCTCTGTAGTTTACTTCCGTGGTGGTGGACGGAAAAGCTGAAAAAATTTTTTTTAATTGTAACTTCCTCAAGAAACTTTCAAAATCAATACGAAATTTAAAAAGATCGAATTTAATTTCTGGGACAAATGACAACCCTTTCTCTAAAAGGGCTTCAACCTCCATTGGCAACTGTTCTCCTGTTAAATTTACTACTAAATTGGTAGATGTTGATCTTATTTCCCCCGAGATTTCTGCTTTCCTCGTCCTTGACCCATTTTCTCCTGTTCCCCTTTTTTTTGTCGCTGAGGTCGAGATACCTTTTCCTCGCGAAAAAAACCACTCTTCGCTGACTTGCTAGAATCTGAACTAGCCCCTTCATCCGTCGTGTCATCAAAGTATACCCTTTTCTTCATTTTTCTTAAAAGAAAAGAGAAAAACAGAAGAAGAAGATGAAGACCAGTCTTTTCATTAGAAGCTAAGTAGTCTTTTAAGAAAATTTAAATCAGCAATAGCTGTTTGAAATTAATTGAACTGGTTGGAGAATCTTCACATTTAAGCCATTGATGTACTAAACCCTATACACGTTTAGGAGACGATTTACAAATCTCCTAGTGTAACGAAGCAATAAGGGTGTTGTCTGAGGCTTAATATAAGACAAGTAGAATTAATACTGAATAGTAGTATAATGGTGAAAAAGTTGAATGAGTAAGCTGATTTATGTTTATAGTAATAATCATTCACTAAGCACGGCCAACAAGGTATTTTATCAGAAAAGAGATGACATTTCTCAGTTTCCAAGCTGCTGTGAGAGGAGGACAACCCAGAGGTTCCGGACTACAGTGGAGTTCCTCCAGGAACTACAATTAGCAGCTAAGTCTAATTTCACCTTTTCAGTCACATACAGATTTAAGCTAACTATGTACTGGGAGTTCAGAACTATGTATCATTATGAATGGTCTCTATATCAAACTATACAGAATATTTTTGAGAATCAGAGCACTCCCCAAATAGGCCTCCTTGACAGCAGAGACTGCATAAAGTTTCCCTCTTTTGGTCAATGTACTTATATATAGGTCAACTAGCGAGGGATGCACTACCAGGAAACTTATCTTAGCCCTTCCTTTACTAGTCCATTCCACTAATAGCAAAAACCCTGCACAAACTTCAGACAGCCCAGCAAATGATTCTCTTTGCACTGTATTGGCCTTAACAGAACTGATTTGCTCGTTTCAAAAGGCTCTTAGTTATTCCTCGGACAAGTTCCAAACCTATCCAGGTTTGATAGCATAGTTGGGGCTTTCTTCTATATCTCTGCCTCAAGTCCTCGCTCCGACAGTGTGGGGATTGAGGCTGCCACCTTCCTTTCCAGACATCTTGGCAGCAGCAAGAAAGCCTTCTACCAGACACATGTATGCCTTTAAATGGAAAAGATTTTAAGTCTAACATTTCACTAACAGTCAAGACTCCTTTCTGTATCCATCAGGTACCATACTATAATACTTATACAGTCTATATTACCTAGGACTGCATATGTCCTCTATTAGGCTGAGAGAGCACATCTTGTTGTCTATCATGTGTCATAAGCAAAGCCCTGGCTTTCCAATGTCTAGTCATTTCCATATTCATGAAGGAGTTTCATGCCATGCCACCAATACAGAAACTTTGTGTACCATGTGTCCTCAGTCTCATCCTTACATCACTTATGAAATCGCCATTTGATGCCATGAATTTTTATCTCTCAAGAATAACATTAAAAACACTTTTTCTAGTAGCAATTACTTTGGCTAGAATCTGTAAACTTCAGGTCTTATTCACTTGTGAACCTTACGCCTCTGTTTCATTGTAATAAAGCTACTACACTGCATGCTCATCCTAAATACCTGACAAAAGTGATCATTTCCTTTCATGTGAATCAAGAAATAGTGCTGCTCACATTTTATCCTAAACCATGCTATTGTCCTTGCAAGACGTCCCTCCATATTCTGGATTAAAATGGGTACTTGCTTTTCTTGAACAGCTTTCTGATAAATTCTGTTCTTTTATCTTCAAACTTGACACATAAGACATTGCAGTGGCAAAATGGACACTAGCAAATTGGCTAGATTCCTGTATCCAGCTCTATTATGAGCAACCGGGTAGCCCTCTATCCAGCAGAGTCAAACCTTAACAAATGAGAGCCACTACAGCTAGTGTAACTCTTTGAAATATACTTTTAGGCATTGTATATAAAGTAGCTACTTGGTCTTCGCTTCATGTGTTCACTTCACACTACTGATTGCATCATTTGTCAGTTAGTGTGTTTGGTTGAGCAGCATTGACCAATCTCTCCTTGTGATCTAGGCAACTCTTGCTTCATTATGCAATTAGGCTGCTCCCCTAGCAACGGACACATTTTCTGTAAAGTTCAGCAGCCTTAAGCTTGAAAGTCACCCACATGTCTGCTTGGTTGGTTTATCCATCAACAGTCAGGACGTAAAATTGCTTACCAAGAGCAAATGTGTTTTTGTAGACAGAAGGATTAATCAGGCACACAATCCCTCCCCAAGGGATTGTATTAATCATTGAGCTATGAAACTAAGGAGACAGCTGTGCTCGGGAAGGGATGCGCGCATGTTCAGAACCTTTCCCTAATTGAGATATAGGAGAGCTGTTCTGTCCCAGTGCTATGCAATGATGTCATCATTTGTGCTCCTGATTAATACTGTTTTCTGTGGAGAACACCTGTTACAGGTAAGCAACTTTGCTTTCTGTCAGTAACCACTAACTTAAAATTCAGAATTTTCACATATTTTGTTGCATTATAATTTAGGAAAATATTGCCACAGTAAAGCAGGCAGTAATTCCCATGGATGAAAAAATTGTTCTGTGTCCATTTACAGCATGTTTGTATAAAAATAGTGTATAATAATCATTGCATCTACTTTTGGCATGACATGTTGCATTGTTTTTTTTTCAGTTAGTGAAAAACCTGTTTTGAAGGCTCTTATTGTCTGCTCTCTCCCTCATCTGATCTGGCTCTTAACTATTCATACTTCAAAATATGGAGGGGGGGGGGGGAGATAACAAATAGCATGGACTACCTGCTAGTTCTCATGGCAGGCATAATTTTGTCAGTTGTAGATTTCTTGATCTTCCTTTGTTGTGTGAAAGCACTAGAGCTAAATCAACAAATACAAAATGGTTGCAGAAGGTTATATAGAAAAAGTATCACCAAAGAAATTCCATTATAAAATTAAGTAACATAGCAAAGCTAACACTGTTCTAAAAAATGACTTGCCCAGAAAGAAAAGCATCTAATCACTCCATAGATGTGTAATATAAGGAATCATTCTAATTGTGAGACATGGGCATAAGTTTGTACTCTAGAATTTACTACCAATTTTAGGGACATGCTTACTAAGACAGGAACTTACCATGTATTCAGTCTATGGACCCACACTAAAAAGAAAATGGAGCATGCCTGGCATAGCTCGATGTAGCTAGCTAGTGTGGGTGCCATGCCACCTTTGTACTTAGCAGTTTGCTGTCTGGCAATCCCTCCCGGATGAGCTTTGCTGTGTGGGAGTTGAATCAGAGCTGCAGTGCTGTTCCCAGAAGACGTCACTTCCTGGTACCCAGGACCCAAGAAAGCTGACACTGTCTGTTCCATGACCCTTCTGTGACAATTTGGGGCTTTTGTGGCTGCAAAGTACTTGGCGATGCTCAAAGACGGTGGGACGAGGAAAGCTAAAATCAAGACCAAGAAGCCTGCTGCTGAATCGTTTATTTTTATTTATTTATTTAGTATACATTTGTTTACCGCTACTTCCAGCGATCAGTAGCGGTTTGATTACAGATTGTAGGTTGTCAATCATGACAGAAAATCTGGAGTATATACACATAGATTTGTAGGGAAAAGCACAGCACACAGGAAGATGGTTTAAAAGGAGCGGATTCAGAATTTACATATCTACATTTTTACATTTTCACATAACAGTTCCCATGTTTCGTAGTAAGGCAGCTTGGAGTCCCCTGGGATTTACATCAAATTGTAATGACACTGGAAAAGATGTGTCTTGAGTTTTTTTCTGAAAACTATTAGGTCTTTGATTGCTCGTATCTCAGGTGGTAGTTGGTTCCAGAGGGTCGGGGCAGAGTATGAGTATGCTCGGTGGCTAGTACTGGCTTTGACAGATCTGATATCGGTTGGAACGTGGAGGGTGTCTGATGGTAATATCTGGTCTGATGGATCATCATATGCAGCCTTTGGTGGCAGGGATAGAGGGGGCTTCCAGAGTACCCCCTGCCCTTGGGTCATCATTTGCCTCTGGGGCCTCTCTAAGCCCCATAGCTAGAACTCCTCCTCTTCCTCCTGTGGGGGTGCTGGACAGTGAGGATGAGGGCAATTCTAGCCCCTTAATGGTTCAGCTTGGGTTTATTTGAATTTTCTCCCGGTCTGCCCGCCCCTATTAAATTTTCTGTAGGGCCTTTTTCTTTGGATTCTTCTGTGAATTGTCCTGAGGCATCTTTGGTTGACATTTGGAAGACTGTGACTCAAACTAACAATATGTTGAAAGGTTTTATAGAGCAAACTTTGCATTTTTCTGAACAAACTGTTGGATAATTGCAAGCACATGATGATCAGTTTTATAATTTTTCTCAAAGATGTGTAAAATTGGAGACTCAGTTTGGTTCATTACAGGCTGCTGGTACAGCAGGTATTAAGAATAGTTTGTTACTCCATAGTGAATTAGCAGGTGCAGTCACCCTGGTTGGTGGGGATGCAGGCTTCTTCTTAGGAGCTCCTGACTGTAGTGCTGATGTGTTGGTTCTGCTGGGGAACCTCTGAAGGGAATATCTCAGATCCAGGGAACCTAGTGGGGGGAGAATAAGTGTCCATGTCTTTTTAAGACCGTTTCAGGACACTTGGGGGAGCCGAGTCTCTCTGGCAAGTGGTGATCTGGACCAGGATTTGGACTCCTATAGTGATTTAGTGAGTGACATTAGTAGGGAGGACAGCAAGTTATTCCCCTTCAGAGGATGACCAGGATACATTGGTTTTCGCCTGTTTCGGAAGGATAAACTTCCGGTTTTGATTTCTGAGATTGATTCTGCCCTTCACATTGCAGAGTCGCCAGAGGAGGAGAAGGTGAAATCTTACTCTGATCCTATCTTGGTGAGCATTAGAAAACCGACGAGTGCCTTTCCATTCCCACAGCTGTTAGTATCCACAGAATGGGACTCTGACACAACACTAAGGAGTGGTCAGCGTTCTGGAAAGCTCTACACATGTTCACAAGCCAACATAAATGGTTGCACTTTCCTAAAGTGGACACCTTTGTAATGGATGTCATGAAGTGCACCACAATTCATGTGGCAGGTGGTGTGACTTTCCGGGATCAGCAGAACAGGAAACTAGAAGGACTTCTAAAGACAAGCTTTTTGGTGTCCTCCCTCACCGTGCAAGTCTCTGTGTGTGGGCGCAGGTGCTTCTTTGGTGGATTCAGCTGTTTTCAGATTACTCTGAGTTGGCCTGCGTGGAGTCGGTGACCGCCTTTTTGGCTGATGCCTTCAATTAACTTTTGCAATTGGCCGCTAGGGGTGTGGCTGCAATTATTGTTGCGCATAGGTGGCTCTGGCCCGCAACTGGCTTGCCCAGCCAGTTGATGGCCAAAGGTCCTATTCCCAGGTGCTGCAGGTGGGCAGGAGACTGCATCTTTTTTTTTTTCTCTTTACTAGGAATGGGCCTAGATTACATCGGATTCTTGGGTGCTAGACATCATCCAGCAATGTCTTTTTGGTGTCTCCTTGTGGCTCTGTGGTCAAGCAGGCAGCCATATAGTCAACTATTCCACGTAGTATTCTCTTTCAGGCAATCCTACCCATTCTACCCGCAGAGCGCGAACAGGGAGGTACTCCATTTATTTTGTTGTGCCATGAAAGGAAGGCTGTATCTCCAGGAACAAGCAGGAATGAGTCTTCACATATGGGTATCGTTGGTACCGACGGAGCCCGTGCTGGAACGCTCCCCAGCGTCTAATCAGAACGCTTTTGGGAGCATCCCACAGCGTCTGCGTGCTGCCTTCCCGCCTTTCCCAACTGCCTCTCTCCAGTTTTCCGTTTTCCGCGGAGCCGGCAGGATGTTCTCCTGTCACCGCAGAAAATTCTTCTTTTTATTTTTACTTTTTTGTGGTCGCGTCTGCCTTTTCCCAACACTACCAGTACCGCCGGTACTTTCTTTTTCCTGAAGAATTTCTTCTTTCCTTAGAAATGTTTTCCTCTTTAGTGCCTGATGGGTTCTAGGCCACTAGGCCTCTACTCCTCCATTATGGAAAAGCCAGCCACTATCCTTAAGAAATGCTCAAAGTGTGGCGATACAGATATTTTTTCTGACACTCATACTTGGTGTCTAAAATATTTGGATCCTGACCATTGCCCTCTGGAGTGTCTCTCCTGCTGGAGCTCAAACAGAAGAGGTCTTCAGAATCGAGCACAACTCGATACCCTGTCCACATCGCTCTCGATGTTACCATCTAGGATATCTTCTTCTTCACAGGATCAGGTAACCAAACAAAAGTCTGTAAAGACTAGCCAGTCCTCGAGTGGTAGATCTCCTTCTCAGTATCGAGATGGCTTCGGCCTTGCCCTCAAGGACATCTTGGCAATAAAACCCTGGCGGGAGTCTTCGGGCTCCAAAGCATTAACGGGGCTCCGGGTTGTTCCCGGGGTTCTTACCTCGATGAATATACCTGGGCCATGCTCGGTGGTTGTGGCCGCTTCGAGCGATACCGACACCCCGGCATCGGCTATGGTGATGGAAGAAACACTCCTCACTGATGAACATAGTCTAGCACTCTCGGCTACTTCGGTACCGCTAGAGTAGCTGCAGACCATTCCCCGAGTATCGGTATCGACTCCGGTACCAGTATCGACATCGGCATCGGTGTCGGTACCGTCCATGCTTGCTTCAACAGAATCGCTTCCCTCTATGCCGAGCCTGGAATCGATCTCTAGCATGGAGGATTCGGTACCGACTCGTCTCGGTACTGACCTCGGATGGTACCTAAGACATTGCTTTAAAGAAAATCCGATGCTTCATCCTTTTCAGTCTTCCGATCCCGATGACTGGGATGAATCCATCGGTACCAAGGCTTATCTTTCCACAAATCTAGCCTTTACCCCTCATTTTAGAGAGTCCTCCTCAGGGGAAATTTCTTTTCAAGCTTTTCTGCTTGATATGGCAAAGTTACTTGCCATTCTATACCTGGTAAAGAATCCCTACCGGGGAATTCTGAGACACTGCAATTACCCTGCATTCCAAAGGAGGTCATCATGCTTCCTTTGCATCAGATCTTACAAGATCTACTGTTAAGAATGTGGGAAACTCCTTTAACGGTATCCCCACATTCCAAGACACTTGACACTACCGGTATGTACAAGGTGCCACCTTCTCCAGGTTTTCAAAAGACTCAACTTCCTCATCATTCTATTGTTGTAGAATCAGCAATGAGGCATATGAAGAATGCAAAAAACCACTCTTCTTATCCGCCAGGTCGTGAGTCTAGGACTTTAGATGCCTTTGGACGTCAATGCTTCCAGGCATCCATGCTTTCAGCAAGAATTATCTCATATATTTTCTATATGGGATTATCTCTTGAAGAGGTCACAAAGAACTTAAAGTTTTTGAACCCTTTTCTTCCAGAGCATAAAAGAGCAGACTATTCCTTATTAGTCTGTCATGCTCAAAATATCTCTAGGTTCCTTAATCGTGCTTCCCTGGACTGTTTTGAGTCTATTAGCAGAACCTCTGCTATAGCCATAGGAGCACGACGCATAGCCTGGCTTCAAGTTTCTGACTTGGACAGATGGGTTCAGGAAAGGCTGGGAAATACTCCTTGTACTGGTGAAAATCTCTTCAACAAGGAGGCTTTATTTCAAGCTAATCAGTTGAGCACTGATGCTGATACTTTCAGAGGATTGTCCAAACTTTCCTCTATCCCAGCTAATAAAAAATCTCATAAAAAGCTTTATTCCCCCAAGGGGAAAAAGTTTTATCCATCTTCTACCCATTCTGCAGATGTTTCCAAAGATGGGCAACACCACACCAGGCTAAGAAAATCAAAACCTCAACAGGCTCAGCAAACCCAGCAATCGCAGGGTTTCTGATATTTTATTCACTTTTTCTCGTGAGGTTTAGAACTTAAACCTACTTCTTTTCAACAGAAGCATCTAAAGGTCATCTCATCCATGCTGAGATATCTCTCATACATTGACTCAATCCTCGGCTCTGGGCATGAATCTCTTGCTACAAGAGAAATCTATCCTTCTAGCTAAGAGCTATTAAGGACTATCATACCCCAGACATAACAGGGTTCTCCTTTTAAAATAAAAGGAGAATTAACAACTAACAACAGGGTGAACTATACTTTTCACCTTGTCAGTTTCCTGTACGAGGATATCTCATACTTTTAACTGCAAGGGGACCCTATCCCTTCAAAGACTTACTAAATTGTAAGTCTTCTCAACTCTGTATTAATTTCTATCCCTCTTAGCCCAGACATTCAGTCTCTAAGAGTACTACTAATCAACTGGAGGACTTATCCGGTAAGCCATAGGATTTTCTTCAATACCTACTCCAGTAACTAGTTTCCATACAGAGTTTTCTCCCCGTTTGCAGTTCATCTCCTTCTCACATAACTTTTTAAGGCAGCTTTTTGGACAGAAATTCGGTATCACTACTCCAAATTATGTCTGTCGGTCCTCTCCAACCTATGGGACCTAACTTTTATGCTGCCTTAATAATACATAATTCCAAAGGAGATCCAGAACTCATTTGGACTATTTATTGTTGCAGGCATCAGGCCTGCCTGCTATTCTTAGCCACGTTCAGTTCTCTTTGGCTCCAACAGAATAGATTAGGTTACACACTGGCAATTCAACAGCCAGATCTAAGCAACCTACAACATGCTCTCTGCAATTCTACAACAAAGCTCTGCAACTGTGGGCCTTTGCCAGAGAGCCTCAGAGCTACTCCTAATAGGGAGCTGCCAGATAGTTATTAAGGGCTTCAGCTGGTAGACTCTGTCAGTCATGTCCATACATGACTGTTTTTTTTCCTTAAAATTTCCTTTTAAGAAAAGGTAACCAGGGTTTTAGACCACGTGAAAGTGTAGAAAATTGCACAATTCCCTGGTTGTTCCACATCTCACTGGAACTTCCTCAACAGGGATGCATTTTTTCACTGCAGTTGGTCCTTATTCACTACTTTCCTTCTAATTTCCTATACTTCATGGTAGCTTATGTTGAACAGGAGAACGCATGATACTCATATTGCCCTCATAAAGAAGCAAATATGGTATCTCCTTATATTGCGTCTTTTTCTCTAGCTACTATTTGAAATTGTAGAAGGATCCAGACTTGCTGTCTTAAGACTAAGGATCTCCTCTGCACTCATTCACATACGTCTCGAAACCTGGTTATTCAGGGGCTAGATCTTTTCAAGAAGTCTAATCCTATCCCTGTAAGTGAAGAACATATTACAAGTTTCCATGAAACTTTCTCTATAGTTCTTCCATATTTAACCAGAGATTCTCCATCAAGATTCTCAAGTAGGTCTTAATCCTTCTTGTTGTTGCGTCAATCTCTATACAACATCTGACTTTGAAAGATTTGTCTACTGTCCATATTAATGCTGCCCCAGCATACCATAAACTCACTGGACAACCAATTTCTATGGTATTTTACCAAATACCTTCTTTTACCGTTACCTTTTGGGTTATGTCACATCTGAAGCTCTACATGTAAAGTCTTCATCATAAGTGACATCACTTACAAAAGACTTTTACTGATCTTCAAAAAATTGGAGGCTCAACACCAAATACAAATATCTTTCTCTTTCTTTGGAATAAAGGGGGTCTTAAAGACCTATCCCCTTTTTTCTGCAAATGGTATTTCTACCTTTTCATCCAAACCAGTCAGATTATATCCACTCTTCCTAGGACCTTATTCTGCTCCAAGGACAAGAAGTTCAATTTTTTGGACTTTACAGAAGCTTTAGCTATCTCTCAAAAGTCCAACCTCTTTGAACTCCCCCAGTACTTCTTCTGGGGTTAGTTCTGGCCATGAGGACTTCTTATCTCTTCCTGTATTACGAAATTATTTTTTTCCCTCTACTTCACATTGGGGGAATTTCTTTGAGGATAATGGTCTGGCTCTCAACCACAGACCCTTATTACCCTCAACAAATACTTTTGCAATATTTTTGAGTGTGATCCACATTAGAAAATTAAGACTCAACATTTTTCTAATATTTATGTTTACACAAGGACTCCCCTCCGGATACCTTGTTAGTTAAGCTGTTCCACAGCATCTCTTTTTCTTTCTAGTTCAACTCCTACCCTCCATCCCTTGAAGGATAAGCATGGCCCATCTTTAGATTGCAACATGCTGGGGTCTCCTCCAGGCATCTTAGCTTGGGAGTCCCCATATGTGAAGACTCATTCCTGCTTGTTCCTTATCGTTCCTCCAGTTTAGTCCTCCACTTCTGGGTAGTGCACCTCCTCCTGCAGCTTGGAGACTGGACAAATCAGAACTCTGACATCACTGGATGCAGCCTGCAGGCATTCCCCATAAGCCCCAGTATGTCCAGTCTCCATGCAGCAGGAGGACGTAGTGAGCCTAGGTCTGGGCTCACTTAAGTAATAGTTGAGGAGTCTTTAGTGGGATTCTACTTTTATGATTATTTTTGCTTATTTTTATCTTTGCTTTTGCCTTACTTTAGCTTTCAGAGTAGTTAAAAAAAAAAAAAAAGGGGGGGGGGGATTGGTTCTCTGTAGTGCTCAGGGGCTGTCCTTCTTCGGGTTTCTGGCCCTTTAAAGTTTTTCTTTTTGGTTAGCAGCTCCCTCCTTTTACCTCTTGTCAGTCTTGTCATTTGACTGCAGTCATTTGCCGGTGCGGATCTCTCTCCCTGGACTGTACGGGAGAGAGCTCCGAGGGACCCGCATAGTCACTCTTTAGCTGTGGGAGACGGAGGCTCTCCATACTTGCGGGATCCTTATTATGTGCTGGAACCGGCTGAGCAACCCTCGCTGCGACGGCAGCGCAATCTCTGGGCCGTTTTGGCATCGCAGCGACAGAAACAGGATGGGTTGCTTTCGGGCAGGCAGGTAAGACCTTCGGGCCCTGTCGTTTTGAGCAGAGCTGTTCCTTTGCAATGGCGGTTTCTGTTTGGCGCCAAAATTCGGCGACGAGGGCGGCCATTTCCTTGTGATTTTGGACCGCGAGGTGGGAGTGACGGCGGCTTGCCTGAATACAACTGCAGGCGGTCCGCTGAGGTAGCTCCCTCCCTTTTTTGGGGCTTCCCTTCGTTAATTTTATTTTTTACTTTGTTTTGCGTTTTCAGTTTGTCAGACGGCTGCCTGGGTGAGAATCTTCACAGTCTTGGCAAGTGCATATATCTATATGATTTGCAAGGGATTGTGGGCAATGCAGTTCATTCACACCAGACACAGCTGCTCACAATAATTAGTTGTGCTTTTGGGTAAAGCCAATAAGATATTTATTTATGGGGTTATTTCTCCCAACACAGATATGCTTGGTAGCACATAAATCAGGTTACTTGCTTTCAGTGTTAAACTTGGAAAAACAAAATCAGGAAACAACATTTGAACTTATCAGGCAATCAAAGCAAAAGAAATAAGACCTGGTTGGTGACAAACTGATCTTTTCTGTAGGCTTTAGCTAATATTCTCTTAGCATGTATCAAACAACAAACAGAATCCACAAAGAAAGGAAAAAAACTGTTCTTTTCAGGTAAACTTCTTATATCTTCCCACATAGATTCAGAAGTGATTCTCTTAGAGCTCACAAGCAATTAGGTAAGGCTCAATTGCTAGCAGTTATCCAGCTGAAACCCCTTAGCTGGCTTGCTTTCTACTGCGTGGCTAAAAATCCTACTCATGAGCTTTTCTGAGTAGATTAAAGAACAAGTTTGTATTTCTTTGTGATGGTTGCTGTACTTTATAACAGAAAATCACCAAAGGAGTTTAGAGAGAGAGCAGTCCATGTAAACAGATTCTTCATCTGCTATCACCCCCTCTTCTTCAACAAGCATGGGTTCAATATCATGGATTGGCACAGATGAATCTCCCAATGGAGCACTTTCAGGAGAATACTTGTTTCCCTGCTGTCTTTCAAGGTTATAGCTAGGGCATAGATCAGTGTTCATACCTGAGCTTCCATTGCTGTTAGAGTTCCTCTCTATATAGCCTGGCCAGTATGTAGTCCAGTTCTTATGTCCAGCCTTCCAATCCAGATCCCTGGACACTGGATCTCTCTTCACATACCTTCTGGCACGGGTCTTAGGGTCCCTTCCACATGCAGCCGTCTCCCTCACAGGTACCGTCTGAAGATTCCTAGCTCTGCAGCACCATTCCTCTGGCTTTCCCCAGTCCAATGGTGTATGCTGGCCCTTGGAGTGCCTCCCAGTATACGTACTGCTCTGGACTCTTCTAGACCTCTCAAAGGCTTTTCTCCTCTTTCTTCCAAAGGGTTTCTTTCCCTCTCTGTCCGTCCGGTTTGGCTTCTGATGATCCTCCTGATGATGAAGATGATCAAGCTCAAGCTGCTTCTCTGTAGAATAAACTCTACCTTTATTCTGCTTAGATGAGTGCTCCTCCCTAACACAGCGCAGCTGTTCTGAATCAGGCCCTGCCCTTTGAGATGAGTGCTTAGGGATTACCTCATAGCCCTCCTGATTGAACACACATTTCCCCACTTCAGCTCCTCTAATGGCTGTTGGAAACCTGGTGCATTCTGGGACTGGTAGTCTTTTATGGGAAAATTCTGTTTTCTTATTTCTACCAGAACTGACAGGTTGCTTGTTCAGAGTTACTTCACCTTTTCTATAGCTCCTTCCTGAGCTATGATAAGCTTCCTTATCACAAGTTCCTATACGTCAGCAGTGTTTACGTGATTGCTGGGACCGTGCAGTTTTTTGCCCTCCTGACTATCTCTCTGAGAGGCACCCGTTAGGGCCCTGAATACTGGGCTCTGGGTGAGCTCCAAAGGCGGTCCCCCAGCTCGTAGATGAAAGGAGGGTAAAATGGAGGGGAGCTTGAGACAGTAGTCCCTTTGTACTGTCAGTCTGTGACTATGATTTAGATTAACATCACCAGATAACCTGTGGTGCACTGGGATGTGTTGTAGAATCTGAAACAAAATATACAGAACTCTCCAGGCCACTTTGTCTGGGAAACGCTGGTCTAAACAGCCGAGTTCTTTTTAAAATATTTGTTAATTTTTCCCCGATGGCATACCCAGCACAGGGTCTGAACATACAGGTAGTGTATTGTTTCTTAAAAGGTGGCCTGTTTTGTGTCCTTAAGTATAGTTGGAGTGCGGCTCCTCTGCTAAAGGTAGGATTTTGGCTTCGGAGAGGGGCTTCTCTATTCAGCGCGCCAAAACAAGCAAGCTGGATGGAGATCGCGGCCATTTTGAGCACGCGGTCTCTTCAGTGCTACATATTTTCTCGGCGGCAAAACTGAACCCCGGGTCTGAGCTTCTCCTAATGTGGGCTCTGCTCCTTCAAAAGCAACATAATTTGTTTTGGTGCGGATTTCTTTTCCTTTTCTTTCGTTTCTTAGCGGTTTATTTATTTCTTCGTGGTATTCAATTTTGCTTTCCTTTTTGTATTTCTTTGACGGGCGGTCTAGGCAGTGAGGGTGCCTGATTACAACATGTATTAAAAAAAAAAAAAAAAAAAAGTATACTCAACTCTCCAACCTCCCTAAGTCTGTGAAAATGTTAGTCATGCAGGCTACAGAGGCATTAAACTCTATGCCCAGACGGAGAAGCAGGTGAAACTGTTGCTCTTGCTTCCAGGCATGTTTTTTCCATGGCGAAGCACAATGAATGGTCTCATGTGTGGGGATTTTTAGGCTACGGGCTCTATTCAGTTTCCCCTCTATCTCACTCCACAGACTAGCAGAAGCACTGCGGTGGTAATATAAAAAAAAAAAAAAAAGACGCCGCAGACCAACGCCAGCCATGGTATCATTCCACGCCCAGAGTTCTATAGGTCGCGAGCTCCCAGCACTTCAATTGTTCTTTTGGACATAGGAACCTGAGGTCCTCAAAGCGGCCCTGCTGAGCCACTCCAGGTTCCTTCCAGCCCAGTTTCCTGTTTTCCTTTCCAACGGTGGTCGATCTAGGTCCCAAGTACCTAGCGGTTTTGCTAACAGACACAATTCCCCACTGCTGGTACTGCGTCATGCCTGGCTATCCTGGGTCCCTTCTAAATAATGGTCTGCGGGCCTTGCATGGTTGTTCTAGTTTTCAGTTTTTTATTTGGGTGGGCAGGTAGCGTACTGGTAGGTAGTTGTTCCTGCACACACCCCCATGGTTGGAGTGGGAGCTTGTGGCCAGGGGGACCAGGGGGTTTATCCTTATTCTTATCCTTCTTATTTCCCATTTGATCTGCAGTTTCTCCAAGCCCCTCCCTGGGGTCTGTCGGGATCGGGAGCAGGCCTGCGCGTGGTCAGGCTTGTATTTATTTCTTTATTTAAATTCTCTTCTATTCCGCGCTATTTGGCACCAGTGCGGCTTTCATTGAACAAACTGAATTTACCTTGAACAGGGCATTATAACTTGGAGATAACTATTTTACAGGGCTCATAGGATATGGGGGGTTGAGTGGCTTGTCCAAGACCTCGAGGAGCACTTGTGGGACTCGAGGCCCCAGTCCTTCCGGCCCAAGGTTGCTGTCCTCTTTGAGGGCAAGATGCAGCAGCCCCAGCCACTAGGCCACTCCTCCACTCCAATTCCCCTCCGTGTGGGGCTTACAGCATAACACTCCCGGGCCTAGTTCATTGTCTTCAGGGATCCCTCTGCTTCAGACTTGTTCTTTAAGGGTCACTTGGGGGTACATATCACAAACATTTTGTGTGATATATTCTAATTTTCTTTTACTTCAGTTACCTTTGCTTTGTTGACAATGAGGGATTAGTTCCCTTTAGTAGTTAGGAGCTGATTTCCTTTATTTTTCAGTTTATGCTTCGTGTCATTCTTCCTTTTATGTGCCAGCAGTTTTCGCGTTGCTCTGATGCCACCTGTTCTCTCTCTCCTGCTCATGTCTCGGAGGAGCATCTCTTAAGGCCTGCGATTGTAGGCAAGCTGTCAGCTTTTAGGGGCATGAGCATTTAGGAAGCCTTATGATATAAGAATTTATGTCTATTTACTCATAATTACGGTTAGCCTATCAACCAGAACGTGCCTGTGCTACCGTCTAGGGGCTCCGGAGGACGCCGGGGGCACTCAATAGGGTATTTCTGTGACCAGGTGTATGCGGTCATCTTCAGATTACTCTCTGCACGTCAGGGCCGTTCTACCTGCAGGGCATCTTGACTTCTCTGGGGTTCGTGACTACGCAAGCCACTGTCCTGTTCTGCAAATCAAGATTTTCTGTCCCAGGTTTCGCTCTCGGGTGTCTATAGGCCGATGGATAGCAGCGCTGCTCATGGCTCACATATAGTATTCAGTGTCCCCATCCCTGAGGAAGCTTGGAACCTGTGAAATTGTTTTTTTGTCTGATTCATGCAGGCAGCATCCTCTATGGCATCCTCTTGGACGTTGGCCGGTGTTGTCCACTGCTATTTCTCTGACTGCAGGACGGCCAGAGGGATGCTCCTCTTCTCCTGTCCTTCCCAGGAAATTCTCATTTATTTCTAGAGCCTGTGCTGTCGGAGGGGATTTCTACGCTTAGCAAGGGCGCTGTTCCGTCTCCGCCATCTCGTTGCGGGTTCCGTGTTGAGAGTGCAGTGAAGGATGTCTCGGTAGCACAGTAGGGAACTTCGTGCTCCTGGGCACTGGAAGGTTTCATAGAGGACGTCAATTCTCTGGGTATGTTCCGTGCATTCAGCCTATGTTCCAGCGTATTTTCTGCGCTGTGTTTGGGAGCCAGGTACTAGGGCTCCCGTATTTGCATTTGGTCTGTGCTCTCAGTTGTGTAGGCTTGATGGTTCGATACACTCTTTGCTGAGTGAGACTGCTTTCTTGGCGTCGTCGGTATTGTCCGGCTAAGGTACTTTCTCCAGAAATGGGGGACTTTCGGTTGTATGAAGGTTCCAGAGGTCCTCATGGTGTTGCATGAGGTTTGGTGATGAAGTCAGGATCTGCTGTGGCCTAGGCCGTCCCGGGCGAGCGCCACTGTCGGTCTCCAGTCCCTTTCCCTCTTTGGGTTTTGCTCCCAGATCCTTCAAATACAGCACCGATCAATTTCGCTGGTCTATGTTCGGGTTTGGCGCGTCTTTGAGGGCTGCTGTTCCGGTCTTCCGGTCCGCGCTGCCACGGCATCAGTATTGGTGGTATTGATTTTTTGCAGGATGGATTTGTTAAAGAGCTGGCTCCCAGTTCTTGTGGGTACAGTTAGCGGCCATAGCCTGTTACTGTGGTAAGGTTCACGGCGTAGCTCTTGGGCCACACTATGGAATAGTGCGTTTTTCTTCAAGCGGTTACCCGGTTGCGTCCAGCGAGTTGGTTTTCCGTTCCGCCGTGGGGTCTCGACTTGCTGTTCAGGAGCTAGACTAAGGCTCCATTTGAGCCCTTAAGCCAAGTTTCGGTCAAAGACTTGACTCTCACAGATGCGTTTTCTGGGGTGGTTTGCTCGGCGCGGCGCATCTCGGAGTGGTAGGCTCTGTCGGGTTAGAAGTTTCTTTCCTTTGCCTTTCTGTCCAAAGTACTGCTACGGCCAGTTCCGACCTTTCTGCCTAAGGTGTCTTTGCCTTTTCCGGGTCGTCAAACAATGTCTCTCCTGAGCTTCCGGGTGGGAGGAGTACACATTTGAACGGCGGCTGGGTCGCTTGGACGTCCGGGGGCTTCGGGGTACGTTAGAGCGTACATTGGTACTTGTTTGAGGGTCCCAGGCAGGGTGAGGTTGAGGTGTAGGCCTCCATTGCCAGTTGGCTCAAAGAGACGTTCGTCTCGGCTTACATGTTGCCGGGGAAGTTTCTTCCGGCTGAGTGGGGAGCGCTCTGCTGGACTGCGTGCGGCTCCCTGAGCAGAGCATCGTGTAGTTCCGCCGGTGGGGTTTGGCAAAGCAGCGACTGGGGCGTTGCTGCTCCCTTTCAGCAAGCCTAACCGGCTGGCTAGACGGGCGGCGGGGGATTCCGGTTTCGGGTCAGCGGTTATGCGTGCCGGCTGGCAGGGTCCCTCCCGTTAGTACATCCCAGAAGTGGAGGACTAAACTGGAGGAACGATAAGGAAATTGAAATTACACTTACCTGGTAATTGTAGTTCCTTGAGTGACGACAGTTTAGTCCTCATTCCCGCCCTCACTTTTCTAGTTTGACTCGGCACGCTGTCAGTCCTGAAGTACGATTTTACAGGTGAGTGTCTTGTTGGGAGATCTAACCCTCTAGTACTTTCTGCCTTTCCTCTTCTTTCGCGGCCTTGTTTAATTGTCTCGGCAGGAGAGAGGGTGTTTCTTTCGAAAAATCTTTTCCTTTCCTGCTTCGGGGAAGGTTTATGTTTTTCATTACAGTTTCAAGTGTTTAACCGTTTAGCTATTTATTTCTTGCTCTTTTGAGTCTGCTTTGTCAATAGGTCACTGGGGCTTATGGGGAATGCCTGCAGGCTGCATCCAGTGATGTCAGAGTTCTGATTGGTCCAGTCTCCAAGCTGCAGGAGGAGGTGCACTACCCAGAAGTGGAGGACTAAACTGTCGTCACTCAAGGAACTACAATTACCAGGTAAGTGTAATTTCAATTTCCTGGAGATAGCACAGTTACTTACCTGTAACAGGTGATCTCTGGGAACAGCAGGAATAAGTCTTCACAACCCACCCACCTCCCCTAGGAGTTGTATCTCTCTATCTTTTTCCTTTCCCTCGCTCTCTCTCTCTCTCTCTCTTTGTCTCAGCTCTAAAACTCAACTGGAGAGAGGCAGTTGGGAAAGGCGGGAAGGCAGCACGCAGGCACTGTGGGATGCTCCCAAAAGCGTTCTGATTGGACGCTGGGGAGCGTTCCCGCGCGGGCTCCGTCGATACCGACGATACCCATATGTGAAGACGTCTTCCTGCTGTTCCCAGAGATCACCTGTTACAGGTAAGTAACTGTGCTTTCTGGCCTATCCTCAATTTAAAACATCAAAGCCTGTTTGAGGGTTCCCGGATGGAGACTTTGAGGTCTGTCATCTAGGCAGTTCGTAAAGGAGAGTTGCTTGCCTTCTTGGACATCGCCAAGGCTTACTTTCACATTCCCATGCACGAGAATCAGCAGCATTTATCTGCTTTTTGTCATCATGGGACAATATTTCCTGTTTGTGCCCTGCCCTTTAGTCTCACAACAGATCTCTGGACCTTCTCAAGGTCATGGTTGTGGTGGCAGCGGTGTTTTGTCAGGAGGCGTGTGTTGTGCCCATCCCTATCTGGACAACTTGTTCATATGAGAGAGGTCCCAGTCCTAGATGTGGTGAGCAGTTGCTCGGGTTTTGCAGATCTTTGAGTGTCTAGACTGGGTAATCAACTATGCCAAGAGCCGTTTATAACTGTCCCAGGGCCTGGAGTTCCTGGGGATGAAACTCGATACTCGAAAGGGGAAGGTATTCCTCACTGAGTAGTGATGGGTCAAGTTTCAGTCCAAGGCAGTGGGCTTTCTACATCCCTGGGCTCCAGGGTGTGGGACTATCTGCAGTTACTTGGCTTGATGGTGGTAGCCTGGAACTAGTCCCCTGGATGCAAGTGCATATGCGTCCTTTGCAATGAACGCTATTGGATTGCTGGACACCCACCCCAAAATTATGAGAAGAGTCTTCCTTTTTCTTTGGCGATGTGAAAGTCTCTGTTGGTGGGTCTGCCCTGACAAGGGATGCCATTGGAGTCTCCAGAGTGGATGATGGTAACAACAGATACCAGATGTCGGGGTGGGATGCTCACTGTTTGGGCAGCATAGTGCAGAGACATTGGTTGCCCAGGGAGATGAGCCATCAACTGGCTCAGCCCAGGCTATTTGCCTGGCCTTGCAAGCAATTCACTGTTTGCTCCTTGACCAGACGCTGCTCGGACATTGCAACAGCGGTAGCGTATGTCAATGCCAAGGAGGAACCAAGTGTGTGAGTGTGTCTCTGGAGTTGGATCAACTGTTCCCTTGGTCCGAATGTCATTTACTGGTGGTGTCAGCTCAGCATATTGCAGGAGAGGAGAATGTCTAGGCTGATTTTCTCAGTCGTCATGTGTGGGTTCCTGGGGAATGAGAGTTAGCGGAGTGGGAACTTCACTGCATCATGACAGGGTCCTGTTTTCATGGATGATCTGATGCCCTTTTCGCTTTACAGCCTGACCCTTGGGAGGCGGTGACTAGCCCATAAGGGATACTCGGCAGGAGTTGCTTCCACACTGCTCGGTGCTCATCGTGCCTCTACATCCTTGACATATGCACGGATATGGTGTTTCTTTGAGATCTGCATCTGTTTCCATGGTGGGTGCAGGTGCCAGTCATGCTAGCATTTTTACAAGAAGGGTTTGAAAAGGATCTTGTGGATGACTGCCAGATTGCTTTGGGTAAGTTGCTGCAGTGTTTGGCTTAGCATTCCTCTTTCCTACCATTTTTTTTCTTGCTTTATGCCTCACTCAATGCAGAAATGCAATGCCAAGCTACTTTAGGCTGTCTCAGGAGATTTGGTGCAGAGTGGGCCTATGGACAGTTTTGTAAGGCCCATGGTCATAGAGCTGCCTCCGGCATGCTTACTGGGAGGCATGAAGGTGGAAGAGGACCCCTTGGCTTCTCCTGAGCTGAAGAGGTCTTTGAGTTGGAAGGTTAGCTTTCCCAAAGTGCAGCTAGCATGGGTGGCCCATGCGGAAGCATCTGGGGAGCTGCCAGAGAGAGACTTCAGCATTACTCCCCTTGTGCAGGCGCCACAGCCCTGGGAGGAGTCCTCAGTGCACAGGGGTTGGTTGGTTCACCTGTTGTGCTGGGAGGAATTGTGAGACCCAAGTTACAGCAGAAGCTTGGAGGAATGGATGTGAGAATTGTTTCCTCAACTGTGCCAGCAATTGACTCTGAGTTTTTTTGGGTTTTTTCCTTGCCTTCAATCCCAAAATCATCATCGGTGAGAACTAAAATATTTAACTTAGAGACTATATGGGAAGGCTTAATGATACTTGAACAGTCTTTGTCCACCCAATTACAAAATATTGCTGTTTTCTCCTTCTCATAATGCCCAAAAAGTGGGTGAGCACTACCAGGAAATTCACACTTTGAAATACTGTATAAAGTTTCCATTTTGGAGGAGAAATTAGAGTAGTCTTCGGGTACAAATCTTTTATTAAGGACTCTGAGGTAATATATAAAAGGTTAGAAGCTTTAGAAAATGCTAATAAGAAGCAAAGTCTCAGATTATTGAACCTTCCTAAGATCCCAATGGTCTCTGCTCAAGAATTGTTTAAGAGATTTTTTTTTTATTTGTTTGAATTTTATTTTACATTAGAACAACCACCAATCAAAACATAGCTACAGCAGCTTGTACAGCTCAAACATAGATAACAGTTCTGATATCACCATCCTCTTCATCAAATACTTCACAGACAACACCGAACCTCATCCCCACTTAAATAGCGAGAACATCAGCAACAGTGGCAATCAGGCAAGCAAAGGCAAGCCCTCTCAACAGGTGTCCCTAACACTGTAAACCACCAAACAATCTCCTTTTCTTGCGACACTCTTCATGTAAATAGTTCCCCTGTTATCCAGGTTCTACTTCCTGTTAATTGTAAGACCAGACATATGTAATTTTGTCAGATATTTCTGTTCCATGTAAACCGCGCTGATGTCAAATAGTGCGGTATATAAGAAATGCTAATAAAATAAATAAATAAAATAATCCCCTCCCCAACTCCCCCCAAAACTACCCTACACTACCCCCCCCCCCCTTATCTCCCTCTCCTCCTCCTCCTCCTCCTTCCCCCCCCCCCCCCAAGGGCCTGGAGCAATTTTTTCCAATCTTTATCAAAGCGTTTCATCCATTGTTGCCTGTGGACTGTCGGCCTCTCCATCACCAACACCTGCCTCAGGTGAGTCTCGCACTGGTCCAGTGTAGGTGCCGCACACTGTTTCCAGTGGGAGGCCACCTCATAGTGCGCCGCACACAAACATGCCACAAGCGCCCTCCACTTCCCCTCTTTCCGGCCTGTTCCCCACCAGGATAGCAAAATGATTCCTGGGTCCAGATTCACTCTAACTCCAAGCAACTTGCCAATTCACCCTTGTACCACTTTCCAAAATGCTTAAATTTTGGGGCAAGTCCACCATATATGCCAGAAGGTTCCCTGTTCCCCACACTCTCTCCAACACTCCGGGGACACCACTGGGAACATCCGGTGTAACCTCTCCAGGGTGTAGTACCACTGCATCAAAACCTTATAGCTATTTTTTATTTAACTGGTTTTATATACCGCCTTTCGACACATCAAGGTAATTTGCATAGAACAGTACATGGGGTACGTATAATGGTTTACATGGAACAGTAACTTAGCATGGGGTACATAGAACATGTTGTCACAGAGACCTTAAATTATTTTCCCTGATAGCTATGGACAGGGGCACCCGCCTAATCTGGTCAGTAATATGTGCCCAATCAGTCTGTTCAGTTGCCCACCCCAGATCCCTTTTCCACTCCTGCATATACGGGAGCTGATGAAATTGCCCCGTATTGCTCTATATATTACCGAAATAAAACCCTGAGTGCTCTTTTTCCCATATCATATCGCCTCCAAATCTGTAAATTCATGCTTTTAAACCCTCTCTCCCCAATTTGGTCCTCAAAGAATGACATACCTGCCCATAGTATATTCTATCTCCTCCCGTAGATCACAGGACTCCCTTAGCTCCTCAATAAACTGATGGAAGTACTACAGCCCTTGCTTATCCCATCTAACATATATCCCCCCTCCCAACCCGGTTTAAACTCTTCCTCTTTCCTAGCTATATCCCAAATTCGTAACACCTGCTGCATCCCCAGACTACCTACCCCCCAACTTTTCCGGACTCCTGGGGATATCCATGGCAATGCCCCTATGTGCCCTACCCTTACATAGGTACTCTCCAGCGGCACAAATCTCTTCTGTTCCCCCCCCCCCTCCATCCACCAATCCATCAGGTGCTTAATTTGTCCTGCCCAATAATAAGACCACACATCAGGTACCCTTAGCCCCCCCCTTCCCTTCACCTATATAGGGTTTCTGTGGCAACACATGGTGGTCTACGATCCCAAATGTATTGGAAAATATTTCATTGCAGCTTCCGCAAAGCTACCTCTGGAATGGGAATTGGCAAAGCGTGAAACAAGTTCAGCAATTTCGGGAGGACATACATTTTTACCACTGCTATGCGACCCAGCCAAAACCTTTCCAGTTTCATCCAGCCCTCTAACTCCGTCCCTAACACTCAGAACAGTTTAGGGTAATTTGCTTGGTACAGTTCGCTCAGTGAAACAGGAATTCTCACTCCCAGATATTTTTTTTTTTTTATTGAAAGGCTTCCAAAGAATACATAGAGACAAAAACCACAAAGATCTTCAAAGAGAATGCAACAGTAACAGCATAACTTCAGATCACAATAGTATTCTACAATATGCCTTCATTTTTGCAGTTTTAAGATAAGGAAACAGGGAGCAACAACCCCCCCCCAACCTCCCTTCCCCCCCAGAACCTCCCTAGCCCAGGACCCCCCTCCCCCCCAACCTCCCAATCCCCCCAACTATGGCTTGCTAGTCCTTGAGCACGGGAAGATGGTGAGCAAGAGGCACACACAAGGGGCAAGCTCCCTGTAAAGTATACGTATTCCCCCCCTCTTGTCCAGAACAGTCACGCACCATAACGAGAGACAAAGGGTGCCCACACCAACTCAAAGCGCGCCAAACGCATCCTACTGACAGCTACCCCTCGCTCCATGGTATACATATCCCACATCTGTTCCAACCAAACCTGAAAGGAGGGGGCCAAAGCACGTTTCCAGGCTGCCTCAAGGGATAATCTGGCTGCATTCAGGCCATGGCGGAGTAGAGCGAGCTGCAGAGCCCGTGCACCCGGCACCGAGGCCCCAAACAGGAAAATCCCCGGATCCCAAGGAATACTCACTCCCAGAAGCAGCTGCAGCCGGAATTGTATACCCCTCCAAAAGGCGCGAATGCGAGGGCAAGCCCACCAAATGTGCCCCAGGGTACCCTGTTGCCCACAGTTACGCCAACAGAGGTCCACCGCCCCAGGATATATACGTGCGATCCGTGCCGGGGTCATGTATCAACGGTACAGTATTTTATAATTAGTTTCACGGTCATTAATCGCTACCGAGCTCTTCCACAAGTGCGTTTCCGCCCTCTCCCACTGTTGCTCGGTATAGGAGAGATTCAAGTCAGAGTTCCAAAGCTCCCTGTGCCTAGTAGAACACGATTGGGACCCCTGCAAGTGGGCATATAGGGTCGCCACGAGTCCCTTAGTGGTGGTGCACCCCTCACAGTAACGTTCCAGATCCGTTAGGTCCCGAGCAACCTGGGGCCGAACAAGCTTAGATCGAACCCAATGTGTCACTTGCACATATTGATAGAGATGCCTAGCCGGAATGTCAAATTCATCTTGTAACGCACGAAAAGATTGTAACCGACCATCATCAAAGAGTTGTCCGACCCGACTAAGGCCATGGTGTCCCCACTGCCGAAAGACTGTATCGCTTTGCCCCGGTGGGAAAGAAGCGTTATCTACTATAGGGGCCAAAGGGGTTAAGTCCATATCTCAAGACCGAAAGTGCTGATCCCAGCAACGGAGGGTATGAAGAACATAGGGGTTACTGGTGCATTTACCGCGCCGGAGTTTTGGACCAAGCCACAGCCAGTCTCCTAATCCCGCTCCCCCCGCCAAGCTCATTTCCAGTTGTACCCATCGCTTAGTGCTATCAGCAATCATCCACTCCACCCCCGCCCGACATTGTGCCGCCGCATAGTACCAGTGCAAATTGGGCATGCCCATACCTCCAGAACGCGTACAGGCATAGAGAACATGTCGCGCTAAGCGCGGACAACGATAATGCTATATGAACTTCATAAGCAGCCGCTGCCAGGTCGCCAAAGTGGCACGCGCAATGGGAAGCGGTAGAACCTGAAAAAAATAAAGAAAGCGGGGAACGACCACCATCTTGACTACGGCTATACGCCCGAACCAGGAAAGGAGCAGGCCATTCCAAATCTCTAAATCCCGCCGAACCTGACGAAGCAGGGGATCATAATTGGCTTTAAAGAGGTCCGCCCGCTCCACAGTCAGGTGCACCCCTAAGTAACATAAGGCTCCGGACACCCATCGAAGAGGATAAGCCGCTTGGAGCTCCGCACAAACCACCCCGGGGACCCCGACATTCAAGATCTCCGATTTAGTGTAATTAATTTTGAAACCGGATACCCGAGAATAGTTTTCAAACAGCTGCATCGCAACTGGAAGGGAAGCGGACGGGTCCACCAGGGACAATATGATGTCATCCGCAAAGAACGCAATCCGATATTCCGCGAGGCCAATGTGGACCCCCTGCAAGCCTGGGTGTTCTCGAAAGCTCTGAGCCAAAGGTTCCATCGCGAGTGCGAAGAGCAGAGGCGAAAGAGGGCAACCCTGTTGCGTGCCCCTCTCCAGAAAGAAGTGTCTCGAGTGTCTCCCGTTAATCCGAACGCACGCCTGAGGCAGCTGATAAAGACTACGAACCCAACGGATATAATTAGAGCCAAAGCCCATTGTCTCCAGAACACACCATAGGTATTCCCAATCAACCCGATCAAAAGCTTTTTCTGCGTCAATCCCCACCAGCAGAGCTGGTTGTGGTTCCCGTTGGGCCACGTAAATGACCTGCAACATACGCCTAATGTTATCCGCGGCCTGGCGACCCGGCACAAATCCAACCTGATCTGGATGAACCAAGCCTGGGAGGACCCAATTCAAGCGCGCAGCCAGCACAGAAGCAAATATTTTAACGTCAACATTTAACAGGGAAATGGGGCAATACGACGCTGCATCATGCAGTGGTTTACCAGGTTTGGGTATCATCACTATCAATGCCTCACGTTGGGACGAAGGGAGAGAACCCCCCCCCCCCCAAGACCTCATTGAACAAGATAGTCAAGGTTGGCGCTAATTGTGCCCGAAACTTCTTATAATATTCTGCTGGGAAGCCATCACTACCCGGCGCACTGCCAGTTTTCAGTCGCCGGATCGCATTTTCCACTTCGTCTACCGTTAATTCAGAATCTAACTGAGCTCGGTCAGGGTCAGAAAGGTGCGGCAGAGCAATCCTGTGCAAATAGTCCTGCACACGATCCCGATCAAAGGGCTCTGCCTTATAGAGCAGCTCCAAATAGTCAGCAAAAAGATCACGTATCTCCCGGGAAATAGCCCTCTTCCGTCCCCCAGAGTCGCGCAGTTCGCGAACCACTCTCGTGGACTGCTGTTGCCGGAGACGTAAAGCTAGGAAGCGGCCGGTTTTATTCCCATGCTCATAAAAAGTTTGCCGTAATTTCCGGCGTTTATTATCTAATTCTTTCTGCAAACACGCATCCAAATTGGCTCGAACAGTCCGCCATTGACGCAGAACCTGCCGCGAACCAGTTCGGGCGTGTTCCAAACCTAGGCGAGTAGACTCCTTCACCAACTGGTCGTGGTCATGCATCCACATTTTGCGCGTGCGGGCCGCCTCCGCCATGAGTTGACCTCGAGCCGTAGCCTTATAAGCATCTCACACCGTGGGGAGGGGAACGTCCCCAGAGTTGTTAAGCTCAAAAAATTCAGTGATAAAGCGGACATGGTCCTGCACTGCACCCTGCCGCCGTAGGAACCTCACATCTAAGCGCCAAAGACGTTGGTGCTCGCTGTACAATCCGGCCGGGAGGGCGAGCCAGCACGGGGCATGATCTGACCAAGTCAGCGTTCCATGTCCAGCCTTCACACTCCCATCCATCAGGCGCTGATCCAATAGAAAATAGTCAATGCGAGTGTGAACCTGATGGACTGGAGAGTAGTACGTATAACCTCTCTCCCCCCCGTGGGTGTCCCTCCAGACATCCCGTAAACCTAAATCTAGGATAAAGCGTTGAAGGGCTCTTGCCGACCCCCCCACTTTCCCCCCAGCGCGGCCTGTGGAGTCCAAGTGGGGCACCAAATGCGTGTTACAATCCCCCCCCCAAAACAATGGGGCCCTTTGCAAAATCCGCCAGTGAAGCTTTCAATCGCGTAAAAAAGAGCCCCTGACCTGTATTGGGCGCGTAGACATTAGCTAAAGTTAGCAAGTGCCCTTCTAAGCGAATATTCAAAAAAAGCCACCTCCCCAGGGTATCTCGCTTTATCTCCTCAATCTGTAGAGAGAGGCTCTGGTGAAATAGTAAGGCCACTCCCCGCTTCTTCCGTCTCTGCGCATCTGAGGCCACCCGCACCTCAGTATACGGGGACCTCTTTAGCCAGCCCTGCTTACAATTCTGAAGATGGGTCTCCTGTAGGTAAACAATGTCCCCCTGCAAAGTGCGCAATTCTGAAAACAGCAGCGACCGTTTCCTTGGGGAGTTAAGACCCTTAACATTTAAAGAGATAAAGCGCACCATTGATATTTACAATCTAGACCCTCTTATCCTCCAGCTACCCAGAAGATCCCGGTGACATCTTCCCCCCAGCAAGCCCAGGGGACTAGTTAGCCGGGCCCACCTATTCCACCCTCCAGAAATAAGAGCCATAGTCCCTCCTCCCAAACCCAAACATACCCACCAGTTCCAAATGAAAAAACCCTCCCTCCAACCCAAGCCCCCCCCTTCCCGTCAATACCCACCTGCCTGTCAAAGTTAATACAGGACACGGTAAGTTGACCACAAACCCCGTTCCCCCCAAAACCCCACGAAGCAACAATTCAACCTAAACATATAATAACATTCCCCCCACTACTCCCCCACCCACCCTGAGTCATCAATCCCATCATGCCTCCCCATCAAAATAATATCATCATCAAAACATTTGCAGATCATCCGCCGCCCCCTGTGTGTAATGGAGTGTGGGCCCAAGCTGATCCTTGTCAATGGCCAATAACTCAGTGAGAAATATTACAAAAACAGAAGGGGGGGAGACAATCAAAAAGAAAACAGCCAAGCACCAATGGCCGGTCATTCCACCACTTATCCAAAGTTCAGGAGACCCACAGAGTAAGGCTCCCGAAACAGTAAGAAAGGCTCTGCTCTTGCCCACTCGAGTCCACTTGGAGTGCTGGGGCTTAGGGGGTGGCGGGTGAGGCTGAGCATTATCATCAACTAGTCCCGCCTGGCGAAGAGCTCGCCAAGCTTCAGTATAGTCTTTTGCTGAAATCTTTTTGTTGCCCAAAAGAAAGTTCATCCTAAATGGAAAGGACCAAGAGTAGCGAATCCCCTTGCTGTTCAGGACCGTTGTAACTGGTTTCATCTCTCTCCGGCGCGCCAAGGTGAACGTCGAAAGGTCTTGGTAGATGGACACTGTCGCGTCCTGGAATCGGACCACTTTTTTCTCCCGGCCTCGACGTATAAGAATCTCAGCATCAGAGTATCGCAAAAGTCTCGCAATGACATCACGAGGTTGGTTGTTGGGAGGTTTTCCCAGGGCGCGGTGGACTCATTCTATTTCCATCCCAGAAGCATGCGCAGCCAGGTCCTCCGCCGGGAGCAACTTCGCTATCAACAGCTTAAGCACAGTTGGCAAATCTTCTCCGCCCCCTACCGCTTCTGGAATTCCGCGAAAACGCACGTTATTGCGGCGGGAGCGGTTTTCAATGTCAGCAATTTTATAAGTCAGTTCCATTGCTTGCGCATGTTGCCGGTCCAGCGCACATTGTAAATCCATCAGAGTCCCATCATGATCAACCATTTTGGTCTCCACGTCCTCTACTCGGGCTCCCAACTCTTTAATGTCGGTCCGTAGTTCTGCGACATCTTTCAACAGCTCCTCACGTAGCGAGCGAAACTCATTGGCTAACTCCGCAAAGCCTTTACGGAGTTCCTGCTTGATTTGAGCAGAGGAGAGTTGTTTGTGGGAGTCCAATTCCTCTTCACTTACAGTCTCATCATCAGTACCTGATGGAGGAGATTGTTCACATGGGCTGCTTGTGGCCCCAGGCTTACTCTGCAGTCGCTGGGAGGAACGCATCCCTTCCCGAATTTCAGAACTTTTAGCTTTAGCAGCCATCCCACAGGGCCACCCGTGTTACACAGTGTTGGGAGAGAGATACAGCCAATGTCAGCAAGGGCAAGACACCAGGAAGACAGCGGTGCACAGAACCTCACAGGCCCGCAAAGCAGTCACTGCCACACAGTGTTAGGAGATATATAGAGTCAATGTCCGCAAGGCCCAGGGCACCGGAGAGACAGCGGGGCAATGAGATGGAAGCTGCTCCTGGCCTTCCTGAAGAGGCGAGCCGCCGGAGATAATGCTCAGAGTGCTCTGCAGAGCTATGTGGAGGTAGTGCACAAAGGGCCCACAACTGCCAGATGTTAGGCTCCGATGAGAGATCTGAAGTCAAAGAGAACGCAGAGGCATTTTAACAGGGCATCCGGGATCCACGCTGAGGAGCCGAGGCCTCGGCGGGGCACTGGTGTGCTAATAATTACCACTGTCTCCGGCGCCGTTTATAATTCCGAAGGTGTGAGAAAAAGGATTTAACCCTCGTACTTACCCCCCTCAGGGGGATTCACGCTGGCGGGAGAAGGCGGTGAGCATCAGCGATTGCCACAAGGATTCCAGGCCTTCTCCTCGGCTCCGCAAGCAGGACTCCAGCTCCGCGTTCAGGCGCCCCAACCTTGGGTACAGTGCTCCACCTGATAGATGATTGCCGCACGGCCTCCAACCCGTCACCCGGGGTCCAGCAGCACAGCCCAAAGAGAGTCCGCGCAGGTGCCGTCCGATCCGCGCAGGTCACTGGAGTCTGCTATGGGGTCAGTCAGGCCCGGAACAAGCGTCGAGGAGAGGCACACAGCAGCAGGCCGCACTCTGAGGACGGACTCCACGGCTTCTCAGCCGCCCGGGATCTTACTGAGCGGTTTAACCCGACTCCGGAGGGCACCGCTTGCTAGTGCTGACCCAGGGCAGGTAAAGACGGGGAAATTTGCAGCAGTTAGCGCATTTTTGCTAAAGTTTTGGGGTGATGGGGACGGAGCTCAGTTAGGATGCGGCCATCACGCAGCGGGCTCACGAGCGCCCCCCACTCCCAGATATTTTAAAGGACTCTTCACTCAACGACTGGGAAACTGACCTCTCAGAAATTCCTCCACCTCTGAGTTGACCGATATATTCAACGCCTCCATTTTATCTAAATTTATTTTAAACCCTGACCTTTTCCCTGTATTGCTGAAGGACATCCACCACCTCTGGCAGCGACTGCTCCGGAGTGGAAAGAGTGACAAAATGTCATCTGCAAACAGTGAGATAGTGTGCTGATTCCCCCCTCCCTCCTTTAATTCGACCATTCTCCTGAATACTTTGAGCCAATTGTTCCACCGCCAGGGCAAAGAGAAGCGGAGACAGATGACAACCCTGCCTGGTCCCCCGTCCCAAGGCAAAGCTTTCAGAATGCCTACCATTGACTTTAACCCTTGCTCTGGGGTCCCTTGCGTCTCATGCAGATGTGACTAATTTTCTGCATGGAGTTCATTTATTGTGGCCCCCTGTTGGCCAGTCGTTCCTCCTTAGGATTTGGCATTAGTGCTCAGAGCTCTTGCAGCAGCTCTCTTTGAACCTTTAAGGAGAGCCACTCTGAAAGATCTTTCCTTGAAAGCACTGTTTGTTCAGACAGGGGCAGAGTTGTGATATGTGCTTATTTTCTGAAATATGTAAATATGGGTCATAATTTCACCACATTTAGAGTAGGTATTGCCTTACTCGTGAGTGATTATAGTTCCTTTGGAGACTATCATCTTGAATGCACTTGCACATTAACTACTGTTAGGCAGTCTGCTCCGCACTGGTAGTGATGCCATTCCCTGGTGCCCCGGGAAACACAAAAACTCTGCTTCATATGACATACATGTGATTAATGATGAAGATTTGAACTGACATCCTATGGGAGTAACGTTTCTGCCTTTTTAGGTTTTGTAAGTAGTATTATGTTAAATATGTTTATTTTATTGTTAGTTATTAGGGAAACTCAATTCCATTTCTGATGGGATGTGGAATTTAATGCATGGTAGGGTTTAATGCATGGTAGGGTTTGTTACCTATAGATCCTGGCCTTAGTCCTATTTAATACCTTTCCTGAAGGAACTGCTTTAGTGAATAGCAATGACTCAATTGGTTTGCTTACTGCAAGTGTAAAACATGAGATCAATTAAAAATAAGACTAGTGTATTATATGATTAGTGTATTATAAAGAAAGGACTAGCAGTCAAGAAATCCGACGACGTATTGCTCTTGGTATGGCTATGAAGGATCTAGACAAGATTCTCAAGAGCAGAGATGTCTCTCTCTCTATAAAGATTCGACTTGTCCAGGCATGGTATTTTTAATAACGTCATATGAATGTGAAAGTTGGACAGTGAAAAAGATAGGAAGAAAATTGAAGCCTTTGAATTTTGGTGCTGGGCGACAAATGCTGTGTATACCATGGACGGCCCGAAGAACAAACCAGTCAGTACTAGAGGAGATCAAATCTAAGCTTTCCTTAGAAGCTCAGATGACAAGACTTTGACTTTCATACTTTGGACATATCATGCGAAGAGAGAGATCATTGGAGAAAGACAATGCTTGGCAAGGTAGAAGGTCACTGTAAAAGAGGAAGGCCAGCAATGAGATGGCTCGATACAATAATAGCATCTATGGACACCACTCTATCAACAGTGAGCCACTTGGCTGAAGACCGAACAAAGTTTAGGTCAACTATCCAGAGGCTTGCCAGGAGTCGACATTGACTCGATGGCACTTAACAACATTATATCATCAGATCTTGTCTTGTGCTTTGGATCTGTTTAGTATTACTGGAGCATGTATGCAGTATATGTGAAAGAAATATGTCCAGAGCGTTATGAAGTGGTTCAAATAATATTTTTAAAGGGTAGACATGATAGGGGGGGGGGGGAGGTGTCATGATTAAGAACATAAGAACATAAGATATGCCATACTGGGTCAGACCAAGGTCCATCAAGCCCAGTATTCTGTTTCCAACAGTGGCCAATCTAGGTCATACGTACCTAGCAGTTTCCCCAAGGGACACAGGTTCCACAATGCTTGTATTGGTTCAAGCATTGATATCCTGGGTCCCTTCTTAATAATGGTTTATGGACCTTTCCTCCAGGAACTTGTCCAAACCTTTTTTAAACCCAGCTACACTAACAGCCTTTACTACATCCTCCGGTAACAAATTCCAGAGTTTGATTACACGTTGAGTGAAAAAATATTTTCTTTTATTAGTCTTAAATAGTTTACCCTGTAGCTTCATTGCATGTCCCCTAGTCTTTCTATATTCTGATAAGGTAAACAATCGATCTACGTTTACCCGTTCCACTCCGTTCATTAATTTATAGACTTCTATCATATCTCCCCTCAGGCGTCTCTTTTCCAGGTTAAAGAGCCCCAACCTTTTTAGCCTTTCTTCATAGGAGTAGCCTTCCATCCCCTTTACCATTTTGGTGGCTCTTCTCTGAACCTTTTCTAAAATTGCTATATCCTTTTTAAGATATGGCGACCAGAATTGCACACAATATTCAAGGTGCAGTCTCACCATGGAACGATATAGAGGCATTATAATATCTTTTGTTTTATTTTCCATTCCTTTCCTTATCATACCTAGCATTCTATTTGCTCTCTTGGCCGCCGCTGCACACTGGGCCGAGGGTTTTAACATGGTATCCACAAGGACGCCTAAATCTTTTTCTTGGGTGGTGGTTCCTAATGTGGAACCTTGCATCGTGTAACCATAGTTTGGGTTGTTCTTCCCTAGGTGCATAACCTTGCACTTCTCCACATTAAATTTCATCTGCCATTTTGATGCCCAGTCTTCCAATTTATCAAGATCCTCTTGCAATTTTCCACAATCCTCCTGGGTTTTAACAACTTTAAATAGTTTTGTGTCATCAGCAAATTTGATAACCTCACTCGTTATTCCACTTTCCAGGTCATTTATGAATATGTCAAAAAGCAGCGGACCCAGCACAGATCCCTGGGGTACACCACTATTCACCTTTCTCCATTGGGAAAATTGGCCATTTAGCCCTACCCTCTGCTTTCTATCTTTTAACCAGTTCCTGATCCACAGTAGTACACTGCCTCCTATCCCATGACTCTTTAGTTTTGCCAAAAGTCTCTCATGAGGGACCTTGTCAAAGGCTTTCTGAAAGTCCAGATACACAATATCAACCGACTCACCTTTGTCCACCTGTTTATTCACTCCTTCAAAAAAAACATAACAGATTAGTAAGACAAGATCTTCCTTGTCTAAAGCCATGTTGGCTGTCTCCCATTAGGTCATGACTATCTATATGCTGAGTAATTTTATTCTTTAAAAATCGGTACCGACGGAGCTCGTGTGGGAACGCTCCTCAGCGTCCATTAGGAACGCTTTTGGGAGCACCCCACAGCGCATGCGTGCTGCCTTTCCGCCTCTGTACCTCTCTCACTTCAGTTCTTCGTTTTCCACGGAGCCGACAGGACGTGTACTCTGTCACTGCAGAAAATGTCCTTTTATTCTTTGTTTTTTTGTGGTCAAGTCTGCCTTCATTCGACGCCTACCAGTACCGCCGGTGGTTCTTTCTTTAAAAACCCCCCAAAAACCTTGTATTTTCTTCAGGGGTCTTTCCCCTGTTTCTGGTGCTAGGCGCCATTTTGGGCACTAGGCCCATTTTTTTTCAGGCATGGAGAAATCAGCTAGTGGTTTCAAAAACTGCTCAAAGTGTGGCGGTACCATTTCCGTCACCAACACCCATGATTGGTGTCTAAAATGTTTAGGTCCTGAACATTGTCAAACGGAGTGTCTCTCCTGCACGAGGATGACCAAAAGGGGCTTGCAGAATAGAGCTGCAAAACTCGGTACCCTTTTTGCCACTGATACGATGTCACTTTGCATCGATGTCCTCCAGGGCTTCATCTTCCTCCCATGGATCTCAGGTAACTAAAGTTAAGTCTTCTAAGACTGACCGGTCCTCGAAGGGTAAAGCTCCTTCAAAGTATCGAGATGCCGCTGGCATTGCCCTCGAGGATAGTTCACCGGCAAAACAGCCCCGGCGGGAGTCTTCAGGCTCCAAAGCATTAACGGGGCTCCAGGATGTTCCAGAGGCTTCCACCTCTGCAGAACTTCTGGTGCTATGTTCTGGGGGCATACCCGCTTCCACCAGTACAGCCACCCAGGCATCGGCAGGAGCGATGGATAAAAGAATCCTCGCTATTGAACGCAGTCTAGCTTCCCTCTTAGCAGCTTCGGTACCGCTAAGACCGCTACAAACGGTTCAACAGGTATCGGTACCGGTACCGACGGTACCTGCTTCGACGGGACTGCTTTCCCCCCATGCCGAGCCTTGAGTCTATCTCGGGTATCGGGGAACAGGAAGAGACATTTCGGTACCGACTTTGAGCGGTACTGATACTATGCTATACGGGAGCATCCAGTACAGAGTGTCTTTGAGTCTTCCGATTCCGATGACTCTGACGATTCTACCGGTACCAGAACGAACCTACTAGAGGATTCAACTCCTCCTTCTCACATGGCTTTCCTTCCACAGCCACGCTGTCTAAAGATAATATAACTAGCATCTCAAGCATCTATGAAGATGTTCCTTACTGCTTGAGAGATGCTTCAACTTCTGGGACATATAGCATCCACTGTCCATGTGGTTCCCTATGCTCGCCTCCACATGCGAGCAGCCCAGTGGACCCTATCCTCTCAATGGTCACAGGCCTTGGGTTAGCTAATGGACAAGATCAGAAACACCACACGTCTGATTTTGTCCCTGCAATGGTGGCAATCTCTGGAAAATCTCCTTGTAAGGCTCTCCTTTCCAGCAGCCTCTATACCAGGCCACCCTAACAACAGATGCGTCCAAGATGGTTGGGGGGCCCATTTGCACGATCTGTCCACTCAGGGTCTCTGGACCCCACAGGAGGTTTCTCTTCGCATAAACCTCCTAGAGCTAAGAGCCATCTTCAATGCTATTCAAGTCTTTCAGGCCCATCTCAGCAAAAAGACAGTTCTGGTCCAAACCGACAATCAGATTGCTATGTTCTATGTGAACAAGCAAGGCGGAACAGTCTCTCTGTCGCTATGCAATGAAGCTTTGCGACTATGGGCTCTCGCCAGAGAGTTGCAAATTCACCTGTTTGCGGTATACCTTCCAGGCATTCAAAACTTATGGGCAGACAGACTCAGTCAAATACTGCTGCCACACGAGTGGTCCCTCCACTCATACCAGCTTGCTCGAGTGTTTCAAATCTGGGGAACACCAGATATAGACCTCTTTGCAAGTCCACAGAATACCAAACTTCTCTGATTCTGTTCCAGAATCCCGGCTCACAACTGTCAGGCAAGAGATTCTTTCCTACTCCACTGGGGTCAGGACTTTCTCTATGCCTTCCCACCCATTCCCTTCATTCCCAAGACTTTATTCAAACTTCAGAGAGACAGAGGTCGTATGATACTCATAGCTCCATGTTGGCCACGACAAACATGGTATCCTCTTCTGCGTCTCTCTCAAACCATTCCTCTGGAGTTGGGGAATGCTCCAGATCTTCTGTCTCAGGAGGACCGATGCTTACTGCATCATAATCCCCAGTCCCTACATCTCAGGGCCTGGTTACTGAAAGCCTAGAATTCCAGGAAATTGACCTGTATATCAAATTGTAATTAAACTTAAACTTAAACTTATCTCAGCAAGTAAAGGATATCCTTCTGGCTTCCAGAAAACCTTCCACAAGACATTCCTACACTTTTAAGTTCTCTGTCTGGTGTTCACAAAAGCAACTTAACCCCCTTTTGGTGCCGGTAGAGTCGCTACTAGAGTATCTCCTCCAATTATCAACTTCTGGTCTGAAGACCAATTCAGTGAGAGTCCACCTCAGTGCTATTGCTGCTTTCCATAAACCTTTCGATGGACAACCTATTTCCTCTTATCCACTTGTATCAAGATTTATGAGAGGTCTACTCTTAACAAAACTTCCCATTAAATCACCACCAGTGGAATGGGATCTGAATCTTGTTCTTGGTCAGCTTATGAAACCACCCTTTGAACCTTTAGCTACTTCAGACCTAAAGTTTCTTTCATGGAAAGTCATTTTCCTAATTGCCATCACTTCTGCAAGACACATTAGTGAACTACAGGTGTTAGTAGCTGACCCTTCTTATACAAGGTTCCATCATGATAAAGTAGTCCTCAGGACTCATCCTCACTTTATGCCAAAGGTGGTTTCGCCTTTTCATTTAAACCAGTCTGTTTATCTTCCTATATTCTTCCCTAGGCCTTATGCCTCTAGTGCGGAAAGAAATCTTCACACATTGGATTGTAAAAGAGCCTTAGCCTTTTATCTCCAAAGAACTAAGCCACATAGAAAATCTTCTCAACTTTTTGTGGCTTTTGACTCTAGTCATTTGGGACTTTCAGTTTCCAAAAGAACTCTGTCAAATTGGATTGCAGATTGCATATCCTATATTTATCAGAGTAAAGGACTTTCTCTCGAGGGCCACGTCATCGCTGACAATGTGAGAGCAATGGCATCCTCAACGGCTTACCTTCGTTCTGTGTCTATTAATGACATCTGCAGAGCAGCTACTTGGGCTTCGGTACACACCTTCACAGCCCAGTACTGCTTAGACAAGGACTCCCGTCGGGATGCTTCGTTTGGCCAGGCTGTTCTCCAGCATCTCTTCCATACTTAATACAACTCCTACCCACCGTCCACGGTTTGGATGCCAGAGGTCCATGGGAGGAAGCATGACCCATCTCACCTGGGTTCGCAGCTTGCTGGGGTCACCCCTTGGCATCTTTCAGCTGGGGGGAGTCCCCATGTGTGAAGACTACATTCCTGCTTGTTCCTGGAGATAGTGTAGTTACTCGCCTGTAACAGGTGATCTCCGAGAACAGCAGGAATTTAGTCTTCACAACCCACACACCTCCTCTGGGAGTTGTCTCTATCTCTTTCTCTACTTCTCTCCTTTGTTCTTGGCTATAAACTCAACTGAAGTGAGAGAGGTACAGAGGCGGGAAGGCAGCACGCATGAGCTGTGGGGTGCTCCCAAAAGCGTTCCTATTGGATGCTGGGGAGCGTTCCCATGCGGGCTCCGTCGGTACCGACGATACCCATATGTAAAGACTAAATTCCTGCTGTTCCCGGAGATCACCTGTTACAGGTGAGTAACTACGCTTTCCTCCTCAGAGATTTCAGTTTACCTTTTGAGGTTCCCTTGGCATCATTACACTTGGAATTTGAAGTTGAAATATTAGCTTTGGCATTTCAGCAGTTGGCATCTCCTACTCATGCTAGAGGGCTTGCTATTGGTTTGCCCTTGATATGAATGAACAATGCTTGAACTTTTGTAAGATATCTTGTTTTCCTATACTATGGACTGACCATTATTGGATTCAGTTCATTTTACAGGTCATATGGAAATTGACTGAAAATCCCTTATTCTGCCAAATACATCAGAATGTCTTTCATTTTGATTCAGTTAATATGACTTGGCAATACAGTCAGTCTTGTAAGGCCAGGATATGGCATCTTTAATAAATATATGAGACTTAGAAGTATCGAATTATAATAATATAGCGTTAATAGGTAGTAGTAAAGAGTGAATAGGATTCATTCTCCAGGACCAAGCAGGAAGTCAGTCCTCACATATGGGTGACGTCGGCGCCGACGGAGCCCCCATGCGGAGCATTTTCCCAGCTTTCACAGAAAGCCTTTGGGACTGCCAGCATGCATGCGCGGTCCCCTTCCCGCCCAAGGGTGCCATCTTGCTCAGTCTTCTTTTTTCTGAGGAGCCCGACGGACGTAGTTCATATTCACCCGTGAAAACAGTTGTTTTTTCGTGTTTTTCTCGGTTTGACGCCGGTTTCCCCTTCCCGCCTCGGGCTGGTACACCGGTATTGAGCCCGGACTTCTTTTTTCGGTTTTTGTCCTTCGTGACTAGTGTTCGCACCTTTTTTCTATTTTTCACTGGCAGCCGTGTCTTGACCTCGCAGGGGCACTTTTTCCCCCGATGGCTGCCAGCGGGTTTAAAAAGTGTGATCGGTGTAAGAAACTTATGTCTCTCACCGACACACATGACTGCTGCCTCCGCTGCCTAGGACCCGATCATGACCCAATGATCTGTGGTCCGTGTGGGAAAATGTCCTCGAAGGCGTTGAGGAGTCGGCAGCACCAGAAAGAAAGAATGTTCTCTGACTCCGCGTCTGGCTGGGCCCGGACTTCGTCAGAGGACTCAACGTCTCGGGATTCTGATCCTGAGCATCGCCGGGGATCCTCTGAGAGGGGGTCTCCCTCGCGGGAGCATCGCAGGAAGAAGAAACCTGCGAGGGCGGCGTCGGTGGACGCACTTGGCTCCTCGAGGGCCAGGTCACATAGCCCTGACCGCCGTCCTGGGTCTTTGGAGTCGGAGAGGCCTGCAAAACAACCTCGTGTGGAGCCGGAGTCCCTGAGTCACGTGAGTGCCGTAGTCCTCGTGGACTCTCCTCTGGAGGAGCCGACGTCAGGCCCGACACTGTCGGGGCCCGAGTCGGGGGCTGCTGAGTCTCCTGAGCCCAGACTCAGGTTGATGGCCTTGGGGAGCAGCTTGGCTGCCTTCATGGAACAGCAGCGGGCACTGATCACCGGTCTCACTGATGCATCTGCCCCGACCACCGGGACATTGACGTCCAAGTTGACCCTGGAGGCCGAGCCGATCCTCGAGTCCATGCGCTCTCGAGTCGATCCTTGGCCGAGGTCTCCGTCGGCCGCCCGTTCGGGACCGAGGTCGTCGACGCCGGTACTCTCGGCGTCGGGGCGGATGGCATCGGTGCCTGCCTGACTGGAGCCGCTCGATTCCTCCTACGAGGAGTCGGGCTGGGAGACGGAGGATGAGGAGTCCCTGGACACCTTTCGGACCCGGTGTGTCCCTTCGGACTCACCGGAGTCTGAACCTCAGAGATGGTCCCCCCCGGAGGACACCCTGTTCTCGGATTTCGTGCGGGACATGGCCAAGGCCTTGGCCTTCCCCTCGGATTCCGAGGAGGAGCCTCGAGCCGAGGAGCTCGAGGCCCTGCAGTATGACTCTCCTCCCAAGGAGGCCTTTACTGTACCGGTTCCTCCGATGCTGGAGCGATTGCTTTTCCGCATGTGGGAGGTGCCGGCCTCGATGCCGGTTTTGAGCAAGCGGGTCGATTCCATCTATTGAGTCCGCAAGAGCCCCGGGTTCCAAAAGGCACAGCTACCGCACCACTCCATGGTTGTGGAATCGGCCATGCATCGTCTGAGGAGTCAGAAGATGCACTCCTCGGTGCCTCCCGGCCGGGAGGCTCGGAACCTGGATGCCCTCGGTAGAAAGTGCTTCCAGGGCTCTATGCTTGCTTGCCCTGTCCAGACCTACCAGCTGTACATGGGCATGTACCTTCGAGACCTGGCAAAGGAGATTGCCGGGTCTCTGCTGGTCTCTCCGAGGAACCTTTGCAGAGGTTCAAGGCCCTGTCATCAGGAATCCGAGAGTGCTCAAAGTTTATCTCTCTAGCAGCCTATGATGGCTCTGAGGCTTCGGCCCGTGTAGCCGCGGCCGGCATCGGTGCACACTGTCAGGCTTGGCTACAGTCATCGGACCTCGAGCCTTGGGTGCAGGACAAGTTGGTCGATGTCCCTTGCCGAGGCGAAAACCTCTTTGGCAAGCCCATGGCTGAAAAGGCTGCATAACCAGAGTCCGAGACTCTCACCTGGACAAGGCTGTCCAGGAAAACCTCTGCCCCCTTCTCAGAAAAAGAAGGGCTCGGGGAAAAAAGACCTTTTACTCAAGGAAGTCATCTGCCTACAGATCATACCCTCATTTTCAGGCCTCTACAGCTCGTCAGCAGGCCAAGGGGCAGGGACATGGGCCCCGTAGGCAGAAAACCTCCAAGCAACCAGCTCCGGCTCCTGCACAGCAGGGAGCGGGGTTTTGACTCCAGTGGCATAGCCCCTCCTCCTCAGCTGGACCCGCCCAGCACAGGATGCCGGCTGAGCCTGTATGCCCACAGGTGGTCAGCCGTAACAAGGGATACCTGGGTGTTATGCATAGTCCAGAGGGGCTATCACCTCCACTTCCACCAGGTACCCCCCTCCTACTTTCCAGGGGAGCCTCCAAGCAATGTTCTCTCTAATTTTCTGTAGGCTGTGTGCGCATAAAATATCAGCTATGCAGCTTTTGAAGGAAGGTTAAATTTTTGTGTCACATAACGACACTCGGAGTTCTATACTTTAAAATTTGACTACACGTCAGAATACAGTATGTACACCACAATGATTGCACTAGATAATATTGTAGAACTTGTAAAAACCATAAACACACAACAACTTTTAAATTTTAAGATGTCTGTGTTGTTTTCTATCAGAATCAGAACCGTAATTTTTGTGCTCTGTTATAAAGTATGTGCGCTCGCTCGGCGAGGTGTGTGCATGCGCACAGCTTAGAGGGAACAGTGCCTCCAAGACTCCCTCTGTACAGGGACTTACTCCTGCAGGAGTTAGCAAGTCTTCTGGAGGAACAGGAGGTGGAACTGGTGCCCCACCACCTGAAAGGTCAAGGCTTCTATTCCAGGTACTTTCTAGTACTAAAAAGAACAGGAGGCCTCCGGCCCATCCTAGACTTGCGGAATCTCAACAAGTTCCTGGAGAGGGAAAAGTTCAAGATGCTTACCCTTGGAATCCTGCTGCTCTACCTCCAGCAGGGAGATTGGCTATGCTCCTTAGATCTAAAGGATGCTTATATTCACATCCTTATTCATCGAGACCACAGACAATATCTCCCATTTGTAGTGGGAGGAAACCATTACCAGTACAGGGTACTCCCTTTTGGCCTGACTTCCGCCCCCAGGGTTTTCACCAAATGCCTGTCGGTGGTGACGGCGGCCTATCTCAGGGTTGAAGGACTCTTTGTCTTTCCATACCTGGACGACTGGCTCATCAGGGGTCTGTCTCCACAGGAGACCAGTCAAACCGCCCTCCGCACTGTCGCTCTTCTCCAGCGTCTGAGGTTTGTCATAAACTTTGCAAAGTCCGCTTTGCACCCCTCACAGAACATGGAGTTCATAGGAGCAAGACTGGACACCCTTCAAGCAAAGGCTTTTTTGCCAGTGGACAGGGCACACAGACTGATGGACTTGGCCAGCCAATTCCATTGCAATTCTCTGGTCTCCACCAGACAATTCCTGAGGCTCTTAGGCCACATGGCCTCCACGGTCCATGTAACTCCAAATGCCCATCTACATATGAGGCCAGCTCAGTGGGATCTCAGAACTCAGTGGCTACAGCCTATGGGAAGCCTGATGAACAAAGTGCGGGTGTCCAAGCTACTAGCTCCTTCTCTTCAGTGGTGGCTTCATCTTCCGAATCTGCTAAAAGGGGTACCTTTTCAAGCACCTCAACATTCTCAAGTGCTGACAACCAATGCGTCTCTCCAAGGTTGGGGTGCACATTGCCAAGGAGCATGCACTCAGGGCCTCTGGTCCCCTTGGGAGTCCGCACAGCAGGTCAGTTTCCTAGAACTCAGAGCAATCCGCCTGGCCCTCCGGACTTTCTCTCATGTCCTCTCTCGCCAGTCCGTCTTATTGCAGACGGACAATCAAGTTGCCATGTTCTATGTGAACAAGCAGGGGGGAACAGGGTCCCGACCTCTGTCAGGAGGCACAGGACCTGTGTTCCTGGGCAGTCAATCATGGCATATTCCTCAAGGTGGTCTATCTCCCTGGACAGGAGAATTACCTGGTGGAAAGGTTGAGCAGGATTCTGCAGCCACACGAATGGCAGTTGAATCCTCTGGTGGTTCAGCAGATCTTCCTAAGATGGGGTCTCCCCACCATAGATCTCTTTGCCAGTCCACTGACCCGTCAACTGCCCAGTTTCTGATCCAGGCAACCAATCCTCTCAGAGCAGCAGCGGATGCCTTTCTCATTCCATGGTCTACAGGCCTTCTATATGCATTTCCTCCCACGCCTCTAGTGTCCAAGACACTGTTCAAAGTGATCTGGGACAAGGCCTCGGTGATCCTGGTAGCCCCCAGGTGGCCAAGTCAACCGTGGTTCCCACTTCTTTTACAACTAGCGGTGGACACTCCTCTTCCTCTGGGGATGCAACCCTATCTCCTGTCTCAGGAGCAGGGATCTCTCTTACACCCCAACCTGCAGTCCCTCAATCTGATGACCTGGCTGCTGAAAGGGTAGTTCTAGCACCCTTACTGCTGCCTAAGGAAGTGGAGGACATGGTCTTGGCCTCTAGGAGGCAGTCCACTCGGAAGTCATATGCCCTCAAGTGGCGTAGGTTCTCCACCTGGTGTGCTCAACACAGGCAGTATCCTTTCTCATGCCTGGTACCAGTGGTGCTGCAATATTTGTTTCACCTCTCCAATCTGGGCCTTAAATCCAACTCTGTTAGGGTCCATCTCAGTGCTCTCTCCGCGCACCATGCATCAGTGGAGGGTCAATCTCTCTCAAGCCACCCTTTGGTGGCTCGCTTCCTCAGAGGCCTACTTTTGCTTAAGCCTTCAGTTTGTCCACCTGCCCCTGAATGGGATTTGAATGTGGTCTTGCAACAGCTTACTTGCCCACCATTTGAGCCTATGGCTACTTGCCCTTTGCGCTTTCTCTCCTGGAAAGCATTGTTTTTGGTAGCTCTTACCTCAGCAAGGCGAGTGAGCGAACTTCAAGCCCTGGTGTCAGAGGCACCATACACTAGGTTCTACAGGAACAGGGTAGTCTTACAGACTCACCCTAAGTTCCTTCCCAAGGTTGTCTCCTCCTTCCACCTCAGTCAGGAGGTGGTTCTTTCGACTTTCTTTCCCAGGCCGCATGCCAGCCGGGCTGAGATGGTCTTGCATACCCTGGACTGTAGGAGGGCGTTGTCCTCCTACCTTGACCGTATGCAGGAGCATCGAAGGGCTGTCCAGCTCTTCGTATCTTTTGACCATAATAAGTTGGGGTTACCTGTCTCCAAGCATACCCTGTCCATCTGGGTAGCAGACTGTATCGTCTGGGCGTACAGGGCAGCCGGCCTCTCGTTGCAGGGTTGAGTCATAGCTCATCGTGTCAGGGCGAAGGCTGCTTCAGTGGCTCATCTCTTCTCTGTTCCTTTGGCAAACGTCTGCAGGGCCGCTACTTGGTCTTCAAGCCAGACTTTTGCGGCCCACTACTGCCTCGAGAGAGAGTCCCGCAGGGACAGTGCTTTCAGACAGGCGGTACTCCGTAATCTCTTTGAAGTATAGGCAACTCCTACCCTCCAGTCCTGGTGTTGGGCTACCGTTCGGGGGCATTCTCAGAGAAGATTCTTTTCGTACATGCTGAGGCTCTAGAGGGAGCATATTTTTCAGCTTTGGGTCCCCGGTAGCCTTAAGCTGGGGAGTCCCATATGTGAGGACTGACTTCCTGCTTGGTCCTGGAGAAAGAGTAGCTACTCACCTGTTACAGGTGTTCTCCAGGAGCAGCAGGAATCAGTCCTCACAACCCTCCCTCCTCCCCTTGGAGTTGCAGTCATATCCTTTATTTTGTTTTTTTGCTGTCTTTTAGCTATGTCATCAGACTGAGCAAGATGGCACCCTTGGGCGGGAAGGGGACCGCACATGCATGCTGGCAGTCCCAAAGGCTTTCTGTGAAAGCTGGGGAAATGCTCCGCATAGGGGTTCCGTCGGCGCCGACGTCACCCATATGTGAGGACTGATTCCTGCTGCTCCTGGAGAACACCTGTTACAGGTGAGTAACTACTCTTTATGCTCCTTGATATACTAAGGAAATAAGAAAACTCAAACACCATTTAAAATGCTTGGAGAGAAAATGGAAGGCAATATGCTTTATTGTCTATAGCAACACCTTTGTGTAAATCAGAAAAACTCTGGGCTACATTAAGAAGCATGGGTATACCAGAGCATCTGATAGTTCTCATGCGTAACCTTTACATTGACTATAAAGCAACATTTTGAATGGAACAAGGGGAAATAAAAATGGTTTAGAATCAGCAAAGGTATACAAGCCTGCATACTGTCCCCATTCCTGTTCAATTTATATGCAAAACAAATCATCAGAGAAGTAGTATTATATGAAGAAAACAGAGGTGTAAAGATTGGTGGAAAACTCATCATACATCTTGATGCTGTTGATACCATGTTACTGGCTAAAACTGGAGATGATCTGAAACATTTGCTTATCAAGATCAAGAGACATAGGGGCTTGTTTACAAAGCCGCGGTAGTGGTTCGCGATCGCGATCGCAGCCGCGGCCCCATTGAAATCAATGGGGCCGCGGCTCCTATTACGATCGCAAACCGCTACCGCGGCTTTGTAAACAAGCCCCATAGTGTTAAAATGAGCCAGCACCTTAACATGAAGAAAACAAATCATAACAACTGTTAAAATCAATAATTTCATCTTTCCTGGAGAAGAAAGAGAAGAAGTAGATAACTTTAACCTACTTGTATCCAAAATGGCCATTTATACATGGATGCAATTTCCACATTTAAGTGGTCATATTATCACTTGTAAAATAATCTCCATAATGAAAAATGAAAGTGTGAATGCCTGCATTTGTGCACTACAGGGGCTGCTTCTAGGTGCCTATTAGGAACCTATATGCCTTTGTTGTCTTTATAAACTAGACTTCAAATAGGTGCAGTTGTTTGACCTTCTAGTTTAGATGTTCTGTTAAAAAAACAGGTCCAGAATGGGTGAAAAAACCTTATTGAATCATGTTGTGTATTGTTGAAAGCAACAATAACAAAAAAAAAGGAATTAAGGTGCATTTTAAGCCACGGGTTCTCAACCCTGTCCTCGGTAAACACCTAGCCAGTCCTTGGTAAACACCTAGCCAGTGAATATGCATGAAAACAATTTTGCATTCAGTGGAGACAGTGTATGTAAATTTCTTTTATGCATATTCATTGTGGTAATCCTGAAAACCTGAATGACTAGGTGTGTCCCAAAGACTGGGATGAGAACCATTGATTTAAGCTAACCTTATTGCTGGATTTTAATTCTGCTTGTGTACTGCACATTTTATATTTTTGAAGAGGCATGCATTCTAAACAAATGGAAAGCAGAGGTTTGCAAGGTTTTAACATTACCTCTGAAGAATTAATCTGTGCTAATAAGCATGGTTTCCTACTAAAACATGGAGCCTGTTTACTGACCTGCATTAGTTGTTTGACATGAGAATTACTACGTAGTACCATGTAAACCCGTTTTAACAGTTACAGTGTGGTGCTTTACCAGTTAGCGAGTGCTAATTCATGTTTTAAAGTGCTCATGTGAAAGAGGTTCAGGAACGGTATGGACTGTCCTTAATAGTTAATATAAAGGTAGTTACTGTGCATTAACTCTAACGCAGCAGATAATACAGAGCAATTAACAGCAGTAATTCAGAGATGTAGCTAACTACATTGGGCCTGATTAATCAAAGGAGGTAGGCTGCTAAATTGGCTTCTTTAAAAATTTACTAGGACTGAGTACATAAATTCTTTTCTTAAAATGTCACTAAACGCCTAAATTTAGAAGCATAGAAAGTGTGTGGCAATGGTGGTGGAATTAAAGTGGGGGAAAAAAGTTAGGAGCTTAGCACTGGTAAATTAAATTCATGAAAGGAAGGCCTAAATTTAGGAGCTTAAATTTTAACTAAAAACTTAGGCTCCTAAGTGTAGCTGAAAATAGAGCACAGACTTGGGAGCTCAGCTATTTTGGAATATCAGGCCCATTGTGTTTGTTACGCATGTATGTTAACTTTGCTCTGCATGGCAAAATGCTGAGGACAACCCTAACAGCCTGTTAATTTTGGCAACTATCATGATGTTACTGCAAAACTTTAACACAGCTTAGTAAATGAAGTCTTAAGTTTGGACTATATTTGTATAGAAGTTCCATGTTTAGAAAATAGAATATTCCTATTTTTCTATAGTAACTTTTTTGTGTCATAATGATGAACTGAAAATTGGCCTATTTTTCTTGGAGATAGATATATTGAAGCATTTTTCCATATTTAATAAACTGCTGCATATAAATCACTAGTACTGTTTGCCAGTTAAAGAAAATCATTTGCATTCTTTTTTTACAATCTGTGTTTAATAATATGCTGAAACAAAAAGGGAGACCTGGACTAGAAATAACTACAAGAGAAAGCAGCATACAAAGAATGGGCATGCTAGTTTTTTCGCAATTTAAATGGTATAAATGCTTTAATTGTTATCTTTGACATTTTATTGACAGGCAAAAACGCAAGTTCCTATTGGCAAGTTAGATGTTGCCCAGCAGTTCAAAAAAGATGTCAATCCTAATAAATCGTCAGTGAAGCATGAGCTGAAGGAGATTAATAAGCGCCCGTTTTCTAGAAATAGTTTTTCATCTGTAATAGAACAATCAGTTGGTACAGAGGTAAACACAGAAATATCATGTCATTTATATTTGTTAAATATCCAATATCTGGCTAATTTTGGATGGCTTTTCACCGTTCTAAGTTTTGCAGATATTTATCTGGATAGTAGCACTTAATATTTTTGCCATCTGGATAATTTGCTGCCCCACCTGCGCTCTTTCCACAGACCATCCCAGCACTATCTGGATAGTGCCAAGGCAGTCTGTAAGAATATTCATCAGCACTATAGCGCAATTGAATATCCTAGTCAGCGGCAATAATCCAGATTGCAGGTACTGCTGTCCAGATAAGTGCTTCTAACCTAAATATATCTTTTTACGTGAAAATTCATGTTGATCATCTTAAAGTATTTTTTTCCTGAAGTACCGTGTATGGCAGCTTACTTTTATTTCATATGGAAGGTGCATAAGTCATTCCTCATTTTGAATTGTTTCACATTCATCTGACAGCACCGGAAGAGACAGCTCTCCTGGAGTTCTAGTGTAAAAGTTCTGAGCATTTGTGGCTCTTCCCTCACATGTTGTCTCCTTGGTCCCTCAGTTATATTTTTTTTGCTCTATCGAGCAGGTCTGAAAATAAAGCTCACCCGTCTTTAAGCATTTTCTTCAGATTATCTCAAATGTCTTTTTTAAACAAATATTTTATTAGTTTTGCTTTTTTTTAATGCCATCAAGCCAATGCTGACTTCTGGTTACTCAGCAGCCCCTGGGTTTCTATGGCAAGATATGACTGGAAGTAGATTGCCAGGCTTTTTCTTCTAGGGCAATGGAGGGTAAAGTGACTTGCTGAAGGTCACAAGGAGTGCCAATGGGAATTGAATCCTGATTGCTTGGATGTTAGGCTGTTGCTCCAACCACTAGGTGGCTACTCCAATCTTGTTTTGTTTAAAAAAAAAAATAAAGAAAATGATGCTGTTCATTCTATCTTGCCTTTGGATAGGTCTCATGAGAGTTCCTAGGCATGTTATACCTTTGTCTTCTTTTACAATCATTCTTATCTACAGCCCCTCTAGAATGTATCTGTCTTTATTCCTGTCTTGCTCCTGATAACCAGTGTCCACTTAACTGTGGAGAACACCTCAAGCTTGTGTTTTAAGCTTTAAGTGCTCAGGTTATTTGTTCACACTCTAAGTTTGGGTTTTGTGCGTTAAGTCCCGGCAGCCTCTTGAGTACTAGAGAGCTCAACCCTACAAACTGATATTGGATGTCTTTTGTTTGTGTCTCTTTCTCTCTTTTTTTCCCCCTGTCCATATCTTCTCTTTCTAGTAGTTAATGGCGTTCTTTTCTCTTTGCTTTTCTAGCAGCCTTTATTTTATTGTACACCGCTCTGACGCTTACGCATGGGCAGTATATCAAGCCTTGTTGTCATACGGCATGTGAACACATATGACCCAAGCCCACGGCCCCTGATATTCCTTGTGGTATCTGACCCAGTCCTGATACTTCCAAAGTGCTGCAACCCTCTCAGAGGTATCAAGGCCTAAGGTGCAGTCCTCTTTAGCACACTCGCACAAATCTAATGTCAAGACAACCTCAAAGATGCCCTCAGAGCATTACCCTTAAGTGCAGACCAGTCTCCTGTGCTATTTTCTCCTTTAAAATGATTCTGACTAGACAGAAATGCCGACCTGTCTTCTCCATTGGTGGAGACATCACATTGGCCTTTTGGTGGAGTTGGGTTAGAACTTCATACAAGCACAGGTTGTGAAAATACTGAACCAGCACAACAGTGCAAATATCTCCTGTGGAATGGTTTACCATTCATCCTGCAGTGGCATCCACTTCAGTCCTTGCCATGGTGGCTGACAAGTCTTATCTCTGCCAGAGCAGCCTTTTTCAATTCTGGAAAACATGTTTAATGAGTTTGTCAAGGATTACTGTAAAGATGTGGAGTAGCCGCCTAGTAGAGCAACAGCATAGTACCCAAGAGATACAGGTTCAATTCCTGAACTTGGACAAGTCACTTTAGCCTTGATTGCCTCAGAAGAAAAGGCCTGGCAATCTATTTCCGGTCATACCTTGCCAAGAAAACCCAGGCTGCTGGGTCTCCAGGAGTCGGCATTGACTTGAAGGTGCTTAACCCTCCCCCCCCCCCCCCAAAAAAAAACCTGTAAAGATTTACTATCTGTACAATATCAACAGCAAGTATTATGCTATTTCAGTCTGTGGGTGTTATCTTAGCATTGAGACGCTTCTTCATCTGAAGACCCCATAGTCTCTCTACTTTAGGCTCTGAACTGCAAGGGAGTCATTTCCTAGCCCCCTCTTCACTGTGGTCAAAGATTTTCACAAATAACCCAGGTGATTACCCTGATCTGAACTGAAAATGAGAGAGCCACATGGGATCTCAAATTCCAACAGAATCTATATACTTGGGCTCTTTTTACCAAAATTTGTCCATCAACTTCATTCTGGATTATGCCACATGTACAAATTCTACCTGATGACAGTGTCACATTTGCAGTACTAGACTATTGCTCTGTCCTCACAATAGTTGTTTCTAAAACAGTTTGTTGAGCCCACCTTGACTCTTAGCTTACTCTGAAATCCTGCTCATAAGCTGAATAACTACTCAGTTATCCAGAGTCCTGAGTAGTATTTTACACTCTCTGTATTTGTACATCTTCAAGATCACTTGGTATTAATTCAAATGAACAATTAAGATGCCATGTTTTATGTCATAAAACAGGGAGGAATGGGTTCTGTTTGCTTATGTGAGGAAGCAGCAAGAATTTGGTTTGTGATGTCCTGTGTATACAAATTCAAGCTGCTTATATCCTGGACAAACATATGCTCGGCAGAGTTCATCTACTTCATGAGTGGTCGTTGGGCCATAAAATCCATTTTTGAGCCTGGGGAACGTCTCTGACTTATGCGCCATCAAAGAAAACACAAAGTACCCCTCTACTATTCAGTAGGTCCATCTTTGGATAATCTGGTAAGGGATGCACTGGCCATATGTTGGACTTGGCTACTCTTCCATGCTTATCCGATCTTCCCTCTCATATTGAAAACCCTATGCAAGTTTCAAAAGAAGCCAGGCACGGTGACTTTCATAGTACCATACTAGTCTCCTCGGATCCATTTCCCTCTTTTCAAAAGAACCAGTTTTTCCTCTGTGTGGCATTCAAATTTTCCCATCACTTATAAAATAAGACAAGAATTTCCTCTTACATCCAAGTCATGAATCATTATATAATTAGTTAGTCCTTATTTTGATATACTACCTATGACCAAAGGTATCTAGACGGATAAAAATATTAAAAGTATACATAGACAGAAACAAAATTGTGTGTGTGGGGGGGGGGGGGGGACGACAGACAGATGGGCAACGGACAGTCCGATGAGTGGATAGAGGGGAGAGGAGAGCCTAGGTTACAATTCATTAATATTTATCTAAGAGAAACACAAGAGGTTGGAGGGAGATGTATCAACAAACAATTAGTTAGGAATTGGCACTGTACCCAAAAATGGCTGTCAGTTCACGCTCAAGGCGGATCGAGAGCAGATGGTTTTCCCCGTTACGGCTCCTCCCAAATTTCCAATAGAAAGAAGTGGGTTTTAAGTTGTAATTTAAAGCAAGAGAAAGAAGATTGAGAACGTAGGGCCAGAGGAAGGGAATTCCAGTGAGTGGGGGCAGCCACTTCAAAAGAGAAGGCGTGGCGGTAGAAGAACGGCAGAGGCTGAGGACCACCAGAAGGTGCTGGCTGAGAGGCTGATCAAAAGGTATGCTGAGAGACATATGGAGTGAGTAACTGTGATAGCAAAGAGGGGTTGCCAGAATGAAGTGTCCGATATGTGTGAATGAGGAGCTTGAATCTGATTTGATAAACTTCTGGAAGCCAATGTTCGAGGATAAAGAGTGTAGTGACATGGTCAACTGTGCGGGCGCCATGGAGAAGTCTGATGGAGGTGTTCTGAATGAGATTTAAGTGACTGATCTGATAGAGGGGAAGACCGGAGAATAGAGTATTAGCATAGTCAAGATGAGAGATTACTAAGGAGAGAAGGAGTAGGCGAGCAGATGACAGGTCAAGCAGTTTTCAAATAAAGCGGATTTGACGTAGTTTGAAAAAACAGCATTGAACAGTGGAAAAATTGTGCTGCGAGGAGAGTCAAAGGTAACCCCAAGAATCATGATAGTGTCGCGGTAGGGAAGTGGGGCTCCATGGATGGAGAGAAGTGGTGGAAGTGATGGGGAGAGGGCATTAAAGAAAAACACAGAGGTGGTTTTGCCAGTATTGTGCTTCAGACCATGATTGCCAAGCCAGTCCACAATGGTGTCCAGTTTTTGATAGATCAGAGGGAGCGGGTGGGAAAACAGAAGAGAAGTTGGATGTCGTCTGCATAGATAAAGAAGGTGATTTTGAGAGACTTAATTAGGAATACCAGGGGGGCAAGGAACACGTTGAAGAGAAGGGGGCCCAGAACAGAACAATGGGAGACTCCGCAGTGAAGAATCTGGGGAGGCTAAGAGCACCACGAGACACAGAAGGCATGATGGAGTGGAGGAGTGGCCTAGTGGTTGGGGCAAGGTACTTCAGGCCGGAAGGTCGAAGGTTCATATCCCACTAGAGGACAGCAACCTTGGGCCGGAAGGACTGGGGTTTCTAGTCCCACAGGTGCTCCTTGTGGTCTTGGGCAAGCCACTTAACCCTCCATAGCCCATGTTCCCTGTAAAATAGTTATCTCCAAGTTATAATGCCCTGTTCAATGTAATTTCAGTTTGTTCAATGTAAACCGCGCTGATGCAGAATAGCGCGGTATATAAGAGAATATAAATATAAATAAATAAAATAAATGATCATGAAGGTAGGAGTGAAGCCAGGCCAGAGCCAAACCGGAAACACTGATAGAAGAGAATTGGGAAAGGAGAAGAGTGATTAACCAGATCAAAAGCTGTGGTAAGTTCAAGAGGAACAAGAAGGAGCGTCATGCTGAGATGCGAGAGCTGTATGAACAGCAAGCCCTTGCCTAAACCTATGATTATGTTTCTGTTCCTTAACCCTTATTGTATAAAGTTAATGTTCTATTTAAAATGTTCTATTTAAACGTTGTTTAACCTGTTCAAAGTTCTATGTACACTGCTTTGACCTCCACAAAAAGCGGTATAAAAGTTTAGCTAAATAAATAAATGAGGAAAATCAGAAATAGCTAGGAAGTAGTGCTTGGTGGACAGGTGTGGGTGAAAACCGGTCTGAGCTGAGTAGAAGGCACCGGAGTGAAGAAGAAAATCCTGAAGCTTGCTGGGCTTACGAACTGCTCAGTAACCTTAGAAAGAAAGGGTAGGAGGGGAGACAGGGTGGTAATTGAGGGGGTCAAGGGTGTCAGTGGACCCAGGTGTGAGAATTGTAAGGACAGTGGCTTCCTTCCAACAGGAGGTGAAGGTGCCAGTAGAAAAGGAGGTGGTAATGATGGAGAGAAACTGTGAAATAAAAGATGCAATGACCAGTTTAAATAGCTGAGATGGCATGGGATCAGAAGGGGCAGTAGTGGAGCGAGAGGCAGAAATGATACCGAAGAGTTTGTCAGATGTGGGAGTTTGGAACTCAGAGAGGTTAGAGTGAGGCAGGGAGGGGGGAAGCCGGGTCAGGAGGGAGCACAGATGTAGATGGTAGAGAGACCTGAATGTTGTTGATTTTCTAGTGAAATGCAGTAACAAAGGCCTGGGGATGGAAGGAAGAGGAAGTCAGAGGTGCTTTGGGGGGGGGGGGGTAGCCATGAGTTGGTGCAAAAGACTATGTAGGTGAGTGGAAGAAGTGTCGTTGTGAACCTGAGTAACGTAGTATGATCTTTTATCAATGCTCACAGTTTCATGTAACTCCCTACTGCCTTGTAAATAGTTAACTTTAATTTGGCAACGTTTAATACTTGTTTACAATATGTTCCTTGTAATGCACACTTTTACTGTTCAGGTTACATTGTTTTTGCACTGAGTTATCTGTAAGCCGTCTTGACTAGTAGAAAGACTGTATAAAAAGATGTTAAATAAAGAAATCTTTTAGCAGAAACAACTATAGAGTGATAGTGGCGGAAAGCAGATTTGAAGGAAGAATGGGAGGAGGGCAACCAATGTTTGCGCCAGCACCACTCCAGCTGGTGTAACTGTTGCTTGAGTAAATGGAGACTGAGATGGAACCATGGGTTGGAGAACACATAGGAAGGGTCAGTTGCCGAAAAAGAGCAACAGAATCAAAGGCTGCGGTAATGATAGAATGGAAGAGAGGTACTTGCTCATCAGAAGTGTGAGAAGCGAAGTCGGAGGGAAAAGAGGAGCAATCGGCTATAAAGGTGTCAGGAGTGAAGTGGTGGAGATCGCAAAGTCGCAAAGACACCTGGGTATGAGCAGGGTTCTGTACTGAGAGAAGAGGAAGGGAAAGAGAAAAGGCAATGGTCTGTCCTGGGTAAAGGGGCAACAGTGGGGATAGAAATCAGAGTCGTAGCTTGTGATAAGGAAGCTTATCATAGCTCAGGTAGGAGCTATAGAAAAGATGATGTGACTCTGAACAAGCAACCTGTCAGTTCTGGTAGAAGCAAGAAAACAGAGTTTTCACATAAAAGACTACCAGTCCCAGAATGCACCAGGTTTCCAGCAGCCATGAGAGGGGCTGAAGTGAGAGAATGTGTGTGCAATCAAGAGAGCTATGAGGTAATCCCTAAGCACTCATCTCAAAGGGCAGGGCCTGATTCAACACAGCTGCGCTGTGTTAGGGAGCAGCACACATTAGGACAGAATAAGAATAGAGCTTATTCTTCAGGAAACAGTTTCAGCAACAGTTTGAAGAACAGCTTCAGCAAAAGCCACGCAGATAGAGAGAGAAGGAAACTCTCTGGAAGGAAGAGAAGAAAGGCCATTGGAAGGTCTGGGAGATTCCAAGGCAGTACTCATACTGGGAGGTATTCCAAAAGCCAGCAGAGTCCATTGGACTGTATTCAGCCAGAGGAATGGAGTGGCAGAGATAGGAATCACCAGTGGCTACCTGGAAGAGAGAAGACTGCATGTGGAAGGGACTTTCAGACCAAGGCCAGAAGGTATGTGAGAGAAGATCCAGCGTCCAGGGATCAAGATTGGAAGGCTGGACATCAGAATTGGATTACATATTGGCCAGGCTATACAGAGAGGAATAATGATAGCAGGAGAGGCTCAGGTATGAACACTGATCCAGACCCTATCTATAATAGAGAATGGCAGCAAGGGAATAAGCATTCTCATGATAGTGCCTTAATGAAAGACTCATCTGTACCAATGTATGATATTGACCCTATGATTGTTGATGCAGGGGGAAATACAGCAGATGAAACTATTTACATGGACTGTTCTTTATCTAAATGCTATTGCTAGTTTTCTATGAGCAAACACATCAGCCATCACAAAGAAACCTAACTTTGTTCTTTATTTCCAATGCAAACAGCTCTTAAAGCAGGATTTGGGCTCACACAGTAGCAGCCAGCCAGCTAAAGGCTTTCAGCTGGTCCATTGATAGTAATTAGGGCTGCACCTGATTGTGTGTGTGAGCAAGGGAGAATCACTGCTGAGATCGGCGTGGAAAAATAAGCAGAAGTTAACCTAACCAGCAAAGTTTATTCTTTACTTTGTGCCTTTGTATTTGGTAATTACTTGCTAAGAAAACATTAGCTAATTGCCTGACAAGCTGAAGGTTGTTTTCTGGTTTACTTTGTGACTTTTTGTTATCCATTTTAAACACTGCAAGCAAGTAACCTCATTTATAGTGCTATCAAGCATACATGTGCTGGGTGAATTAAACCCCATCAATAAAAGAAGTATTTTATTGATCTTACCACTTGGTTTCACAACTCAAATTATTGTCATCAGCTGTGTTTGGGAGTGAATGAACTACAATACCCACAATACCTTGCAAGAATCATATGAATATATGCATCGTCAAGATTGTGTAAGTTCTCACCCTAGGCAGCCGTCTGACAAATGGCGTAGTTTTTCGGATTGCTCTTGCACCAAGAGGATTTACTTGTTGTGGATTACAAATAAAAGTCAAGTTTAAAGCTGTAAGAAGATTTTTTCCCTCGTCTGCACTTTGGAGGAAAAGTGGTTGTTCCAGGAAGCTGTCCCAGAGGAAAAGACCCTGTGCAAAGCTGGATTCATCACTGAGACAAGGTAATATGTACCTGGGCATGTCTAGTGGTGGATGTGTGTAAGCACAGGGGGTAATTGAAATAAAAAAAAAACACACCTGGTTGGAAGGTGCTGCTCTTTGGTTTTTTTTTTTCTCTTTTCTTGCAGGGGTCAAGATGGATCCGAGGGAGATGGCTCAGTGGATGGCAGCCCAATTCAGCAAGCAGCAGGAGCTATCACAGCAGGCCCAGGACACTGCTGTGAAGGCCTTAATGGAACAGCAGAAACCAGTGCTTGATCTGGTGCAAGCTCTAGTTCAGCTGCAGAGCCAAAGTGGAACAGATGCAAGACCAGCAGTTAGTACTGGTACACCACATGTGAACACTGTGGGACTCAATCAAGGGATTGGGGCATTTAATTTTGGGAAATTAACTCCAGAAGATAATGTTGATGATTTTCTAGAGTCTTTTGAAAGAGTGGCACAGGCTTTAGCATGGCCAGAGACCCAGTGGGCAGTAAGGCTGGCAGCCTCATTAACTGGTGAGGCACCAGCAGCTTACAGAGCAATGCCAGCAGCCCAGGCTTTGATTTATAAGGATGTAAAGGCAGCTATTAGAGATCGCCTAGGGTTGTCTATTTCAGAGTATAGGCGAATGTTTAGAGCTGTTACATTGAAAGTGGGTGAGACACCCAGGGCTCTGAGTCAGAGAATTAGAAGTCTAGCTGTAAAATGGTTGGAGCCTGAGCAAAAGACAGTAGAAATGTTATTAGATGTTATAATGCTGGAACAATTTATGCTTGGGGTACCTAAAGATTTGAATGTTTTTCTTATACAGCAAAATTGCCAAAATCTTGGAGAGGCAACCATGCTAGCAGAGAGATTCTTGGAAGCCACGCAGGCTTGCCATAGAATGGGTGGCCCTCTAAAGATGGATGCTGAGGCTAGATGTGCTGTATCAGAAAAGGGAATAATTAAGAATGTTTCTAAAAATGAATGTACTGTATCAAACCAGATGACACAGTGGAATAGAAAGAAATGTTTCAAATGTGGAAAATTGGGACATTTAGAGAAGAGATGCCAGACACACACTAGTTTAATGGGTCTGGATTTAAAACAGCCCAAGGAAGGATTTCTTTTGATGGTTGATGTGCAAGGAATTACCACAAATGCATTATTAGACTCTGGGGCAGACCAGAGTATGATGTCAAAAAGGCTTTGGAAGAGGATAGAGGCCCAAGAAAGATTTGTGCCTAGAACCCCTGAAAGCCAAGTTCACATCAGATGCATTCATGGTGCTGCAACATCATATCCCACCTATAGGTTTAAGGTTAAGTGCCTAGGGAAACAAGAGGAAGTCCTATTAGCAGTGGTGCCTAGGCTACCCTTTGATTTGGTTCTAGGAAGAGACTGGCCAAGATTTAAGCAGGGTCTAGTGGAAGGACTAGGAAAAAAGGAGGGAGAAGGCTTAATGGTAGTAGCTCCCGGGCCTTTATTTGGAAGTCCTCAGACCCCAGCTAAAAAGATGGTTAAGCGTCCAGAAGACCAAGCTACCCCAAAGCAGATATTCGTCCTAAAGTACCATAAGGTCTCTGAGAAGGCCCAAGCTCCTAAGCAGGCAACCCCTCAGTCTGCTGGGTTTGACCTGTGCAGCATAGAAAATGTGATTGTACCTAGCCAAGGGAGAGCCCTGGTTGACACCGGTCTCCAAGTGGAAATACCAATTGGATGTTATGGGAGAGTAGCCCCAAGGTCCGGATTAGCCCTTAAATATTTCATCGATGTGGGTGCGGGAGTAATTGATCCCGATTACAGGGGCAATATTAAAGTTCTGTTGTTTAACTTTGGACAGAATGAGTATCATGTGAAGACAGGAGACAAAATTGCCCAATTGATTTGCGAGAGGCTGGGTTTTCCACCTGTGGAGGAGGTCACATCCCTAGAGAATTCTGAACGTGGAGCCAAAGGCTTTGGTTCTACTGATGTCAAAGGGTTTAAAAGCTTAGCTGCCACCTGTGCCCGAGAGAGGGAGGTGAGTGAAGAGGAAGATTTGGGACCCCAGGTATCTGATTGTAAAGAAAAATCAGAGCTCCAAATAGGTGAGGACCTGACAATGGTACAACAGGAAGAAATTAGGAAGTTGCTTAAGGAATTCCCAGATGTGTTGACACCCATACCTGGGGAGACCCATTTGGTGGCCCATGAAATAATAACTCCACCTGGGAAATTGGTTCGTCAAAGGCCATACCGCTTGCCTGAAGCCAAAAGACAGGAGGTAGTGGCACAAGTCCAGGAGATGTTGGACATGGGGGTAATAGAAGAGTCAAAGAGTCCTTGGAATAGCCCCATAGTCCTGGTGCCGAAGCCTGATGGATCCTTAAGATTTTGTATTGACTTCCGGCAGGTAAACGCCATATCAGTTTTTGATGCATATCCAATGCCAAGAATTGAGGAGCTGCTAGACCAGCTGGGACAGGCTCAATACTTAACCACCCTTGATATGACAAAAGGATATTGGCAAATCCCGCTCACCAGGGAGTCGAAGCCGAAAACTGCGTTCAGCACCCCCGTTGGCCTTTTCCAGTTCAAGAGGATGCCTTTCGGACTGCATGGAGCAGCGGCTACCTGCCAAAGGTTAGTGGATCAGGTACTTCGACCCCACCAAAGTTATGCTTTTGCATACATGGATGATGTCATAATCCATAGTAACACCTGGGCGGAGCATTTGAAGAGGATCAGGGCAGTCTTGTGCTCTATGAAGCAAGCGGGAATCACTTTAAACCCGAAGAAGTGTGCCTTTGCAAATAGGGAGGTAAAATACCTAGGCCACCTAGTGGGAAGAGGATATAATTAACCTCTATTAAGCAAAATAGATAGCATCAGGAATTTTCCTCCTCCAACAACCAAGAAACAACTAAGAAGTTTCTTAGGACTTATTGGATACTACCGCCGGTTTATACCGCAATTCGCAGAGAAAAGTGCCATTTTCACGGATATGCTGCGAAAGAATTGTCCAAACCAGATAAAGTGGACACCAGAAGCTGAAAAAGCGTTTTCAGTATTAAAAGAAAAATTGTGTACAGGACCGGTACTGAAAGGAGTAGACTTCAAGAAACCCTTTCTGGTTCAAACCGATGCATCGGATGTAGGGCTAGGAGCAGTCCTATCCCAGTGCCATGATGGAGAGGAGCATCCTGTGATGTACCTGAGCAGGAAGTTGTCACTGGCTGAACAAAAGTATTCCACGATAGAAAAAGAGTGTTTGGCTATCAAGTGGTCAGTGGAGGCGTTAAGATTTTACCTTACAGGGAGAAAGTTCCAGTTGGTCACGGACCATGCCCCACTTAAGTGGTTGCAGCAAATGAAGAACCACAATGCCAGGTTGACACGCTGGTACATGGCCTTACAGGCGTTTGATTTTCAGGTTGAACATCGTGCCGGGAAGTTACACAAGAATGCGGATGCACTTTCCCGTATTACGGACTGTAGAGAAGAAGTTTTACCAGTAAAACCAGTCCGTAATAACTTAAGCAGGGGGGTATGTGATAAGGAAGCTTATCATAGCTCAGGTAGGAGCTATAGAAAAGATGATGTGACTCTGAACAAGCAACCTGTCAGTTCTGGTAGAAGCAAGAAAACAGAGTTTTCACATAAAAGACTACCAGTTCCAGAATGCACCAGGTTTCCAGCAGCCATGAGAGGGGCTGAAGTGAGAGAATGTGTGTGCAATCAAGAGAGCTATGAGGTAATCCCTAAGCACTCATCTCAAAGGGCAGGGCCTGATTCAACACAGCTGCGCTGTGTTAGGGAGCAGCACACATTAGGACAGAATAAGAATAGAGCTTATTCTTCAGGAAACAGTTTCAGCAACAGTTTGAAGAACAGCTTCAGCAAAAGCCACGCAGATAGAGAGAGAAGGAAACTCTCTGGAAGGAAGAGAAGAAAGGCCATTGGAAGGTCTGGGAGATTCCAAGGCAGTACTCATACTGGGAGGTATTCCAAAAGCCAGCAGAGTCCATTGGACTGGATTCAGCCAGAGGAATGGAGTGGCAGAGATAGGAATCACCAGTGGCTACCTGGAAGAGAGAAGACTGCATGTGGAAGGGACTTTCAGACCAAGGCCAGAAGGTATGTGAGAGAAGATCCAGCGTCCAGGGATCAAGATTGGAAGGCTGGACATCAGAATTGGATTACATATTGGCCAGGCTATACAGAGAGGAATAATGATAGCAGGAGAGGCTCAGGTATGAACACTGATCCAGACCCTATCTATAATAGAGAATGGCAGCAAGGGAATAAGCATTCTCATGATAGTGCCTTAATGAAAGACTCATCTGTGCCAATGTATGATATTGACCCTATGATTGTTGATGCAGGGGGAAATACAGCAGATGAAACTATTTACATGGACTGTTCTTTATCTAAATGCTATTGCTAGTTTTCTATGAGCAAACACATCAGCCATCACAAAGAAACCTAACTTTGTTCTTTATTTCCAATGCAAACAGCTCTTAAAGCAGGATTTGGGCTCACACAGTAGCAGCCAGCCAGCTAAAGGCTTTCAGCTGGTCCATTGATAGTAATTAGGGCTGCACCTGATTGTGTGTGTGAGCAAGGGAGAATCACTGCTGAGATCGGCGTGGAAAAATAAGCAGAAGTTAACCTAACCAGCAAAGTTTATTCTTTACTTTGTGCCTTTGTATTTGGTAATTACTTGCTAAGAAAACATTAGCTAATTGCCTGACAAGCTGAAGGTTGTTTTCTGGTTTACTTTGTGACTTTTTGTTATCCATTTTAAACACTGCAAGCAAGTAACCTCATTTATAGTGCTATCAAGCATACATGTGCTGGGTGAATTAAACCCCATCAATAAAAGAAGTATTTTATTGATCTTACCACTTGGTTTCACAACTCAAATTATTGTCATCAGCTGTGTTTGGGAGTGAATGAACTACAATACCCACAATACCTTGCAAGAATCATATGAATATATGCATCGTCAAGATTGTGTAAGTTCTCACCCTAGGCAGCCGTCTGACAAGCTGTCGTAATGACCAAATTGAGGACCTGACCCGCAGAGTGCGTGGGGACTGTTACATGTTGTGTCAGGCCAGAAGAAGATAGGAAATATAGGAAGTCTCTAGTAATCGGGTCAGAGGAGGAGGAGATGTGAATATTTAGGTTTCCCAGGAGGAGCATGGGAGAGGAATTAAGGAGATAAGGGGAGAGAAAATCATATAAAGTCTTTAGCATCACTAATGAGACTGGGGGAGATGAGTAAATGAGCAGAATATAGATGGGCTGTTCAGGAGAACCTTGGATGCAAGAACCTCGAGGAAGGGAGATGTCTGGGAATCCAAGCAAGAGACTGTGTTTGGCGAAGAGAACAGTGCAAGACCACCGCCGCACTGGTGGTATAGATAATCTAAGCCATGAAGGCAAGGTTGACTGAGATAAGAAAGCTCAGAGCCTGTTAGTCAAGTCTTAGGCAGAAGAGGTCAAAGGAGAGAAGGAAAGGATCAAGTCTGAGAGAAGTTGAAACTTGCGCTTAAATGGAGCAGACGTTCAAGAGTCCAATGGATAGATAGCTCCTCGGGAGAGAAGGGGGGAGAGGTCAGAGAAGGAGAAACCGTAATGGGAGCAAGGAGCAATTCCTGCTGCTGGGGTTAAGAGGGCGCGGCAGAAGTGGGAGGGCAGTATCACCAGTGAACAGGGATGGATTTGAGGGGGCATTACTGACCAATAGGGAGAGAGGGAGCAACCTAGAAGGGTAGAGAAGGCAGAGGATATTGAGCAAGTTTTAATTGCCACCCTAGGTCTACCAACACCCATAGAAAATATCTTGCATGCAGCAAGGAAACCCTTTAAAAGATATAGCTATACCTTTAAGTAAAATAAGGTTCTCCATCTGCTTTACTAATGATCAAGACCCATTTCAGTGTCCTTCAAGTACCCTTTTTTATTCTGTTTATACCATCTCTATTTATTGGAGTTGTAAACATCCTCCATCAGGGTACATTTCAGCACACAGCCTATCATGTTCCTATTGATAGGCTTCTGGCTTCAGTGTGTAAGATTTTTTGATTCATGAAGTGACTTCTTCATCTCAAGTCACTATTTTGGAAGCTTTTATGAAATGGGACTTTAATATTGTCCTCTTCTTCTCATGAAGCCTCTAATTGAGCTAACGGATTCCACTTCACTATACCATCTTACTGGAATGTGCTCTTTCTAGTAGCAGTTATTTTGGCTAGCAGAATAAATGAACTTCAAGCTTTTGATCATCTATGAACCATGTATGTGATTTCATTACAATAAGGTACTTCTACTTTCTCATTCTAAGTTCTTATAAAAGTGATCAAAACCTTTCACATCATTGAGGAAATATCGCTGCCTACATTTTTTCCTAAATTGCTTATGAATCTATGCAGGAAGGCCCTCCATACTGTGGACTATTGCCGACTACCTAAAAAGAATTAAATTTATCAGAAAGTACACACAACCGTTGTCTCCTTTGACTCCAACAGAGTTGGCATTCCAGTAGCCAAGTGGAGTTTTAAATGTTGGCTAGCATCTTGTGGAGGAGTAGCCTGGTGGTTAGAGCAACTGCCTTATACCCAGGAGATCAAGGGTTCAATTCCCACTGGCACTCCTTGTGACCTTGGGCAAGTCACTTTACCCTTCATTGCCTCGGAAGAAAAGGCTGGCAATCTACATTGCCAAGAAAACCCAGAGGTAGCTGGGTCGCTATGAGTCAACACTGACTTGATGGCACTCAAAAAAAAAAAAAAAGCATCTTGCATCCAGTTTTGTTACAAACTGGTATTCCTCTAGCCAGCAAAGTCAGACCTCACTAAATTGGAGCCACTGCAGCTGTCATGGCTTTCTTGAAATGTGCTTTGCTGACAGCAAATGCAAAGTAACTACTTGGGCCTCACCTTTTACTTCACATTACTGCTTGGACCAGATCACAGTTGCTGAGAATGCATTCAGCCAAGCAGTGCCAGCCATCATTTCTCTAATGTTGGCAACTCTTTATGACTAGGCTGCACTTGTACAATGGACAAACTAGACTGAGCATGGGAGTCATCCACTTGTATGCCTGACTTGATCCTTCTTGTTGATTGGAAAAGCATTATTTCTCTCCTATAACAAGTGTTTTTCATAGATGGCAAGATTTATCAGACAAAATCTATCCAACCTCCCAGTGAGTTGCATTTTTTCTGGACCTGAGTTACTAAGGAGACTGCTATATGCGAGAAGAGCGAGTCATGCTAAGAACTTTACAGTAGGTTCAATCTCTGGAGAGCTGCTCCATCACGGTGCTGTTGGATATCACCCACTTGTGTGCTTGATCAATCCTGCTGTCTGTGGAAGATGCTGTTACAGGTGAGAAACAGTGCTTTTCACAGTGGAGGGAAGAGTGATTGTATGAACTGTGACCAGTTGCCAAACCCTGTCCTACAACATTACTCGAAAACAAGCATCATATAATTAGATTTTCAGGCTGGGGTATCGCCTTCAAAAAGTCAAAACATTTATGTAATAATCTCTTTTCTGGGGCCTTGATTTTTTTTTTAAATTTGGAGATTTATTTGTTTATTTAGACAGCTTTGTATACCACCTTATCCTTCAATCAAAGTGGTCACAACACAATTGGGGGATGCATTTAACACAAGGGGATATGAGACACATACACTAATACTTACAGGGAACATGGGCAATGGAGGGTTAAGTGGCTTGGCCAAGACCATACTATGGTACAGTATAAGAGTTATGGCCTAATAGAATTGTTTAGGAACGTAGTTTTAGTAGTTAGCAATTAGACATGTTTGGCGTTTTTCATTTACTCAGAGTCACCAAATGTTGTACACTTATTTTGGTGCTTTTGGCCTAAATTTAAATTTGAACACATATAGAGTATGTATCCCTATTAGGGCATAGAACCTTACGTTGGAGCCGTGTGTTGTAGCTCAGCACACAGTTTTCTAATGCAGGGCAAATGCATATTTCCTAATCATCCCTCCAGTCCAGTCCAGTCACGTGGGTTATGCTCATCCACCAGCAGATGGAGACTGAGAAACACTGAGCTGAACACTCCTCCTTAAGTAGCCTATGCACTTACACCAAGCCAGTATTTCTCATTCTCCAGCAGAGGGAGAGCATAGTCAGTGCTTTTTGGCTGGTTCTAGTTAGCGCTGGGCAACACAGGTGCAGAACCCAGTGGGTCTGTGTCCCCCCCCCCCCATCTCTCTCCCTAGCCTCTCTTGGGGGGTCAGCTGCTCCATCTTTCCTTCTCCCCAGCTCTAGGGAGCGTAATGTTTATCCAAAAGGCACATTTTTATAGTATTTTCAGATAAATACCATTAAATGGTATGCTTAATTGACATACAGCTTTTATCAAATATATCAGAATGAAGCAATTATGTAAAATGCAAAACGCCATTTAAATAAATAATTTGGCTTCATTTTTATAAACTTGTTTAGCTCCACCAATAGCAGCCACTCTATTTATCATCTCTCTTTTTTTTACACTGTTCATTGTATACTTATATTATTGCAAGACAACTGAATAAGAAGTTCCAAGGTGGTTCAAAGGCCAACATTTCCGAACAGTATACCAGACCATGATCCTTCCTCATCTAGACTTCTGTAATAACATTCTACATGGTCTCCCGAAACACGCTGTATATCCGTTTACAACTATCACAACATATAGCAGAGAGAATCATAATGGGAGAAAAAAATTTGAACACATCACACCAATACTGAAACAGTTACATTGGCTACCATTAGCAAGCCAAATCCAATAGAAAATAATAATCACATTCAAAGTCATCCACAACCAATCTGCAGCATTCCTAAGATCCACAATACGAAAAACCCACTAAGAATAGAAAAGCAAGGAAATGCACACAAAACATGTTAGCCCTACCAAATGAATCAACAAAATGCAAACAGATATGAAGAAGAGCCTTCTCAATGTATGCCCCAGACCTCTGGAACACACTACCAACAGAATTAAGAAACACAACTGAGTTCGCAATATTCCACAAGAAATGAAAAACACATCTATTCCAAGACCACTTTAAAGACTAATATCCCCATCCCACTTGCCCCTTACAGCTGTAGATAAGTTATTTAAATAGTGTAATAGAGTATAATTTCATTGTATTTGATGTTATAACAGGTTTTTGTTCCATGTAAGTTTCCAGTTATTAGTTCAATGTTCCATGTAAGTTTCAGGTTATCGGTTCTATGTAAACTGCTTTGATTTATTGACAAAGCAGCATAAAAAAAGTTAAATAAATAAAATCTATTAGCGTTTGCTAATTCAGAAACAAAATTGATATATTTTAATATTGGTAATTGTACAGATTTAATAATTACCATTTTTGACTTTTAATTAGGCAGTTTCTTCTCCGTCATCAAGAATGGAGTCTAGAAATGAATCAGGATTGCAATTAAATGGTGCATTTGATGAGGAAGAATCTGCAGAGTCCTTTAAAGAAATTTTAATAGAATGGAGGAAAGGAGATCAAGGCCACAAAGAGAGAAAACATTCACTTGAATCTGAACCAGGTATGAATTTGTTTACTTATATAGATGCATTTCCTATAACTGAATTATTCATCTTTTCCTTTAGGACATCAAAGTACAGTACAAGAAATGCAAACATTTTCAGATTTTAAATTTGATACATTTAAAATCATAGATAATAATCCGAAACACCCATAAATCATATTACCACCTACTGCCCCTACATTAAACTATTCTAATGTAGGAGCCTGAGAATGCCAAAGTGAAAAGCTGTGCTTTTGTCAGCTTTCTAAACCATAAACAGTTGCATCATTTATCTTTAATATTCACACTTTTGCAGGATACAGTATGTTATAGCCAATCCTTGCTTTTTTATCTGTATTAGCAATGAGACTGTACTGAGAATTACATAAGGCTTTCTTTCCAGTCAGTTGGGAAATCATGTTAATATTTTAAAACTGCATGGTAGTGGTGATTTTAGAATAGTAAGTACTCTTGCTTTCAATTTTAGGGAAGATCAAAGGACAGAGCACCCTTTCCCAAATAAAGTACTCTTACTTGAAAATTAAATAATTATTGTTGGCATTACACTCCATTGCACTCAAATTATTTATACACTGAATTTTACTGAGAATGTCTGAACAAACTGATTTTTAAAAATTTCACTTATAGCTGGAAGAATAGCATTACTGAAGTAGGCAAAAAATGCTATTCTTCCAGCTATAAGTGAAATTTTTAAAAGTACACTGATAGCAGGAAGTAAGTACACTGATAGCAGGAAGTAGCATGTTGCTGTTTGAATGCTGAATGATAGAGAGGTTTCTAAAGATAGACAACTGTTTCATAAAAACAAGCACATTGATTTTCAGAAGCAACCCCTGGTATGTGGATAAATGTCCCTGGGCAGGCCTGTCCACTGAAAATCTTTACTGACTGCCCCAGCACTATTTGCAAAATGCTGGGGGGGGGGGGGGGGGTTAGGTTGAGCATAGGTGTTCTCAAAAGTTATCCAGATAGCAGCGATTATTCAGCCTGCAAAAAAGCTGTTCTAAAGATATCGAAATAGTAGACTGAATATTGTTGCTACCCGTATAGCGGTGGTGCTTACCGCTCTCCAGTTATATTCAGCTCCAGCCACTCTCCAGATAGCAGTGCTAAATATAGTCATAATTTAAGCTCCACAGTCAGCACTTAAAACGGTTCAAAGGCTTTCCTCATTTATAAACACATGTGGTTTGTTTACTTTTATTTTTATCAGTTTTCCTCTCCTAATAAGATTGAGGTTGAATGTAGTAAGACTTCATTGTTCTATCATGGACTTGATACAAATCAGAGCACTTTCAAATAAATAACACACTTTCTTCATAGACAAGAGGGGGGAATGCAAGTACACTTATGGCGACTTCTCCAATGGAGCAAGTGTGCCTGGAGCCTTCCTCTGGCTAATAGAAGTCTTCTGGACTGCTTTGAACCTACATGACCGTGTTCTTGCTTCCCTTTCATAGAGTCCTGCCAATCGGTCTTTCTTCATCTGCTGGTTAGTGCAGACGAACCCTCCTATTCCTTACTTCAACTCACTTATTCAGATGAGACTGAGAGAAATTGAAAAGGACACTCTTTTATGGAGAGTACCTGGTTGTCCTGAGTGCTCCGAGGGAAATGTTAAAGTTCTCTCTTTTTTGCTTGTTGCTTCACAGAGCCACTGACTTCAGCGGCATTGAAGCCATGGTGGCTGAGGTTACAAAAGCTACAAATATAGCCACAAGGACTCTACCATCCCCAGCTCTGACTGGGAATCCCAACGTTAATACCGCTGTATCAGGAGCAGATTCCCGCCTGTCTGAGGCAGATTACCACATCCTTGCAGTTTCTTATCTGGAGGGGGGGGGGGGCGCTGTGTAACTCCTACCCTGGCTGCAGTGTAAGTTGACAAACTTTCAGTTCATGCCGGAACTGACAAAAAAACAACTGCACTACAAACAGATCCCCCAGAAGCGGAACTGGATAAAACTAAGCAAAAAAAAAATAAATTTGTTTCTGTCATAGTAACATAGTAAATGAAAGCAGATAAAGACCAGTATGGCCCATCTAGTCTGCCCAGTAAGATGTATTTGCCCCCAACACTTCCATCGGGAGGGTATTCCAAGTATCCACCACCCTTTCAGTGAAAAAGGATATCTCCAGGAACAAGCAGGAATGAGTCTTCACATATGGGTACGTCGGTACCGACGGAGTCCGCGGGAACGCTCCCCAGCGTCCAATTAGAATGCTTTTGGGAGCATCCCACCACACCTGCGTGCTGCCTTCCCGCTTTTCCCAACTGCCTCTCCTCAGTTTTCATTTTTCTGCGGAGCCGGCAGGACGTACTCCTGTCACTGCCGAAAATTCTTCCTTTATTTTTGTTTTTTCTTGTGGTCGTGTCTGCCTTCCCTCGATGCACCGGTACCGCCGGTGTTTTCTTCTTTCTTTCTCCTACAAATTTTTTTTCCTTTGTAGGGAATTTTTTCCCTGTTTAGTGCCTGATGGTTTTTTCGGCCTGCTAGGCCTCTTCACTTTCCTTCATGGAAACGCCAGCCACTATCCCTAAAACATGTCTCATCTGTGGCGGTACCAAATTAGTATTAGACACCCATAACTGGTGCCTCCCATGTTTGGGTCCTGACCACTATCCGCTGGAGTGTCCCTCCTGCAGTAGTATTTCCAGAAGAAGTCTTCAGCATCGAGCTCAACTCGATACGCGGTTCCCATCAGTCCTGAGGGTACCAGCTACAACTTCTTTTTCACAGGACCAGGTAACCAAACAAAAGTCTGTAAAGACTAGCCAGTCCTCGGGTGGTAGATCTCATGTTCAACATCGAGATGCCTCTGGGCTTGCCCCCGAGGACAAATTGGCTTTAAAACCCCGGCGGGAGTCTTCGGCCTCCAAAGCATTAACGGGGTTTCAGGTTGTTCCCGGGGTTTTTACCTCTACGAACATACCTGAGCCATGCTCGGTGGTGGTATCCGCTTTGAGCGGTGCCGGTACCCCGGCATCGGCAATGGTGTTGGATGAAACATTCCACACCGTTGATCGCAGTCTAGCGCTCTCGGTATCTTCGGTGCCGTTAGAGTCGCTGCAGACCGATCTTCCAGCATCAGTATCGATCCCAGTACCGGTTCTGGTATCCACGTCGGTACCCTCCAGGTGTGCTTCGATAGACTCGCTGCTTTCGATGCCGCGTCTAGAATCGATCTCTAGCCTGGACGACTGGGTACCGACTCGTCTCGGTACCGACCTTGGACGGTGCCGAAGACATTGTCCCGGGGATCAAAGTCTGGCGCTCTCGGTACCTTTGGTACCGTTAGAGACACCTCAGACTGATCTTCCGATATCGGTACTGGCTGCGATACCACTGCCGGTACTGCTTTCTACGTTTGCATTGGTATCGGTGCCTTCCATGCTTACTTCAACAAGCTCGCTTCCTTTGGTACCGAGTTTGGAATCCATCCCTGGCATGGATAGTGTTCCACCGATTTGTCGCGGCACTGACCTCGAGTGGTACCGACGACTATCCTTTCGGGTCGTGTACTCCAATGGATCGGGATCAATCCATTAGTGCCAAGACTAGATCTTCAACAGATCTAGCCTTTACTCCTCATGATAGGGGATCCCCTTCTGGGGAAATTTCTTTTCAAGCATTCCTGCTTGATATGGCAAGGTTACTTGCAATTTCTATACCTAATCAAGATCCTGCACCAGGGGATTCAGAACTTCTGCATATCCCTGAGAATCCAAAGGAGGTCATCATGCTTCCTTTGCATCACACCTTACAGGATCTTTTACTTCGAATGTGGGAAACTCCCTTAAAGGTATCCCCACCTTCAAGGGCCACAGACTCTCTGTACAAGGTGCCCCCTTCTCCAGGTTTTCAAAAGACTCAACTTCCTCATCATTCTATTGTTGTGGAATCAGCAATGAGGCGTGTTAAGAGTGGGTGACGTCGGCGCCAACGGAGCCCTCGTGCAGAGCATTTCCCCAGCTTTCAAAGAAAGCCTTCGGGAATTGCAGCGCGCATGCGCGGTCCCCTTCCCGCCCAAGGGTGCCATCTTGCTCAGTCGTCTTTTTTCCGCGGAGCCCGACGGACGTAGTTCGTTTTTCGCCGAGGAAAAAGTTGATTTCCCTATTTTTTGTACTTCTCCTTCGGTTCGACGCCGGATCCTTTTCCCGCCTGGGCCCGATATGCCGGTATCGAGCCCACTCTCACCTTTTTCGTTTTTTGTCCTTCGTGACTAGCGTTCGCGCCATTTTTTCTTTTTTCACTGGCAGCCCTGTCTTTTGACCTCGCAGGGGCCCTTTTTCCCCCGATGGCTGCCAGCGGGTTTAAAAAGTGTGATCGGTGTAAGAAACTTATGTCTCTTACCAACACACACGACTGCTGCCTCCGCTGCCTCGGACCCGATCATGACCCGATGATTTGTGGTCCGTGTGGCAAAATGTCCTCGAAGGCGTTGAGGAGTCGGCAGCACCAGAAGGATAGATCTTCTCTGATTCCGCGTCCGGACGGGCCCGGACCTCGTCAGAGGCCTCGTCATCTCAGGACTCCGGCCCCGAGCAGCGTCGAGGTTCCTCTGAGCGGGGGTCTCCTTCGCGGGAACAGCGCAGGAAGAAGAAACCCGCGAGGGCGGCGGTGGACGCTCCTGGTTCCTTGAGAGCCAGGTCGCATAGCACCGATAGCCGTTCCGGGTCTTCGGAGTCGGAGAGGCCTGCCAAGCAACCTCGTCTCGCGATGGAGTCTCCTGAACACGTGAGTGCTGTAGTCCTCGTGGACTCTCCTTCAAGGGAGCCGACGTCGGGCCCGACGCCGTCGGGGCCCAAGTCGGGGGTTGCTGGGTCTCCTGAGCTCGGACTCGGGTTGACGGCCTTGGAGAGCAGCTCACTGCCTTCATGGAACAGCAGCGGGCATTGATCGCCGGTCTCACTGGTGCATCTGCCCTGACCACCGGGACTTCAACGTCCAAGTCGACCCCAGAGGCCGAGCCGATCCTCGAGTCCATGCGGGCTTGAGTCGATCCTCGGCCACAGTCTCCCTCGGCCTCCCGTTCGGGACCGAGGTCGTCGACGCCATACCCTCGGCATCGGGGCAGAGGGCATCGGTGCCCGCCCGACTGGAGCTGCTCGACACCTCCGAGGAGTCGGGCTGGGAGACGGAGGACGAAGAGTCACCCGACACCTATCGGACTCGGTGTGTCCCATCGGACTCGCCGGAGTCCGAACCGCGGAGACGATCCCCACCGAAGGAAACCCGGTTCTCGGACTTCGTGCGGGATATGGCCAAGGCCTTGGCCTTCCCCGCGGATCCCGAGGAGGAGCCTCGAGCCAAGGAGCTCGAGGCCCTCCAGTATGACTCTCCCCCGAAGGAGGCCTTTACTGTACTGGTTCCTCTGATGCTGGAGCGGCTGCTCTTCCGCATGTGGGAGACCCCGGCCTCGACGCCAGTGTTAAGCAAGCGAGTCGATTCCATCTATCGAGTCCGCAAGAGCCCCGGGTTCCAAAAGGCACAATTACCGCACCACTCCATGGTTGTGGAATCGGCCATGCATCGACTGAAAAGTCAGAAGATGCACTCCTCGGTGCCTCCCGGCCGGGAGGCCCGGAACCTGGATGCCCTCGGTAAGAAGTGCTTCGAGGGCTCTATGCTTGCTTGCCGTGTCCAGACATACCAGCTCTACATGGGCATGTACCTCCGAGACCTGGCAAAGGTGATTGCCGGGTTCTCTGCTGGTCTCTCCGAGGAACCTTTGCAGAGGTTCCAGGCCTTGTCCACCGGTATTCGAGAGTGCTCGAAGTTTATCTCTCGAGCAGCCTATGATGGCTTCGAGGCTTCGGCCCAAGTAGCCGGGGCCGGCATTGGTGCCCGCCGACAGGCTTGGCTACAGTCATCCGACCTCGAGCCATGGGTACAGGACAAGTTGGTCGATGTCCCCTGCCGAGGTGAAAACCTCTTTGGCCAGCCCATGGCTGAAAAGGCTGCAGAACTCGAGACCGAGACTCTGACCAGGACTAGGCTGTCCAGAAAGACCTCTGCCCCTTCTCAGAAAAAGAAGGGTTCGGGGAAAAAGTCCTTTTACCCGAGGAAGTCATCTGCCTATAAACAATACCCTCATTATCAGGCCTCTGCAGCTCCCCAACAGGGTCAGCAGGCCAAGGGAACAGGGTCATGGACCCCGTAGGCAGAAGGCCCCCAAGCCACCAACTCCGGCCCCTGCTCAGCAGGGTGGGGGTTTTTGACTCAGAAAGCATAGCCTCTTCTCCTCAGCTGGCTTCTCTCAGCACAGGAGGCCGGCTGGACTACTTTGCCCACAGGTGGTCACATCAGATACCTGGGTTCTTCATATAGTCCAAAAGGGCTATCTTCTCCATTTCCACCAGGTGCCTCCCTCCTATATTCCAGGGGAGCCTCCAAGACTCCCTCTGCACAGGGACCTACTCCTTCAGGAGTTGGCAAGTCTACTAAAGGAACAGGCTGTGGAACCGGTGCCCCACCACCTGAGAGGTCACGGCTTTTATTCCAGGTACTTTCTGGTACCAAAAAGAACAGGAGGCCTCAGACCCATCCTAGACTTGCGCAACCTCAACAAGTTCCTGGAGAGGGAAAAGTTCAAGATGCTTACCCTTGGAATCCTGCTGCACTACCTCCAGCAGGGAGATTGGCTATGCTCCTTGGATCTAAAGGATGCTTATACTCACATCCTTATTCATCCAGACCACAGACAATATCTCAGATTTGTTGTTGGAGGAAACCACTATCAGTACAGAGTACTACCCTTTGGCCTGACCTCCGCTCCCAGGGTGTTCACCAAGTGCCTGGCAGTGGTGGCGTCCTACCTAAGGCTTCAAGGTCTTTTTGTGTTTCTGTACCTGGACGACTGGCTCATAAGGGGCCAGTCTTCCGAGGAGGCCAGTCAAGCCACCCTTCGCACTGTGGCTCTGCTTCAGCACTTGGGGTTTGTCATAAACTTCGCAAAGTCCACTTTGCTCCCGTCCCAGAACTTAGAATTCATAGGAGCAAGGCTGGACACTCTTCAAGCGAAGGTTTTTCTGCCAATGGACAGGGCCCACAGGCTGATGGATCTGGCCAGGCAGTTTCACAGCAATTCCCTGGTCTCTGCCAGGCAATTCCTGAGACTACTCGGCCATATGGCTTCCACGGTTCATGTCACCCCCAATGCCCGCTTGCACATGCGGCCTGCTCTGTGGAGCCTTCGTACTCAGTGGCATCAGGCCATAGGGAGCCTAGCTGACTCAGTAAAAGTATCCAACCTGCTGGTCTCCTCTCTGCAATGGTGGCTTCATCTTCCAAATCTGGTACTCAGAGTGGTTTTTCAATCCCCTTCTCATTCTCAAGTGCTGACGACAGATGCTTCTCTTCTAGGTTGGGGAGCACATTGCCAAGGGACATGTACTCAGGGTCTCTGTACCCCCTGGGAGACTGCTCAACAGATAAACTTCCTGGAGCTACGGGCGATACGCCTAGCTCTGAGAGCCTTCTCCCATCTCGTCTCTCACCAGTCTGTACTAGTCCAGACGGACAATCAAGTTGCCATGTTCTACGTGAACAAACAAGGAGGCACAGGCTCCTTCCTTCTATGTCAGGAGGCACAACGGCTGTGCTCTTGGGCCGTCAATCACGGAATCCTCCTCAAGGCTGTCTACCTCCCAGGTCAAGAAAATTACCTGGCGGACAGACTGAGAAGGATCCTGCAACCATACGAATGGAGATTGAACCCATTGGTGGTTCAGCAGATCTTTTTCAGGTGGGGCCTCCCCACCATGGATCTTTTCGCCAGTCCTCGGAACCGGCGACTCCCGAGATTCTGCTCCAGACAACCGCATCCTCTCAGAGTAGCAGCGGATGCGTTTCTGATCTCGTGGTCCACAGGCCTGCTGTATGCATTTCCTCCCACGCCACTAGTGTCCCGGACACTGTTCAAAGTCCTCCAGGACGGGGCCTCAATGATCCTGATAGCCCCCAGGTGGCCGAGGCAACCGTGGTTCCCGCTTCTGCTGCAACTGGCGGTGGACACCCCTCTTCCTCTTGGGTTTCAGCACGATCTCCTGTCTCATTATCAGGGGACTCTCTTGCACCCCAACCTCCAGTCCCTGATGGCCTGGCTGCTGAAAGGGTAGTCCTGGCTCCCCTACTACTGCCCCGTGAGGTGGAAGATGTAGTCTTAGCCTCTAGGCGGCAATCCACCAGGAAATCCTACGCTCTTAAGTGGCGTAGATTCTCCGCATGGTGTGCTCAGCACAGCGAGAATCCCTTCTCGTGCTTGGTAGCCGGTAGTATTGCAATATTTGCTTTACCTCTCCAATCTAGGCCTTAAGTCCAACTCTGTCCGAGTTCACCTCAGTGCTTTCTCAGCGCACCACTCGCCGGTGGACGGACGGCCTCTTTCCAACCACCCTTTGGTGGCTCGTTTTCTCAGAGGCCGCCTCCTGCTTAAGCCTCCTTTGCGTCCACCAGCCCCTGAGTGGGATCTGAATGTGGTCTTACAGCGGATTACTTGTCCGCCCTTTGAACCTTTGGCTACCTGCCCTCTCCGTTTTCTCTCCTGGAAAACCTTGTTTCTGGTGGCTCTTACCTCTGCTAGGTGAGTGAGTGAACTTCAGGCGCTAGTGTCTGATCCTCCTTACACTAGGTTCTACAGGAATAGGGTAGTCTTACGGACTCACCCAAAGTTTCTCCCTAAAGTTGACTCCCCTTTTCACCTCAATCAGGAGGTGGTTCTTCTGACCTTCTTTCCCAGGCCGCATGCCAACCGGGCTGAGATGGTCCTGCATACCCTGGACTGTAGGAGGGTGTTATCCTTCTACCTTGACCGTACGCGGGAGCATCGGAGGGCTGTTCAGCTCTTTGTTTCTTTTGACCCCAATAAGTTGGGGTTACCTGTTTCCAAGCGTACTTTGTCCATCTGGGTCGCTGACTGTATCGCCTGGGCTTATGGGGCAGCCGGCCTCTCGTTGGAGGGTCGAGTCACGGCTCATCGTGTCAGGGCGAAGGCTGTGTCAGTGGCTCATCTCTGCTCTGTTCCGTTGGCAGACATCTGCCGGGCCGCTACTTGGTCTTCAAGCCAGACTTTTGCGGCCCATTACTGCCTTGAGAGGGAGTCCCGCAGGGACAGTGCTTTCGGACAGGCAGTACTCCATAATCTCTTTGGGGTTTAGGCAACTCCTACCCTCCGGCCCTGGTGTTGGGCTACCGGTCGGGAGCGTTCTCAGAGAAGATTCCTTCCTTACGTACTGACGAGCTAGAGGGAGCTCATTTTTTCGGCTTGAGGTCTCCGGTAGCCTTAAGCTGGGGAGTCCCATATGTGAGGACTGACTTCCTGCTTCGTCCTGGAGAAAGAGTAGTTACTCACCTGTAACAGGTGTTCTCCAGGAGCAGCAGGAATCAGTCCTCACAACCCTCCCTCCTCCCCTTGGAGTTGCAGTCATATGATTTATTTTGCTAATTTTTTTGCTGTCTTTTAGCTATGTCATCAGACTGAGCAAGATGGCACCCTTGGGCGGGAAGGGGACCGCGCATGCGCGCTGCAATTCCCAAAGGCTTTCTTTGAAAGCTGGGGAAATGCTCCGCACGACGGCTCCGTCGGCGCCGACGTCACCCATATGTGAGGACTGATTCCTGCTGCTCCTGGAGAACACCTGTTACAGGTGAGTAACTACTCTTTCTTATCCGCCAGGTCGTGAGTCTAGAACTTTAGATGCCTTTGGACGTAAAAGCTTCCAGGCATCCATGTTTTCAATAAGAATTCTCTCATATATTTTCTATATGGGATTATCTCTTGAAGAGGTCACCAACAGTTTGCTGTTTTTGACTCCTTTTCTTCAAGATCTCAAAAGAGCAGACTACTGGTTAGTCATGTTCAAAATATCTCTAGGTTCCTTACTCATGCTACCCTGGACTGTTTTGAGTCTGTTAGCAAAACGTCTGCTATAGCCATAGGGGCACGACGCATGGTCTGGCTCCAAGCTTCGGACTTGGACAAAGGGGTACAAGAAAGATTGGGAAATACTCCTTGTACTGAGGAGAATCTCTTTAACAAAGAGACTTTACGACAAGCTGCTCAGTTAACCACTGACACTATTGCTTTCAAAGGATTGTCAACACCTTCCTCTATCCCAGGTGGTAGGAAATCTACCAAACTTTATTCCCGCAAGGGGAAAAAGTTTTATTCATTTTCTACCCATCATACAGCTGTTTCCAAACAAGGGAAACATCAAACCAGGCTAAAGAAACCACAACCTCAACCGCTTCAGCAAACCCAGCAGCCGCAGGGTTGCTGATAGATTCTTCACGGAATCCTTCTTTCCTGTTTTGAGGTTTAGAACCTGTAGTCTGCTTCTTCTCTTTACAAGCATCTACATTGGTTCCATCCTAAATTTTACACATGTCTCTCTTTTAGTGCAAATCATTTTTATTAAGTTTTCACAAATACAGAGAGGAACAGGGGTTCACATAGAGAACCAACAGTATAACATTAACAGAAAAAAAAAAAAAACAGGTCATCCCCGTAGCCCCCATTGAAACAGACAACACAAAACATCTCAAGCGGGAAGCCTGAAATAGTTGTCAATGACAGTGGGGCAGCTCCATCAACCCCCCCCCCTCTCCCCAGATCCCTTTTGCAGACAAACCTGAGAAGACCCCAAACTACTCCCCCCTCCCCCATCCCTCCCAGCCCCTCTCTCCCACAGTACAGACATTCAGCCCAGTAATCCCTTTCAAGTCTTAACACTCGTACACTCTTTGCAAGTCTTAACACTCGTACACCCAGAGTTCAAGTTTCCCCACACATCACACCCCCTCATTATCTGTCCCTACACCCCCCAGGAGCCCCCGGGCTGAGAAGTGATGCTCCGTGACCCCTCTCCAGATACTCTCACAATGCGCCTTCTGCTTGGCCCCCAGGAGTCTCGCTGTGCGCAGCTCGTGGTCTCTCAGAATTAAAAGAGTTCTGCACCATTCCCGAATCCCCGGGGGGCGGGCGTCCACCCAATGTCGCAGGATACACTGTTTCGCAATCAGGAAGGCTCTAGTATAAAGCTGCCGAGTAGCCACGCCACTGGAGGCAGCGGTACTATCATGTCTGGGTCTTTGCCCACCCCCATTAGACACTGCAGTCAAATCTGGAGAGGATTCCCTGGAAGCTATAGCACACACCCCAAACAAAACCCAGTCATACGTGAGCTCCCCTCTCATAGGTCTGCAGGCGCGCAGCTCAGTGTAAATCTCCCCCCAAAACTGAGTTATCCAGGTGCAGCTCCAAAAACGATGGAGTAAGGTCCCTTTATGAGTGCCACACAGCTGGCAGACATCAGTCGAGAGCAACTTCATCTGGAACGCCCGTGTGTTGGGTACATATGCCCTCCATAACAATTTATACTGGATTTCACGTAATTTAATCGATTCCGAGAGGAGCCTGAGATGCTGGAAAGCAGTCTGGAGTAACTCTACCGTAAGGGACACATCATCAGCGTTGCACCACTGCTGTGCCAGTCGTTCCAACGGAGTCCGGTCCCCCCCCGGCCAATACTCCTCACGCCAGGAGCGGAGCGAAAACTTGCCATCTGCGTCCGCTATGAGATCCCACACCCCTCTATCTCGAAACTGAAAACCCATAGACCGCTGGAGCGACTGTATATAGTGTCGCACTTGCAAATAGAAGTAGAAGGAGTGAGGCGCAAGCTGATAGCGCCGGGATAAAGTTTGAAAGGAGTCCAATGCCTCCTGAGATTGCATACGCAATTGACCCAGATGTCCCAGTCCAGCCGCTGTCCAACTGCCTGGAAGTCCTCCCAGGGCACCCGGCGCAAAATCAGCATTCCCTCTCAAGGGCAAACACTCCGTACTGTTCCAAGGCACTCGCTTCTTCTGACATAGAAAGCGCCACGCCTGTCTCAACGCACTAAGATATACCGAGTGCCGCCAGAAACGCGGTAGGCCCATCGGAGGGCTATGTAGCAAGTAGGCCGGATGATAGGGCGCCGATAGTGTCGCGATCAACCCCCACGGCAGGGCTCCCTCCCCACCCCGGATCAAATTGCGCAAGGGCCGCAACAAAGCAAGAAAATTATAATCCCGGATCGAGAATAGTCCAAGTCCCCCTTCCTCCCTATTACTCATCAAGACCTGGAGCGGGATTCGTGCTCTCCTACCACGCCATAGAAATTGTCTGAGATAGCGCTGAAACAATATGACATCTCGCCGCAACAGCCACAGAGGTAAATGGCGTAAAAGATATATCCAACGGGGCACCTCCATCATCTGAAACAAAGCCAGCCGCCCCATGAGCGAGAGAGGAAGATCTCGCCACCTCTGCAGTACAGCCGCCAATCTCTGCATCATGGGGCGGATATTGACATCATATAATCGGGAGATCTGATCTGGTATCTGAATCCCCAAGTAGCGAAATTCCCCATTCGCCCAACGCAAAGGAAAAAACCCTCGCCATTGTCTCCGCGCCCGGCCCCCTACATCTAACGCGACACATTTACTAAGATTAATCCGGAGCCCTGAGAACGAGCCAAAACTCTGAATCACTCCCAAAGCGTACTCCAGTGAAGGCTGAGGGTCACTTAAACACAAAAGCATATCGTCAGCAAACGCGCTGACCTTGATTCCCCCTTGCGGCCATTCAATCCCGTGTATCTCAGGCTCCGCGATGAGAGCCAGGAGTAAAGGTTCCAACTGCAGAACAAATAAGAGGGGCGACAGCGGGCAACCCTGCCGAGTACCTCTGCGGAGTTCAAATGGTGCCGAGAAAGTTCCCCCACTGGCCACACACGCCAGCGGTCCCGCATATAACGCTCTCACCCACGAAAGAAAGGCACCCTCAAAGCCAAATTTTTTGAGCGTTTCGAACATATAAGCCCACGACACTCTGTCGAAAGCCTTCTCGGCATCAAGGCTCACCAGGAGAAGAGGCGCCCCCTGGTGCAGACAATGTTCCATGCCCAGAAGTACCCTACTAATATTAGTAAAAGCATCCCGGCCTTTAACAAAACCCGATTGATGGGCACCAACGAGCCGGGGCAAAACCTCTTGTAGCCGGGCCGCCAGGACCGAGGCCACCACTTTCATATCATAGTTGATTAAAGAGATGGGGCGATAAGATGCAGGGTCTTCCGGATCTCGGCCCTCTTTTGGAATGATAGTAATGGCTGCCGTTCGCATATCTCGCGGATATGAACCTCGCTCCTGCGCCTCCTGATACACTGCCATCAGAGTAGGCACAATATGGGGCATCAATATCTTGTAGAACTCTGCACCATAGCCGTCGGGGCCCGGAGCTTTATGTGCTTTCCCTTTCTTTATCACAGCTTGGATTTCTGCGCAAGTTATCCCAGCATTTAAAGCCTGAAGTTCAGCCTCCGTCACTCGAGGTAAAGACACGGCTGTAAGAAACGCGCTCTCCTGTTCTCTATTCTCCGCATCTGGGGTATATAAATCCTGATAATATTGACGAAACACCTGCACAATCTTTGGCATGGTAGTCTGCTGCACCCCCTGGCTGTCCCGGATCCGAGTCACCCCCTGGATGCCTCCTCTACGTTTAACTAGTCTCGCCAGTAGACGTCCCGACCGATCACCAAAACGAAATAATTGGTGGCGATAATATTGTAGCGACTGTACTGCACGCTCCTGGAGCACCTCATTAAGAGCTCTCTGCACTTCAAAATATGCCGCGAGGAGCTGCGGTCGAGCCACAGCCGCTCGCTTCGCCTCCTGTAATTGGCGTGATAACTCCATGAGCCGCGCGTCCAATCTCCTCCTCTCCCTTGCAACATACGCTATAATGTGTCCCCGGAGCACTGCTTTCCCAGCCTCCCAGAAGGTCATTACATCCACTTCTCCGGTGTCATTCCGACTAAGATACTCCTCCCACTGGCGGATCAAATAGGTTCGGAAAGCCTCATTTTGCCAAAGATGCCCCGGGAATGCCCAACGGGCTCCACCCTGGGATCCTCCTCTCCAATCCAACACCACCTTAGCATGATCGGACACTACAATAGGATCAATTTCCACTTTGACCACTTTTCCTAAGCTCGCTCTCGAAATCAAGATGTAATCAATCCGGGACCAGGTTTGGTGTGCTCTCGACAGATGTGTATAATCTTTTTCCCCACCATGCAAGACCCTCCAGGAGTCCACCAAGCCCCCCAACTTACACAGGTAATCTACCCCTTTATTACGCCAAGCCCCAGGAGAAACCCCCCCAGCGGATCTATCCAAGAGCGGGTCATGCGGGCAGTTAAAATCCCCCGCCAGTATCAAAGGTATTGTCGGGGCCCCTAACACTTTCCCCAGGAGTAACTGGAAAAAACGGTGATCATATGTATTTGGGGCATAGATGTTTCCCAGGAGTAGCTCTTGTCCCTGAATCTTGGCATGTAGAAAGAGGAACCTCCCATTCGGGTCCGCCTCCTCTCTAATCACCTCCAGTGTTAAACCTTTTTTCACCAAAATCGCCACTCCACGCTTCTTTACCTTCGTAGAAGCGGCGTATACCTGCCCCACCCAATCTTTCTTCAACTTAGTGTGTTCAACCGCAGTTAAATGGGTTTCTTGTAATAAAGCTATATGTGTATGTCCCTTCTTCAGGGCCTGCAGCACTTTCGTCCTTTTTACAGGCGTATTCAGCCCCCCTACGTTCCAAGAAACGACACGTAGATCATCACTCATTCAGCTCACACCATGTACGTCTCATCCCACAGGACTCCCATGCATACCAACGTTCCAAGTCGCCCAGCCTCGACTCAGAACAGTCAAACATCAATCTCTCCCTCCGGGCGCATAAGTGTTTGGATAATAGTCGCTGTTGTTTGCTAATCCATAGCCACCATAGAACACACTCACTCTCTGTCTGTACTGCATACCTACCCCCCCTCTCATATGCCCCCGAACACTCACAGCAATATTCCCCCTGAACCCCCCACACATCCTTCCATACATCCCTCAATTCCCACCCCCCGCCCCCCGCCCCCTTCCTCCCCCCTCCCACCCCCGCCCTCCCCCCCACCCACCCCCAAGGTAAAACATACCCAGCAGCACGCCCGGCTAACTGCGCCAGGCTCGGGGCCCACTTCTTGTGCACAGCAGGGCTATCTCGCCCCCCCCACAAATACACAGCACAACTCTCGATGAGTATACCCCCTCCCCCACCCAAGACAAACTAAAGCCAATACAGTCCCCATTCAAACCAGCGATCCTACAGTGGACTCTGCACCGGATCTCATCTATCTCGCAGCAAAACTACATCTGCTTCACCCCTCTGAAGGACACTGGCACTGATATTCCCCCATTAATGTGATGATAAACCTTCATAAATAAAGATCAACCAAAAAAAAAAATATATACAATACAGTCCCCCCACCCACCGCCCACCACACACCTCGTAACAAGCCCCACAATAGCAGAGAAAGTCCCAAACATCAAGTGAGAGGCGTAGGGCCGGGCGCGGCCACGCGGTGTCTCCTCCAGGTTCAGCAATTAGGAAATCACCCAGTTATCAGCATGCCAAAGCCACTGCACTAGCCAAACCTGTCGAACAGGCCAATACAACACTAAGGTAGTGTCAGGTGGCAGATGTCCCTTCAAGTCGAAGACACCGGGCTCCCCAAGGCCTCCACAAACTTCCGGGCTGCTGCCACAGTGCTGAGAACATGATTCCTCCCCTCATGGAACACTCGTAGCGTCGCGGGGAAGGCCAGTGTGAACCGCAGTTGCCGCTGGAATAAAGTAGAGCAAAAGGGGGAGAACTCCTTGCGCTTCGCCGCTACAGAAGCCGAATAGTCCTGAAACATGAGGACTTTGTGATTGTCCAGCAATAGTGACCGCTTCTTGCGATAGGCCTGGAGCAATTGCCACTTGTGTTGAAAATTCAAAATGCGAGCAATCACAACTCGGGGTCGCTGTGAAGCCTCCGACTTAGGCCCAATACGGTGCACCCGCTCAGCTCTTATTTCTCCCACCAGCTGCTCCAACCCAAGCTCTTTGGGCAGCCAAGACTCCACCAGCGCCTGCAGCAAGTTTTCAGTGTGTGCTTCAGGAATGCCCACTAACCGCAGATTATTCCTGCGTGAACGATTTTCTAAATCATCCACTTTTTCCTTCAGGGCCTCAATAGTCTTCTGCATGGCTGTGTGCTCACGTGTCTGCAGCCCCTCGGCCTCCTCAATCGCGGACACCCGATGCTCAAGTTCTTCGACCCGTTGACCAAAATCAGCCAGGGTCTCTCCGACAGCCTCGAGCTTGGTCAGTATGCGGTCAAATTTCGGCTCCAGGAATTTAGCAACCTCCTTCGCTAACTCTTCCGAGCTCGAGTCCACGCTCTCCGCATCCGGCGACCGCGGCTGTATCATGGTGGATGCCATCTTGCTCGCGGAGGCCACCCCCGACTTCGCCACCTTTTCCCGCTCCTTCCTGGCCGTGAGAGGCATTGCGGAGAGTAGTAAGTTGCTCTACACCGGCAGCAAATCTTGCGGTATCACCCCCGATGCTCTGGTGGGGTTACAGCCAGGGGGGGGGGGGTCAAAGATCAATAGAAAGGCAAGATAGCCCCGGAGCAAGGAGAGATGCGTCTCACCCGCTCATGCGTCACGTGGTTCCCCCATGTCTCTCTTTTAAAGAGACATCCTTCCTTTTAGCTCATAGAGTTTCTTAGGATGATTATGCTTTACAGGTAGTAAAGTTACTCCTCTTCCTCCTAGGTAGATAAAGGAGTAACATCTGTCAATATGGTTGCTATGCCTTTGCCTTGACAGTTTCTCCTGTATCAGCATGTCTCATTTTACTTTTTCAGAGATTTACTCCATCGTAAGTCTTTTTTCAACTCTGTCCCTCTTACTATTTTTTATTTATTTATTTTATTTATTTATTTAGACAGTTTTGTATACCGCCTTATCCTTCAATCAAAGCGGTCACAACACAATTGGGGGATACAATTAACACATGGGGATATGAGACACATACACTAATACTTACAGGGAACATGGGCAATGGAGGGTTAAGTGGCTTGCCCAAGACCACAAGGAGCATCTGTGGGACTAGAAACCCCAGTCCTTCCGGCCCAAGGTTGCTGTCCTCTAGTGGGATTTGAACCCCCGACCTTCCGGCCTGAAGTACCTTGCCCCAACCACTGGGCTATTCTTCCCTCCCAAGACATTTTGGTCTGTAAGAGTGGTACCACTTAACTGGAGGGCTTATCCCTAAGCCCCTGAGTTTTCTACCTATTCCAGTAAAGGGGTTTTCATTTCACAGTTGTCTTCCCCCTGCAATCTTGTTTTGTGGCAGCCTCTCAGACAATGACGGAGTCTTACCACTCCTACTTATGTCTGTAGGCCCTTTTTCCAATCTTGGGAACAAAAATTTGTTCTGCTGCCCTAACAATACTTAAAAGTGCAGGGGCTCTTAGTGGTTAGACCACTGACTTGCTGACCAAGCAACCAGGGGTTGATCTTCAATATCAATCCTTTCTGGCCTTAGTACTAAGTCCCAGATAGACTAAGAACCTTTTCTGGCTTTATTGTTGCAGACACATCAGCATACCTTCTATCCTTAGCCTTCTCCAATCCTTGGGCTTTGGCGGAGTAGTTCAGGTTACATACTGGCTCTTAAACAGCCAGTTGTTTCTTCTAACCAACCTGCAACATGCTCTCTGCATCTCTACAGAGCAGCTCTGCACTATGGGCCCTTGCTAGAGAGCAAATAATTCCAGATGGTTGGGAAGGACTTTACCTAGTCATGACTACTAGGTTCTTCCCTACCCTTACCATTCCATTAAAGTCTCCTTCTGCAATAAAGGACACAGGCTTTAATTACATGAAGACCTAAAGAATTACTCAATTCCCTGGGTTGGTTCACATCTCCAGTGGACCTTCTCACCAGGGATGGTTTTCTTTTCGTAACAGCCAGTCCTTGTCTTGTATTTTTCCTTCCACCCTCAATTCTCATAGGGAAATTCATATTGAGCGCAAGAATGCATGATACTCTTTTTGCCCTCATAGAAGGAAAAATATGGTATCTCATTTCATTGCGTCTTCTTCTCCAGCTGCCATACTGGAGTTATGGAAGGATCCAGACTTACTGCCTGCGGATTAAAAACATCCTCTGCATTTTTTCACGTAGGCCTCCATTCCTGGTTATTCAAGGACTAGAATTCTTAGAGGACTCTAGACTTCTCCTTGTCAGTGAGAGCACTACCTTAGCTCTCCCACTCATAACCAGGGAGAATGGATTCTCTAACATCTCCTCAAGCAGGTATTTTCCCTTCTTGTTATTAGATGAATCTTTCTCTCTCCACATATCCCTATGTGGGGACATGGGTATATATATATATCCACCTACTATTATATATTCCAATATATATATATAGGTAGATACAGATATATCTATTTAATAAATAAATATATATATATATGGGCACAGATTTGCATATCTATATATATGTATATGTGTGTGTGTATATATATATATATATATATATAGTGTCACAGTGCTGACTCATTAGTGACCCCTATGGAGACAGAAGATAGGGCAGCTCAGGGAAATAATGACGTGCTGAGAAAGCACATGGTGGAAAGTTGCCAGGGGCAACATAAGCAAGTGAGGTCACGAGCTTGGAAGACACCCTCAGCCAATAGGGAAGCCAGGGGATTTTCACCTGACTCTAATCAGCTAGGGAGTGGTGCAGCTAGGAATTACTTAAATAAACCTAGCTCACAAACAGTTAAGCAGAGCAAGAACAAGAGCAAGACGGAGAGCAAGGCTGAAAGGTTCAAGTGCAGGACGAAGGCACAAACCAGGAGCCAAGATAGGAACTGGAGAGAAACCCAGAGAAGGAACTGGTTACAGGAGGACGACGAGAGGAGCTGTGGAGAGAGCGTGTCAGAGTACCCCATTGGAAGCTTGAATGGACGTCTGTGTGAGTCTGAAGAATGCTTGAATGAACGGTACAGACAGCGTGACACAGCTAAGGAAAGTAAATGTAACAGCCCAGCGTGGAGCAGAGATAAGAAAGAAAAGGTACAAGCCAGGAAGTTTAATCCCAGTGCAAGAAGGGGAGCAGAGATATTCCTGTACCCTTTTTATAAGCAAAGTAAAGGCTTTTTACCTGAAGAAGGGACACACGCTGCAAGGTACGTGAGACCTAGAGTTTCCCGAGGGCTGCCGTCAGGCGTTCCAGCTGGTTCTCAGTTCCTACCTAAAGCAGAGCTCAGAGCAGGGCCAATTCCACCTAATAGTGTTGCAGAGCAATTCCTTAACCTGCTTCACAGAAGTCAGCAGAGGGGAGGCTCCTATTACCACAACAGGAGTGATTTTGGTAAACACCCACAGTTTTCCTCTAGCAAGGGAGAACGACGTCACAGCCAGGACGGGCTGTTTGCTGAGCCCACACAGAGGGAGAGTGCAAAGGGATTGATTCCTGATGTGGAGCCAATGCAATGTGATTTACCTATAAGTGAAGATATTATAGAAATGGACTGTAGTATTTCTGTAGCAGATGATATAATATCTCTCAGATAAAAAGGAATAAGCAGCCTGCCAAGGCAAAGCAAGGCCTTATTCACAGTGGCTACAAGCCTATGTTAAAAGTATATTTTTGTTGCTGAAAGAAAGCTATTTTGTGTTCATTTTTGCTTTCTGTTTCACCCAGGAAGGGTTTTTGTTTGTGTTGCTGTAAATATTTGAATATCCTATTTGGGAAGGGAAATAAAGCCCTATTTACCTTATTCGGTTGTCCACAACTATTTTTGGTGTAATCTGGCAGCAGCTACAACTACCAGGAGGCCAGTTACACAGGGGTCTAGTGCAATACCAAAGCTCACCGGTAGGTGCACCAAGAGGGCCCGCGACAATAGATATAGATATATAGATATAGATATGCATATCTGTGCCCATATATATATATATATCTTTATTTATTAATTAAATAGATATATCTGTATCTACCTATATATATATATTGGAATATATAATAGTAGGTGGATATGTATCTATATACTTTTCCATCTGTCTGCCTAGGTTCATATATATAGGTATTTCCTATAGGGCTCCGACAGATAGTCACTATCCCTATCATTGCTGCTCCAGCATGCTTAGGGTTCTACATAAACAACCACTGTCTGTGGTAGTTAGAAGGCTTTTTCACCATAACCTTCAGGTTAGGTACATCTGAAGTCTTCCATGTACCATCTTTTTTCCTAAGTGACTTCATTTAGGAAGGACATTCTGAACCTTCAGAAAATGGGAGGCTACAATGCCTCATACTTCTGTCCTTCTTTGTCATCGGATATAGGGGTCTTCAATACCCCTCTTCTCCTATAAGAGCTATGTCTCTTAAGGACAAAAGAGTTTCAAGCTTATCTAATATGGACTTCCGCGTTTTCCGCAAAAGTCCTGCCTCATTGAACTATCCCAGTTTCCGCTGGGACTTTTTCTCGCCCTAAAGGTTCTGACCTCAACCTGTCTTTTGCACAGTTTATTTACCTCTGCTCTACATTGAGGTACTCCTTGAGGTTATTCTGCTGGTTCCTATTAGCTGGTTCCTATTAGCAGATCCATATGAACCTCCATAAACATTTTACAATACCTCCAGGTGAGGTCCATATTGGTATATTGCAGTTCAATATTTACTACTAGATATCATCTGCACAGGAACTCCTATCTAGGCGTCCTGTTTGGTCCAGCTGTTCCACAGCACATCTTTGTTAGTTCAACTCCTACCCTCCATCCCCAGGATGCCTGAGGTTCTGTTGAATAGCATGGCTTTCTTAGATTCGCAACATGCTGGGACTCCTCCAGGCATCTTAGCTTGGGAGTCCCCATATGTGAAGACTCATTCCTGCTTGTTCCTGGAGATAGCACAGTTACTTACCTGTAACTGGTGATCTCTGGGAACAGCAGGAATAAGTCTTCACAACCCACCCACCTCCCCTAGGAGTTGTATCTCTCTATCTCTATCTTTCCCCTCTCTCTCTCTCTGTCTCAGCTTTAAAACTTTACTGAGGAGAGGCAGTTGGGAAAGGCAGGAAGGCAGCACGCAGGCGTGGTGGGATGCTCCCAAAAGCGTTCTAATTGGACGCTGGGGAGCGTTCCCGTGCAGACTCCGTTGGTACCGACGTACCCATATGTGAAGACTTATTCCTGCTGTTCCCAGAGATCACCTGTTACAGGTGAGTAACTGTGCTTTCCTGACATTGCTTTTCAATTTATCCCCTTGCAGCTTCATGTTATGCCCTCTAGTTTTACAGCTTCCCCGTCTTTGGAAGAGGTTTGTTTGTTTATTATTTCTCTTTAAGTATTTAAAGTTCTCCAGGACCAAGCAGGAAGTCAGTCCTCACATATGGGTGACGTTGGCGCCGACGGAGCCCTCGCGGAGCAATTTTCCCCAGCTTTCAAAGAAAGCCTTTGGGAATTGCAGCGCGCATGCGCGGTCCCCTTCCCGCCCAAGGGTGCCATCTTAGCCAGACGTCTTTTTTCCGCGGAGCCCTACAGACGTGGTCTTCTTGTCCCCGCAGAAAAAGTTGATTTTTCGTCGTTTATTTCTCTTTTTTCTTCGGTTCGACGCCGGTCTCTTTCCTGCCCGGACTCGCGACGCCGTTGCGAGTCCTTCTCTTGTTTTTTTTCGGTTTTTCTGATTTTCTTGTCAGTTTCGTTTTCGGTTTTTCGCTGGCAGCCCGGTCCTTTGACCTTGCAGGGGCCCTTTTTTTCCCCCCGATGGCTGCCAGTGGTTTCAAAAGGTGTGTTCAGTGTGACAGAAATATGTCACTCACTGACACACACGATAATTGCCTCCGCTGCCTCGGCCCAGATCACGAAGAACTGATCTGTGGGGCCTGCAGCAAAATGTCCTCCAAAGCGCTACGGAGTCGGCGGCATCAGCGGGAAAGAATCTTCGCAGATCCCACCCGTACCCGGACCTCGTCGGAGGCCTCGGCGTCCAGAGGCTCCAGCTCTGAGCATCGCCGGAGTTCCTCCGACAGAGGTTCTCCCTCCGGGGATCATCGTCGGAAGGCGAAACCCGCGAGGGCGTCGTCGGTGGACGCTCCTGGTTCCGCGAGGGCCAGGTCGCATAGCCCCGATAGCCGTCCCGGGTCTTTGGAGAAGGAACGTCTCCCGAAGCGACCTCGTCTGGAATCGGAGTTGCCTGCTCGGGTAAGTCCTGTAGTCCTCCTGGACTCGCCTCCGAGGGGCCCGAGTCGGGGGCTGCTGGGTCACCTGAGGTCGGACTCAGGTTGACGGCCTTGGAGAGCAGACTATCTGCCTTCATGGACCAGCAGCGGGCACTGATCGCTAGCCTCGCTGGCGCCTCTGCCCCGACCGCCGGGACGTCGACATCTAAGTCGACCCCGGAGGCCGAGCCGATCCTCGAGTCCATGCGGGCTCGAGTCGATCCTCGGTCGAGGTCACCCTCGGCCTCCCGTTCGGGACCGAGGTCGTCGACGCCGACTCCCTCGGCGTCGGGGCGGCCGACGCCTCCGCCCGCCCGAACCGACCCCACCGATTCCTCCTCGGAGTCGGCCTGGGAGTCTGAAGAGGAAGAGTCACCTGATTCTTTTCGGACTCGGTGTGTCCCCTCGGACTCCCCTGAGTCTGAATCTCGGAAACAGTCCCCCCCGGAGGATGCCCGGTTCTCGGACTTCGTCAGGGATATGGCCAAGGCTTTGGCCTTCCCTGCGGATCCCGAGGAGGAGCCTCGAGCCGAAGAGCTCGACGCCCTTCAGTACGACTCTCCCGCCAGGGAGCACTTTACTGTACCGGTTCCTCCCATGCTGGAACGACTACTCTTCCGCATGTGGGAGAGTCCGGCATCGTCGCCGGTATTAAGCAAGCGGGTCGATTCCATCTATCGAGTCCGCAAGAGCCCTGGCTTCCAAAAAGCACAGCTACCACACCATTCCATGGTGGTGGAATCGGCCATGCATAGGCTTAAGAGCCAGAAGATGCATTCCTCGGTGCCTCCTGGCAGGGAGGCCCGCAACCTGGATGGCCTCGGTAAGAAGTGTTTCCAGGGCTCTATGCTTGCTTGTCGGGTCCAGACCTACCAGCTCTACATGGGCATGTACCTTAGAGACCTGGCTAAAGAGATAGCCGGATTCTCCGCTGGGCTGTCCGAGGAACCTTTGCGGAGGTTCCTAGCCTTGACAACTGGTATTCGGGAATGCTCCAAATTCATTTCTCGAGCAGCATATGATGGCTTTGAAGCATCGGCTCGAGTGGCCGCAGCCGGCATCGGTGCCCGCCGACAGGCTTGGCTTCAGTCGTCTGACCTTGAACCCTGGTTGCAGGACAAGTTGGTCGATGTCCCCTGCCGAGGTGAGAACCTCTTTGGCAAGCCCATGGCTGAGAAGGCTGCCCAAATCGAGACGGAGACTCTCACCAGAACTAGGCTCTCTAGGAAGACCTCTGCCCCTTCCCAGAAGAAGAAGGGCTTGGGAAAAAAGCCCTTTTACTCGAGAAAGGCGGCTGCCTATAAACACTACCCTCAATATCAGGCCTCCGCAGCTCCCCAACAGGGTCAGCAGGCCAAGGGACGGGGTAACGGGTCCCGTAGGCAGCAAGCCCCCAAGCCTGCACCACCGGCCCCTGCTCAGCAGGGTGGGGGTTTTTGACTTCATCAGCATAGCCTCTCCCCCTCAGCTGGTTCCTCCCAGCACAGGAGGCCGGCTGGCTCACTTTGCCCACAGGTGGTCCAACATCACCTCAGATGCCTGGGTGCTTCATGTTGTGAGAGACGGCTATCTTCTCCACTTCCACCAGGTCCCTCCCTCCTATTTCCCGGGAGAGCCTCCACGACTCCCTCTGCACAAGGACTTACTCCTTCAGGAGTTAGCAAGTCTTCTTCAGGAACAGGCTGTGGAACCGGTGCCCCACCACCTGAGGGGTCAAGGCTTCTATTCCAGGTATTTCCTAATAACAAAAAGGACGGGAGGCCTCCGACCCATCCTGGACTTGCGCAACCTCAACAAGTTCCTCGTGAGGGAGAAGTTCAAGATGCTTACCCTTGGAATCCTTCTGCCCTACCTCCAGCAGGGAGATTGGCTATGCTCCTTGGATCTAAAGGATGCCTACACGCACATCCTCATCCACCCAAGCCACCGCCAATACCTAAGGTTTGTGGTGGCAGGAAATCATTACCAGTACAGAGTACTGCCCTTTGGCCTATCCTCCGCACCACGAGTCTTCACAAAATGTCTCGCGGTGGTGGCGGCTTATCTCCGGCTTCACGGCCTCTATGTCTTTCCGTACCTAGACGACTGGCTCATCAGAGCATCGTCCTCTCCAGAAGTCACAAAAGCCACACACCGCACTGTGACTCTTCTACAGTACTTGGGCTTTGTCATAAACTTCGCAAAGTCCACTTTGCTCCCCTCGCAAGATCTCGAGTTCATCGGCGCAAGATTGCACACTCTTCAGGCGCGAGCTTTCCTGCCTCTCGACAGGGCTCAACGGCTCATGGACCTAGCCGGCCGTTTTCGCAGCCAGTCCCTGGTCTCAGCCAGGCGCTTCCTGAGACTACTCGGCCATATGGCTTCCACCGTCCACGTGACCCCCAATGCCCGCCTGAATATGCGGCCCGCTCAGTGGTGCCTTCGCAAGCAGTGGCAACAGGCCACGGGCGGCCTAGCCGACTTAGTGCGGGTCTCCGGCCCGCTGGCCTCTTCTCTACAGTGGTGGCTTCATCGGCCGAACCTGATACTCGGAATGCCTTTTCAGTCTCCTCCGCAGGCTCAAGTGCTGACGACCAATGCTTCTCTCCTAGGATGGGGAGCGCATTGCCAAGGGGCATGTACTCAAGGTCTCTGGACCACGTGGGAGTCTGCGCAGCAGATCAACTTCCTGGAGCTCAGAGCGATCCGTCTGGCTCTCAAGGCTTTCTCCCACCTGACTTCTCACCGGTCTGTCCTTGTCCAGACAGACAATCAAGTTGCCATGTTCTATGTGAACAAACAGGGGGGCACGGGCTCCTTCCTTCTCTGTCGAGAGGCACAGAGACTCTGCTCTTGGGCCATCAGCCACGGCATCCTTCTCAAGGCCGTTTATCTCCCAGGCCAAGAAAATTGCCTGGCGGACAAACTCAGCAGAATCCTCCAGCCGCACGAGTGGCGACTGGATCCCTTGGTAGTTCAAAAAAATTTTCTGAAGTGGGGCCTCCCCACGATGGATCTCTTTGCCAGTCCTCTCAACCGGCAACTTCCTCGCTTCTGCTCTCGGCAGCCGCATCCCCTTCGAGTAGCGGCGGATGCTTTTCTGCTCTCATGGTCGAAAAGCCTTCTCTATGCCTTTCCTCCCATACCGCTAGTCTCTCGAACTCTTTTCAAGGTTCTCCGAGACAAAGCTTCCATGATCCTGATAGCTCCTCGGTGGCCCAGACAGCCGTGGTTTCCACTCCTGCTGCAACTAGCGGTGGAGGATCCGTTTCCTCTGGGGTTTCAACCAGATCTCCTAACACAGGATCAGGGGTCCCTACTACACCCCAACCTCAGATCTCTACATCTGATGGCCTGGCTGCTGAAAGGGTAGTCCTTGCTCCCCTTCTACTGCCGGCAGAGGTAGAAGAGGTCGTCCTAGCTTCCCGGCGACCTTCTACCCGCAAATGCTACGCCCTTAAATGGCGTCGCTTTTCCGCTTGGTGTGCCCAGCAGTCTCAGGATCCCTTCTCCTGCTCGGTGTCGGTGATCTTGCAGTACTTGCTCTACCTCTCTAATCTGGGACTTAAGTCCAACTCCGTCAAAGTTCACCTCAGTGCTCTTTCAGCACATCATGTGCCGGTGGACGGCAGACCTCTTTCCAGCGACCCTCTCATGGCGAGGTTTCTCCGAGGTCTCCTTCTACTTAAACCACCTCTGCGCCCGCCAGCACCTGACTGGGATCTGAATGTGGTTTTGCAGCGGATCACCTGTCCGCCTTTTGAACCTATGGCTACCTGTTCTCTCCGTTTTCTTTCTTGGAAAACCTTATTCCTGATAGCCCTCACTTCCGCTAGACGCGTAAGTGAATTGCAGGCCCTCGTGTCTGATCCCCCTTACACTCGGTTCTACAAAAATAGGGTAGTCCTGCGGACTCACCCTAAATTTCTTCCAAAAGTGGTTTCCCCTTTTCACATCAATCAGGAGGTGGTACTTCCGACCTTCTTTCCCAGGCCACACTCCAGCCGAGCTGAAATGGTCCTGCATTCCCTGGACTGTAGAAGGGCATTGAACTTCTACCTTGACCGTACGCGGGAGCACCGTAAAGCTGCTCAGCTTTTTGTGTCTTTTGACCCCAATAAATTGGGGCTCCCTGTCTCCAAGCGTACTCTGTCCATCTGGGTTGCTGACTGTATCGCTTGGGCTTATGGGGCAGCCGGACTCTCGTTAGAAAGTCGAGTCACGGCTCATTGTGTTCGGGCGAAGGCTACGTCAGTGGCTTACCTCCGCTCTGTTCCATTGGCAGACATATGCCGGGCCGCTACTTGGTCTTCGAGCCAGACTTTTGCGGTCCATTACTGCCTTGAGAGGGAGTCCCGCAGGGACAGTGCTTTCGGACAGGCAGTCCTCCGAAATCTCTTCGAGGTTTGAGCAACTCCTACCCTCCATCCCGGATGGGGGATACTGGTGGGTAATAATTCAGTGAAGATTCCTTCCTTCTGTACTGCTGAGCTAGAGGGAGCTCATTTTTGTGCTTAGGGTCTCCGGTAGCCTTAAGCTTGGGAGTCCCATATGTGAGGACTGACTTCCTGCTTGGTCCTGGAAAAAGCGTAGTTACTCACCTGTAACAGGTGTTCTCCAGGAGCAGCAGGAATCAGTCCTCACAACCCTCCCTCCTCCCCTTGGAGTTGCAATTATCTGCTTTAGTTTTTTTGCAAATTTTATGCTGTCTTTTAGCTATGTCATCTGACTGGCTAAGATGGCACCCTTGGGTGGGAAGGGGACCGCGCATGCGCGCTGCAATTCCCAAAGGCTTTCTTTGAAAGCTGGGGAAAATTGCTCCGCGAGGGCTCCGTCGGCGCCGACGTCACCCATATGTGAGGACTGATTCCTGCTGCTCCTGGAGAACACCTGTTACAGGTGAGTAACTACGCTTTCTGAATCATATCTCCCCTGTCCCTCCTCTCCTCCAGAGTGTACATATTTAGGTCTTCAAGTCTCTTCTCATAAGGCTTCTGACGCAGGCTCCAAATCATTTTGGTCGCTTTCATCTGAAAAGTTTCCAGTCTTTTTATATCCTTTGCAAGATATGGTCTCCAAAACTGAACACAGTATTCCAAGTGAGGCCTCACCAGTGACTTATACAGTGGCATTAGTACCTCTTCCTTTCTGCTGGTAATTCCTCTTTGTATGCAACCCAACATCCTCCTGGCTTTTGCCACTGCCTTGTCGCACTGTTTTGCTACCTTGAGATCCGCAGAAATAATCACACCAAGGTCCTTCTCCTGGTCTGTGCACATAAACCTCTCGCCCCCTATCGCGTACATTTCCCCTGGATTTCTGCTTCCCAAGTGCATGACACTGCACTTCTTCACATTAAATCTTAACTGCCATGCATTAGACCATTCTTCCAGCTTTTGTAGATCTTTCCTCATGTTATCTGCTCCCTCAGGGGAGTCCACTCTGCTACAAATTTTCATGTCATCTGCAAAAAGACAGACTTTTCCATGCAAGCCTGCTCTGTTTAAAAACTGATAATGAGACAACCTTGTGGAAACAAATAAAAAAGGAAACATATTCTGAGCCATCCGCTCTTCCAACTGAGACACAAAACGTTCCATAGGCAACCAGGCAGTGTCCCTAAAGAACAACCCCTTCTAGGAAAGCAGTCAACCCACAACTCCTCTTCTGCAATGCCAAGAGTTACTCCGAAGATGCAGGTTCTTCATTCTGAGAACACTGTGTCTGAAAGTCATGCTGCACTGTTATTATTTCTATCAAAATTTGTATATGAATACTGCCTATATCCAGAAAGCCACTACTGGTTTATTTGGAATCCACCAGGTTCCACTGGTTCAGGTGCAAGATCACATCAGCTCCATGCCTCAGCTCTTCCCCTAAACCATCCCACCACTCTTCCATAGATTGGTCTTCTGACATTTTCCAAACAATAAACAGCTCTCACTCTCCCAGCAATGCACATTGTTTCCACTACTGGGGACAGTCCCCGGGGGATGTAGATGACTTGAGGTTCAACACTGGCAATTACCAGAAAAAGCTTCTCTACTGGTTTCAAATGATGAATGCTCATATCCAGAGCTTTTGCAAATATTTCCAAAGCATTACTACTACTACTTATTTGTATAGTATTGCAAGGCATACACAGCACTGTACATAGAGATGTAAGAGAAACTCCCTGCTCATCAGAGCTTACAATGTAATCAAAACAAAAACAGTACAAACTTGGGGACTAGAATATTGTATAAGAATAAGTAGTAAACAAGAGAGTGAGGGGCATCAGGATTCAAAAACAGTCTCAAAGAGGTGGGTTTTTAGCCTGGATTTGAATAGGGCTAGAGAAGTAGCCTAAATGTACTGGCTCTGGTAGTTTGTTCCAGGCATATGGAGCAGCATGGTGGAATAGTAGCTCAAGCTTCAGCTTCTGACATCACAGTGTGTCAGATGGGATGGCTAAGAACATCAGGGTTGAAAGAAGATCCTTAGTGCAAAATAGCAGATGCTCCATGTCTAGGGGGCAATCTGTTTGGGAATAAGGTCAAAGAAGCAATTTCTCAAATAAATGATGACAGTTCTGCAGTGAAGGAACTACCTATAATACCAGAGAACTCCTCTATGTACCAGAAGACTCTGCAACAGAATACAGAAGATCTTATCACTGCTAATACTTTCAGCAGTTTTACCAAAGATGAAGGTTCCAGCCATAGCCATATATTGTTTGTATATATTGTTATTGTATATAGTTCCCCTGTTAGCCAAGTTGAATCTCCTGTTCATATGTAAACACAAAGTACTATTGGAAATGTGTGTATTCATTGTTTACTGTAAACCGCGCTGATGCTGAATAGCGCGGTATAGAAAAGACTATAAATAAATAAATAAAATAAATAAATAGCCAGACCACTACTGCAGCTCACCACACATCAAGGGTATAATCAATATCTGCATCCTCATGAATGTAAACAAACAAACAAACTCATCAGCCTTCTCAGATAAGTCAAACAGTTTGGGGAGGTTTGAGAAGAAATTGCAGTGGACAGCTAGCTGGGTTCTATCTATTTCAACTAGGGCTGTAAGATAAATTTTATAAGTTATCCATTGCATAAAAAGCTAATTAAACAACCATACTGCCCACAATCACCCAAAAATTCTACCAGAAGAGATCAAAGTGCTTCTTCACAAGACTACAATCGAACACAAACCTCTGCTTCAAAAAGGTCATGGTTTCTACTCCAAGTATTTCTACATTCCAAAGAAAATGGGGACCGAGACTGATCCTAGATTTTTGAGACCTCACTCTCTGTGAAGTTCAAAGTGAGCTCTATAGCTACAGATGAATAACTATGCTTTATCTTCATCGTTGTGAAAATGGAACAGGGAGTGAATGTGGCCATTTTAAACATTAGAGCCATCATTCATTGGTTGATTTAAAGTCTTGTGAATACTGACAGTTGGATCACAGGTGCCTCTAATTTTACTGCAGTGGGGATGTTGGTTCTTCTGTTCAAACTGATTTGAATTGTTTATAAGGGCGCCAATAATCATGTCCTAACAGTGTCCCAGTTTTTATACTATTTCCTAATATTTTCTTTTTTAATTGGTCTTGTTTTATTTGATTCTTTTACGTGTCAATTATATGTGCATATATAGTCCAAAGCCATTTCACTGGCCACTTTTTTTAGGAGATATTGGACATTAAGGGGTTGAACTGCAAGAGTTCCAATAATGTTGACTACAATTGTACAATATTACTCCTCCTAGACTCGAATGACTGCTTAGCCTACGTAGACCTGAAGGATGCTTGCTCCCACATACCCATTCAGGCAAATCACAGACAGTTTCTTCAGTTCACTTTTCAAATTCATCTTTTCCAATGCAAAGTTCTTCCTTTCAGATTTTCAGCGGCTCCCAGAGTCTTCACAAAATGTAATGCAGAAGTGGCAGCTCAGCTTTGCAATAAAGGCCACTGTGTTAACTTTATGAATGGTTTCTGGAACAACTAAAGAGGCCATGAATCTCTCTCTTCGTGAAAACCATATTTCTCAAGTATGTTGGCTTCTCAATCAACACAAAGAAAAGACTGCCTAATACCAACCCAATCCATCATCATAGGTTCACAAATCAACATGAGACATGAGAGAGCATAATTTCCCAAATAGAGGGCAACTGCTATTATTCAACTCTGCTCTCTCCTCAACCAGACTCACTCTGTAACAACATATTCCATTCTCAGACTTCTGGGACACATTTTGGCAGCAGTGCACTTTCTGCCCCTAACAAAACTGCACATGAGACCACTGCAGTGATATTTAAAAATGCACTGGGATTTATGAAGAGACACTCTCTCAAATGAAAATTCCTGTTTCAGAAGCAATTTACAAGTCTGTAATATGGTGGATGAATATCAAAAACCTTCTGGTAGTATATCCCTTCACAGCACCTGCACTTGCCCTTGTACTTACCACCGATGTTTTAGGATACTCTAAGGATCTCAAAGAGGCAGTCACCTTGCCCATCCATGAAATTCTTCAAGATCACATGATGGACTTATGGGAGACTCCTCTCACCCTATCTCCACATTCTCGTCGTCTGGACACCATGTATCGTGTCCCCCCTTCTCCTGGGTTTCAAAAAACTCAGCTCCCGCACCACTCCATCGTGGTGCAGTCAGCTATGAAAAGGATCAAGAGTACTAAAAGACACTCTTCTACTCCCCCAGGAAGAGAATGTAGGACTCTGGATGCTTTTGGAAGAAAAATCTTCCAAGCAAGTATGCTTATTGCCAGAATCAACTCATACAGCCTCTATATGGGCATGTTTCTGAAGGAAATTGCATTAAAAATACGCCATTTTCTCCCCTTTATCCCAGAGGATAGAAAGGAGGAGTTCCTCTTTCTGCTGAAGCATACCCAAGATATTTCAAAGTTCTCCAACAGAGCAGCCTTTGACTCCTTTGAGGGTGCTAGCAGAGCCTCAGGTATTGCCATAGCGGCTCGCAGAATTGCTTGGCTCCAGGCCTCTAACCTTGAACCCTGGGTCCAGGATGGGTTGGGAAATTTGCCCTGTACAGGTGAGAATCTGTTTGGTAAGGAGTGGCAAATCAAAGCCACTCAAATGGATGCAGAAAATGCTGCTTTAGATAGACTTTCTAAGTCTACCTCTACCCCTGTCAAGAAGAAATCTTTCAAAAAGCCTTTCTACAAGAAGGCCAGATTTGCCACAAATACTGGCCAACAATCTTCTGCAGCTCGCTTTGCTCCTAAGCGTTAGCAGCCTAAACAGGCCAGGGCAAAACCTGCAGGGGCTGCTACAGCCCAACAGTCCCAACCCCCTCAGGGTTTTTGACTTAAAACTAGAGAACTTAACCTTTCTGGCTCTAAAACATCCAGAACCTCTCACCATTCCAGGAAGGTTAACTCATTTTGCTCCCAGATGGGAGCAAATCACATCAGAGCAATGGACCCTCTCTATCATCAGAGAGGGCTACAAACTACATTTCTCCAACCTTCCTCCCCATACCATGGTGAGAAGTTTCAATTCTCCCCCATCTCTCCTAGACCTGTTGGGTCAGGAGGTGACCACTCTTCTCGCCCAAAGGGCAATAGAAGAGGTTCCTCTTCCTCAACAAGGGTCAGGTTTTTACTCCCCTTATTTTCTCATTCCCAAGAAAACAGGGGGGTACAGACCCATTCTGGATCTCAGAGAATTGAACAAATTTCTATAGAGGGAGAAATTCAAGATGCTTTCTCTAGGAACTCTCCTTCCATACCTACAGAGTCAGGACCGGCTTTGTTCTCTAGATCTCAAGGATGCGTACACACATATACTCATCCATCCATCCCACAGAAAATTCCTACGGTTTCTGTTCCAGGGAAAACATTTCCAATACAGAGTACTTCCCTTCGGTCTAGCCTCTGCTCCAAGGGTATTTACCAAATGCATGGCAATAGTAGCTGCATTTCTACGTGCCCTGGGAATTTTTGTCTTCCCATATCTGGACGACTGGCTCATCCGAGCTCCGTCTCAGTCCGAGGCTCAGACTTCCCTGGATCGCACCAGGGAAATTTACAGTATCTGGGACTTGTGATGAATCTGCCAAAGTCTCAACTCACCCCTACTCAATCCCTAGAATTCATAGGGGCCTGGTTGGATACCACCACCGCAAGGGCCTATCTACCTCAGGCCCGTTGCCAACGTCTAGTGCACTTATTCTCTCAGACTCAGTCCAGAAGCCACTTGACTGCCAGAGAGATGCTACAACTATTAGGCCACATGGCCTCCACAGTGCATGTGGTGCCTTATGCTCGCCTACATATGAGAGCAGCTCAATGGACTTTATCCACCCAGTGGACTCAAGCATCAGGAGCTCTCTCAGACCAAATAGCAAACTCCAATCGTCTCTTTTGGTCTCTCCAATGGTGGATATCCACTCAAAATCTGTTGTTTGGGGGCCCCCTTTCAACCATTGTTGCCCCAAGCAACCCTCACAACAGATGCCTCCCAAACAGGTTGGGGGGCTCATCTCCAAGATCTCTCCACTCAGGGCACTTGGTCTCCACAGGAGACTACCCTTCATATCAACCACTTGGAACTTCGAGCAATCTTTCTAGCTCTCAAAGTTTTTTATACCCTCCTCAGCAACATGACAGTCCTTATTCACATGGACAATCAAGTAGCCATGTTTTACATAAACAGACAAGGAGGGACTGGCTCTCTGTCGCTTTGCAACGAAGCTCTAAGATTATGGGCCTTCGCCAGAGAGCATCAAATCCATCTCCTGGCAGTATATCTTCCAGGAATCCAAAACTCTTGGGCAGACAGACTCAGTCGAGTTCTGCTTCCACACGAATGGTCCCTGCACATGGATCAGGTACTCAGAATCTTCCAGAAATGGGGAACCCCGGACATAGACCTCTTTGCAAGTCCGTGGAATGCCAAACTTCCCCAGTTCTGTTCCAGAATTCCGTGTCAGGGAGTTCAGACCAAGGATGCCTTCCTCCTGCATTGGGGTCAGGGTTTCCTGTATGCCTTTCCACCCATTCCTTTGATTCCCAAGACTCTGTTCAAACTTCAAAGGGATCAAGGGTCAATGATCCTCATAGCTCCACGCTGGCCACGCCAAGTGTGGTACCCTCTACTTCTGCATCTCTCCCAAGTCCCCTCCCTGAACTTGGGAGCTGCTCCAGACCTTCTGTCTCAGGAGGAGGGGACTTTGTGGCACCCAAACCCCAAGTCCCTTCACCTCAGAGCTTGGTTACTGAAGGCCTAGACCTTCAACACTTCAATCTTTCGCAGCAAGTGAAGGATATCCTACATGCCTCTAGGAAACCTTCCACTAGGCGTTCTTACGCTTTTAAATGGAAAAGATTTTCCATTTGGTGTGCTCAAAAGGGTCTTAACCCTCTGGCACTCCCATTGAATTCTCTTTTGGAATATCTCCTGCATCTCTCCAATGCAGGACTCAAAACAAATTCAGTAAGAGTCCATTTGAGTGCTATTGCGGCATCACTTAAGCCCATCAATGGACAACCTGTTTCCTCTCATCCTCTTATTGCAAGATTCATGAGAGGCTTAACTTTAACTAAACCTCCCATTCGACCTCCTCCGGTGGCATGGGATTTAAACTTGGTTCTTGGTCAGCTTATGAAGCCACCTTTTGAACCCTTAGCCACTACCTCCTTGAAATTTCTTTCCTGGAAGGTTATTTTCCTCATTGCAGTCACTTCAGCTCGCCGCATCAGTGAACTGCAGGCCTTAGTGGCTAATCCACCTTATACAAGGTTCCATCACGATAAGGTAGTCCTTAGGACAAATCCTCACTTTATGCCTAAAGTGGTCTCACCTTTTCATCTTAATCAAGAGGTATATTTACCTGTCTTTTTTCCAGCTCCTCATGCATCCAATGCAGAGAGGAACCTTCATACTCTAGACTGTAAAAGAGCTCTTGCCTTTTACCTCCACAGGACACAGCAACATCGAAAGTCTTCTCAGCTTTTTGTTGCTTTTGATCCTTCTCATTTAGGACTTCCAGTCTCCAAAAGAACACTTCCAATTGGATTGCTCAGTGTATCTCTTTTGCTTACCAGAGTAAGAACCTTTCTCTGGAGGGCTATGTCACCGCTCACGACGTGAGGGCCATGGCCACCTCTATGGCTCATTTAAACTCTGTGTCCATTGACCAGATCTGTCGAGCAGCCACCTGGGCCTCGGTTCATACCTTTACAGCCCATTACTGTTTGGACAAGGACCCCCGCCGGGATGCCTTGTTTGGTCAGGCTGTCCTCAGACGCCTGTTCCATTCTTGAACAACTCCAGCCCACCTTCCCTGAATGGATGCCTGAGATCCATAGGAAGATGAAGAACCTTTCAGGGTCTCATACCCTTCAGGGGATCTCCCGGGCATCTTAGCTAGGGAGTCCCCATATGTGAGGACTTATTCCTGCTTGTTCCTGGAGATAGCACAGTTACTTACCTGTAACAGGTGATCTCTGGGAACAGCAGGAATTAATCCTCACAACCCGCCCACCTCCCCTAGGAGTTGTATCTCTCTCTCTCTTCCTTTCCTCTCTCTATTGTCTCAGCTATAAACTCGAACTGAGGAGAGTTGGTCAGGAAGGCGGGAAGGCAGCGCGCATGCGCAGTGGGAGGCCCCAAAAGCTTTCCTTCTGGGAAGCTGGGGAGCTTTCCCCCTCAGGCTCCGTCGGTACCGACGTACCCATATGTGAGGACTAATTCCTGCTGTTCCCAGAGATCACCTGTTACAGGTAAGTAACTGTGCTTTACATGTCTCCCAGGCAGTTAAACTTTTTAATGGTTTGTAAGTGACCTTTTAACGTGCAAATCATACCAGCTCATGTGGATACACCGTGCCAAGTGGGCCAGTGTGCACAAAAGCCTGTTTGCTTGTCTGGTCAAAGAGATCCTTATTTCTTTCACCTCTCTGACTCAGAATCAAGATATCCTTCATCAGAATACATCTTGCAGCCATAGACGCCTGTCATGATCATATTGAGGGACAATCTCTATCCATAGTTTCCTTAATCTCCAGATTCATGAGGAGTCTCATGAACACAAAACCTCCTTTTATAGTCTAGATGACCTTCATGAGATCTCAGCGTTGTTTTCAAACAACTCATGGACAGTCTTTTTTCCAGGTGAGCATTAAAAAAAAAACTCACCTGGAAAAAATTTTCCTTGTAGCAACTACCTCCATAAGAAGAATTAGTGAACTACAAGCACTCATTTATTACCCTTTTTTTTCCTGTATAAACAAGTGATCCTTTGGCACAGCCTATGTTCCTTCCACAGATTGTTTCTGCTTTCCATATGAACCAGTCTATAGTGATGTCAACATTCTTCCCTAATACTAAGCATGGGGACTCTGAATTCGCTTTTCACATGTTGGACTGTGTGGGTGTGCACTCTGTACTACCTTGAAGTGACCCATAATGTGCAAAAAAACATCTCAGCTTGTCATGACTTACAACTCCAATGATTTCAGCAAACCAGTCTCCAAGAGAACTTTGTCTAACTGGGGTCTGATTGCATGAATTTCAGTTATGTTCAAGCAAATATACAGCCCCCAGAACAATGGGCCCTCACCAGCTTAGAGCAAAAGCAGTTCTGCAGTAAACGTATGCAAGATATCTGTAAGGCTGCCACATGGGCTTCCGATCAGACATTTCTAGGTAATAATGTCTTGAAAATCTTCCCATCAGGATACAGCATTTGGTCAGGCAGTGCTTAATTTTTTTTGCCTGTTGATTCTTTACTTCACTATCAAATGCTGCCATCCCTAATACCCTTAGGCTATGAGAAACAGTAATTTTAGGCATGACTGGGGGCTCTAGATTTATCATAGTGTGCCTGCATTTCCCATGGTTGTCTACAGAGAAAGTGAGGGTCTCCATAGATAGCAAGGAGATGCAACCACACTCATCCTCCCATCTTCCCCTCGAAAAACAATAATTTTCCATTTATTGTATATATGCTATGGACTGACTGATTGGCGGGACTCTGTGAGAGGATGACAGGAACACAGTCACATAGGCACAAAAGTCCAAAAGGCTTCTATTAGCTGGAGGAGAACTCCAGACACACTGGTTCTGTTTGAGGGTACCATAGAGTGTGGCTGCATTTCCCTGCTGTCTACAGAGAACCCCCATTACAGGGAGCACCTCGCTTTCAGTGAAGGATAATTTATTTTGCAGTTTCTTCCTGTATAACTTTGTAATACCTTAAACAATCTTAACAAGTCTGTGGAGGGACTCTGAGTCTGAATTACAACCTGAAGTATTTCATTCTTGCTTTTTCCAGGGAATGTCCCATTCAGTTACTTGGCTTCTTATTTAATCATCAGCATAGTATCTTAAATAAAGTCACCTTATTCCATGTGACAGTGTGTTAAAAACACCAAGTGCTGAACATACATATATAATTCATTGTGGATTAAAATGTAAAATCTGATATTACTTTTATAGAATGAATCAGTAGGTATTGTTAGAATGTGGGTAATTTGGGAAAAGGAGAAAATACCTTGATCCTATATTCTGAAAAGGTTTACTTTTTATAGTTCTTTAGAATATTGTCATTGACTTAGTCCATTTGCAGAAATTATACATGAAGTAGTTCCTGAAAACAAAATTTATAAAGTGATTGAGTATTCTTAGTAATATAATTATATTTGTCATATAATTGTGCAGTTGTTGACGCAATACTCTTCAATAAAAATTTTTGAAAGTATGAAGTAAGAAAAAAAAAAATTATTCTTCACTGAAAACTGATTGCCCGTGTGAGTGAACTCTTTTCTTTGGTATTGTAGCCACAGTGTGTGTTTGTTGAGCATACACTTTTGTTAATCTTGAGTCATGGAGCATTTCATTGTTGAACTTTCTATGAACCTGGTCTCTGGATCTGACTGATAGGATAGGGAGCTGATGAAGTGACTTGAGAAGAGGGGCTATATGAGCATATCGAGGATGGCAGAAGATTAGCCATGCAGCTGAGTTTTGAACAGATTGTAGGGGGGAGAGATGATTCAGAGGGAGACCAGCAAGGAGGATGTTGCAATAGTTCAGACAGCAGGTGACTAAAAAGTGGATAAGTGCCTTAGTGGTGTCCACTCTGGAGGAGAGGAGGAACAGGGGAGATATGATTCAGACCTTTAAATACTTAAGAGTATTAATGGACAAACCAAACCTCTTCCAAAGACAAGGAAGCTGTAAAACTAGAGGGCATAACATGAAGCAGCAAGGGGGTAAACTGAAAGGCAATGTCAGGAAATACTTTTTCACTGAAAGGGTGGTGGATGCTTGGAATGCCCTCCCGTTGGAAGTGGTGGGGGCAAACACAGTGACAGAATTCAAAATGGCATGGGACAGACATAGTATAATCCCTATCTCCAGGAACAAGCAGGAATGTAGTCTTCACATATGGGTATTGTCGGTACAGACGGATCCTGCACGGGAACGCTCCCCAACGTCCAATAGGAAAGCTTTTGGGAGCATCCCACAGCGCCTGCGTGCTGCCATCCCGCCTTTCCCAACTGTCCCTCTCCAGTTCTTCGTTTTCCACGGAGCCGACAGATCGCACATCCTGTCACCTCAGAAAAAATTCCCCTCTTATTCTTCTTTTTTTGTGGTCGCGTCTGCCTTCTCTCGACGCTATACCGGTACCGCTTGTGGTTCTTTCTTTTAAAAAAAACAACAAAAAACCCCAACCCTTTCTTTCTGGAGTCTTTTCCAGTCATTTTCTCCTCAGGTGCCACGCCCTATTTTGGGCACTAGGCCCAAAGTTTTCCTTCAGAATGGAAAAACCCGCTTTGGTTCTATCAGGCGACTTATAAACAAACTGAGCACCCTAGGGATGGACCCTAAAGTTACTGCTTGGGTTAGAAATTGGTTGGGTGGGAGGCGACAAAGAGTACAAGTAAATGGAGCTCACTCTGAGGAGAAAGATGTTACCAGTGGTGTGCCCCAGGGATCTGTCCTTGGTCCGATTCGTTTTAACATATTTGTTAGTGATATAGCAGAAGGGCTGTTGGGTAAGGTTTGCCTCTTTGCGGATGATACCAAAATCTGCAATAGAGTAGACACCCAGGAAGGTGTAGATAACAGGAGGAGGGATCTAGCTAAGCTTGAAGAATGGTCTAGAATTTGGCAGCTGGGATTTAATGTTAAAAAATGTAAGGTCATGCATTTGGGCTGCAGCAATCCAAGGGAGCAATATAGTATAGGGGGTGAAGTACTTTTGTCCACTAAAGAAGAGCGGGACCTAGGCGTGGTTGTGTCTGATGATCTTAAAGTAGCTAAACAAGTAGAAAAGGCGACGGCAAAAGCTAAAAGGATACTTAGGTGCATACGGAGAGGAATGGCTAGCAGAAAAAAGGAGGTGATAATGCCTCTGTATAAGTCTTTGGTGCGACCTCATTTGGAGTATAGTGTGCAATTCTGGAGACCGCACCTTCAAAAGGATGTGAACAGGATGGAGTCGATGCAGAGGGTGGCTACTAAAATGATTAGTGGTCTTCATTATAAAGCATATGAGGACAGACTTAAGGATTTTAATATGTACATCTTAGAGGAAAGGCGGGATAGAGGTGATATGATTGAGATGTTTAAATACCTCCGTGGCATAAATGTTCAGGGAGAGAGCCTCTTTCAATTAAAAGCAAGTTCTGCTACAAGGGGACATGGGATGAGGGTGAAGGGAGATAGATTCAGGAGTGATATGCGGAAATATTTATTTACGGAAAGAGTAGTGGATCAGTGGAATAGTCTCCCAGTGGAGGTGGTAGAGATGAGGACAGTAACTGAATTCAAAAAAGCATGGTACAAACACAGAGGATCTCTAAAGGTAAAAAGGGGACTGTTGTAGTTGTTGATATGGAAGGACACCCTTCACCAATATGATCCTGATACAAATCCCCCAACCAGTACTTACTTTTTTTGTCGGAGCTGGTCAGCCAAGCAAACAGAAGCAGTCCATGTGTCACTGTGACCTCTCCTTTTTAATTTTTATATAACAAGAAGTAAAACTTCACTTAGCTTTGTCATAATTTAGAAAACAGGCCATACTGCTGGCTTGAAGCAATTCATCCAGAACACAGAACTCGACGACGTGTCACATTTCGGGCCGCAATATCCAATTTTCAGCCCTGCTTCAGGTCCAATTCGATTCTGGTAATCACAAAGCTTTTGAATAACATGGAGGAATCTCCATTTTATACCGTCTTCGGCGTTTGACGTCATGCCCAACCAGGGACAGCTGTCCACCAATCAAATCCAAGAGCTCTACAGCCAATGGGGAAAACCCACATCCAGGGAAAACCCTCATTAAAACAGCAAGGTGGAATCCTGGCTAATGTCCTATATCAGATGATTGTATACCAGTCCACTTGAACATTTAAACCCTCAGGGGTAACCGTGTCCAACCGATAAATCCATTTTCCAACAGTTGTAATCGTTGTTCACGGTCACCATCCCTGGGGTCTGTTGGTACATAATACAGAACCCTCCAACAAAGAGACTCAAACTCATGAGAAAATTGGATACAATGCTCAACTATAGGAGCTGCTAGATTCTTAGTTCGCAGTCTGGAAGCATGTTCCGAAAGCCGGATCTTGACAGGCCGTTTTGTACGCCCCACATTGTATAGTGAACAGGGGCAAATTATTAATATGTTTTTATTGATATGAAAGGACAGACTAGATAGGCCATGTGGTCTTTTTCTGTCATCATATTTCTATGTTTCTATCAGGGTTTTAAAAAGTGTTCTAAGTGTGGCGGTACCATCTCCGTCACCGACACCCATGAGTGGTGCCTCAAATGTTTAGGTCCTGACCACTCTATTTCAGAGTGTGTTGCCTGTGGGATGATGTCGAAAAGGGGGCCGGCAAAACCGAGCTGCTAAACTTAGCACCTTTTTCCCTTCGATGCAGCCTCTGTGGCATCGACGTCTTCCAGGGCTTTGTCTTCCTCCCATGGATCTCAGGTAGCTAAACATAAATCTAGCTGGTCCTCAAAGGGTAGATCTCCTTCTAAACATCGAGATGCCTCTGGCGTTGCTCTTGAGGGACTTTCACCGGCAAAATTGCCCCGGCGGGAGGCTTTGATTTCCAAAGCACTAACGGGGCTCCAGGATGTTCTCGATGCTTCAACCTCGGCAGAACTAATGGTGCCATGCTCTGGGGTTCCGGCTGCTTCATCCGGCACCGATACCCAAGTATCGGCAGCGTTGATAGACCAGAGATTCTTGGCTATTGAACGCAGTCTGGCGGCTCTTCTCACGGCCTCGATGCCCCTGAAACCGCTTCAGACAGTTCAACCAGTACCGGCACTGACTGCATCGACATCGACAGGTATTCTACGGGGACCGAGTCATGCGTCTCTATCCGGCATCGACAAGTCGGTACCGGACCACTCGGATGCCGACTTCGATCGGTACCGGTACTGTGCCTTGCACGATCGCCAGGATTGGAGATACTTCGAATCCTCGGATGAATCTGAAGACTCTGAAAGCTCTGCCGATACCAGAGTACATCTTCCTGAGGATTCCTCTTCTCCTCAGCGTAGGATGTCTCCACCAGAGGATATGTCCTTTCAGGATTTTATCCGAGATGTGGCCCGAGGTCTTTCCATCACAGTGGCTCCTGAAAAAGAGCCTAGAGCAAAAGAATTAGAAATCCTACAATACCCTAAAACTCCCAAGGAGGCAGCTACCTTACCTATTCATGAGATCTTGCATGCTCTTATGTTAAGGATGTGGGAAACACCTCTAACCACATCTCCTCACTCTCGAAGACTCAACACCATGTATCGAGTTCCTCCTTGTCCTGAGTTTCAGAAGACTCAATTACCACACCATTCCATGGTGGTGGAATCAGCCATGAGACGGATAAAGAGTGCAAAAAGGCATGCATCTAATCCTTCAGGACATGTGTGTAGGACTCTTGACGCCTTGGGACGTCGATCCTTCCAGGCTTCCATGCTTTCTGCTAGGATCAGTTCTTTTATCTTGTATATGGGAATGTTCCTTAAAGAAGTCACAGGAGATTTAGAGCTTATGAGCCCTCTCCTTCCTGATGATAAAAGGCAAGATTATCTCGCTCTTGTCAAGCATGCTCAGGATGTTTCCAAGTTTGTGAATCATGCAGCCTTTGACTGCTTTGAATGAATAAGCAGAACCTCTGCCATTGCCATAGGTGCACGTAGGATTGCCTGGCTCCAGGCATCTGACTTGGAAATTTGGGTACAGGACCAACTAGGGAATATACCTTACACAGGTGAAAATCTCTTTGGCAAGAATTGGCAGGAAAAAGCTAATGAGATAGATGCTGACAATGTCACTTTGGATAGATTGTCTAAATCTACAGCTGATCCTGCGAGGAAAAGATCATCTAAGAAACCATTCTTCAGCAAGAACAAAAAGTTTTATCCCTCCTATACCCAGTAGGGACATCGTTTAGGTCAGTCTGCCCAAAAGGGACAGCAGCAACAACCTAGGCAAAGAAAGACAAAAGCAGCTAAGCCTCAGCCGGCTCAGCAGACTCAGCCTCCACAGGGGCTTTGACTCCTATCTAGAGAACTTTGCCTTACTGGCCCTGAATGGCCCAGAACCCTCCACTATACCAGGAAGGTTATGTCATTTTGCCCTCAGATGGGGTCAGATAACAGTAGAAAATTGGACTCTGTCTATTGTATGAGAGGGGGTATCAGCTTCATTTCCTCAGCATGCCCCCTCCTACAATGGTAAGATGGTTCAATTCTCAGACCTCTCAACGACTGGTTAGGTCAAGAGGTCACTGTGCTCCTTGCTCAAGGGTCAATAGAAGAGGTACCCATTCCCCAACGCGATATAGGGTTTTACTCCCCCTATTTCCTTATTCCAAAGAAAACAGGAGGACACAGACCCATTTTAGACCTCAGAGAATTGAACAAATTCCTGTTCAGAGAGAAGTTCAAAATGATTTCTCTAGGTACTCTGCTGCCATACCTTCAGAGTCAGAATTGGCTTTGTTCTCTAGATCTCAAGGATGCGTACACTCATGTTCTCATCCATCCAACTCACCGAAAGTTCCTTCACTTTCTGTTTCAAGGGAAGCACTACCAATACACTATTCTTCCTTTTGGCCTGGCCTCTGCACCAAGGGTGTTCACAAAATGCATGGCTGTGGTGGCAGCATTTCTCCGCACCCTAGGAATATTCGTCTTCCCTTACTAAGACAACTGGCTCATTCGAGCTCCTTCAGAGCCAGAGGCCAGGGTTGCTCTCTCTCGCACAATGCTTTAGGACTTTAGGAGAAAACTAAAGACCCACCTCTTCCAGGATCATTACAACTTAACATAAACAATCCAGAATGAACATAACCTCGCAACCCAAATGAACAAAAGTATTAAGAACCAATTTGTTGTAACCAAAATGTATATATTGCACCACTGAAAAAAAACTGTACATGGCCCATACTGTTTAAATACTATATAGATGCCTTACACTGTATAAATGAAAACAAAATTTCAATATTCAAATCTGTAAAAAAGCAAGCAAAACAATATAAAATGTAAATATGTATAAATGTACAGTCAAGTACACCTCAATGAAAATGTAGATTGTTGATTCTTACCATATGTAACCAATGTTTGATGTGTAGAGTAAACCGCTTCTGATCGCTGGAAGTAGCGGTATACAAATGAAACCAAATAAATGCGCATCCTTCAGTATTTGGGACTTGTCATAAGCTTCCCAAAATCCAACCTTGCTCCCACTCAATCCCTAGAGTTTATAGGAGCTCTGCTGGATACCAGACAGACAAGGGCCTTCCTTCCACAGCCCCGCTGCCTTTGCATTGTGCAGTTAGCTCCCCAGGCAGTGCTAAAACCTCACCTCACTGCTCGGGAAATGTTACAGTTGCTAGGCCACATGGCATCCACCGTGCATGTGATTCCTTATGCTCGCCTCCATATGAGGGCAGCCCAGTGGACTTGATCCACTCAGTGGACTCAGGCATCAGGTTGCCTGTCAGACAAAATAGCAAACTCAGATCGCCTTATTTTGTCCCTCCAATGGTGGCAATCACCCCAAAACCTTTTGGTGGGTTCTCCTTTTCAGCAACCCCCACCCCAAGCCACTCTAACAACAGATGCTTCACAGGTGGGTTGGGGAGCCTCTCTACCCAGGGTACCTGGACTCCACAGGAGGCCTATCTCCACATCAATCTCCTGGAACTCAGAGCAATCTTCCTTGCTCTTCAAGTATTCCACATCCAGCTCAGCTACAAGACAATCCTAGTTCAAATGGACAATCAAGTAGCCATGTTCTATGTGAACAAGCAGGGCAGAACAGGCTCTCTGTCACTCTGCAATGAAGCTTTGCTACTATGGGCCCTCGCCGCAGAGAGCATCAGATTCATCTCCTTGCGGTGTATCTTCCAGACATTCCAGACTCAGTCGAGTTCTGCTTCCACACGAATGGTCTCTCCATGCAGACCAGGTGGCCAGAATTTTTCAGATTTGGGGAACCCTGGACATAGACCTCTTTGCAAGTCCGCTGAATGCCAAACTTCCCCGGTTCTGTTCCAGAATTCCGGCTCAGGGTTGTCAGGCCAGGGATGCTTTCCTCCTCCATTGGGGTCAGGACTTCCTTTATGCCTTTCCACCCATTCTCCTAATTCCCAAAACCCTGTTCAAGCTTCAGAGAGACAGGGGTCATATGATTCTAATAGCTCCACGTTGACCATGACAAATGTGGTACCCTGTGCTCCTACATCTCTCTCAAGCTCCGCCTCTGGAATTAGGTTCTGCTCCATATCTCCTCTCTCAAGAGGACGGGATGCTGTGGCATCCCAATCCCAAGTCTCTGCATCTCAGGGCCTGGTTGCTGAAAGCCTAGAACTTCACGGTCTTAACCTTTCCCAGCAGGTAAAGTATATCCTTTATGCTTCCAGGAAGCCTTCCACAAGGCGCTCTTATGCATTTTAAGTGGAAAAGGTTTACCATATGGTGCTCGCAGAAGGGTCTTTACCCCTTTTGCGATACCTCTGGAATCATTACTGGAGTATCTCCATTTATCAAATGCAGGGCTTAAGACCAATTCAGTGAGAGTCCATTTGAGTGCTATTGCAGCTTCTTTCAAGCCTCTAAATGGACAACCTATTTCCTCTCAACCTCTCATAGCGAGATTTTTGAGAGGCCTTCTTTTAACTAAGCCTCCCATTAAGCCACCACCGGTGGCATGGGACTTAAATCTGGTTCTTGGGCAGCTCATGAAACCGCCCTTTGAACCATTAGCCACTACCTCTTTGAAATTCCTTTCCTGGAAGGTCATCTTTCTTACAGCAATCACATCAGCACATTGCATCAGTGAATTGCAAGTGTTGGTGGCTGATCCTCCTTATACAAGGTTCCATCATGATAAGGTAGTCCTTAGGACTCATCCACACTTTATGCCAAAGGTGGTGTCACCTTTTCATTTAAACCAAGCGGTTTACCTTCTTGTATTCTTTCCAAGGCCTCACGCCTCAAATGCAGAAAGGAATCTTCATACTTTTTACTTTTTAAAGAGCTTTGGCCTTTTACTTGCAAAGGACACAACAACATAGAAAGTCCTCTCAACTCTGTTGCTTTTGATCCTAGTCATTTGGGACTTTCAGTCTCCAAAAGAACACTGTCCAGCTGGATTGCACAGTGTATATCCTTTGCCTATGAGAGTAAAAACCTTCCTCTTGAAGGCCATGTCACAGCTCACAATGTGAGAGCCATGGCAGCCTCTATGGCTCACCTTCACTCTGTGTCTATCGACGACATCTGTCGAGCAGCTACTTGGGCTTCGGTTCATACCTTCACAGCCCATTACTGCTTAGACAAGGACTCCCACTGGGATGCCTTGTTTGGTCAGGCTGTTCTTCAACACCTGTTCCATACTTAACTCCTACCCACCATCCCTGGTAGGATGCCAGAGATCAATAGGGGGAAGTGGAGCCCTTTCACAAGGGTACACAGCTTCTGGGGCCTTCTCCCTGGCACCTGCAGCTAGGGAGTCCCCATACATGAAGACTACATTCCTGCTTGTTCCTGGAGATAGCATAGTTACTCACCTGTAACAGGTGATCTCCGGGAACAGCAAGAATTTAGTCTTCACAACCCATCCACCTACCCTAGGAGTTGTATCTCTCTGTCTCTCTCTCTTTCCCTCTCTCTTTTGTCTCAGCTTTAAACTCAACTGGAGAGGGACAGTTGGGAAAGGCGGGAAGGCAGCATGCAGGCGCTGTGGGATGCTCCCAAAAGCTTTCCTATTGGACGCTGTGGAGCGTTCCCGCGCAGGCTCCGTCGGTACTGACGATACCCATATGTGAAGACTAAATTCCTGCTGTTCCCGGATATCACCTGTTACAGGTGAGTAACTATGCTTTATAGCAACAGGATAAAATCAAAATAAGCATAACTATCTCTTATATCTGAACAAATAGGGGTGACCTGCACGGAGCGGCAAGTGCACCTACTCTTGCTGCCTTGCTGGGCAAACTAGATGGACCATACTGATTTTTATCTGCCGTCATATACTATGTTACTATGACATTTTAGGTCATTCCTGATTTTTGTAATTTTTCCTATGGACAACCAGGAAAAGAAGATATACTTCCAGAGGCAAATTCCGTTTGGGGAACGTCCGCCCCATCTGGACGTCCAGAATCTGGAGGGCCGGGTTTGCATCCGATTCTGATCCCATGGGGGCTATACATCCCCACGGATTCAGAATCAGGTGCAACCAGCCTAGATGGGCAGGATGTGCTCAGATGCTGAGTCGTCAGATGCACAATACACACCATATCCAATCCAGCCGCAGCGCCTGCATAAAACCCTGGTGCCATGGTGTCCTATCGCCATGGTACTGGGATGCCATGCAGGCGTCCCTATCCCCTGCCGAATCTCAAAGCTGTTTCCCCACCGCCCGACCTCCGAACAGGCCTGCCAGGGTCAAGCTGCGGGGAACCTCCTGGGCCTGCCTTACGTCTGGGGTCAGGGTCACGCCTCTGGCCCACCCTCACTCCTCCTATGGCTCTCCCCCTCCTGCCCCCATCCAGAGCACCCCGCACATCTCCTGTGTACATGCGGGGAGCTCTGACATTGGGATCAGGTCTAGGGGAATAGCGGGGTCTGGATGTCCACGTTTGATGTCCAGCCCCTGCTATTTGGGATTGGGATGACCCACCCCCCTTTCCCCAGGCGACAACATCTATGACTGCTCCCACATTGGACACTTATTCACTTCTTTATGCTCAGGAAAGCCTGCACAGCACTTTTTTCATACAACAGCAAAAAATTGGAAAAGTATCTTTAAAAAAGAGGAATGGCGCTCAACATGGCAAATACAACTTCGAATGCCCCCATTCAAATAAGCCAAGTTTTGGCCATCTGCAGGGCAAACAACTTAAAAAGCAGAAGTCTGTTCCCATATTTAAGGACCCATATGGGTACTGATGGGAGACATTTCAAACTCTGTGAAGCCTCTGGACCCTGGTCCTCTCATACTTTGACAAATTTTATGAGAATATTGGCAAGCAGCAAGGAGTTAAGCTTCAGTCACTCTTCTACTCTGCTTACTTTCAGCATTATATTACCCCAAATTCTTCCTGCCACCTGCAGTCCTAAAAACACCAGGAGCTGTCAAGCTCGCCAAAATCCATTTAGAAAAGAAAGCCCTTGTTCTAAACAGCATCAGGAAAAAAATAGAATGATCACTTATAGCCAGAACCCTGGGAGACTATTCCTAATGTTCTTTATGATTTTTTGAAGTTTTATAGGTTTCCACAGTCAAAATATCTTTCCCTTGTAAACCCATCTTCTTTACTTGATACAACTCAGAACACCAGGAATCAACCCATCCTGTAAGACGTGTGCCAACTTTAAGATGCAGAATCTAAAGCTCCTTCAGTTAATGAAAAAAGTTTGTTTAGGATGCTTCATTTTTAATTTGTCCAGCAATAGAGACTCCTATGCAGATACATTCACAAAAACCTAAGCATTCAGACCTTATGATCCTATTCTTGGATCTTATCACCTCCAGGATTTACCTAACTGAAGGGAGCATGGAATGAGATTCCCCAGAATAATATTCTGCAGAACTTAATTCAGAGAAGGAGAATGATAGCTCGGATATCCCATTAGAACCTGGTGAAATAGAAGGAGATTAATTGTGAAATCTCTCCATGACAAACATAAAGTCTGCAAACCTAGGAAGATTACAGCAGCAAGAGCAACCTGAAAGCATATTCTACTCCAAATTCTTGCAGAAATAATCAAAAACATTATTATTCACATCATCATCAGTGTGCCACATTAGACAGAATTCTGATACCATCTTAGAAACTGTGGTGCCAAACACAAAACAATCACCTCTCCTATTCAAAAGATTTTCCAAGATTTGCAGCTAGAGTTTATTTATTTATTTTATTTATTTATTTAAAGTCTTTTCTATACTGCGCTCTTCGAGTCAGCTCGGTTTACATATAACTGAAACATTATCCATAAGTAAGGAGAAACCGTACTGGACTTACATAAAACAGGATATAAGAACTTGGGTTGAACTGGGTAAACTATCTACAACTCTAGGCTTTAAACTTCTTTTTATACTGCCTTCTACCATTCAAAGTGGTTTACAGATAACAAACTTACAAGGCATCAAAATGCACTGTTTTACAGTGAAACAAAACATATAAAAAAAAGGCAACAGTAACTATATGTGCAAGGTGACATTAGAGTGCAATCAATCAACATTTCCTTATCGGCTCTCCAGTCTAGTCCCGGAAACTCTGGAGTTGTGAACCTCTTCCAGCAGCTTGGAGACTGATCAACATCATTCTTTGATGACACTGGTATAAGGACACAGGCACCGCCTCCTCCCTCTCCAGTTTAGATCAGTCTCCAAGCAGCTAGGAGGTGGTGAGCCGGAGTCCCAGTTCACTAGAGGAGCAATTAAGTTTTTAGACTGTACTAAATTTGGGGTTTTTCTTTATTTCTTTCTTTAATTGTTCCTGTCTTTGGTTTGGTGTTTGAATTGGCAGAAAAGGGTATAGCATAATCGGGTTGGGGGGGGGGGGTTCAAAATTTAAGGGGCCTGTGCCTTTAAATTTGATCGTGAAGGGCCTCCCTCTCTGGCTTCCTAATCGGGGTCTGGGGCTCCGGTAACAGGGAAGAGCCCGGGGGCACATCTGCTGCGGCAGAAGGGTGCTGATGCTCATTAGCCCTCTCCCGACGCTTCACAGAAGGAATTGCCTGTTTGCGTCTGGGAGGTGAGGCAGGAGGAGTGTTTAAAGCCGCGGCTGCACTGCTGCCCTTTCTGCCGGTTCTCAGCGTCGGGGGCAGCTGGCCCGAGGGCGAGAATCATTTGGTGTTAGGCAGTTGCTGGACTGATTACTGTGCTATTGCAGGTATCGGGCAGCAGGTAAGCTCGGCATTTATTTGCTTCAGGGAGTGTGTTTTTTCAGACCGCCGGGGCAGGAAGCAGGCTGCGGCGCGTGGCCGTTTCGGCGGGAAAACGCCGGCAACGGGTGCGGGGAAACAAACGCTTCTTGTTTGCTCCTGCAGCTTCGTTTTTGGATCTTTCTGGTGGGCTTTTGCTCCCAGGGGGTCCTGCTTCTGGATATCAGTGTTTAAAAAAAAAAGGCCCGACGTTTTCAGGGGTCGTGTGGAAGGGCTGCTGCTGGGGTTCCTTAGGAAAGGGGGTGGTCTTCTGCAGGGGTCCAGGTCAGCAGCAGGACGGTGCAACGGAGGGGCCACTATGCCTGGAAGGGTGTTATGCCTGCTCTGTGGTGTGAAGAGGTCAGTGGTGTCAGAGGCCGGGGTGTGTAAGAGCTGTAGTCAGGCGGCCCTGGCGGATCAGAAGCTTGTGGATGCGCCGGAGGGTCCGGATGGGCCTCTTGAGGGTCCTCTGTCTCCAGGGATAGAGCTTGCGGATCCGGTACCGGGTCAATCCTCGAGGCCGGATGGGCCGGTGGCTCAGGCATCCTTTCCGGGGGAGTTGTCTTCCATTTTCTCCCCAGACTTTGTCGCTCTGATCCAGAAGGCGTTTGGTGGGGCATCCCGGGAGGAGTGCTCCGCGACGGCTGGGCTAGGTCCCGTGGCTGGGGGCTTGGGACATGAACGGCCAGGTATGCCTATGTCGGTTGCTGCTTCGGCGCCTGTGCTGAAGAGGGCGCGAGGGGAGTTTGAGCAGCAGAATCTGTCGGGTTGTTCCGAAGGGTTGCGTACGGAAGGTGAGCAGGATCCGGACTTGGATGAGGAATTGGAGGAAGGTGAGATTGCAGAGCAGAAGGGAGGATCAGGCCAGAGTGGTGCATATCTTTCGTAGAGAGTTGTTGCCTGCGCTCATCGTGGAGACGTTGAAGACACTAAATGTTCTGGTAACGGGGCCAGCAGACGAAGCGGCATTGGAAGATCCGCTTCTGCAGGCCTTTTGGAAGACGCAAAGAGCGTTCCCGATGCATAGAGTAGTCAAAGAGATGATTCAGGGGGAGTGGGACATGCCGGAGGCTACTCTTAAGGGCTCTAGGGTTACGTCTCGCTTGTATCCCTTGGTGGAGCAGGATAAGGAGATTTTTAAGTCGCCGAGAGTAGATGCGGCGGTGTCAGCGGTGACTAAGAAGACGACCATTCCCGTAGAGGGGAGTGCGGTGCTTAAGGATACTCAGGACAGAAAGCTGGATGCTTTATTGCGGCAAGGGTTTGATGTGAATGCGCTTTCCATTCAAGCCTCTATTTGTGGAGCTTGGGTGGCGAGGGCCTGTTTGCGCTGGGCTCAGCAAGTCCATAGTGATAATGAGCCGGACTCGAGGGAGGAGGCGGCTCGGTTGGAGTCTGGTGCGGCTTATCTTGCGGATATTCATTATGACCTTATCAGAGGGTTATCGAACAGTATGGCCTCGGTGGTAGCGGCGCGGCGGTATCTGTGGTTGCGCAATTGGGCGGCGGATGCCTCTTCTAAGGCTCGTTTGAGTAAGCTTCCTTTTAAGGGTAAACTTCTATTTGGAGAGGATTTGGAGGAAATTGTCAAGGATTTGGGTGAATCCAAAGGGGGTAGGTTGCCCGAGGACAAGCAGAAACCAGGGAGGTTTCCGTCCCTGTCTAGGGGCGTGCAGAGAGAGTTTCGTCGTTGGCGGGCGTCCAGGTTTCCGCCGGTTCAGAGGGGACGTTTCCCGTACAGAAACCATGGGTTTCGTGGTTTTCGGGGGGCCTCCAGAGGTTTTGCAGCCGCCTCGGCAGGTGCCAAAAAGCCGCAATGAAGTCAGGACGGCACAGGTGGAGGTAGCGGTAGGAGGTCGTCTACAGGCGTTTTATGCTGCCTGGGCCGCAATTACGACAGATCAATGGGTGCTAGAGGTGATTCGAGAGGGCTATGCGTTAGAGTTTCAAAAACCGGTGACCGATTCCTTTGTCCTGTCCCCTTGCAAGGCGCGTCACAAGCGCGATGCGGTTCAACAGACGTTAAACAGACTGTTGGAGCTCAAAGCGGTGGTGCCGGTGCCTCCAGAGCTTTGCGGCTTAGGCCGATACTCCATTTATTTTGTGGTTCCCAAAAAGGAAGGGACTTATCGTCCCATCTTGGATCTGAAAAGAGTGAACAGGTGTCTACGAGTTTCCCATTTTCATATGGAGACGCTGCGGTCGGTTATAATGGCAGTCGGGGAATTTCTGACGTCGCTCGATTTGGCCGAGGTGTATTTACACATTCCGATTCACCCGGAGCATCAGCTCTTACTCCGCTTTGCCCTGCCGATGGGGCATTTTCAGTTTCGAGCGTTACCATTCGGTCTAGCCACCGCTCCGCGCACGTTTACCAAGGTCATGGTGGTCGTGGCGGCGGCGTTGAGAAAGGGGGGGTGCTCATGCATCCGTATCTCGACGATTGGTTGATTCGCGCAAAGTCCCGCAAGGAAAGCGAGGAAGTGATGGGCAAGGTCGTCCGCTTCCTTCAGACGTTAGGATGGGTCGTCAATATGGCCAAGAGCAATCTGGTTCCCTCTCAGAATCTCGAGTATCTGGGGGCAAGGTTCGATACGGCGGCAGGGAGAGTGTTTTTGCCTCCGCTTTGAGCGATGGCGTTAAAGAAGTTAGTGCAGAGGTTTCTCGACAGGCCTCGTCCCACGGCATGGCATTATTTGCAGCTTCTGGGAACGATGGCGGCGACGATCGAGGTGGTGCCCTGGGCGAGAGCACATATGCGGCCGCTACAGCGGGTGTTGCTCAGACGGTGGTCTCATCAGAACGACCCACTGTCTCGGTGGCTGGTCTGTCCAGAGGAGACTCAGGAGGCGTTGCAGTGGTGGTTGCGTCCGGAGTCCTTGACCAGAGGGATGCCGTTAGAAACTCCGAATTGGATTCCGCTGACTACGGATGCCAGCCTCTTCGGTTGGGGAGCGCATTTTCAGGGCAAGTTTGCGCAGGGTCAGTGGTCAGTGCAGGAGCGGTCCTGGTCGATAAACAGGTTGGAACTCAGTGCCGTGTTTCGGGCGCTGCTCAGTTTTCAGCGTTATCTGACAGGGGCGGCAATCTGGGTGTTTTCGGACAATGCGACGGCGGTGGCCTACATCAACAAACAGGGGGGCACGGGGAGTGCTCCTTTGGAGGACGAGGCGGATCGATTGTTCCTGTGGGTCGAGGAGCATCTGCAGGCGCTGTCGGCGGTGCACGTGGCAGGGATAGACAATGTCGAGGCAGACTTCTTAAGTCGGGTAAAGGTGGACCCCGGGGAGTGGTGCCTTCACCCAGAGGTGTATGACATGGTAGTGCAGCGCTGGGGGGCTCCGGTGATGGACCTCATGGCCACGTTCCACTCGGCAAAGGTCGGTCGCTTCTTCAGCAGGCAGCAGGAAAGAATGTCGGAGGGGCTGGATGCTCTCATCCAGGAATGGCCAGTGGGTCGGCTGCTTTACGTGTTTCCGCCTTGGGTCTTAATTGCGCGCGTGGTGCAGCGCATTGAACGTCACCGAGGAGTAGTTATTCTGATTGTGCTGGATTGGCCACGCAGGCCCGGGTATGCGGATCTCAGGAGGTTGTTAGTCGACGAGCCTTGGCGGCTACCGGTCAGGCCGGACCTTCTGGTGCAGGGTCCGTTGTCCATGCCTCAGGTAGCTCGGTTCTCGCTTACGGCATGGCTCTTGAAAGGGCGCGGTTGAGAGCTAGGGGCTACTCGGAGGCGGTGGTGTCCACATTGCTCGGAGCGCGTAGGAGGTCTACTTCGTTGGCATATGTTCGAGTGTGGCGGAATTTTGAAGCGTGGTGTACTGACAGGCATTGTGAGGCGTTGCGAGCGTCGGTACCTCAGATCTTAGCGTTTTTGCAGGATGGTTTTCAAAAAGGCTTAGCGGCCGCTTCCTTACGGGTGCAGGTGGCGGCGATTTCCTGTTACAGGGGGAAGGTTAAGGGCCAAGCGTTGGGGGCCCTTCCGGATGTGAAGCGGTTTTTGAGGGCGGTCAGTCTGTTACGGCCGCCATGCCGGAATCTGGTCCCTACCTGGGATCTTCAGTTGGTCTTGGACGGTTTAGGGAGTCGGCCATTTGAGCCTCTGGCTGAGGCAACGTTGAAGGATCTGACATTGAAGGTGGTCTTCTTGGTGGCGATTGCGTCAGCAAGGAGGATTTCAGAGTTACAGGCCCTGTCGTGTCGGGAGCCTTTTTTGACCTTTTTTGAGTCGAAGGTGGTTTTGCGGCCGGTGCCGTCCTTTTTGCCAAAGGTGCTGTCTCCTTTTCATCTGAATCAGGTGGTGTCCCTGCCTGTTTTTCGCGCGGATTCGCAGGGGTCTTCGGATCGGCGGTTGCATCGGTTGGACGTCCGAAGGGCGTTGCAGAGGTACCTCAGTAGAACTGCGGAGTTCAGGCGGTCAGATAGGCTATTTGTCTTGTTCGGGGGGCCTCGCAAAGGGGAGGCGGCGTCTAAGGCTTCTATTGCCAGATGGATAAAAGCAGCAATTGCGTCGGTGTATTTACTGAATGGAAAGGTGGTTCCTGAAGGGTTAATAGCTCATTCGACTAGGGCGCAGGCCGCGTCTTGGGCAGAATACAAGTCTGTGCCGCTTGTAGAGATTTGTAAGGCGGCGACTTGGTCCTCTCTGAATTCGTTTGTCAAGCACTATCGTCTGGATGTGCAGGCGAGTAGGGATACCTGTTTTGGATCGGCGGTGCTTCAGGCTGGTCTGCAGGTCCCGCCCGGTGAGTTCTTTTACTGCTCTGTTACTTCTCCAGAGTTTCCGGGACTAGACTGGAGAGCCGATAAGGAAGTGTAAATTAGACTTACCTGCTAATTGTAGTTCCTGAAGGAACTCCAGTCTAGTCCCGGACCCCGTCCCGTATCTTTGCCTGGAGGGCAGCCTGAAGCGGAGGATGTGTCAGGTAAGTGGCCTGGGTGCAGGCCGCGGCTTCACCTTCAGGTGGGGAACGGTACGTATCATTTGATGTTTCGGTCCTGCCACAAGATGGGCAGCGAGGGCCTTCACGGATGAATTTCAAGGTCAGGCCTATATTGGGTCAGTGTTTCAATGTTCCGGTTTCAGATAGTTGATTTACATGTGTTTTTTCTTATACTTAATTGTTGCTCCGGTGAGTCTGCTTTGTCAATAGGTTCCTGGAGAGGGAGGAGGCGGTGCCTGTGTCCTTATACCAGTGTCATCAAAGAATGATGTTGATCAGTCTCCAAGCTGCTGGAAGAGGTTCACAACTCCAGAGTTTCCGGGACTAGACTGGAGTTCCTTCAGGAACTACAATTAGCAGGTAAGTCTAATTTACACTTATACATTGCTCACCTCATGTAACTGCAGAGTGTGAGTCTAGAAGACTGACTGCTAGGTGGGTTGTGTCTCTGTGGCTGAAGATGTGTTGAAATGAGTCCACAGGAAAAAACACTACTATCTTGCTAAAGCCAGACGAATACAGAGGCAAGAAGTAATGGTCCTTTATTCAAAACCCCGACATGACCACTTTTTGGCTGAACCTTCATCGGGGGGAATCTTGGAGAACAAGTATACATGTCATGTTTTCCATTATAATTTTAATCATTCAAGTACATAAAAATCTTATACAGAAAACAATAAAAATGTGTAGTTCAAATTTAATTAAAAAATAGACTTAATGTTTATCCATATAAAATTGTTCAAATACATTAAATAACTACAGCTCAAAAAAGTGAATGGATATAGAGAGATAGATAATTAATACATGGTTAATATCTTTGAGTTAATCGGATATGTACACCTTTGAGCACATACTCATGAAAGAATTGGGGGGGAAAAGGTGAAGAGGGATGAAGATAAATAATTCAGGACTTGCTAATTCTTGTGGCACCCAATTATCTATAAATCAAAGCACCAGTGCTATTGGAAGATGAGGGTAGGAGAGTCACAGAGAACAAACTTTAATAACGTAGGACAAAAAGATTGTAGAAAGTCAAAATATGAATTATGTTTTCTAAAAAATGAGGAGAGAACACATCAAAAAGAATTAGTGCATAAATAAATAGTAAAAGTGAGCCTATAAATCTTCTTAAAAGAAGTTTAAATGAAGAAGGAGGTTAAAAATTGTCAATAGATAAAAGGTAAAAAAGTAAAAATATAATTAAAAGGGGAAGTAAAAAAGGGGGAATATTGAGGACCACCACTGATTTTGTAGACATGTGTTAAACATAATCAAAACAAGTGTATTGACAATATATGGTAAAATACAGGTGTAATAAAAAAAAAAGAGTACAGTAAAAATGTAGGTACTAAAGCATTTTTAAACAAGCCAATGTATAAAAGGCATTTTTTTATTAAAAGAACGGAAGGGGGAGGGGGAAGGGAAGGTAAATGGGGGAAGGGGAGAAGAAAAGGGAGAAAACTAAATGTAATCCAGATTAAGTGAGACATTTCTACCATGTGGTACTGTGATTTCAAGAACAAACACTGTATTCATGACAATAGTTATGTGAATGCCTACACAAAGTCAGATACATCATTTATATTTTAAAGCGCCAAGGTTGTTCATAAAACATTTTGTAAGGGTCATATTGAGCAACTATGAAATGGAGTGAGTTTATAACTGTATGCTAGGGATTAAAAAGTTTGTAACACCATTTGTAGGTAAAAATGATCATTTATAAGTAAAAGGATGAGGGCCAGTATTCTTAAATATTGTAAAGAGTTTTGCATATCTAGTGAGTAGTGAACATGTATAAAAGAAATGTTCAGTGTACTGAGACTGACTATCAAACCATTAAAAGGTGATGATAAAAGTGAAATTTCCAGTCATGTGCCGTGAGGGATAATCTAGAAATCTAGTCGTCACACATCAAATCCCATTATAAAATATATTGCCATAAGTATAAGTAGCAAAACTAACCTGACTGGAGTCTTAAAAATGATTCTAGAAGAGAAATGTTTTCATATGGGAGAGTACATCCTCTTCCCTCGACTCTCCAAGCTACATCTAGAAGATTAGACCTAAAGTACAACTGGCCCCTCTCCATTGGTATACACACCTTCCTCATTAGACAGTGGTAGTAGAGACAGCTTTGAAGAAAACAAAAACCTCTATAAAGTTTTTCTGACATACCTCCTGGAAAAGAGATGCAGTAGGAAGAAAAGTCTTAAGATTCTGTGTTAAATTAAAAAATCGTAGCTCGCCAACTGCAGATGAAAAATACCATCATGCCCTGATTCAGTAATCCCTCTGGGTAACTAGAAACTTTCCTCTGGCATTTTCATCTAAAATTTTGCCATTCCTCAGTGAACTTGGAGTGTCAATTTCATTTTACATGATCCATCTACCATGCTTAAGATATGTTATCTCAATCAGCAGCATTTCCAATGGGAGCATATAGAACATGGTTCAGAGCATCATCTGTCCTTGGAGAAGATTTGCATGGCTGGTTAGCCTTTGCATCCTGTCTAGGGACAATTTATTTGGAGAAAGTTCTGCATAGGTTCTTCTATTTGGAGAAAGAGACAGAATCACATTGTTCTACACTCGAAGACCTATCTGTGTCCAGCTGCAGAATACAGGCTTTCTTTCTATAGAAGACAGTATCAGCCTCGATAGCTCCAACAAATGTACACTTGCAGACAATATCAGCCATACAACAAGCAGCATCTGTAACCTCAAGTAATGAGGCCTTATGTACAGAGGCGGAGACTGAAAGAAAAAAGAGAAAACAAGCAGCAGCCTGCTGCTACTGTCACTTGTCCCTATTTTTTATAGTCTGCCAGTAAGATGCAAACTTTGATGGTTCAGAGACACTTGGCAATCCATAATGACAGACCATGTGACTCTCAAGATCTTATCATAAGGTTACAAATTACATTTTTTTCGCAATCATCCAAAATTGTTTCCACTTCAAATCATCCTTGGCTATAGCAGCATGGTCTAAACAAAATGCTCAAAAGTTTATTTTGAATAGTTATCCATATTCTACAAGCCCTGCGGTTTCCAATAAATATAGAAAAATCACATCTGCTTCCATTTCAAAAACTACAAAGTTCATCAGGGCACTACTAAATATCCAGCAAAGCAGAGCATTCCTTTCTAAAGATTTGGCAGGAAAGTCAAGTGTATCTGTGTTGCTGACTTTTCACTGTGAACTGGATATCTGCATGTACTGTCCTCAAGATTCTGGAGTGTATGTCAGTTGCAGTTCATATTCTTTAGCTCTTTTGGTGAATCTTAAAGTACCATTGACACCAGCTCTATCTCTCCTACCATTGGAACCAGTCCTGCCACCATTGTCATGGAAAATACAGGTAACACTAGGTATGTGGCAAATGTTCTCCAACCAACAGAATGGAGTATGTTTCAACTATTTCAGTTATCCATTCCTAATGGTGGATGCCTCTACATTGAGATGTGAAGCTCATCTTCTTCAGCTTTGCACACAAGAGTGTGGACACCACATGAAAGAAAATATCTTATCAACTTGCAAAAACTTTGAGCAGTTTTCTATGCTGCCTGGACATTCTGATCATGAATAACAGAAATGATTAGCAGGAGCCACACTGATAATCAGGTTGCTATGCTCTATATCAACAAGTAAGGTCGTTAAAACCTCTAGCACTAGACAGGAAAACAGCAAAAATATGGAATTTGACAATCACTTGGGTGGATGAAAATATGTTAGCAGACAGCCAAGCCAGACTCTCACGAATGGTCTCTTGAAGGTTCCACAGTGTAGACCATTTTCATTCACTGGGGCACACCAATCACAGACCTTTTGGCCACTCAAGAAAATAAGAAACATAGCTTCTTCTATTCCTGAAGACCAGCTGACCACAAACTGGCTCATGATGCCTAGATGCCTTCCCTCAAATTCTCATAATATTTAAAGTCATGCAGCAAATTATTTAGGATCAAGCTCAGGATATCTTCATGGTACTTTTAGCTTTATCAAGTGTGATTTCCATGGTTCTTTGCTCTTGTGTAAGACCTATCTGGCACACCTAGGAATGCAAGCTACGTTGCTAATGCAGCAGAATGGCCTCTTGCTCCATCCCAGTCTCACATCCCTGAATCTAACAGCATGGATCTTGAAAGGAAGGCGATCTCTAACTTAGACATCTTGTAAGAAGCATTAAAGCACCTGCACTAAAATGTAAGTTAAGATTTACATTATCAGCCTAAGGGTAAAATAAGGTGAGATCGCTTACCCGCAATGGGGGGGTTCTGACAATCAGAAAGACCTATGGCTTTAAATGGCCTCCTTTTGCAAGATAATGCACAGAGCATTCACATGATCCCTTCAGTTGTTCAGTTTCAACCTTGCTAGAATATATCTTGCATCCTTCTAATTCAGGCCTAAAAACAACTCAGAGCGACTTTGTCTGTACGCTATTGCAGTTTACCATAAGAATGTTGGCAATAAGTCCATATTGGCACTTTTTTCTCTCTCCTTTATAAAGGACCTCCTGCATGCCAAATTACAGTACCTGTTTATCCACCAATTTTATCCTGGGACCTTAATGTAGTCCTTAAGACTCATGGAAGTGCCCTTCGAACCACTGGCAAACAGCTCGCATGGAAAACACTATTTCTAATAGCTGTCATCTCTGCCAGACAAGTTGGTCAGATTCAAGCACTAGTTCACGATCCTCTTTATATTCAGTTCTTCCTGAAGACAGTAGTATTACATACTCATGCTAGATTTATGACAAAGTTAAATCACTTCCCTCTGTTGATCAAATGTCCTTCTGTTTTTTCCCTAAAACTTCATATTTTACATATATTAGATTGCAGGCGTGCACTAATATATTCCCTTCATGCAGCAAAACAGGTAAGGAAATGTTTTCGGCTGTTCATCTCCATCAATCCAAATAGTTTGTTTGTGTAGCTCACACCTTTTTCCGGTAGCGGTTCAAGGCGAGTTATGTTTAGGTACAATAGTTATTTCCCTTCCCCTGGAGGGCTTACAGTCTAAGTTTGTACCTGAGGCAATTGAGGATTAAGTGACTTGTCCAAGGCCACAAGGACTGTCAGTGAGATTTGAATCCCGGTGCTTCCGGTTCTAGGCTGCTGCCCTAACTCACTAGGCTACTCCTCAAATAGTTCAGGCACTTAAGTGATCAATTGTAAATTATCTAATTGGATCTCAAGATTGAATTGATTTCTGTTACAATTCAGTTAGTATTCCATCAGTAGCTGATTTTAGAACAGCCTGAATCTCAGAAGTTTACAAGGCAGCAAAATTGGTCATCAGTTCACACCTTCACTGCACATTGCCTGCACTCGCAGTCAAGATTGGATAGTATTTTTGGTCAAATCATATTTTAAAGCTGTTTTCTTAAGAATCAAAATTTTATGTTGCATCTATACAAGAAACACTAGTATGGGTTATATTATAAAAAGTAATCTAGAGCAGCCCTCAACTTTGGAGTCACCTGGAAGTTTGGCGGCTTCTTCTGATTGTTCATGGAGAAAACAAAATTGATTACATGTAATTGAGTTTCTGCTGGGACAGCAGGGGAAAACAGCCACACTATTACTCCTACCATCTCTGCTGAGCCTATTTTCCAGCTTTATTATGAGCCAATAGGGAGGCAGTTCCTTATACAGGAACATCTGTGCATGCTCAGGAAGCCTCTCACGTGAGCTTTCTTGAGCTCTAAGAAAGGAGTGATTGCTCGTCACTGGAGTAATTTTGGATGACTTCACTTGGAAGTGTGCCTATTTTCTCCTGCAGTCCACAGAGGAAAAAATCCATTGCAGGTAAGAAATCTTGCCTGCTTTACCTTTAGGTTGATAATGTAGGCCTTTTAACTTCAATTTTAGTACTTGTGGTTTATCCATGTGCAGGTTCTATATTTGTTTTTAACTTGGATTGTCAGCTACGCAATCCAACTTAGTTTTTACCTTTTTCTGCTTGTTGGAATGTTGTCCTTTACATGCTTTTGGTACTTTTAGAGTTTCATAAAATTTTCTAGATTTCTCACAGATTGAAGATGGATTCTCTGTTCTTATCTGAGAGTACTACTGATGCATTCCTTGCTGGATATTTTTTTCATCTGACTTATCTTATTGTCTAGCCCTTTTCTCTTGGTAACTAAGTATGCCTTCCTATTGGAGGTTAATTGAATACATTTTTTCTGTAGAAAATTTTTCATTTCTTTCAAGCAGTGTGTTTACCAGAATTCAATTTCTGATCTCTTTAGATATTCTGAGGCTAGTTTCTGGAGTAGTGGCGGGCTGGCACAAATAGGGTGCAGGCCCCATATGTGGGCGGATGGGAGTAGGAGGGCGTGGGCAAAGTAAATTGGATGGGGGGAGGGGTGACCCCGGCAATAAAAGGAAGTGGGCAGAAGCCGCCCCTTCCTTTTTCGCCAGGGCAGCGTGGCTGGTGCATGGACTTTGGGAGCCAGGACATCAAGCAGCCAACGTGGAAAGGTAGTCTTCATCTGCGGCCCCCTCACACCCCAGCTTACTGGCTCACTCGAGGTCTCACCTCGGCCTCCCCGTGTCTGTGCGGTGTGGCAAGGCAGCTTGAGAGTGCGGCGGTGGCCGGGAGATCTGCGGCAGGGTCGGAGCAGCATTGGCAGAGGGATCAGGGTGGCGGCTGTGCAAAGGAGGGAGCAGCGGCGGAGATTGGCCAGCAGGCACAGAGGGGGGGGGGGGGGTCCTGGAAACTGGCAGGATAATCGAGTAGTCCAAACTCAGACTGATAATGGCAGTGTTCCAGCGGAAAGCTGGGGAAAAGGGCAACAGGAGACGTGCACATGGGTGTCCCAAGCAGAGCGCCACCTGGTGGAGAACTGGAAAAAAGCAACTGGACAGTCCATCAGAAAATTGAACAAGCCCACCACCTCGTGGCGGATTGGGGCAAAGGCACTGTTTTTGTGCCAGCAGGGACATTAAATAAACACAGACTTTGGACAGTGCCGGGCTCATTGAAAAGGGAGGAGACACTGCACCGGAGACGGACGCTATGGCAAAACAGCAGCACGACAAAGGCAGAGAAGGTGAACCAGTGCGGAAGGCGTTGAAGAAGGCAGACGGAGCAACTTGGAAGGCAGCAAAAGGGAAGGAGAACAAGCGCAAGGACTCCACAAGAACTCAGTGCTGGCAAGGCCCTGGTGGGACGCCGTGACGCTGTGCAGCACACAGATCCCGCCACAGGGGCACCGGTACCAACAACCAGCAGCCTCCACCCGGTATGCGTGACCTCGTGAACCAGGTCCAAGCCATCGCCACAGTCCATGGAGTGGGACATGTGCAGGCTGTCCTGAGTGCACTTGATGGAACACCAGCCCCATGGGATCAGAATCACGATCACGCATGTACATGCAGGCCGGGACTGCGATTCAGTCCGGCCTGCACGTACATGCACAACCCGACAAACTCAGTCAGGGCTTTTAAATGGAGCCGTGGTGCCATGGCGTCATGTTGCCATGGCACCGCAGCTCCATTTAAAAGCCGCGATGCAATCTGCCTGAAAAAAGGGTTTATTTCCTGCAGCCCGACTCCCGATCTGGCCTCCTAAGGCCAGGGTCGGGCTGCAGGCAATAAACCCTGCCCCCCCCGTCCCATCTGAACCCCATTGCAGTCAGTGACTCCCCATGGCCTCAATTCGGAGATTGATTGGTGGTCTTTGCATTAATAAGAGTCCTTTTACGATCAGACATTGTTCTTAATTGGACGTCTTAATCATTTGAACTCAACCTATTTGCTGTCAGATCATTCAGAAGGATATAAAACCAGAAGGGAAAGTACGATTGGGTTACATTGCTTGAGGAAGAGCCTAGAAGACATGGAGCTTAAAACACGGCGTTGTGCTGCAGTACTCAATTAAGACTGATATTTGGGAACCACAACAAGTACAATTGCTAAGTAATTTTGAAAGATTGATTCTTGTTTGATTGCTGGGCACAACTGTCATTTACGTGGTAATGGACAACATTATTCAGAGCCCTTTTGATATCGCCAGCACAAGTTGTAACTGTTAAGTCGCGTTAAACAAGATATGCAGCGGTTTCACAATTTTTTGAAAAGGTGAAGCAAGGGATCCGTACCATTGTAAGCAATTGGTTTTGGGGGGGGGGGGGCGCCTTTGTGGGTGCTTGCCTTTCTATAGTTAAGGCTGTTTTCAGCTTTTTTATAAATTGATTAAAAAGGAGGGCCTACTGTGAGAGAGGATGACCTCTCGGGGTAGGCGATCCGACAAAAATTGCGATTAGGATGAGACTTATTTAGGTAGGCATTGATTGGGTGGTATGGTTTTGAATGGATTTTCACCTTTAATTATTGATACATAAGTGGTGATTCCTTTGGGTTTTATATTTAATCAATAAATAGCCAGTCAGCAAAGGTGGAGCGGGTGATGCCGTTAGTGAGAACATTGGTTTTCATGAGTCTGGAGCTGAATGCCTTTTGTCATGAGGTAGACAGCACTAAGCCAGAAATATTAAAGAGTAATGCAAAGGAAGAGCTTACTTGTCATGAGTTAGATAGCACAGACCTTGAGATATTAAAGAGTAAAATAAAAGAAGAGCTTACCTTACAGCCACACGTACAGTTGCAGCATACACAATGCAGAAAGGCAGGGAAAGGAGAAACAAACTTTCCTCATGGCCTTAGTGACGCAGTAAGAATTCAGGATCCCAATCAGGCTCACCTGGAGCCAGAGTCTGATGAGCAGAGAGATAAAACCAGGTGGGAAATCACCCAGAGGGAGGTCAGGCCCAGGAAGCTCAGGTCCGAGAAGCTCAGGTCCGAGGAGCTCAGGCTCAGGGAGTTCAAGCATCTGAAGGAAAAGGCTGGAGTTCAGCATTCAGGGCTGCAGCCAGAGTTGGAGTTTGAGCTCGAGGAAAAGCAGTCCAGGAGATTGAGAAGTCAGTCTCAGAGAGAAGGTGAGACAAGAACTCCAGAGCAGTTTCAGAAAGACACGTTGCCTTGGAGAATCAGGGCAGAAGAAAGGCAGGCTGAAAAACTCGAGAGAGCTAGGAAGGACAGTGGCAAAGTCTTCCCAGCCAGAGGGGTACTCGTACCGAGGCAAGCAGCCAAGCCAACAGAGAGCAAAGGTCACGTACAGGGAAGCTCACTGAAGACAGGAAGTGAGTGCTGCTCAGCCAGGCACAGCAACCGATGCTCACAGAGAAAAGCAGGGAGCCAGTCAGAGAGAAAACCTTGGCTGGAAGAAGAAGGGCTGGAAACCATCTTCTCCCCGAAGAGAGATAAGTACCCTGTCTTTTGTAAAGGGAAAGAAGTGGGTCCTTATAGGAGAAGCCGGGCTTACAGCAAGCTAGAGAATCCCTATTGGCATAGGACGTGGGAGGAAATCCCCAGCATAGCTTCTGCTAGCTTTGACACCCTAAAGCAGCTCCAACTATCAAAAGCTGAGGTCTCCCTAGGGCAAAGCTCTGAGAACAGTTTCACAAGTACTCAGTGCCCATATACAGGACCAGGTCCCGACCTTATGCAGTGGGAAAGCTCTATCCCAGAAAACATCCCCGAGCCCATGGAATGTGCTTTTTGTGTAGCAGATGACATAGAATCTCTGTGTTAAAAGGGAGCAGGAAAGGAATTGTGTTTTTGCACATATGGAATGTGATGGACTCTCTTTGCTGAAGAAGCAGCATAATTATTGTTTGTAAGAATCCTTTACACTGGTGAAGCAACCGTTCAATTTATGTTGTCCTTGTTTGAAGACATCCTCAAGGGAAAGGGAATAAAACCTAACCTTAACTTTCACTCTGGACACGACTACAGAGTCTTTATTCCATAACTTCAGGCTATACCCATGTCTAGGCAACCGCCTAAGACCGGCTTAGTCTCACACTTTATTTCGGCCAAACATGTTCTGGGGGAGAGCAATGAGATAGTTGATGCCCTTTCTCAATTCCAGCTCCAGCACTTCCGGTGCCTGGCCCCAGATGCGGCACCAGAGGCTTCCTGCATGCCCCAAAGATGTGGTCCTTTGGATGCAGTGGGCCGTTAGGCTACTGATGGCTTCCCTGTCAGCAAGCACCTCAAAGGCGTATGGGAGAGCCTCAGGGCAGCTGGAGAACCAGACAGCAGGGAGTCCACCTGGGACAAGGGATGGAAACCGGCCTCCTGCTTGAGTTCCTAATACACTTGCAGGCCGGGGAGACAGCAGTCAGGCAGGCCCAGCTATTGCTGGCTGGGGTAGCCTTCTTCCTAAAACTGGGAGGGTTTAGGGACATTATGAACAGAAGGTGATGGATGGCTGGGCAAAGGGAGTTGTTCATCAACTGGACGGTTGCAGACCGGTTATCCTACCCATGCTGAGCGGGGCGCTACGACAGGTGGCGGTAATCACCAGAGACGGTTTGAGGAGAGGCTGTTTTGGTTGGCGGCACTGCTGATGTTCTAGGGGGGCCTTCCGTATGGGCGAGATCCTGCCCTGGTCCACTAGAGACACGGTGGGCCAGGCCATGCGGGTGAGCGAGGTGGGCGACCGGATACGATTGTTCCTGGCCTGTTCGAAGGCCGACTGGCTCAGTTCTGGTAGGGTGGTATGGCAGAATGTCATAGTGGTGCAGGACCTGTGCCCGGTGGCGGCCATGCAGGAATATATGCGGGTAAGGCCAGCAGTGGGGGGCCCCCTGCTGTAGCATGCAGATGGATCCTGTCTCTCGCAGTTTGTTTTGGACCCTGTGGTTGAGGGTTGTGCAATGGTTGGGCTGACCCTACATTCACTTAGGATAGGGGCAGCAACCACAGCCCATAGTCTGAACCTGGGGGAGGGCAGATTTAGGCCATAGGGAGGTAGACTTTGGAGCATTATAAGTTGTACATCGGGCTGTAGGATACGCGGCTGACTCTGCTTTGCTTCTTGCCGCCAGGTCCCAGAGCACACTCAATCTGGATCATAGGACATTACTATGTCCACTGGGCAGGAAGATGGGCAGCAGGCAGACACTTCGGCAGGCAGCTCTGTTTCCACCCCAACAGCGCGTCCAGATGGGGGCAGGTATTGTGTGGTCCCATATCAGCCCATGGCTGAGGTGGTGGGGAGCGCACTGCCCAGCAGGTATCGAAAAGAGCAAGAGTAAGATCAACAAAGTAGTTGGGGCCTTTGCACGGGCGATGGATGGGGGTGGTGGCTGAAAATCAAGAGATATTGGGGGGGGGGGGAGACAGTCTATTCAGGTGATGGAGTAAACTTAAACATCGGGTTGGAGCTGTTCTTTGAGGGCTTGCGGCAGGCAATCGGTTCGGTATTCACTATGGAGTGAGTCAGGCCGTGGCCCCTCCTAGTGGTGGGACCTCATCAAAAGAAAAAGGGGGGTACCATGGAATGGAGAGGGGGTACCGGTACCTAAAAGGGGGGTGCTGGGGCTCAGTAACAGGGGAGGTCGGGGCAGCCCAAAACCTGTCTGGCATGCCATGGTTTATGGCGGGCCAGCACCGATAGGGTGCAGACTCTATAACGTGGGCCGATGGGAGGAGGAGGGCATGGGCAAAGCAAATTGGATGGGAGAAGGGGTGACCCCGGTAATAAAAGGGAGGGGGCAGAAGCCGGGGCGGCGTGGCTGGGGGGGGGGGGACATCACAGCAGGCAGGGAGGGATCCCCCCCCAAAAAAAGGGGGAGGGGAAGGGTAACGTGGAATGGAAGGGGGTCCCGGTACTTAAAAGGGGGGTGCTGGGGCTCGGTAACAGGGAGGTCAGGTACCAGGGTCCGGGGGTGGCTGGCCTCGGATAACAGGAGCATGGTTAATGGGCCACTGGGCACCAATACGGAGTAGTTGGTGATGGGATAAAGGGGGCAGAACAAGGGCCATGGAGTGGGCCAGGTCTGCTGACTGGGCAGTAGGGACTGTGGTATCTCTCCACATCTACTATGATATGTATATGAGATTTGTGATTTTGGTTACTGTTTACAAAAGTGTGTACTGGGAGTTAAGGAATGATCGCTTAATCTTGTTAACTTATCTTTGTTAGAATGAAACTGTTAGCAATGTAATAACTGTGTATCCGTGTGCTGTGGCCTTTTGAGATTCACTAATAAAACCAAGTTGTGAAACGATGGATCGGGCCTCATTACTGGCATGTGGGTTGGGGGTGGAGGAAAAGGGGTAGGGGGGGGGGTGGTAGGGAAAGCCCAAAACCTGTCCGGCATGCCATGGGTTATGTTTGTATCTACTTTGCATTTACTTGGATAAAGCAGTATAGTTGCTGTGTTAGTCCACTTTTATGGTAGTTAAATAAAAACAAATAAGGTGATACCTTTTTTATGGGACTAACTTAATACATATTTTATTCAAATGACTTTGTAGTTCATTGTTTTTTCATACATCAATAAATTGTCTCAATGTATATAACATATATGCAATACAAGATCTTATGCTAGTGTATTCATACCAGGCATTAATTTTAATACTTTTACTTGTGCTATGGCATATATTTATTTAATGGATACTGACTGGTCTGTTTTCCACTCTGCTGTCTCCATCACAGATATAATGTATAATTAAAGCATTTAAATGTGCGTCTGTTACCATTGTGAAAATATCTCTATGATCAGAGTTTATTTGGCTGTATGCATTTGAAAAGAAGAGAAAATGCTATATTCAAATCTATGAGCTCTGATCTAAAAATCTAAAAACGGAAAACTGAATCCTGTTCTGTGCTTATGGGAAAAAGTGAGAAGATATATATGACAAGTCAAGCTTACCAAAATCTTGCTAGCTGCCATCTTAAAGACAGAAGAAAACCTCAACTGTAGTTGAGGAGTGTATAGACAAAGAAACTGTTTGGGCCTGTCTCAGACTTGAATGCTTTGGTACTAGAAAACTAACTTTGAAAGGATGTACTTAACCTCAGATCTGATTTGGGTGAGATCATCAGTTGTGACAATAAATTGAAACAGAGTTGCTATGATATTCAAAAATGGGGAAAAAAGTGAACCTAGTAAAGAGAAGTCATTCCCAAGAAGCTAGAAGTGTGAATTATTTTACTATAGTATTGCTTTCTTGGGGACCTTCTGCAGGTGGAATGATTTGAGAGATATGGATAGGTGAACTATGTGAAAGCCTGAGCAAACTTAGGTAAGTTAACCTAAACATTTGTGAACTAAAAAAGTGAAATTATTTTGAGCTGTTTATAAATCTCTTATGTAAACCATTTTTGGGAGTGGTGTAAAATTTGTTCTATGTAACTGCTATTTTTGTGATTTTTTTTTCACTCAGTGTTGTCTTCATCAGTCGACCAGAATGGAGGCGTAGATTCCACTCGGGGAACCTTACAGTTTAGTCCTTTGGTAGGCGAGGAAAAGTTGCCTGAATTGGGTCAGGCAGCCGAATTAGATGTGGACCCTGAATCAGCCATCAAAGCTCAGACATTATTCAAACCAGCTGAGCCTAGTAGTCAGCCAAGTCAGAAAATTAAAGAGCCAGAGAAAGAACTTCTTTTGGCCCAGCAGCAGCAGTGCAGTCTGGTGGCATCTGGAATAGCTTCTAGAAACAAACATTTGAAAAGGATTTATTATGCTGTTCTTAGAGCCAATTCTGGAGTGCTTTCTTTGACCCGTAATATTGACATTCTAGCTAATCGTACCATGACTTTGCATGCTGAACAAGTAAATGCCAATCATACCATGGCCTTAAGTATGCAATATTTCACAGAGCTCATGAAGAGACTGGAGTTCGCTATTAATAAATTTGCTTTCAGATTGTTACCTGCTGATACCATGATGAATCCTGATTTATCACAGACTGCTGAATACCCAATGACAAGAACAAAATCTGTACCCAGCCATGGAAAAGCTTGCACCCGAGAAGGATGTCCCAGGTCATCAAGAGCAGCTGCAGCACTTTAAGATCTTGTGTAACAAAAGCAATAGGCACAGATAGTGACTGCTATTCTGTGTTTATGTGAAAAATTAAAATGTTTGACTTTAATATCCAGTATTAGTTTTTGCTTTATTTACGTGCACCACAAAGCATAAGTAATATGACGACTGCTCTGTGTTAATATCGTTTTTGACTCGGTATGAAAGATTTGTCTAAAATTTATTTTTTACCGAAATCTCAATATATCTGTAGAAAGAAAGGAAGCAAAGTTACATATTGGGGTAGGAAGAGGAGAGGAGAGGCAACAGCTTGAAGTGGACTGTCTTACTCCGAATAAATAGACCCTCGGAGCCAAAGTCTCCCACCACATTCCATCTCCTCATCTTAAACCCCTCCCCTAGTATCTACTACTGCTCTCTACTCCAGCAACTTGTTCTCTGCTTTACATTCACCCCCTCCCCATACTCTCTCATGCTTCTGCCTCCTGATGCTACTAGCTTCCATCTGCCCCTGTCATATCAGTCCTGCATTGTATCTCCTGCTTCTCATCCCATTGCTTTAATTCATTGCCTGAGAGTCCAGGTTGCAGTCCTTCCGTTCTTTCTTGTTTATGCCAGCACAATGAACAAGTTTAAAACTTTCCACTGACACATCCTGTAGGCTCATTTTGTGTATCACGAGATCAGCTTACATCACGTGCCGACAGCAGCTTTTCAATTGCTCGCAATGCCAATGTAAACAAGGAGGAACAATGATACCAGCATCATGACCCCTGGCTGTTCCTCTTGTTGGCTTGGGCTTTGCGCTGCTGGAGTTACAGCTTGTGGGGTTACACACCTTGAAAAGGGCAAGAAGTGTTGGAACATTGTTCCAACCTGTTCTGGTACAGATTAAGTCCCAAGTATAAGTTTTTGGGGACTGGGATTCATCTCAAGTGTTGTAGGTTGTTTTTTTTTCTTTCTAGAAGAAGCTGCTACTATTCGATTACATTACTGGGAGAATGCAACATATAGAAATTGTGGGCTTTTCAGGGCCGATTCAACCATTAGGCAAACAAGACAGTCACCTAGGGCAGCAGCTTCTGGGGGTAGCAAAGAGCAGCTACAGTCGAAGCGAAGCAAAGCAATGGATCCTTGCAGCTGCACCAACTCAGTGCATACCTTTACCTGCAGAAAGAATGGACAATGTGCAAATCATCCATTTAATTAGAAAACAAAGGTTCATATTTAAGTGTGATGTACAAATGTGAATTTTTGTAAGACTGTTCTGGGAGAGATGGTGTCGAGATGATTACAATTGGGTATAATAATCAAAATCTTGGGGGAGGGGAGAGAGATGCTAGGGGTCTTAAAGTTAATTGCAAGGGAATGCAAGGATGAGTCTTGCCCTAGCTAGGGCCCCTAATATCCCTTCACCATCCCTGGAGCTATGTATATTTAGGGATAATATACTAGAGCCTTGCTGAAGGGAATAAGGTTTCTTTTCTAATGTAAAGCAGTATTGAGATCTTGATGACAAAGTTGTCCACCATGGTTGCATGGTGTTCTAATATAGTACTGTGAGAAAATGTTTTCTTTTTTTTTTAATATAAAGTTAACTGTTTCATGATGTGAGGGTAGCTAAATATTAGGGATGCTACTTTCTTATGTTAAGATACTGTAGGAATTTGCTGAGATCTGCTGTGATAGTGCATTAACAAACATCTTTCTGCTAGAAGCCAGAATAGATTTGAAAGTTATTGAGATTGTAGTGTTTGGAGCCTCGTCCCAAAGCTATGGAGGAAATGAGAATGGAAAGTTAATATTTTCTTGGGATGGTTCAGAAACTGCATTAGAAACATCTAGGGATTGGTCAAGTAGGTAACTGAATGGCTATACTATATTCTGGCCAACTTAAGACCTAACACTTTGCTTTATTCAGAAGTACATTATTAACAAAATAGTGTTCATCAGGACAGTTTTTCAAAGTCATTGCTAAATGGCATTGAAATGATAGATTAACTGAATTATAAGGAGGTTTATTTGATTGTCTCTATAGCAGTATACTCTTACCTCAACTTAATTGCCTGCTTTGTAAGCAAAATGTCCTGAATGGAGACAAAGACATTTAATGTAAGGATAAGGATAGTTATCTCAGCAGAGCTAGGTTGCAAGTAACTGGAATAAAATACCTCATTCAGCAAGATCTAATGGGCTTCCTCAAAGGAAATACAGTTGTAGTCAACATTATTGACACCCTTGGATCTTAGATATGTTGTGTACAGTATCTTGAGAAATAATTAGAAATATTCCAACTGTATGTTGTCATAATATTTTAATAGTATGTTCAAAGTATGCAACAAAAATAAGATGTCCGTGCAGCTTAGACGTAGTAATTTCTGAGAAAAAAAAACAAAATTATGACCTGGACAAGATTAATGGCACCCTTCACTAATATTTGGTTGCACGAACCTTGACAGTGATGACAGTCTCAAATCATTTCTTGTAGCTGTCTAAGTTTTGTTCATCTGTCTGCTGGTAGTTTCTCCCACTCTTCAACCGTGATTTGTTTCGACTCATAAATGTTTCCAAGATTCCTTTTACTATTGACAGATTTCAGCTCTTTCAAAAAGTTCTCAACTGGATTGAGATCAGGACTCATTGCTGGCCAGTTTAAAACAGTCCATTTGTTTCCTTTTTTATTTTTTTGTATTTGTGGATGTATGTTTTGGGTCATTGTTCTGCTGTTATACCAGGTAGCACGTTTCGCTCCAAAATACCTTGGAAGCCCTCTGACTTCATGAGTCCTTTAATACATTCAAGGCCTCCAGTTCCTGAGGCAGCAAAATATCCTCAAGGCATTTTGGAACTTCCACCATATTTAACTGTAGGAAGGGTGTGTTTTCCTTATAAGATTCATTTCTTCGCTTGTAAATGTATTGCTGGTGTGCACTGCCAAAGAGCTCAAATTTGGTTTCATCTGTCCACAGAACATTTACCCAGAATGATTGTGGTTTCTCAAGGTGTGTTCGGGCAAAGATCAGGCATGCTTTTGTATGTCTGTCTTTGAGCATTGGGGTCCTCCTAGGCCTTTGCCATGAATTCCTTCTTTGTTTAGTGTGTGGCATATAATGCAGTTTGATACCACCACTCCAGATTGCTCCAGGTCAGCCTTAAGCTCTTTGGATGTTGCACATGGTGTTTTTTCAACAGTTTGCACTAACTGTCAAAGACCTTTTGGATTAATTCTCCTCTTCCCATTATGTCCTGGGAGGTCCTTGACAGTTTCTTGAGCAGAAAACCTCTTAACATTGTGAACCTGTAGACAAAGGAAATCCCAAGGTCTTTGGAAATGGCCTTGTACCCCTTTGAAGTTTGGTGGCAATGTTTTTTCTGACAGTCTCAGACAGCTCTCTGGTCATCATAATTGTGAAAATGGAACAGGAAGTGAATATGGCCATTTTAAACATTAGAGCCATCATTCATTGCTTGATTCAAGTCATGTGAGTACTGACAATTGATCACAGTTGTGTCTAATTTTACAGCAGTGCAATGCAGTTCTTTTGTTCAAACTGATTTGAATTGGTTATAAGGGTGTCAGTAATCATGTCCTGACAGTGTCCTGGTTTTTATACTATTTCCTACTATTTCCTTGTTTAATTGGTCTTGTTTTATTTAGAAACATAGAAACATGATGACAGAAAAAGACCACAAGGCCTATCTAGTCTGTCCTTCCATAACAACAACTACAACAGTCCACTTTTTACCTTTAGAGATCCTCTGTGTTGGTCCCATGCTTTTTTGAATTCAGTTACTGTCCTCATCTCTACCACCTCCACTGGGAGACTATTCCACGGATCCACTACTCTTTCCGTAAAGAAATATTTCCGCATATCACTCCTGAATCTATCTCCCTTCACCCTCATCCCATGTCCCCTCGTAGCAGAACTTGCTTTCAATTGAAAGAGGCTCTCTCCCTGAACATTTATGCCACGGAGGTATTTAAACATCTCAATCATATCACCATATTTGATTCTTTTATGGCTCAAATCTGTGCGCATATATAGTCCAGAGCCATTTCACTAGCCACTTTTTTAGGAGATATTGGACATTAAGAGGTTGAACTGCAAGGGCGCCAATAATGTTGACCACAACTGTAAAACACACCAATGTGTATGATGGTGAGCATATAGACACGTTTCAGATATTTTTTGAAGTACAAGCTTTTGAAGGTCAGGTTCCTTCAGCATATGAAAAATGCACATAATTCTTTGACTGCACCACCTGGTGGTACAAGATCATTCCAATTAGGTTCTTGAAAGACTTTCCTAAATCATTATACTATACATTTAGGAGTCATTTTATAACTGCATAGAGTGCACACATTTCTTGGATTATTTTACTCGCACACATGCATGTTTTATAAATGTGCATGCTCATAAATGCTAACCCTTCCTCAAGCTTGCCTGTTTAGTGCAGATACATTTCTGTGCGTACAGATTGTATGCATTTAAACTTATATTCATATTGGGAGGGCAGTTTTATAAAAGCCTAATTGATGTGAATCAAGACAAATATATTTTTTGCTTTCCTGCTTTTGATGGTTGAGTCTAAACCATAATTTTGTTTTTAGTTTAAGAGAAGGTGTCTTACTAAAATAATATGACGTCACAAAGGAAAGTTAACCAAATAGAATGGAGAAATAAAGTGTAGAAAATGATGAATATGAATGACTTAAAAATTATAATGAAGTAATTTTGAGACGTAAAATAAGTTCATATCAACTATGAAGCACAACTGTGGCTAGGCAGTTGGATTTGCATATTTTTTGAAGTCTCTACATTTTGTAACAAGCTTTTTAAAGTATGGGTAGATACTAGGATTGCCACCTGGCTCCAGATGCGCCCGAAAGGCTTGATCCAGGGACTTGTCTTACTTTTCTCTTGGAGTGCACTAGAGAAAATCAGGATTACATATTCCTGCATGCAATGGAGTAAACACAGGACTGGATCAAGCCTGTCAGGCACATCTGGAGCCAGTTGGCAATCTTAGTAGATACCAGAGCCCTCTTACTTATTGGAGATGATGTAGTTGAGATTGACTCAAGGACTTCCTGCTAAGATTCATTGTCTTCTCCCATAAAAGTCTGTGTGAAAAGAATTATTTTAAAAGTTCTCCTGTTAATATTTATTATTGGATTGTTTGCTTTGATTTAAGATTTATTTGATAGGTGTTCTAGGCTCCTGTGGATATAACTAAACTTCTTGTGAATTCTGCTAATGAAAAGCCATCTAAGTATATGCTTATAGATCGTATAACTTTTTTTGTTTTTGTTTCATTTTATATTTTTTAAGTTTTTCAAAATAAGCTACTTCATTACACAGGCATTCAGACAAAATATAGCCAGCTCTTCACTTAAACCATAATTATTAATTTTTTGATTGGCGGTCTGTGTGTATGTATTGTTCATTGTAGCCAAGACACGAAGGACCATGTTTACTAAAGTACATTAACGTTTTTCAGGTATTGTGTATTTAGAGTAAAAATATATGCAGGACATGTGCAGCAGTAGTGCACTACCTGTTGGGGGCATGCATGGCATGGCCTCAGCAGATCCCACACTAAATCGGACCTTAACGCACCGGCAGCAATCGTGCTTAATGTGGATGCACTTGGCGCCACCCATTGATAGCAGACTTATGTTGTCAACCCCCCCCCCCCCATCCATTTCTTTCATGCCATACTCTGCCGCTACTCTGCCCATTTCTGTCTCCATCACGTGTTAAGCAGATAGCGCGGTATTAATTCCTCACTGTCTGTTTAGCTTGTGCACTGTTAGTGTGGTCCATTAGCACATGCTCAAGCACGAGTTAACAGCTAGTGCAGCTTAATAAACAGCACCTAAGAGGTTGAAATAGCAGAGATTTAATGTTTGTCAGCAATGGTGATCATCATCAAGCTTCAGCCTTGGCTACCTTCTATCCACGCATCTGAAATTTACATTGACTATTTTATAAACCTTTATCAAAAGTGGTGAGTATACTCACATCCATACTTAACTAAAAAATGGCTAGGAGCATGCAGGGTAAAACGGTTAAGGGAAACCTGTGACTCAATAGGTGAAATACTTGGAAAATTATATACCAAAGGTGAACAAGTTTGAAATGGATTTAATTGTGTGGGTAATGCGATGGGAGAGCAGCACATTTTTTAAAACAGTAGTTGGTATTTTGTCTTGGATATCCAGACTAAAAATTGCATAAAGTATAGTAAGAATTATGCATCGTTATTGATCCTGCCATGATCCTTATTCTCTTACTATATACGTTTCAGGAGTTGTTGAATTCACTTTTAGGCTTTTAGACTGTCTAGTTTAATTGAACATATTCTTGATCCACTCGCAGCAAAGTGATGGTTTGACCCACATGAGATCCATTTCTTCGAGTCTTACAGACCTTATGCATTACAAGGTTTGTTCTCTCTACTTCAGTAATCCTTTTTTTTAGTATCATGGATCATAGTCTTTTTGGGCTAAAAGATCAGCTTTAAGCTGTTGAGTCTGTTTTTGAGAAGGAATCAACAGAAAATCAGATGATAACAAATCTGGAGTAGTACCTTAACTTGAATGTAGAGATGCTGCTAACTCCTACACCATGTTCCGGTGGTGTCACTGCATTGTGCTGTTGCTTTCTTATCTACCTCTGATACTACCACTTTAGCATAAATCATCTTGCCTGCCTATGAACATGGGGACAAATTTAAAAAAAAAAACGAGAGGAAACAGTTCCCATATAAAGCAGCAAACTGCATTCAGACTAATGCTGCTGTGTTGCCTTTGAATTGATTTTTTTGAATTAGTTTTTCTTCAAAATTCTTTGCTCATTAAATTTTGTATATATTTGAGTTTTGTGAAATTGTTTTATCTTTCAAAACAACTTCATAATTATTTCTTGTAGCTCTTGATGTTCATTATTTGCCATGATGCCATTTTTCTTTATTACCCCACCATGGTTTAAAATGGAATGTAGCCCATTTATCCTCTGAGACTTCAAAGCAACAAAAGTTTGCAAATTTGCAGTTTCTGTTACCGTACAATTGGATCTGAAAGCTTTCCATTTATAGTCATAAACTGCTGGTGTGATAAGCAGATTTCATGATCACAAGTTAGCCTTGTGTAGTATGAAAGGGCTCCAAAAGGAGGTTTAGCCATCCCTCAAAGGTTTCCAACATCTCTTCAAATGCATCACATCTCTAAGTAAGCTTAATAAAAATGTGAAAATACTAAAAGTACAAATAAATGAAAACAGGACAAAATGTGTTTATCTATTTCTTTCAGGCACTTGATTTTTCAGATAATTGCAGAGGGCTTGGTCATACTGGCCAAAAATTACTTTGAAATTACTTTTAAAATTCTTAGCAATTTGGATGGGAGAAATAATAGAGAATCAGTCTAAACCAGTGGTTCTTAATCCAGTCCTTTGGAACTCCCAGGCCAGTCAGGTTTTCAGGATATCCACAATGAGTATACATGAGATAGATCTGCATACAATGAAAGCATTGGGAGGGCTGTATGGGGAGGGAGCCGGACGTGCAGCGGCACAGAATTGGATCACATACTGCCTGTCCGTGCCCTTTGCACCCAATTCTGCTCCTGTGGGAACATCTAGCTCCTGCGCATGCAGAATCGGGTGCAAATCCATCCTATCCAGCTTTTGGATGTCCAGACGGGGCGGTCTTGCAACGATCAGAATGGGACCCATTGTATATACTGAGATTTGTTTGTGCTACAAGTGCTTTGTAAGACACCTTATGCATCCAAAAATTTATGTCTCATGACGTGACATGCCTTTTGAGTGTAGATTTGATGTTATAGCATGATGATGTAATTTAGGAAAAAGGAAACAGCATTCTAGTTGCAAACTTTTATAAATGTTTATAAATGAAACTTAATAATGGAAAAATATTAGAACATTCCCTCCCTCCAAATGTTTCATTTCCCCATCTTTTTCTAGGTCTTTATTCCGTCCCTCCAAATGTTTCATTTCCCCATCTTTTTCTAGGTCTTTACATCCCTGCCATGCCTGCTTCTTCTAGGTTTTAAGAAGTTTTTTCATTTTGTTCATTTCAAACATTCACATGTGGGATGATACCATCCAGCAGATCCCAGGCGAGAGAGAATATAGAGACAGTTCTAGAGTAGTGTACCGAACATGCAAAAGGCTTCCCATGTCAGCATCATTGTGGGGCTAGCTCAGTTCTCTTCTCTATATGGAGCTCATCTGTTGCCATTTTTCTTTGGGTTTTCATTGAGTTCCAATTTTGCTATAAATATCTTTTGTTGCACTGGTCTCCTTTGTTTAATTTCTTTTCTCCCTTAGAAAAGCTTTAATTAGTTAGGTTTTTTTGTCCAGTTTTAGTGTTTTCTTTATTTCCTTTGCAGCTGTGCTCTTCTCCATTAAGTAGCATCAGACAAAACTTTATCACTTGATTACACAGGTACACTACCAAAAAACTGCCTCCAGTTTTGCAACTGATTCCTATAGATTTTGGGGTGCTGAATCCAGGAAAAATAGCCAAAATGTTCCATCACGTCACATTTTCTTGCAAAATTAGATTTCTTACCCATATAAGGAATGTTCACATAATTTCTTTTTTTTTTTTTTGAATTTTAACAATCTTTATTATAAACAAAGATAGGAATTACAATCAAGTCCACGTCATGGAAGCGAGAGGATCACAAAAAACAAGCATAATAATACAACGACCATTTTAACAAAGCCAGATAGGAATAATAATTCTAACCCTAAGACTTAGAAAGGAAGTAAAGAAATAATCCTAAACACATTCTTTACTATCTAAAAAAACTATCAATGAATCAGATTCCATAAAGACATATTTTGTCTGTTGAAAAATCAAAATACATTTGCAAGGGTATTTAAGAAAAAAGGAGGCCCCTATTGCCACAACGTGCGGTTTCAGTGCCAAAAACGCTTTCCTTCGTTTCTGAGTCAGTCTACACACGTCTGGGAACACCTGTATCTCGCCACCAGTTGTAGTTTGCAGTGCTGTGTATTTGTGATGGCTCACAGAGCCAGAGGTTGCGTCAACTCTCCGGACAGTTTTTGTTTTATTTGTGGGGAATATACCGTGAAAAAGCGGCAGAGGAACATTTCTGCATTTATTAAAAAAGTATATTTCGCCTATTTCGGTTTGAAGTTAGGCGATCAAGACAAACCGTGGGCTCCTCACAAAGTGTGCAAGACATGTGAGGAAGATCTACGCTTATGGATGAAAGGTAAAAAACAAGCATTTCGTTTCAGAATACCTATGATGTGGCGTGAACAAAGAGACCACAGCAGTGACTGCTATTTTTGCTCTTGCATTGTGAAGGGATACAACTTAAAAAATAAGAACGTAATAAGTTACCCCAACCTTCCCTCAGCAATTAGGCCTATGCCTCATAGCAACGAAGTACCTGTGCCTGAACCACCAAAATCTTTGGATCATATTTGTGTGGATGGTTCTGATCATGATGAGACTCATCAGATGGCTTTTCCCGATGAGTCCAGTACTTCCGAGTTTGAAACTGAACCAGATCCGAAACCTGAACTTTTCTCTCAAGCTGAATTGAATGATTTAGTCCGGGATTTAGGACTCCCAAAAGATGCTGCCCAACTGCTAGGTTCTCGGCTTAAACAGAAAAATCTATTGTCACCAGGAACAACTTTTTATTGGTACCGCAACCGCGAGACACAATTTTTGAAGTATTTCAGCAAAGAGGAAGATTTGGTATATTGCAACGATATATACGGAGTGATGGAAAAGTTTAAACTCAAGTATGATCCTGCTGAATGGCGGCTGTTCATTGATTCGTCAAAAGACAGCATAAAAGGTGTTCTTCATAATGGCAACACATTCGCTTCAGTTCCTATTGCTCACTCTGTTATTCTCCAAGAAAAATACGAGAATTTGGCCCTGATTCTTCAGAAGATTCGTTATGATGAGCATAAGTGGATGATTTATGGAGACTTTAAAATTCTATCCATGCTATTAGGGCAGCAATCCGGTTTCACCAAATATCCCTGCTTCCTTTGCTTGTGGGATAGCCGGGCCCGTGACCTACACTGGGGGAAAAAAGACTGGCCAATTCGGGAGTATTTGAGACCCGGTGAGAAAAATGTTCTTCATGAGAGCTTGGTACCTCGTGATAAAATTCTATTACCACCTCTCCACATTAAGTTGGGTCTCATTAAGCAATTCATCAAGTCCCTTCCAAAAGATGGTGAGTGCTTTCGGTACCTTTGCTCAAAGTTCCCCCGACTTTCTGAAGCAAAGCTAAAGGAAGGAGTGTTTGTTGGCCCTGATATAAGGAAACTCATTTCAGATGGAGCATTCGCTGAAACGATGTCTGAGAAGGAAAAAGAAGCCTGGGATTCCTTCAAGGATGTTGTTCTGAAATTCTTGGGGAACAGGCGGGATGAGAACTATAAGGATATTGTTGCCAGGATGCTCAATGCCTTCAAAGAACAAGGCTGTAACATGAGCCTGAAAGTCCATTTCTTGCACTCCCATGTGAACTACTTTCCCGAAAACTTGGGGGCGTACAGTGAAGAACAAGGTGAAAGGTTTCACCAGGACATCAAGGACGCAGAGAGAAGGTACCAAGGAAGATGGAACACCACTATGATGGCTGATTTCTGCTGGTTGCTGCTGCGGGAAACCCCAGATGAAAAATACGCCAAGCAGTGCACCAAGAGAAGCATTCGGGGGAAGAAGAAACGGGCCCACCAGGAGATTGATTGACCCAAGAATGACTTTAAAATCTAAACTGTGTTGACAAATATCGTGTTTTTACTAAACTTTGAAATAAAAATTTGCTAGTTATTACCACAGTGTCGGATCTCATTTATTAGAATTTTATTTTCACACCATCGGGTGTTTGTCTTCATGTATTGCAATGGTGCGGTTTGCGTTTTCTATTCTTACATACATACCTGTACAACATTTTTTGCACATTTCTTTGCTTTGCTTTGTGTCTAACCTCGCTTTTATATGCTCAATGTTTGTGCACATGTATGTGGCTGTTTTAAGTGCAGACAATTTTGCTACCATCACAGTGTGTTTTGTTGACATTACTCTATTCTTATGTGCTGCCTTGTTACAATTTTCTTTATTCTTATTTGAATAACTACTAAACAATTAGTATAAAGAATTAATCCAATAACTTTTATCTCGATCGCACTCAATCTGAAACGTTCACCTCAAACTGCTAACCCAATGTAGCAAAAAATCTGTACGTGATGGAGCAAATTGGTTACCAGATTTGGATTCAGCGCACCAAAAAACGTAAAAATCAATCGAAACATTAGAGGCAGTTTAAAAAAAAAATTTTTAGTGTACCTGTGTTATGCATTGGTGGTTTCTTCAGGAACAAGCAGGAAGTCAGTCCTTGCATATGGGTGACCTCAATGCCGATGGAGCCCCCGCGGAAGCATCTCACCAGCTTTCAAAGAAAGCCTTTGGGAGATACGAGGGTTGCTATTTATATTTCTGGCCTAATAATGAAAAAACAAATATTTATGATCGAATTTGGTTTTATTGTTTTTCAAAATATTCTCAATGAAGATCAATACACTTTTGCATGCGTTTGAACCAATTTTCGAAGCACTTTTTCCACTCCGATTGAGGTAACTCCAAAACATGCGTTTTGAATGCATCAACCGCATCTTTGGGTGTTGAAAATCGTTGACCACGTAATTTGTTTTTGATGTGCGGGAATAAAAAGAAGTCATTGGGTGCCAAATCAGGGCTGTACGGTGGATGACCCATCAATTCGATGTTTTGGCCGGTCAAAAATTCCTTTGTTTGAGCCGATGTGTGAGAGCTCGCATTGTCATGATGAAGAATTATTCGCCTCTACTTCGACTTTTTCCGAATTTCTCCGAAGATTTCTGGTAAACAAATGGTCGTGTACCATTTAGAATTGACCGTCCTACGTTGCTCTAATGGCACTGTCACCACGTGACCGGTAATGCCGAAGAAACAGGCAACCATTTGCTTCAATGTGCTTCTTCCGCAAACAACTTTTGTTGGATTTGGCTCGTCTTGGAAGACCCATACAATCAATTGCTGTTTTGTTTCGGGCTCATATGCATAGATCCATGATTCGTCACCTGTGTAGATGTTATACACAGTCTTTGATGCACCTTGAACGTATTTTTTCAACATTTCCTTGCACCAATCGACACGAGCCATCTTTTGAGCATTTGTCAGATTATGCGAGATCCAACGCGAACAAATCTTTTTTACGGCCAAATGATCATGCAATATCTTATTGATGCTTGTCATACTAATGCCCAAAGATGCCTCAATCTCACGGTATGTCACATGATGATCTTGCTTTATCAGTTCACACACAGCATCGATATTTTCTGGCACAACAACCGATTTTGGATGACCCTGACGGAATTTGTCCTGGAGCGAACGTCGGCCACGATTGAATTCGTTATACCAGTTTTTTACAGTGCTGTAGGATGGTGCTTTATCGCCGTATAAAAAATTAAGTTCATCGATGCACTCTTGTCTTGATAATCCACGTCGAAAGTTATGAAAAATAATCGCACGAAAATGTTCACGAGTTAATTCTATTTTTCGCCCGAGATGAATTTTTCAAGTTACTGTAAACAACAAATCGCGCTCAAATGATAAAATGTTATGAATAAGGTTATGTTCAACAATGTCAGTGTTCCAATGGAACCATTGGATGGCGCCTGGCAACACTTACTGTTGCTAAGGCCAGAAATATAAATAGCAACCCTCGTACCACCACACATGCGTGGTCCCCTTCCCACACAAGAGTGCCAATAAAAGAAGATGGCAAAAATTGTACAGCAACTCAAATGGGAGGAGGTAGGGTTTGTAAGGACTGTTTCCTGTTGTCCCTGGAGAACACCTGTTACTGTGGGGTAACTACACTTTCTCCAAGAACAAGCAGGAAGTCAGTCCTCACATATGGGACTCCCTAGCTACAGGCTGCCGAGAATCTGTAGAAAAAAACAGCCTAGCCGTGTCCTCAGTGTCCAGGGAGAACCATGGCTCTGGTAGCCTGAACAAGAAGGGTTGGAGGGCAGGAGTTGTCTAAACCCCAAACAGATTATGAAGTACAGCCTAGCCAAGGCACTGTCCCATCAGGATTCCCTCTCCAGACAGTAGTGAGCTGTAAAGGTGTGAACTGAGGACCAGGTGGCTGGGTGGGAAGGGGACCACGCATGTGTGGTGGCATCTCCCAAAGGTTTTCTTTGAAAGCTGGGGAGATGCTTCCCTGGGGCCTCCGTCGGTGTTGGGTATTGACGTCACCCATATGTGAGGACTGAGTCCTGCTGTCCCTGGAGAACACCTGTTACAGGTGAATAACTATGCTTTTTCTCCTGATTTCCTAGAAACAGAAGACCCCCCAGATGGTTCAACATGATATCAGAGACCAACACTCAGAATTTATGCTTGGTGTGCCTCTGTGCTGAACACAGTGGGGATAATTTTGTAAAAAAGCTGCCTAGATTTATACACAAACAATGCATGTAAATCTAATTATTTTAGTCATATATGCATGTAAATAGGCTTTAATGTGTGTATTTGATGCAGTCGCGATTGTGAAAGTACATGTGCCGGGCTGAATGCAAGTACTTTCACTGTTAGCGTGTACAGGGATGGAGTTTGGGCAGAGCATGCATGAAGCACACAAGTATACACATAAATTATGAAATACTACACCAGCTGTAGGGAAAGTGTAAATACTTATACCTTAAATTAAGACATTTTGGAACACTTTGGTTTTGGACTTTATTTTATAAAATAAAGTATGCTCGTATTTAATAAAATAGTTTGAAATTCACACACAGTGCAAACTTATCTAGGTGTGACTTAAATTACACTCTATATATCTAGCTTTACCAACCATGACTATCAGGAGTATTTCTGATGGCAGTTTGGTATATTGTCACCAGCATCAAAAGACCCCTGATACCAAGTGTTGACTGAAGGAAAGAAAGCATAGCATCAATTCTGCAGTGTCATCTAGAAGTAAGGAGATCCTAGATTCTTTACAAAAGAACTATTCCGGCAACTGGTAACAGAACCCACATATAAGGGGGCCATACTGGAGTTGGTGCTTACCAATGGGAAAAGTGTTTCTGATGTTATAGTGGGAGATCATCTTGCATCCAGTGATCACCAGATGGAGTGGTTCAGAATTAGGGCTGGGGCTGACAAAATCCATTCAAAAGTGAGGGTCTTAGACTTTAGGAAAGTTAACTTTGATGAGATGGGACAATACCCTAAGGAGTCGTTAGCGGAATGGGAACAGCTGGGGAATATAAAAAAGCAATGGGCAAAACTGAAAGGGGATATTTTAAGGGCAATAAACCTTTTTGTTAGAAATGTAAATAAATGTAAAATGAAAAGGAGACCACTATGGTTCTCAAAAGAAATAACTAAAAAAGTAAAGAAAAAGAGGGTGTTTTTCATAAAATACAAGAGATCACAGAGAGAGGAAAACAAGCATTAATATTTGGTAAAACATTTTGTATCTTTGCTTTCCTGACTACTTTCCTAGCTTCTCTTACAAAAAGAAGAAGAAATAGTCAATGCAATAAAATGGGGGGACAAGACATTTTTCAGATATGTTAGCAAGAAGGGGAAGTGCAAAAGTGGTATTGTCAGAATCAAAGGTGAAGGGGAGGAATATGTAGAAGCTGATGAGGGTAAAGCGGAATTGCTTAACAAATGTTTATTTTCTGTGTTCACAGATGAAAGGCCAGGAGCAGGACCTCAGAAAACATCCAAAAATAGCAACAGAAATGAAGGGGATCTTGAATGATTTTCAGAAGACTGTATTTGTGAGGAACTAGCTAAACTAAAGGTGGATAAACCATGGGACCAGATGGGATACATCCAGGAATATTAAAAGAACTTGAGGAAGTTCTAGCGGCTCCATTGACTGACTTTTCAATGCTTCTTTAGAGTCAGGAGTGGTCCTAGAGGTCTGGAGAAAGGCATATGTGGTCGCTTTACACAAAAGTGGAAGTAAGGATGAGAACTACAGGCTGGTTAGTCTGACCTAATAGAAACACTGCTAAAACAGAGGATAGTGAGGTTTCTGGAGTCCAATGGATTGCAGGATCCAAGGTAGCATGGGTTTACCAGAGGCAGTTCTTGTCAGGCAAATCTGATTAATTTCTTTGACTGGATGACCAGAGAGTTGGACCGAGGGAGCGCCCTAGATGTGGTATACCTCGATTTCAGTAAGACCTTTGACACACTGTTCCGCACAGGTGATTTTTAAATAAATTGAGCACCTACGGATGGACCCTAAAGTGACTGACTAGGTTAGAAAATGGTTGAGGTGAGGTGACAGGGTACATGTAAATGGAGCGCACTGAGGAGAAGGTGGCATCAAAATAAACATAAACAAGGAAGTTACCAGTGATGTGCTGCAGGGATCTGTCCTAAGTCTGATTCTTTTTAATATCTTTGATAGTGATATTGCGGAAGGGCTGTTGGTATCATCAGCAGAGAGGCAAACCTTACCCAAAATCTGCAATAGAGTAGACACTTGGGGAGGAGTAGATAATGTGAGAAGGGATCTAGCTAAGCTTGAGGCATGGTCTAAAATTTGGCAGCTGAGATTTAATGCTAAAAAATGCAGGGTCATGTATTTGGGCTGCAAAAATGAAAGGGAGTGGTACAGTATGGGGCAAACTACTTCTGTCCACGAAAGAAGAGCAGGACCTGGACGTGATTGTTTCTGATGATCTTAAAAGTGGCTGAAGATGTAGAAAAGGTAACAGCGAAAGCCAGAAGGATGCTTGGGTGCATAGGGAGAGGAATGGCCAGTAGAAAAAGGGAGATGATTGTGCCTCTGTATAAGTCTCTGGTGTGACCTCATTTGGAGTATTGTGTGCAGTTCTGGAGACCACACCTTCAAAAGGATATAAACAGGATGGAGTCGGTGTAGAGGGTGGCTACTAAAATGGTTAGTTGACTTCATTAAAAAGCATATGGGGACAGACTTGAAGATCTTAATATGTATATGTTAGAGGAAAGGTAGGATAAAGGAGATATGATAGACATTTAAATACCTCCATGGCATAAACAAATAGACTTTCGATGGAAATCAAGCTCTGCAATGAGGGGACAAAAGATGAAGGTGAAAGGAGATAGACTCAGGAGTAATATACAGAAATATTTCTTTACGGAAAGAGTGGTAGATGCGTGGAATATTTCCCAATGGAGGTAGTAGAGGCGAGGACAGTATCTGAATTCAAGAAAGCATGGTACAAACACAGAGGATCTCTAAAGGAAAAATGGGAACGAGAGTAGTTGGTATGGAAGGGCAGACTAGATGAGCTATATACTGTAGTCTTTTTCTGCTGTCATGTTTCTATGTTTCTATCAATTCGGTTTGCTGCAAATTGCTGGGAGCAAAGAGATTGGGATAGCTACCATCCCATATTCCATGGATTCATTCAGAGCAGACTGCTCATCCTTGAGCAAATTGGAAGGATCAAATTGAACTCAAGGATCCAGGGTCCCACCTCAGGCGACCAGAAGTATCTCACTTTTTCTGAAACCCTGCAACATTGCCATTGGTAATCATATGTGAGGAATTGTACAGGAAGTTCTAGGAGATGCTGAACCACAATATGGCAAAGATATCATTACATTGGCACTGGCTGTATTGACACCAATGCTGAAAGAGGTCCAGCTAATCCTAGCGTCTATTGCTATACTTGGAGCATGACATCAATGCCTCTTGAGCTCAATTCATCTGGAAAGCCATTCTTGTCTGTGCCTTCGTTATTTATAATGCAAAACTTCACTGTCTTTCAACTTTTCTGGGCTAATGATCAAATTAGCTTTCTGTTAATATGACCAAGACACATAGCACAGGAAATTCAGCAATTAACCTGAAACATTTGACATTCATATTTGGAAACATGAAAGCATTTTTTATGTTGAACATTGAGCCATTTTTTTCATCTCACCATTTAGAACAGTTTCATTTACTATTTCTCAGTTATTTATCAATACTTTTCAGTTCCATCCTAAGTCTTAAGTTCAGTCCAGAATTAATCAGGAGGGACCATAACATTTAGACAACACATACCCTTTTGTGTCAGTGAGAAATTGAATTTCAGCTATGACTTCCTTTCATGATAACGTTTTATTTCTGTTACATTAATAAAAAGAAGACAAGGGAAGAGACACACAGTCTATTATAATACAAACTTAGTTTAGACCGAATAGCAACAAGACAAGCAGAGAAGCATTGATGAATGTTCTTTAGCTAAGATAAAAGTATGTGCCAGCAGTTGTTAAATGCCTATAGGCATTTAGTACAGAAAACTTAATGACAATATGTTGCCAGTAGGATTAGAAAGTCTTTCAGTTGGCCAAGAAAGTTATTTAGGGGGGTAGTTACTAAAGTGCCTTATGTCAATAACTCACATTATTTGGCCCTTAATGCATGTTAGCTGTGCATGAAATGAGTCAGAAGCTGCAAAGATGTCTTACATGTTGAGGCATTGAATGTATGAAGTATGAACCAAGGGACATTGAAATTGGTCAAGAATGAAATGAAATGTCTACAGCTTGATCGGTTGGGTGTCGGCAAATGAAAATGGACAGGCATCAGGCACTTTGCATCTGATGATCACATTGCATACTATGCTAGAAATGAAAGACACAGAAGAAATGGTGTTGCATTTATAATTGAGAAGATACTTGCAAGAACTGTAATGAAATACAATGCAGTCAGTGAATGTTTAATTTCTATTTGTCTGAGGAATGACCATCAACAGAAATATTATTCAGGTATATGCCCCAACAACAGCTGCAGAAGAGGAAGGTGTGGATCAGTTCTATGAAGAAGTACAAGGTGAAATTGACAGAACATGCAAATAAGATATTCTGATAGCCATGCGTGACTGGACAACAAAAGTTGGCAACAAAGAAGAAGGCAATGTGGTTGCAAAATATGGACTTGGAATAGGAAATAAAACTGGAGAAAGACTCAAACACCTTTTTTCCAGCAATGCAAGTGGTGATTGTACACATAGATGTCACCTAATGGATTGTACAAAAATTAAATTGACTACATCTGTGGAAGTTAATGGTGAAAAAGCTCAATAACATCAACAAAGAAAACATGGAGCGGACTGTGTTACAGATCACCAACTGCTGGTATACAAACTCAAGCTAAAGTTCAAAAAGAGAAAGCCACTCATGAATGTAGCAAAATTATAGTAGACCATGAGTCTATATCACTGGAATGTAAAGACTGCTCACTAAATTGATTTGCTGTTCTGGATAAAAATGACAGAGAACCAGAAGAGTTATGAGATGACATAAAAGAAGTTGTGTTCAAAGAAAATGAGAAGTGTCTCTACAAAAGGTAAATAAGCAAAAATGGCCAAAATGGAAGACCGACGAAATTCTTAAATTGCCCAAAAACACAGAGAAGCTAAAGCCAGAGGAGAAAGAGAGAGACAGAACTCAACAGATTTCCAATGTGCAGCAAGACGAGACAAGGAAAAGTACTAGAGTGATTCATGCAAGGAAATAGAATCAGAAACTCTTAGAGAAAGAACAAGATTGGCTTTTCTGAATCTACGAGAGTTAGAGAAAATTCCAGCCTCAAATTGGAATGCTGCAAGATGCTCAAGGATCCATGATGAATGATGTTAAAAAGATCAAGAAAAGGTAGAAACAATACACAGTCATTATACCATAAAGATCAAGTGGACCAACAGCCATTTCAACCTGCACCTTATGATCAGAACCATTAGTGATGAAAGAAGACTAAGCAGCATTGAAAGCATTATTAAAGAACAAAGCACCAGGCATTGATGACATTCCTATTGAAGTATAGCAGCAATCTGATACGGTTGTTACCATATTTACAAGGCTCTGCCAGAAAATGTGGAAGACATATTCAAGGTCAACTGACTGGAAAAGATCTGTGTTTATACTATTACTGAAGAAAGGTGGTCTGTGCAATAATTTCCAGTCAATCAATCACTCTAATCCCACATGCCAGCAAGATTCTACTTGAGATCATTCAGTAGAGACTACAGCCATATGTGGAATGAGAACTGCCTGAGGTGTAAGCAGGGTTCAGGAAAGGGCGAGGAATGAGAGATATTGTGGATATGAGATGGATCCTTGAAAACACAAAAGAATATCAAAACTCTGGGCCACATTAAGAAGTATGAATATACCAGAACACCTGATAGTTTTCTTGTACAACCTTTACATTGATCAAGAAACAACAATTTGAATGGAACAAGGAGAAACAGAATGGTTTAAAATCGTGAAAGGTGTACAGCAGGGCTGTATACTACCCCCTACCTCTTTAATTTATATGCAGAACAAATCATCAGAAGCAGGACCATGTGAAGACTACCAAGGTATGAAGATTGATGGAAGATTAATCAACCACTTCCATTATGCTCATATCACCATATTACTGGCTCAAAGTGAAGTCTATCTGAACCATTTGCTTCTTAAGATGACGGAACATAATCTTAAAATGGGCCTGCACCTTATCATGAAGACAAAGATCCTGACAACTGGTAAAATAAGTTCATCGTTGATGGAGAAGAAATAGAAATAGTGGATGACTTTAATCTGCTTAAGTCAATAAAGAAATGGCAGGCAGTCAAGAAATTCAGTGACCCATTGCTGTTGGAAAATTGGCTATGAATGACCTAGACAAGATTCTCTCTACATACAAAGATTCGACTTATCCAAGCTGTGGTATTTTCAATAACCCTATATGGATGTGAAAGTTGGACAGAGAAAAAGATACGACGCTTACCGGTACCGCCGGTTCTCGTTTCTTCTTCTTTTAAAAAAAAAAATACTTCTAAAGAGTTTCTCTTCAGAAACTTTTTCTGTTTGGTGCTAGGCGCCATTTTGGGCATTAGGCCCCATTTTCCTGAAAAATGGAAAAACCAGCTAGTGGTTTTAAAAAATGTAGTAAGTGTGGCGGTACCATTTCTGTCACAGACACCCATGACTGATGTCTCAGATGTTTAGGCCCTGACCATTCTCCATCGGAGTGTTCCTCTTGTATGGGGATGACTAAAAGAGGAAGACAGAACCGGGCTGCAAAGCTCGGTACCCTCTTTTCTTCAGATGCGATGTCCATTGCATCGACGTCTTCCAGAGCCTCGTCTTCCTCCCATGGATCTCAGGTAATTAAACATAAGAGCCGGTCCTCAAAGGGTAGATCTCCTTCCAAGTATCGAGAAGCCATTGGCATTGCCCTTGAGGAAACTATACCGGCAAAACAGCCCCGGCGGGAGGCTTCGGCCGCCAAAGCACTAACGGGGTTCCAGGATGTTCTCGAGACCTTGACCTCAGCAGAACTACTGGTCCATGCTCAGGAGTTCCGGCCGCTTCTACCGGTACTGACACCCAGGCATCGGCAGCGTCGATAGACCAGCTATCGAATGCAGTGTTGCAGCTCTCCTTACAGCTGCGGTACCGTTGACACTGCTACCGACGGTTCAACGGGCACCGGTACTGATACTGGTGCCGGTACCAGCACCGACGGTACTGGCCCCGGTGGGAATTCTGCCCATGCTGACTTTTTCGGGCATCAACACATCAGTACTGGACCAACTCGGTGCCGACTTCAATTGATACCGATACAGTGCTTTGCATGAACATCAGGATCAGAGATGCTTCGAATCTTCCGATTCCAATGACTCGGATAACTTGGTCAGTACCAGAGTAATTCTTCCGGAAGACTCCTCTTCTCCTCAACACAGAATGTCTCCTCTGGAGGACATGTCTTTTCAGGATTTTATTCGTGATGTGGCCCGAGGTCTATCAATCACGGTAGCTCCTAAAAAGAACCTAGAGGAAAGGAATTGGAAATACTCCAATACCCTAAGGCTCCCAAAGAGGCAGCTACCCTGCCCATTCAAAAATTCTTCATGATTTGATGCTCAGGATGTGGGAAACACCTCTTACCACATCTCCTCATTCTAGGAGACTCGATACCATGTATCGAGTTCCACCATGTCCTGGTTTTCAGGCTTCCATGCTTTCAGCTAGGATCAGCTCATAATATTTTATATATGGGAATGTTCCTCAAAGAAGTCACAGGAGACTTAGAGTTTATGAGCCCTCTTCTCCCTGATGACAAACGACAAGACTTCCTTACTCTTGTCAAGCATGCTCAAAACATTTCCAAGTTTGTAAATCGTGCAGCCTTTGACTGCTTTGAATGCATCAGCAGAACTTCTGCTATTGCCATTGGTGCACGTCGGATTGTCTGGCTTCAGGCATCAGACTTGGAGACTTGGGTACAGGACAAATTAGGAAACATCCCTTGCACAGGAGAAAACCTCTTTGGCAAGAATTGGCAGGAAAAGGCTAATGAGATAGATACTGACAATCTCACTTCAGACAGATTGTCAAAATCTACAGCCATTTTTTCAGCAAGAAGAGGAAGTTTTATCCATCCTATACCCAGCAAGGGCAAGCTCAGGGTCAAGTTGCCCAAAAGGGACAACAGCAACAATCCAGACAACAAAAGAAGCCAAAAGGCCCGAGAGCTCAACCAGCTCCGCAGGCTCAGCCCCCTCAAGGGCTTTGACTCCTTCCTAGAGAGCTTAGCTGTCCTGCCTCTGAAGGGTCCAGAACCCCTAAACATTCCAGGCAGGTTGTGTAATTTTGTCAACAGATGGCACCAAATTAACAGCAGAAAATTGGACTCTGTCCATTGTAGGGGAGGGATACAAGCTTCATTTTCACAGCATGCCCCCTCCTACAATCGTAAGACAGTTCAATTCCCAAACCTCTCCAGACAATCTACTGGATCAAGAGGTCTCAACACTCCTTGCTCAGGAAGCAATAGAAGAAGTGCCCATTCCCCAACAGGTTACAGGGTTCTACTCCCCCTATTTTCTTATTCTAAAGAAAACAGGAGGACACAGACCCATTCTAGACCTCAGAGAATTGAACAAATATCCGTTCTGAAAAAAGTTAAAAATGATTTCTCTGGGAACTCTTCTGCCATTCCTTCAAAATCAGGATTGGCTTTGCTCTCTAGATCTAAAGGATGCATTTACTCATATTCTGATCCATCCAGATCACAGGAAATTCTTACAATTCCTTTTCAAGGGAAAACACCTCCAATACAGGGTTCTTCCTTTTGGTCTGGCTTCAGCACCAAGAGTATTCAAGAAATGCATGGCAATAGTAGCTGCATTCCTGCGAACCCTAGGGATATTTGTTTTCCCTTACTTGGACAACTGGCTCATTCGAGCCCCCACGATTCCAGAAGCCAGCTCTGCACTGTCTCGCACAATGCAAATTCTCCAATACTTGGGATTGGTCATAAACTTCCCAAAATCCCAACTTGTTCCTTCTCAGACCCTGGAATTCATAGGAGCTTGTTTAGCTACCAGACAGTCAAGGGCTTTCCTCCCATAGCCCCGCTGTCTTTGCATAATGCAACTAGCTTCTCAAGCAGTGGGAAAGTCCTTCCCTAACTGCTCGAGAACTGCTGCAATTACTGGGACATATGGCATACACAGTTCATGTAGTTCCTGTGCTCGCCTCCACATGCAAGCAGCCCAGTGGACTTTATCCACACAGGGGACACAGGCCACAGGACGTCTGTCGGACAAGATATCAAACTCACAACGACTGATCTTGTCCCTACAATGGTGGCAATCACTGGCGAAACCTTTAGTGGGGTATCCTTTCCAACAACCCCCATTCCAGGCCACCCTAACAACAGATGCATCATAGGTGGGATGGGGAGCACACCTGCACAATCTCTCCACCCAGGGTACCTGGACTCCACAGGAGGCTTGTCTTTGCATAAATCTCCTAGAACTCAGAGCAATCTATCTAGCTCTTTGAGTATTCCATGCCCAGCTCAGCTACAAGACAGTCCTAGTCCAAACAGACAATCAAGTAGCCATGTTCTACGTGAACAAGCAGGGTGGAACAGGCTCTCTGTCGTTATGCAACGAAGCTTTACGACTGTGGGCCCTCGCCAGAGAGCATCAAATTCACCTTCTCGTGGTATATCTTCCAGGCATTCAAAACCTTTGGGCAGACAAACTCAGCCGAGTACTGCTGCCTCACGAATGGTCTCTCCACCTAGACCAGGTGATAAAGATATTTCACATCTGGGGAACCCCAGACATAGACCTCTTTGCAAGTCCACTGAATGCCAAACTTCCCCGGTTCTGTTCCAGAATTCCGGCTCACGATTGCCAGGCAAGGGACGCCTTCCTCCTTCACTGGGGTCAGGACTTCCTCTATTCCTTCCCACCCATTCCCCTCATCCCCAAAACACTCTTCAAGCTTCAGAGAGACAGAGGTCTTATGATCCTCATAGCGCCACGGTGGCCACGACAAACGTGGTATCCCCTGCTTCTACATCTCTCTCAAGCTGTACCTCTGGAGTTAGGGTGTGCTCCAGACCTTCTCTCCCAAGAGAACGGGATGCTATGGCACCCGAATTCCCAGTCCCTGCATCTCAGGGCCTGGTTGCTGAAAGCCTAGACCTGCAGGATCTTAACCTTTCCCAACAGGTAAAGGATGTCCTTCAGGCTTCCAGAAAACCTTCCACAAGACATTCTTACGCCTTCAAGTGGAAACGTTTTACTATATGGTGTTCTCAAAAGGGCTTAAACCCCCTTGTGATACATTTGGAATCGGTACTAGACTACCTACTTCATTTATCAAATTCTGGTCTAAAGACAAATTCAGTAAGAGTCCATCTTAGTGCAATTGCAGCTTCCTATAAGCCTCTTAATGGACAGCCAATTTCCTCTCATCCACTCATATAGTCAGTCAGATCACATAAAAAGAGAGACAACTACACAAACAAACAAACAATGAACAATATTAAATGTAGGAATGTCCGCCAGGTCAGGGGACAAAAAACCCCGTCGAATAACGGACCTTTCCCTTTAATCTTTTTTATTCACAGTGTGCAACAGTCCAAAATCAATAAAACAACTAGACCCCCAAAGCCACAGTGCCAAGTACCAAAAACAGTTTAAAAGTTTGAAGATCAAATCTTTACTTAGCTGGCAGTTAAGTAAAGATTTGATCTTCAAACTTTTAAACTGTTTTTGGTACTTGGCACTGTGGCTTTGGGGGTCTAGTTGTTTTATTGATTTTGGACTGTTGCACACTGTGAATAAAAAAGATTAAAGGGAGAGGTCCGTTATTCGACTGGGTTTTTCGTCCCCTGACCTGGCGGACATTCCTACATTTAATATTGTTCATTGTTTGTTTGTGTAGTTGTCTCTCTTTTTATGTGATCTGACTGACTATTTGAGTTTTTGATGCAGATCAAGATTCTGGCATTTATTTTGATTGTCTCATCCACTCATAGCAAGATTTATGAGAGGTCTTCTATTAACAAAGCCTCCCATCAGGCCACCACCGGTGGCATGGGATTTAAATCTAGTTCTCGGACAGCTCATGAAACCACTCTTTGAACCGTTAGCCACTGGAACCCTAAAGTTTTTATCCTGGAAGGTCATCTTCCTAATTGCAATGACCTCCGCACGTCGCAATAGTGAATTTCAAGCTTTAGTGGCTGATCCCCCTTATACAAGGTTTTACCATGATAAGGTTGTTCTCAGAACTCATTCACATTTTATGCCAAAGGTGGTTTCGCCTTTTCATTTAAATCAATCAGTTTACCTTCCTGTATTCTTTCTGAGGCCTCATGTCTCTAATGCTAAAGGAACCTTCTTACTTTGGACTGTAAAAGAGCCTTGGCTTTTTACCTACAAAGAACACAGCATCATAGAAAGTCTTCTCAACTTTTTGTTGCTTTTGATTCTAGTCATTTGAGACTTCTAGTCTCCAAAAGAACTCTATCTAAATGGATTGCACAATGCATATCCTTTACTTATAAGAGTAAGAGTCTTCCTCTTCAAGACCATGTCACAGCACATAATGTGAGAGCCATGGCAGCCTCTATGGCGAACCTTCACTCTGTGTCTATTGATGACATCTGTCGAGCAGCCACTTGGGCTTCGGTGCACACCTTCACAGCCCACTACTGCCTAGATAAAGCCTCCCATCGGGATGCCTTCTTTGGCCAGGCTGTTCTTCAACATCTCTTTCAGACTTAATTCAACTCCTACCCACCAACCCTGGTAGGATGCCAGAGATCCATGGGAGGAAGCATGGCCCACCTCACTATAGGTGGCAGCTTCCTGGGGCCATCTCCCTGGCATCTTCAGCTAGAGAGTCCCCATATGTGAAGACTACATTCCTGCTTGTTCCTGGAGATAGTGTAGTTACTCACCTGTAACAGGTGATCTCTGGGAACAGCAGGAATTTAGTCTTCACAACCCACCCACCTCTCCTAGGAGTTGTCTCTCTATTTCTCTGTCTCTTTCCTCTCTCCTTCTATCCTTTCACTCAGCTACAAACTTAACTGAAGAGGGACAGTTGGAAAGGCGGGAAAGCAGTGCGCATGTGCTGAGGGATGCTCCCAAAAGCGTTTCTATTGGACACTGGCAAGCGTTCCTGCGCGGGCTCCATTGGTACCGATGATACCCATATGTGAAGACTAAATTTCTGCTGTTCCTGGAGATCACCTGTTACAGGTGAGTAACTATGCTTTCCGTGAAGCCCAGTCCTCACTACCCTCCCTCCTCCCCATGGAGTTGTTGTTTTTTCTTTTTCTGCTTGATTAAGCTATGTCATCATACTGAGGTAAGATGGCATCCTTTGGTGGGAAAGTGACCACACATGCGTAATAGAACTCCCAAAGGTTTTCTATGAAAGCTGGGGAGTGGTTATCGTGCAGGCTCTGTCTGTGCCGACGTCACCCATATATGAGGACTGATCCCTGCTATTCCCAGAGAACACCTGCTACAGGTGAGTAACTACGCTGATTTACATACCATTCTCCACAACTAATCCCGTTTACACAACAGTAGTAGGATGTTTCAAGGCAGTTGCACAATCGCTATCAGAGCATAACCTGTCCATAAATTACAAAAAAAAATTCTAGACCAAAAACTAAACCTACAATCACATATCAAGAGAAGTACAAAAGCTGCTTACCACAAAATGAAGATCCTGCAAAATCTTTGCCCACTACTTGACTCTGATTTCTGAACGGTATGCCAAGCCATAACACCTCACATACTAATCATGGCCATTGCTTGTCACTTTATTGTACATAAATTATGTTCTCCAGGACCAAGCAGGAAGTCAGTCCTCACATATGGGTGTCATCGGCGCCGATGAAGCCCCAGCGGAGCATTTCCCCAGCTTTCCATGAAAGCCTTTGGGAATGCTGGCACGCATGCGCGGTTCCCTTCCCGCCTAAAGGTGCCATCTTACCTCAGTCTCTTTTTTTCTGAGAAGCCCACCGGACGTGTGTCCTGTTCTCCCGGATAAAAGTGATTTTTTCTTTGGCGATTTTTTGCTATTTTTCTCCGGTTCGACGCCGGTTCCCCTCCCGCCGGGTTCGGTACACCGGTATCGAGCCCGCTTATTTCTTTTTCGGTTTTTGCCCTTTGTGGCTGGCGTTCACGCCCCTTTCTTCATTTTTCCCTGGAAGGCCGGTCTTTTGACCTCGCAGGGGCTCTTTTTTCCCCGATGGCTTCCAGAGGTTTCAAAAAGTGTGATCGGTGTAAGAAACTTATGTCTCTCACCGACACACACGACTGCTGCCTTCGGTGCCTCGGCCCTGACCACGACCCCAAGTCGTGTGTGCCATGTGGGAAGATGTCTTCCAAGGCACTCAAAAGTCGAAAGCATCAGAAGGAAAGGTTTTTCTCGGATTCAGCCTCCGGCCGGGCCCGGACCTCGTCTGAGACCTCGACATCTCGGGATTCCGATCCCGAGCGCCGTCGAAGCTCCTCGGACAGGGGGTCCCCTGACCGGGAACGCAAGAGGAAGAAGCGGCTCGTGATGGCGGCGTCGGAGGAGGTCCCTGGTCCCTCGAGGGCCAGGTCTAAGACCGCCGTCCCGGGCCCGTGGACCAAGAGAAGCCTGCAAAAGTTCCTCGCGTGGAGCCGGAGTCTGCTGGACATGTAAGCCCCGTAGTCCTTGTGGATTCTCCTCCCAGAGAGCCGACGTTGGGCCCGGCGCCGCCGGGGCCCGAGTCGGTGGCTGCTGCGTCTCCCGGGATGAGTCTCAGGATGACAGCCTTGGAGTGAAGATTGTCTGCCTTCATGGAGCAGCAGTGGGCACTGATGGCCAGCCTGCCTGGTGCATCTGCCCCGACCACCGGGACGTCGACTTCGAAGTCAACCCCGGAGACCGAGCCGATATTCGAGACCCTCGCGGCTCGAAGTCGTCCTCGGTCGAGGTCTCCCTCGACCTCCCGTTCGGGACCGAGGGTGTCGACGCCGGTGCCCCCGGCATCGGGGCGGGTGCCTTGGGGCACCGCGGGGTTGGACCCTGACTCCTCCTCGGATGAGTCCGCCTGGGAGATGGAGGACGAGGAGTCTCCCGATACTTTTAAGACTCGGTGCGTCCCGTCGGACTCACCGCAGTCTGAGCCCCGGAGTAGATCCCCTCCGGAGGACACTAGGTTCTCGGAGTTCGTCCGGGATATGGCCGCTGCCTTGGCTATCCCTGCCGATCCCGAAGAAGAGCCTCGAGCCGAGGACCTCGATACTCTACAGTACGACTCTCCTCCGAAGGAGGCCTTTACTGTCCCGGTTCCTCCGATGCTGGAACGGCTCCTCTTCCGGATGTGGGAGGCACCGGCCTCGGCGCCGGTTCTGAGCAAGCGAGTCGATTCCATCTATCGACTCCGCAAAAGCCCTGGTTTCCAGAAAGCACAGCTACCACACCATTCCATGGTTGTGGAATCGGCCATGCATCGTCTGAAGAGCCAGAAGATGGACTTTGCGGTGTCTCCCGGCAGGGAGGCCCGCAACCTCGATGGCGTCGGTAGAAAGTGCTTCCAGGGGTCTATGCTTGCTTGCCGTGTCCAGTCTTACCAGCTGTACATGGGCATGTTCTTGCAAGACCTGGCCAAGGAATTGGCCGGATTCTCTGCTGGTCTCTCCGGGGAACACTTGCAGAGATTTAAGACCTTGTCCTCGGGGATTCGGGAATGCTCTAAGTTCATTTCCCGCGCCGCCTACGATGGCTTCGAGGCTTCGGCCCGAGTTGCGGCTGCCGGCATCGCGGCTCGATGCTAGGCGTGGCTGCAGTCATCGGACCTCGAGCCATGGGTTCAGGATAAGTTGGTCGATGTCCCCTGCCGAGGTGAGAACCTTTTTGGTAAACCCGTGACCGAGAAGGCCGCTCAGCTCGAATCCGAGCACCTTACCCGGACAAGGCTGTTGAGGAAGACCTCTGCCCCTTCACATAAAAAGAAGGGCTCGGGTAAAAAGTCCTTTTACCCGAGGAAGGGCACTGCCTACAAACAGTACCCTCAGTATCAGGCTGCCCCCCAGGGTCAGCAAGCCAAGGGCCAGGGTAATGGGTCCCGTAGGCAGAGGACCCCCAAGCCTTCTGCCCTTGCTTCCACTCAGCAGGGTGGGGTTTTTTGACTCCTTGAGCATAGCCACTCCGTCCCTGCTTTCCCTGCCCTGCACAGGCAGTCGCCTTGTACTCTTTGCCCACCAGTGGCCTCTCATTACCACCGACAGTTGGGTGCTGGACATAGTCCAAAAGGGCTATGCCCTGCATTTTCATCAACTGCCGCCTCCTTACTTCCCAGGGGAGCCCTTGAGGCCTCCCCTGCACACAGACCTTCTCCTTCAAGAGCTCCAAGGTCTGTTGGTGGACAGGGCGGTGGAGCCTGTGCCTCTCCACTTGCAAGGTCACGGTTTCTACTCCAGGTATTTCCTGGTACCCAAAAGGACCGGTGGCCTTCGACCCATTCTGGACCTCAGGAACCTCAACAAGTTCCTAGAGAAAGAGAAGTTCAAGATGCTTACTCCTGGAACACTTCTGCCCTACCTCCAGCAGGGAGATTGGCTATGCTCCTTAGATCTAAAGGATGCGTACACTTACATCCTCATTCATCCAGGCCACAGAAAGTACCTCAGGTTCATTGTGGGAGGAAACCATTATCGGTACAGAGTACTACCTTTTGGCTTGACCTCCGCTCCCAGGGTCTTTACCAAGTGCCTGGCAGTATTTGCATCCTACCTAAGAAATCAAGGCATCTTTGTCTTTCCCTATCTGGACGACTGGCTCATCAGGAGTCAGACGTGCCTGGAGGCCAGGCAAGCCACTCTCAGAACCATTGCTCTGCTTCAAAACGTGGGCTTTGTCATAAACTTCGCAAAGTCCACTTTGCTCCCCTCCCAGAACTTGGAGTTCATAGGGGAAAGGTTAGATTCTCAACTGGCAAAGGCATTCTTGCCAGAAGACAGGGCCCAAAGACTGATGGGCGTGGCCAAATAGTTCTTAAACAAGCCCCTGGTCTCCGCCAGACTATGCCTCAGACTTCTGGGCCACATGGCTTCGACAGTGCATGTGACTCCCAATGCCAGGCTCCATATGAGGCCTGCACAGTGGTGCCTTCGGACTCAGTGGTCTCAGGCCACAGGCTGCCTAAGAGACAGGATAAGGGTGTCCAGACCCCTTTTAGCCTCCCTCAGCTGGTGGCTCCATCCCCCCAATCTGCTGAAGGGGATGCCCTTCCAAATGCCAGAATACTCGGTGGTCCTCACCACTGACGCCTCTCTGCGGTGCTGGGGTGCTCATTGTCTGGACAAGTGCACCCAAGGCCTCTGGTCTCCCTGGGAGGCAGCCCAACAGATCATTCTCCTGGAACTTCGAGCTATCCGCTTAGCTCTCAAGGCTTTTTCTCCGTCCCTGGCTCACCGCTCAGTCTTGATTCAAACAGACAACCAGGTAGCCATGTTTTATGTGAACAAGCAGGGTGGGACTGGGTCAAGGCTCCTTTGTCGGGAGACTCAAGACCTTTGTTCCTTTGCCCTAAAGCACAACATGCTTAAGAACATAAGACATGCCATACTGGGTCAGACCGAGGTCCATCAAGCCCAGTATCCTGTTTCCAACAGTGGCCAATCTAGGTCATACGTACCTAGCAATATCCCCAAAAGACACAGGTTCCACAATGCTTGTACTGGGTCAAGCATTGATATCCTGGGTCCCTTTTTAATAGTGGTTTATGGACCTTTCCTCCAGGAACTTGTCCAAACCTTTTTTAAACCCAGCTATACTAACAGCCCTTACTACATCCTCCGGTAACGGATTCCAGAGTTTGATTACACGTTGAGTGAAAAAATATTTTCTCTTATTTGTCTTAAATAGTTTACCCTGTAGCTTCATTACATGTCCCCTAGTCTTTCTATATTCTGATAGCGTAAACAATTGATCCACTTTTATCCGTTCCACTCCATTCATTAATTTATAGACCTCTATCATATCTCCCCTCAGCAGTCTCTTTTCCAGGTTAAAGAGCCCTAACCTTTTTAGCCTCTCTTCATAGGAGTAGCCTTCCATCCCCTTCACCAATTTGGTGGCTCTTCTCTGTCCTTTTTAAGATACGGTGACCAGAATTGCACACAATATTCAAGGTGCGGTCGTACCATGGAGCGATACAGAGGCATTATAATATCCTTTGTTTTATTCTCCATCCCTTTCCTTATGATACCTAGCATTCTATTTGCTTTCTTGGCCGCCGCTGCACACTGGGCGGAGGGTTTTAACATGTTATCCACGATGACTCCTAAATCTTTTTCCTGGGTGGTGGTTTCTAATGTGGAGCCTTGCATCGTGTAACTATAGTGTGGGTTGTTCTTTCCTAGGTGCATATCTTTGCACTTGTCCACATTAAATTTCATCTGCCATTTGGATGCCCAGTCTTCCAATTTATCCAGATCCTCCTGCAGTTTTCCACAATCCTCTTGGGTTTTAACAACTTTAAACAGTTTTGTGTCATCTGCAAATTTGATAACCTCACTAGTTATTCCCTTTTCCAGGTCATTTATGAATATGTCAAAAAGTAGCAGACCCAGTACAGATCCCTGGGGTACTCCACTATTCACCTTTTTCCATTGGGAATATTAGCCATTTAGCCCTACCCTCTGCTTTCTATCTTTTAAACAGTTCCCAATCCACAATAGTACACTGCCTCCTATCCCATGACTTTTTAGCTTCACCAAATGTCTCTGATGGGGGACCTGGCCGACCGGTTGAGCAGAATTCTGCAGCCCTACGAGTGGCAGCTGCATCCCTTGGTGGTTCAGAAGATCTTCCTGAAGTGGGGTCTCCCTTGGATATATCTCTTTGCCAGTCCGCTGAACAAGCAACTGCCCAAGTTCTGCTCCAGGCAACCGCATCCTTTGAGGATAGCACCAGATGCTTTTCTGATGTCCTGGTCTCAGGGCCTCCTGTATGCGTTTCCTCCCACGCCCTTGGTGGCCCGAACTCTTTTCAAGACTCTTCGGGACAAGGCCTCGGTCCTGCTGGTAGCTCCCAGGTGGCCGAGGCAGCCTTGGTTTCTACTTCTGCTTCAGCTGGCAGTGGATTCCCCACTACCTCTTGGGTTGCAACCCGACCTTCTCTCACAGGAGCAGGGTTCCCTTCTTCACCCGAATCTCAAAGCTCTCAATTTGATGGCCTGGAGGCTGAAAGGGTAGTTTTGGCTCCCTGGGGCCTACCTCAGGAAGTTGAGGAGGTTGTCCTAGCCTCTCGGAAACAGTCCACTAGGAAAACCTATGCTCTGAAGTGGAAGAGGTTTTCTTTGTGGTGTCAGCTGCGTACATAAGATCCTTTCTCCTGTACTGTACCAGTAGTGCTTCAGTATCTATTGCACTTATCCAATCAGGGACTTAAGTCCAATTCTGTTCAGGTCCACCTCTCAGCTCTAGCAGCTCACCACTCACTGGTGGAAGGATATTCCCTATCGGGCCACCCCTTGGTGTCCAGGTTTCTCAGAGGCTTGCTCTTGCTCAAGCCTCCCATCCGTCCTCCTGCTCCTGAGTGGGAGCTGAATGTGGTCTTGCAGCAACTGACTCGCCCACCCTTTGAGCCGATGGCTACTTGCCCTCTACGCTTCCTTTCCTGGAAGACTCTCTTCCTGATAGCCCTCACCTCGGCTAGGCGAGTGAGTGAGCTTCAGGCCCTGGTCTGTGATAGACCTTACACCAGGATTTATAGGAACAGGGTAGTCCTCAGGACTCATCCCAAGTTCCTCCCTAAGGTTGTCTCCTCTTTCCACCTCAACCAGGAGATGGTTCTTCCAACATTCTTTCCTAGGCCTCATGCAAGCCAGGCTGAAGCAGTTCTGCATACCCTGGACTGTAGGAGGGCCTTATCCTTCTACCTTGACCGTACGCAGGGGCATCGAAGGGCTACTCAGCTCTTTGTCTCCTTTGACCCCAATAAGTTGGGGTTGGCTGTGTCCAAGCGTGCCTTGTCCATCTGGGTGGCTGACTGTATCACCTGGGCTTACAAGGCGGCTGACCTTCCTTTGCAGGGTTGGGTCACGGCCCATCATGTCAGGGCAATGGCTGCCTCAGTGGCTCATCTCCGCTCTGTGCCCTTGGTAGACATCTGCAGGGCTGCAACTTGGTCTTCAAGCCAGACATTTGCGGCCCATTACTGTCTGGAGAGTGAGTCCCGTAGGGACAGTGCTTTTGGCCAAGCAGTACTCTGGAATCTCTTTGAGGTTTAGGCAACTCCTGCCCTCTGTTGGGCTACCGGTGGAGGTTGTGTCCTTGAAAAGCCTTTCTTTGCTGCTGGGACTAGAGGGAGTTCTCTTGTTCAGCCTGGGTTTCTGGTAGCCCAGAGCTAGGGAGTCACCCATATGTGAGGACTGACTTCCTGCTTGGTCTTGGAGAAAGAGTAGTTACTCACCTGTAACGGGTGTTCTCCAGGAGCAGCAGGAATCAGTCCTCACAACCCTCCCTCCTCCCCTGGGAGTTGCAGTTGTACATAGTTTAATTTTTTCATTTTTGTGTGCTGTTCTTAGCTATGTCATTTGACTGAGGTAAGATGGCACCTTTAGGCGGGAAGGGAACCGCGCATGTGTGCCAGCATTCCCAAAGGCTTTCATGGAAAGCTGGGGAAATGCTCCGCTGGGGCTTCATTGGCGCCGATGACACCCATATGTGAGGACTGATTCCTGCTGCTCCTGGAGAACACCTGTTACAGGTGAGTAACTACTCTTTAATCCTCCTCACTGTATTTCATGTTCTGTCACTTTTTACCAGCTGTAATCTTAATCTTCAACCTAACTGTTCTATGTATCTGTACTGGTTAAGTTAATATGTTGAATATGCAGAGTTCTCTGTAAACTGTCTTGACTTGTAGAAAGAAGGTATAAAAAGTTTTTAAATAACACTGCACCTTGACTACTGTAATATAATCTATCAAGGAATCACAAAACATGTACATCACCCAATGCAAATGGCTTATATAACAAGTACAACCGAGACATGTAAGTCACCAGAACAGTGCAGGGAGGACATAAGTCCAAAAGCCATAGCTATGAGTCTGCAGGCACCAAAATCCATGGCAGAAGCTCTTGACCGTCTTGAAAAGATGATCATGCTGACCATACAAAAATATGTGATTGATTCTTTGGATAACCATAGAATTGGATCAGGAGAGAGAGCCTGCTGGATGTGGTATACTGAAGACTTCAGCAAGGTCTTTGACACTGTTCCACATTGGTGACTTATAAGTGAACTGAGCCCCCTTGGGATGGGCCCTAAAGTGATTTACTGATAAGAAACTGGTTGAGTGGGAGATGCCAGAGGGTAATAGTAAATGGAGATAGGGGTGTTACCAGTGGCATGCCTCAGGAATTGGTCCTTGGTCCTGTTCTTAATATTTTTGTAAATGAGATTGTGTAAGATCTTTTGCGAAAAGTATGCTTTTTTGTGGATGATACCAAAATCTGCAACAAGGTGTGGGTTAGATAAGGAGGGATCGAGCAAGGCTTGAAGAATAGTTGAAAATTTGGCAGCTAAGATTTAATGCTAGAACATGTAAGGTTATGCATTTGGATTGCAAAACCCCAAGGGAAAGTATAAAGGGTGAAGTATTTCAATGCACAAAAGAAGAACAGGTCCTGGGGTGATCATATTGAATGGCCTTAATGTGGCTGAACAGGTGCAAAAGGTGATTGCAAAATCCAGAAGGATGCTTGGGTAAATAGGGAGAGGAATGGCCAGCTGGAGAAAGGAGGCAATAGTACATTTGTATGTCTTTAGTGAGACCTCAGTTGGAGTACTGTGTACTATGCTGGAGACTATTATTTTATTTATTTATTTTATTATTTATTATTTTATTTATTTAGCTGTATTTATATCCCGCTTTTCACCAGGTCAAAGCGGTCAATTGGGGGATACATTTAACACGAGGGGATATGAGACACATATGCTAATACTTACAGGGAACATGGGCAATGGAGGGTTAAGTGGCTTGCCCAAGACCACAAGGAGTGCCTATAGGACTAGAAATCCGAGTCCCTCCGGCCTGAGATTGCTGTCCCCAGGTGGGACTTGAACCCCCGGCCCTCCGGCCTGCAGTACCTTGTCCTAACCACTAGACCACTCCTCCCTCCTACACCTTCTAAAGGATATAAACAGGATGTCAGGCCAAAGAGTGGTTACGAAAATGATCAGTAACCTTCATCATAAAACATATGGTGACAAATTTCTCAAAGATCTCAATATATATATACTTTGGAGGAAAAGTGGGAGAGGGATGATATGATAGACATTTAAATATTTCCATATTATAAATACACAGGAGTTGGTCCTCTTATGTTTATGTTTATTAAATTTGATATACCGCTCAGGCCGAAGCATCAGAGCGGTTTACAATAATATATCATTTGAGAAAATATGAAAGGAACGCCATTTGTAAGATAGGACAGAGTAGAGGACAGAAACAGTCAGAAAGATAAGACAAAAAGAACAAAGGGAACAGCAGGTTACCATAATATATGCGTGTGGCAGTCCAGATCACATCTTCCATGTTAACTTCAGGGCGAACGCCATGGTCCAACGCCTAAGGGCCACGCCAAAGGGCCCTCAGGCGCGGGCGCGCCCCCGAAGCGGCGGTTTAAGCCGTTCTTGCTGGCATCCCATTTGCAGGCACTAGGAGGGAGGAGGGGCTCCTGCTCACAGCTCCGATGGCAAAGGCTGCTCTCCTGCGCCCCCCCGAAGCGGCGGTTTAAGCCGTTCTTGCTGGCATCCCATTTGCAGACACTAGGAGGGAGGAGGGGCTCCTGCTCACAGCTCCGATGGCAAAGGCAGCTCTCCTGCGCCCCCAGATGAAATGAAGAAAGGGTCATAGAATTAAAATGAGGGGGAATAGACTCAAAAGTAATCTAAGGAACTATTTCTTCACAGAGCAGTGGAGTAGCCACCTAGTGGTTAGAGCACTGGCTTGGTAACCAAGAGACCAGAGTTCAATTCCTACTGACACTCCTTGTAGCCTTAGGAAAGTCATTTAACTCTTCATTGCCTCAAGAAAGGCCAGGCAGTCTACTTCTGGTCACACTGCCAAGAAAATCCAGGAGCTGCTGGGTTGCCAGAAGTCAACACTGACTCGAAGGCACTAAAAAAAAAAAGAAATTACCTAGTTTCTTTTTCTTTCATAAATCTTGTTACTGTAGCAAAACTGTTCAAATTTTCAGCCTTTGAAATAGTTGCTTAAAGGAAAAACTTTGGCCTCTACTTTCATTAATAGGGCTGGGCTCAGCAAATTAGCAGTTGCCCAGCAGGGGTGACTGGCTGAGGAAGTCAAACATCCAGCTTATGAACATTTTTCTTTTAGTTAAATGTTAAGGATCCAGGAGAATTTGCTACTTATGGTCCCTTCCACCCCACTATAGCTTGCAATCATTATCATATAGCTGTTCTAACTCATCAACTGACTATAACCAATCATGAGTATAATTGAATACAATCACTGTGGTGCCTTAGTGCTAAGGCAGATTATCTGGTGACTTAAAGCCTTCCTCATTTGTCTCCAACTTGCTGCTGTGAAAAAGGAGCTCACTCAAGTCAAATAGGAATTAGCTGAATTTACAAGTGCTTTCCAGACTGTACTGCATCCAATTTACTCCTACTTCCATAGAGAATAAAGTAACACAGGAATAGATGGATTACAGTAACCCTAAGTAGATTATGATCTGTGACACTGTGGCATCCATTCTCCCAATTGTTGCCTCTATAAGAATTCCTTTTCTGTACTGGACATTACAATTCTCATGAAGAGAAAGCTGGAGTGGATTCAGAAAGCACAAGAATTATTCGGTCCAACAAAATCCCCAAAACACAAACAAAGCATTGGAAAATAGAAAAGTCTTGAGACTCCATGATCAGAGGCGCTAACTTAGGAAGCTAGGAAGTTAGCGCTTCTGATCATGGCGTCTCAAGACTTTTCTATTTTTTAATGCTTTGTTTGCCATCCAGGATCCTCAGAGAAGAAAATGACACTAAAATAGATGTTATAATCTACATGAGGACAAATGACATAGCAAGAACAGCTCCTCTGTAGAACAAATAAATTTCTAGAAGTTGGGAGAAGGGCTAAAGTCCCTGGTAAGGACTATAGCTTTTTTGGAAGTACTATCTGCCTACGTAAAGGGAGAGGAAAGACTACATTTTACAGACAATGCTAATAAATGGCTCAAAACTTGGTGTTAAGGTTTTGTATATACTGGAGGCCGGGACAATGTATAGAAAAACAAAGTCTGGACTGCTGTGAAACTAACCGGGCAGCAGCGATATTCAGCCACTACCTGGTTAACTTCAGTGTCGAAAGTTAGGCCAGTCTTTACTGCACCTGACTTTTACTACTTATCGATAAGTGGGCAGCGGCTCAATATCTCTGCTGCCTGGTTATCACCGGGTGCTACTCGTGGAATGCCTTGATGCTGACCATTATCATTGGGGGATGCTGTGGCAGCATCCGTGCATATTCAGCAGCAATTAACCATGTTAGTGCCACTGAATATCCCAGTCAAAGGGATTAACACGGTTAGCAGGTCTGCTAACCATGCTAATCCTTTTCAGTATCAGGCCCAGTGTGTGTAATGTCTGATGGGTACCCATGAGCAGCAGTGACCTTCACACAGCATAGTTTGATATAAGGGCAAAAGCAAAGTCCAGACCCACAAAAAAAAGTCCTGGATTTGAAACACATTGACTTCAGTAAAATGGGGAAGTACCTGAAAGAGATGCTGGCAGGAAGGGAGGAGATAAGGGAAGTAGAAAGGTAATGGGCCAAACTGAAAGGAGCTATAAAAAAGGAAACTGATTGTTATGTAAGGAAAGTCATAAAAGCAAAAGGAGAAGTAAACCGATATGGCTCTCTAAGGAAATGGCTGAAAAAAAGGCAAAAAATGTAGTATTCACAAAATACAGATGATCATAAGAACAGCAACACAGAAAAGAATACTGGCTAAAGCTTAAAGAGGCAAAGAGATAAATCAGAATGGCAAAAGCATGGGCAGAAGAAAAAATGGCTGAAGTTGTAAAGCTAAGTGCTGATTGTTTTCAGATATGTTGGAGAGAGGAAGCAGGCCAGAAGTGGAATTGTAAGACAGAGATGTTGAGTTTGGTGTGAAGCATGATGAGGAAAAAATGGAAACGTTGAACAAGTAGTACCCTGTTCATGAAAGAAAATCCTGAAGACCCATAGCTGGTTGGCAAAGATACATATGGAAATAGAGTAGATACCATGCCATTTATGGAAGAAAGTGTCTGTGAACAACCTGAGAAACTAAAAGTGGACAAAGCCATGAACCAGACGAGATACATCCCAAGATACTTAGGGAGCACAGAAAGACTCTCGTAGGTCCTCTTAAGGGTGTGTTTAATAAATCCTTAGAGAGGAGAGAGATTCCTGATGTGGTCCCTCTTCACAAAAGTAGCAACGGAGACAGGAAACTACAGGCCTGTAAGCCTTACCTCGGTGCTTGGAAAAATGATGTAGATGTTGTTAAAGGATGGTGAACTTTCTACAATCCAGTAAGTTGGAATACTTCAAGCAGCATGGTTTTACAAAAAGCAGATTGTACCAGATTAATCTGATTGCTTTCCTTGACTGGATGACCAGAGAACTTAATCAAGAGCATGCACTGAGCATGAACTACTTGAATTTTAGTAAATTCTTTAATGCTGTTCCTCATAGGAGGCACATGAATAAACTGAATAAGCTGAAACTAAGACCCAAGGTGGTGAACTGGATTAGAAATTATTTAACTGAGAGTTGACAGAGGTTAGTGGTAAATGAAATTCACTTGGAAAAAAGAAAGGTACGTACTGGAGTGAACCAATGATCTGTTCAATTTCTGCTGAAGGATTAGAAGGAAAAGTTTGTCTTTTTGCAGATGACACAAAGATTTGACAGAGGGAATTGACAGCACAAGAAATGATCTACCAAAATTAGAAGAATGGTCTAATGCTTGGTAGTTAAGTTTTAATGTGAAGAAGCTCAAAGTGACACACTTGGAGTGGAAAGATCCAAAAGAAGGTATGCAATAGAGGGTGAGGAGATGATGTGCACAAACCAGGAGAGCGAGACCTCAGGAATAGTGTCGGAAGACCTTAAGGTTGCAAAACAATATGACGAGGTGGTGGCCAGAACCAGAAGGATGCTAGGTTGCATAGCGAAGGATATACTGAGCTGAAAGGAAGAGGTGATCAACCCCTGTAGAGATCATTGATGAGATCTCACTCAAAATATTCTGATTATTTTTGGAGGCTGCATCTTGCTAAGGATATAAAAAGACTTTGAAGTCTGAAGAAAGCAACCAAAATGGTATGGGCTTTGCACCAGAAGCCATATGTGAAGAGACTTGAAGACCTGAATATGAATACCTTTGAACAGAGGTTCTCAACCCAGTCCTCAGGACACACATGAAGTGGGATTTTAGAAAGGACATGCTGGCAAAGGGGGGAACTTCTAAATAGTGACATGCCGAGCCGATTTTAGAATCAGGCATGTGAATGTCTGAGATGTTGGAAATAGGGTGCAAGACTGCCAATCACATATTTGGCAAATGGAAAATACAGTATTGTAGATATGATGGGACCAGTTTCTAAAAATGGGGCTGGGTTCATGCATGTGTGATCTAAAGTATGTGTGTACGCACTGGTACACAGAGATGCCACATGAGGATAGAGGTAACTAGGAAGCAGCCTAATTTCAGCAGGGCAGAGACCTGGAGGCTGTGCCAAGATGGTCATTGACAATGAGGCAGTGCTGTACCTGCCAAGGAAACACAGGAGGTACATTGTATCTGGCATCAGATCTGCCAGACCCTTGCTCAGTAAGTGCTCAAAATGTAATGCACACATGATGCCTTTGGCTTCAGGCAAAACATCAGTGCATAGGGATTGGGGGCATGTAAGGTGAGGGAGTAGGGTACCATTTTGCCCTCTTCAGAGGGACAACATGGATCAGCCAGGGGCCAGAAATACATAGGGAGCAGTGAATAGACAGTGACACTGAAAATTTTAGTTGCAGCGGTCATGCAGTGGACAAAGTATGAGCACACATTATTGTAGCTCTATGGGTAAGAGCAAAAGAGGCAGCAGACCATCTGAACTTACTAGAATGAAGTGCAGGGTGTATGTGAGCAAGGGAAGTAACATAGTAACATAGAAAATGATGGCAGATAAAGACCAGTATGGTCCATCTAGTCTGCCCAGTATGATGACAAGAGTAGGTGCCCCTGCCGCTCCATGCAGGCCACCCCTCCCCATGTCTTTGTTTAGGTAGAAAGGGCACAGCTATTTTCAGAAATCTGGAAAGGAAGAAGGCCAGGCTCTGATCATGTTGCATCTACAGGTGTAGCCACAAGGAGACCGCACGGTGTACCAGGACAGTACCTGTAAAGATCCCAAGCCAGGCAGAAAAAAAATGCACCCATAGATGTGTACAGCCAGCACTGCACAAAGCCACCATAAGCACAAGATTGGAGGGGGGATGTGAGGAAGGATCCCTGTCCCACCTGAAGGTAGGATGGAATACAGGGGCCACAAACATATGAAGTGTCAGAGAGGGATGGTAGGGGATGCAAATCTTTCTCTTTCCCTTTCTCTTTCTCTTTCTCATACAAAATTCAGGATTCATCAGGACACTGAGGTACTGAAAGCGCGCTACAGGACCATTTGTTGCTAGAGGCCCTGGTTGCTGTGGCAATTGATGCTCCTGCTGCTGCCTCAAGGTATATGGTATGTTTGTGGGCACAGCTGTGGCAGTGGGTGCAGGAGAACTGTGTGATAGAGGTTTCTGGCGAGAACTGTGTATGCCAGTGAACAGCTTGCATGGATAACACAGCAAGGGAAAGGATGGCCAAGAGGTGCATAGAAATGGCAAGGATATAGTGCATGCCAGTAATGTGTCAATGGGGACTCAGAGCCTGGTCTCTGCTAAACAGATCAATAGTATAGCAACTGGGAAAGGCTTAATTGGCATAGATTGTGTATCTTGGAATAGCCAGCTTAAGGCCAGGTGACCTATGTTTGAGGGTGGGGGAAGGAAACCGATATGAGTGGCAGAGGGATGAGCGTGCATCACACAGATGCCACCATGGAAGGGTAAGCTGGACAAGTCTGTATGTGGAAGGATGGCTGCCAGAGAAATTGGGCAAGTCTCTTAACCCTCCATTATCTTGGAAGAAAGGCCTGACAATATACTTCTGGTCATACTGCCAAGAAAAACCAGGAGCTTTTGGGTCACCAGGAATCGGCATTGCCTGAATGAATTCTTTACTTCGATCTTTACTGAAGATGATGTAAAGAAGTTACCCATGCCTGAAATGGTATTTAAAGCTGTTGCATCAGAAAAATTGAAAGAAATATCAATAAACGGATTAGTAATTAGTAATCTGCAAGCTATCATTAAAATCATCTGTAGTACCTAAAGATTGGTGAATGGCCAATGTTCCGCCACTTTTTAAAAAGGGATCCAGTTGTGATTCGGGAAACTGGTGAGCCTGACGTTTGTACCAGGCAAAATGGTAGAAGCCATTATAAAGAATAAAATTTCTGAACATGTAGATAGTCATAGTTTAATGGGAGAAAGCCAATATGGATTTAGCCAAGGAAAGTCTTGTTTTACTAATCTGTTATATTTTTTTGAAGGTATGAATAAACAGGTAGACAGAGGTGAGCCAGTTGATATAGTGTATCTGGATTTTCAGAAAGCCTTTGACAAGGTCCCTCATGAGAGATTCTTGGCAAAATTAAAAAGTCATGGGAAAGGAGGCAGTGTACTATTATGGATCAGAAACTGGTTAAAATCAGAAAATAGAGCTAAATGGCCAATTTTCTCAACGGGGAAAGGTGAATAGTAGAGCACCCCAGGCTTTTTAACATATTCCTATTTCCAGATCATTTATGAATGAGTGAGGTGATCAAATCTGCAGATGACACAAAATTATTCAAAGTTGTTAAAACACAAGAGGATTGTGAAAACTTGCAAGAGGACCTTGATAACATGGAACACTGGATATCTAAATGGCAGATAAAATTTAATGTGGACAAGTGCAAAGTTATGCCTTTAGGGAAGAATAACCCAAACTACGGTTACACGATTCAAGGTTTCACCTTAGGAACCACCAACCAGGAAAAGGATTTAGGTGTCATTGTGGATAATACATTGAACCCTTAGCGCAGTGTGCAGCAGCAGCCAAGAAAGCAAATAGAATGCTAGAAATGATAAGGAAAGGAAAGGAGAATAAAACCAAGGATATTATAATGCCTCTGTATCATTCTGTGGTACAACCACACCTTGAATAATGTGTGCAATTCTGGTTTCCATATTTATTTATGTAACGGTTTTTTTTATACTGCTTTATCTTTTCGATCAAAGCAGTTTACATTGTAACTTAAACTTGGTAATATATATTAAAAAGGATATAGCAGAATTAGAAAAGGTACAGAGAAAACCCACCAAAATAGTAAAGGGGGATATCTCTGAGGAAAGGCTAAAAGGTTAGGGCTCTTCAACTTGGAAAAGAGATGGCTGAAGGGAGATATGATAGAGGTCTATAAATTAATGCATGGACTGGAACAGGTAGATGTAGATAGATTGTTTATTCCTTCAAAAAGTAGAAAGACTAGGGGACATGAAGCTACAATGTAGCCCATTTAAGACTAATAAGAGAAAATATTTTTTTACTCAATGAGTAAACAAATTCTGGAATTCGTTACCGGAGGATGTAGTAAACGCTGTTATTGTAGCTGGGTTTAAAAAAGGTTTGGAGAAAAGCAGACATGGTCCTTCTTCACAAATGTGGTAACATAGAAGAGGTGGCAAACTATAAGCCGGTAAGCCTTACCTCAGTAGTGGGAAATGTAATGGATATGCTGTTGAAAGAAAGGATAGTGGTTTTTTTCTCAAAGCCAACTGGTTTGCGAGATCCGAATCAACATTGCTTTACTAAGGGAAGATCACTCCAAACAAATTCAATTTCTTTGATTAGGTAACCAGAGAACTATATCAAGGGCATATGAGGGATGTGGTCTACTTAGATTTCAGCAAAGCTTTTGATACTGTCCCTCACAGATGGCTTATGAATAAACTGAGCAGCCGGGATATGGATCCCAAGGTGGTAAACTGGATCAAGAACTGGTTGATGGACGGACTGCAGAGGGTAGTGGTGAATGGGCCTCACTCTGAAGAAAGGAGAGTGACTAATGGCTTGCTTCAGGGATCAGTCTTGGGGCGGCTACTGTTCAGTATCATTGAGTGATATTACCAAAGGGTTAAAAGGAAACGTTTGCCTTTTTGCAGATGGTATGAAGCTTTGCAAAAGAGTGGACACTTCAGAGGGAATAGACAACATGAGAAAAAATCTACAAAAATTAGAAGAATGGTCCATTGCTTGTTAATTGAGATTTAATGCAAAAATGTTCAGAGTGATGCACTTGGGATGCAGAAACCCAAAGGGTTTTCACAGCAGATCTGGTGACATGTGATTGCGCAATCCAGAAGGGCATAGATCCTGTTTGTGGGTGCACTATTCTGTCTGTAGCCATGTTGGCCAGGCCCAGGTTTCATGGATTCTTAGTGGCAGGCATACACTCAGGTACAAGACATCATGTTTCCATCATCCACAAGCTATGTTATCAACACTCGACTGGTACTTTTTCATATACACACTCCTTAAGCTGTTAGCCCAAGGGTTCTCTTCCCAGTCCTTGGGACATACTAGTCAGTCAGGTTTTCAGGATGACCACAGTGAATATGCATAAGAGAGTTTTACATATAATGGAGGTAGTGCATGCAAATCTTTCATGCATATTCATTGTTATCATGAAAACCTGACTGACTGACTAGTTCTGTCCCAAGGACCAGGTTGAGAACCCCCGCATTAGACTGACCTAATGTACCTATGCAATCTTGGTCTGTTGTGATGGCAACACTGCAATATGCCTATACAATCTGGGCAGATTGCTAAAACGATAAGACAGGTAGTTTATATGCACTGACTAAAGCAATTGTGTGCACCCCATGTTCCATACCTGCAGATGCTGAGGACACTGGTGATGCTATGGATTGCTCCAGGGCAGAGAGCAACCAGAATGGCAGTGGGCTTATATCAGAGGCACAGAGTTTCCTGGTGAGGCATCCCAAGAGCAGGCATCCGAAGTGGAGATGATTGTAAGCAACACCAGAGGCAGCGAGGTGGAAGCACAGGAAGAGGTGGAGGATGAGAATCATAATGCAAAAGACATTCCTCTGCCACCACCATCCCCAGACTAGACTGTTGACCCACCTGTAAAAAAATACACAGCAGGAGGAGGGGAGCTGTACTTCCAGCTGCTGTAGAGAAAGGCTGCTGCAGCACAATTCTGAAACCTTTAGCTGTGTCAGGAGAAGCTGGACATCATGAGACAGTCATTAGAGGACCATTGGGAACAACGGAAAGTAACGCATATCCTCATAGGAATGATCTAGGGACTGCACAAAGACTTGCAGGAGTTCATGGGGGAGCAGAGATCATCTGTTTACAATATCTGACCCCAGCCACTAGCCATCTCCCTCCACGTTTAGCCTGTATTGCCAGTGGCACAGATAGGTCTGACACACATCCCAAGCATCACAACCCAGCACCTACCAACATTCGGGGACCACTGCCCCATGGATAGAAACCTGTGTGCTTCCCTGATTTCCAACACGCCGCCCAAGGAGCAGTGGAAGAGGAAACCTTCAGTGCTGCACCATGCACTGCACCATCTAGTTCCCAATAATCCAGCCAGGGGCAAAGTGCGAGGGGCAGAGGAAGGGACAGCATGCAACCTAATATACTGAAAACCATGACAGATATTGAAGTATGTGAGTGGTGTTCACCTCATCTAAAAGCTTGAACATCCTGTTCACCCCTGCAACTGCAGGGACATTCCATAGACTAGAGGCCAGAACCAAAATTGCCCTAGCCCCATGAATCGCTTTCTTCATAACCCACTAAAAAGGGGTATCCAACAAATTAGCCCCTTGTGACTGTAATGCTCAAGTAGGTACATATTGCTGCAACCTAGATCCCCAATACTTTGAGCCTAGCCCCTGCAATGCCTTAAAAGTTAAATTTTATATTGCACTCTAAATTTCACTGGCATTCAATTTCACATGAGTCAAATAGTGATATTTTTGAGACCCTTGAACAGTTTAACCACTGAGTTCTGGGCTTACTGCAAGTGCTGAGACTTTTTCATTGGTACCACTATCAGCAGTGTGTTACAGTAGTCCAGCCATGTCAACACAAGCACGTGTATAACAGCCAATATACTACATCCAGAAAAATAATGATGCAATTGACGAATCAAACACCTTGTCCCAAATAAAGCCCCAAGCATACAAGAAATATGACCCTTCATACCTACTTGAGAGTCTACCTAGACCCCTATATTGCAACATACATACCAAAACCTCTTGAAACTTAGAAAGGAACAGGAAACCATGATCCTCATAGCATCTTATTGGTCAAGGCAGTATGGTTCCCTCTTCTGGAGTTTTCCACAAGAAGTTTCATATAACTGGGGATTTCTCCAATACTGATTAAGCAGGCTCAGAGCACTCTATTGCATCCCAACATTAGGCATGCACCCTCACAACTTGGATGTTGAAAGGTAATTGTTTTTTCTGAAATTGCCTGACAAGGTTTTACAAGTCATTCAAGGTTTCAGTAGATATTCCACTAGGAGATCATACAGTTTTAAATGTATGAGGTTGCCATCAGAAAGGCTCTAGATCCTTTTTCCTGTTATACACAAAATCTATTTGAATACTTTCTACATTTTTCTGAGCCATGTTTTAAAACTGTTAGGGCACACCTTCGTGCAATTGGAGCATATCATCCTCATATAGAAGGTAAAATCGTCTTGGTATGGCCTTTTATTTTTTGATAAATGTGGGACTTGCTTCTGTTGAAGCCTGCCATCAAACCTCCTGCTATGTTAAGGGACCTCAACATTGTCTTAATCCAGCTAATGAAAGCTCCTTTTGAGCCATTAGACTCTTTGTGAACTAAAGTACTTGATGTTTTTGATGATGGAAACATCAGCTTGCACGGTAAGTGAACTCTAGTCTCTAGTAACTGATCTACCTTATACTAAGTTTTGCAACAACAGGATGGCTTTGTGCATTTTTTCAAAGTTCTTATCAATCAATTGTCCTGCCAACATTTTTTTATTAAACTTTATGTCCCCAAAGGTGAAAGCAAATTGCATGCCTATGACTGCAAGAGAGCCTTAGCCTTCTACTTGGAGTGGACCAAATCCTTTTTAGTGTCATGTTGCTATGTTGCTCAATGTAAACCGCTTTAAATTAATGATAAGGCGGTATAAAAAAACCTGTTAAATAAATAAATAAATGTCATGGCTCATAATGTCAGAACTAGCTTACTTGGGGGCAGCCTCAGTGGAGATTGGCAAGGCTGCAACATGGGCTTCCAGTGTGACAGAAAGCTTGGCCAGTTCATTCTACAAATCTAATTGAAGAATAGAGTCCAATTCCAGCCCCTCCTCCACCGGGTCCATTTCTTTTCATTTCCAACCTGGCCTCCAAAAAAAAAAAAGGAAAAATTATGGAAAAGGCTAGTTGCTGCCAAAAAATTAACGGTATCTGCCTTTCAACACCTTGCATGTTCATTTCACCCTTTTTTATTCAAGGCAGCCAAGTTGTAAGGCTTGCTATCCTGCTCATCCTTGGAGAAAACTGAGCTACTTTCCTTTATCAGATGTTCTCCATGGACTGCAGGAAACAGGAATATCACATATGCGCTACTTCCTCATGTAGTTGAATTCTACTCTTGGCTATAATATTAGACTGAGGTGGTCTTGCACCATAATGGCAGGTGGAAAGTGACATGCATGTTTGGTAAAGCCTTCTAAAAGCTTTGGGAAAGATCCTAAGCTGGGAAGCTGTTTCCTGCACCTAGCTCCCTTGGTGAGGTCACCCACATTGTTGAAGACTTGTATCCTGTTATTCACAGAGAACATCTAATACAGTAAACAACTTTATGGACTTTTCCTCCAGGAACTTGGACAAATCTCTTTTTAATCTCCTCTGGCAACATATTCCACAGTTTAATTATGTACTTCATGAAAAAAATACTTTCTCCAAATTTGTTTTAATCTACTGGTTGTTAGTTTCATGGAGCATCCTCTCGTTTTAATGTTTGAAAAGTTAAGAATCATTCCCTGTTTAATTTTTATACCCCACTCATGATTTTATAAACTTCTATCATATCTCCTCTGTTGTCTCTTTCCCAAGCTGAAGAACTCTAACTTCTTTAGCTTTTCTTAGGGAAGGAGTTCATCCTTTTAAGATTTTTGTCACCCTTCTCTGATCTTTTCTTTCTTCCTTAATATCCTTTACTATATGGGGGCAATCAGAACTGCATACAGTACTCGATGTGGTCACACTGTGGATATTTTCAGAGGCATAATGAGATTCTCCGTTTTGTTCTCCATTCTTTTTTGAATAATCCCTAACATTCTTATTGCAACACACTGGGCTGAAAATTTCAATGTTATTATCCACAAGCAGGAGAACATTGAGGAAGGGGTGCCTTTTGTCATTTCCTCATACCTATTTGAGAAAGCTTTTAATGCATAATTAGAGGGATATAGAATGGTTTTTTTGTTCTGCCTTATGTCGTGTTATTGACTTGGTTTTTATTATATATGTGCAGTTTTATTGTGAATGTTGTATTGATAAGTGGTCTTTAAATATGATAAAATAAATATTTTGTTTGTTGTAAATGTTTTATTTCATCAGATTACTCTGTTGACTTTGTTCATCCAATTGCAATTGAGTAATAATAATCTTATTCTTGGTTCCCTCACTTTCTTGAAAGCTGATAAAGTCTTGAGTGCCAAAAATATGCTGGCAAGTTATGTGTCTGAGGTAGTACACTTAAAAGCATGGTGGGGTCCTGTTTGGATGCTATATGAAATCAATTTACTATTACTATAGTAGATTTTTATGATCTTTTCCTGTTAATGTTACAGCTACTAGTTTAAGTTAAAAAAAAACAACAACTGCCCAGATGTGTTATCAAAATACATTCTTTAGACATTGTGCCTGTGTAGCTCATCTAGGCTTGCATTTATTCGATATGTATGTTTTATTGACAGAGCATCTACAGTATATCTGAAAAAAGCTAAATGAAAAAATTATTAACAAGGATCTATAAAATGGCAAAGTTTTGATAGTAAAGAAGTCATGTTTTCAGGTTTAAAAAAGGGTATAAGAAAAAAAATCTGGCTTATGGGAAAATGAATCTTAATATACAATACTTGAAAGAAAGTGGATGGAATAGGTTAGGCAAACTGCAGGGATAAATCAGACAATGGAAAAATGTATTTAAATTATTAAAGTAATTGCATTTGAACAAATGCTATCAAATGAAATAAGAAAATTTATTAAATATGAGCAGGCTTCCACTACAGCAATAACTTTGGGGAACACATTTAGGAGTGATTTAATAAGTGACTGAGCATTTAGAATAACATTTTACATGCTCAAATAGGTGCATATAAAATTTCTCCAGCATGTATTTGTATAAAAGTAGGTGCTCAGAAAATATATGGCGGTGTTTTCAAAGGCATTTACTGTACATGGTTTGCAGACCTGCAAAGTATATAAATGCTGGTTAGCAGGATATTCGTAGTGCCGCTGGATATTTGCGGATATAGCTCCAGCATTGAATATCTGGGGTTAGTCTTCAGCTGCGACGGCTATGTGCTTTATAAGTATTAGCTACCACCGCTGAATATCCCCCTCATAGTTTCTACTATGATGCGATTATATGCGTAGGCATTCCCTGGGATAGAAGATGGGTGGAATCAGCATTTACGCATATATAGCAGATCCCTCGGGTACCTTTGGTGAAATGGGTTATCCCTGGCCCGCTGTAGTCAAGGGAGAGATACTCCTTACCTTCTGGGTCCTAAGGCATGGGGAAAGACTTGCTTTTGAAGGTTGTGCGCTTGTGGATGTTTTGTGTGAGATCAAGATGTGTCTACTACTACTACTACTACTACTACTTTTCATCTCTATTGTGCTACTAAACATAGAATGTGCAGTACACATAAGAGACAGTCCATGCCCCACAGAGCTTACAATCTGTTCAAGACAGAAAACAGAACAAACAAGGGACTATGGTAATTCTTAAAAAGAAATGATTAAAATGCACATAGGTGTATACAGGAGAATAAGAGGAGTTGGGATCCAAAAGCAACCTTGAAGGGATTAGGCCTGAATTTGAAATGAAACAATGAAATACCGACTTAGGTAATCCATTCCAGGCATATTGCGCAAGATGGAACAAATGGAGTATAGAGTTGGCAGTAGAAGAGAAGAGCATGGATAAAAGTGATTTGATTGATGAGCAGAATTGCTGTGGAGGGAGAGAGTAGAGGGGGTAATGAGGAGTTGCAGAATGAATGTAGGTGAGTAGGAGAAGTTAGAATTATATGTGTAGATGGATAGGGAGCCAGTGAAATGACCTGAGAAGAAGGGTTACATAAGCATAGCAACACTGGAAGAAGACTAGCTGTGCAGCTGAGTTTTTAACATATTGAAGGGGAGATAGATGATTCATTGGGAGTTGCTAGTCTAGATCAGTGGTTCTCAACCCAGTCTTCGGGTACCCCCAGGCCAGTCAGATTTTCAGGATATCCACAATGAATATGCACTGGATATTGGTCAAGTGTGCTTCCAGAAGGTGGTTAAAAGTGATCTGGGTCATGTATAATTTATAAAATATACACACATGCTGTCCAGCACATACACAAACTTATAACTTCAAAATAGATGCAACATATTTATTTATTTAACCAGTTTTTTATACTGCCTTATCCTTCAATCAAAGTGGTTTACATTATGTACGAGGGTTGCTCAGAAAGTAATGCCCCACATGTTTTTTCTCAGTCCAGAATGAAGATAGAGGCGTGAAATTGAAAGGGTAGTAACGTAGAAGTCAAAGGACACGTGTGTAATTTTACAGTCATCCAACAAATAGCGAGACGGTAGTGATCCTTCAAATGGCGTCTGTGAGTGACACGGTACAAACAACGAGCTGTAATTGAATTCTTGGTGGAGGAGAAAGAAAGTGTGAGAAACATTCATAAACGGTTGTGTGCTGTGTATGGAAGTTCTGCGGTAGATAGGAGCACCGTTGGACGATGGGTGAAGAGAGTAAAGGCTTCAGGAAGTGGTAAAACGGAACTGTAAGATCGGCCGAGGTCTGGGCGTCCTGCCTCAGCCATCAGTCCAGACAAGTTGCAACGCGCTGATGACATTATTTGTACGGATCGACGCATCACGAGTCGGGAATTGTCTGTACAGCTTTCCGTTAGTAGAGGTAGTAGAATGGCAATTATTGACGCTTTGGGATAAAGGCCTCCCCCTCGGCTTCAAAACACTCCATCAAATCAGAGCAGATGCCTTTCCTTTGGCGTTTGTGTTCGGTTGTGAGACTTTGCAGAAGCCATCTTTCACACACCTTTGAATATCCTAAAGAGTCAATAATTGCCATTGCACTACCTCTACTGACGGAAAGCTGTACGGACAATTCCCGACTCGTGATGCGCCGATCTGGACTGGTGGATGAGGCAGGACTTTCTTTCTCCTCCACCAAGAATTCAATTACAGCTCTTTGTTTGTACCGTGTGTCACTCACAGACGCCATTTAAAGGATCACTACCGCCTCGCTATTTGTCGGATGACTGTAAAATTACACACATGTGTCCTTTGAAGTTCCAAGTTACTATCCTTTCAATTTCACACCTTTATCTTCATTCTTGACTGAGAAAAACGTGTGGGGCATTATTTTCTGAGTAACCCTCTTAGTCACTACAAACAGGTACAGGTACTGGATACATTCCCTTTTCCCCAAAGGGCTCACAATCTATGTGTACCTGAGGCAATGGAGGGTTAGGTGGCTTGCCCAAGGCCACAAGGTGTGCCTATAGGACTAGAAAACCCTCTGGCCTGAGATTGCTGTCCCCTGGTGGGACTTGACCCCCTGGCCCTCTGGTCTGAGGTACTATGTCCTAACCACTAGGCTACTCCTCCTCTCCATCTTTTCTGCCTAGGCCTCTTGTTATAAAATGATATTCCATATGGCAAACACAATTTGGCTGAAAGCAGAAGCAGAGAGTATCATTTAAAAGGCTTAAATGTGATTTGGACGTTTGAAAACATGCATATGGACATCCAAATCCTGTGATGTTCCTGGAGCCATTTTACCAAAGGTTTTTTAAGATGTCTCTGCTTCAGTGACATCCAAGTAGGCAGAAAGCATGTTGGAGGCATGTCTGGGGCAGTGCTATGAACTCATATGTCCCCACTCAATTACAGAAACATCAGGGATGTCCAAGCTTAGACCTCCTTCAGGCATGGATAGGCATTGGAAAAGTGTTTCTTTGGGCCGTAAAACACCAGGAGGGTATAGCGAAAATGGGCACTCCAGCATCTTCTGTACTCTCCACAATTGCAAGAATTTCTGTTGGGTTATTGAAACTCTCATTTTGTGTTTCCACCACCAATGTATATGTCTCTGAGACATCCCCAGGCTGAAATGGTTTTTCAGGGATGTCTATGTGGCGGCCCAGCAGATGTCCATATCAGGCATGTTAACATTTGTGAAATTGTGTCTCAACTTGGACATGCTTGCTTTTTGGGACATTCTGGCTCAAACATCCCAGGTTTCACAAGGATGCCCTTTGTAAAATGCTGAACCCACTAGGGCAGGGATGAAGGTAGTGGAGAGCCTGGAGGAAGGTTATGAAATAGTAAAGTGTCTTCCACCATCTGCAGGAACAAGCAGGAATGTATTCTTCACATATAGGTATCGTCGGTACCGACGGAGTCTGCGTGGGAATGCTCCCCAGCGTCCAATAGGAAAGCTTTTGGGAGTATCCCACAGCGCCTGTGTGCTGTCTTCCCGCCTTTCTCAACTGTCCCTCTCCAGTTTTTCGTTTTCCGTGGAGCCAACAGGCCACACATCCTGTCACCGCAGAAAATTCCATTCTTATACTTCTTTTTTGTGGTCACGTCTGCCTTCCCTCGATGCTATACCGGTACCGCCGGTTCTTCTTTTCTTTCTTTAAAAAAAACAAATAAAAACTTAGTTTCTGGAGTCTTCAGTAACTTTCTTCTGCGGTGCTAGGCACCATTTTGGACACTAGGCCCAATTTTTTCCTTAAACATGGAAAAACCTGGTTCAGGTTTTAAAAAAGGTTCTAAGTGTGGCAGTACCATCTCCGTCACCGACACCCATGAGTGGTGCCTCAAATGTTTAGGTCCTGACCACTCTCTTTCAGAGTGCCTCGCCTGTGGAATGATGTCTAAAAGGGGATGGCAAAACCGGGCTGCTAAACTTAGCACCCTTTTTCCCTCCAATGCGGCATCTGTGGCATCGACGTCCTCTAGGGCTTCATCTTCCTCCCATGGATCTCAGGTAACTAAACATAAATCTAGCCGGTCCTCAAAGGCTAGATCTCCTTCCAAGCATCCAGATGCCTTTGGCGTTGCCCTTGAGGGATCTTCACCGGCAAAATTGCCCCGGCGGGAGGCTTTGGCTTCCAAAGCACTAATGCGGCTCCAGGATGTTCTCGAGGCCTCAACCTCGACAGAACTACTGGTGCCATGCTCTGGGGTTCTGGCCGCTTCAACTGGCACCAATACCCAAGCATCGGCAGCGTCGATAGACCAGAGATTCTTGGCTATTGAATGCAGTCTGGCGGCTCTTCTTACGGCCTTGATGCCCCTGAAACCGCTTCAGACACTTCAACCGGTACCGGCACCGACTGCATCGACATCGGCGGGTATACCATTGGGACCGAGTCATGCGTCTCTATCCGGCATCGACAAGTCGGTACCGGATAACTTTGATACCGACTTCGATCGGTATCGGTACCATGCCTTGCACGATCACCAGGATCGGAGATACTTTGAATCCTCGGTTGAGTCTGAAGACTCCAAAGACTCTGCCGATACCAGAGTACTTCTTCCAGAGGATTCCTCTTCTCAGCGTAGGATGTCTCCGCCAGAGGATATGTCCTTTCAGGATTTTATCCGAGATGTGGCCCGAGGTCTTTCCATCATAGTGGCTCCTGAAAAAGAATCTAGGGCAAAGGAATTAGAAATCCTTCAGTACCCTAAAGCTCCCAAGGAGGCAGCTACCTTACCTATTCATGAGATCTTGCATGATCTTATGTTAAGGATGTGGGAAACACCTCTAACCACATCTCCTCATTCCCGAAGACTCGACACCATGTATCGAGTTCCTCCTTGTCCTGGGTTTCAAAAGACTCAATTACCACACCATTCCATGGTGGTGGAATCAGCCATGAGTCGGATCAAGAGTGAAAAAAGGCATGCATCTAATCCTCCAGGACGTGAGTGTAAAACTCTTAACGCCTTTGGGCGTCGATCCTTCCAGGCTTCCATGCTTTCTGCTAGGATCAGTTCCTATATCTTGTATATGGGGATGTTCCTTAAGGAAGTCACAGGAGACTTAGAGCTTATGAGCCCTCTTCTTCCTGATGATAAAAGGCAAGATTATCTTGCTCTTGTTAAACATGCTCAGGATGTTTCCAAGTTTGTGAATCGTGCAGTCTTTGACTGCTTTGAATGCATAAGCAGAACCTCTGCTATTGCCATAGGTGCGCGTAGGATTGCCTGGCTCCAGGCATCTGACTTGGAAATATGGGTACAGGACAGATTAGGAAACATACCTTGCACAGCAGAGAATCTCTTTGGCAAGAATTGGCGGGAAAAAACTAATGAGATAGATGCTGACAATATCACTTTGGATAGATTGTCCAAATCCACAGCTGATCCTGCGAGGAAAAAATCCTCTAAGAAACCATTCTTAAGCAAACAGAAGAAGTTTTATCCCTCCTATACCCAGCAGGGACATCGTCCAGGTCAGGCTACCCAGAAGGAACACCAACAACAACCTAGACAACAAAGGAAGCCAAAAGCTGTTAAGCCTTAACCGGCTCAGCAGACTCAACCTCCACAGGGGCTTTGACTCCTGTCTAGAGAACTTTGCCTTCCTGGCCCTGAACGGACCAGAACCCTCCACCATCCCGGGAAGGTTATGTCATTTTGCCCCCAGATGGTATCGGATAACAGCAGAAAATTGAACTCTGTCCATTGTATGAGAGGGGTACAAACTTCATTTCCTCAGCATGCCCCTTCCTACAATAGAGAGTTCAATTCTCAGACCTCTCTCAATGACGGGTTAGGTCAAGAAGTCACAATGCTCCTTGCTCAAGGAGCAATAAAAGAGGTACCCATTCTCCAATGGGGTACAGGGTTCTACTCCCCCTATTTCCTTATTCCAAAGAAAACAGGAGGACACAGACCCATTCTAGACCTCAGAGAATTGAACAGCTTCCATGATGCGTACACTCATGTTCTCATCCATCTAAGTCACAGGAAGTTCCTTTGATTCCTGTTTCAAGGAAAGCACTACCAATACAGTGTTTTTTCCTTTTGGCCTGACTTCTACACCAAGAGTGTTCACAAAATGCCTGGCTGTGGTAGCAGCATTTCTCCGCACCCTGGGAATATTCGTCTTCCCTTACTTAGACGACTGGCTCATTCGAGCCCCTTCAGGGCCAGAAGCCAGTTTTGCTCTGTCTCGCACAATGTGCATCCTTCAGTATTTGGGACTTGTCATAAACTTCCCAAAATGCAACCTTGCTCCCACTCAATCCCTAGAATTTATAGGAGCTCATCTGGATACCAGACATACAAGGGTCTTCCTTCCACGGCCTCGCTGTCTTCACATTGTACAGTTAGCTTCCCAAGCAGTGCTCAAACTTCATCTCACTGCTCGGGAAATGTTACAGTTGCTAGGCCACATGGCATCCACCGTGCATGTGGTTCCTTATGCTCACCTCCATATGAGGGCAGCCCCGTGGACCTTATCCACTCAGTGGACTCAAGCGTCAGGTTGCCTGTCAGACAAAATAGCAAATTCAGATCGTCTTATTTTGTCCCTCCAATGGTGGCAGTCACCCAGAAACCTTCTGGTGGGGTCTCCTTTCCAGCAACCCCTACCCCAAGCCACTCTAACAACAGATGCTTCACAGGTGGGTTGGGGAGCCCACCTGCACGACCTCTCTACCCAGGTTACCTGGACTCTGCAGGAGGCCTGTCTTCATATCAACCTCCTGGAGCTCAGAGCAATCTTCCTTGCTCTTCAAGTGTTTCACACCCAGCTCAGCTACAAGACAGTCCTAGTTCAAATGGACAATCAGGTAGCCATGTTCTATGTGAACAAACAGGGCAGAACAGGTGAAGCTTTGCGACTATGGCCCTCACTAGAGAGCTTCAGATTCATCTCCTTGCTGTGTATCTTCCAGGCATTCAAAACTCTTGGGCAGACAAACTCAGTCGAGTTCTGCTTCCACACGAATGATCTCTCCATGCAGACCAGGTGGCCCAAATTTTTCAAATTTGGGGAAACCTCTTTGCAAGTCCGCTGAATGCCAAACTTCCCCGGTTCTGTTCCAGAATTCCGGCTCGAGGTTGTCATGCCAGGGATGCTTTCCTCCTTTACTGGGGTCAGGACTTCCTGTATACCTTCCCACCCATTCCCCTAATTCCCAAAACCCTATTCAAGCTTCAGAGAGACAGATGTCATATGATTCTCATAGATTCATGTTGGCCATGGCAACCGTGGTACCCTCTGCTCCTACATCTCTCTCAAGCTCTGCCTCTGGAGTTAGGATCTGCTCCAGATCTTCTCTCACAAGAGGACAGGATGCTGTGGCATCCCAATCCCTAGTCACTGCATCTCAGGGCCTGGATGCTGAAAGCCTAGAACTTCAGGACCTTAACCTTTCCCAGCAGGTAAAGGATATTCTTCATGCTTCCAGGAAACCCTCCACAAGACGCTCTTATGCATTTAAGTGGAAGAGGTTTACCATATGGTGCTCTCAGAAGGGTCTTAACCCTCTTGCGATACCCCTAGAATCATTACTGGAGTATCCTTCATTTGTCAAATGCAGGGCTTAAGACCAATTCAGTGAGAGTCCATTTGAGTGTTATTGCAGCTTCTTTCAAGCCTCTAAATGGACAGCTTATTTCCTCTCATCCTCTTATAGTGAGATTTATGAGAGGCCTTCTTCTAACAAAGCCTCCCATTAAACCACCACCGGTGGCATGGGACTTGAATCTGGTACTTGGGCAGCTCATGAAACCGCCCTTTGAACCATTAGCCACTACCTCGTTGAAATTCCTTTCCTGGAAGGTTATCTTCCTCATTGCAATCACATCAGCACGTCGCATCAGTGAATTGCAAGCGTTGGTGGCTGATCCTCCTTATACAAGGTTCCACCGTGATAAGGTAGTTCTTAGGACTCATCCACACTTTATGCCAAAGGTGGTTTTGCCTATTCATTTAAACCAAGCGGTTTACTTTCCTGCATTCTTTCCGAGGTCTCACGCCTCCAGTGCAGAAAGGAACCTTCATACTTTGGACTGTAAAAGAGCTTTGGCCTTTTACTTGCAAAGGACACAGCAACATAGAAAATACTCTCATCTCTTTGTTGCTTTTGATCCTAGTCATTTGGGACTTCCAGTCTTCAAAAGGACACTGTCCAACTGGATTGCACAATGTATATGTTTTACCTATGAGAGTAAGAACCTTCCTCTTGAAGGCCATGTCACAGCTCACAGTGTGAGAGCCATGGCAGCCTCAATGGCTCATCTTCACTCTGTGTCTATTGACGACATCTGTCGAGCAGCTACTTGGGCTTCAGCACATACCTCCACAGCCCATTGCTGCTTAGGCAAGGACTCCCGCCGGGATGCCTTGTTTGGTCAGGTTTTCTTCAACACCTGTTCCATACATAATCACTCTTACCCACCATCCCTGGTAGGATGCCAGAGATCCATGGGGGAAAGTGGAGCCCTTTCAGAAGGACACATAACTTTCTGGGGCCATCTCTCTGGCATCTGCAGCTAGGGAGTCCCCATATGTGGCTACATTCCTGCTTGTTCCTGGAGATAGCATAGTTACTCACCTGTAACAGGTGATCTCCGGGAACAGCGGGAATTTAGTCTTCACAACCCGCCCACCTCCCCTAGGAGTTGTATCTCTCTCTCTCTTTCCCTCTCTATCTTGTCTCAGCTATAAACTCAACTGGAGAGGGACAGTTGGGAAAGGCGGGAAGGCAACACGCAGGCGCTGTGGGATGCTCCCAAAAGCTTTCCTATTGGATGCTGGGTAGCATTCCTGCACAGGCTCCGTCGGTACCAACGATACCCATATTTGAAGACTAAATTCCTGCTGTTCCTGGAGTTCACCTGTTACAGGTGAGTAACTATGCTTTACTGCACAACTAAGACTTTCCAATTTGAGAAATCAGTCATTAAATGCTTCAGAAAACCTCTAGGACTACTGCCACTACTACTACTTATCATTTTATAGCGCTATAAGGCATTTGCAGCGCTGAACATATAGATGTAAGGCACAGTCCCTGCCCATCAGAGTTTACAATATAATCAAGATGAAGAACATCACAAAACCGGGGCCTAGAGTATGGTAAGATACACAGAAGTAGTGAACAAGAGAGTGAGGAGTATCAGGGTTCAAAAGCAGCCTTGAAGTGGTGGGTTTTTAGCCTGGATTTGAATAGGGCTAGAGGAGCCCAACATACTGACTCAGGTAGTTTGTTCCAGGCATGCAGAGCAGCAAGGTGGAATTAATGAAGTTGGCAGTGGCTGAGAAGGGCACAGGTAAAAGGAATCTTCCAGAGGAGTAGATTTCTGAGGAGAGTTGTAAAATGAGACAGGAGAGGAAAGGTAATGAGGAGCCACAGAATGGATGCATTTGTAGGTCAGTAGGAGAAGTTTGAACGACATGGAAAGGGATAGCAAGCAGTGAAGTGACAAGAAGAGGGGTTCTCCAGGACCAAGCAGGAAATCAGTCCTCACTTATGGGTGACGTTGGCGCCGACGGAGCCCTCGCGGAGCAATTTTCCCCAGCTTTCAAAGAAAGCCTTTGGGAATTGCAGCGCGCATGCGCGGTCGTCTTCCCGCCCGAAGGTGCCATCTTAGCCAGTCTTCTTTTTTCCGCGGAGCCCTACAGACGTCCCCGTCTTGTCCCCGCGAAAAGTTGATTTTCTTCTTTGTTTTATCCTTTTTCTTTCGGTTCGACGCCGATCGTTTTTCCCGCCCGGACTCGCGACGCCGGTCTCGAGTCCGCTTACTTTTTTCGGTTTTTCTGACTTAGTCAGCTTTCGTTTTCGGTTTCCCTGGCAGCCCGGTCCTTTGACCTCGCAGGGGCCCTTTTTCCCCCGATGGCTGCCAGTGGGTTTAAGCGGTGTGGTCGGTGTGACCGAAATATGTCACTAACCGACACACACGACTTTTGCCTCCGCTGTCTGGGCCCGGATCATGAGGAACTGATCTGTGGGCCCTGCAGCAAACTGTCCTCAAAGGCGTTGAGGAGTCGGCGGCATCAGCGGGAGAGAATCTTCGCTGACCCCAGCCGTACCCGGACCTCGTCGGAGGCCTCCGCGTCGAAAGGCTCCAGCTCGGACCGTCGCCGGAGCTCCTCCGACCGGGGTTCTCCCTCCGGGGACCATCGTCGGAAGGAAAAACCCGCGAGGGCGGCGTCGGTGGACGCTCCTGGTTCCGCGAGGGCCAGGTCGCATAGCCCCGACAGCCGCCCCGGGTCCTTGGAGAAGGAACACATCCCGAAGCGACCTCGCCTGGAGTCGGAGATGCCTGCCCGGGTAAGTCCTGTGGTCCTTCTGGACTCGCCTCCGCGACAGCCGACGTCGGGCCCGACGCCGTCGGGGCCCGAGTCGGGGGCTGCTGGGTCACCTGAGCTCGGACTCAGGTTGACGGCCTTGGAGAGCAGACTGTCTGCCTTCATGGACCAGCAGCGGGCACTGCTCGCTGGCCTCGCTGGCGCCGCTGCCCCGACCGCCGGGACGTCGACGTCCAAGTCGACCCCGGAGACCGAGCCGATCCTCGAGTCGATGAGAACTCGAGTCGATCCTCGGTCGAGGTCACCCTCGGCCTCCCGTTCGGGACCGAGGTCGCCGACGCCGACTCCCTCGACGTCGGGGCGGCTGGCGCCGCACCCTGCCCGGGCCGACCCCACCGAGTCCTCGTCGGAGTCGGTCTGGGAGTCTGAGGAGGAAGAGTCACCTGATTCTTTCCGGACTCGGTGTGTCCCATCGGACTCACCGGGGTCCGAGCCTCGGAAGCAGTCCCCCCCGGAGGATGCCCGGTTCTCGGACTTCGTTAGGGATATGGCCAAGGCTTTGGCCTTCCCTGCGGATCCCGAGGAGGAGCCTCGAGCCGAAGAGCTCGACGCCCTCCAGTATGACTCTCCCGCGAGGGAACACTTTACTGTGCCGGTTCCTCCTATGCTGGAACGACTACTCTTCCGCATGTGGGAGAGTCCGGCCTCCTCGCCGGTCCTGAGCAAGCGGGTCGATTCTATCTATCGGGTCCGCAAGAGCCCTGGCTTTCAGAAGGCACAGCTGCCACACCATTCCATGGTAGTGGAATCGGCCATGCATCGTCTTAAGAGCCAGAAGATGCACTCCTCGGTGCCTCCTGGAAGGGAGGCCCGTAACCTGGATGGCCTTGGCAAGAAGTGCTTCCAGGGCTCTATGCTCGCATGTCGTGTCCAGACTTACCAGCTCTACATGGGCATGTATCTCCGGGATCTGGCTAAAGAGCTAGCCGGATTCTCCGCTGGTCTCTCCGAGGAGCCCTTGCGGAGGTTCCTAGCCTTGTCCACGGGCATTCGGGAATGCTCAAAGTTCATGTCCCGAGCAGCCTATGATGGCTTTGAGGCCTCGGCTCGAGTAGCCGCAGCCGGCATCGGTGCCCGCCGACAGGCTTGGCTTCAGTCGTCAGACCTTGAGCCCTGGGTACAGGACAAGTTGGTCGATGTCCCCTGCCGAGGCGAAAACCTCTTTGGCAAGCCCATGGCGGAAAAGGCTGCACAAATTGAGACTGAGACTCTCACCAGGACCAGGCTTTCTAGGAAGACCTCCGCCCCTTCCCAGAAAAAGAAGGGCTCGGGGAAAAAGTCCTTTTACCCGAGGAAGGCGGCTGCCTACAAACAATACCCCCATTATCAGGCCCCTGCAGCTCCCCAACAGGGCCAGCAGGCCAAGGGACAGGGTAACGGGTCCCGTAGGCAGCAAGCCCCCAAGCCTGCACCACCAGCCCCTGCTCAGCAGGGTGGGGGCTTTTGACTCGCTCAGCATAGCCTCTCCCCCCCCGCTGGTTCCTCCCAGCACCGGAGGCCGGCTGGTTCACTTCGCCCACACGTGGTCCAGCATCACCGCAGATGCCTGGGTGCTTCAGGTCGTGCGAGAAGGCTACCTTCTCCACTTCCATCAGGTCCCTCCCTCCTATTTTCCGGGAGAACCTCCGCGCCCCCCTCTGCACAGGGAGTTGCTCCTTCAGGAGTTAGCAGGTCTTCTGCAGGAACAGGCGGTGGAACCGGTGCCACACCACCTGAGAGGTCAAGGCTTTTATTCAAGGTATTTTCTGATACCAAAGAGAACAGGGGGCCTCAGACCCATCCTGGACTTGCGCAACCTCAACAAGTTCCTTGTGCGGGAGAAGTTCAAAATGCTTACCCTTGGAATCCTTCTGCCCTACCTCCAGCAGGGAGATTGGCTATGCTCCTTGGATCTAAAGGATGCCTACACGCACATCCTCATCCACCCAAGCCACCGCCAATACCTAAGGTTTGTGGTGGCAGGAAATCATTACCAGTACAGAGTACTGCCCTTTGGCCTGTCCTCCGCACCGCGAGTCTTCACAAAATGTCTCGCGGTCGTGGCGGCCCATCTCCGGCTTCACGGCCTCTATGTCTTTCCGTACCTCGACGACTGGCTCATCAGAGCAGCGTCCGCTCAGGAGGTCACCAACGCCACGTGCCGCACGGTGACTCTGCTGCAGCACTTGGGCTTTGTTATAAACTTCGCAAAGTCCACTTTGCTCCCCTCACAGGATCTCGAGTTCATCGGCGCAAGGCTGCACACTCCTCAGGCGCGAGCATACCTACCGCTCGACAGGGCTCAACGGCTCATGGACCTAGCCGACCGCTTTCACAGCCAGCCCCTGGTCTCCGCCAGGCGCTTCCTGAGACTGCTCGGCCATATGGCTTCCACCGTCCATGTGACCCCCAATGCCCGCCTGAATATGCGGTCTGCTCAATGGTGTCTCCGCCAGCAGTGGCGACAAGCCACGGGCGGCCTAGCAGACCTAGTGCGCGTCTCCGAACCGCTGATCTCGTCTCTCCGGTGGTGGCTCCGGCTGCCGAACCTGATATTCGGAATGCCTTTCCAGTCACCTCAGCCGACCCGGGTGCTGACCACCGATGCATCCCTCCTGGGCTGGGGAGCACATTGCCAAGAGGCACGTACTCAGGGCCTCTGGACCACGTGGGAGTCTGCTCAGCAGATCAACTTCCTGGAGCTCAGGGCGATCCGCCTGGCTCTCAAGGCCTTCTCCCACCTGACTTCCCAACAGTCCGTCCTTGTCCAGACGGACAATCAAGTTGCCATGTTCTACGTGAACAAGCAGGGGGGCACGGGCTCCTTCCTCCTCTGCCGGGAGGCACAGAAGCTCTGCTCTTGGGCCGTCAGTCACGGCATTCTCCTCAAGGCAGTTTATCTCCCGGGCCAAGAAAATTGCCTTGCAGACAAACTCAGCAGGGTCCTCCAGCCGCACGAGTGGCGTCTGGATCCCTTGGTAGTTCAGAAGCTCTTCCTCAAGTGGGGTCTCCCCACGGTGGATCTCTTTGCCAGTCCTCACAACCGGCAGCTTCCTCGCTTCTGCTCTCGTCAGCCACACCCCCTTCGGGTTGCGGCGGACGCCTTTCTGATCTCGTGGTCGGGGAGCCTTCTGTACGCTTTCCCTCCCATCCCGCTAGTCTCGCGGACTCTTTTCAAGGTTCTCCGAGAAAAAGCCTTCATGATCCTGGTGGCCCCTCGCTGGCACAGGCAGCCGTGGTTTCCGCTCCTGCTGCAACTGGCGGTGGAGGATCCAATCCATCTGGTGGTGCAACCGGATCTCCTCACTCAGGATCAGGGGTCCCTCCTACACCCCAACCTCAGGTCTCTCAACCTCATGGCCTGGCTGCTGAGAGGGTAGTCCTTGCTCCCCTTCTCCTGCCGGCGGAGGTGGAGGAGGTCGTCTTGGCTTCGCGACGGCCTTCTACCCGCAAATGCTACGCCCTTAAATGGCGTCGCTTTGCAGTCTGGTGTACCCAACAGTCTCAGGATCCCTTCTCCTGCCCGGTGTCGGTGATCTTGCAGTACTTGCTGCACCTCTCTAATCTGGGACTTAAGTCCAACTCCGTCAAAGTTCACCTCAGTGCTCTTTCAGCACATAATGTGCCGGTGGACGGCAGACCTCTCTCCAATGACCCTCTCGTAGCGAGGTTTCTCCGAGGTCTCCTTCTACTTAAACCACCTCTGCGCCCGCCAGCGCCTGACTGGGACCTGAATGTGGTTTTGCAGCGGATCACCTGTCCCGCCTTTTGAACCTATGGCTACCTGTTCTCTCCGTTTTCTGTCTTGGAAAACACTGTTCTTGATAGCCCTCACTTCCGCTAGACGCGTAAGTGAATTGCAGGCCCTCGTGTCTGATCCCCCTTACACTAGGTTCTACAAGAATATGGTGGTCCTACGGACTCATCCGAAATTTCTGCCTAAAGTGGTCTCCCCTTTTCACATCAATCAGGAGGTGGTACTTCCAACCTTCTTTCCCAGGCCACACTCCAGCCGAGCTGAGACGGTCCTCCATACCCTGGACTGTAGAAGGGCTCTGAACTTCTACCTTGACCGTACGCGGGAGCACCGTAAAGCTGCTCAGCTTTTTGTGTCTTTTGACCCCAATAGATTGGGGCTCCCGGTCTCCAAGCGTACTCTGTCCATCTGGGTTGCGGACTGTATCACTTGGGCTTATGGGGTAGCCGGACTCTCCTTAGAAAGTAGAGTCACGGCTCATTGCGTTCGGGCAAAGGCCACGTCAGTGGCTTACCTCCGCTCTGTTCCGCTGGCAGACATCTGCCGGGCCGCTACTTGGTCTTCGAGCCAGACTTTTGCGGTCCATTACTGTCTCGAGAGGGAGTCCCGTAGGGACAGTGCTTTCGGACAGGCAGTCCTCCGTAATCTCTTTGAGGTCTGAGCAACTCCTACCCTCCATCCCGGATGTGGGCTACCGGTGGGTGATAATTCAGCGAAGATTCTTTCCTTCTGTGCTGCTGAGCTAGAGGGAGCTCATTTTTGTGCTTAGGGTCTCCGGTAGCCTTGAGCTTGGGAGTCCCATAAGTGAGGACTGACTTCCTGCTTGGTCCTGGAGAAAGCGTAGTTACTCACCTGTAACAGGTGTTCTCCAGGAGCAGCAGGAATCAGTCCTCACTACCCTCCCTCCTCCCCTTGGAGTTGCAATCGTCTGCTTATGTTCTTTTTTGCAAATTTTTATGCTGTCTTTTTTAGCTATGTCATCTGACTGGCTAAGATGGCACCTTCGGGCGGGAAGACGACCGCGCATGCGCGCTGCAATTCCCAAAGGCTTTCTTTGAAAGCTGGGGAAAATTGCTCCGCGAGGGCTCCGTCGGCGCCTACGTCACCCATAAGTGAGGACTGATTCCTGCTGCTCCTGGAGAACACCTGTTACAGGTGAGTAACTACGCTTTATAAGAACATAGCAACTCTTGCAGAAGATAAGTCATGCTGCTGGTCTGAGGAATCTGAGAGGGACCAGAAGGAGATCCCCACTGTTCCATTCCTTATTGAAAAGTGGAGAGTAGGATCTACTTGTTGGAGTTTTATTTATTGTATATGAATTGTATTTGATATTGTTTAAATTGTATTTATTGGGGCCGATATTTGAAAACCCTTATGCGGTGCGCATTAGATGCTGACCATATAAGGGGTTTTTTTTTTGCTATATAAATTGGGGTGGGCCAAAAAGTTACATTAAAGGGGATAAATTTAAGCCAAGTGAACTGCAGAAATAAACTAGTATATAGCTTAATATGGATAAATTATCTATTTAAAGTTATGTGTCTATATAAATCTGGTTTACTTAAATGAATAATTTATATGGATAGCTAGTCTCTACAAAGTTCTGTGATTGGCATTACGCTGGATATCTACCTCAATATTTTTTGTTATGAGATATATTATTATGAATTGAATTCAATGACTCTGAAACTGAATTATAATAATTTGGGTTATGAATTGTATTTTGATAATGAATCTTATTAAATCTTTGTCACCTTGGGTTTTTCCACTAGGTTTGGTAATGAGAGATACAAATAGAACTATAGAAATATGTAATTTGAGCTGTATGGAATGTAGTCTGAGGGTATATTAAACTAAAAGGAATACACAACTAATCTAAATAGAAGCCAAATTTCCATTGTGGGGGTTATTTTGGAAACCCTATTCACACTTTAAATGTGTATAAGCAACCACATACAAGTGTAAATCACATCTTCATATAAATTGTCATTTTAGAAAAGATGAAATGTACGCATGTCTGACTATACCACATCAAAAGTAGATGAGTTTGTCAGGGATGTGCCCTTGGAGGGACAAAAATGTACATATGTATTCTCCATTTCATATGGGATATACATGTGTGAGCTCCAGATTTACACATGTTGCCTGGCACAAATAGTTTAAAGGTGCTCTTTTTAGCCATCCCTTTTACAAGAAGGATTAAGGGAGATATCCCCCTTACTCCCCCATTGTTTATTTCCCCTTCTGAATTAAAATGAGGGCAACTCAATTAGGAACATCTGCATGTCATGTTTGCAAAATGACCAAGATAGATATGTTTGCTGTGAGATGCTGGCACCTACATGTTGATGTTGCCGGGTTCCCCTGGTTGATTTTTTCCCACATGTACGAATGTATATTTCTGAATTGGCTCCTTCCGCTGCATGTGGATGTGTATTTTAGAAAGTGCTCTATGCTAGGCCCCTTCTAAAATACCATCAGAATCAATCACATCCTGATTTTGACATTTCAGTTTCGATCCCCATATCCTGTCAAAAAAAAAAGATTTTTGCACTGTTGTCCAATAAAGTCAAATGTTTCATTATGCCATTGTGAGAAGTAAGTTTTCACACCCTTTTTTCACATTCTGCTGTATAAATATATGTTTCAAAATGTGCTACAATAGGAGTTTGTTTCATGGTTCTACACAATGTGAAAGAACAATTAAAGAAAGGTGGTTACTTATTCTTAGATACTTTTCTTGAACAAGTCTTCACACCCTTTCTCATAGCAAAATCAAATTAGCTTAATTTCTGAAAATTGCCTTAACGAGGCCCATAATAAATTAAATACAGTCTACTGTGTCCATTTACAGTAGTTGAGCTGATTCTCCAGGACCAAGCAGGAAGTCAGTCCTCACATATGGGTGACGTCGGCGCCGACGGAGCCCTCGCGGAGCAATTTTCCCCAGCTTTCAAAGAAAGCCTTTGGGAATTGCAGCGCGCATGCGCGGTCCTCTTCCCGCCCAAGGGTGCCATCTTGCCCAGTTTTCTTTTTTCCGCGGAGCCCTACAGACGCCTGTGAATCCCCCGCAGAAAAGTTGATTTTTCTCTATTTTCTTTATTTTTCTTCGGTTCGACGCCGGTTCTTTTCCCGCCCGGACTCGCGACGCCGGTTACGAGTCCGTCCGTTATTTTTCGGTTTTTCTTGTCCTTCGTGACAGACTTCGAACTTTTTTCTTTTCCCTGGCTGGCCGGTCATTCGACCTCGCAGGGGCCCTTTTTCCCCCTATGGCGGCCAGTGGCTTCAAAAAGTGTGACCTCTGTAAGAAACTCATGTCTCTTACAGACACTCACGACTTCTGCCTCCGCTGCCTAGGCCCGGATCATAACTCCATGATCTGCGGGCCATGCGGCAAGATGTCCTCAAAAGCATTGAGGAGTCGGCAGCACCAGCGGGAGCGTATCTTCTCTGACTCCGGCCGGGCTCGGACCTCGTCAGAGGCTTCGACGTCTCGGGACTCTGGTCCTGAGCATCGTCGAAGTTCCTCTGAAAGGGGGTCTCCTACCCGGGATCATCATCGGAAGAAGAAACCCACGAGGGCGGGTTCGGTGGACGCTCCTGGTCCCTCGAGGGCCAGGTCGCATAGCCCCGATTCCCGTCCCGGGTCCTTGGAGTCGGAGAGGCCGTCGAAACATCCTCGACTCGAGGAGGACTTGCCCGCTCACGTGAGTACTGTTGTCCTCGTAGACTCTCCTCCGAAGGACGTCGGGCCCGACGCCGTCGGGGCCCGAGTCGGGGGCTGCTGGGTCTCCTGAGCTCGGACTCAGGTTGACGGCCTTGGAGGTCAGCTTGGCTGCCTTCATGGACCAGCAGCGGGCAGTGATCGCTGGCCTCGCTGGCGCTTCTGCCCTGACCGCCGGGACGTCGACCTCCAAGTCGACCCCGGAGACCGAGCCGATCCTCGAGTCCATGAGGGCTCGAGTCGATCCTCGGTCGCGGTCTCCTTCGGCCTCCCGTTCGGGACCGAGTTCGTCGACGCTGACTCCCTCGGCGTCGGGGCGGATGGCTTCAGTGCCCGCCCGACCGGAGCCGGTCGACTCCTCCTCCGAGGAGTCGGCCTGGGAATCTGAGGACGAAGAGTCACCTGGTTCCTTTCGGACTCGGTGTGTCCCATCGGACTCCCCTGAGTCCGAACCTCGGAGACGGTCCCCCCCGGAGGATACCCGGTTCTCGGACTTCGTGAGGGATATGGCCAAAGCCTTGGCCTTCCCTGCGGATCCCGAGGAGGAACCTCGAGTCGAAGAACTCGATGCCCTCCAATATGACTCTCCCCCGAAGGAGGCCTTTATTGTACCGGTTCCTCCCATGCTGGAACGGCTTCTCTTCCGCATGTGGGAGAGCCCGGCGTCGTCGCCGGTATTGAGCAAGCGGGTCGATTCCATTTATCGAGTCCGCAAGAGCCCCGGGTTCCAAAAGGCACAACTACCGCACCATTCCATGGTGGTGGAATCGGCCATGCATAGAGTGAAGAGTCAGAAGATGCACGCCTCGGTGCCCCCTGGAAGGGAAGCCCGCAGCCTGGATGCCCTCGGTAGGAAGTGTTTCCAGGGCTCTATGCTTGCTTGTCGAGTCCAGACGTACCAGCTCTACATGGGCATGTATCTCCGAGACCTGGCTAAAGAAATAGCCGGGTTCTCTGCTGGTCTCTCCGATGAACCTTTGCAGAGGTTCCAATCCTTGTCTACTGGTATTCGGGAGTGCTCCAAGTTTATTTCTCGAGCAGCCTATGATGGTTTTGAGGCTTCGGCTCAAGTAGCCGCTGCCGGCATTGGTGGATGCCGCCAGGCTTGGCTCCAGTCGTCCGACCTCGAGCCCTGGGTGCAGGACAAGTTGGTCGATGTCCCCTGCCGAGGTGACAACCTCTTTGGCAAGCCCATGGATGAAAAGGCTGCACAAATCGAGACAGAGACTCTCACCAGAACTCGTCTCTCGAGGAAAACCTCTGCCCCTTCTCAAAAGAAGAAGGCCTCGGGGGAAAAAGCCCTTTTACCCGAGGAAGGCGGCTGCCTATAAATACTACCCTCAGTATCAGGCCTCCCCAGCTCCCCCGCAGGGAAAGCAGGCCAAGGGACGGGGTAATGGGTCCCGTAGGCAGCAAGCCCCCAAGCCTGCACCACCGGCCCCTGCTCAGCAGGGTGGGGGTTTTTGACTCTCTCAGCATAGCCTCTCCCCCTCAGCTGGATTCTCTCAGCACAGGAGGCCGGCTGGTCCACTTTGCCCACAGGTGGTCCAACATCACCACAGATACCTGGGTGCTTCAGATAGTTCAAAAGGGCTATCTTCTTCATTTTCACCAGGTGCCTCCCTCCTACTTTCCAGGAGAGCCTTCCAGACTCCCTCTGCACAGGGACTTACTCCTTCAGGAGTTAGCAAGTCTTGTTCGGGACCGAGCCGTGGAACCGGTGCCCCACCGCCTGAAGGGTCAAGGGTTTTACTCCAGGTACTTCCTGGTTCCAAAAAGAACAGGAGGCCTCAGACCCATCCTGGACTTGCGAAACCTCAACAAGTTCCTTGCAAAGGAAAAGTTCAAAATGCTTACCCTTGGAATCCTGCTGCCCTACCTCCAGCAGGGAGACTGGCTATGCTCCTTAGATCTGAAGGATGCGTATACTCATATCCTTATTCATCCAGACCACAGACAATACCTAAGGTTTGTGGTGGACGGACGCCATTACCAGTACAGAGTACTGCCTTTCGGCCTCTCCTCCTCCCCCAGAGTGTTCACCAAATGCCTAGCAGTGGTGGCGGCCTATCTGAGGCTTCAGGGTCTCTTTGTGTTCCCATACCTGGACGACTGGCTCATCAGGGCCCAGTCTGCCCAAGAAGCCACTCAGGCTACTCATCGCACAGTAGCTCTGCTCCAGCACTTGGGATTTGTCATAAACTTCGCAAAGTCCACTTTGCTCCCCTCTCAAGATCTAGAATTCATCGGTGCCCGGTTGGACACTCTTCAAGCGCGGGCCTTCCTGCCTCTAGACAGGGCCCAAAGGCTCATGGATCTCGCCAGCCGCTTTCACAGCATTTCCCTGGTCTCGGCCAGGTGATTTCTGAGACTGCTCGGCCATATGGCTTCCACGGTCCATGTAACCCCCTATGCCCGCCTGAACATGCGGCCTGCTCAATGGTGCCTTCGCAATCAATGGCATCAGGCCACTGGGAGCCTAGCGGACTCCGTACAGATCTCCGACCAGCTGGTCTCCTCTCTGCGATGGTGGCTTCACCTGCCGAACCTACTGCTCGGAGTGACCTTTCAGACTCCTGCGCATTCTCAGGTCCTGACGACCGATGCTTCTCTCCAGGGCTGGGGAGCACATTGCCAAGGGACTTGTACTCAGGGTCTCTGGACTCCTTGGGAGTCCGCTCAGCAGATCAACTTCCTGGAGCTCAGAGCCATCCGCCTAGCGCTCAAAGCCTTCTCTCACCTGATTTCTCACCAAGCAGTGCTTGTCCAGACAGACAATCAGGTTGCCATGTTCTATGTGAACAAGCAAGGCGGAACCGGCTCCTTCCTTCTCTGTCAGGAAGCACAGAAGCTCTGCTCTTGGGCCGTCCACCGCAACATCGTCCTCACAGCTGTCTATCTCCCGGGTCAAGAAAACTACCTGGCAGACAAACTGAGCAGGGTCCTCCAGCCACAAGAGTGGAGGTTGGATCCGCTTGTGGTTCAGCGGATCTTTCTACGGTGGGGCCTCCCCACCATGGATCTGTTCGCCAGTCCTCTGAACCGGCAGCTTCCCAGATTCTGCTCTCGACAGCCGCATCCTCTCCGGGTGGCAGCGGATGCCTTTATGATTCCATGGTCCACAGGCCTCTTGTATGCCTTTCCACCCATGCCTCTGGTGTCTCGGACGCTCTTCAAAGTTCTCAGAGACAAGGCATCGATGATCCTAGTGGCTCCCCGGTGGCCGAGGCAACCTTGGTTCCCGCTTCTGATGCAGCTAGCGGTAGACACTCCTCTTCCACTGGGATTTCAGCCCGACCTCCTGTCGCAGGATCAGGGGACCCTCCTGCACCCCAACCTCCAGTCCCTTCATCTGATGGCCTGGCTGCTGAAAGGGTAGTCCTTGCTCCTCTCCAGCTGCCTCCAGATGTGGAAGAGGTCGTCTTGGCCTCCAGGAGACCTTCCACCCGGAAGTCCTACGCTCTTAAGTGGCGTCGGTTCTCCGTCTGGTGTACTCAGCAGTCTCAAGACCCCTTCTCCTGTTCGGCATCAGTGGTCTTGCAGTACTTGCTTTCTCTTTCTAATCTTGGCCTCAAGTCCAACTCGGTCAAGGTCCACCTCAGTGCTATTTCTGCGCATCACGTGCCGGTGGATGGTGGACTTCTTTCCAGCCACCCTCTGGTGGCTCGTTTTCTCAGAGGCCTCCTTCTCCTTAAACCACCTTTGCGCCCACCAGCCCCGAACTGGGATCTCAATGTGGTTTTACAGCGGCTTACCTGTCCGCCTTTTGAGCCTATGGCTACCTGCCCTCTTCGTTTTCTTTCCTGGAAAACCTTGTTCTTGGTGGCCCTCACTTCTGCTAGACGCGTTAGTGAGCTACACGCCCTAGTATCTGATCCTCCTTACACTAGGTTCTACAAGAACCGGGTAGTCCTACGGACTCACCCTAAATTTCTTCCCAAAGTGGTTTCCCCTTTTCACATCAACCAGGAGGTGGTACTTCCAACCTACTTTCCCAGGCCACACTCCAGCCGAGCTGAAATGGTCCTGCATACCCTGGACTGTAGGAGGGCGCTGAACTTCTACCTTGACCGTACGCGGGAGCACCAAAAGGCTGTTCAGCTCTTCGTGTCTTATGACCCCAACAAGTTGGGGCTCCCTGTCTCCAAGCGTACTCTGTCCATCTGGATTGCGGATTGCATCGCTTGGGCTTACGAGGCTGCGGGCCTCGTGCTGGAAGGTAGAGTCACCGCTCATCGTGTTCGGGCGAAGGCTACGTCAGTGGCTTACCTCCGCTCTGTTCCATTGGCAGACATCTGCCGGGCCGCTACTTGGTCTTCAAGCCAGACTTTTGCAGCCCATTACTGCCTAGAGAGGGAGTCCCGCAGGGACAGTGCTTTCGGACAGGCAGTCCTCCGTAACCTCTTCGAGGTATAGGCAACTCCTACCCTCCATCCCGGATGTTGGGCTACCGGTTGGAGACGTATTCAGAGAAGATTCCTTCCTTCTGTGCTGCTGAGCTAGAGGGAGCTCATTTTTGTGCTTGGGGTCTCCGGTAGCCTTAAGCTTGGGAGTCCCATATGTGAGGACTGACTTCCTGCTTGGTCCTGGAGAAAGCGTAGTTACTCACCTGTAACAGGTGTTCTCCAGGAGCAGCAGGAATCAGTCCTCACAACCCTCCCTCCTCCCCTTGGAGTTGCAGTTTTATGCTTTTGTTTTTGCTAATTTTTGCTGTCTTTTAGCTATGTCATCTGACTGAGCAAGATGGCACCCTTGGGCGGGAAGAGGACCGCGCATGCGCGCTGCAATTCCCAAAGGCTTTCTTTGAAAGCTGGGGAAAATTGCTCCGTGAGGGCTCCGTCGGCGCCGACGTCACCCATATGTGAGGACTGATTCCTGCTGCTCCTGGAGAACACCTGTTACAGGTGAGTAACTACGCTTTCAGATACTCTTGGATGAAGAATCAAGCTGTTTCTGTTGTATGAAATAAATTTGAAGGAAAGGTCTAAACATACTGAACAAAGAGCTGCTGAAAGAATTCCAGGATAAAGCAGCTTTGTGTTCAGTATGATTAGTAAACTGCTGAAGAAGGTCATTGTGAGGCCTATGATTACTTTATAAGAACTACAGAGGTCTTTGGGGAAAATGATGACTGTTCAACAATTTCAAGATTACTCCATAAATACGGCATGCATGGCAATTTGGGAAGATGGAAGCCTCTGCTGAAGCAATGCCATATGATAGACCAAATAGCATTTGCAAAGAAACACTTAGGGGGCACTGTAAGCATGTGGGAGACAGTTTTGTTTTCTGATAAGATCAAAGTGGAACTTTTTGATCTTGCTGTTAAATGAAATCTATGGCATAATACAAAGCATGCCACTGATTACACCAAACCTACAGAAAGGCATGGTGGTGCAGTATTTATGCTCTAGGATCAAGGTGCTTGTGAAGATAGAGTGAAAAGATAGATGAGACAAAGTACAGTCATCCTGGAAGAAAGCTTTTCCAGACTGCCATGGACCTGGAATGGAAGGAAGATGTATCTTTCAGCAGGATAATCATTTGAAGCAAAAAACAACAATGCAGTGACATGGCAAGAAAAAATGAGTATTCTTGAGTGGCCTAGTCAGATTTCACATCTAAGTATTACAGAAAATCTTGGGAAGACATGAAGACTGTAGTTCACAGACAATCCCCAGCCAACTTGATAGAACTTGAGCTATTATTTCAAGAAGAATGGGCAAAAACTGCACTACCCTGTTGGGCAAAGTTGATAAACACTTAACCTAAACATCTCATTGCTGTTATTGTTGCAAAATGGGCTTCCGTCAAGTACTAAGCCAAGGGCTACAAAGACTTATGCAATCAGGACTTTTTGGTTAATTATTTTTTGAGTATTTCAATAATTGTTTTTTTTTGTGTTGAAAGTGTAGTGTATGGTGTGTCTTTTGGGGAAACTGCTAGGTACTTGTGACTTAGATTGTCCACTGTTGGAAACAGGATATTGGGCTTGATGGACCTTGGTCTGACCCAGTATGGCATTTCTTATGGTGTGTAGATCAGTGAAATAAACACTTGCTTTAATGCAACTTGAATTGTACTTTTTAGGCTACAGAATCGGAAAAATGTACAGGGGTGTGAAGACTTACAAAATAATGTAGTTCAATATTAAGCAATTTCTGAAAAACGTTAATGTCAAAAAAGTGCAGGTAGCATGTAAAAGCTCCTATTCTGAGATTATTAAATCTGTCAAGCAGAGGAGGTTGATAGATAACACGTTTTCTGTTATGTTTTCTTATAGAAAGTATTGAAAATTCTGAGGTCCAAACTATCTTGACAGTTGACAGAAAAACAGTTGACATTGAATTTAAAGAAAATAGCCTGACTTATTTGGAGAAACTATTGCTTAAGAAGCACAGAAGGTATTCCATATAATACTGCAGTATTCATTTGAACAGAAGAAATATTTACAATTTCTAAGTGTAAACATGTTTCTGAAATTATTTAATTTGTACCTTTCATTCTCTTCCAAAAGTGACTAGGATCTTTCTTTTCCATGAGAACTGTAGTGTTTGCTTTTCTCTCCTTTATTATTTAGTACTTCTTTTTTTTTTTAAACAGACTTTGCTAAACTTTCAAAAATTAAATAGACATCCATTATAGTACAAGTTTTTCAAAACTTGTTAAACCAATATTATAAAATTCTATGAACCTTTGGATATTATATTGCCATTGCATCTCTTCTCCTCAAGTTATTTTTGGCTGCATTTATTTATGGAATGTGAGAGCAAGGTATTTCCAAAGTATCATCAGTGTCGCTTACAAAACAATATAATACTGGGTTTTCTGTTCTCGTGCAATAGTAAAGAGAGCTCCAATAGTCAAATGTGCTAATGGCTGCATATGTTAATATAGATAAATTATTTACAATAGAAACAGCAAGAGAACATCATCTTCCAAAAATCCAGAAAGTAGTTGGGTGGAACTGCTATCGTTTGGTTGAAAGACTGAAGCTTTCAAGATGGGCTAGTGTTTTCTTCTGGATTTTCTCCCCAACTGTTGCCTGGTTTTCTTTGAAGTATTTTTTTCTCAGATTAACACCTGACTCCATTGCTGGTTTGTTATTGTGCATCCCTGATTTTAAAACCAGTTTTCCCTTATTCCCTTATTTTAATATACTTTTGTGTTTGCATTTTTTACTGTGCAGTATGCAGTACAGCAAACATGTCTGCTTTATGAGGAGTCAGCAACTGCTCAGAATTTTTGAAAGAGACATTTAAACCATTTTGAATTGTTTTCTAATCCTGGCACAGAAAATATATATGATTCAGCCAAGACTAAAGGGGCTTGTTTACTAAAGTGTGCTATGCAGTTAACGCATGATTTGGTGCACGTTAACTGCAAGCTCAGACCCACAGTAACAGTTACCATGGAAGCATGACAGTTAATTCACGCCAATTTTCACACTAACTGCCAGTCGTATGTTATGGTACCAAATAGGTGGGTTAGGGGCAGAGAGTGAGTGTGGTGAGCACATTGCAGTTAGGGCAGGACTAAATGTCAATGTTGCAATTGGTGGTGACCAATAGGATCAAAGAGACCAGCACATCCTCTCAAGTTCGAAATAGACTTTATTGAACTCCAACACCAATTTGTGCCTTCCTCAGGGGGTACATTTCAAATCTGTCTATCCCTTTATCAACACAAATGTGTGCTTTTCAAGTAAGTCCAATACACATGTATTCTGCGCAGCTAAGCATTTTCAAATGTCAACTGGAAAAGACGCCCAATTAAAATCAGAGTGCTTTATGGGTGGATCTAGGGCACTTCTGGCAAATATCCAATCACCAGCGATATTCTGTTAACTAGAAAGCTAAACCGGGTAAAGTTAGGAGAGGTAAATGGCGTCCTAACTTTATCCAGTTATTGCTATCCGGTTAGCGACTGAATATTGCCACTGATACGAAAGCTATGGCACTGCCTGGTGAAACCAGATATCCAGCATCAGATGCTGGGTGGGCTCCGGTGTTAAATATCCAGTTTAATTAAAGTGGCTGCTGACCTTGAATATCGGTCTCTTATATTTAAGCCTGTTTTTACATTGTTTTTACATTGTAAACCGCTCTGGTCCCCCTGAAGGGCGGTATATCAAGATTAATAAACATAAACATAAGCCTTTACATTGTTTTCTGATGGCTTTTTTATACATTAGTTTATTAAAATTTAGTTTATTAAAATTTGATATACCACCAAATTGTACATAGCAAGGCAATTTACAATAAAAACAGAAGAGAGAAAACAAAAACAGAATGGCAATTAAAATAGTAAAGGTGGGCATACAAGGGGCAAAGATGAATAGGAGGAAAGGGGACTAACAGGCAATTGTGCTATCTGAGGAAGAGGGGAAAGCAGTGTGAAACAAGTGAGCTTTCAGGGCTGATTTAAATCGGGTATAGGAAGGTCCCAAATGGAGATCAGGGGAATATCATTCCAGAGTTTGGGGGCCACAAAAAAGAATGCCACATGTCTGGTCGATTCAGGTCTAGCCTGAGAAATAGACAAGCACAATGATTTTTATGAAGGAAACGAAGAGTATGATGAGGGGTGTGGAGCAAAATGTCAGAAGCGAGGTACGAAGGGGAACAAGAATGGATGACTTTATGGGCCAAAATTAGGATTTTGAACTGAATTTGATACTAAATAGGGAGCCAGTGGTGATGCATAAGAAGGGGAGTGATGTGGTTGAATTTAGAAACATGAGAGAGAATACAGACAGCTGAATTCTGGACAATCTGCAATTTCTTGACCTCATATTGAGGGAGGCCAGTATAAATAACATTACAATAATCGAGGTGGTTGATGACAAGGCTCAAAAGTAGTGCGGCGAGGGACGATGGGGACAGAAAAGAGAACACGGAATGGATCTCGTGGAGGGAATAGTATGAGCAGCAGACAATTATGCTAATATGGTCATGGAAAGAAAGGGAAGTGTCCAAGACAACCCCAAGATAAGTAAGGGTGGGGACTAGGGTAATTGAATAATCTGAGAGTATCTGAGCAATGAAAGGTGGGCTCAAGCAATGGAAGGCGGGTCCAATACACTTTGTATTTTCACTTGGAAAGAAATATAAAACAGTTATCTATATAAATGGGCAAAATGTGAAGGCACATCTGGAATTAAAACAGAAGCCATAGAATGTTAACTCTGCAAACAAATTTTTGGTAAAGAAGTAATTTGTTCTTTTGAAAGATGTCATACCAAAAATTTGTTTTTTTAACTTACTGATTTCAATTCTAAACCTAAGGAAACGTTGATGTTGTTACGATGATAGTGACTGTTGTCCTCATTCCACTTCATTACCTTTCTCAGTTTTTACCTTCTCACAGATTGGCTCGGGACCTCCCTTGCCTACTCTCCCACCACTAATCATATCCCTATCCTCAAAATCCATGGAAAAAAATGGTCAGACAACCCTTACCACTATCCAGGTAAGGAAGCTCGTATCCGGCATTCCCACCTGATTCACATTGCAATACACCAAACCAATAACCCTAAACAACACAACTCCCCACCCCCACAAAGCTTAAAATTTGCCCTCATAAATGCTCGCTCAATTCGAAAAAAATGGCCTGTAATCCTAGATATAGTCACCCTTCACGATCTTGATGCACTCATGATCACTGAAACATGGTTATCAAAAGAAGACAATGTCCTCATTAACCAACTCATTCCACCAAACTTCTCTATACACACAACCCACAGAGAAAACAAAAAGGGTGGAGGAGCACTCATTCTCACTAAGTCTGAACTCCTTTTCAACATGACTAACTCCTATAGCTCTAACAACCTGGATATAATCACTATAGTGAACAAACAATGCTCTATCAACCTGGTCTACAGAGCCCCTTCAAGCTCACCAAACGACCTTCCCACCATATTAGACCTAGCCGCCAATACCAGTAACCTCAACACTCCCAACTGGATAATGGGAGAGCTCAACCTCCCATCACTGCAGCAAAACCAGTCCTCCTCACTCCTCGATGCCATTGAAAATCTTGGATATAAACAACTAATCATGGAGCCCACTCATACCAAAGGAAACATTCTTGACATGGTTTTCATTCCACAATCTGTTTATGAACAAAGCAGCAACATTGTAAAATCGATCACCGATGTACCATGGTCAGACCATAAACTCATAAACCTACAAATTCCCCTGAGCAATAATCATCTTCTTAACAACAGCAAACTAAACAACCCATCTAGAGCCTCAACAAGGGGTTTTCGACCTTTCAACAGGGAACTTATACTGTCAAGCACCCAACCACTCCTCAATGACTCAACACTCAACCTTGATAAGTCAATCGACGCCTGGAACAACAGCCTCAGCACCGTTGCTCAACTACCACACAAAGAGAACATATCAAGGAAAAGATCCTCTGCTCCGTGGTTTTCCCCCGAACTGCGGTCTTCTCTCACACACCTACGAAGACTCAAAAAACGCTGGCACCGATCACTATCCATCGATGATCATACAGCTTACAATCTCCACCTAGCAACTCACCGCGAGGCAATCACAACCAGAAAGAAGCAATACCACACGGACACACTCAAAAGATCACTGAACAAACCTCATGACCTTTTCAATTTAGTCAAATCACTATCAAAGGAACCATCCTCCGAACAAAAAGAAGACATTCACCCACAAGAATTTGCTGACTATTTGCAATCAAAACTTCTACAGACAGATGAGCTCTCAACAATCAATGTACAAGAAACATCCTGCCCAACATCCCTGTCTGCACTTGCCACACCCTCTCCCAAACACATCGAAGACACAATCACCTCACTCAACACCACCACTGCGCAAACCGATCCTTGCCCAGCCTTTTGGATAAAGGATCTTCGAAATACATTCAGCCCTTTCATTGCAAAAATCATGAACCTCTCATTTACAACTGTCTCCTTCCCCTCTGCTCTAAAGCTCACAACCATCAGACCTCTGCTAAAAAACGCCAAACTAGACCCAAAACGGCCTGACTCCTACAGGCCTATAGCCAGTATCCCCCTCTTAGCAAAGATGTTTGAGAAAGAGGCACAACGTCAAATCCAAGACCACATAGATTCCGCAGCCCCTCTAGACCATTTCAACATGGATTCAGAGAATACCATGGCGTGGAAACACTGCTTACCACCCTCTTCAATGATGTTCTCACTAGTATAGTCAACATCCGGCAAGGCGTTGTTCTAATCTTCTTAGATATAGCAGCAGCGTTTGATTCAGTAAACCACGAGATTCTCCTCGGGCGACTGAAAGAGAAAGGCATCTGCAACTCCGCACTGGATTGGTGTAAATCGTACCTTGACACCAGAATGCAATATGTAAAATCTGCAACAGGAGAATCAAAACCCTTCCATCAAAAACAAGGCGTTCCGCAAGGATCCTCTCTTTCATCTCTCATGTTTAACATATATATACAGCCTATCTGCAATATCATCAGATCATTCAATGTGAAATGTATGATATATGCAGATGATATCCTACTCTACATGCCATTTTCCACAGTACAAATGGATTTATCACCTATAACAAATTGCTTCGACGCAGTATCAGAATGGCTCCTGTCACAGAACCTCCGCATTCAACATAAGAAAACTGAAGTTCTCTTTATCACTAAAGACCCCAACTTCATTCCACCACCACATATAAGTGTTAAGGGAGCTGATCTATGCACTAAGGAAACAATAAGATACCTCGGAGTTACACTGGATCATCGTCTCAACATGAAATCCCACATAAATAATATTGTAAAAGCGGTGTACTTCAAGATACGCACGCTCAGGCACCTACGCTCCTTACTAGACCAAGAGGACTTCAGAACCATTTACCAGGCACTGATTTTACCGCACTTCGACTTCGCCAACTCCATTCTGCAAGGGCTCCCACAATCCACTCTTAGCCCATTACAGCTTGCTATGAATACTGCTGCAAGGGTTCTACAAGGAGCGTCCAAGAGCGAACATGTTACACCTATCCTCAAGCAGCTCCATTGGCTCCCTATACACGGAAGGGTTATGTTCAAGACCTTGATTCTCACTTTCAAGGCCATCAATGGTCTAACAGCCAACTCACTCACAGAGCTCATACAAATTGTACCACCAAACAGAAATAGAAGACAAGTAGCATTAAACTCCCTAATAATACCAAAGGCCATAACAACTTACAGCCTATCAACAGCAAACAGAGCTTTCATATTTTGCGCACCAAAATCCTGGAACTCTCTACCACCTGATGTCCGTGCCATAACCGACTTAGCCCAGTTCAGAAAAGCCCTCAAATTCAACCTTTTCATCAAATACTACCCGACATAAAGTGAAACTTACATTCCCACCGCAAACGTAACCACAGCTTTCCCATTGTTACTAACTTTTTGCTAATTTCTGTAAATAGTTTGAGTATGTTATCTAGTTAACAGACCATATACTCCATGTAGATAGTTCTCCCATGTTTGTCCAAGTTTATGCTCCTGTTATATGTAACACCAAACAGCTTGTTGTTCTGGTCTTTGTTTTGTTTTCTGTGAACCGCGCTGATCCCGAATAGCGCGGTATATAAGAAATATAAATAAATAAATAAATTCCAGTTGACTTCTCTATGAGAAGACTTTCCTTAAATGTCAACAATTTTATTACAATTAAGTAAACAGGGAACATATTGTAGATAAATAAAATTATGAGCACAGCACAAATTCTAAGTCAGTATAAGTGTGATAAGTCTTTTTGAAGATATTACAGTTGAATATAGATGAAAAGTAGAGGTCTGAATTTGTTACTGCACATTTCGTTCATTAAGACATCTTAAAAAATTTAGCAGTATGTTTGCTAAAGATTAGTGCGTGTTAAAGAATGTTAATGTATGGTAAGTGCCGCTACGGCTCTTTTATTTCTATGGGTGCAGCAGCACTTAATACATGTTTACTTTAATAAATATGCCCCTTATTGTGCACTAAATTGATTTAACATGCATTAAGGCATATGTTTATTAAAGGGTGTTAGACTTTTGTCGCTAACATCAGGTATTAGTGCAAAAAGCCCCACGGTAGCTGCAAAAGTTGCGTGTTATCTGTTTGGGACATACCTAGCATATCCCCAACACAGTGAAAATGCAGGGATCATGACATGACAGCATTGAGAATGCAGATGACCAGGGCCAGTTCTAGGGTTTCTAGCACCCCCCTGCAACCTATAAATTGGCGCCCCTCCCTCATTATTATTAATGTTGGCTGCACCCTACCCTCCTTTGTCCCCAAACTGCTTTGTGAACTCTTTTCAAGCGACATTAGTATTTCTCCTTCAAATCCAGTGTTATAAGAAAATGCATAGCCAAAATAAAAATACTTAGCAGTAAATACTTAGCATCATACAAACAGGCTGTGATAGTCCAAGAAACAAAATCTGATTCTGGTCATCTCACTAACAGCATAAGCATTCTTCAGTGCCAGGCATATTGTGAACTAATATAAAACACTGCAAAAGTCACTGAATATCTACAAGGCCAAATCTACCATACTATACCAGCATACACTTCCAAAACTCATACAAGGGGCCTACCCAGTAAAAAGCAGCACTATAAATACTGCAGTGGACCCCAAAACATCAATATATCTATTTGAAACGCTGTACAAGTCAAATTACTACAGTACAGATACCTATATACAAATTCCATATTAACAGAACATCTGGCCTTGGTCACACACTCAGAACACAGGCCCTCATCAAGTACAGAATAAGTGACCACAACCTAAAGTAAAAATAAAAATATGTAGACAAAAATTAAACTAAAACCCCAAGCAGTCAGATTCTGCATACGATGCCACATCAGATAAGAGATGCAGTTCCCCATATTGTGTGAAATATAAAGATAGCGCAAAGTTCAATCACTAAATTGAAAATAAAATTATTTTTTCTACCTTTGTTGTCTGATGATTTTTGATCATGCTGGTCCCGATCTGAGATTTCTGTTTTTCTCTGAATCTTTTAGCTCTCTTTCTATGGTCTATAGTCCATATGCTATTTTTTATATCTCCTTTTGCTTTCTTCATTTGCTTCCATCAGCCTTTTTCCAGTCCCAGTAACCCTCCCCAGTATCAGCCCCCTTTACAGAGTCCCCTCCCAGTACCTTCCAATGCCAACCCCCTTGCATTCCCAGCATCGCCATTGGTGTCTATGCCCTTCCAGTCCCCCTCCTTCCCCACTGTCCAACCCATCTAGTCCAAATACCATCTCAGGTATTAGTGAACTTCCATTGCCAGTGCCCCCTCCCGTGTCAGTTCCCTTCCAGTCACCCTCTCTGCCATCTGCCTTCCAGTCCCATCCCCAGGTGTTGGCTCCCTTCCAGGCCCGACCTTTCTTCCAGCCCCTTTCTTCCCCTCTTTTCCCCTCCCTTCCATCCCCCCATGTCAACACCCTTGCAGGGCCCATCTTTCCTTGTGTCAACTCTCTTACAACCCCCCTCCTATTACCCAGCCACCTTCCAGCCCCATCCCCAAGTATCAGCTCACTTCCAGCCCCCCTTGTCTGCTCCCTTCCAGCACCCGTGTCAGCTCCCTTCCAGCTCACCCCCCCATGTCAGCTCCCTTCCCTCCTGTATCAGCTTCCCTCCCTCCCCTCCCATCCCTGATTCATCCTTCAGAAAAGAAAGCGGCCATGGGAACATTTTTCTGTTCCTGCAGCTCTGCTATCTTTTAAACTGCTGGACTGCAAAGTTTCTGAAGGAAATAATAAGCATTTCCTGTTTCTTACGAGAAACAGGAAATGCTTTTTATTGCTGAAAATGCTGCTGTCCAGCAGTTTAAAAGATAGCAGAGTCTCAGGAACAGAGAAATGTTCCCGCGGCCGCTTTCTTTTCTGAAGCGGTGGGTGGCAGGCAGCTAACGATAGCACCCCCTGCCACCAGCACCCTCCTGTCACGCTTACCTGGCTTACCGGGTAGCGCCGGCCCTGCAGCTGATGTCACCCATTAAAGTGGCGTTAGCTGCATCAGCAATGTCAAAGTCCACTGTAACTGCATGTTTCAGGCATGTTCACTCTCTACCCACACCCAACCCATTTTTTCTACTAATCAACAGTATGCAGCTTTCACAAAAAATGACTTCTGATAGCTGCATTTGGCTTGCGTAAGTTGTCACCGTGATTCAACTTTCCCGTGTTAGTGCCACGATTGTAGCTAATGCCCTTTAGTAAACATCACTCTAATTGGCTTAGCGTGCCTTGATTCATCATGCATGCTAGATCAATTTAGCACATGCAAAATATTCCCTATTCCCTATGTGTGCAGCTAACTAAAGAAACACCCAAAAATCAGCAAAATTAATGGAAAAATGAAAAATAACCAGATTTTTCTTGCTTGTGCACATCCCTAGTGAAAAGATAATGCTGCTTTTAAGAATACAGAGAAAAGTTGCAATGAGCAAAATTGGAGTTTGTGTCTAAAATGGAAATCTCAGACCCAGGGGGAGCAATAGCTTACCTATAATAACTATGGATCTCTAGAGATGACCAATAGGGTTAAAAGTTACATTTGGAGCTTGGGAATATCAACAGAGAAACTCCAGTGGGACTAGAGAGAATGGGCACATGCAACATTTTATCTCAATTTCAAATACTACATGACCTTTGCAGATACTGAGCTACTCTGGATAGCACAGGTCATAGGGTTCCAGCATAACACAGAATGTATACAAATGTAAACTTCTGAATGAGATGGATCGATACAATAACAGCAGCTATGGATACCACTCTATCAACAATGAGCCGTTTGGCTGAAGACCGAACAAAGTTTAGATCAACTATCCAGAGGGTCAGCAGGAGTCGACACCGACTCGACGGCACTTAACAACAACAAACTGCTGATGCAGTATAGTAGCAATAGTCCAGTAATTGTTCCATTTTTTCCTTGTCTTTTAGAACTTCAGTGGCTCATATGCCTATTATACATCATCAGGCTGAATTCAAATGTTCTCATTCCTTTTTGGACGCGTTGCATGATGGTCTGGATGGAGAAGATGATGATTTAACAGGTTGGCTGGCCTTGACTGAATATGACCTTTTTATTTTTAATGTACTTGCTCTTTTCTTAATTAAATACTTTTCTTACCAGAGTACGTATTTTCTTGATTGCATGATTGATTCACAAACCAAAGTTAGTTTAACTTAATGTCAGGTGAACCTTAGTTGATATAAAATTTCTCTGTTTTCTTTTTCTCTTTCCAGCCGAGGAGATCGAAGCTCATGAACAGTATGCAGCTCTTTTTAGAACTGAAGAATCTGGCAAAGATCTCGAGAAACCAGAATCATCTCTGAAGATTGTTGAACTGGATGATGTACAGTATATATTCATTAATATCTTTAAATAACTGACAAGCCAAATATTTCTTTACAATAAACAAATAGCGTAGCTCAAAAGCTTTCGACAAATTAAAAATGAACATTTAAGGGTCCTTTTAGAAAGCCGTGTTATGGCAATAAATGCATGTTAAAACTTGGCCCAATGTACTTTGAAAAATGAGTTGTACCACATTCAAATGCATGCAAAAAGACTCATTATTATACACAATTAATAACTAAGCTTGTGTTAAACTTATGAATAGTACAGTATGCTAACACCATTTATAAAAGTGCCATCTACTTCCCCAGGAGCAACTTAAAGGGACCAGCCTGTTTTAAAAATATCCCCCCTCCCTTCTAGCCAGATATGATAGTAGGGTAGTGATAAGGGCTGTGTCCCTTCCTCCCTGCACTTCCATTTGAGCTATTAATTTATAAAGTCAAATGCAGGATCCAATCCCTTCGGTCTCGCATCTGCTCTGCGGGTCTTCACAAAGTGCCTCTCGGCGGCCGCCGCCTCTCTGAGACGGCAGGGTGTGCCAGTCTTCCCTTAACTTGACGACTGGCTCATCACGGGGCCCTTGGCCGGAGAAGTCCGCCTTGCAGCATCTCGCATGATTCTCCTCAAGTGCCTGGGATTTTTGGTAAACTACCCCAAGTCCCACCTCGAACCGGCACAGGCCTTGGAGTTTATCGGCTCATGCTTCGACACTCAACAGGCAATCGTCTTTCTACCGACAGACCGTGCAGCTCTCCTCCGAGCATTGGTGGCCCAGGTCCAGGGCAATGCTCGATCACGGTGCGGACAATGCTGCGCCTCATAGGGCACATGGCCTCCACTGTCCATGTAGTTCCACATTCCCGCATGCACATGCGGACGGCCCAGTGGTGCCTCAGCACTCAGTGGAGCCCGGCTTCTGGTCACTTCAGGGACCCCATTCAGGTCTCCCACGACCTTTTCAGGTCCTTAGACTGGTGGCAGAACCCCCGCAACCTTCTCTGAGAACTGCCCTTCCAATCTCCGCAGCATGAACTAGTGCTCAAAACGGACGCTTCCCTACTGGGATGGGGAGCCCACTGCGGTGCACTGTGCATGCAGGGGTTATGGTCAACCGAAGAGTCTCAACAGCAGATCAACTTGCTCGAGCTTCGGGCACTCTGATGGGTACTGAGGGCCTTCGAGGACCACCTCCGAAGAGAGTCGGTATTCGTGCAGACTGACAGTCGACTAGTGATGTTCTACATCAACAGGAGGGGGGCACAGGATCATGCCTCCTCTGCCGGGAAGCAGTCCTCCTCTTCTCCTTCGCCTTCCGTCGAGGGATGACCCTATGAGCGGTCTGCCTCCCGGGCCACGAGAACATCCTCGCAGACAAACTCACCAGGATCCTCTGCCCTCACGAATGGCGTCTGGACCCAGAGGTGACCAACTGGCTGTTCCATCAGTGGGGGACCCCGTCTATGGACCTGTTCACCAGCCCGGCGAACTCTCAGCTCCCCTGTTTTTTCAACCCAGTCCCTCATCCGAGCAGGGAGGCATGAGATGCATTCCTTCTGAGCTGGGCCTCCGGGCTTCTCTATGCGTTCCCTCTCACTATTCTCATTGTGAGAACCCTCCACAAGGCTCAGCGGGAACAAGCATCGATGATAGTTGTCGCTCCCTTGTGGCCTCGGCAACTGTGGTTCCCACTCCTGTTTCGGCTCGCGTCTGAGCCTCCAATCCCCCTGGGCTGTGCCCCAGGCCTACTAACACAGGAGGAGGGGCGGTTGCTGCACCCAAACCTGGCCTTGTTGTCCCTCACAGTCTGGCGGCTGAACGGGTCACCCTAGCCACGCTAGACCTTTCGGAGGAGGTCGAGAACGTCCTCCTTGTATCAAGGAAGGACTCGATAAGATGAGCTTACGCCTTCAAGTTGTGACGCTTCTCGGTCTGGTGCTCCAAGCACCAGATCGACCCTTTCTGTTGTCCCACTCAGTGGGTCTTCCAGTACCTTCTCCATCTCTCGAAGGAGGGGCTGAAGTCAAACTCGGTCAGGGTATATCTGAGCGCAATCTCGGCGCATCACTTCCCCGTACTCTTGGAGCAGCCCTTGGTCTCCTGCTTCATGCGAGGCCTCTTGCTGTCCAAACCTCCCTTCTGGCCTCCCCTGGCGGAATGGGATTTGAACATAGTGCTCATGCAGCTTAGGCGTTCACCCTTCGAGCCGATGGCGATGTGTTCGCTTCGGCACCTATCCTGGGAGGTGGTCTTCCTGGTGGCTTTGACCTCGGCCCGCCGAGTCAGTGAACTCCAGGCTCTCATGGCTGAAGCCCCTTACACCATGTTCTAAAAGAACAGGGTGGTCCTCCGTACCCACCCCAATTCCTGCCGAAGGTTTTCTCGGATTTTCATCTCATTCAGGAGATAGTCTTGCCAACCTTCTTCCCGAGACCCCATGCTGACCAGGCGTTGGAAGTTTTGCATATACTTGACTGCAAGAGGGCTCTTGCCTTCTATCTGTAGCGCACCCAACCTCATCGCAAGTCTGGCCGGCTTTTCATGACCTACTATCCCAATCGCTTGGGGCAGGGCAGTTACAAAGTGCACCCTCTCCATTTGGGTGGTGGACTGCATTGCCTTGGCTCACACGAAGGTGGGAGCCCCACTGGATCGACGGGTCACCACACACAGCATTTGAGCCAAGACAGCTTCGGTGGCTTAGCTGCGCTCAGTGCTGCTATTGGACATCTGCTGGGCTGTGACTTGGGCTTCAGCAAACATGTTTGCCTTGCACTACTGCCTGGAGAGGGAGTCCCGCCGGGACAGTGCCTTTGGCCAGGCTGCACTCCGTAATCTTTTTGGTGTATAAGCAACTCCTGCCCTCCAACCCTTCTTAACGGCTGCCGAGGGTTTCGCCCCGGGGACCCGAAGACTCGGGCTCCTCCAGGCATCGGCTTCTGCCACGACCTTGCAGATGTGGGTTTTTTTTGCAGGTTCAGTAGCCTGTTGCTGGGGAGTCCCATAAGTGAGGACTGACTTCCTGCTTGTTTCCAGAGAAAGTGTAGTTGCTCACCTGTAATAGGTGTTCTCCGGGGAAAGCAGGAATCAATCATCACAACCCTCCCTCCTCCCCTTGGAATTGCTCCCTTATGGTATTTTCCTTTATTTTTTTCCTTGGCCGTCTTAGCTATGTTCTTTGACTGAGGCAAGATGTCACCCTTGGGCGGGAAGGGAACCATGAATGTTTGATGCATCTCCCAAAGGCTTTCTTTGAAAGCTGGGGAGATGCTTTTGTGCGGGCTCCGGCTGTGCCGACATCACCCATATGTGAGGACTGATTCCTGTGGTCCCCGGAGAACACCTGTTACAGGTGAGTAACTACTCTTTCTTACCGTTTGTGTCTGTGTGAAAAAATGGATTACATCTGGCATATTGTATTTTAGTTAATGTGAATACCTGCCGTCTGTTAAGAAACTTTTGCTGAGCTTTTTGCAAAATAATGCAAACACATTTATTTCCAATATTATACTAAGTATATTATCTCCAGGAACAAGCAGGAATGAGTCTTCACATATGGGTATCGTCGGTATCGACGGAGCCTGCGCGAGAACGCTCCCCAGCGTCCAGTAAGAAAGCTTTTGGGAGCATCCCACAGCGCCTGCGCACTGCCTTCCCGCCTTTCCCAACCACCTCTCTCCAGTTCTTCTTTTCCGCGGAGCCAGCAGGTCGTGTTCCTGTCACCGCAGAAGAATTCTTTATTTTTTTCTTTATTTTTCTGTGTCGCGTCTGCCTTCTTCGACGTCAGACCGGTACCGCCGGTCTTTTCTTTTCTTTCTTAAAAAAAAAAAAAAACTTCAACTGTGCATTTTCGGTTTGGGCCTTAGGCCTGAACATATTTTCTCCTCATGGAGAAGCCCACTTCCGGGTTCAAAAAGTGCACGAAGAGTGGCGGTACTATTTCTGTCACCGACACCCATGACTGGTGTCTAAAATGTTTGGGTCCTGACCATTCCATCACGGATTGTGTGTCCTGTACCATGATGTCTAAAAGAGGTCGGCAGAACCGAGCAGCCAAGCTCAGTACCCTGTTTCCCTCTGATGCAGCCTCGGTGGCATCGACGTCTTCCAGGGCTTCTTCTTCCTCCCATGGATCTCAGGTAACCAAACATAAATCTAGCCAGTCCTCGAAGGGCAAATCTCCCTCTAAGCATCGAGATGCCTCCGGGCTTGTCCTCGAGGATTCCGCACCGGAAAAAATTACCCCGGCGGGAAGTTCCGGCTTCCACAGCATTGTCTATGGGGTCACAGGTTGACATCGATGGCTCGGCCTCGACCGATCACCTGTTGCCGTGTTCTGGGGTACCGGTGGCCTCCACTGGTACCGACATCCAGACTCTGGTGGCGTCGATGGATCAGAAGATTCTGTCCATGCAGCGCACCCTAATGGCGTTTATGCAGGCTTCGACACCTCCGGTACCGCAACAGTCTCCGTTGCTGGTACCGACATCGTTCCCGGTGCCAGTACCGATTGCATCGACATCGGCTTCGGTGTCAACTGCAACGGCACCCTGTCCTATGATGCCCATCGGTACCGAACCGGTACCGCTTACTCCCGATGTCGATCCCACTCGGTACGCGTATCGGGCTTTACAGGAGCATCCAGATAGGCGATACTTCGATTCCTCCGAAGACTGATGAGTCGGAGGTTTCTGTCAATGCACCGGTACTTCTTCCTCAGGAGTCTGATTCTCCAAAATGAAGAATGTCTCCTTCAGAAGACTTGTCTTTTCAGGACTTCATTAGGGAAGTAGCTAGGGGCCTCTCCATTACAGTGGCCCCTGAGTAGACACCATGTACCGTGTCCCTCCTTGTCCTGGCTTTCATAAGTCTCGGCTTCCTCACCACTCTATTGTGGTAGAGTCTGCCATGAGGAAAATAAAGAGTGCAAAGAGACACTCATCTAATCCTCCAGGACGTGAATGCAGGACCCTTGATGCTTTTGGCCGAAGGGTTTTCCAAGCTAATATGCTTGCTGCCAGAATCAACTCCTATAGTCTCTATATGAGGATGTTTCTAAAAGAAGTCACAGATCATCTGCAGACTTTAGCCCCTTTTATTTCAGAAGATAAAAGGCAGGAATTTCTCACTTGGCTTAAACATGCCCAAGATGTTTCCAAATTTTCCAACCGTGCAGCCTTTGACTCTTTTGAGTGTGTAAGCAGAGCCTCGGCTATTGCTATAGGTGCACGCAGAATTGCTTGGTTACAAGCCTCTGATTTGGAACTTTGGGTCCAAGATGAACTGGGAAATCTTCCTTGTACAGGTGAAAACCTTTTTGGCAGGGATTGGAAAGCAAAGGCCACTCAGATGGATGCTGAGAACTCTGCTTTGGATCGACTTTCAAAGTCTACCTCTGCTTCTGCTAAGAAAAGGTTGTTCAAAAAGACAACTTTTTCTAAAAAGGGAAGATACTATCCTGCTTATGGTCAGCAGGTATCTTCTGCAGGTCGTTTTGCTGCAAAGCGTCAGCAACCACCTAAACAGGCCAAGTCAAAGGCTGCCAGGCCTCCCTCGGCTCAGCAGCCTCAGCCTCCTCAGGGCCTTTGACTTGCAACTAGAGAACTTAGCCTTTCTGGCTCTGGAGGAACCAGAGCCCCTCACCATTCCAGGAAGGTTGGCTTACTTTGCTCCCAGATGGGAGCAAATTGCAGCAGAGCAATGGACCCTCTCCATTGTAAGGGAAGGGTACAAGCTTCATTTCTTAAACCTTCCTCCCCACACCATGGTGAGACAGTTCAATTCTCCAACATCTCTCCTCAACCTTCTGGGTCAGGAGATTGCTACCCTTCTTGCCCAAGGGGCAATAGAAGAAGTACCCCTTCTTCAACAGGGCTCAGGGTTCTACTCCCCTTATTTTCTTATTCCAAAGAAAACAGGGGGCTACAGATCCATATTAGATCTCAGAAAATTGAACACGTTTCTATTCAAAGAGAAATTCAGGATGATTTCTCTCGGTACTCTGCTGAAAGGTATAGGTCCAACTAAGAGCAACCAATCACGTCAGGCACAATACACAGTGGAGGAACGTGATGTGTTCAAGGAAGAACAAAACAATCATCTAATATTGAAAAGAGGCGTTTTATTCACAAACCAAAAGTTGGTGCCCACCCGACACAGGCCGTGTTTCGTTTAACAAAACTTCATCAGGGGTATAGGGCAACTAGAAACAAAAACATTCAATTATTGCACTCAAATATATAATAAAACATATATTGAAACATAAATTAAAACATATATTAAAAAAGAGAGGAACAATCAAAATCATAATAAATCACTTATAACAAAAATACTAAAATATATATAAAAAAATATATATTAAAACATATATTAAAAAGAGAAAAAATTAAAACATAATAAGTCACTATATAAAAACATTTATACAGAAATATCAAAAACTGGGTTGGAACGCTATATAAATAAAATTTCAAATAAAAACGAAGACAGGAGCAACAAAGTACATAATACATCATACCATAAGCAATAATAATAAATAAAATCATAACCACTGAATCACCTTATCAATAAACATTTATATACTAATACCCAAACAAAGGGGGGGGGAAGGGGGGAGGGGGGAGGGGGAAGTGACTAAAACAAAGAAATGAACTGAGACATTTGCCATGAACCAAAAGAAGAGAACCACACATATATCAATATAAAAATGTTACCTCACAAATAAAATGAAAAACAATTGTGATATGTGCCAAAAGGTATTCTAAATTAAAAAACCATCCCATTGTAATGACTATTGTCTCCAGAAATACATTAAAGAATACCTTATTGGTTAATGCTGTGGAAGTATCCTCTTTGCAACTATACTAAAAATAAAAAATTCAACATTACAATATAACCGACCACTGTAGCCAACCATTTGAAACCCAAAGGAATGTAAAACCTACTCACTTATACCGGGCTCACCATGCTGCACAAACCGCCGCGCAGAAATTGTGAAAGTATTCTCAATTCGTCACGAATCCATTTTCTTTCAATGGCAAACCCACGCCAAAGGAGTGCAGTGCTAGAGAGGTTTCTCTAAATAAACGCCGACGCATGCGCTGCTGGAAATCCACCGGCGCCCAAAAATGACGTCAAAAAACAAAGACAAAGTAAACGCCGAATACCCGGCTCCTAGAGCACACTCCAAACAGCGAAATCAAAAAAGAAATATAAATTAAGGTGTGCATCTGTTAGACCATGTGTCCGACCAAAATAAAAATAAAAATAAAAACAGGAAGGTTAAAAATCGTACCTTTGCTCCAACAAATGAAAATAAAAAAATGAAAATAAAACCAGACCATGCACAATGAAATCCCTAAACAAGCAATAATGTGTCAATAGCAAACATAAAAATATGACTACCTAAGTACCAAACCAAATTATACAGTCAATAAAATCTTGAATGTGTATATATAAGAACATACAATAAATTATAATAAATATCAATTAATTAATAAAATCAACCATCAAAGTATGAGATAACCTCATTTACACATATCAAAAGGACATAAAATTAAAGTCCTTAAAATATTAAAAATAAATAAATAATACATATAAATAAATATTATATATATATATATATATACACATATCATTAAAACCACAAGTAAAAAATTTTTATTGAATACATAATTATGTCATCGACGTAGTGACAAACCATTACTGCATAGGAAAAGAGGAGGACCAAAAAATTACTCATACAAACGAAAACCTCTGCAAATGACAAAACATATATCTCTTTAAGGAACTACCACAGACGACTATAAATAAATGCAAAAACCGTGAACCATCATAGAAAAACGGAAAAGTCCTGTTCTAAATTGAGCCCATTTGGTATCATTGAGTTCAATATAAAAATGTATCTCTGCTCCAATTGTAAAATTGTTCTATTAATGTCACCACCCCTCCAATTAGCCTTTACCTTCTTAATAACGAAGAATTTAATATCTGAAATTTTATGCGCTGATTGTATCCAATGCTCAACCAAAGGTTTTTCTACATTACTCCTCCTAATAGCACTCCTGTGCTCTACAATCCTAGTCCGTACGCTGCGTACGGTCTTACCTACATACAGTTTCTGACACGGACATACAATCACATAAATGACATGCGAAGTCTCGCAGTTAGAAAAATCACTAAGTACAAATTTTCTTTGAGAGCAGGGATGAATAAATTCTTTAATGGATAAAGCGTGTACACAAACCGAGCAACGGCCACATTGATAGTGACCTCTAACCCTCGGAGCGAATTGCCGTTCAGTCAGAGCTGAGGGAACTAAAAGATTCTTAAGATTAACATTACGTTTGTGCGCTATCGTGAGTCTAACATCCTCAAACCCTTCCAGCGATTGAATCAGATGCCATTCTCTCTTTAAGACTTTAATAATATCGCGAGAAAGAGTAGTGTATAACAATGGACAAACCATCCCTACATCATTGCTCCTTTGTTTAGAAAGGAGCAAATCTCCACGTGTAGACAACCTTGCCCTAGTGTAAGCTTCCAAAACGTGTTTCTGAGGATACTTTCTATTGTGAAACCTATTCTCCATAACCTGAGCATGGAGTTCAAAATCCTTGTTACTGGTGCATATCCGTTTCGCACGAAGGAATTGACCTACAGGTAGATTTCTCTTAAGAGCCGGATTGTGAAAGCTATCAAAGTGAAGAAGAGTATTGCGATCCGTGGGTTTCCTGTAAAGAGATGTGGTCAAATGACGATCCTCAAATCGAATTAGAAGATCTAAATACGGAATGCTTGAAAAATCATAGGAAAGCTGGAATCTCAGTTTAGTATCTAAGCCATTCACCCACCCATTAAATTGAGATAGAGCCTCTTGGGACCCTTTCCATAAAATAAAAACATCATCTATGTAACGTACCCATAATATGATGTTCTCTTTATATGGGTTATCCTTAATAAATTTCTCCTCAAACTCAAAAACATAGAGATTGGCAATATCCGGGGCCATGGAGGATCCCATGGCCACTCCCTTGATCTGCTGGTAAAACAATTCTCTAAAGCAAAAAAAGTTATTGCAAAGAGCAATCCTAGCCAATTCCATCAAAAAATAAGTAGGAATACGTTTATTGGAGAGCCTAGTGGATAAATGTTGTTCAAGAATCAAAAGAGCCTCTGCTTGTGGGACATTGGTATAAAGAGATTCGACGTCCATAGTCACTAAAATAACATCTGAATCTAAATTTTGAAATGTACTTAAAATCTCTGTAACATGAGCCGAATCCCTTATATAGGACCACATGGACGTAATGAAAGGCCGTAAAAAAATATCCAAAAATTTGGATAAGGGCTCCAAAAGTGACCCAATAGCAGCAACAATGGGCCTACCAGGGGGTGACTCAAGACATTTGTGAATCTTTGGGAGAATGTAGATGGTGGGTGTAACAGGTGCTGTAACAGTGAGAAACTCTTTCTCTTTCTTGGTTATGTATCCTATTTCAAAAGCAGTTTGGACCAAATTGTCTATCCTCTTTTTTAATTCAATTGTGGGGTCATCTGTTAACCGTACATAGAAAGCGCGATCCTTTAATTGTCTTTCTATTTCATTAATATAAGCCTGTTTGTTCATAACTACAACGGCACCCCCTTTATCCGCTGGCTTAATAATTATGGTATTGTTCTTTTGTAAAGATGTGATAGCCTCTCTTTCCTCTTTAGAGAGATTACTATATGGAGCAGTAGACTTAGAGCATACCCGATGGACTTGTCCTAATACTGTTTTTTCAAAGGCAAGAATAAGCGGATCAACAGGTGCTGGAGGATACCAAGTAGACTTTTTACTAACCACCGAACAGTCTGACGGATAACCTGATTGTCCATTAAAATGATGTTTAATCCGAATTTTACGGAAAAACTTGTACAAATCTAAATTAATTTCAAACCTGTCCGGATTCCTAGAGGGGACAAAGGACAACCCCTTATTGAGCAGGGACTCTTCCCCTGGTGACAGCTGATAGTCTTTTCCTTCTCGTTGGCCTTGGCCTTCTTGGTTATTTCAGAAAGGCGGTTTTTATCAAATAAATAAACATAAACATAAACATAAACATAGTCTGAAATATTAATCACATTGGAAGAGGTACAAGATACATCTCGTTTAATCAAACTTAATTCCAAAAGTTCCTGCCGCGCCCTCGCCCGCGTCCTCTCACGGCAGGGGCCTGATAATGCGACCGATCCTGATAATGGTGCTGATTCTGGTTGTGAAACCGGGGTGGATCTTGTCCTTTCTCCCGCCACCTTTCTTGTCCCCACGGCGGAGGGGCCGGGATGTGGACACGGTCCTGTCATTTGCAGAGGTTTTCGTTTGTATGAGTAATTTTTTGGTCCTCCTCTTTTCCTATGCAGTAATGGTTTGTCACTACGTCGATGACATAATTATGTATTCAATAAAAATTTTTTACTTGTGGTTTTAATGATATGTGTATATATATATATATATAATATTTATTTATATGTATTATTTATTTTTAATATTTTAAGGACTTTAATTTTATGTCCTTTTGATATGTGTAAATGAGGTTATCTCATAGTTTGATGGTTGATTTTATTAATTAATTGATATTTATTATAATTTATTGTATGTTCTTATATATACACATTCAAGATTTTATTGACTGTATAATTTGGTTTGGTACTTAGGTAGTCATATTTTTATGTTTGCTATTGACACATTATTGCTTGTTTAGGGATTTCATTGTGCATGGTCTGGTTTTATTTTCATTTTTTTTATTTTCATTTGTTGGAGCAAAGGTACGATTTTTAACCTTCCTGTTTTTATTTTTATTTTTCTTTTGGTCGGACACATGGTCTAACAGATGCACACCTTAATTTATATTTCTTTTTTGATTTCGCTGTTTGGAGTGTGCTCTAGGAGCCGGGTATTCGGCGTTTACTTTGTCTTTGTTTTTTGACGTCATTTTTGGGCGCCGGTGGATTTCCAGCAGCGCATGCGTCGGCGTTTATTTAGAGAAACCTCTCTAGCACTGCACTCCTTTGGCGTGGGTTTGCCATTGAAAGAAAACGGATTCGTGACGAATTGAGAATACTTTCACAATTTCTGCGCAGCGGTTTGTGCAGCATGGTGAGCCCGGTATAAGTGAGTAGGTTTTACATTCCTTTGGGTTTCAAATGGTTGGCTACAGTGGTCGGTTATATTGTAATGTTGAATTTTTTATTTTTAATATAGTTGCAAAGAGGATACTTCCACAGCATTAACCAATAAGGTATTCTTTAATGTATTTCTGGAGACAATAGTCATTACAATGGGATGGTTTTTTAATTTAGAATACCTTTTGGCACATATCACAATTGTTTTTCATTTTATTTGTGAGTTAACATTTTTATATTGATATATGTGTGGTTCTCTTCTCTTCTTCTTTTGGTTCATGGCAAATGTCTCAGTTCATTTCTTTGTTTTAGTCACTTCCCCCTTCCCCCCCTCCCCCCTTCCCCCTTCCCCCCCCCTTTGTTTGGGTATTAGTATATAAATGTTTATTGATAAGGTGATTCAGTGGTTATGATTTTATTTATTATTATTGCTTATGGTATGATGTATTATGTACTTTGTTGCTCCTGTCTTCGTTTTTATTTGAAATTTTATTTATATAGCGTTCCAACCCAGTTTTTGATATTTCTGTATAAATGTTTTTATATAGTGACTTATTATGTTTTAATTTTTTCTCTTTTTAATATATGTTTTAATATATATTTTTTTATATATATTTTAGTATTTTTGTTATAAGTGATTTATTATGATTTTGATTGTTCCTCTCTTTTTTAATATATGTTTTAATTTATGTTTCAATATATGTTTTATTATATATTTGAGTGCAATAATTGAATGTTTTTGTTTCTAGTTGCCCTATACCCCTGATGAAGTTTTGTTAAACGAAACACGGCCTGTGTCGGGTGGGCACCAACTTTTGGTTTGTGAATAAAACGCCTCTTTTCAATATTAGATGATTGTTTTGTTCTTCCTTGAACACATCACGTTCCCCCACTGTGTCTCGGTACTCTGCTGCCATACCTTCAGAGTCAGGACTGGCTTTGTTCTCTAGATCTCAAGGATGCGTACACCCATGTCCTCATCCATCCAACACACAGAAGGTTCCTTCGGTTCCTTTTTCAAGGAAAGCACTACCAATACAGGGTGCTTCCTTTCGGTCTGGCCTCTACACCAAGGGTGTTCACAAAATGCATGGCAGTAGTAGCTGCATTTCTACGCACTCTAGGAATATTCGTTTTCCCATATCTGGACGACTGGCTCATTCGAGCTCCATCCCAGTCAGAGGCCCAGATTTCTCTAACCTGCACAATGCGTGTCCTTCAGTATTTGGGACTGGTAATAAGCATCCCAAAATCCCATCTCACCCCTACTCAGTCTCTGGAGTTTATAGGGGCCTTGCTGGATACCACAACTGCAAGGGCCTATCTTCCTCAGGCCCATTGCCTACGCTTGGTGCAGTTAGCCTCCCAGATACAGTTAAAGTCCCATTTAACTGCTCAAGAGATGTTACAACTATTAGGCCACATGGCATCCACCGTGCATGTGGTTCCATATGCTCGCCTTCACATGAGGGCAGCTCAATGGACTTTGTCCACCCAATGGACTCAGTCATCAGGTTGCCTGTCAGACAAAATAGCAAACTCCAGTCGCCTATTTTGATCTCTCCAGTGGTGGAAGTCCCCTCCAAATCTGTTGCTGGGGGTCCCCTTTTCAGCAGTTGCTACCCCAAGCAACTCTGACAACAGATGCTTCTCCAATGGGTTGGGGAGCTCATCTGCAAGATCTCTCCACCCAGGGCATCTGGTCTCCACAGGAGACTTCTCTGCATATCAATCTCTTGGAACTCAGAGCAATATTCTTAGCTCTCAGAGTGTTCCATTCCCTGCTCAGCTACAGGACAGTCCTCATCCATACGGACAACCAAGTAGCCATGTTCTTTGTAAACAAGCAGGGCGGGACTGGCTCTCTGTCGCTTTGCAACGAAGCTTTGCGACTGTGGGCCTTCGCCAGAGAGCATCACATCCATCTTCTGGCAGTATATCTTCCAGGCGTTCAAAACTCTTGGGCGGACAGACTCAGTCGAATTCTGCTTCCACACGAGTGGTCCCTCCACATGGACCAGGTAGCCAGGATTTTTTGAATTTGGGGAACCCCGGACATAGACCTCTTTGCAAGGCCGTGGAATGCCAAACTTCCCCGGTTCTGTTCCAGAATTCTGTGTCAGGGAGTTCAGGCCAAGGATGCCTTCCTCCTTCACTGGGGTCAAGACTTCCTTTATGCCTTTCCACCAATTCCCCTAATTCCCAAGACACTATTCAAGCTTCAGAGAGATCAAGGGAAAATGATCCTCATAGCACCACATTGGCCACGCCAAGTGTGTTACCCTCTACTTCTGCATCTCTCTCAAGCTCCTTCCCTGGACTTGGGCTCTGCACCAGACCTTCTGTCCCAGGAAGAGGGAACTTTGTGGCACCCAAACCCCCAGTCGCTCCATCTCAGGGCTTGGTTGATGAGGGCCTAGACCTTCAAGATTTTCATCTCTCTCATCAAGTCAGAGATGTTATTCATGCCTCTTCGTGGGAGCCGCTGAGCATCGCTAGCCCTCCAACCGCCCTGGTGAAGCTCCTGCCCTATCCGGGCAGTGGGAGCCTTTCCCCCACACACTCCTGCCCTATCCGGGCAGTGGGAGCCCTCCCTCCACACACTCCTGCCCTATCCGGGCAGTGGGAGCCCTCCCTCCACACACTCCTGCCCAATCCGGGCAGTGGGAGCCCTCCCTCCACACACTCCTGCCCAATCCGGGCAGTGGGAGGCTCACACGCACGCAGGCAGAAACGCATAAAAGCGGCGTCCCTACTTCGTGGGAGCCGCTGAGCATCGCTAGCCCTCCAACCGCCCTGGTGAAGCTCCTGCCCTATCCGGGCAGTGGGAGCCTTTCCCCCACACACTCCTGCCCAATCCGGGCAGTGGGAGCCCTCCCTCCACACACTCCTGCCCAATCCGGGCTGTGGGAGGCTCACACGCACGCAGGCAGAAACGCATAAAAGCAGCGTCCCTACAGGGCGCGCCCGCGCCTTGCGGGCCCGCGCCTGAGGGCCTCGCCAGAGGGCCCTTTGGCGGTGGCCCTTAGGCGGTGGAGATTAGGCGCAGTTGAAACATCATCCACTCAACCGCAACAAGGCTGCAAGTATCAAGAAGCCTGACTCACATGACCAAAACTCTGATAACGGACAGAAAACGAAAGTGCAACAATCAAATGACTGACGGCTTGAGCTCCCCAGGCCGGGTCTGAGCTCGCTGGTCCCGACCACCACGCTCCACGAGATTCCCATAGCTGGACCAAAATTCGACATCAAGAGCTTTCAACTACAACGATATCACCCAGGTAAACAATTACTGGACTTATCTACCTCCTGATGCAAAAGACCACTGTGCAACCCTGGCCTAACCCCCCCCCCAAGTAGGAGCCAACATACCTCTGTATATATAATGTGTAAACTCCCCACTGTCACAAGCCCTGTTCTCCTCAAGCCAGCTGTTACATTGTAAACCCCTACCAACTCTAAAGGCTACTACTGTTTATTTAGAGCTAAATGAAACAAAGTATCTCTAACCAGCAAGTTGTTACATTTCAATGCAGTAACCCAATAACCTTCTTGCAATAACCTTAAGACTGTATCGCACAATACTGTATCTGTTTATACTGAATGATAGGTAACGATAGGACTGTATCGCACAATACTGTATCTGTTTATACTGAGTGATAAGGAACGTTAGGACTGTATCCCTATTTTATTAAAGTAATAAGAAACGCTGTACCCCAACCCATCTATCCCTGCTAGACTGTTGGTACCCAACAACTACCTTGCCGGCCTACACTAACTCATCTCTAGGCCAGCTGCCTTTACTTCACCCCACACTGCGCCACTCGAATCCAAAATCCAAGTATTTCTGGCAGACATAAAATGGAGCCTGCTCACACCTTCCTGATTTTGTGCATGTGTATACTAACATCTTCATATAGAACCATCTCACACTCACAATACTGCATTCCTCTACTATATACACCAATCTACCTTCTCCACCCCCCCCCTCCATTACCCATCCTGCATCAATACATCTTAAATCCTATCACCACCACACAAACACCAAGTAAATTACCCCAACGACACACCCATATCAAAGGGAACAAATCTCAAAAACACCCTAAAACCAAAGCAAAGAACACTATTGGATCTCAAATACAACTCACACGAACCACACACCAAGAACATCACACATGTAACATTATCCTTATTAATGCTAGGTCAATAAGGAATAAAACGCATATTATCCACAACATTCTAACTGACGAACAACCAGATATCCTATGCATAACAGAAACATGGCTCACTGACTCAGACTCTGCAACAATGAACCAAATACAGAAGCCCGGATACCAACTATACAACTGCCCACGCATCAACAGAAGAGGAGGCGGAGTCCTTATAGCAGCCAAAACCAGCCTTCAACTCACAACCACATCTACGGTCACAAATCCAGATCTTGACCTACTTAAAGTTGAGAGCATGGCATTATCCATCTGCCTAATCTATCGACCTCCCTCACCACAGCACGAAACACTAGCCACAGCACTAGAAACCATCACATCCACACAAAGCAAAAAATTCCAGATCATCCTCGGAGATTTGAACCTAGCATCAATTCCTCCGTCCCACACGGACTCCTTCTATGAAGCCATCGACCAATTGGGTTTCCAACAAATAATAAGCAACCCCACACACGATAAAGGAAACATCCTAGATATGATTTTCATACCCAGAAATCCACAACAAAGCAATGAACCACCTATAATAAACATAACTCAAGTACCATGGTCAGACCACCACCAAATCAACTGTAAACTTAAACTACAGTGCCAACCCAAAAACTCAAAGGAGATGAGAATGACCAACCCCATTAGGAAATTCAGCAAACTCAACGAGGAACACCTCATAAGCACCATTGCATCCCACATAAACCTAGATTCCACAGACCTAGACGAACTAACTAACAGATGGAACACACACATCCAAAATACATCTAACCCAACTCTGAAACACACATCAAACCCACATAAGATCAACTCGGAACCCTGGTACACAGGAACTCTAATAAAATCAAAAAGGGAGCTCCGTAAAATAGAGAGAAAATGGAGACAAACCAAATCCTCCGATCTCAAAACTAAATACATGGCCCATCTCGCAAAATACAAAGACGACGTGAACAATGCAAAAAAATTACATCACACCAACATCCTAAACAAGGCAATCAATCGCCCACGAGAGTTATTTGAACTAGTCAAATCACTAACCAAAACCGACCAAAATGCCAACCTCAACAAATCCATCAAGGTCCAAACACTGGCAAACCACTACGCGACCAAACTGACGGCCCCTGGTCCTCCACCCCCCCCACCAACACCACAAATCAGAAGTGAGAACAACACAACGCAAAACCAGTTATGGGAGCACTTCCACAAAATAGGAACCAAGCAAATCACAGCCATTGTCACAAGCCTGAAAAGCACCACCTCCCCACTAGATCCCTGTCCTGCATCCTGGATCAAGGCAGTGAAACAAGACATAGCACCTCACATAGCACACATAGTTAACCTATCCCTACAACAAGGAATCATGCCCTCAGAACTAAAGAAATCAGTCATTAGACCGATCCTAAAAAACACTACACTCAACGGAGAAGACCCAGCCTCCTACCGTCCCATATCAAGTATCTCATTCCTGGCAAAGATCATAGAAAAAACGGTCCTTCTACAACTCCAAGACCATCTGACTGACAGTGCTCCTCTTGATGACCAGCAATATGGCTTCAGGCAACATCATGGAGTTGAAACCCTGTTACTAGTTCTACTTAACAACCTCCTAAAGGGCCTTGAAAACAAAAAGAAAATGTACATTCTTGTATTCATTGACATCTCAGCTGCCTTTGATACAGTTAATCATGGGACCCTCATAAATAGGATAAAATCAATAGGAATAACAGGAACCCCACTAAAATGGTTCTCATCCTACATCTCAAATCGAACACAACAGGTTCAATTCAACGGAGAAAAAGCAGAATCTTTCTCACAAACACAGGGAATCCCCCAAGGCTCTGCTCTCTCAGCACTTCTGTTTAACATATATATGCAGCCACTATGCAAAATTTTCTCACGGCACGAAATTAATTACCACATCTATGCCGATGATATCATGCTATACACACAACTAGACACTAAAAACCCAGACTACAACCCACTGGAGACATGTATCGGAGAGATGCAAGACTGGTACAACAAAGTAGTATGTCAATTAATCACAAAAAAACCCGACGTAATGTATATCTCCAAAGAACCGAATGTTGACCCTCCCACATCAATAACACTATGTAACAACACTGACCAAACAAAAACAGAAATACAGTATCTAGGAGTCACATTTGACTGTGACCTAAAGATGGAAAAACACCTCCGAAAGACCAACAGAGCAGTTTTCCACAAGCTTAGAGTGCTCCAACCCATTCGGAATATTATTGATCCCCAAGACTTCAGAACAGTGGCCCAAGCACTCATCATGCCACATTTTGACTACTGCAACGCCATCCTACAAGGTTTACCTAAAAAACCCCTAAACATATTACAAATGGCACAAAATGTAGCTGCCAGGGTCATAATGAAGAAAAATCTAAGTGACCACATCACACCAGTACTAATTCAATTACACTGGCTACCCATAACAGCTCGCACAAAATACAAAATACTAACAACCACCTTCAAACTCATCCACAACTTAGCACCTTCCTTCCTCAACAACCTAGTAAGATTGCAACCTCCTACCCGAAACAGAAGAACCCACAATTCCAACATCCTTCACACTCCAACAGATATAAGATCTGCCAAAGCTAACACCAGCCACAGGGCTTTCTCATATGCGGCGCCAACACTGTGGAACCAACTCCCACCAGAACTACGAGCTAGCAATGACCTTCTAGACTTCAGAAAGAAACTCAAAACGCACATTTTCCAATCACATTTCAACCTGAACTAAACCCACAGATGGAGCAGCCCCTGACCACTCTGTCCAAGAAGATTATCCTGTATATATGTATTTATGTATATATGTAAATGAACTCCCCCATAGCTAAGAAGTGTTAACTCTGTATGATGTGCTTTTCTGACAATCTGTATGTAAACAAAATTTGTACCTGCCTTGATTCGGCAGTTTCACAATAGTAATCCTACCCGCTTTTGATCGCTGGAAGGAGCGGGCTACAAATGCTTGCTAAATAAATAAATAAAATAAAGCCTTCTACTAGACGTTCCTATGCTTTCAAATGGAAAAGATTTACCATTTGGTGTTCAGGGAAAGGTCTAAACCCTCTTGCAATACCTCTGAATTCTCTACTAGAGTATCTCCTGCATCTATCCCATGCAGGTCTGAAAACGAATTCAGTAAGAGTCCATTTGAGTGCTATTGCAGTGTCCCTCAAGCCTTTCAATGGACAACCTATTTCCTCTCATCCTCTTATAGCAAGATTCATGAGAGGCCTTCTTTTAACTAAACCTCCCATTAGACCACCTCCAGTGGCATGGGACTTAAACCTGGTTCTTGGCCAGCCGATGAAGCCAACCTTTGAACCTTTAGCCACCACCTCCTTGAAATTCCTTTCTTGGAAAGTTATTTTTCTCATTGCAGTCACCTCAGCACGCCGCATCAGTGAGTTGCAAGCTTTGGTGGCTAATCCTCCTTATACAAGGTTCCATCATGATAAGGTAGTCCTCAGGACCAATCCACACTTTATGCCTAAAGTGGTCTCACCTTTTCATCTGAACCAAGAGGTATATTTACCTTTCTTTTTTCCAGGACCTCATGCATCAAATGCAGAGAGGAATCTTCATACCTTGGATTGTAAGAGAGCTCTCGCTTTTTACTTACAAAGAACACAGCAACATAGAAAGTCTTCTCAACTCTTTGTTGCTTTTGATCCTTCTCATTTAGGATTTCCAGTCTCTAAGAGAACACTGTCCAACTGGATTGCTCAGTGTATTTCTTTCACCTACCAGAGTAGGAACATTTCTCTGGAGGGCCATGTCACAGCTCACAATGTGAGAGCCATGGCAGCCTCAATGGCTCATCTAAACTCTGTGTCCATCGACCAAATCTGTCGAGCGGCCACCTGGGCCTCGGTTCATACCTTCACAGCCCATTACTTTTTGGACAAGGACTCCCGCCGGGATGCCTCGTTTGGTCAGGCTGTTCTCAAACACCTGTTCCATTCCTAATCAACTCCTACCCACCTACCCTGGTCGGATGCCAGAGATCCATGGGGGGAGGTAGAGTCCTTTTCAAGGACACACAACCTGGGGTTTCTCCCTGGCATCTGCAGCTAGGGAGTCCCCATATGTGAAGACTCATTCCTGCTGGTTCCAGGAGATAGCACAGTTACTTACCTCTAACAGGTGATCTCTGGGAACAGCAGGAATAAGTCTTCACAACCCACCCACTTCCCCTAGGAGTTGTATCTCTCTATCTATTTTTCCTTTCCTCTCTCTCTCTTTGTCTCAGCTTTAAAACTCGAACTGGAGAGAGGCGGTTGGGAAAGGCGGGAAGGCAGCGCGCAGGCTCTGTGGGATGCTCCCAAAAGCTTTCTTACTGGACTCTGGGGAGCGTTCCCGCGCAGGCTCCGTCGGTACTGACGATACCCATATGTGAAGACTTATTCCTGCTGTTCCCAGAGATCACCTGTTACAGTTAAGTAACTGTGCTTTTCTTAATTAGGTTTGTGAGCAGGAACTGGAAGAATCAAGGATGTTTATGGTAGAAGAAACAGACTGTAGCGATACAGACATCAATCAAAGGTATTTGAAAAACAGCTTATTTTTATGTTAGAATAAGAAGTAATAAAATACCTAATAACTACAGCAGCACAAATATTTAAAACTATCTTTTGATCTTGCATGCATTAGGTGAGTAAATGATATTTACATCCTGTGTTGTCTGTAATGCTCAACGAATTTTACTTCAAAGAATATTTATCAATCGTCTATTTCATTTAAATTTTAAGAACAAAATGGATTTAGCACATATTTAGACTTTAAAGTATGTAGCATTAAACCAGTATTATGTTGTATAAGGAGAACCTAGAGTATGACATTTACACTATTAAGTGAATTTCAGATATCTATGCTAAATGTATTATAGGTTGCAAATTAAACAATCCTCTTGATGTGGAACACTTTATTACTTAGAAAATGTTGAATATTGTTTAATACTATATGAACCCACAAATATAAATTTCAAGACTTGAAGAAATAATTAATTTTGTGATTACAAAAAACAAAACAAAAGGAGTGACTCATATTTATTACTAGAAGTGATGAATGACACAGTTCAAGATAAGTTCACTCTCTCTTTCTCTCAGATATATATTGTATATGTATACACACATGGTAGGGGTCAGAGCCAGACCAGAGGTATCTGATACCATAGGCAAGCCTTCTGCCATGTGCCCCCTGCCTCACGTAGCTCAAGGCCCTTTCCCCTCATGCCCAGCATCTCCCCTCCCCCTCCCCAAAGTGTCCAGAAACTTCCCTTTCCTTTCCTGTAATGGTATGCAGCAATTCAGCCGAGGCTGTCCCTGCTACTCACACTGGGACCTGCAGCTCCAAACTAGTGTCAGCATGGCCAACGTGGAGCCTTGAGCATCTGCGTATGCTCAAGGCCCGCCATGCTGCACCCCCTCTGATTTTCGTTTTTCAAAGGGGGTGGGATATAGCAGGCTTGAACCATATGAGTTCTCATGACCATGCACTGGCCACTTCGAATCTTGTTTAGCCCAGCTCAGCCTCTGACCTCTGCTGCCCTGTGTCGCCCCCTCCCCCAAATATTACTGCCTTAGGCAGATGTCTAGTCTGTCTAGTACCAGTGGTGATGCCACACCTTTTTTAGATGACATCCTGATAAATGTATCCGCTTCTCCGGAACCTGTAGAATACACTCAAACCACAGAGCAGGATCCAATGTACAAACAGTATACTCTTTAAGGTGCGACTTTGCAAAATAGGAAGAATCTTGGAGGAAAAAAGACCTCAGGATCTTGATGCAGCCAAGATTTTTCTTATTTTGCGAAGTTGCACCTACAAGAGTATACTGTTTGTTTACATATTTTCTAGAATCCATACTTTACTTGGAACCATTAAGATGAAAAGGGGGGCTTTTTATAAAACTTTTTTCCATGTGTAAAGCCTACTTTATACATGAAAAAGGCTTTTATGAAATTGTAACACCACGTGTATAAAAAGTAGGCACACATTCTGCAAATTGGAGGCAGAGTTGTGATGTACATGCATATTTTATACAACCCAACAAACTAAGCACGATTCCACGTGCACCAAGGACCCAGTAAGAAACGTGGAATGCAACGAAAAGACGTGAAGTAAAATGCTTTTATTTCTTTATTCCACTTCAGCCACCGGCCCGACACTGGCCGTGTTTCGTAAACGCCTTCTTCAAGGGCAAATGATGGCTAAAATAATTAAATACATATTTAAAAACCCAAATACTATAAATCAAGCTATTATTAAGAGGAAAAAGAGAATGAACCAAAACATAAATAAAACACGCCAATATAACAAATAAAATGAAGTACAACCAATAAAAGGAGCAAACACAAACAGAGTAAAATGATAACTTTCAAAGCGCCAAATTAACACAGCTGACTAAAAGCATAAATATCAATAAATATATAAATATAAATTACATAATATAAATAAAACATGCTAAAATGATAAATTATAAACCGATAATATGATAAAACTCTAAACTATACATATAAACGAATAAATATGTAAATATAAGAATTATCACAAATGAATATAAAATTTGCCACAAATATAAAAAAACGTTTTAGTACGTCAGCATTAAAAAATCTATACACACATATAAAAATTAGAATATGCGCTACAAAGGATGTGACCAACCATAAGAAGTAAAAGGAAAAAGCAAACCATACCTGTATGTTGTGTGTTTCTACTATTGTAATTGCTCTTCCTTAAAATCATAGAAAAGCCTAAGATTTTAAAAGAATAATAAACGATATTATTAACACACAAAGGAGGGAAAGGATCAAGAAAGAGGGATGAGGACGAGATCCTAAACCCTAAGTAGACAAATCGTGTAGCTTGATTTATAGTATTTGGGTTTTTAAATATGTATTTATGTATTTTAGCCATCATTTGCCCCTGAAGAAGGCGTTTACGAAACACGGCCAGTGTCGGGCCGGTGGCTGAAGTGGAATAAAGAAATAAAAGCATTTTACTTCACGTCTTTTCGTTGCATTCCACGTTTCTTACTGGGTCCATGCATATTTTATAAACATGCATAGAGTACGGTGTAGACAGTTACACCATTTGCATGCTGTTGGAGCTGGTTTTGGGTGTCTGTTTTATAAAGGTTCATAGATGCCTATGTTGTTTTTATAAAATAGACTGAAGATGTTGAAAAAGGCACCTATCACATAGACATCCTTTTATAAAATTAGCCACAAAATGAACAGAGCCAGAAATGATATCAACTAGAATGCTAAGAGACCTTGTAAATGTTCTGGTGGGTCTGGTGAAAGAGGGAAAAAGATAGAAAGCAAGCATTCCCAGAGGGCGCTATCAGTCATCAAACATATAATGAAGAAACCATATCTTTATATCAGTATTAAATCTTAAATATGATGATTTCATAGGAAGAGAGCCCAAAAGCTAAAAGAATAGTAAACACACTCTCTTTGGAAAATCTGAGGCGACAAGAGGAAGTATAAGGAATAAGATTAAAGAGATATTTGGGATGACCTGAAAGTGGCAGACCTGGGGGAGGGGGTCTCTACTAAACTAAAAGGTTTAGAGACAGGCTTAGAGGGCTGCAGGTTTCAAGGCTCCATTCCTCAAATGGCGGAAGAAGGTTGAGATTCTTTCTGAAGCAGGTTTGGACGCCTGGCCAGGATAGTTGGAGGAAGGTGAGCTAGGGCCAGGCGAAGATCCAAATGTATTTAGAGTTTTTAGGAAGGAAGAGCTGGGGGCTTTGATTGCTCAGTCTCTCGCAGCGTTGAAGATAGTGATCCCTGCGGTGCAGCAGGAGCCACTAGAGGATTCCATGTTACAGGGTTTTAAGTCAGAGCAGCGCTGTTTCCCAGTACACAGGGTGATTAAGCAGATGATAGAATCAGAGTGGGAATGCCCTGAAGCGACTCTGAGAGGGGGGTCACACCATTGCCCGTCTTTACCCGGTTCCCCAGGAGGAGAAGGACTTGTTGCGAATGCCTAAGGTGGAGCTTCAGGGTCTGTTGGTGGACAGGGCGGTGGAGCCTGTGCCTCCCCACTTGCAAGGTCATGGATTCTACTCCAGGTATTTCCTGGTGTCCAAAAGGACCGGTGGCCTTCATCCCATTCTGGACCTCAGGAACCTCAACAAGTTCCTAGTGAAAGAAAAGTTCAAGATGCTTACTCTTGGAACCCTTCTGCCCTACCTCCAGCAGGGAGATTGGCTATGCTCCTTAGATCTAAAGGATGCGTACACTCACATCCTCATTCATCCAGACCACAGAAAGTACCTCAGGTTCATTGTGGGAGGAAACCATTATCAGTACAGAGTGCTGCCTTTCGGCCTCACCTCCGCCCCCAGAGTCTTCACAAAGTGCCTAGCAGTGGTGGCGGCCTACCTGAGAAATCAGGGCATCTTTGTCTTCCCCTATCTGGACGACTGGCTCATCAGGGGTCAGACCGGTCAGGAGGCCAATCAAGCCACCCTCAAGACCATTGCTCTTCTGCAACACCTGGGGTTTGTCATAAACCTCGCAAAGTCCACTTTGCTCCCTTCCCAGAACTTGGAGTTCATAGGGGCAAGGTTGGACTCTCTCCTGGCAAAGGCATTCTTGCCAGAAAACAGAGCCCAAAGGTTGATGGCCTTGGCAAGTCAGTTTCTCAGCAGCTCCCTGGTCTCCGCCAGACTCTGCCTGAGGCTGCTTGGCCACATGGCTTCGACAGTACATGTGACCCCCAATGCCAGGCTCCATATGAAGCCTGCACAGTGGTGCCTTCGGACTCAGTGGTCACAGGCCACAGGCGGCCTCAGAGACAGGATAAGGGTGTCCAGACCATTTCTGCACTCCCTCAACTGGTGGCTACACCCACCCAACCTACTGAAACGGGTGCCTTTTCAGATTCCAGGGTACACAGTAGTGCTGACAACAGATGCCTCCCTGCAAGGCTGGGGAGCTCATTGTCTGGGCAAGTACACCCAGGGCCTCTGGTCTCCCTGGGAAGCTGCACAGCAGATCAATCTCCTCGAACTCAGAGCTATTCGATTAGCACTCAAAACTTTCACTCCTACCCTGGCTCACCAGTCTGTCCTGATTCAGACAGCAACCAAGTTGCCATGTTTTATGTGAACAAATAGGGCGGAACTGGGTCCAGGATCCTTTGTCGGGACGCTCAGGACCTTTGTTCTTTTGCCTTCAAGCACAACATGCTCCTCAGGGCTGTGTACCTTCCAGGCCAGGACAACTACCTGGCAGACAGATTAAGCAGGATACTGCAGCCCCACGAGTGGCAGCTGCATCCTTCAGTAGTTCAGAAGATCTTCCTGAAATGGGGTCTCCCTTTGATAGATCTCTTTGCCAGCCCCATGAACAAGCAGCTGCCAAAGTTCTGCTCCAGGCAGCCACATCCTCTGCGGATAGCAGCGGATGCTTTTCTGATATCTTGGTCTCAGGGCCTCCTCTATGCGTTTCCTCCCATGCCCTTGGTGGCCCAAACCCTGTTCAAGATTCTCCAGGACAAGGCCTCGGTCCTCCTGGTAGCTCCCAGGTGGCCGAGACAGCCTTGGTTTCCTCTTCTGCTTCAACTGGCGGTGGATCCTCCACTGCCTCTGGGGTTGCAACCGGACCTTCTCACACAGGACCAGGGTTCCCTCCTGCACCCCAATCTCAGGTCTCTCAATTTGATGGCCTGGAGGCTGCAAGGGTAGTTTTGGCTCCCTGGGGCCTACCTCAGGAAGTTGAGGAGGTTGTCCTAGCCTCTAGGAAACAGTCCACTAGGAAAACCTATGCTCTCAAGTGGAAGAGGTTTTCTGCATGGTGTCACCTACGTACAGAGGACCCTTTCTCCTGTACTGTGCCAGTAGTGCTTCAGTACTTACTGCACTTGTCCAATTAGGGACTTAAGTCCAATTCTGTTCGGGTCCACCTCTCAACTCTAGCAGCTCACCACTTATTAGTAGAGGGGCAGTCTCTCTCTGGTCACCCCTTGGTGTCCCGCTTTCTCAGGGGCTTGCTTTTGCTCAAGCCTCCCATCCGTCCTCCTGCCCCTGAGTGGGAGCTGAATGTGGTCTTGCAGCAACTGACTCGCCTACCTTTTGAGCCGATGGCTACTTGTCCTCTACGCTTCCTGTCCTGGAAGACACTCTTCTTGGTAGCCCTAACCTCGGCTAGGCGAGTGAGTGAACTTCAGGCACTGGTTTGTGACAGGCCTTACACCAGATTCTATAGGAACAGGGTAGTCCTCAGGACTCATCCAAAGTTCCTCCCTAAGGTTGCCTCCTCCTTCCGCCTCAATCTGGAGGTGGTTCTTCCAACATTCTTCCCTAGGCCTCATGCTAGCTAGGCTGAAGCAGTCCTGCATACCCTGGACTGTAGGAGGGCCTTATCCTTCTACCTTGACCGTACGCAGGGGCATCGAAGGGCTACTCAGCTCTTCGTATTCTTTGACCCCAATAAGTTGGGGTTAGCTGTGTCCAAGCATACCTTGTCCATCTGGATGGCTGACTGTATCACTAGGGCTTACAAGGCGGCTGACCTTCCTTTACAGGGTAGGGTCACGGCCCATCGTGTCAGGGCGATGGCTGCCTCAGTGGCTCATCTCCACTCTGTGCCCTTGGTAGACATCTGCAGGGCTGCAACTTGGTCTTCAAGCCAGACATTTGCAGCCCATTACTGCCTGGAGAGGGAGTCCCGAAGGGACAGTGCTTTTGGCCAAGCAGTACTCCGGAATCTCTTTGAGGTTTAGGCAACTCCTGCCCTCTGTTGGGCTACCGGTGGGGGTTGTGTCCTTGAAAAGCCTTTCTTTGCTGCTGGGACTAGAGGGAGGCCCCTTGTTCAGGCTGGGTTCCTCGGTAGCCCAGAGCTTGGGAGTCACCCATATGTGAGGACTGACTTCCTGCTTGGTCCTGGAGAAAGAGTAGTTACTCACCTGTAACAGATGTTCTCCAGGAGCAGCAGGAATCAGTCCTCACAGCCCTCCCTCCTCCCCTGGGAGTTGCAGTTGTACATAGTTTATTTTTCATTTTTATATGCTGTTCTTAGCTATGTCATTTGACTGAAGTAAGATGGCACCTTTAGGCGGGAAGGGAACCGCGCATGCGTGCCTGCATTCCCAAAGGCTTTCATAGAAAGCTGGGGAAATGCTCCGCTGGTGCTTCATCGGCGCCGATGACACCCATATGTGAGGACTGATTCCTGCTGCTCCTGGAGAACACCTGTTACAGGTGAGTAACTACTCTTTTCAGATAGTCTTCACTTTCAGCCAGTAATGTGGTATCATCAGCATAGCGAAGGATGTTGATGAGTCTTCCACCAATCTTCACATCTCGGTTGTCCTCATACAGTTCTGCTTCTCTGATGATTTGTTCTGCATATAAATTAAAGAGGTAGGGGAAACGTATGCAGCTTTGTCGTACACCTTTGCTGATTTTAAATGATTATGTTTCTCCTAGTTCCGTTCAAACTGTTGCTTCTTGATCAATGTAAAGGTTGTGCAAGAACTATCACGCATTTTGGTATACCCATGCTTCATATAGAGGGAGGAGTAGCCTAGTGGTTGGGGCAAGGTACTTCAGGCCGGAAGGTCGGGGGTTCAAATCCCACTAAAGGACAGCAACCTTGGGCCGGAAGGACTGGGGTTTCTAGTCCCACAGATGCTCCTTGTGGTCTTGGGCAAGCCACTTAACCCTCTACTGCCCATGTTCCCTGTAAGTATTAGTGTATGTGTCTCATATCCCCACGTGTTAAATGTATCCCCCAATTGTGTTGTGACCGCTTTGATTGAAGGATAAGGCGGTATACAAAAAACTGTCTAAATAAAATAAAATAAAAAAATAAATGTGGCCCAGAGTTTCTCATGGGTTATCCAGTCTAAAGCTTTGCTGTAGTCAATAAAACACATATAGATATCCTTTTAGTATTCTTTTGTCTTTTCAAAGATCCATCTCGCATCCACAATGATGTCTGTCATTCCTCACCCTTTCCTGAACCCTGCTTGCATTTCAGACAGTTCTCATTCCAAGTATAGTTGTAGTCTCTGCTGAATAATCTTGAGTAGAATCTTGCTGGCATGTGGGATCAGAGAGATTGTGCAATAATTTCCACAGTCAGCTGGATCACCTTTCTTTAGTATTGGTATAAGCACGGATCTTTTCCAGTCAGTTGGCCATGATGTCTTCCAAATTTCCTGGCAGAGCTTATCGTAACAGTTGCATCCAATTGCTGTAATGCTTCAATGGGAATGCCATCAATGCCCGGTGCTTTGTTCTTTGATAAGGCTTTCAATGCTGCTTCGACTTCTTCTTTCATCACCAATGGTTGCTGATCATAAGGTGCAGGTTGAAACAGTTGTTGGTCCATTTGATATTTATGGTAGAATGACTCTGTATATTCTTTCCACCTTCGTCTTCTCAGCATCATTCAGCATGGATCCTTGAGCATCTTGTAGCATTACAATTCGAAGCTGAAATTTCTTCTTTAACTCTTGTAGCTTTAGAAAAGCTGATCTTTTTCTTCCTCTAATAGTTTCTGATTCTATTTCCTCCACAAATTTAAAGTAGGACTCTCTTATCATTTCTCATACATACATGCTGTATATAGAAAACATCTCTCATTCATATATATTTACCTTCCAATATAATAAAAACACTTTTATATAACATTAAACCTCTTTCTACATATGAATGTTAATCCATATATTATTTATTCATTTTCTATTACACTTTATATATTATCATCATTTTTAATATTTTCATGTATATGTTACACACCTAAACTAACACAGATTAAATATTTACACATTTATCATACACTTAATATAAATTTATTATTTCTACAATATTGACAACAATAATAATCCAATGCCCAATTGCTGCTACTCGGAGACATTTATATTCACTAGTAAAAGCTGTGAATTCCTGATGATTGTCATTCATTAGTTTAACTAAAAATATTCCTGTCTTCAATCGGCACCACTTGATAATTTCCCTTACTACAACCATGGCTGTTGGTTTCACCATCCCAATATGGCTTCTTCAGGTGTTAAAAAATCCTTAGCCAGTCACTAAATGCCCAGTCAGAACAGCAAAACCCAGTACAAACTCAGAGCTCAGCACTAGTACCAACTTGTTCAGCTGCCACAAACAATGTCGCTTTATCTTTAAACAGTCTTACTTTTTCTTTTGTTGTCATTATAAAAATCCACAGCTGCCAGCTCCTTTCTGCTATGAATGTTGTTCTTCCACTTTTTCTTCCATTGAAACAATATACAAACACAAACTGCTCAGCAGCTGTGAACTGTTCCATAGCTAAAACATCACTATCAGCCGGAGCGCTTCTTGAAGTCAACTTCTCACACTCAGAGGATTCAGCACAAACTGCCCACTTAACTTGTTCTATATATAAACCTAATAATCGACACATTAACCCTTCAAAAACTTAAAATAAACTTTACAAAAACAGGATCTACCATAGTAACTTACTTTCACATTTATAAATTCACCCCGGCTGAAACAGCTCCCAAGAGTTTTACTCTGCTGCAAACACTGGCACACCTGACCCCCTCCCATTTAAAACTACAAACCAACCAATCAGAATCCCTTACCACATCATACACCTAGTCCCATTCACACTAACACAAAACCTCTGACTAAACTTTTCTCAATGAAGTAATATTGATTACCACCCTGCAAATACACATTCCTCTATCAGCTGCTCCCCATGACATATTATTTATTGCAGAATATTCACCCTATAAAGCGCAACTCCTCTCATCAAAATCACAAAATAAAAAAACAGAAATTAAATGAAAAAGATAAAAAAAAGACCCCCAGTGTCATTCAACTGATATATTTAAATCCACTGGTTCCACAGTCTGCGATCTGTAAATCAGAGCCTGCTCCCATCGCAAAAGACATAATGTTAAAGTCCCACCTTCATCCCCTGACATCTGTTCTACTATGCAACATCTCAGTTGAGACACTTAGTGCTGTGCTGTCTGCCAATGCTTCACTAAAGGAGCAGTGAGGACTCCTCGTCTTAATGCAGACATGTGTTCTATTACTCTAGTTATAAACTTGAGGGCCATCTGTGGCATGTATTTTAACTGAGCTTTTCTCGGCATCACTAAGGTTATTTGAGCGTTGAAACAGGGCATATAGATTTGGCTGCCCTAAATACAGTGCTGTGTTCATCGTCATTACTGCCGTGGCGTTTTCTGCTATCAGCGTAAGGCTGTTACCAATGTGGTTCAGATAAGTACAAACAGATGTCTGCATTATCTTATTTATGACTGTGGGGAAGTTGTGTGCAATGATTTTAGCTGAAGAAATTTTCACACCCGGTTTCACAGAAGATCTTATTTTTGGTGTTTGTGTAGAGGCACGAAGTGGTGTGCTTTTTTCACACAAAAGATAGATGGTTCTATGAATTAAGAGCCAAATCACTGTTTAAAACGGAAGGAACGTCGCAAGAGGGGGATACCCCTCAAGGCTAGTCTTCCAACATATAACATAATTTAAAGTTTTACTCAGATAGTATTTTTGCTCTGTCTTTGGTTTTTGATTAAATTTCTATAGAGTTTTGTTATTTTTGGATTTTGGATTTATACAACATACAACTTGCCACATGGACATATTATTACATAGTGTGGTGGCGAAACTGTATTAGAGCCCATGGAAATAGATAAAAGACAAGCATTTACCTTCAAGCAAAGGTATAGCCCAGAGAGCACTGACTTTCAAAGTACAGCCAAAGTGGAAAAAAACACACACGGGACTGCTGAGCTCAGACCACGCCCAAGCTCCAAGGCAACCAAGAGAGGTAATGAGAAGCACCTGGGGGAGGAGTTCGAGGCTGTAGGGCAGCCCCACTCATTTAAGCCTCAGGGAACAGGAAGAAGAGAGACCACCAGGGAAATAGAGGACGAGGAGATCACGAGGGAACCAGAAAGAAAGGAATCTTTCAGGGAAGCTGAGAGAGAGGGGTGCTCCAAAGACAGCCTCAGAAGGGATTCCCATTGCAGCCAAAACACAGGAAACTACAGCCCTGAAGGAAGCCCGTGTTGTAGAGGAATTACAGCTGGCCCTGGGTACAGGAGCGTTTGGCCTGAGGAAGCTGCAGACTATAAGCAAGGTACGGGAACAGCCCAGCAGGAGCCTGTGGGGAGAGTTTCACTTCTGGAAAGGCCTGTGAAAAGAACTGTTGCTAGAAAGAAGGTGAGCCCATTAGAAGCCTTGAACAGTTTATTGAAAGATAAGAATCTCCATAGCCCATCCAAAACCCCTGAACCTAGAGAGAGGTCTCGCTGGGAAAAGGTTTTAAAATTGTTAGAAGAAATTAAGCCTACGTTCCCACAAGCTGATTCCAGTCAGGAGACAACAGATCCTGATTATGAGGGCATGCAGATAGATAATTTTGACTCTGATAATGCCTCTACAGAATCTCAAATGGATTGCTCTTTTTGTATAAAGACAAAGTGAAGGGTTTAAATGTGGAAAGACCCAGAAACTATTATACCAGTATGTCTTGTGCCTAGAGTGCTGAAAATGTTTGAAATGAAGTGGCTGGTGTTTTAAAGCAGCTAGAAAATATTCAAAGGCTTGATTTGAATGTTTAAGAAAGAACTATCTGAGTGGGCAGCAGCCAGAAGTAAAAGAAGCTTTAATTTGAATATTGCAGTTTGGAAAAGCAGTTGTTTAAGCCAGAAGTAAAGGAACTATCAAGCTGCATTATGTAACAGCTAAAGGAGCAATTGCAACTTTTGTCACTGTGAAGTTCTTGATCTGAAAATTATTTTTCTTTTGTGGGAGAAGTATCCTAATTTTGTTAATATGTGTTTTTGGTGCAAAGGAAGAGAAAAATAAATTTTCCTGTGTTTTTGCCTTCAACCCTCGGCCTACTCATCATTTCACACAACTACAAAGCCCACAAGCCTCGGCTCTGGGAACCCATACTAAAAAGGGACATTAGGAGGTATGCCCCTGCCTATAGGCAACCGCCTAGGCAAGTGGGGGCGCCACAATAGACTACTCCCATTGACTGACAGGTCTTATGTGACCGTAACTGATAGGAAAAGTCTATAGATGGATAACTAAATGCTGATATTTCCAGTTGTCACAAGCACAACGCCAAAACCACTAGTCTCCAGTTGTTGAGAGTGTGGTGGTTGATGTATCCTTCCTCTATCAGCTATATTTATGCTTCAAGTAAAAGGATTGTAGTTGAGGCAAACCGAGGGTAAGGCTTATGACAGAAAAAGTTTATTTTAAACACAAGAGACCAGATCAGGTTCAAGGTTCCATTAACAGGATAAATTATAGGCTTTTGCTTAAGGTTCAGCAAACTGGTGGCAAAAACAAACAGAACTCAACAGTGGCTTTTCAAAGTCCTCTTAAATGTAGAAGCTTAGCCTTTTCACAGATAACAGTGTGCCACTTTTCTTATAGTCCTTTGTTGATCATAGCACAAAGAAAACAAGGTTAATTCTCCTATGGCAGCTTATCTTCACTCAGCCTCAATTCTCTGGGCTGCACTTCCAGGTGAATATGAAATAAGCATTCAAAATGTCCTCAAAACTCTTAACAGGCTTTTCATATAAAACAGGAGCAAAGCACAAACTCTTAAAGCAGCCAATTAGCTTTTTTACTGTTGCAGAGTTCTAACACAGCTGATAATCAGGCATGAACACAGCTTCCTTTACAAGCTTATGTGGAAGTAAATTCCCCTTTCAAACACACAGGCATTTACCTCCTTACTGCTAATGCTTTAAGATTACCTTTGCAAGAGGAACAATTCTTTCAAGGCTGGCTTTTCAATATTTCAACTTTAAAGCTTGACATAAAGAACAATCCATAAACATATCTTCTTCCCCCACCTCTGGCTCTGGTTCTCCCAATTGCATGGGCTCTCACTCACTCACTTGATCAGACTGCTCAGCTGACAATCTCTCTGGGGGTCTGAATGCTTCTCCAATTCCTGGCTTCCACCCCTGTTGCCAACCTGATTCAGGGAAAACAGCTCTCTCTGCCCTGGGTAGTTCAGTCCTTTTCCAGGAGTTAGCACCTGCTCTGGCTTCTCCAGCATCCCATCATCCTTGCTGCTCTGGACTCTGTTCTTCTCCCCATCTGGTTCTTCTGCTTCCTCTGCTGCTCCTCTTCTCTCCATAATCTAACCAGGGTTTATACTCACTGGGATCCATCCCCACCTCTTTCTCTCCCAGGTATTTGTAATCTCCCTGCCTTCTGAACGCAGAATAATCAGTGCACTTGTTAGAGTAAGGGCTTTGGTCCTCGTGTTTGCAATCTCCCCCTCTTACTCTATCAAGCATTTCCTGAAACCTATTCCAGCTGGGCTTTTTCTGCTTTTGAAACGTGGCTCTGGCCTTCTGACCCTGCATACCTAACAGAGGCCCCTTGATTAAGGTGAATTCCTTATGCTTTTCACCTCCCCCATGCTCTGGATGGCTGACCTTGCCACACAGTGTTAAAGAGGAGTAAGAAAATTGTCTAAGTCAAGATACTATCACAGCATACTTTCTTGATTGAATGGGGAGTATTGCACATATTTGACATACAATCGCTCTCACGATAAAAGACCATTATTTGTTTGTATACACAGTGTTAAAGGACAAATCACACATCACCCAGGTTTCTTATGGCTGATTGTAAAACTGATTTCCTTGGTAGCATATAGTAAACTGATCCCTCAAATTTAGGGGTCTACTGTATGCAAAACCTAGCCCCTAGTGAAAAACTGTATGAACACTCAGAAGAGGCCAACATTTTTTAATGATGCTTTTAACTGCAAAAACATCCACAGAGTAAGGCAGCACACAAACTTGGCCCTTAAACTCTGCTTGCCTACTCGGTAAAAAAAAGATAATTCTCATTAGCATGCTTAGTTGGACCTATGTTGGACCTATAATTACACTGGCTACCCATAACAGCTCGCACAAAATACAAAATACTAACAACCACCTTCAAACTCATCCACAACTTAGCACCTTCCTTCCTCAACAACCTAGTAAGATTGCAACCTCCTACCCGAAACAGAAGAACCCACAATTCCAACATCCTTCACACTCCAACAGATATAAGATCTGCCAAAGCTAACACCAGCCACAGGGCTTTCTCATATGCGGCGCCAACACTGTGGAACCAACTCCCACCAGAACTACGAGCTAGCAATGACCTTCTAGACTTCAGAAAGAAACTCAAAACGCACATTTTCCAATCACATTTCAACCTGAACTAAACCCACAGATGGAGCAGCCCCTGACCACTGTGTCCAAGAAGATTATCCTGTATATATGTATTTATGTATATATGTAAATGAACTCCCCCATAGCTAAGAAGTGTTAACTCTGTATGATGTGCTTTTCTGACAATCTGTATGTAAACAAAATTTGTACCTGCCTTGATTCGGCAGTTTCACAATAGTAATCCTACCCGCTTCTGATCGCTGGAAGGAGCGGGCTACAAATGCTTGCTAAATAAAATAAATAAATAAATATGCTTGACCTATAACTTTCTGGGGATAGACCTTAGATTTAAACTGCTCAGCTAAAATCTACGACTGAATTTTGAACTCTGATCTCACTGAACAAATCCAGCGGACCTTAAGAAATTGTCCCATAGGGATATTATCCCTAAGATGCCATGGGTGAAAGCTAGAATAGTTAAGGAGATTGTTACGATTTGTCGATTTATGATATAAGGCAGTTTGTAAATGTGTCCCTCCTACATTACTAATATCCACATCCTAAAAATGAACTCTATAATAGGAATAGTCTGGGGTAAATTTTAAATGGTCGTGAGAATTATTCAGCCAATCCAAAAACCCTCTAAGGGAAACTGTATCCCACAAAATAAAAAATATATTATCTATAAATCTGGTCCATAAGACTACCTCCGACCAATAAGCTGAAGGGAAAACTACTACTCCTTCAAAAGCCCGGACATCTAAACATGCAATAGAAGGGCAATCGTAGCCCCCATGATCACCCCATGGATTTGATGGAAAAATTCGTCCTCAAAACAGAAATAATTATGTTCCAACACCAAGTATAATAACTGGACTAAAAAAGATCGTAAGATAGATGTCTCCTGTTGTAGATATCATGTGGCGATTTCAATAACTGGTCATTGGGGTATATAGGGATATTATATCCATTGCCACCAAAATCCAATTAGATTGCATCATCACCCCCTCAGCAATAACAGTAATATACTTGAATCTCTAATGTAAGATTTGGACTGCTGAACCAGAGAGTTCAAATAATGATCTAAATATTTGGATAATAGTTCTAGAACCGAATCCCTAGCAGATACTATAAATCTCCCTGGCAGTTTTACCAGATTTTTATGAATCTTTGGAACTATATAAAAATAAGATATACTGGGATGAGACACACATAAATACCCAGACAACCTATATGTGATCAATCGTCGTTCCAATGCTGACTCCAATTCTACAAATATTTCTGCCTGTATATCCGATGTGGGGTCCCTCTTCAAGGGGCGATAGAAATGTCTGTCTTCCAATTGAAGAAAAGCTTCAGTCAAATAATCCTTCTTAAGCAAGATAAGAATCCACCCACCCTTATCTGCTGGGCGAATCACTATAGTAGAATCCATGGCTAAAGATCTTAACACTCACCTTGCTGAGGGTACTGCCGGTTCTCTTTTCTTCTTTAAAAAAAAAAAATATATATATATATACTTCTGAAGTGTTTCTGTTCAGAAACCTTTTCTTTTTGGTGCTAGGCACCATTTTGGGCATTAGGCCCCATTTTCCTGAAAAATGGAAAAACCAGCTAGTTTTTTTAAAAAATGTACTAAGTGTGGCGGTACCATTTCCGTCATCAACACCCATGACTGGTATCTCAAATGTTTAGGCCCTGACCATTCTCCATCAGAGTGTTCCTCTTGTATGGGGATGACTAAAAGAGGAAGACAGAACTGGGCTGCAAAGCTCGGTACCCTCTTTTCTTCAGATGCGATGTCCATTGCATCAATGTCTTCCAGAGCCTCGTCTTCCTCCCATGGATCACAGTTAACTAAACATAAGAGCCGGTCCTCAAAGGGTACATCTCCTTCTAAGCATCGAGAAGCCATTGGCATTGCCCTTGAGGAAACTATACCGGCAAAACAGCCCCGGCGGGAGGCTTTGGCCTCCAAGCACTAATGGGGCTCCAGGATGTTCTCGAGACCTCGACCTCGGCAGAACTACCGATGCCATGCTCAGGGGTTCCGGCTGCTTCTACCGGTACCGACACCCAGGCATCGGCAGCATTGATAGACCAGAGATTCCTCACTATCGAACACAGTCTTGCAGCTCTCCATACAGCTGCGATGCCGTTGACACCACTACCGACGGTTCAACGGGCACCGGTACCGATACTGGTGCCGGTACCAGCACCAATGGTATCGACCCCGGTGGGAATTCTGCCCATGCCGACTCTTTCGGGCATCGACAGATCGGTACCGGACTAACTCAGTGCCGACTTCGATCGATACCGATACCGTGCTTTGAATGAACATCGGGATCAGAGATGCTTCGAGTCTTCCGATTCCGATAACTCGGTCAGTACTAGAGTACTTCTTCCGGAAGACTCCTCTTCTCCTCAACGCAAAATGTCTCCTCCGGAGGACATGTCTTTTCAGGATTTTATTTGTGATGTGCAATTGCAGCTTCTTATAAGCCTCTAAATGGACAACCAATTTCCTCTCATCCACTCATAGCAAGATTTATGAGAGGTCTTCTATTAACAAAGTCTCCCATCAAGCCTCCACCGGTAGCATGGGATTTAAACCTAGTTCTCGGGCAGCTCATGAAACCGCCTTTTGAACCTTTAGCCACTACAACCCTAAAGCTCTTGTCCTGGAAGGTCATCTTCCTAATTGCAATCACCTCTGCACGTCGCATTCGTGAATTGCAAGCTTTAGTGGCTGATCCTCCTTATACTAGGTTTTACCATGATAAGGTTGTTCTCAGAACTCATCCACACTTTATGCCAAAGGTGGTTTTGCCTTTTCATTTAAATCAATCAATTTTTCTTCCTGTATGCTTTCCGAGGCCTCATGCCTCTAATGCAGAAAGGAACCTTCATACTTTGGATTGTAAAAGAGCCTTGGCTTTTTACCTACAAAGAGCACAGCAACATAGAACGTCTTCTCAACTTTTTATTGCTTTTGATTCTAGTCATTTGGGACTTCCAGTCTCCAAGAGAACTCTATCCAAATGGATTGCACAATGCATATCCTTTGCTTATGAGAGTAAGAGTCTTCCTCTACATGGCCATGCCACAGCTCATAATGTGAGAGCCACGGGAGCCTCTATGGCTAACCTTCACTCTGTGTCTATTGATGACATTTGTCGAGCAGCATACAGCCCACTACTGCCTAGACAAAGCCTCCCGTCGGGATGCCTTCTTTGGCCAAGCTGTTCTTCAAAATCTCTTTCAGACCTAATTCAACTCCTACCCACCAACCCTGGTGGGATGCCAGAGATCCATTGGAGGAAGCATAGCCCACCTTACTGTAGTTGGCAGCTTCAGCTAGGGAGTCCCCATATGTGAAGACTACATTTTCAATAAACAGAATTAAAGAAAAAAAAAGAATTGTATAATTTAGGTAACGCTTTCTAATGTACATTATTAGTTGCTTTTCTAACTGGTGAGAGTATGCAGAGAAAACTGAATTTTCATGTATTTTTGTAGATGAAAATATTTGCTTGTGTGTTGCTTTGTATTCATGAGTGTTTATTTCTCTGCTTACAGTATGTCATGTTTTTGTATATGCCTATGTGTGTGCATGTTTGCATGTGTGTGCTTTTCTGCTGAGAATAGATGGAGGGAATGTAGCAGCAGATAAGCATGCAATAAATAAAACCAGGAGTCGTTTCAAGGATCCAAGCCAGTTTAATGTGCACATGGCTCAAGCAATAAGCAATTTCAAAATGGCTGAGCAATGGCTTCTAGTAAAACAACAACTTTTATAGCTTTCTTGTCCATTCTAAGCATAGGCAAACTTTTCATTGGTCCCAGTACCCCTCTCACCCATCTATTGGTCCCGGTACTGATATGGCTACCCAATCGGGACTCTGGTCTGGGCTCAGCACCTGGTTGCCCCCCTTCTAGTCCCAATTACAATGGTCAGTTCATCAACTTGTTACTTTCACACTCTCAAGGCCATAGAGCCAATTTGTACGTGCAGGGGAGCAGGGCTCTGCAGCTTCTCTATCATCAGTTTTAATTAAATCCCTTACAGCTGCATTCTCTTATCAGTGAGCATAACATATTTCTCTATTTTCTCAGACTCAAATTCTACTTGTCTAGGTCACTACAATCATACTTATTAAATCCATGGTTTATAGCAGCATATTGGGGGATGTGCAATCCTATAGCCTCTCCACAGGCTGCATTTACAGGTCAAGCTGGTTAGGCCTGTCTGCTTAGTTCAATTAGCATGGATCATAGACCGTCGCCTACCACATTCCCCCCTTTGATTATTCTCACCCGCATGTTAATAAGGTGTGAGAATCAAATCACATAATACTAGGTAAAGGTATCACTCTGTGGTATAGGGTAGTAAGTTCACATAGCTAGCATCTTTGTAGCTGTCTTACGCTCTACAGTGTTATTAATAACTGAAGTTATCATTTGCAAGCAAAATGGCAAGAAACAAGGGAGCAACAGGCAGATAGTCAAAGTCCATAGTTTGGCAAGAGTGGGAAAAAGAACTAAAGGATTAGAAGGTTCAGTTGCATCTTTTGTTGTGCTGTCGTAAAGCTTCTGATTTAGACAGACCAGCTGTCCATCCTTCGTAGTAGATTGTGGTCCAGTCCGAACAAAACACAAACTGTCAACAATGGGGTGGGCCAATACCCACTCACTAGTAGTATTATGTAAATCAGTCTGATTGTATAGGATAGAATAGTTCAGTTCTTACGTCTCCCAGGGCCACTGATCTCCCATCTTAGTTCCTCCACAATAGAAACAGTCAGAAGTGTGGAGACTAGATGCTATTGCTCCAGTAAGTTCAAGAAACAAGTTCTGGTGGTGGTATGAGGAATTGCAACGGTGGCTTGCATAGCCTTGTAGAAAGTCAAGATCTAGAACAACTTTTGGATTGGAGAGTATACCAATGCAAGTATAGGAAGAATGATAAAACAAGGTCTGAGTGACCTTCGGTCCAGTTCATGTTGTACTTATACAGGCTGCCCAGGGAGATAAGGCAAAAGTCATTTCAAAGCACTCCAAGGCTGCTGCCAAAATAAAGCAATAATAATAATTCATAATGGGCATAGTCTCTGGAAAATTGGTGGAACTGTCGACTTCCACAACAGATAACAGATGTAGGGTTGATTGTAGATCCTCAAGCTTCTGCCGTACGTAGACCTACCAACCTTTTGGCAGGAGTAGGGTTGTAGATTCCAAAGTATCACTGTCCTCTGGGATGTCTCAATTTCTTAAAATATCATAGCATAGTCTCTTAGGCTATTATTGCTTCCTTAGAGCAGTTCACTCTTTAGGAGATCAAAACAGTCTTTTCAGAGTATTTAAACACAGTCTCTTAGAAGATTCAATTTCTTAACACAACACAGTCTCTTTCTGATGATTGCAGGTTTTTTTTCCAGATGCGAGGCTTACCTTCAGATAAACAAACAGTCTTGAAATAGTGCAGTTTCTGAGGGACCAATAAGTCTTAGGTCCGTGGTTGTTGTCGTAGGGTGCGGTGCAATGGAGTCTCAGGATGCTGTACAGTAGTCCAGTGATCAGGTTCAAGAGCAGCTGCTGGCTTCACTTGATTATGATGGATCCAAGGTTCAAATTCTGCGACTTTTACTGCAGTTGGAGTTGTTGACAGGATGACGACATAGGGTCCCCTCCAATGCAGGGCTAACAGTATCTTTCTCCACTCTTTGATCCACACCGAGACTCCAGGCTTGAAAGGATGCAGGGGTGCAGGCAAATTGATGAGTAATCGATTTTGTACTCAGGTATGAAGACTCCTGCAAAACAGAACTTAAAACCAATAGTTCATGTCTAATAATTTCAGATCCTATCTGTCTCATATCTCCTTTTATTTCCTATACAATAGGCAGGGGTTGTCCATACAGAATCTCAAAAAGGGGAAACTCCTAAAGACTTAGCAGGGGCTAAGTATATCCTAAGAAGGGCTATGGGAAGAACCTGGGGCCACTTCAGGTAAACCTCTTGGCAAAGTTTAGACAACTGAGATTTCAGGGTTCTATTCATACATTCTACTTTTCCTAAATTCTGAGATCTATAGGCAGTATGTATCTATTAATATCAATATCTTGGGGCTATACTTAATGGACTTGCTTCCTAAGGTTATCCACCCTCATTCTTTGTACAGGGCCCCATATGCATGCAAGGTTGTAAGGGTATACTTGAAATCTGGGTACACATTTAGACAGGGCTCTTTTCCTATTGTTGGTGCTCTAGTGAGGGCTATCAGTTCAGCTTTCTGTGGTAAAGTTTCTGGGGCCAGGGCTGAGGACTCAACTACGAAATCAGGGGTCACCACTGCATATTTAGCACAACAATGTCCATTGATGATGAAACTGCCTTCAGCCACAAAGAAAGTCTGTTCAGGGTTCTCCATAGGGTCATCAGTCAAATCCAGGTGGCTTGAGAATACAGTGTCCATAACTTCTAAACAGTCATGATCAGGGGATCAAGACCAACTGATAACAACATAGCAGGATTGAAAGCTTGACTGACCCTTCAGTTGTATCTGGGGTTTTCACACAACATACTCTAATACTTCAACATTCATAGATTTGTTAGCTAGTAATTTCCTTTGTATTTCATATTGGTTAGAACAGAGTGTGGTACAGTAACTTGAAGATTCTGTCTCAAAGGGATTTTTCTTTTAGTTTTTGCTTACTAGGAAGGCTGTAGCTGTAACAGCTTCTCAAATAAGGTCCAAGAGATTGAGTCAACACTCCCAGAACATTTCCTTGCGACTCATGAACATAGAGACTGCAAGGTTTTCTGGACATCGGGTAGACCCAGAACTGGTGATAACATCAGAGCGGTTTTCAAAGATCAAAAGACTGCATTCCTATTCAAGTCCCCATTCCAGTGGAGACTTTTTCATTCCTTTGGTAGCTTGATACAATGTGATACAATGGTTTTGCTAGCAGCGCAAAATTGGGGATCCATATACAACAGTACCCTGTGGCACCCAAGAAGGCTCTCACTTGCCTCCTGGTGGTTGGAGTAGGAATACTGCATACAGCTGCTTTGCGTTCTGGTAAGGGTTCCAGGCGTCAAATTCCGCTGGACAACTGGAATCCTAGGTATTTAACTTGTTTGACATAATTATGCTTTGGCTCTTGAGACTTTGTATCCAGCCTCATTAAAAAGGTGCAAGAGTTCACTGGTGGCTGGTGGACATTCACTTTCTGAGTTGGTGGTTATGAGCAAGTTGTCCACATATTGAAGTAGAATTTTTTCTTTTTTTTTTTTTTTCTGGAGTTTCTGGATAACTTGTCAAATCTTTTGCTGAGTGAGGCGAGTTCTTGAATTCTTGAGGTAATCTTGTCTAGGTGAGTTGGCCCTACCTCCTTGTAGTGGGGTCTTGGGCTAAGCGTATACAGAAAAAGGCATCTTTTTAAGTCCAGAATGATGAAATGTATAGCTTCAGCAGAGATCAGTTCCAAGAGAATATAAGGATTTTGGTACCACTGGTTGTATAGTTTCAGCTGCATCATTCATTCTTTCTTAGATCCTGCACTGGGCGGTAATCACCTGTCCCAGGCTTCTTGACTGGCTTGAGGGTGACAATGGCAGGGGCTATGTTCTTCGCTAGGCCAGGTGGATTATCTTCTGCCCATCCTCCAGGTGGGGCTATGAGGTTGGTAAGTGTACAGCTTGTTGCTTTGGATGCAGGTGAATAGAACCGCCATTCTTCTTCTTGGGGGACAGTTAACACCATCAGGCCAGCAGATTTTGAGTTTCATTTTTTTCCCCTTCAACAAAGGATATCTGTGCTTGAAGCTTTGCAAGCAGGTCTCGGCTCCAAAAATGGAATAGGGCATTCAGGCATATACAGGAACTGGTACATTATTATTATTATATATTTTTTCTAGTTCACACATGTGGTTCTGCAGAAAAGGCTTTGCGAGAAAAACACAGGGGCTACTGGCTTTAGTATTCTGCTCCTGTATCCCCCATAAAAGTCCATATATTGGTCCCCTATTTTTCAGACTGACTCCTGGGGACCCAGGGAAACTGGAGAGTCCGGTCCGGCCTAGTCTTCATCCATGCTGTAGCCCTCTTCGGCTGCCACTCACGCTATAGCTGCTTCACTCTCGTGCTGAAACACTGTGCTTGGTTTATTGTTTTATGACTTTGCAATCAAGTACTCCCCTCCTGGGGAGGAGTCAAGATACGGGCATTCACTTCTCTAATGTCCTTCTTTTTCTATAATGGGCGCACTCACACCCAGTTTTCACATCCGCTGCTCCTTCGATTAGGAAAACCTCCACATCATTCAACTAAAATATCATTCACTTTCTCTGTTACATTTATTTTCACAATTCACACACCCTCTGATTAACTTTCATTTAACCATTATGCCCGCAAATTCATCCAGTTCTTTGCAATTTCCGTTCATTAGTTCAATCAAGTCCTAAAACTTCTCAGTGTATAATGCAGTTTTTTCAGTTCTAAACAAGTCTGGTCAGCTGACTTTCACTTCTAGTCCGGAGGGGGTGGACATTCCCCTGTTGCAGAGGTGGCTAGCAAACTACTTGGGAATCTGTAGTCCCCCCCCCCCCCCCTCTCCTGGATTCTGTTTCTCCTAGCAATGCTCTATCCAGGAGGTTGATTTTTTTTTTTTTTTTTTAAGGATCCACTTCTCTGCTGTGGGCACATTAGTTCACGCCCACCGGGGGGGGGGGGGGTTGACATCATCGGTGGACTGGGCTCCATCCCCCCCTTAAGCACTCTGAACAGAACTACTTACAGAGAGAGAGAGAGAGAGACGAGACAGGATATCTAGAAATTCTGGGGCAAAATCCTGATTGGGACAGAGACATTTCATAATCTTCAGTAAATCCCTTACTGAAATTCTTGATCATACTTGAAAAGACACTTATTATTTCTGTAAACATAGGGCAGGCAGGAAACACTTAGATTGAGCACATACATCCATTATGCTTCTTATAGAGAGAACTATAGCTATCTGTCAGCATGTCTCTGCAAAAGAAATTATTTTTTAGTTCAGGAAGCAAATATTTAAAAGACATTCCGGATATTTTTCATAAAATACAGTACACCTTTCCTTTTTTTTTTTTTAAATACAGAAACACAGATTAATTTATCTTAAAAGCCAATATTGTAAAGGTCAGTGTAGTTAACTGATTTGTTCATTAGTAACCAGCACAGAGGGGAAGCATGCATTCAAATGACTTATACTCATTCATAAAAAGATAAACTTTGTTTTTAAAACTTTTGGTTAAACAGAGCTAGTGAAACCAGAGAAAAAAACTAATTATAAATTCATCACGCTTCGATTAAATGAAGAGACTTTTCAAATCGGGAGTCCCTTTTCATTCCTAGGAGAAATCTCCTGCAGTCTCCAGCAGTCTCTTCAGAACCCCCTTTTTTTTTTTTTTCCTCTGCAGGCTATGTGGAAGCCACACCCCTCTGCTCGCGGGGAAACAATTGAACTGTGCTCATAAAAAGAGACTTCTCATTCACATGGACAGAGATGCCAGAAAAAAACAATTTAAATCAATGTTAAGTCGTGATCTAATTACTTTGTAGATCAAAGGAAAAACAAAAACAGTTCTTTATCATTTCCTATTTAAACTGTTTCAGTGCTTACTGAAAATTTGAACATACAGCCGACAGAAATTCCTCTCACTTGGTCCGCAACCCATAAGGGATTAATACAAACTTAATCCTTTTCAGGCTAAACCCAAAAACTATCGGGACCCACAATCCTGACTAAACATTCTTATTAAATGATAAATAAATGATATATATTACATAACCACAGCAGAAGGAACATTATTATTAAAAACCTATTGAATAATACAGGTACAATTGTCCTGAAATAAGCACAAACTAACAGCATTTAGATTTAAGCCTGCACGGGGTTAGAAAAACACTATACATTCTTTCCTTCAGACACGCCCCCTGTCAGCTTTTTCACTATGCTAAAACCAACTGGGTGAGACCAGCTTTTTGATTTCTAAAAATGACTGTAAGTGTTTTAGGTCTTCATTCTGCTCTATTAATACAATTTCTTAATCAGTGAACTGTCACAAATTACTCAACAGAATAATCTCACATTTATAACAGAAGGGAAACTCGTGGTTTCAACAGAGAACAAAAAACAGATACACAGTAGGACGGACAATACACCAAACGCTTCCTCCGTTTTGCGACCTAGACGCAGTCACCCGACTAGGAACTGCGCTAGTCCAGAGTCCACTCTCGCTTGGTCCGTGCTGCCAGACCTCTCATTCACACTTTATTCACACAATCATGCTAGCAACGTATCTCAGAATGCATTCCTTTCTATCTATTCTGACTAGTCTTTTTCCCAATTACAAAAAGGATGGGGGTTTCACCCGGCGAATACCCATGCGGGGTTACTCGGCCCTTCCTTGAGAGGTGATCATGCTCTCTTACCAATTCCCAATATCTCGAGATTACAAGTTACAAATTCTTACCAAAGTTTCAAACTGCAGTTCTAACTCATCTGTCTAGACAGGTTTTCAAAACTATACTTACCAGATCTGGTTCCCAAGCTTCTGAGTTGGATCCTGGACTCCCCCGGGTCGGAGGTGTTGGCCAGCTGGATTCAGTGCCTGCCGAGGCCAGGCAGAACTCCCTCCGATTCAAGAGGATCGGTGGGCCCAGGGAAATTCCCCTGCGTCGGATTGGCATGGTTCCAACTGGACCAAACCTCAAGGCGAATTACGTGGATTTATTCACTTGAACACTATCCACCACTCGCACTTCCAGGCCAACGCACAAAGAATGTAGCAGCAGATAAGCATGCAATAAATAAAACCAGGAGTCGTTTCAAGGATCCAAGCCAGTTTAATGTGCATATGGCTCAAGCAATAAGCAATTTCAAAATGGCTGAGCAATGGCTTCTAGTAAAACAACAACTTTTATAGCTTTCTTGTCCATTCTAAGCATAGGCAAACTTTTCATTGGTCCCAGTACCCCTCTCACCCATCTATTGGTCCCGGTACTGATATGGCTACCCAATCGGGACTCTGGTCTGGGCTCAGCACCTGGTTGCCCCCCTTCTAGTCCCAATTACAATGGTCAGTTCATCAACTTGTTACTTTCACACTCTCAAGGCCATAGAGCCAATTTGTACGTGCAGGGGAGCAGGGCTCTGCAGCTTCTCTATCATCAGTTTTAATTAAATCCCTTACAGCTGCATTCTCTTATCAGTGAGCATAACATATTTCTCTATTTTCTCAGACTCAAATTCTACTTGTCTAGGTCACTACAATCATACTTATTAAATCCATGGTTTATAGCAGCATATTGGGGGATGTGCAATCCTATAGCCTCTCCACAGGCTGCATTTACAGGTCAAGCTGGTTAGGCCTGTCTGCTTAGTTCAATTAGCATGGATCATAGGCCGTCGCCTACCACAGGAAGAGTGGAGCATGTGCTGGTCCTGGAACTGTTTGTGTCTTGCTGACCATTTAATATGTGTGGCCATCTAAATCTTACTCTGATTGGCATAACTTTATGACATCACAAAACTTCTAGAAGATGTCATACTAGAAGCCAGCCATGCTACTCATCTTATTTGTTTTATATAGAGAGACGTAAGATCATGGACATGGAGTGGTTTTATGAAGCTGAAAGAAGGGAGACTGGAAAGGAATGTAAGAAAATATGTTTACTGAAAGAGTGGAGAACACTTGAAATGGGCTCTCAACCAAGATGGTGGAGCTAAAGAGGCAGCAAAATTAAAGCATACAAGGAACAGAGACGAAAGGACTTTAACGGTGGGAGAGAAGACCTCAACTTGAATAAGACATGTGAAAACATAGCAGGAAGGTACAAATGACTACACTGGATGGACAAAATTATTGTTCTCCACCAAAAATTAAAACCCGACTCTTTGGCCAGGCCTTCCCTTAGACACTTGCAGAGAGAACTCATTAGTTCCCTGGCTACACCCAGCTCTTATAACCTTGAATTCTTTCTACAATGCTAGCCTTTATTCAAATGTTTTCCTCCTTAACTTTAGTGCTCAGTATATCTTGTAGCATTCTTGCACCAATGTACTCCTCAGTTTTTATGCAATATCTTTATGCCCAGTGTTTTTGCTTTATTCCAGTACTCAATTCATTTATTCATTTATACATAGCTTAATGGCAGGAAGCCAACATGGATTTCGTTAAGTAAAGTCTTGCCTCACTAATCTGTTATTTTTCAAAGGTGTGAATAAACGGGTAAATTAAAGGTGAGCCGGATGATATAGCGTGTCTGGATTTTCAGAAAGTCTTTGACAAGGAGCCTCATGAGAGACTCTTGCAGAAATTAAAAAGTCATGGAATAAGGAGGCAGTGTACTAGTGTGAATTAGGAATTGGTTAAAAGATAGAAAACAAAGAATAGAGCTCAATGGAGAAAGGTAAATAGTAGAGTTTCCCAGGGAGCTGTGCTGGGCCCACTACTACGAGAATGACCTGGAAATGGGAATAAAGATCGAGGTGATCAAATTTGTACATGACACAAAATTATTCAAACTTGTTAAAACACAAGAGAATTATGAATAATTGTAAGAGGACCTTGGAAAGTTTGATAGACTGGTTGTCCAAGTGGCAGATGAAATTTAATATGGACAAGTGCAAAATTATGCACTTAGGGAAGGACAACCCAAACTACAGTTACACAATGCAAGGTTCCATATTAGGAATCACCACTCAGGAAAGGAAACTAGGCATCATCATGGATAGTACGTTGAAACCCTCTGCCCAGTGTGCAGCGCTGGCCAAAAAAACAAATAGAACTCTAGGAATCTTATTGAAAGAAATAGAAAATAAAACCCAGGATATTATAATGCCTCTGTATTGCTCCATGGTTTCGACCAGATCTTGAATATTTTTTGAAATTCTGGTTGCCATATCTTAAACAGGATGTAACAGAATTAGACAGGGTACAGAGAAGAGTGACCAAAATGGTAAAAGGGGTTGGAAGGATATTCCTATGAGGAAAGGCTTAAAAGGTTAGGGCTGTTTAATTTGGAAAGGAGATGGCTGAGGAGAGATATGATAGAAGTCTATAAAATAATGTATGAAGTGGAACGGGTAAACATAGATCAGTTGTTTACTCCTTCAAAAAATAGAAAGACTAGAGACACTCAATGAAGCTCCTATGTGACACATTTAAGACTATCGGAGAAAATATTTTTTCACTCAGCATGTAATCAAACTCTGGAATTCGTTACCAGAGGATGTAGTAAAAGCTCTTCTCTGGGAGCAAGCAGGGAGTAAGTCCTCACTTATGGGTGATGTCATCGACGCAGCCTGTGTGGGAGCGCTCCCCAGCTTCCATAGGTAGCTTTTGGGATGACCATTGCGCATACATGCTTGTCTTCCCACCTGAAAGGAGCCTCAGGCTTCTTTTTTCCGTGGAACCCATCGGATGCTGTCTGATCCCTGGAAAACATTGTTGATACCCTTGCGGTACGCTTCTTTTTTTGGTTGCATGCTCGATCACCATCTTCTTGCTTGTTCCTGGGTCCATCTGTGCCTCGGTGCCGTGTTTTCTTCGGGTTTCTTTTTTGAGGCACGCGGGGGGGGGGTTCTCTCTTGCCCCCAGTTGGCTAGGACATTGGAGTCTTTTGACTTGGCAGAAGCCGTCTTCCCCAATATGTCAAAGCCAGCCAGTAGCTTTAAAAAGTGCACCCAGTGTGGCCGGACCATCTTGATGATGGACAGCCGCAACTGGTGCCTTCAGTGCCTCGGATCTTACCATGAGCCCTCCACCATTGCTCTCTGCCTTCAGATGATGAGGAAAATAGTTAAGAAAAAACTAAAAGGAGCAGTTGCAAAGGTTAAAGATTTACATCAAGCATGTGTGTTGTTTAAAAATACTATCTTGGAAGACCAGACCAGCTGTATTTAAAGATGAGGTCAGAGAGGTTTTCGTCAAAAAAGCATCTTTCAGGAAATGGAAAAAGGAGCCAAATGACGAAAACTGGAAACAACATAAGCACTGGCAAGTTAGATGCAAGGCACTGATAAGGCAGGCACAAAGAGAATTTGAGAAGAAGCTTGCTGTGGAAGCAAAAATGTACAATAAAGACTTTTTCAAGTACATTTGTAGCAAAAAACCTGTGAGAGAGTCAGTTGGACCATTAGATGATAGAGGGTTAAAAGGGCACTAAGAGGGGACAAGGCCATAGCGGAGAAAGTGAATGAATTCTTTGCTTCTGTCTTTACTGAGGAAGATGTAGGGATGTTACCCATGACTGAAATGGTATTTAAAGATGATGCCACAGAAGAATTGAAAGAAATATTAATACATGGGAAGATATATTACAACTATTTGATAAACTGAAGAGTAGCAAATCACCTGGACCAGATGGTATACATCCAAGGGTGTTGAAAGAACTGAAATATAAGATTGCAGATCTGCTATTAGTAATCTGTTAACTATCATTAAAATCATCTGTAATACCTGAAGATTGGAGGATGGCCAATATAACGCTAATTTTTTAAAAAGATTCCAGAGGTGATCCTGGAAATTACAGACTGATGAGCCTGACGTCCATACCGGGAAAAATAATAGAAATCATTAAAGAACAAAATTACTGAACATGTAGATAGTCATGGCTTGTTACATGCTCTAAGGGAGAATGGAGGCTGTTCTTCGAGGAGTTTTTCTGGCCGTTGATGTTTTGTGAAGAGATTAGGGTGACAAATGCCCTTTTGTTATAGCTCTAGATCCCAGTTGTTCTGAGGCCTTTTCTCCTCTTTTTTTGTTTTTTGTTTGTTTTTTTTCTGAAGATTTTGCAGTTGTGGAGTGATTTTATTTTTTAGTCTTTTTCACTCTGTTAGTGACCCGTTTTTGAATATGGCTTGATGGGAGACAGCCAACATGGCTTTAGTCAAGGAAGGTCTTGTCTTACTAGTCTGTTATGTTTTTTTGAAGGTGTGAATAAACAGGTAGACAAAGGTGAGTCGGTTGATATAGTGTATCTGGATTTTCACAAAGCCTTTGACAAGGTCCCTCATGAGAGACTCTTGGCAAAATTAAAAAGTCATGGGATATGAGGCAGTGTACTATTGTGGATCAGGAACTGGTTAAAAGATAGAAAGCAGAGGGTAGGGCTAAATGGCCAATATTCCCAATGGAGAAAGGTGAATAGTGAAGTACCCCAGGGATCTGTGCTGCTTTTTAACATATTTGTAAATGACCTGGAAATGGGAATAACGAGTGAGGTAATCAAATTTGCAGATGATGCAAAATTATTCAAAGTTGTTAAAACCCAAGAGGATTGTAAAAAATTGCAAGAAGACCTTGATAAATTGGAAGACTGGATGTTCAGATGGCAGATGAAATTTAATGTGGACAAGTGCAATGTTATGCACCTAGGAAAGAACAACCCAAACTATGGTTACACAATGCAAGGTTTAATATTAGGAACCACCATCCAGGAAAAATATTTAAGTGTCATTGTGGATAACATGTTGAAACCCTCCGCCCAGTGTGCAGCGGCGGCCAAGAAAGCAAATAGAATGCTAGGAATCTTAAGGAAAGGAATGGAGAATAAAACAAAGGATAATATAATGCTTTTGTATTGTTTCATGGTCCGATCGCACCTTGAATATTGTGTGCAATTCTGGTCGCCATATCTTAAAAATGATATAGCATTATTAGAAAAGGTACAGAGAAGAGCTACCGAAATGGTAAAAGGGATGGAAGGATACGCCTATGAGGAGAGGCTAAAAGGTTTAGGGCTCTTAAACCTGGAAAAGAGATGGCTGAGGGGGAGATATGATATAAGTCTATAAATTAATGAATGGAGTAGAACAGGTAAACGTAGATTGATTGTTTAAGCCATTAAAATATCGAAAGACTACTATAGGTGACATGCAATGAAGCTACAGTGTAACCTATTTAAGACTAATTATTTATTTTATTTATTTAATCCTTTCTTATTACACCTCCCTTTCCATCGATTAAGGGTGGTTTACAATCAACAAAAATTCCCAAAATACTTGGTTACAGAGAACAAGATGAAAAGAAACAAATAGCTGTTTGTCAAATGTAAATAGTTAAAGGATAATCGCTTTTGTACATATGAATGATACCTAATGGAGGGCTATATCTAGACCCTGCGATGTGTGCTGTGTGCTGTGTATTACCCCTCTTCTTTCTATCTATGCCCCAATCTTCCTGTCTTGATTTTGTGACATATCCCAAAGACTTTAATCAAACCGCTTCTGATCGCTGGAAGTAGCGGTATATAAGTGTTTGCTAAATAAATAAATAAAATAAACAAAATCAATAACTATGATACAGGAAAATTAATAAGAGAAAATATTTTTTCACTCAACATGTAATCAAACTCTGAAATTCGTTACCGCAGGATGTAGTAAAAGCTGTTAGTGTAGCTGGGTTTAAAAAAGGTTTGGCAAGTTTCTGGAGGAAAGGGTCCAAAAATCATTATTAAAGGGGACCTGGGAAATCCACTGTTTGCCCGAATGCAAGCATTGTAGAAACTGTGTCCTCTGGAGAAACAGCTAGGTACTTGTGACCTAGATTGGCCACTGTTGGAAACAAGATACTGGGCTTGATGGACCTTGGTCTGACCTAGTATGGCATATCTTATGTACTTATGTTCTACCCTTTGGCCATGCCTTCACCCCCAGGGTCTTCATGAAGTGTCTAGTAGTCATATCCATTTTTTTCCGCACCCAGGGGATCTTTATCTTCTCTTATCTGGATGATTGGTTGATCAAGGCTGGGTCGCCGGAGGATGTCTGGCATTCAGTGCTGCTGACCATACAAGTCCTGGAGCACCTGGGTTTGATGTTTATCCCAAATCTCATCTTCAGCCCTCTAAAAGGGGGCTCTACTCAATACTACTCTAGTGCAAGCATACCTGCCAAAGGACAGGGCCAAGCATCTGGTTGCCCTGTCTCAGGACATTCAGCACTGCCCCCTCATGACAGCTCAACAGCTGCTACACTTTCTCAGCCACTTGGCTTCCATGTTCCATGTCACACTAGCGGCACAACTCTGCATATGTCAGGCGCAGTGGACTCTCTGAATGCAGTGGCGCCAGGTGACCGGCTGCCTCCGGGACAAGATCAGAGTGAATCACCCGCTCCGGGAGTCCCTCACTTTGTGGCAACAGTCCTCTAACTTTCTCACAGGACTGCCTTTCCGGACCCCATTGCATCAATGCATCCTAATGACTGATGCCTTCAAGGCAGGCTGGAAGTTCACCTGGGCAGTCTACGCACATGGCATGTCTGGATGGCTTGGGAGAGCCTTCACCAAATCAGCTTTCTGCAACTCGGTCCTGTCGCCAGTGCCTTGAAGGTTTTTCAACAACAGCTCTCCAACCACGTAGACCTCATTCAGATGGACAACCAGGTGGCCATGTTTTATATCAGCAAACAGGGTGGAATGGGGTCGTATCGCCTCTGTTGGGAGGCAATCTGCCTCTGGAAGTTTGCCATCTTGCATGGCATGCTCTTAAGAGCCATATACCTGCCAGGAGAGCTCAATGTCTTGGCACATCGCCTCAGCAGAGTCCTTCAACCACACGAATTGACTCTCAACAGGCAGGTAGCAAGCCGTATCTTCCAGCTGTAGGGCACACTGTCCATAGACCTCTTTGCCACTCCTCACAATGCCCAGCTACCACATCTTTGCTCCAGAGTGCCGTGGAAACATCGAGGAGCACTTGTTGTTTTCTCCTGGGCTGGAGTGAGGGCCTTCTGTATGCATATCCCCTGACTCCTCTGTTGCCGAAGACCCTCTTCAAATTACAAACGGAAAGCACCACCATGATTCTCATAGCACCACATTGGCCCAGGCAACCCTGATTTCCTCTGTTGCTCCGGCTGTCTGGGTAACAGCTGCTCAGGCTCGGCTGCTCTCCAGACCTGGTTTCTTAGGATGCTGGGACCCTACTGTATCCCAATGTAATGTCCCTAGTGCTCACCGCATGTATCCTGAGTACATAGCTCATGCCCCCCTCCTGTATTTCTGGCCTCATGTAAAGACTCTACACAACAAATTTATGCCTTCAAGTGGCACAGGTTTTCTGTGTGGTGTGCAGACAAGGCTTTAGACCCTTTTTCCTGTTCAATGGAGTCCATGCTGTCTTATCTTTTACACCTTTATGACTTTGGCCTTAAGTCCAGTTTGGTCCTGGTGCATCTCAGTGCTGTGGTCACTTACCACCACATTATTATAATTATTACAGTTGCTTATATACCACACTATTCGATATCAGCGCGGTTTACAATATAACAGAACGACCAAGACAACAGTCTGTTTGGTTTTACATGGAAAAGGATTATCAACTTGGCTAACAGGGTTGAACTATTTACATGAAATAATAATTACAAAGAGCTATGTCAAATGCAATAATCATTTGAGGAAGGTATGTGCATTGCGTCTGATAAGCCCATCTCTGCTCATCCATTGACTGGTCACTTTATGAGGGGCTGCCTCCTATTTAATCCACCCATTAGACCATCTCTGGTGGCATGGGATCTTAATGTCATACTGGGACAGCTTCTCTCCCCCATTTAACCACCTCGGCTCCTGTCTGCTCAAATAAATCACCTGGAAAGTGATCTTTCTGGTGGCTCTCACTTCTGCATGCAGGGTCAGTAAACTCCAGGCATTAGTGGCGTACTCGCCCTACACCAGATTTCACAAGAACAGGGTACTTCTTCGAATTTACCCCAGATTCCTAACCTAAGGTAGTTTCTGCTTTCCACATAAATCAGTTAGTGGTCTTGCCCACTTTGTTTCCAAAGCCTCATGCCAACAGAGCGGAGGCTTTACTACACACCTTGGATTGTAGGAGAGCGCTCACGTTCTACTTAGAGAGGATGAAAGACCACCATTGTCCCTCCCAGCTCTTTGTCTCGTTTGACCCCAACCATCTGGGTATGTTAGTATCGCTCCCTTTCTATTTGGGTGGCGAACTGCATCTCCTTCGCTTATGCTGAGGCTGTTTTTTTTCTGGAATGCCATGTCATGGTCCACAATGCTCACACTATGGCTGTTTCGGTAGCCAACCTATGCTCTTTCTCCATAGTGGAGATCTGTAAGGCTGCTACATGGTCCTCCGTCCACACCTTTATAGCCCACTGCTGCCTGGATGGAGATTCCCAGCATGACAGCATATTTGGCCTAGCTGTACTCTAGCACTTCTTTGGGTACTAGAGCAACTCCTTTGCACCGGCCCTTCTGTCCATTCAGGGTATTGTAGCGTCAGTCTACTGTTGATGTCCTGCTGGACCCTTACTCTTGGAGCCTTTCAGTAATTTCTTATGCTGTTTTTCTCAGTTAGTTTTTCTGGTTGCCCTGTTGGGCTTTTTACAGGTTTTTGTGGTAGTCTGTAGCTTGGGAGTCCCATATGTGAAACTTACTTACTGTTTGGTCCCGGAGAAACAGCAGGATTAAGTCATCATTACCCTCCCACCTCCCCGTGGAGTTGACTCGTTTTTGCTTGATGTCATCATGCTGAGGTAAGATGTCTCCTGTCAGGCGGAGAGACCAGCACATATGCTCAGTGGGCTTCCCAAAAGCTTCCTATGGAAGCTGGGGAGCATTCCCGTGCAGGCTCCCTCGATGATGTCACCCATATGTGAGGACTTATTCCTGCTATTCCCGGAGAACACGTGCTATAGTTGAGTATCTGTGTTTTAGTGTAGCTTGGTTCAAAACAGGTATGGATGAGTTCCTGGAGGAAAAGTCCATTATTAAAGAGGACTGGGGGAAATCCACTGGATGGAATGTGTATACCTTTGGGAACTCAACAGGTACTTGAGACCTGGAATGGTCACCGTTGATGGACCCTTAGTCTGATCCAGTATGGCAAATCTTATGGTTATGTATTCATTATTCTTCAGGTATAATTTATTTCATATCTCTAATATGTATGTATCTTGTGCCTTTATTATAAGAAAAAGGGGACAATAAAGTGGATATAAATAAATAAATAACATGTTTTTATGTTTCTGTATCATGTGTCAAAATTGTTTATATACTTCTGTATAATATACATACAAATCTAGCTCTAGCATTGTGTGTTTAAGAAGAGGTAGAAAAATTAGTTACAGTGTGATGGGGTCTATACCTCATCCCTGAGGCTGCCACAGAGAACCAAGGTCCGGGTCAGGGAAAGGCAGAATAGAGACGTTTCCCAGCATGCCACAACAAGGATAAGGCCACAGAAATGGAGCCTTGAGTCACAATCTCGTCCAAGGGAGGGACAAAGGGAAGTAGGGGAACTCTCCCAGGATACCAGTAGTTGCCTCTTAGGGATGGAGGTAGACCTGAAGGTCTCTCCAGAGAAGTCAGAGGTCAACTCTAAAGACTAGTCCTCAGAGATGGAAATTGAGGCTATGCCTCCAATCCCCACTTCTCCCCACTGTACTGAGATGGATGTTGACTGAGGATAATAGTCCACCAGGCAACCTGCATGGAGTGGTATAGCTGGGGTTGAGTTAGGTGGACAGTGGCAGGCCGACCCCATACATAGTCCCAATCTTACCCCATATCCAGCCGACTATCCCCTGTGCTGCCTGCCCTTGCTCCACGTTGGCAGCGGCAGTAGCAATATCCAATTGGAAAAAAAACAAGCACGGTTCTTTCAGACTCCACGCTTGCATACAGGTCTGATTCTTCGCTCCTCTGACATATGCTCACGTCAGAGGAGGGAGAGATTTGCAACACCGTGCTTGAATGGCTGGTCTGCTCCCTCCCTCCTTTGACACATGCATATGTCAGAGGAGGGAGGGATCAAACCTGCATGCAAGTGCAGAGTTGGAGAGATTCATGTGGTGTGTTTTTTTTTGGGGGGGGGGGTTAGAATTTGATGTCTGCTGCTGCGACTGCCACCACCACCGCCAAGGCAACATGAAAAGCGGCAGTGGCAGGACAAAGGCAGGCAATGTGGGGGGAACCAAGGCCAGCAACCCAAAATGCGCCCCTATTTCTTTGCGCCCTATGCGGCTGCACTGCTTGCACAGGGCTAGATACAGCACTGCTCATATGCTACTGTGTTGGCCATGCCCATGCTCTGCCTCTACATTCCCACTGTCTACAGTAGCATGTAAGCTCCAGTTATACATTTCAGCAGTCAGTAGCTGGCCTGTCCATATGTTAGGGTTCACAGCAGTCAATTGCTGCTTGCTAAAACATGCGTTAACTGGTTAGTAGCATATAGAAAAGGGCCCCCAGTGTATTGCCACTTTGCATGTGTAGTGCTACTCTTTCGTAACATGCAGCCTGAATACTATGTTCATTTAAGCATTCTAAAGCATTGCAGTGTACAATGTTATAAAATATTGATGTTGAAATGTCTTATCATTCTGGCTAAAATCTAAAAAAATGCAGCCATTCATCTATTTAATTCTTTTTGATGCTAATCTTAGAATTTTAGCACCTCTTCTGTAAATAGAAAAGGTTTTAAAAATAAATCCCAATGCATTTAATAAAATACTGTACATTGTTTAGCTAGCTGGCTAACTTTCAGTAAAGAGTTCTAATATTGTTTGCATATATTGTGCTTTGGAATACAGAAATAGCCCACTGATACAAAATCGGACTTCGACAGTGTGGTCTGGAGGAAAGTCAGAATCTACACCTGTCCAGCCTAACAGCACACGCCAACTTTCTACTCATTCCTCGTTCTCAGTTGAGATTCAAGATTTTCCACCTGGTTGTCATGATATAAGTACTATGTCTCTGGAAGCCATTGTTAATGGTAATATAGCATAACAAACAGTATTTTTAACTTGCTAAATAATATTCTTAGGCCAGTATTCATAAAGGAGAATTAAGTGGTAATGTGCTAAGATGCATGCTATGTTCTATCTCCAGGGACAAGCAGGAATGTAGTCTTCACATATGGGTATCGTCGGTACCGACAGAGCCTGTGCGGGAACGCTCCGCAGCGTCCAATAGGAAAGCTTTTGGGAGCATCCCACAGCACCTGTGTGCTGCTTTCCCAACTGTCCCTCTCCAGTTCTTCATTTTCTGCGGAGCCACCAGGTCGCACATCTTGTCACTGCAGAAAAATTCCCTTCTTATACTTCTTTTTTGTGGTCGCGTCTGCCTTCCCTCGACACTATACCGGTACCGCCGGTTCTTCTTTTCTTTTTTCTAAAGAAAAAACAAACAAACTTTGTTTCTGGAGTCTTTCTCCAGTAATTTTCTTCTCGGTTGCTATGTGCCATTTTGGCCACTAGGCCCAACTTTTTCCCTCAAAATGGAAAAACCCGCTTTGGGTTTTAAAAAGTGTTCTAAGGACTTCCGGTGACGTCAGGAAGCAGGATGGCGGCTTTCTGAGCGAGCTCTGCGGCGTTCGGAGAGAAAGCTAAAAATAAAGCGACCCTAACCTGGGGCTGGGAGACGGGCGGAGAAGGCAGATGACCAAGGCGTTGGAGCGCAAGTCGGTGAAGCAACGCCTTGCGGAATACCGTTCCCCCTACGCGATGCCGGGGGATACGGAGAGTGCAGACCATGCTGGCAAGATGGCGGAGGAGGGAGGAGAGCGCTCCAACTCGGAGGGCGAGCAGAGCCTGGACCCAGCTTCTCTAGGAGGCCTGAAGGCATGGCTGACTGACTTTAAGGAGGAGCTGAAGGCCGAAATGAGTCGGTACCAGAAGGAGCTGAAGGAGACTCTGGGCCCATTGCGGCAGGAGGTGAAGGAGCTGGGGGCCAGAGTGGAAGGGGCGGAGGAGACGCTGGATCACCACGCGGCCACTCTGGGAGATTTGCGAGCGGGATGGGCTGAGCTGGCCCAAGCGCAAGAACTCCTGAAGGCAAAGGCTGAGGATCTGGAGGATAGATCGCGGCGGAATAATGTGCGGGTGAGAGGTGTGCCAGAGGAACAACGATTCAAGAACTGTGAGGAGACCTTACTACAGCTTTTTGGAGCCCTCCTGCAGGCGGTGGAGCCAGCGGGTGAGGGGGAGAGATTGCAGCTGAGCATAGAGAGGGCCCACCGAAGCCTTGGCCCCGCTCGGGACAATAAACCCAGGGACATTATTGCCTGTTTGAGCTCCTTTAAGGTGAAGGAGAAGCTGATGGCAGCAGCAAGGAAGGCTGGGCCCTTTAAGTGGGAGGGTGCCACGATTGAACTGTATCAGGATCTGTATGCCGGCACGCTGCAGCAGCGGTGGGAGCTGAGAGGGATCACAGCACTGCTTCGCAGAGAAGGATGGCGGTACAAATGGCTGTATCCCTTTGGACTAATGGTGACAGTGCAGGGCACCTCGCGCAAAATTCAGAAGGCAGAGGGGGCCTGGCAGGTGCTGAAAGAGTTGGGAGTGAAGAACATCCCGGAGAGCCAGCTGCGAGGACAGCCACGGGAGCAGAGAGCCCAGCACAGGAGTGAGGGGACGAAGTGGCAACGTGTGGAGAGCAAGAGCAGGCGGCTCACTAGACTGTCCAGAGAGCAGGCTCCGCAGAGAGCGGTGGAAGAGGCTGCAGGGGATTGAGGTGAGAGGAGACCTGCGGGAGTAATTCATTGTGTTCGGAGGAACCTGCTATAGGCTCCTTGGTCCTTGGGACTGGTTTGTTTGAGTAACTGTTTGCTGTTGGGTTGAATGAGAGGGACTGAGCAGGCTTGTCTAAGGGGGGGGGCTAGGTGGGAATGGGGAAGGAGGGGGGGGGATACTTGAAGGGAGGCTGGGGACGGGGATTGGTAATGTGTGGGAAGGAGTTGGGCAGACAGGAGTGTTGCTGCTATATGTTACAGGGGGTCCAGGGGGAGGGGGGAGAGTGGGGAAGAGGGGGGCGTGAGAGGGTGGGGTGCCATGAGCGAACGCCACGGAGAGTCACCGGGAGCATTGGGGAAGGCTCCGGAGGGAGTGGTGATGAGGGGAGGGGGGAGAGGCGTGGGAGAAGCCCGGCACATTGCAGATAGGGAGGGGGGGAACGGGGACTGCTATGGGGGGTAGGGGAATAGTAGGGTCAATCAATGCAAAGGGGCTGAATGAACCCCGCAAACGGCACCAATTGTACCGGGAGGTTATGAGATTGGGCTGGGAGATCGTGCTGGTGCAGGAGACTCATTTGCGGAGGAAAAATGAGGGGTTGCTACGCCATGCATTGTACCCGTAACAGTACTTTGGGGGTACAAGGGGGGCAGAGGCGAGCAAGAAAGGGGGGGTTGCTATACTGGTGCGAAGGGGCAGTTCATTTAGGGTGAGAGTTGAAGCACGGGACCAGGCTGGAAGGGTGTTGTTGTTGGGGGGAGAATGGGAGGGGGAACCCGTTACTTTGGTTAATGTGTATGCGCCCAATGTGGGACAGGCACAGTTTTATTTTATCCAAGATGTGGCTTGAGGTCTTTCCATCACAGTGGCTCCAGAAAAAGAGCCTAGGGCAAAGGAATTAGAAATCCTACAATACCCTAAAGCTCCCAAGGAGGCAGCTACCTTACCTATTCAAGAGATCTTGCATGATCTTATGTTAAGGATGTGGGAAATACCTCTAACCACATCTCATTCTCGAAGACTCAACACCATGTATCGAATTCCTCCTTGTCCTGGGTTTCAAAAGACTCAATTACCACATCATTCCATGGTGGTGGAATCAGCCATGAGACGGATGAAGAGTGGAAAAAGGCATGCATCTAATCCTCCAGGATGTAAGTGTAGGACTCTTGACGCCTTTGGACATCGATCCTTCCAGGCTTCCATGCTTTCTGCTAGAATCAGTTCCTATATCTTGTATATGGGAATGTTCCTTAAGGAAGTCACAGGAGACTTAGAGCTTATGAGCCCTCTCCTTCCTGATGATAAAAGGCAAGATTATCTTACTCTTGTTAAACATGCTCAGGATGTTTCCAAGTTTGTGAATCGTGCAGCCTTTGACTGCTTTGAATGCATAAGCAGAACCTCTGCTATTGCCATTGGTCCACGTAGGATTGCCTGGCTCCAGGCATCTGACTTAGAAATCTGGGTACAGGACAAACTGCGGAATATACCTTGCACAGGAGAGAATCTCTTTGGCAAGAATTGGCAGGAAAAAGCTAATGAGATGGATGCTGACAATATCACTTTGGATAGATTGTCCAAATCTACAGGTGATCTTGCGAGGAAAAGATCCTCTAAGAAACCATTCTTCAGTAAGAAGAAGTTTTATCCCTCCTATACCCAGCAGGGACATCGTTCAGGACAGTCTGCCCAAAAGGGACAGCAGCAACAACTTAGGCAACAAAGGAAGCCAAAAGCAGCTAAGCCTCAACAGGCTCAGCAGACTCAGCCTCCACCGGCTCAGCAGACACAGCCTCCACAGGGGCTTTGACTCCTATCTAGAGAACTTTGCCTTCCTGGCCCTGAACGGCCCAGAACCCTCCACCATCCCAGGAAGGTTATGTCATTTTGCCCCCAGATGGTCTCAGATAACAGCAGAAAATTGGACTCTGTCTATTGTACGAGAGGGGTACAAGTTTCATTTCCTCAGCATGCCCCCTCCTACAATAGTATGACAGTTCAATTCTCAGGCCTCTCCCAATGACCGGTTAGGTCAAGAAGTCACAATGCTCCTTGCTCAAGGAGCAATAGAAGAGGTGCCCATTCCCCAACAGGGTACATGGTTTTACTCCCCCTAATTCCTTATCCCAAAGAAAACAGGAGGACACAGACCCATTCTAGACCTCAGAGAATTGAACAAATTCCTGTTCAGAGAGAAGTTCAAAATGATTTCTCTAGGAACTCTGCTGCCATACCTTCGGAGTCAGGATTGGCTTTGTTCTCTAGATCTCAAGGATGCGTACACTCATGTTCTCATCCATCCAACTCATCGAAAGTCCCTTCGATTCCTGTTTCAAGGGAAGCACTACCAATAAAGGGGTCTTCCTTTTGGCCTGGCTTCTGCACCAAGGATGTTCACAAAATGCATGGCTGTGATAGCAGCATTTCTCCGCACCCTGGGAATTTTCATCTTCCCTTACTTAGACGACTGGCTCATTCGAGCCCCTTCAGAGCCAGAGGCCAGGGTTGCTTTGTCTCGCACAATGCACATCCTTCAGTATTTGGGACTTGTCATAAACTTCCCAAAGTCCAACCTTGCTCCCACTCAATCCCTAGAGTTTATAGGAGCTCTTCTGGATACCAGACAGACAAGGGCCTTCCTTCCATAGCCCCGCTGCCTTCGCATTGTGCAGTTAGCTTCCCAAGCAGTAGCAATACCTTACCACACTGCTCGGGAAATGTTACAGTTGCTAGGCCACATGGCATCCACCGTGCATGTGGTTCCTTATGCTCGCCTCCATATGAGGGCAGCCCAGTGGACCTTATCCACTCATTGGACTCAGGCGTCAGGTTGCCTGTCAGACAAAATAGCAAACTCAGATTGCCTTATTTTGTCCCTCCAATGGTGGCAGTCACCCAAAAACCTTCTGGTGGGGTCTCCTTTTCAGCAACCCCCACCCCAAGCCACTCTAACAACAGATACTTCACAGGTGAGTTGGGGAGCCCACCTGCAAGGCCTCTCTACCCAGGGTACCTGGACTCCACAGGAGGCCTATCTCCATATCAACCTCCTGGAGCTCAGAGCAATCTTCCTTGCTCTTCGAGTATTTCACACCCAGCTCAGCTACAAGACAGTCCTAGTTCAAACGGACAATCAGGTAGCCATGTTCTATGTGAACAAGCAGGGCAGAACAAGCTCTCTGTCGCTGTGCAATGAAGCTTTGTGACTATGGGCCCTCGCCAGAGAGCATCAGATTCATCTCCTTGCGGTGTATCTTCCAGGAATTCAAAACTCTTGGGCAGACAGACTCAGTCGAGTTCTGCTTCCACACGAATGGTCTCTCCATGCAGACCAGGTGGCCCAAATTTTTCAAATTTGGGGAACCCCGGACATAGACCTCTTTGCAAGTCCGCTGAATGTCAAATTTCCCCAGTTCTGTTCCAGAATTCCGGCTCGAGGTTGTCAGGCCAGGGATGCTTTCCTCCTCCATTGGGGTCAGGACTTCCTGTATGCATTTCCACCCATTCCCCTAATTCGCAAAACCCTATTCAAGCTTCAGAGAGACAGAGGTCATATGATCCTCATAGCTCCACGTTGGCCACGGCAAATGTGGTACCCTGTGCTCCTACATCTCTCTCAAGCTCCACCTCTGGAGTTAGGATCTGCTCCAGATCTTCTTTCTAAAGAGGACGGGATGCTGTGGCATCCCAATCCCCAGTCTCTGCATCTCAGGGCCTGGTTGCTGAAAGCCTAGAACTTCATGGTCTTAACCTTTCCCAGCAGGTAAAGGATATCCTTCATGCTTTCAGGAAGCCTTCCACAAGACGCTCTTATGCATTTAAGTGGAAAAGGTTTACCATATGGTGCTCGCAGAAGGGTCTTAACCCTCTTGTGATACCTCTGGAATCATTACTGGAGTACCTCCTTCATTTATCAAATGCAGGGCTTAAGACCAATTCAGTGAGAGTCCATTTGAGTGTTATTGCAGCTTCTTTCAAGCCTCTAAATGGACAACCTATTTCCTCTCATCCTCTCATAGCGAGATTTATGAGAGGCCTTCTTTTAACGAAGCCTCCCATTAAGCCACCACCGGTGGCATGGGACTTAAATCTGGTACTTGGGCAGCTCATGAAACCGCCCTTTGAACCATTAGCCACTACCTCTTTGAAATTCCTTTCCTGGAAGGTTATTTTTCTCATTGCAATCACATCAGCACGTCCCATCAGTGAATTGCAAGCGTTGGTGGCTGATCCTCCTTATACAAGGTTCCATCATGATAAGGTAGTCCTTAGGACTCAACCACACTTTATGCCAAAGGTGGTTTCGCCCTTTCATTTAAACCAAGCTGTTTATCTTCCTGTATTCTTTCCAAGGCCTCACGCCTCAAATGCAGAAAGGAACCTTCATACTTTGGACTGTAAAAGAGCTTTGGCCTTTTACTTGCAAAGGACACAGCAACATAGAAAATCCTCTCAACTCTTTGTTACTTTTGATCCTAGTCATTTTGGACTTCCATTCTCCAAAAGGACACTGTCCAGCTGGATTGCACAGTGTGTATATCTTTTGCCTATGAGAGTAAGAACCTTTCTCTTGAAGGCCATGTCACAGCTCACAATGCGAGAGCCATGGCAGCCTCAATGGCTCATCTTCACTCTGTGTCTATCGACGACATCTGTCGAGCAGCTACTTGGGCTTCGGTACATACCTTCACAGCCCATTACTGCTTAGACAAGGACTCCCGCTGGGATGCCTTGTTTGGTCAGGCTGTTCTTCAACACCTGTTTCAGACTTAATCAACTCCTACCCACCATCCCTGGCAGGATGCCAGAGATCCATGGGGGGGAAGTGGAGCCCTTTCACAAGGGCACACAACTTTCTGGGGCCATCTCCCTGGTATCTGCAACTAGGGAGTCCCCATATGTGAAGACTACATTCCTGCTTGTTCCTGGAGATAGCATAGTTACTCACCTGTAACAGGTGATCTCCGGGAACAGCGGGAATTTAGTCTTCACAACCCACCCACCTCCCCTAGGAGTTGTATCTTTCTATCTCTCTCTCTCTTTCTTTTTTTTTCCTCTCTCTTTTGTCTCAGCTTTAAACTCAACTTGAGAGGGACAGTTGGGAAAGGCGGAAAGGCAGCACGCAGGCGCTGTGGGATGCTCCCCAAAGCTTTCCTATTGGACGCTGGGGAGCGTTCCCGCGCAGGCTCCGTCGGTACCGACGATACCCATATGTGAAGACTATATCCCTGCTGTTCCCGGAGATCACCTGTTACAGGTGAGTAACTATGCTGTATTGCAGGCCCAGTATTTTACACAGAGCCTGTTCACTGAAAACATGCGTTCTGGCATGTCAATTCTTAATGCACCTTCATGAATAAGAATGCTAGTGATTCAGTCAAGAATACCAACCTGATTTTCATATTTCTAACAAAAAGGGGATAATATTATAACAGGATGCTTAAGTTAATAGGACAGAAAGCCACCTGTTTTTATAAAGGTTCATTTTAGATAGGTATTGGAGAGGAGAATTAAGACATCCAAGTCAGAATGTGGAAAGTCCCGCCTGTATTTTACAAAGGCTCTGCCAAACATAGAACCTCTTCCAGAATACGCAAAAAGACATGCAGAAGTGCACATCAATTTCCCACCATGCCCAGCAGGAGCTGCAATTTTAAAATGCTTCTCATGGGGAAAAAAAATATTCGGCTTTCTCCCAAACATGCTTGGGAGCAACAATTTAAACTCGCTGCTTCCAAAAGCGTGCGTCCACTTACCCACCTGACATCAATTATGCTTTCCTAATTCCCCCAACCCTGACATCAAGAATACCCCAGTCCCCCATCAGCCCCAGCTCTTACTGGGGGTTCTTGGTGTCTAGTGGGGGACAGTTGCTCTTGTGATGTTTGAGTCCTTGATTCAAAATCATGCACTTGCCCCTTAGCGGTAGTACTGCAAGACTTGCTAGGAATCAAGGGCACCATTTTGAACTCAGGACTCTAATGGCATAGGAGTGACTTGAGATCATTCCTGCTTCCCACTAGACATGTGGGACTACCTGTAGGATCCAGGGGTGATATAAGGGGACTGGTCTTGGAGGAAGCTAATCAGGGGGGTTCCTGATGTGAGGGGGCATTGGGAGTGGTGATTGTTTTCAGGGGTGGGGGTGCCCTCTGAATTTGCACCTGCCTCTTCAAGCTGACACTTATGTGTGCCTTGGGGCAGGTTAAAAGGAGATTCTTAGAATATTTAATATCTATGTTTATTCCCCTTCTAAAATGGGGAATATACATCAATATTTTAGGCCCACCAAAACCATTTCCTATCCATGCCTCCTGGAAATCTATGTGAGATGTGGATCACCATATGTAAATAGCAATTTTATAAAATTGCTATTTGCATGTGGACGTGATTTACATATTTAAAAGCTTCTTTTTCCATGTGAAAATATTTTCAAAATAAGGGCCATTGGTACTCCTACTACTAATATTAAACATTTATCGCAGTGCTGTACAAACCCAGATAGAGACAGTCCCTACTCATCAGAGCTTACAATCTAATCAAGACAGACAAGACAAATGATAAGAATAGGGATAGAATAGCGAAGGGTAAGGAGACACAAGGGATCAAGATCCAAAAGCAGCCTCAAAAAGGTGAGCCTTTAGCATAGATTTGAAAAGGAACCGAGATGAAGCCTGATATACAGACTCAGGAAGGTACCTATATGTCTTTATAAAACACTAGCACAAATTCTGCAGAAATAGTACAGTCATTGCAGGCACAGACATCACGGCCTGTTCTTGAGCAGATGTTTGTTATTGCATACAGTAATTTATAAGATGTACATGTATATTGCGAGTCCCCCGTTCTCCATCAAACCCTTCCCTTGAGCACACCTATTCTACAAGTACTGTAGATACTTCTAAACATGATCAAATTTTATAAGATGCCTTGTACATTTGTAAAATAGCATTTTACTCTCAAAATATTTATTGCACTTGAAATTTTATACAATTCTTTGTCTGGAATGCTTTAGTATTTCTATGTGGCATATCTCTCCGTCATTAATATGTCAATGTACTATATCACTTTGTTAAATGTCCCAAAGATATTTGAACATTATAAATAAATATATTGATTTATATTAAAATCTTAGAGCAAAGCAAGATTTTGATGGCATGAACAGTTGTGTTTGAGACAGATAACCTTTTTAGGAATGCCAAAGAGACATACTGATTTAATAATTACATAGCTAATTAGGGTAATTAGTAAGTTTATACATTATTTAATTAGCCCCTCTGTGCATTCCCTACTTCTTAAGTGAGGGTTAGTTAATGTTCAACTCCATTAATATTTCTTAGAAAACTGTATATTTTTGAATTTCTTGAATATAAGTTGATTGCAGTGTATAAAGAAAACCAAGAAACCTGAAAGAGTTCTGAGACATTGAGCTAAAAGTTTCAGACATTATTTTGATGTAGAAAATATTCCATTTTTAGTTAGTAAAGATGTAAAAAAAAAAATAGAAACTGAACATTTAAAGTGGGATTTTAGAAGGAACGTCTATGAAGAATCTGGGATAGCCAGGTCATAACGTTCCAAATATTGGGGAAATTGTGGCAGTGAAGGGAGGTGTGTGTGAGTGCTTGCTGAAATTGTGTATTCTCCAGCCCAACCAGTTCTGGAGATGGGTCTGCACATATAGCAAGGCCAGGTATGTGCGTATTTGCAAGTCATTGTAGAAATGCGGACGTCTCTGAAATGCATGGCTGCAGACAGGGATGTAGAGATAGGCCAGCAAGTTATTTCTGAATGGGGGTGTCCAAGCTGATACATGCATGTCCCAGCAGACCATTTCAGATCTGCAAATGTACAGTGGTGGAGCAGGGCAATGAATGGACTGTCAAGTAATATATAGGGGTTTTTTTAACCTGGCAAAATTTGCTGTTGTAGTAAGACCAGACTTCGATCTTCCACCTGGAAGTGTTGTTTATTTATATATTAAAAATTTCTATACCGCGGTTTACAAATAACAACAGTTTGAGTAGTACATAAACAGATACATACCAATGTAAAACTATGTACATTGATATAAGATCCATAATACATAATAGCAGACACTCAAGGTGAATTAACAGGAACTATTTACATCTCTATGTGTGGTGAAGTAGAATGCTCTGGGTTATGTTTGGGAAGGAGGTAGTGTTGTTACAGGTGTATTGTGTTGGTCATGAATGCAAAAATGGAGGGTTAGTAGATGAGTTTTGAGGTTCTTTCTGAATGTTTGGAGGTCACTTAATTCTCTAAGGTGGTCTGGGAGAGCATTCCAGAGGTTAGGGGCTGTGTGAGAGAAGGCTTTGTTGTTTATCTTTCTGGATTTCCTGAAATCTATTGGTATAGTAAGTTTATTTTTGTTCTGGTTGTGTTGGGTATGGTTGTTGTTTTCCTTGGAAATGAGTGTGGATAAGTACGAAAGGACAATGCTATTGATTAATTTGAACATTGTTACAAGAATTTTGTAATATATACGGCTTTGTATGGGTAACTAGTGTCATGGGGTAGATCAGATTATGCCTATGGAAATAGGGAACACAGAGCCGAGCAGGTCTAAAAGTGACAGCTCAGAGCACATGGATCAGGGTTGCTATGAACAACCAGCAAAAACAAAAGCACCAGGTGTAGGAGCACGCCCTAGTAGGAGATTACCTCATAGCCTATTAGGTGATGAGAGGCAGCTGAGGGCAGGGCAAGCTCACCGGAACACTAGGAGTGACGCAGATAAAAATCACTCAGAGTTCCTCAGTAGTAGAGCTAACCAGGATTCTAGAGGAGCTAAGCAGGAGTTTGGCAGAGCTGTTTTGGAAACTAAAGGAAAAACTTCACACGGAGGTTCAAACAGTGTTCCACAGGAGATAGCTGAGAGAATACCAGAGTCTGGTTACAGGGTGCTGGGCAGCACTGAACAAGAACCAGGTGGTTGGTGCCACGGAGGTATTCAAGCAGGCAGACGGAAGGAACCTGTGAGAGGAAGTCTCCCTGAGAACAGGTACTGGGAGGGCAATAACTGTTATCAAAGGGATACTTACCTGCCCAAAGAGAACCGTACAGTAAAAGGGAGTAGAAGGCTTGCCTGGAAAAAAAGCCACGCTAAGTTTCCTTGCTCAGAAAGCTCCGGGGGAACCGAGCCAGAGGACAGGCTGATTCCTTATAATAGAGGGAACTTTGAAAAGGAGAGTTTCCCATACATTCAGCCAGGAGTGTGTGGCCCTCTGGAGGAAAACTCTACAATATACGGTAACCTCCCAATTCACCCTGATAGAGAGGGGGAGAGAAGCCTTTGGAAAGGAGAGGAGGGTTTTTGCAACAATGGTATGAGTTAACACCATTCTGAAGATAGCTACGGGGAAAGCTATGAGGACATGGAATGTGACTTTTGTGGGGAAAGTCCTGATGAGTTCCAAATGGATTGTGCATTAATGTTTTCAGATAACATTTCCTCTCTCTGCTGATCTGTTTAAAGACAGAAATCCATTTAGGGAAACGGATTTTGAAAAACTTGCTTGTGTAAAGTACAAGGACTGTTTTACCTTTTTGGATTGGCTGAAGATAAGCACCTTTTGTGTTACAGTAGTTCATTTTCATTTGTACCAGAAAATATGGTTTATTTCTTTTGATTCTTATGTGCAAAAGTTCACCCGGAAGGGAAAATAAAATACCTTTTTTTGAAAAGCCTGGCTACTCGTTCACAACTACCTTTTTGATTAGCTAGTGGGACTACAGATCCCAGGGGGCATTGTAAAGTCCCAGCTACATTAAGAAGAGGCCCCACTGAAGCTCCCTAGGCTTCCGCCTATGAGAGTGCGTAGGTGGGTGACACTAGTGGAGAGCATACAATGTTGGGGTGATGTGCTCCATGGAGTTGACATTCATAGTTATTCTTGCAGCCACATTTTGAGCTAGTTGAAGTCATCTTAAATTCTGTTTTGTGATGCCTTGTAGAATGGCATTGGCGAAGTTGAGGTGTGGGGTAATTATTGCGTGGATTACTGATCTAAGGTCGTGGTGGTGGAGAAGCAGATGGAGTTGTTTTAGCAGTTTGAGCTTCTAAAATATCTTTTTAGTTGTTTGCATTATATGAGATGTCAAGCTAAGGGTGCGATCAATGATTACACCTAAGCATTTCACTTCATTTTTAACTGAAATGTTAATGTCATTGATTCTAATTGATGTAGGGGGGAAAACTCTGGTTTCTGATAACGTACATGGCTTCTGTTTTTGTAAAGTTAATATTGAGGTTGTGGTTATCGAGCCATTTCATAATTTCTGAGAAGCAGTCAGCAAGTAATTGAGTTGACGGGTTTGAAATGTCCAACGGGAGATATATCATTACATCGTCTGCGTAAATATGATAATTTATGCGGAATCTTTTAAAAATGGAACAGATGGGTTGAAGATAAATATTAAATAGTAGGGCAGAAAGAGCATAGCCTTGGGGGAGACCTTGTTCTTGTTTGTATGTATCTGAGGTTTGTTGTTCGATTCTTACTTCCTGAGTCCTGTCAGATAAGTATGAAGAGAACCATTTCAGTACTGTATCTTTGATCCCTATCTGCTGTAGCCTGGTTTGCATTTCTTGGTGGTTAGCACTATCAAAAGCCACAGTAATATTGAGAAAGATAAGGAGAAATGCTTGCTTTGTGTTATCGATACCTTTTGCAAAAGTGTCATTTAGAACTGTGAGAAGCGTTTCTACTCCATGGTATGGGCGAACACCATATTGCTGTTCGTCTAGTAGGGCAGAGGAGTCGATGTGGTCCTGGAGTTGGATTTGGACATTTTTTTTCTGTTAGTTTTGCCATGAGTGAGAGGCTTGAAATGGGTCTGTATGAGGTAGGGGAGTTTTTGTCACTGGATTTGTTTTTCAGATTGGGGTGGATTTGTGCATGTTTAAGGGAGGCTGTTGCTGTCATGAAACGAGCTCTTGGTCAAGAGCAGGTATAAGCATGGAAGTGGCAAAAGCCAGGGCTAGTCCTGCTTCAACCATTCTGAAATTGCACAGCAACATGCATCTCCATAGCGCCACCCAGGCCAGGTCCCCTTGTAACTTGGATGTGATCATTCCAGGCACGTCTGGTGTGATCAAAAGGTATAGAGACTTGTTGTGTAGCTATTAAGCATACGGTGACCTAGTTAAGTTCTCTGCATGTGCAGAATGTATCGTTGCTGCAGCACACCTGTTCTTTTTTTAAAATTCTGTTATGTTTGGTATTGTGTAAAACCTGTTCGTCAGATTTACGATGAGTAAAAAAATTGAACATCGAATTTACATTACATTCTGCCAGAAACTTGGGGATTCGTGCAAAGAGACTTATGATGGACCATGATGAAGACTGGATGGACCATGCTGGTCTTTATCTGCCGTCTCTTACTATGTTACTATATAAGTTACAGCAAGTGTATGGCGATGACTGCATGAGTCGTGCTCGATTTTATGACTTGTACAAATGTTTCCAAGATGGCCGCCAAATTGTTGCCAGTGACTAATGTTCTGGAAGGCCATCCATGAGCAGGAATGAAGACAGAGTTGAGGCAGTGCATGTACAATATGCTCAAAATCATTGATTGACTATCCGGGAGCTTGCTGAGGACATGGACATCAGTTTCATATCATTACAGTCCATTCTTACTGTTGGTTTGGGGATGAGACTGTGTCTACAAAATTTGTGCCAAAACTTCTGTCCCATGATCAAAAAGAAGATTGACTGTCTGCTGCCAGGGAGTTGTTGGAATGCACTGAAAATGATTCAGATTTCATCAGAAAGGTTATTACTGGTGATGAATCATGCATTTATGGTTATAACCTGCAAACTAAGGCTCAGTCCTCACAATGGAAGACTCCAAACTCTCCCAGACACAAGAAAGTCCATCAGGTGAGAAGCAATGTCAAGGTCATGATCACAGCTTTCTTTGATTTCCAAGGTATTGTTCATAATGAGTATGCTCCAAAAGGCCAAACCATCAGTAAGGAGTACCACGTGCAAGTTCTGACTCGTTTGAGAGATGTAATTCATCTTAAGAGGCCAGAGTTGCACAGGAATGGTGAATGGTTACCTCATCACGATAACGCCCCAGCTCATGCATCATATCTTGTCCAACAGTTCTTGGCCAAACACCAAATTGAGCAAGTCAGTCAGCCTCTGTACTCGCCTGATTTCACACTCTGTGACTTTTTCTTGTTTCAAAAACTGAAATTACAACTGAAAGGAAGGAGATCCATTGACTTGGAGACAATTATACAAAATTCGACATGGCAGCTTCACAGCATAACAAGGCATTTCAACATTTTTTCCAACCATGGCAGGAACACTGGAGGAAGTGTGTTTAATCAGAAGGGGACTACTTTTGAGACTGAGGGGTATGTTTACTAAACCATCAAATGTTACCGGCGCTAGTTGTAGCATTAATGTGAAGAATGCCACATAAGGTAGTGGGCGTTCCGGCGGCAAGGTAGCAAGAATCTGTATCGTGTGATAGAGGGCGCCTTGGCTCATTAACGTGCGGTAACCTTAAGTCCATGCCAGTGCTGTGTTAGAAGCTATAGAGATGTAGCCCACTGGTTATTACAATGACTGTGGAGGCAGAGGTCATGAGTTCAATCCCACAGTGGTGTTAGTTAATAAGGCTGTCTGAGGGATATCCTTTTAATTTAAAGCAGTGCTGCCAGCAAAAACACCCTCACAGTGTTGTAACCTAAGGTGGCACATAAGGCGCCCTATAGGGCACATTATAAAGTGCCCTGTCCGCCAAGGCACCTTATAATGTGCTCTATAGGGCGCCCTATGAGGCACCGTAAGGGTACGGCACTGTGAGGGTGGTTTTGCTGGCAGCACTGATTTAAATTAGAAGGAAATCCTTCAGAGAACCTTAGTAAAGAACACCACTGCGGGATGGAACCCATGACCTCTGCCTCCACAGTCATTGTAGCAACCAGTAGGCTACATCTCTATAGCTTCTAACACAGCGCTGGCTGGCTACAGAAAGACTGCAGGTCACCGCACAAACTGTCTGCTGTGGTTACCAGGATATGGTATACCCACCCGTACCCATGATGCACTGCACATGCAGATCAGCAGTCTACAGCTGATCACAAGATGGAGTATGCGCCTCCACAGCACCTTGGCCTAGTAGGGGGAACTGACCGTGTGTGTTACTGGCACAGAGTAGCTACAGACCGTGACATTGTGCGGTTCTCATGCTCACCCTGAGGGTGAGGTGGGGCACCCAGCACTAGATGCACAGCACCTGGCTTGGCTGAGATAGGCTGTGCTGCAGGTTCCCATCAGTACCATTGTGTGATAGGTAGTCCTTGAAGACACACCTAGAATACACCTGTGTCCATCTGTATTTCCCAGTCACGTCTAGCCCTTGTGGACTATGATGCACCTAGAATAGTGCATAACTTGTGTGGTTGCCATGGCACATGTTATAGGAGAAGGGTGTTATGTGGACCCAAAAAGTGGATTATGTAGCACCACCCAACCCCGCCCTCTCTGGGTCAGGGTGGGGACAGGATCTCCCACCAACAGATCCACACTCTACATCAGAGGCAGTAGAGGGGACCACCACCCCAGTCCTGTTGGGAATAGGCACCCTCCAGGGCAGTCAATGCAGATCTGTATGTATGTCATAGGGCACTGGCAGAGAGGCAGTAGGCCTGGAAAAGCTCAGCTGCTCCCCACCACAATCTGACATTCACCAGCAGAGGGCACAGTCAGTCTCCACCCTGCAAGGTGTTCCAGCCATACATATGCTAACTGCAGACAGTCTGCTAGCTAGTACATAGTGCATGTTCCTGGAAGAACTGTGTGCCCCCAAAAGTGGGATGGACGCACACACACCAAGCACGTATGTCAGTGATTGGGCCCCAGAAAGGGAGACCCATAAATATCACTTGAGAGAAACACTGTATAACACTAAGTGGGAACCTAGCCATGTCATGGTCACCGCTCAGTCAGGGTGATAGTGACCTCCCAGCATGACATGCTGTGGCCACCCTGTCCGTGCAGGTGGTGGTTGGGCACTACAATGTCCCAGCCATTGCCCTATGCCCTGTGCAGATGCATCCTGCCCAGACTGCCATGTCCGGGCCATACCCACAATACCTTGCTCCTCATTATGCACATTGACAGGCTAACACTGGAGACAGTGCAACCATTGGGGGCGCAGGAAGGTGTAGGCAGCCACAAACACTGGATAGAAATACACACACTCCCACACCTATTTCAGCATTGTGCAAAGATAGAGGTGGTTGGCAGCCCTGGCCACTGCACCAGTCCTGAACACAGTGCAGGCATTGCTAAGGTATGCAGGTGCTAGTATTGGTAGCTGTTGCTCCGCGCAGGGCCCAACAGCCTGACTCTCCATGAGGCTTTGGATAGTGGAGCCTGTGGGTGTGGGTGTTTATGCTCCTCTTGGCCGATGCTCTAGGGACTGCACATGTTTATGGTGTATTTGTGCTGTAGGGTAAAATATAGGGCCATTGTCTGCAGGGGCCACAGCTGGGACTTGAACCTGTGACCTTCTGCACCTGAACACACTGGCTGTGTGTACTGCACCAAACTGTTGCCACAGAGGCAGGTCAGTCCCTGGGCATACCATTACTGTTCTTCAGACAGCCCGTGTCTGTTGCACTGAATGCCGCCCACCTACACAGGGCTTGGCCTTGGTCTGCTGTGGGCAGCTGCCATTGCCCCCTCCACTCACCACCAGCACCCCTCCCCCACCATTCTGACATGCCCTTATGCTAGTGGTGCGCAGTCCCAGGCCATCCACTGTGCCTGTAGGCAGCTGCCTATGGTGTGGGATCTGGGGTAGGGGTGCCTACATAGACATCTGCGCTTCCCCCCGGCACCGCCTGTCAATGTTATGTGCCCTTTGGGGTACCTGCTGGGTACTGTCCCCTGGGACACTGTGGGGGACACACTCGTGGGCATGTTTGACCATAGTCAGTTGCTGGCTTGCTGATTTGCAGTTTCTGGGTTCCTATGTGCCGCCTAGGCATCTGCCTAATCAACCCTGTGCCCCAGCTGCCCCACTGCATGTCCCGCCTGCAGCCCCTTGTATCCCATTTGCAGCCTCACCGTAGTGCCCTTTCATAATTGGACACTATGCTGTTGCTGCACATGTATCACTACTATCACTTTTCATTGTTTCCCTGCCTTTGATGTACATTGCTGACTGAAATGGTTTCTCTCTCCTGCAAATGTGCATCTAGCGCGAGGTTTTTAAAACACTGGCGCTAATTTTCAGACCTTCATTTCACAGTGTTAGTGAGCATGGGGCCTCTCCCTGCCCACTCTCCGTCCATTGACCCCTTCTCTCCGCCCTCTGGGGAGCCTTACTCCACCCTCTGTGTGCCTTAACGCCACAGGAGACATGTTTGCACGAAACCTCACGCTATCACGCGATATTGTTACTTTATCGTGCGCTGTTACGTATCGCGCGCAAACTGCGCCACTGCAACATTATCGCTGTTTAGTAAACATACCCCTGAGTGTAATAACTGTCAGTGTTATACTTCTTGTGTTATTGTACAAGGCTCGATACTTTTTGATTGCACCTTGTACCTTGCTTGCCAAAATGGCTCTAGGGATATCTTTCTGATTTGTACATCTGAATGCCAGTTTTCAGGCATCCAAATCACAAACAGAGCTTCTGAAATGATTCTCATACTGTTTTCTTAAATCTCCTTTAGAAATTTCAACCTAGCCATGCACCTCAAAATGTATCTATGCATTGCAGCATTTATAATAAACCACAGAAATGCGTGACACATTTTATTACTTAGAAATACTGTACCATTATTTTTATAATTTTGAAAAATCTTTGTGTACTCGCATGATAAGCCAATTTTATTCACTTTTCCTGCTAAAACACATGATACCTTTGGGTCTCAGAACACTACAGCACTACAGATCATGCACTTTCTGTGAAGTCTTGCCCTTAAGTGGTAGATGACACATAATGAGAATGAATACAAAAAACACAAACCGATATCTAGTATTCTTTTACAGAAGACTCTTACAAGCAGATACCCCCAATAAAATATTCAATCGAACAATCATTCATTCATTCATAAGGAGAAAAAGACCTCAATACGAGATTACCTGTCCCTCTATCAAGCTTGGGACAACACCCTTACTATATAGGGGATATGGTGCTCATACAAACATCACCGGTTTGAAAAAACTCCTTATGTGGTTAGATTGCATATTTTATTGGGGGTATCTGCTTGTGAGAGCCTTCTATAAAAGAACACTAGGGATTTTTTGTGTTTATTGTACCAAATTATTTTTGCAGTTTTGCACATGATGAGGACGTACATCATTGCAACCTAAGTAGTTTTGTGTTTTGCTTGACAAAATCCAAGTTACTAACAGTTCTTATTCTGGCATATGTCAGTGTATTAACTAATTTGCTTCTTAATTTTAAACTACAAAAGATCATAAGGAGAAGGTTGAATTCTTTGGCCCAACCATTGTTTTTTAGCCTAGTTGACAGCATAACTATATAACTTAAATCCAAGTTAAAAATGCAATCATATGAAGAAAATTAAAAATGTTTGACAAAAAAGATAAGCTATAAATGATCCAATTACTCTATCAGTGTGAGAATGTCAAGTAATTAGTGTCTAACATCCCAGCGTTTTTTCGCAGTGTCAGAAAAACTAGGCAGTAGGGGCCGTCTGTGTTTATATTGACGAGTCTGGCAGTCAGTACACAACCCCTGAAGAAACGATATATTCGTGAAACGCAGCAGCGCTGAAACTGGCGTTGGGATTTTTTCATTTAAGATAAGCCTGACTTGTTTATCCTTTTGGAAGATTTCTACTTTTAACTGATTTAAGTAAACTAACAAAATAACAAAAATAAGGGTCGTTGATGCAAATTGGAGCATTTTGGATAAAAATCAATGCCATAGCTCCTGTAAGTCTGAGACCCAGTTTCCATACAAAAAAGACTTGTTAAAAGTTGTAAAAATTGGATGGGATGTTAGACACTAATTACTTGACATTCTCACACTGATAGAGCAATTGGATCATTTATAGCTTAACTGTGTTATTACTTCTAAAAAATATTGACCATTCTGATTGTTGCTGACAAAAAAGGTATGCTAAAATGAAGATACATGAACTGCTGCTTAATTTTAAGATTTTTGTTATTCTCATCAGAAAACAGAAAATACTGAGATTTTGAAATCAGTTGTTAATGCTGATTCTAATTTCCCCACAGAAAAAAGAATCTGTCTTAGCCCTTTTGAAAATATTTTTAAGAAAAACATGAAGATTAAAAACAGTAAGCTGACAGTTAACTCTTCTGCTTTAATTTGGACAGCTTCTTGCAAAATGAGCACAGACACTGTTAATCATTCATTTGAGACATCATCAGAAAATATCAGGCATTCACTGGAAGAAAGCTGTTCACATGACAACTTACGTTTGGATACATCTGCAAGTGAAAATTCCTTAACGGTAAAGCTGAGCATAGTTTGCATATTCAAAATAAGTGGCTATTTTGCTTCTGTTTCTGATTGTAAATGTTATTTTGAATATTACTAGTGTTTTATTTTATGACTGATGAGAATAAAATTTATTCCTGTTTTATCAATGGAGGACGCTCTTATTTATTTATTATTAGGTTTTTTTTATACTGCTTAATCATTTTAGTGAAAGCGATTTACATTGTAACTTAAACTTGGTCATGTACATTAAACAAAGACATTGCTATCTTGGATTGTTCTGAAGCAATGGAGGGTTAAGTGACTTTCCCAAGGTCTCAATGAGTGCTAGGAGGAATTGAACCCTGGTCTCTTGGTTCCCAAGCTAGTGCTTTAACCATTAGGCTACTCCTTCACTCTATTCATGTAAATAAAATACAACTTAAGGGGTAATTTTAGAACTTCTCCAAATTTGTACAGGCAATATTTTATGCTTGTCTGTTTACAACTGTTGTTTAGCATGAACATATTTTCTGGGTACATTTTGTGCATGTGGTTTAATTTGAAAAGTACAGAGCTTACCTCAGCTCTACCTGCAGGAATACCTTCATTCATCTCCACTTATGCATGTGAATTTATCTAAACTCCACCCGTGTGAATGCCCATACTGCAAGTTTGCACATATAAACCGTATATGTGTAGGTTTGACCACAAGTTGGATGGTCACATTTTTAAAAGGCTGTTTCTACAAATAAAGGACTATTTTACCAATAGAAATGTTTTTGAAAGTTACCTTCATAGGTGCTGATCTTATAAAGAGCCACATAAAGATACATACCATTTATACATGTAAATCATTTATTTTCAAGGACATATACATGGAGGTTAAGCCAAGCAGAGACCCAGTCATTTCCACTGGAGTATTTTTTGGGTAAGATTCGGAGCACTCTGGGATACTGACAATGAACTAGAAATAGTCTCTGAAGAGGGTTCCACTTGTGTACCATTAGATTCTTCTCTACCTCATGAGTCTAGGAAATCACCTCCTGAGGAACTCACCTTCACTCACTTTGCCAGGAAAATGGCTAGCTCTGTCCCCTTAAAGTTAGAGATGAGGAGAAGCCCAGGGCAGAAGCACTGGAAATCTTCCAGTTCCTTGACCCACCTAACCGTGTCAGTTCACAGAATCCTAAAGGACATATAGATAAGAATGTGAACCCCCCCCCCCCTGAACAGCCTATAAAACAAAAAGGCCAACTTATTTATTTATTTATTTAAAAGCTCTTATATACTGCAAATATGTAATGCATGCTATATGGTTCACAGATTAAAATCAGTCAATACAGTACATAAAAATCCATAAAAAAGACTGGGATCCAACTCTCCTGCCTGCTCATCCAACACTGAGGTTCCCGGCACCCAACTAGCTAGGAAGCAAATAGGCCTTCAAAGCCTTTTGGAACTGTCCCCTATCTAATTCTTGCCCTAACCCAGTAGGTAGTCTATTCCACCACAGTAGTGCAACAGTTTTAAATACCCACTCCCTCCACTTCTGCAGTCGCAGTTCCCAGGGGCCAGGCACTACTAACAGACTGCCCTGATTAGATCTTAATTCTGGATCCAGCTGATAAAAGCTCAGTTCATCCCTCAAGCACCTTAAATGTAAATATTAACAATGTATTGTAAACACGTACCGCTCCCATACTCCCTTCAAGTATGGCCCAATAGTATACATGCTGTAGCATTTTGTGCCACTTGTAATCTCTGCATTAAAACCTCAGACAATCCCACATAAAGGAGATTACAATAATCCAATCCCATCATTACCATCACCTGTACTACTGTCTGCACAACCTCTATCTTCAAGAAGGGATGAAACTGGCACAGTAGTCTTAACTGACCATAAGCCCCACCAACCACCTTGGAGATTTGGCCCTACATAAAAAGATCCTCATCCAGGAGAACTCCCAGATCCCTCATCTCACTTCTTCAACTCAACCTTCCCCCCCCCCCCCCCCCAACACACAACCATTCTGTCAACATTTTGGGATTCAAAGTCCCATACACAAGGACCTCTGATTTCTGTTCAGCACCATAAAACTCTTTTACAGTCATTTCACCACTTTTTGTAAACTAGAATTAACCTTTTTAATCATTGTCACTATGTCCAGCCCTAATGCTACCACAATTGTATATCATCAATATATAAAATCTCCAAAATTCCTAATAATTCCTCCCAGGGGCTGCATGAAGATATTAAATAAAATTAGTGAAAGAGCAGACTCCTGGGGCACTCCACAGAACAGTTACCTTACAAAAGACATCACTCCACCCCATCATACCTGAAAACAGCATCCGCACACAAAAGGGACAAACCATGCTAACACCTATATTCCCACCTCCCTATATCTTGATACCAGCAAACCCCAGTCTACTAAATCAAATGCCACTGATAAATTTAACTCTATCACCAAAACCCATCACTTTTATCTCGCTCCTGACAAATGACATTCCGTACCACTGCCTCATTTATTTATTTAAAAGTTTTCTATACCACCTTATCAGTCAATCAAAGCAGTTTACAAGTAACATAACGTAAACAATTACATCATAACAGGATACCATCTGACAACCCGCTTGCCACCAGTTGAACCCACATGTCTCTTCCAAAAAAGTTTCCAACTTCCCCAATATCATCTCCTCTGAAATCTTGGCAAATATGTTCCACAAGGAAATTGGCTTGAGAGTCTCACAAACAAGATTTTCCCCTTTCTTAGGAATGGAGGTGACCATAGCCTTCTTTAACAGATCAGAATATATCCCCTGTTCAGGGGATGCATTGATCCAATCCACCATCTACATGGGCCTTCATTGCAACAGTTGACCCAGAATAGGAAGCAAATGCATCCAAGTGAAATATATGAGTTTAAATAGTCTTAAAAATGTATCTTTCATCATGGGCTCTAAACTTCCCTCGAGAGGTACACTCACTCCCCCCCCCCCCCCCAACGCCCCTATCCCTCCCAGCGTAACCTTCTGACCAGCCTGTAACTTTTCTAACTTGCCAACAAAAAAAATCTACTACCTACTCCACCTCCTCCTTCATCAGAAGGCTCCCAGATTAGAAAAGCTGCAATGCAGTGACTTTCAGTCTTGAAAGACTACCAAGAGGGCAGGTACTGCTGGGAAGAAATCTGTACTTGTAAGTACTTACCTCCTGAGACATTCTCTAAATCTTGGGGAAAAGGAAATTCTTTGGGGTAAAACTGATAAAATATGTGTATTTTAAAATTTAGTGCTTTATTAAGTCAGTCAGGGGTAGTATAACAATCCAGCATTCAGTGAAATTACAGCCAGCTGGTGCTTAATATAAGAAGCCAGCTTTCGCTTAAATTAAAGCCAGTTGGGGGGTATACCTTAACAGAGAGAGTAGAATAGGCTAAGTATTCTTTGAGAATATAGAGAGAAATTGTTTTCTAGAGACCTTTTACAAAGAAGCCTTCCAGTTAGAAGGTAAGAGAGCTGTGAAATTGTTTTAAAAAGGTGTTAAAGCCAAGTGACAGATCAAAGGGAAATTTGAAAGGTTCCCTCTATCAAACCAAGGGCAGTGTGAATCACCCCGGAAATTCAGAAATTGTCTTAGAAGCACAGATATAAATAAATCATCCCTCCCACCCACCCCAGGCACAATTCTTGATTTATAGCCTCCTAAACCAGTTAAGGGGAAGGAGTGATCTTACTCACATTCAGGTTTAACTGATTATTTTCATCAGCAGGTTATTAGGCCTTAGGAGTAGATAATTAAGTCCTTGCAGTTCACCTTGAGGGGCACACTAAAGGTTCTTTAAACTATTAAGTATAATTGTATTGGTTCAAATATCACTATTCCCCTAGCAACTTTATATAACTTAACAACTTTAAATAGCTAAAAGAAATATTTAAATCTCAGTTGCAGACATCAATCCAGCAGCAAGATTGGGGCTATCCAGTTTTTTGCATTAAGTGTCACATGTATGATTTGGTGAGAGGTCTTATGTATGAGTTGGTGAGAGGTCTTATGTGTGCACTAAGTGCAAAGAGCTCTTTGCGCCCAGGGAACAAGTCTGATCTCTGAAGGCTAGAGCAGCAGACTTGGAAGGGCTAAAGAAGACAGAGAGGTAGATGGACAAGACCTACAGGGACGTAGCACTGAAGTCCCACCTCTAGTCTGGCAGCCTCTCTGCTGCCATGGAGGAGAGCGGTCACGTGAAAGGACAGCATTATCTTGGAGTGGCAGGAAGTGATCCTGTAGCTAGGACCTGTCCTCTAAGTGATGTAATTCCCTCTCGGACCGAGGATGTTTCTCCAGGAACTTGTGCCCATGAGGCAAGGGTTAGGACAGCCGTTATAGTTGGTGATTCAATCATTAGGCATGTAGATAGCTGGGTGTTTGGTGGACATGAACATCACCTGGTAATATGCCTACCTGGAGTGAAGGTAGCAAACCTCACACGCCACCTAGACAAGGTTTTAGATAGTGCTGGGGAGGATCCTGCTGTCTTGGTACATGTTGCAACCAATGATATAGGAAAGTGTGGTAGGGAGGTTCTGGAAGCCAAATTTAGGCTTTTAGGTAGAAAGTTGAAATCTAGAACTTCCAGAGTAGCATTCTCAGAAATGCTTCCCGTTCCACATGCAAGACCCAAGAGGCAGGCAGAGCTCCAGGGTCTCAATACATGGATGAGATGATGGTGCAAGGAAGAGGGGTTTGGATTTGTTAGAAACTGAGTAACATTCAGGGGAACAGGGGGGCTTTTCCATAAGGATGGGCTCCGCCTTAACCAGGGTGGAACGAGGCTGCTGGCATTAATCTTAAAGGATATAGAGCAGCTTTTAAACTAGATAATGAGGGAAAGCCGACAGTCGCTCAAGAGCTCATGGTTCGGAATAATGTATCCTTGAAGGATACTAGCAAAGCAGGGAAGTCAGGGCATCCCAATAGAGAGGTTCCAAAAAAGGTAAAAGTAACCCAGGTGCCTTTTAAGTAAAAATCAGACAGAGCTGAAAGATTCCAAATTAACCCTGTCATCAAATAACCAGACTATTAATATTTGCAAAAAGCAAACTTTGAAATGCCTGTATGCAAATTCTAGAAGAATAAAAAATAAGATGAAAGAATTAGAATATATAGCAATGAATGAAACACTGGATATAATGGGCATTTTAGAGTCTTGGTGGAAGGAGGATAACCAATGGGATACTGTGATACCAGGCTATAAACTATATCGCAATGATAGGGTAGATCACATTGGTGGAAGGGTGGCTCTATATGTTAAAGAAGGCATCAAGGCAAACAGGATAAAGGTTTTGCAAACAAAATACACTATAGAATCTCTATGGATAGAAATTCCATGTAAAAAGGGAAAGGGAATGGCAGTGGGGGTGTACTACCGTCCGCCTGGACAAAATGGACAGACAGATGATGAAATGCTAAGAGAAATTAGGGAAGTTAGCTTAGTTTACAACACAGTAATAATGGGAGATTTCAATTACCTGGGTATTGACTGGGTCAATGTCACATCAGGACATGCTAGGAAGATAAAGTTTCTAGGTGAAGCAAATGACTTTTCCATGGAGCAGCTGGTTCAGGAATTGACACGGGGGGATGCTATTTTAGACCTAGTCCTTAGTGGAACACAGGATCTAGTATGAGAGATATCTGTTTTGGGCCGCTTGGCTCCGAAACAACTCACTCAAACTTAATCCAAATAAGACAATAGCTGGTTAACAAGTTTCTCAAACGGCACAACCCTCACTCCCATGCTTGAGGATATCCCGGTAACCTTGCAATCTATTGTCTAGTATCCAGATATACTACTAGATTCTGAATTATCTTTCTCCCCACAGTTAGCACAAGTCATTAAGACATCATTTTTTGCCCTTCAATGGTTTAGAGCTATTCAACTGTTTTTGGATCAGTCAGCACAAACTTCAGTTTTGCTTCACACAGTAGTCTCCCATCTGGACTATTGTAATATTGCATATATGGGGCTTCCCCAGTATCAGCTGAAGTGCTTACAGACAGTACAAAATATAGCTAGCTCATGCTTGGAGATTTGGCCATACTATCCTCTGACTTATGCAACACCATTGACTCCCCTATCCATTCACGCATTCAGTTCAAGATTCTGACACTTATTCATAGAACCATTCACAATACAGATCCTGAATATCTGTCTTCCTTAATCACTCTTTATGCCCTGGCTTGGACTCTCTGTTCTCTTCATGGTTTCAGATTGTATATTCTATCTCATTCTGCAGTCAAATATGAATACACTCGAAAATCCACTTTCTTTATCTTGGTCTTCTCTTTATGAAACAATCTACCCACTCCCTTATGGGTCAAACTAATATTTAAAAGCTTTAAAAAAAATCACTGAAGACCTATTTGAATCTATATTTGGGGCACGAAATGTGACCTCCTGATGTGCACTCTTTCAGGTCATGGCCTGGCAGAGTCAACCCCCTCCCTCTTCTTTCTCCCCTTTCCTAGTAACTGGACCTTTTCCCACTTTATTTTTCTCTCTTTACTTTGCTTTCCTATCATTAAAGCTGGCGTCCTTTTCCTTTTCCACAAAGTGTTTTATTGTAAACCGCATTGTTTGTGTTCAGATACTGCGGTATATCAAAAAAACGTAAACATAAACCATAAACATTTAAGACTAATTGGAGAAATATTTTTTTACTCAACACATAATCAAATGCTGGAATTCGTTTCCAGAGGATGTAATAAAAGCTGTTAGTGTAGCTTGATTTAAAAGAGGTTTGGACATGTTCCTGGAGGAAACGTCTATAACCCACTATTAAAGAGGATCAAGGAAATCCACAGCTTACCCACTGGACAAGCAGCATGGAATCTGGATAGGTTTTGGGAATCTAACAGGTACTTGTGATCTGGATTGGCCACTGTTGGAAACAGGATATTGGGCTTGATGAACCCTTGGTCTGACCCAGTATGGCATATCTTATGTTCTTACTTTACCATTCTATGGTGGTCAAATTTGCTCTGAAATGAGCCAAAAGTTCCAAGAGAAACACTTTGCACTCACTCCCCAATGGCTCCCCCACCAGAAGACTCTCCCACTTTCCACCTCCTTATCCCAACCCCAGCTTTTAGCGGGGTCCCTTATTTGGCAGCTGAACCCTTAGTAGTAGTATATAGACCACCTACTGCTAGCGGAAAAGATCAGCCATTCTTGAAATTATATGCACAAATAATCCACTCAATAAATACATTCTAATATTAGGAGACTTCAACCTTAACACATACAAAACTGACCACATCCAAGCATTCTTAGACTCAATGGAAGAGCTAGGATATCAACAATTAATACAGAATCCCATGTATGTTAAAGGTAACAGATTGATCCTTATATTCATGCCAACGGAAATGGCAATGCCACATAACCAGTCTCCTATACAAACCCAACCTATACCTAGCATAGCAGATGTGAACATTGCATAAAACAGCCAATGTCGCACCTTGAGATACCGCAGATTCAACAAGGAAGAATTCCTAGATGAAATCACACCATTCTCCAGGACCAAGTAGGAAGTCAGTCCTCACATATGGGTGTCATTGGCGCCGATGAAGCCCCAGCGGAGCATTTCCCCAGCTTTCTATGAAAGCCTTTGGGAATGCTGGCACGCATGCGCGGTTCCCTTCCCGCCTAAAGGTGCCATCTTACCTCAGTCTCTTTTTTTCCGAGAAGCCCATCGGACGTGTGTCCTGTTCTCCCGGATAAAAGTGATTTTTTCTTTGGCGATTTTCGCTCTTTTTTTCTCCGGTTCGACGCCGGTTCCCCTCCCGCCGGGTTCGGTATCGAGCCCGTTTTCTTCTTTTTCGGTTTTTGCCCTTCGTGGCTGGCGTTCGCGCCCCTTTTTTCCTTTTTTCACTGGAAGGCCGGTCTTTTGACCTCGCTGGGGCTCTTTTTTCCCCGATGGCTTCCAGTGGTTTCAAAAAGTGTGATCGGTGTAAGAAAATTATGTCTCTCACCGACACACACAACTGCTGCCTTCGGTGCCTCGGCCCTGACCACGACCCAAAGTCGTGTGCGCCATGTGGGAAGATGTCTTCCAAGGCACTAAAGAGTCGACAGCATCAAAAGGAAAGATTTTTCTCGGACTCTGCCTCCGGCCGGGCCCGGACCTTGTCTGAGGCTTCGACATCTCGGGATTCCGATCCCGAGCGCCGTCGAAGCTCCTCGGACAGGGGGTCCCCCGACCGGGAACGTAAGAGGAAGAAGCGGCTCGTGAGGGCGGCGTCGGAAGAGGTCCCTGGTCCCTCGAGGGCCAGGTCTAAGACCCCTGACCGCGTCCCGGGCCTGTGGACCAAGAGAAGCCTGCCAAAGTTCCTCTCGTGGAGCCGGAGTCTGCTGGACACGTAAGCCCTGTAGTCCTCGTGGACTCTCCTCCCAGAGAGCCGCCGCCAGGGCCAGAGTCGGTGGCTGCTGTGTCTCCCGAGCTGAGTCTCAGGATGACAGCCTTGGAGTGCAGACTGCCTTCATGGAGCAGCAGCGGGCACTGATGGCCAGCCTGTCTGGTGCATCTGCCCTGACCACCGGGACGCCGACTTCGAAGTCAACCCCAGAGACCGAGCCGATACTCGAGACCCTCGCGGCTCGAAGTCGTCCTCGGTCGAGGTCTCCCTCGACCTCCCGTTCGGTACGGAGGGTGTCGGGGTCGGACCCTGACTCCTCCTCGGACGAGTCCGCCTGGGAGACGGAGGATGAGGAGTCTTCCGATACCTTTAAGACTCAGTGCGTCCCGTCGGACTCACCGCAGTCTGATCCCCGGAGTAGATCACCTCCGGAGGACACTAGGTTCTCGGAGTTCGTCCGAGATATGGTCGCTGCCTTGGCTATCCCTGCCGATGCCGAGGAAGAGCCTCGAGCCAAGGAGCTCGATGCTCTACAGTACGACTCTCCTCCGAAGGAGGCTTTTACTGTCCCGGTTCCTCCGATGCTGGAATGGCTCCTCTTCCGTAGGTGGGAGGCCCCGGCCTCGGCGCCGGTTCTAAGCAAGCGAGTCGATTCCATTTATTGACTCCGCAAAAGCCCTGGCTTCCAGAAAGCACAGCTACCACACCATTCCATGGTTGTGGAATCGGCCATGCATCGTCTGAAGAGCCAGAAGATGCACTCTGCGGTGCCCCCCGGCAGGGAGGCCCGCAACCTCGATGGCGTTGGTAGGAAGTGCTTCCAGGGGTCTATGCTTGCTTGCCGTGTCCAGTCTTACCAGCTGTACATGGGCGTGTACTTGCGGGACCTGGCCAAGGAGTTGGCTGGATTCTTTGCTGGTCTCTTCGGGGAACCCTTGCAGAGATTTCAGACCTTGTCTTCGGGGATTCGGGAATGCTCCAAGTTCATTTCCCGTTCCGCCTACGATGGCTTCGAGGCTTTGGCCCGAGTTGCGGCTGCTGGCATCGCGGCTCGACGCCAGGCGTGGCTGCAGTCATCGGACCTCGAGCCATGGGTTCAGGACAAGTTGGTTGATGTCCCCTGCCGAGGTGAGAACCTTTTTGGCAAACCCGTGACCGAGAAGGCCGCTCAGCTCGAGACTGAGCACCTTACCCGGACAAGGCTGTCGAGGAAGACCTCTGCCCCTTCACATAAGAAGAAGGGCTTGGGTAAAAAGTCCTTTTACCCGAGGAAGGGCACTGCCTACAAACAGTACCCTCAGTATCAGGCTGCCCAAGCTGCCCCCCAGGGTCAGCAAGCCAATGGCCAGGGTAATGGGCCCCGTAGGCAGAGGGCCCCCAAGCCTCCGGCCCCTGCTCCCACTCAGCAGGGTGGGGTTTTTTGACTCCTTGGGCATAGCCACTCCATCCCTGCCTTCCCAACCCTGCACAGGCGGTCACCTTGTACTCTTTGCCCACCAGTGGCCTCTCATTACTACCGACAGTTGGGTGCTGGACATAGTCCAAAAGGGCTATGCCCTGCATTTTCATCAAGGTGAACAAACAGGGCAGCACTGGGTCCAAGCTCCTTTGTCGAGAGACTCAGGACCTTTGTTCCTTTGCCCTGAAGCGTCTCAAGGCGGTGTACCTTCCAGACCAGGAGAACTGCCTGGCCGACCGGTTGAGCAGAATTCTGCAGCCCCACGAGTGGCAGCTGCATCCCTTGGTCATTCGGAAGATCTTCCTGAAGTGGGGTCTCCCTTGGATAGCTCTCTTTGCCAGTCCTCTGAACAAGCAACTGCCCAAGTTCTCCTCCAGACAACCGCATCCTCGGAGGATAGCACCAGATGCTTTTCTGATGTCCTGGTCTCAGGGCCTCCTGTATGCGTTTCCTCCCACACCCTTGGTGGCCCGAACTCTTTTCAAGACTCTTCAGGACAAGGCCTCGGTCCTGCTGGTAGCTCCCAGGTGGCCGAGGCAGCCTTGGTTTCCACTTATGCTGCAGCTGGCAGTGGATTCCCTACTACCTCTGGGGTTACAACCCGACGACCGCTCACAGGAGCAGGGTTCCCTTCTACACCCCAATCTCAAAGCTCTCAATTTGATGGCCTGGAGGCTGCAAGGGTAGTTTTGGCTCCCTGGGGATGTTGAGGAGGTTGTCCTAGCCTCTAGGAAACAGTCCACTAGGAAAACCTATGCCCTCAAATGGAAGAGGTTCTCTGTGTGGTGTCAGCTACGTACAGAGGATCCTTTCTCCTGTACTGTGCCAGTAGTGCTTCAGTACTTACTGCACTTGTCCAATCAGGGACTTAAGTCCAATTCTGTTCGGGTCCACCTCTTAGCTCTAGCAGCTCACCACTCTTTGGTGGAGGGACATTCTCTGTCTGGTCACCCCTTGGTGTCTCGCTTTCTCAGGGGCTTGCTTTTGCTTAAGCCCCCCATCCGTCGTCCTGCTCCTGAGTGGGAGCTGAATGTGGTCTTGCAGCAACTGACTCGCCCACCCTTTGAGCCGATGGCTACTTGTCCACTTCGCTTCCTATCCTGGAAGACACTTTTCCTGATAGCCCTTATCTCGGCTAGGCGAGTGAGTGAGCTTCAGGCCCTGGTCTGTGATAGGCCTTACACCAGGATTTATAGGAACAGGGTAGTCCTCAGGACTCATCCCAAGTTCCTCCCTAAGGTTGTCTCCTATTTCCACCTCAATCAAGAGGTGGTTCTTCCAACATTCTTCCCTAGGCCTCATGCAAGCCAGGCTGAAGCAGTCTTGCATACCCTGGACTGTAGGAGGGCCTTATCCTTCTACCTTGACCGTACGCAGGGGCATAGAAGGGCTACTCAGCTCTTCGTCTCCTTTGACCCCAATAAGTTGGGGTTTGCTTTGTCCAAGCGTACCTTGTCCATCTGGGTGGCTGACTGTATCACCTGGGCTTACAAGGCGGCTGACTTTCCTTTGCAGGGTAGGATCACGGCCCATCGTGTCAGGGCAATGGCTGCCTCAGTGGCTCATCTCCGCTCTGTGCCCTTGGTAGACATCGGCAGGGCTGCAACTTGGTCCTCAAGCCAGACTTTTGCAGCCCATTACTGTCTGGAGAGGGAGTCCCGTAGGGACAGTGCTTTTGGCCAAGCAGTACTCCGGAATCTCTTTGAGGTTTAGGTAACTCCTGCCCTCCTGCCCTCTGTTGGACTACCGGTGGAGGTTGTGTCCTTGAAAAGCCTTTCTTTGCTGCTGGGACTAGAGAGAGTTCTCTTGTTCAGCCTGGGTTCCTGGTAGCCCAGAGCTAGGGAGTCACCCATATGTGAGGACTGACTTCCTGCTTGGTCCTGGAGAAAGAGTAGTTACCTGTGTTCTCCAGGAGCAGCAGGAATCAGTCCTCACAACCCTCCCTCCTCCCCTTGGAGTTGCAGTTGTACATAGTTTGTGTTTTTACATTTTTGTGTGCTATTCTTAGCTATGTCATTTGACTGAGATAAGATGGCACCTTTAGGCGGGAAGGGAACCGCACATGCGTGTCAGCATTCCCAAAGGCTTTCATAGAAAGCTGGGGAAATGCTCCGCTGGGGCTTCATCGGCGCCGATGACACCCATATGTGAGGACTGATAACTGCTGCTCCTGGAGAACACCTGTTACAGGTGAGTAACTACTCTTACCTCTCCTCGGATGCTTCAAACTTAGACAAACTCATTCAGAACTGGAACTTAACCATAGGACAGGCAGCATCAGAACCAACCAAGGATTCTATATATAGGAAATGGAAAAATAATGCAGTAACCGAGGTATCCGGATGCCCGACCCCATGCATCACCCAAATCATCAAACCTTCTCACCTCGGGCACTTATACCCCCCAACTTGTTCAATGACCAGCCACTTCCCCCTCCCCCCCCCCTCAACCTGGTGCACCCGAACAAAACATGCAGACAACGGGTCATGGTAAACAATTGCTTGGTCGCAGCTTTATTAACAACAATGAAAATCCGGCCCAACATGGGCCAACTCAATCTTGGAAAATGCACGCATGTCCCACCCCCCACCCTTTTCCGGATGATGCCCCCCACCAGCCGTTTATAGCAAAGTGGTGCATCATCCTCCCCCCCATTCCCCCTACCGCCCGCCTCGCCATGTTATTAGCAAAGGCCCGCTCCAATTGCCTTCCACCGGGCAGAGACCCCAGCCGGGACGTCTCTCCCAACCTAAGGAGCAGAACCGCTTCCGTTCAAAGCGGCATCAGCCTCAAATGCCCCACCGGGTCGGCGAGCTCCAGCTCGCTACCCCGCACAGACTATATGCCAACCGCACTCCCCCCCCAGCTGTGACAACCAACACCCAAACCCCATGACACAAGGGAGGGTCGGGAGGGACACCTTTATCCAAGGCGAGCAAGCAGGAAGAGGGAGAACGCACGGCGCTGCTCTCCCTCGCTCCCTGCCACCCCACCCACCTGGCCAGCCTTAGCCAATCGCAGCGCCCTACGACGGCGCCATGGGCTGCTGGACCCAAGCCGCCCCTCCTCCACCACACTCGCACTTCCCCCCCAACCAGCGCATCACAGAGCACGCCATGGGTTCGGACCCTGGGGAGCCGGTTATTATGCCGGCCTCGGGACCCGGCCCTGTGGCGCCGCTGGATTAACCGAGGTATCCGGATGCCCGACCCCATGCATCACCCAAATCATCAAACCTTCTCACCTCGGGCACCTATACACCCCAACTTGTTCAATGACCAGCCACCTCCCCACCCCCCCAACCTGGTACACCCGAACAAAACATGCAGACAACGGGTCATGATAAACAATTGCTTGGTCGCAGCTTTATTAACAACAATGAAAATCCGGCCCAACATGGGCCAACTCAATCTTGGCAAATACACGCATGTCCCCCCCCCCCACCCCCCCTTTTCCGGATGATGTCCCCCACCAGCCGTTTATAGCAAAGTGGTGCATCATCCTCCCCCCCATTCCCCCTACCGCCCGGTTCGCCATGTTATTAGCAAAGGCCGGCTCCAGTTGTCTTCCACCGGGCAGAGACCCCAGCCGGGACGTCTCTCCCAACCTAAGGAGCAGAACCGCTCCCATTCAAAGCGGCATCAGCCTCAAATGCCCCAACGGGTCGGCGAGCGCCAGCTCGCTACCCCGCCACCAGCACAAGGTGAACCACTAACCTTCTGCCGCCCCCCCCCCAAAGCAAGCTGCAACCAGCACCAACCCTCTAAAGCCTCCTGCCAATCGTTCAACAACAGGTCCTGACCCACTGGGGCAAGGTGAACCCCATCCAAACGATACAAGCCAGCACACTTGACATCCTCCCAAGGATGCAACACCTGAAGCCCACCCGTCTGCTGAACCCAGAGCCCAATCTGCCTGTTGATCTTGATAAGGCCTCGCGACTAGCGACGCTGAGACCAGCACGCAGGGCGAGGAATGATGTCCGACCATATGATGGCCACACCCGGGAGAAAGTCCCGCACCCAACCGATATCCCGCTGCACTGTCCTGATGATCTGCCGGCACGACCAGGTCGCCAAGTCGCTGCCACCCAAATGTATCAACAGTCCAGCAGGCCGCTGCCGCTGCACCATCTTCGCCTGTACGCAGGCCACCAGTTGCCACCATTGCATGCCGCGTTGACCCATCCAGCACAGGTGTACTCCTACATTTTCGAGACCAAGATGAGTGCCCAACGGCCGCACTGCCGCCCGACGCTCCGCCCAGTAGACGAAGGAGTGCCCAATGATCCACCAGTCTCCAGGGCACGCGCCATCAGAAAGGAGAAGCTGCACTGCCACCAGCAGGCAACTCTGCAACAGGAAGGAAAATTTTAGCACCCCCCCCCGCCCCCCCATACTAACCTCCCTTTTTGTACCCGCCCCACGGCCCGATGTTGCGCTTGGGGCCTACAGGCGAACATAGCCCTCATAAGCACCTCAACGCCACCTGCCGATACGCTGAATGACCTGGGCCTCGAGACCTGCGGCAGCCGCACTCGTAGCCGCCCCAATCCTGAAGGAATGCGAAGTGTAGCTCCTGTTGTTGAGACCCAGGCACCGCAAGGCCAGGCGCAGCACCGCCGTGAACTGAAACTGTGTGACCGGCCTGCCATCCGCATGAATGAAAAAATACCCCTGCACCGCCTGCCATAACCGCAGGTAGTCCCGCAGAGCATGCACCAGGCAGGATATCAAGGGAAAGATAGTGTTCAGGACCACCCAGCCCCCTTTTCCCGCCTGGTCCATTTTGGAGCGCGGTATGTGGATACGCACCTGGGACGCCTCCACCGTGAAATGCGCAAACACAAGCCTGCCGAAAGCACCCCGCCTCGCAGACCTGGGAATGAGCTCACACACCCGGAACGCACCAAAAAACGCAGTTGCAAAAAGCGCATGGAAAAGAATGGACTCGAAAGGCGAGGCCGCGATGCACGGTAAAGCCTTGCATATATGCAGTAAGAGATTGTGGGAAACCGGGAGCCGTCAATCCCGTACCCGGGGATGCACCCGGGCCCAACCCGCTAATAGGCGCTTAACCAAAAAGGATACCTTGGGATGCCCCAACCGGCCACCTTACAAAAGAAGGAAAACCCAGCCAGCGGCTCCACAACCGCAGACCGCGCCCAGCCCTCCTTCTTGGCCCATATCACGAATTGGCCCGTGAGCCCATCCGGAACACACCCACCGGACCAACCCCTGGCACAGAAGAACAAACTCACCTGCGAGTATCCCCGCCGATACAGCGCCCAAGTGCCGTGCGCCACTGACGCAGCCAGTAATGCCATCAGGTCGGGGTCCCAACACTCCAAAGATGCTCCGGGACCCTTCAGGCTGACTCCTCCGCCTCTGGCGCCAAGCGCCGGAACTGTGCCCACTGAAAAAGGGACAGAGCATCAGCTATGGAATTTTGGGCGCCCGGCACATGCCGCGCCCTCGCAGTCACGTTCAACCGCAAGCACGCCAAAATGAAAACTCTCATCAAGGAAGCCACTCTCGGACACCGTGGCGCATGTCGGTTAATAACTTCGACCACCGCCGCATTGTCGCACCAGAACACCACCCGCCGATCGCGCAGATGGTCGGGCCAAACCCAAAAGGCCACAACTATAGGAAAAATCTCCAGAAAAGTGATGTTACAGGTCAAGCCAGACTGAACCCAGTCCGCAGGCCAAAGCTCGGCACACCAAGCCCCTTGGCAATAGGCCCCGAAACCGGAACTGCCCGCAGCGTCCGTAAAAAAATGCAGATCTAGGTTCGAAGCTCCAGCAACTGCAACACCGAGGACCCATTGAAAGAGATTAGGAAAGCGTCCCACACCCTCAGATCTTCTCGCATTCCAGCCGATACCCTAATCTTATGGTGCGAGAGCCACACTCCTGCCATGGCCAGAGATAACTTCCGCGCGAAAGGGCGCCCCATGGGTAGAACCCTGCAAGCGAAATTGAGGTGCCCAACCAACGACTGCATGACCCGCAAGGTGGTCTTGTGCGAAGAGCCTATTTACGCCACCAACTCCCTAAGCCGTTCAACCTTTGGGGCAGGCAATCGCACAACCATATACTCGGTATCAATCTCAATCCCCAGAAAAGTGAGGTGGGTAACCGGCCCGACAGTTTTGTCGTTCGCTGTGGGAATACCGAAATCACCAGCCAGGCGCAGAAAGGTCCCCAGCAGAGTAGCACAAGTTTGGGCCTGACCCGGGCCAACAAATAGGAAATCATCCAGATAATGGACTATGCTACCTACGTCCGTCTGCCTCTCTAACACCCAGTGCAAGAATGTACTAAAGGCTTCGAAGTATGCGCAAGCACCCCGAGGCACCCACACGGATCATCAACGCACTAAAGAAACCTTCTATCCTCCAAGCCATCGCCTCAACCAACACGGAGCAGCCCTCACGCTGCAACCAGGTTTGCCAAACCATATCAACCCGTCTAATATATAAGACTATAAGTGACTCATTCCAACTAGAATTAACTAATTTGTTAGTACTTCCCACATGTTATTACTCTCTGCATTACTTAACAAATGGTTGCTTGTGCCTAGAGTCACCTAGACAAAATTTGTTACATAGTGTTCAATCCTAACATAAAGATTGAAACATTGTTGCTACTACTTGTTCAACGCTCCAACTAAAAAGTGTTAAAGTGTTACTGCTGATTACTTACCTGCTGCCTACCATACTAATAACATTCCACTATAAAAAGCCACTTCTTTCCCACATTTTAGCAACCATGACCTCTCCAGCCATAACGTTAGTTTGCCTACTCCTCAGTGTATTATATGAAGCCAATTCACTCTCCCAAGATCACCATCATATCACTACAATACATAGCACGAACAAAAAACACTTCCACAACTTTCACCAATATACACAAAACCCCTGCCATAAGAGACACTCTCACCTTCTACACATTGCATTAGACCAAACACCCATCACAAAACGCAACCGACCTGTTCCTCAACAAGAAGAACTCAGATGCGCCCTCATAAACGCCAGATCTGCACGTAAAAAATGGCCAGCCATTTCGGACCTAATAATCAAACAAAAACTAGACATTCTAATGGTCACAGAAACATGGTTTTCTGACTCTGACTCAGTTATAATAAACCAACTCACACCACCTAATTACTCCACCTACACATGTAACAGAGAGCGAATAAAAGAGGAGGAGGTGTTGCCATAATAGCAAAGACCGACCTTCAATATCGTACAATCACAACCAAGAGCACAAAACAATTAGACGTTATCTCAATATACAACAACCACAATACCATCAACCTTATATATATTACACCGAACTCATCATCAGAAGAACTTTCCAGCGTAATTGACCTAGCCTGCAACCCAGTACACCCAGATAAACCTAACTGGCTAATGGGCGACTTCAACCTCCCTTCCATACAAACTGCCCTTTCTACCTCATTCTTAGATGCAATGAAAAACCTCAACTACAATCAACTCATAAATCAACCCACTCATCAACGTGGCAATATGCTCGACCTTGTCTTCGCTCCACCCACCTACACGTCCGCAAATGATGATTTCGACCTATCCATCACTCCGGTCCCATGGTCAGACCATAGCCTAATAACACTCACAATACCAGCACACAAGGACCCATCAACGGACACAACTAAACGTTCACCAACAAACTCCACACGCTTCAGACCTCTCAACGAAGAGGAAATCAAGAAACATATACTTCCAATACTCAATCAACCCTCTACCAACATCAATGACATGGTCACCACATGGAATGAAACCATCAACCAATACGCCATACTACCAACAACCCATAAAAACCCAACAACAAAGAATAATATAGTGAAGAAACCATCTGCACCATGGTTCTCCCAAGATCTAAGGAAGTCCCTTACTATCTTGAGGAAGCTCGAAAGAAAATGGCGTAAATCTCATAATTTAACAGTTCAACAAACATACTTATCCCACCTGCGAGCCCATCGTGAAGCAATATGGAACTCAAGAAAAACCTACCACGCTGAACTCCTCAACCGCTCCCTAAATAAACCTCGTGAACTCTTCAATCTAGTAAAGTCACTAACTACAGAACCATCACCACCTCAACAGGAACCCATACACCCGCAGAAATATGCCAACTTTATACAATCCAAAGCGATCAGAACAACAACTTCTTCATCTCCAAGTCCCCCCCAGCAACACGTATGAGTTCTCCCACTACTGAAGCTCTCATCACCCTCAGCTAAATACGTGGAAGACATTATAGTCAAAATGAATACCACCACAGCTCCTAACGACCCATGCCCAGCGCACTGGATAAGAACTATGCGATCTGACTTTAGCCCAGTCATAGCAGAAATAATAAAGATGTCCTTCTCAACTGGCATCTTCCCATCGGCACTAAAACAGACTTCTATAAGACCGTTGCTAAAGAACAACCAACTAGACCCAACAAAGGAAGAATCATACCGCCCGATATCTAGTATACCGCTGCTATCCAAAATAATCGAGAAAGTAACCAACAATCAGATACAACAACACATAGACACCTCCTCCCCCCTCGACCCCAGTCAGCACGGATTCAGGGAAGCCCACGGTGTAGAGACACTGTTAACCACATTAACCAACACACTCATCAGTGGATTAGACGACATTAAGAAAGGCTTTGCCCTAATATTTCTCGACATATCTGCAGCATTCGACTCGGTGGACCATGAAATACTACTAACCCGTCTATATGACAAAGGAATCCACGGGCTAGCATGGCAATGGTGCAAATCATATCTCGAAGATCGCTTACAACACGTCAGGACTGTTACAGGTACCTCACAATCTTTCCAGTTAAAACAAGGAGTACCTCAGGGATCATCCCTATCCGCGCTGCTATTTAATATTTACATGCAGCCTATATGCGACATCACTCGGTCCTTTGGCATATCCTCGTTGATCTATGCTGACGATGTGCTAATATTCACACCAATCAATGTCAAGCTCCCAGACTACACAACACTAGTAGATTGCTTTAACGCAATAGCAGACTGGCTCCTAACCCAGAATATGCGAATAAACTATAAAAAAACCGAGGTACTGATAGTCACTAAAAACAGAGAATTCTCACCCCCTGAGACCCTAAAAGTACGAGATGCAGACCTCCCAATCAAGCCCGCCATAAAATACCTTGGAGTAATACTGGACCATCGCCTGGACTTTAAAGAACATATCAACCGCACGGTGAAAACCATTTATTTCAAGATAAGGACCCTACGCCATCTGAAAAACATGCTTGAACCAGACAGCTTCAGAACCATATTCCAAACCATAATCACACCCCACTTCGACTATGCGAACATAATACTCCATGGTCTTCCTAAAAACACCCTAAATACTTTACAACTTGCAATGAATGCCGCAGCCCGGGTACTATATGGCGCTTCAAAGAGGGAACATATAACACCCATCCTAATGGAGCTTCACTGGCTCCCCATATACTGCAGAATAGCATATAAAGCTCTTCTCATGACATTTAAAGTGATAAATACTTTAGCTCCTTCTTCAATGTCTAAACTCCTCCATCCCACCCCTGACATCAGAGCCAGGAGGTCAGCAGCGACAAACACCCTAGTTACACCACCTGAGGCCACAAAATGCAAACGTTCAACTACAGATAGGGCCTTTGCATACTACGCTCCTAGATGTTGGAACAACCTACCCCCCAACATAAGAGCTATTACTGACCTCAAGCATTTCAGAAAAGCCATAAAGCATCACCTCTTCATTCTGCATTTCCAAGGCTCATTATCATCCTTCTAAAATGCACAGTAAAATTGTAAATACCTCATACTAAGAAATTCTATCCTTTGTATATAGATTCTTATTTACAAATATGTACAAAGTTTCTCAAAGTATAAAGGTTCTCCAGGACCAAGCAGGAAGTCAGTCCTCACTTATGGGTGACGTCGGCGCCGACGGAGCCCTCGCGGAGCAATTTTCCCCAGCTTTCAAAGAAAGCCTTTGGGAATTGCAGCGCGCATGCGCGGTCGTCTTCCCGCCCGAGGGTGCCATCTTAGCCAGTCTTCTTTTTTCCGCGGAGCCCTACAGACGTCCCCGTCTTGTCCCCGCTAAAAAGTTGATTTTCTTCTTTATTTTATCCTTTTTTCCTTGGGTTCGACGCCGATCTTTTTCCCGCCCGGACTCGCGACGCCGGTCACGAGTCCTCTTACTTTTTTTGGTTTTTCTGACTTAGTCAGCTTTCGTTTTCGGTTTCCCTGGCAGCCCGGTCCTTTGACCTCGCAGGGGCCCTTTTTCCCCCGATGGCTGCCAGTGGGTTTAAGCGGTGTGGTCGGTGTGACCGAAATATGTCACTAACCGACACACACGACTTTTGCCTCCGCTGCCTGGGCCCGGATCATGAGGAACTGATCTGTGGGCCCTGCAGCAAAATGTCCTCAAAGGCGTTGAGAAGTCGGCGGCATCAGCGTGAGAGAATCTTCGCTGACCCCAGCCGTACCCGGACCTCGTCGGAGGCCTCCGCGTCAAAAGGCTCCAGCTCGGACCGTCGCCGGAGTTCCTCCGACCGGGGTTCTCCCTCCGGGGACCATCGTCGGAAGGTGAAACCCGCGAAGGCGGCGTCGGTGGATGCTCCTGGTTCCGCGAGGGCCAGGTCGCATAGCCCCGACAGCCGCCCCGGGTCCTTGGAGAAGGAACACATCCCGAAGCGACCTCGCCTGGAGTCGGAGATGCCTGCCCGGGTAAGTCCTGTGGTCCTTCTGGACTCGCCTCCGCGACAGCCGACGTCGGGCCCGACGCCGTCGGGGCCCGAGTCGGGGGCTGCTGGGTCACCTGAGCTCGGACTCAGGTTGACGGCCTTGGAGAGCAGACTGTCTGCCTTCATGGACCAGCAGAGGGCACTGCTCGCTGGCTTCGCTGGCGCCGCTGCCCCGACCGCCGGGACGTCGACGTCCAAGTCGACCCCGGAGACCGAGCCGATCCTCGAGTCGATGAGAACTCGAGTCGATCCTCGGTCGAGGTCACCCTCGGCCTCCCGTTCGGGACCGAGGTCGCCGACGCCGACTCCCTCGGCGTCGGGGCGGCTGGCGCCACACCCTGCCCGGGCCGACCCCACCGAGTCCTCGTCGGAGTCGGTCTGGGAGTCTGAGGAGGAAGAGTCACCTGATTCTTTCCGGACTCGGTGTGTCCCATCGGACTCACCGGAGTCCGAGCCTCGGAAGCAGTCCCCCCCGGAGGATGCCCGGTTCTCGGACTTCGTTAGGGATATGGCCAAGGCTTTGGCCTTCCCTGCGGATCCCGAGGAGGAGCCTCGAGCCGAAGAGCTCGACGCCCTCCAGTATGACTCTCCCGCGAGGGAACACTTTACTGTGCCGGTTCCTCCTATGCTGGAACGACTACTCTTCCGCATGTGGGAGAGTCCGGCCTCCTCGCCGGTCCTGAGCAAGCGGGTCGATTCTATCTATCGAGTCCGCAAGAGCCCTGGCTTTCAAAAGGCACAGCTGCCACACCATTCCATGGTAGTGGAATCGGCCATGCATCATCTTAAGAGCCAGAAGATGCACTCCTCGGTGCCTCCTGGAAGGGAGGCCCGTAACCTGGATGGCCTTGGCAAGAAGTGCTTCCAGGGCTCTATACTCGCATGTCGTGTCCAGACTTACCAGCTATACATGGGCATGTATCTCCGGGATCTGGCTAAAGAGCTAGCCGGATTCTTCGCTGGTCTGTCCGAGGAACCCTTGCGGAGGTTCCTAGCCTTGTCCACTGGCATTCGGGAATGCTCAAAGTTCATGTCCCGAGCAGCCTATGATGGCTTTGAAGCATCGGCTCGAGTGGCCGCAGCCGGCATCGGTGCCCGCCGACAGGCTTGGCTTCAGTCGTCAGACCTTGAGCCCTGGGTGCAGGACAAGTTGGTCGATGTCCCCTGCCGAGGCGAAAACCTCTTTGGCAAGCCCATGGCGGAAAAGGCTGCGCAAATTGAGACTGAGACTCTCACCAGGACCAGGCTTTCTAGGAAGACCTCCGCCCCTTCCCAGAAAAAGAAGGGCTCGGGGAAAAAGTCCTTTTACCCGAGGAAGGCGGCTGCCTACAAACAATACCCCCATTATCAGGCCCCTGCAGCTCCCCAACAGGGCCAGCAGGCCAAGGGACGGGGTAACGGGTCCCGTAGGCAGCAAGCCCCCAAGCCTGCACCACCAGCCCCTGCTCAGCAGGGTGGGGGCTTTTGACTCACTAAGCATAGCCTCTCCCCCCCCCGCTGGTTCCTCCCAGCACCGGAGGCCGGCTGGTTCACTTCGCCCACAGGTGGTCCAGCATCACCGCAGATGCCTGGGTGCTTCAGGTCGTGCGAGAAGGCTATCTTCTCCACTTCCATCAGGTCCCTCCCTCCTATTTTCCGGGAGAACCTCCGCGACCCCCTCTGCACAGGGAGTTGCTCCTTCAGGAGTGAGCAGGTCTTCTGCAGGAACAGGCGGTGGAACCGGTGCCACACCACCTGAGAGGTCAAGGCTTTTATTCCAGGTATTATCTGATACCAAAGAGAACAGGGGGCCTCAGACCCATCCTGGACTTGCGCAACCTAAACAAGTTCCTTGTGCGGGAGAAGTTCAAAATGCTTACCCTTGGAATCCTTCTGCCCTACCTCCAGCAGGGAGATTGGCTATGCTCCTTGGATCTAAAGGATGCCTACACGCACATCCTCATCCACCCAAGCCACCGCCAATACCTAAGGTTTGTGGTGGCAGGAAATCATTACCAGTACAGGGTTCTGCCCTTTGGCCTGTCCTCCGCACCGCGAGTCTTCACAAAATGTCTCGCGGTCGTGGCGGCCCATCTCCGGCTTCACGGCCTCTATGTCTTTCCGTACCTCGACGACTGGCTCATCAGGGCAGCGTCCGCTCGGGAGGTCACCAACGCCACGCGCCGCACGGTGACTCTTCTGCAGCACTTGGGCTTTGTTATAAACTTCGCAAAGTCCACTTTGCTCCCCTCACAGGATCTCGAGTTCATCGGCGCAAGGCTGCACACTCCTCAGGCACGAGCTTACCTACCGCTCGACAGGGCTCAACGGCTCATGGACCTAGCCGACCGTTTTCGCAGCCAGCCCCTGGTCTCCGCCAGGCACTTCCTGAGACTACTCGGCCATATGGCTTCCACCGTCCATGTGACCCCCAATGCCCGCCTGAATATGCGGTCTGCTCAGTGGTGTCTCCGCCAAAAGTGGCGTCAAGCCACAGGCAGCCTAGCAGACCTAGTGCGCGTCTCCGAGCCGCTGATCTCGTCTCTCCGGTGGTGGCTCCGGCAGCAGAACCTCATGTTCGGAATGCCTTTCCAGTCACCTCAGCCGACCCGGGTGCTGACCACCGATGCATCCCTCCTGGGCTGGGGAGCACATTGCCAAGAGGCACGTACTCAGGGCCTCTGGACCACGTGGGAGTCTGCTCAGCAGATCAACTTCCTGGAGCTCAGGGCGATCCGCCTAGCTCTCAAGGCCTTCTCCCACCTGACTTCCCACCAGTCCGTCCTTGTCCAGACGGACAATCAAGTTGCCATGTTCTACGTGAACAAGCAGTGGGGCACCGGCTCCTTCCTCCTCTGCCGGGAGGCACAGAGGCTCTGCTCTTGGGCCGTCCATCGCAACATCGTCCTCAAAGCTGTCTATCTCCCAGGTCAAGAAAACTATCTGGCAGACAAACTGAGCAGGATCAGTCACGGCATTCTCCTCAAGGCAGTTTATCTCCCGGGCCAAGAAAATTGCCTTGCGGACAAACTCAGCAGGGTCCTCCAGCCGCACGAGTGGCGTCTGGATCCCTTGGTAGTTCAGAAGCTCTTCCTCAAGTGGGGCCTCCCCACGGTGGATCTCTTTGCCAGTCCTCACAACCGGCAGCTTCCTCGCTTCTGCTCTCGTCAACCACACCCCCTTCGATTTGCGGCGGACGCTTTTCTGATCTCATGGTCGGGGAGCCTTCTGTACGCTTTCCCTCCCATCCCGCTAGTCTCTCGGGCTCTTTTCAAGGTTCTCCGAGACAAAGCCTTCATGATCCTGGTGGCCCCTCGCTGGCCCAGGCAGCCGTGGTTTCCGCTCCTACTGCAACTGGCGGTGGAGGATCCAATCCCTCTGGGGGTACAACCGGATCTCCTCACTCAAGATCAGGGGTCCCTACTGCACCCCAACCTCAGGTCTCTCAACCTCATGGCCTGGCTGCTGAGAGGGTAGTCCTTGCTCCCCTTCTCCTGCCGGCAGAGGTGGAGGAGGTCGTCTTGGCTTCGCGACGGCCTTCTACCCGCAAATGCTACGCCCTTAAATGGCGTCGCTTTGCAGTCTGGTGTACCCAACAGTCTCAGGATCCCTTCTCCTGCCCGGTGTCGGTGATCTTGCAGTACTTGCTACACCTCTCTAATCTGGGACTTAAGTCCAACTCCGTCAAAGTTCACCTCAGTGCTCTTTCGGCACATCATGTGCCGGTGGACGGTAGACCTCTCTCAAGCGACCCTCTCGTAGCGAGGTTTCTCCGAGGTCTCCTTCTACTTAAACCACCTCTGCGCCCGCCAGCGCCTGACTGGGACCTGAATGTGGTTTTGCAGCGGATCACCTGTCCGCCTTTTGAACCTATGGCTACCTGTTCTCTCCGTTTTCTGTCTTGGAAAACACTGTTCTTGATAGCCCTCACTTCCGCTAGACGCGTAAGTGAATTGCAGGCCCTCGTGTCTGATCCCCCTTACACTCGGTTCTACAAAATAGGGTAGTCCTACGGACTCATCCAAAATTTCTTCCAAAAGTGGTCTCCCCTTTTCACATCAATCAGGAGGTGGTACTTCCAACCTTCTTTCCCAGACCACACTCCAGCCGAGCTGAAACGGTCCTCCATACCCTGGACTGTAGAAGGGCTCTGAACTTCTACCTTGACCGTACGCGGGAGCACCGTAAAGCTGCTCAGCTTTTTGTGTCTTTTGACCCCAATAAATTGGGGCTCCCGGTCTCCAAGCGTACTCTGTCCATCTGGGTTGCGGACTGTATCTCTTGGGCTTATGGGGCAGCCGGACTCTCCTTAGCAAGTCGAGTCACGGCTCATTGCGTTCGGGCAAAGGCTACGTCAGTGGCTTACCTCCGCTCTGTTCCGCTGGCAGACATCTGCCGGGCCGCTACTTGGTCTTCGAGCCAGACTTTTGCGGTCCATTACTGTCTCGAGAGGGAGTCCCGCAGGGACAGTGCTTTCGGACAGGCAGTCCTCCGTAATCTCTTTGAGGTCTGAGCAACTCCTACCCTCCATCCCGGATGTGGGCTACCGGTGGGTGATAATTCAGCGAAGATTCTTTCCTTCTGTGCTGCTGAGCTAGAGGGAGCTCATTTTTGTGCTTAGGGTCTCCGGTAGCCTTGAGCTTGGGAGTCCCATAAGTGAGGACTGACTTCCTGCTTGGTCCTGGAGAAAGCGTAGTTACTCACCTGTAACAGGTGTTCTCCAGGAGCAGCAGGAATCAGTCCTCACTACCCTCCCTCCTCCCCTTGGAGTTGCAATCGTCTGCTTATGTTCTTTTTGCAAATTTTTATGCTGTCTTTTTTAGCTATGTCATCTGACTGGCTAAGATGGCACCCTCGGGCGGGAAGACGACCGCGCATGCGCGCTGCAATTCCCAAAGGCTTTCTTTGAAAGCTGGGGAAAATTGCTCCGCGAGGGCTCCGTCGGCGCCGACGTCACCCATAAGTGAGGACTGATTCCTGCTGCTCCTGGAGAACACCTGTTACAGGTGAGTAACTACGCTTTCTTTACAAATATGTACTAAGTTTTACAAAGTTTTTACAAATATGTACAAAGTTTCCCATGGTTAAATTCCTAGTTATATATGCCTGTTATATGTAAACTCATTACAGTCTGTTGCGTGCAATGAGTATTCTGTTTAATGTAAACCGCGCTGACGAAAAAGAGTGCGGTATAAAAGAACTATAAATAAATAAAAAATAAATAAAATAAATAAATAAATATAGCACAACCCATGGGCATGCACTTGTCGAAATAAAACCAGGAGTCGAAACGGAAACCCAACAATGGAAAAGCAGAAGAGTGAACAGGCAACAGTCGGAACGGAGATTCAATGTCAGCCTTTGCCAGCAAAGCCCCCACTCCAGACTGGCGCACCAGAAGCACAGCCGCATCGAAGGAAGCGTAGCGCACCGTGCACCGTTCCCGAGGTATGCAATCGTTCACCGAACCTTCTGGTGGACAAGAAAGGTTATGGATCAGCCTAAACTTGCCCAGCTCTTTTTTGGGCACCACGCCCAATGGGGAAACAGTGAACGAAGGAAACGGGGGCTCGCTAAAGGGCCCCACTACTCGGCCCAAAGTGCATTCCTCCGCAATCTTCTGTCGCACCACCCCGGCCTGCACCTTGACAGAGCTAGCGTTACGTGACCCGCCTGCCACCGGTGAGCCCTGACATGGAATCCTAAAGCCCTCCGAAAAACCCTCCAATAGCAACTTCGCTACCCCACCATGTCGAGAATGCCCGTAAAGCACCAACCACGAACGCATAACGTCAACCCTGATGGGCGTATGTGCCAATACCCCGCAAGCCCCCTTACTTACCCCCCGCTGGGGCGCCCGCCACTCCCTTTCATCTACATTTTGTGGCCGTGTGCCCGCACCCACACAACAAGCAGACATGCCTAAATTTGCAGTCAGGGAACGGGCACGACGCCTTGTTGAAGCGCCAACAGACGTCGCCCCCAACTGCACCCCCTTTAGACTGGGACTGAGCAGGGGCTGAGGCCTGAAAGGGCTGCGAACCAACAGACAAAACGGACGGCCCCACTTTACCACCTCCGCCTCCCAAACCCCCTCCCCGACTCCTCGAGGACATCTACGTTAACCATAAATTGACGTCCTTCATCCCCCACGAAAGCTGCCCATTCTCATCCATCAAGTCCCGGAACTCCTCATCATAATTTAACCAAGCCCACCCTTCATGCGCTTGCGACGCTGCTAAGATTGCATCCGCATAAGCCAGCAACACGCTGTATTGATCCGGGAAATAATGGCCCCAGACACTAGCCAAACGCAAGAAGGCGCGAGTTCAGTTCAGGGTGTTGCGGGAAGCCTTCCGCACCCTGCCTGCTTTCTCATCCTCCTTGCACTTCTTCCTGCTTTCTCCAGAGCGTTTCCTGCCATTGAGCAGGTGGAAAATATTAATATACTTGCGCCACTTGATCCGATGACGCAGCTTCCGCGGCACACACTCCCACAATTCGGTACAGCGTACCACCGTGGACCTACCGACCTCCCCTTTTCCACCTCCCGCTATTACTGAGTTGCCCGAGGAAGGGGAAGATGATGACGAAGAAGAAGACGAAGATGCCCGCCGACAACGACGCCCCCGTCTACACTTGGATTTTGCCCCCGAAGCCGCGTCACGCCACGCACTAGGGGCTGGCACCTCACCTGCACCCCCGCATACTCACCAGCTGCAGAGGGAGAAGCCACCGTAGCACCCACAGGCTGGACCACCACCGCCGATTTGTTCCATTCCTCAGAGGAACATGCTGGACCTGCACCAAGAACTAGAGCCGTGTCTGTCATAGTCGTCCGTGGCATCGGGTTCTGCAGAACCTGGAGGGGAAGAGAAGGAGAGAAACCAGCAGCAACAGGCCCCGAAGTGCTGGGTGCCACAGTTGGTCCCCCACCCCAAACCCCAAGCTGAGGAACCAAGCCCGCCAGCCTCCCAAGCAGCTGTACCCCTGCCCTCGAAGCTGCCTGCCCTACCCCGCCCAGCACCGAACCAATCACCCCAACCGCCACCCCAATGGCCCATAACCCCCACGGACCCACCCCACACGCCCACGGGCCCAAAGACCCGCAATACCCCGGATGTGCGAAGCGCCCCGACACCGCAGGAGGGGAAGGGGACACACCCGCAGGCCCGCCAGCTGAACCCACCACCGCTGGCCCTTCGGCCCGGGCTATCGCCAGCCCTGGACACCCAGCGGCCACGGCAGCACTGGGCCCCTCCCCACTGTCCGCCGCCTCAGGCAATGGCCCCGGCTCCACAAACCCCGAGCCCTCCGGCAAAAGCCCTTCCGTCCGGGCCCGAAGGGCCTCACCTAAAACACCCTGGCCTCTCGCCCCCGTGGACTTCCCCCTGCCACGCCCCCGACTAGCCCCACGAAACCCCGGCTGCCACAGCACCACTGTCAGCTGCCCTAACCTCGCTGGGGAACGGGTGGCCACGCCTCACCGAACCACGGCCTCTGGCCACCCCCACCACTACAGGCTTCCTCCCCACTCCCCTACCTCCAAGCCGACGAGCCATAAGCCCAAATAACTATTTATTCCCTTTTTTTTTTTTATCTGCTACCCTTATGTGCTGCCTTAACTGGCACCCCTAGCGGGAAGATGAAACTCTGCCCCAAAGCTGCTTCCCCTACCTCCGGGAGGAATGCAGTGTGTGCCTCCAAGTCAGTCCTGACTCCTGGTGACCCAGAAGCTCCCGGGTTTTCTTGGCAGTGGCACCAGAAGGAGATTGCCAGGCCTTTCTTCTGAGGCCTTTTATCTTTCGTCAGGTTTTATATCTGAATTGAATATGGAGGCTCAGCAGCACACACAATCCCACGGAGCAGGAATAAACCCCCGCTGACCGGGAGCCCCAATCACGTGCAGCAGGCCACAGCCACACGCACCTCCGGCACGCCTGCCCTGCCCCGTCCTCTGCATCTCTTTTTTTTTTTTTTTTAATATATAACCGCTCGCCGCCGCGAACACCACCCCCCATCTCAGCAACCCGTGCTGACTCGAACCACTGCCACGCCTATAAAAGCAGGCCCCCCCAGCAAGAAGAACCGATGCACCTTTCTCCAGGGTGAGCAAGCAGGAAGAAGGAGAACGCACGGCGCTGCTCTCCCTCGCTCCCTGCCGCCCCCCCCCCCCGGCCAGCCTTAGCCAATCGCAGCGCCCTACGACGGCGCCATGGGCTGCTGGACCCAACCCGCCCCTCCTCCATCGCACTCGCACTTCCCCCCCCAACCAGCGCATCACAGAGCACGCCATGGGTTCGGGCCCCGGGGACCCGGTTACTATGCCGGCCTCGGGACCCAGCCCTGCGGTGCCGCTGGATTTTGCTATACTCAGGAGCTTTGGGGGGGGGGGGGGACTAAGAAAACTGGAAAGGAACTGGAGAAGAACAAAACAACCAGATATTCAAATAATCTACTTTAAAAAAATAGAATATTGTCACTGCATCAATAGAAATGAGAGGTTATCACAAAAAATTAATAGTGCCATCTTTAAATAAGCCAAGAGAGCTTGGATAGCTATCCAACCAGAAATCCACAAAATAAGAGATCAATCCTCACACCAAGTCCCCACACAATGGCTACATACTACATGGGAAAAATAAATATCCAACAACAGGTAAAGTACAACAAAGCTTGCATACTGAAACACTTCCTGATCACGTTTTTCACTAATCTCCTTAATTAAAACACACTATAACAAAAGTAAATACAACAACTTCGGCCATTGACCCATGTCCAGTGAGCTGAATAAAGATAACATGGGAGGAACTTGCCCCTGTAATACTCAAGATAGTACACTCATCATTATCACAAGGATATTTTCCCAAAGAACTTAAAATAGCTCGACCAATGCTAAAAAAAACCTCCTCACCCAATAAATCGGACCCAGCTTCATATCGACCAATCTTGAGTCTGCTTTTTTTTGGCAAAAGTAATAGTAAAGGTGGTTCAACAACAACTGCAAGATCATGTTGATGAAAAAGCACTGCTTGATGCAGAGCAGCACGGGTTTCACACGGGGCATGGTATGGAAACACTACTTATATCACTTATGGATAGGATAATATGAGGACTTGACAAACAAATAAAAGAGCTTCGTATTAACTTTCCTAGACATTAAGGCAGCATATGATTCCATAGACCACAACATACTACTGAACAGACTTCACGAGATTGGAGTTGTTGTTGTTGTTAAGTGCCATCGAGTTGGTGTCAACTCATGGTGACCCTCTGGATAAGAACATATGAACATAAGATATGCCATACTGGGTTAGACCAAGGTCCATCAAGCCCAGTATCCTGTTTCCAACAGTGGCCAATCTAGGTCATACATACCTAGCAGTTTCCCCAAAAGACACAGGTTCCACATTGCTTGTATTGGGTCAAGCATTGATATCCTGAGTCCCTTAATAATGGTTTATGGACCTTTCCTCCAGAAACTTGTCCAAACCTTTTTTAAACCCAGCTACACTCACAGCCTTTACTACATCCTCCGGTAACAAATTCCAGAGTTTGATTACACATTGAGTGAAAAAATATTTTCTTTTATTAGTCTTAAATAGTTTACCCTGTAGCTTCATTGCATGTCTCCTCTAGTCTTTCTATATTCTGATAACGTAAACAATTGATCTACGTTTACCCGTTCCACTCCGTTCATTAATTTATAGACTTCTATCATATCTCCCCTCAGCTGTCTCTTTTCCAGGTTAAAGAACCTTAACCTTTTTAGCCTTTCTTCATAGGGGTATTCTTCCATCCCCTTTACCATTTTGGTGGCTCTTCTCTGAACCTTTTCTAATAACGCTATATCCTTTTTAAGATACGTCGACCAGAATTTCACACAATATTGAAGGTGCGGTCTGTCAGACGGCTGCTTGGGTGAGAATGTTCACAGTCTTGGCAAGTGCATATTTCAATATGATTTGCAAGGGATTGTGGGCAATGCAGTCCATTCACACCCGACACAGCTGCTCACAATAATTTAGTTGTGCTCAAGTGTAAAGCCAATAAGATATTTATTTATGGGGTTATTTCTCCCAACACAGACATGCTTGGTAGCACATAAATCAGGTTACTTGCTTTCAGTGTTAAACTTGGAAAAACAAAATTAGAAAACAACATTTGAACTTGTCAGGCAATCAAAGCAAAAGAAATAAGACCTGGTTGGTAACAAACTGGTCTTTTCTGTAGGCTTTAGCTAGTATTCTCTTAGCAATGTATCAAACAACAAACCAAAAGCCACAAAGAAGAGAAAAACTGTTCTTTTCAGGTTAACTTCTTATATCTTCCCACATAGATTCAGAAGTGATTCTCTCAGAGCTCACAAGCAATTAGGTAAGGCTCAATTGCTAGCAGTTATCCAGCTGAAACCCCTTAGCTGGCTTGCTTTCTACTGCGTGGCTAAAAATCCTACTCAGGAGCTTTTCTGAGTAGATTAAAGAACAAGTTTGTATTTCTTTGTGATGGTTGCTGTACTTTATAACAGAAAATCACCAAAGGAGTTTAGACAGAGAGCAGTCCATGTAAACAGATTCTTCATCTGCTATCATTCCCCCTTCTTCAACAAGCATGGGTTCAATATCATGGATTGGCACAGATGAATCTCCCAATGGAGCACTTTCAGGAGAATACTTGTTTCCCTGCTGTCTTTCAAGGTTATAGCTAGGGCATAGATCAGTGTTCATACCTGAGCTTCCATTGCTGTTAGAGTTCCTCTCTATATAGCCTGGCCAGTATGTAGTCCAGTTCTTATGTCCAGCCTTCCAATCCAGATCCCTGGACACTGGATCTCTCTTCACATACCTTCTGGCACTGGTCTTAGGGTCCCTTCCACGTGCAGCCGTCTCCCTCACAGGTACCGTCTGGAGATTCCTAGTTCTGCAGCACCATTCCTCTGGCTTTCCCCAGTCCAATGGTGTATGCTGGCCCTTGGAATGCCTCCCAGTATACGTACTGCTACTGACTCCTCTAGTCCTCTCAAAGGCTTTTCTCTTCCTTCTTCCAAAGGGTTTCTTGCCCTCTCTGTCCGTCCGGTTTGGCTTCTGCTTCTGATGATCCTTCAGATGAAACTGAGGATAATTCTGAGGATAATTCTCTGTAGAATAAACGCTACCTTTATTCTGCTTAGATGAGTGCTCCTCCCTAACACAGCGCAGCTGTGCTGAATCAGGCCCTGCCCTTTGAGATGAGTGCTTAGGGATTACCTCATAGCCCTCCTGATTGAACACACATTTCCCCACTTCAGCTCCTCTAATGGCTGTTGGAAACCTGGTGCATTCTGGGACTGGTAGTCTTTTATGGGAAAATTCTGTTTTCTTATTTCTACCAGAACTGACAGGTTGCTTGTTCAGAGTCACTTCACCTTTCCTATAGCTTCTTCCTGAGCTATGATAAGCTTCCTTATCACAGGTCGCACCGTGGAACGATACAGAGGCATTATAATATCCTTTATTTTATTTTCCATTCCTTTCCTAATGATACCTAGCATTCTATTTGCTCTCTTGGCTGCCGCTGCACACTGGGCGGAGGGTTTTAAAATGTTATCCACAATGACGCCTAAATCTTTTTCCTAGGTGGTGGTTCCTAATGTGTAGTTTGGGTTGTTCTTCCCTAGGTGCATAACTTTGCACTTGTCCACATTAAGGGGCTTGTTTACAAAGCCGCGGTAGCGGTTCGCGATCGTTATCGGAGCCGCAGCCCCATTGATTTCAATGGGGCCGCGGCTGCGATAACGATCGCGAACCGCTACCGTGGCTTTGTAAACAAGCCCCTAAATTTCATCTGCCATTTTGATGCCCAGTCTTCCAATTTATCAAGATTCTCTTGCAATTTTCCACAATCCTCTTGGGTTTTAACAACTTTAAATAGTTTTGTGTCATCTGCAAATTTGATAACCTCACTCGTTATTCCCTTTTCCAGGTCATTTATGAATATGTCAAAAAGCAGCAGACCCAGCACAGATCCCTGGTGTACACCACTATTCACCTTTCTCCATTGGGAAAATTGGCCATTTAGCCCTACCCTCTGCTTTCTATCTTTTAACCAGTTCCTGATCCACAATAGTACACTGCCTCCTATCCCATGACTCTTTAGTTTTGCCAAAAGTCTCTGATGAAGGACCTTGTCAAAGGCTTTCTGAAAGTCCAAATACACTATATCAACCAACTCACCTTTCTCTACCTGTTTATTCACACCTTAAAAAAAACATAACAGATTAGTGTGACACTGCCAAGAAAACCCAGGAGCTTCTGGGTCGCCAGGAGTCAGGACTGACTCGAAGGCACACATTGCATTTTGCAAGACAAGATCTTCCTTTTTTAAAGCCATGTTGGCTGTGTCCTATTAAACCATGACTATCTAAATGTTCAGCAATTTTCTTTATAATGGTTTCTACCATTTTTCCCGGTACTGACGTCAGACTCACAGGTCTGTAGTTTCCCGGATAAGCCCTGGAACCCCTCGTAAAAATTGGCGTTACGTTCGCCATCCTCCAATCTTCAGGTATTACAGATGATTTTAATGATAGCTCACAGATTACTAATAGCAGGTCTGCAGTCTCATATTTCAGTTCTTTCAACACCCTGGGATGTATATCATCCGGCCCAGGTGATTTGCTACTCTTCAATTTATCTAATAGTTATACTACATCTTCCCAATGTATCGATATTTCCTTCAATTCTTCCGAACCTTTAAATACCACTTCAGTCATGGGTAACATCCCTACATCTTCCTCAGTAAAGACCGAAGCAAAGAATTCATTCAGTCTCCTGCAACCTTTTCCTTGATGGTCTCCCTCTGTCATCTAATGGACCAACTGACTCTCTCACATGTTTTTTGCTATGAATGTACTTGAAAAAGTCTTTATGTGTTTTTGCTTCCGCAGCAAGCTTCTTCTCAAATTCTCCCTTTGCCTGCTTTATCAATGCCTTGCATTTAACTTGCCAGTGCTTGTGCTGTTTCCAGGTTTCGTCGTTTGGCTCTTTTTTCCATTTCCTGAAAGATGCTTTTTTGGCAACAACAGCCCCTCTGACCTCACCTTTAAACCATGCTGGTATTTTTTGGACTTCCTTCCACTTTTCTTAAAGCATGGAATACAGCTGGTCTGGGCTTCCAAGATAGTATTTTTCAAAAACACCCAAGTTTGATGTAAGTCTTTAACCTTTGCAACTGCTCCTTTTAGTTTTTTCTTAACTATTTTCCTCATTTTATCATAGTTTCCCTTTCCAAAGTTAAAAGGTAGTACTGTGGATTTGCTTACCATCCCTCCTCCACTAATTAAATCAAACGCGATCATGCTGTGATCACTATTGCCAAGTGGCCCCAACACCCTTATCTCTTGCACCAGATCTGGTGTTCCACTAAGGACTAGGTCCAATATGGCTTCCCCTCTGGTCGGTTCATGAACCAGCTGTTCCAAGAAGCAGTTATTTATTTCATCTAGGAACTTTATCTCCCTAGCATGTCCTGCCGTGACACTGACCCAGTCGATACCGGGGTAATTGAAATCACCCATTATTATTACTGTGTTGTAACTTTTGTTAGCTTCCTTGATTTCTTTGAGCATTTCATCATCCATTTGTTCTTTCTGGCCAGGCGGTCAATAGTACACCGCCACTGCCATCGCCTTCCCCTTTTAAATGGAATTTCAGTCCATAGAGATTCTACAGCAAATTTTGTTTCCTGCAAAACTTTAATCCTTTCTGACTAAATGCCCCCTCTAACATAGAGCGCAACCCCTTCACCAATTTGATGAGCTCTATCATTACGATATAGTTTGTACCCAGGTATAACAGTGTCCCACTGGGTTGTCCTCCTTCCACCATGTCTCTGAGATTCCAATCATATCTAACCTCTCATTTAGTGCTATATATTCTAACTCTCCCATCTTATTTTTTCGATTTCTAGCATTTGCATACAAGCATTTTAGAGACTGCATTTTATTCATATTAATCTGGCTATTGGTAGGCATGGGTAATTTGGGATCTGTAAGCTCTGTCTGCTCCATGTTTGAGGGCATTTGGGCTACTTTACTCTTTTTTGGAACCTCTCTGCTTTTGGTAGTATCCTTCAAGGATACATTCTTCCGAACCATGCGCTCTTGTGCGACTGTCCTAAATTGTGTTTGGTCTTCAATCAGGCGGCTCATTGTTGACAGATTGGCACCCGTTGCTGCTGTTACTGTATCTATCCATCTCATTGTTGGTCTTCCTCTTTTGCGTTGACCTTCTATCTTGCCAAACATGATGTCTTTCTGTAATGATCTCAGTTCGCATGATGTGTCCAAAGTATGAAAGTCGAAGCCTTGTCATCTGAGCTACTAAAGAAAGCTTAGGTTTGATCTCCCCTAGTACTGACTGGTTTGTTCTTCGGGCAGTCCATGGTATACGCAGTATTCGCCGCCAGCACCATAATTCAAAGGCATCAATTTTCTTCCTGTCTTCTTTTTCACTATCCAGCTTTTCGCATCCATATGATGTTATTGAAAATACGATGGCTTCAGATCATCTTCACTTTCAGTCAGTAATGTGGTATTATCACCATAGCGAAGGTTGTTGATGAGTCTTCCACCAGTCTTCATACCTCTGTTGTCTTCATACAGTCCTGCTTCTCTGATGATTTGTTCTGCATATAAATTAAACAGGTAGGGAGAAAGTATGCAGCTTTGTCATACACCTTTGCTGATTTTAAACTATTCTTTTTTTCCTTGTTCCGTTCCGTTCAAACTGTTGCTTTTGATCAATGTACAGATGGTGCAAGAGAATGATCAGGTGTTCTGGTATACCTATGGTTCCTAATGTGGCCCAGAGTTTCTCATGGTTTACACAGTCAAGGAGTTAAGGGCACAATTTATGTTATGGTTTAAGTCATACCACTCAAATACCAAAAACCTTCTAAAATTACCCTCACTAAGGAAAACCTGCAAGTAAACTACCTGTAACAGGGCCTTCTCACTCTATGCACCGTCTCTATGGAACATTCTTCCTTCAGACCTACGGAACTGCTGACCATTCTGAATTCCAAAAGAGACTCAAAACCCACCTATTCTATGAATACTTCTCTGTACCACCTTAACTTCCCCCTCTATGACCCCTGCACTTTTTCTCCCCTTAAATACTTCTCTCTCAATGACTCCTTCCCATGCTCTTCTAAATGTGTAAATAGTTACCTGATGGTACCATATATTCTCATTTTCTAAAAGTTCAATGTTATCTAAAGTTCTGTTCCATGTAAAACAGCCATGCTGCGCTGTTACGTTTTGTTCTCTATAAACCGTCTTGAATTGAAGAAAGATGGTATATAAAACTGTTAAATAAAATAAAATAAATAAGAAGGCAACAGATAAGAATAGATAACGACACACCCAAACCATTTACACAAAGACTAGGTATTCCACAAGACTCTGCCCTAACATTTATATACAGCCCATCTGCAAGATTATCCAGAGAAACAATGTTTATTACCACATCAACGCAGATGATATTATGTTATATACCCCAAATGACACAAACCAAATTAACTATTCAGGAATGGTTACATGCTTCAACGATATCTCTACATGTAATCTTAATATCAATTTCAATAAAATAGAGGTACGTTATATCACAAAGGATAAAACATTCAATCCACCAATTACTCTAGAGGTTAGCGATACAACCCTAGAAGTAAAATGGAAGTGAGGTACTTAGGTATCACATTGGATCAACAGTTAACCTTGACTACCTATATCGACAAGACCATTAGAGTAATATATACGAAGCTAAAAGCACTGCAACATCTATGGCTGCTCTTATCTGTGAGCGTCTTCCGAACAACAGTTCAAGCAATAGTTTATCCCCGCCAGTAACTATGTTACTATGTAATGCGGTTACAACCAAAAGAGCATTCTCACTTTCTACACCAGGTCTCTCAAATGCGCTTCCAGAGTATATAAGAATCACCACAGATCCAAAGGCCTTCTGCAAACTCCTTAAAACTTTCCTTTTTAAGGAGCACTTTGGGGACTCTGTGACATGACTAAGGTATTGACCAGAATAATGATCTTAGTTGTACAGTCCACATAACTGTTAACTAGACCCCAAAGAACTAAAAACTGAGCTGCATAAATATACATGTAAATAAGTTCAAAATCATTTGTAAATCATTTTGATCAGTTCATAATGTTAAATGTAATCTAGTTTTTATGGTTCAAGTTCTAACACTGTGTTATATGTAATAGTTCTTAGTTTAATGTAAAACGTCTTGACAGTGGAAAGGCGGTATGTAAGCTCACATAAATAAATAAATACTTACTTTACAAGAGGCTCTGCGTTTGGTCAAGTCTCTGTAAAATACAGTGGGAATTTTCCACGTCCTGATCTGGACGTCTAAATTCCCCTCTCTGACCTATCTAAAATTGACCTTCACATCTTTTACTCAGATAAAATGGTTTGCTTTTATTGAGTTCAACCTTCATTTAGCTACCTATAGCAACGGTTCTCATGTAATGTTATACAATATCACTTATTTCCTAATGCCCCTGTTGCTTATAAAATTCCGCTATTACTTAAAGTTATCCAATAATCTTTCATGGACTGTTTTTGCTATGGCAGAAAAATTCACTTGACCACCCTAATGGATACTATTACTTATTTTTATATCCATTTTAGAATGTATTGCAATGCTGTATAAGCTAAATATAGATAGTGCACAAATATGCAATGCATGCCTTTGAGTCAGTGCTAACTCCTGGTGACCCAGCAGCTCCTGGGCTTTCTTGGCAATGTGACCAGAAGTAGTTGCCAGGCTTTTCTTCTGAGGCAATAGAGGGTTAAATGACTTGCCGAAGGGCACAAGGAGTGCTAGTGGGAATCAAACCCTGGTCTCTTGGTTACCAAGTCAGTGCTCAAACTACTAGGCTACTCCTCCACTTATGGAGAAATATAGTAGACATTTAAATTAGTATTAGTAAGGAAAGGGAGTGCTTTTTCCAAAAGAGTTTATATTATAAGTCAGAGCAGAAGTAAACATAAAACAATTGTGAGGGGACTAAGGGGTTGCAATTCTCAAGGTCACATAGCCAAGGATGCAGGAATCAAAACAGCATTTATACTACAACAAAACTCAGGGCAGTAAAGTTGGTCAGATTTGTGGCCTTCAGCTAAAACAACACTTTCTGGATGCAAGCCACAAAAGGGGTTTCACTATAACTAGATTTTCAAAATAACATAAAGCATCTAGTCTAGTCTTTAATCAGTGTCTTTGCAGTCTCTAGCAGCTTCACTCAGAGGCAGTTTTCCAGGACTCTATGAACTGTATACCTCTGCTGGATTGCTTTCAGGGGAAAACTTTGTAAGTAAGCTTTCACTACTTTAGCATGTAAACAGTGTAAGGACTCATTCAAGCACAGTAGGCATCAAGGAGAGCTTCATAATGGCTGAAGGTGCGAGAATCCTGCCAGGGGTTTTTATCTCGGACAGACTGATAATGCAAGGCATTTTTAAACCAGGGAAAAATCAAACTTTACCTTAACTGGCTCTTTGGGTTTGCTGCAGTATCTCTGCAGGAGTCTTTTCACACCCCACTAATCCTCCTGGAGTCAACGAGGTTACTTACCTGTAACGGGAGTTCTCCGTGGACAGCAGGATAAGTCAGCCACACCTGGTGACGCCCTCCGGCGGAGCCATGCATACGGAAGTGCTCTCTAGAGCTCAGAAAGGTGAGCCTTTCTGAGCCCACCTAGGTAGCCCATCCTACCGGCCCGCCCCCTGTTCCGGTCAGTGTGTTCCTAGCTAGCCAATTCCCGGACAGGGAGCGGATGCAGAGGCTGACCTCCTCCAGGGGAGGTGGGTTGGGATTGTGTGGCTGACTTATCCTGCTGTCCACGGAGAACTCCCGTTACAGGTAAGTAACCTCGTTTTCTCCATGGACCAGCAGGATTGCGTCAGCCACACCTGGTGCCTCCCTAGCTGGAGCATGCTGAGGAGGAGGAGGAAGCCAAGATCATTAAAGATGAGAGATATGCAGATTAGTGCAACGATTTTTAATACAGCAACAGTGCAAGAACAGTGGCTGTGCAACAATACGATATTTGTGCAAAATGCAATAACTAGTGCAGTACAGTGAAAGAACAGTATACAATACTTGTGCAACATGCAATAACTAGTGCAATACAGTGGTTGTGCAATAGAGCAGAGGATTTTAGGCGGTCTCCCTCCCGCCCATTGCAGTGGAGAGGACGGCAGTTCCGAGGGCACAGTCTTCCTGGGCTCTGAGGTCGAGGCAGTAGTGCCTTTGGAACGTGAGCGGGGAGGTCCAAGTGGCCGCTCTGCAGACGTCCACCAGAGGCACAGAACGAAGGTTGACAATTGTGGTGGCCAGAGCCCTTAGGTTGTGAGGGCCCACTCTTGGCAGGTTCTGTGTGCCTGTGGGGTTGAGGCAATGGGAAACGCAGGAGGCGACCCAGTGCCCAAGGGTCCTCTTATTGACAGGCCTGCCTGGCTGGTTTGGGTCGAAGGATACAAACAGTTGTTCGCCTTTGCGAATAGGTTCGGTGCGGAGCAAGTATATGCGGAGAGCCCGGAGACAGTCCAGCGTGTGAAGGCGGCTCTCTTCTTCCGAGGCGTGGGGTTCTGGGAAGAAAGCCGGAAGCTCAATGGATTGATTTACGTGGAAAGCAGATGCAACTTTTGGTACGAACTTCGGGTTGGTCCTCAAGGAAGCTCTATCCTGGTGCAATTGCGTGTAGGGGGGGTGGGACATCAATGCCTGTAGCTCGCTGATTCTTCTGGCAGATGTTATGGCTACGAGAAACAGGGTTTTCCATGAGACGTATTTCATTTCGGCTGACAGCAGCAGCTCAAAGGGTTCCTGGGTTAAGCAAAGTAGTACAGCGTTGAGGTCCCAGGATGGAACGGGGCGCCTGAGCGGGGGTTTTAGGTTTGCCAGGCCTTTCATGAAACGGTTGGTCAAGGGTAGAGCTGCAATGGAGGTGGCCCCTTTGGGCTGAGCATGAAAAGCTGCGATTGCCGAGAGGTGCACTCTGACGGATTGAGTCTTTAGGCCAAGGTTAGACAGAGAAGCCAAGTACCGAAGGACCTCGGGAAGAGGGCAAGTGGTGGGCTCGAGGCCCTGCGCTGCGCACCAGATGCTGAATCTCTTCCACTTGAGGCCGTAGGACTTCCTGGTGGAGGGCCTCCTGGCAGCAAGGACCACATCCTGGACCTCTGAAGGGAGCCAGAGTGAAGAAAGCTCATCCATTCAACCTCCAGGCAGTGAGAGCCAGGGCTTTGAGATCGGGGTGCGTCGTTTTGCCCTCGTCCTGCGTGAGTAGGTCTGGCCTGAGTGGCAGGCGCTTGGGTTCCGTCAGCGCTAGGCAATGGAGGAGTGCAAACCACATCTGACGGGGCCAGTAGGGAGCCACTAGGATGGTGCGAGCCTTGTCACGAATCAGTCGCTGGAGTGCCGCAGGGATGAGGGGTGTCGGGGGGAAGGCATACACCAGAGACCACTCCCCCCAAAACACGTCGAATGCATCCGCCGCTAGTCTCTTGCTGGACGGGTGTCTGGAGCAAAAGAGAGGGCATTGTGCATTCTGCTCCGTGGCGAATAGGTCGATACTCGGGCGACCCCACTGGCGGAAGAGACTGTCTGCGACCTCTGGAAGGAGTGTCCACTCGTGAGGTTGCAGCTGCCTGCTGAGCTTGTCCGATAAGACATTCTGATCGCCGGGCAGGTAGGAAGCACGGAGATTGCACCCGTGTGTCAGGGCCAGGAACCAGATCTGCAGGGCTTCCTTGCAGAGTGAGCGAGAAGCGGTGCCCCCTTGCTTGTTGATGTAGAACATGGCCACTTGGTTGTCCGTCTGGATGAGGATGGATTTGTTCTGTACGTGAGTTAGGAATGCTTTGAGAGCGTACTTGATGGCCCTTAACTCCAGGAGGTTGATGTGTAGGAGTCTCTCCTGCGGCGACCAGGCCCCTTGTGTGCTGAATTGCAGAATATGGGCACCCCAGCCTAAGTTGGAAGCGTCCTTGGTCAAGGTCACTTGGTGCTCCGGTGGGTGCATGTCCTTTCCCCCCGAGAGGTTCTCCGGGACAGTCCACCAGAGTAGCTGAGTCTTGATTCTGGAGGTCATGGGGATGCGGGTGGAAAGGGGTTGCGAGTGCTGGTTCCAGCGTGCACGTAGATGGCCCTGGAGTGGCCGTATCCGTAACCTGGCGATGTGGATGACAGGTGGTCGCGGACATGTGGCCTAGAAGGCGTAGGATGGATTTCGCCGTGGAGGTCTCCGCAGAAGCCAAGCTGGTTGCGAGCGAGGTCAGAGCCACTAGCCTGCGTTGGGGAAGGAATGCCTTCGAGAGTCGGGTGTCGATCTCAGCTCCGATGAATTCCAGCCTCTGCGAGGGGGTGCGGTGCGACTTGCTGTCGTTTGATCACGAACCCCAGTGAGGATATCAGGGACTCAGTTATCCTCAGAGCCTTCTGAAGCTCCGGAGCTGAGGGGGCTGTTAGGAGCCAGTCGTCCAGGTAGGGAAAGATGGATATGTTCTGTTTGCGGAGATGCGCTGCAGGTACCGCCACACACTTGGTGAAAACCCATGGGGCTGGTGACAGGCCGAAAGGAAGGACTTTGTACTGGTAATGCTGGCCCAGCACAGTGAAGCGAAGGTACTGCCTGTGCGACTTGTGGATGCGTATGTGGGTATAGGCGTCCTGTAAGTCCAGGGATGCCATCCAGTCGCCGGGTTGAATCAGGGGCAGGATGGAGTTTAGAGAGTACATCCTGAACTTTTCTTTGATGATGAACTTGTTGAGCTTGCGGAGGTCGAGGATAGGGCGGACTCCGCCTGACCGTTTGGGGATGAGGAAGTACCTGGAGTAAAAGCCAGAGTTTATCTCTTCCGCCGGTACCTGCTCTATGGCATTTGAGGACAGCAGGTGCATCAGCTCGGCGGCCATAGCCAGGCGCAGGTGTGGGGGTGTTTGGCTGATGGGATGGTTGTTTTGGCGAGGTGTTGAGCTGAAGCGCATTCTGTAGCCTTCTTGGATGATTTCGAGAACCCAGGAGTTGGAGGAGATGCGTTGCCACTCGTTCAAGAAGTAAGTCAGGCGACCCCCGATCCGGGTAACCGCCGGAGGATAGGCGTCAAAAGGATGGCCCACTCTTCGCAGGGGGTGGGTTGCTCTTTTTTTGCTTACGGTCCCGCTGTGAGTTGCGCTGGTGAGCGGGTCCGTTGTAGGAGTTGTTTCTATACTTGCTAGGCTGCCATTTCCTGTTTGAGGGGTACTTCTTGTTGGAAGAGTAGTAAGATCGTCTCTGGAAGTTGCTTCTGTGCGTTCCACTGTGGCGCTCAAAGCCGTCCTCTGCAAGGGTTTGCAGGGTGGCGCAGTGCTCCTTCATATCGTTGACGGTGTCTTTAACTTTGTCCCCAAAGAGTGATTCTCCGGTGCAGGGCGCATTGGCGATGCCCTCATGGGTGTCCTCCCGCAGGCCAGAGGCTCTAAGCCATGCCCAGCGCCTCTCAGATATAGCCGTACCGGCGGTACGCGAGGCCGTGTCGAATGCGTCAAAAGTTGCGCTAGCCAGGTGTTTGCTGCACTCAGACATATCTGTGAGAGCGCCGGAGAGTAGAGCCAGAGATTCCTTCGGAAGGGCTGTAGATGCTGTCCGCAAGGTTGCCATGCAGGTGTCAAGGAAGAGAACTTGCTGGAATTGGTGGGCGGCAATTTTTGCGCTAAGCATAGCCCCTTGGAATAACTTCTTCCCGATGTCATCAAGGAGTTTGTTATCGCGGCCCGGGGGGGCTATTGGCGTGAGTGCGTGAGGACTTGGTGCGCTTGAGCGCCGAAGACACGACAATGGAGTTGTGTGGAAGCTGTGTTTGAGAAAATCCAGGGACAGGCTTTACTTGATACTTGAAGATGAGCCGTCTGGGGAAGGGTCGACCTGACGCTGGCGTCTGCCACAGTTTGGATTGATTGTCCAACAGCCTTTGGTGCACGGGCAGTGCGAAAGCAGGTTTCGGTGCAGTGAGATATTTCAGAACCTCTGGGACTGTCTCCCCCGAAGGATCGGCGATATTTAAAGCGAGGGTGGAGGCAAGTTTGGCTAGAAACTTGGGATACGTGAGGTCCTCTGTAGGAGGGGGCTCCTCAGTCTCAGCTGTCTGCGCTTTGTCCGAGCTTGTATGTTCCATGGAAGCAGACCCCACCACAGCTGCTTCTATGTCCTGGTCTTCAGCGGTGGTGTCAGGGGAAAGATCCTCCCGGACCGGGCTAGGTGAGAGTCTATGGGAGTGGTCTTTGGGCCTCTCCTCAGGTGTGGAGGTAGGCGCTGCTCTTCCGGGAGCTGTCAGCGCGGTCTCAGCGTCAGGGTGGAGTGAGGCGTGCGCCGTGGGGGTTGCTGGGGCAGATTGCCGCAGAAGCTGGGTCAACAGATTGAGGATAGCCGAGGAATTGCTGAGGCTGGATCTGCTTTGTCGAGGAGAACCCCGTTTCCCATGGCTGCCGCTGCGAGAGTCGTCGAGGCGGTGCTTGCGTTGCTGGGATCGGTGGCGGTGGTGCCTGGAATGTGTGTGCCGCTTAGAGCTGTGGGTTCTGTGACCAGAGTCACTGCTGCTGCTATGCCCCTGTCTCTGTTCCGCTTCCTGCGGTGACGATACCTATGGCCAGAGGCACTCCTGCTGCGGTTGTCATGGAGCAGGAGCGCACCGGTAGTTAAGGGGTTAAGAGCCTCCGCGGCTTCCCCCAGGGCATCAGTATGGGGCTGGTCTCCCCCGCGCTGAGAAGCGCTGCAGCGTGCAGGCATACCTTGTCCATCCACGAGGATCCCCGCCGCGATCAGGCTCGCCAGGACGAGGAACTGTGCACCAGCGGTAGAGGAGGCATCCGGAGAAGCGGTGTTGCTGCGCTGATCGTGATTAGCACGCTGATCAGAGGTGTTGCTGCGCAGATCGGGACTTCCATTGTAGCCGGCTTTCCTGCGTTGATCGGAGGTTCCGGGAGTGGAAGCCCTGCCCACCGGGTGGGCGGAGTTGGCGGACCCCAGCCGGGGCTGGGAGGACTGCCGGCAGTCGCCATCTTGTTCAGCATGTGTTCGTGGTGCAGGGGACTGCATGGGAGCGAGTTGAGCCGCAAGGCCCAGGCCAGCCGGAACATGCTGAGAGGCTGCAGGGCTTACCTCCGCGGCACCGCAGGAAGGTGCGCTTGTTCCAGGATTAGCGGGGGATGTTTCCTGTGGCCGGAGCTGTGAACAGAGGCCCCATATGGCGCGTTCAGCTGGGAGGCAGTGTCCGGAAGCACAGAGGCTCGGCTGAGGATGGAGGCCCGTTCAGGCACATCCTGGGCCGGCAGAGGGTCAGCATGAGGAGCGGAGTTCTTGCAGATCTCATGGTACCCTTTCTTCATGTTGGCGCAGTGTGAGCATCCCCGAGAGGTACTTTTCTTATTGCCACAAAAGGGGCACTTCTTGGAATGATATTTGGGCATTGCTTGCAGAATTTTAAAAAGAAAGAAATAAAAGAAAAATGAGAGCAGAGCAGGGTCCGTCTTGCTGGCAAGGCGGAAGAACAAAAAACTGGCCGGAACAGGGGGCGGGCCGGTAGGATGGGCTACCTAGGTGGGCTCAGAAAGGCTCACCTTTCTGAGCTCTAGAGAGCACTTCCGTATGCATGGCTCCGCCGGAGGGCGTCACCAGGTGTGGCTGATGCAATCCTGCTGGTCCATGGAGAATTTGACTACAGGAGAGTTTTATTAGACCAGAGTGTGGCTGCAATGACTGGGCACAATTCATTTGCTCGTTTCCTCCCTGCTTAATTGATTTCTCTAGCAGAAGTTTGATTTTGTGGCTCAGGGGAACCACTCCTGGTTCAGTTACTTGAGATGGCGTACTTGTACTTTCACAGTGATATTTAATTTAATTTAATTTGGTTACTCATATTCCACTTAACTATCAACAGTTGAAGGTGGAGTGTAAAAACAAATAAATTACAGTAAATAATTTACAATTAAAACAGAAAATAAAACATGAACATTCAATCATATAAAAACTCTAATACAGTTACAATTACACAGTTAAAACTTTATATCTTTGCATATTCCTGATGTTTACCAATCTAGAAAGCTATGGGGTATGTTTACTAAACTGCGGTAATGTCACTCGCGTTAGGTTCCGCGGTAAAGGTACAGATGCCCATATAAACACGTGGGCGGTGCATCGTTACAGCAAGCCGAATCAGCTAACGCACGTTACAAGGCGCCTTAGACTAACGTGCATTACAAGGCGCCTTATAAGGCACCTTACAAAGCAAATTACAAGGCGCCTTATAAGGTGCCTTGTAAGGATGCCTTGTAAGGCGCCTTGTAAGGATGCCTTGTAAGGCGCCTTGTAAGGGGTCTTGTAAGGCGCCTTGTAAGGCACCTTGTAAGGATGCCTCGTAAGGGGCCTCATAAGGGGCCTTGTAAGGCGCCTTGTAAGGGGCCTTGCAAGGATGCCTTGTAAGGCGCCGTGTAAGGTGCATTATAAGGCGCCTTGTAAGGTGCCTCGTAAGGTGCCCCATAAGGCGCCCTATAGGGCTCCTTAGGCTAAGCCCCGTATTAGGCACCCCTGGACAAGGCACCGTAGAAGGCACTCTGGGCTATGGAACCATAGGTTAAGGTGGCCTAACAAGGTTACGGTGCCCTAGGTTAGTGTGCCCTAAGGGCTGCAAGGTGCCTCAGGATGACATGCATGACCTGTGAAGAACAGAGGCAGATGTAGCCCTAACACTAGATAGAGCACTCAGGAGAAAGGCAAAGAACAGGTGAGTGAAGGAGGGAGAGCTGGCAGCCACTGGACCTGCCATATCTGCGTGCATCCCATGTGGCTGCCAGTACTGATGACAAACATGGTGGGGGGCAACTGTACCACAGCACAGGGTGTTGGCAATGTAAAGTACTGGAAAGACAGTTGGTGGCAGGCGATGGGAATACGTGTCCCCCAGTGGAGGCGGAGGTGGCAGGATAGTTACAATGATGGGTGGACAGAGGAGTGGTGGTGCCATGAAGATAAGGCACAGGCAAGGCAAGCATGAAGAGGTGCAATGCAGGAAAGGGTAACAGTGCAGGACATGGGGTGGCAGCCTGCATAAGCAGACAGGACTCTAAACAGCTGACAGACGCAGATAAACGGACCAAGGGAATGTTGGCAATTGTGGCGAGGGTATTATGGGCTGGCAGCACAGATCTGCAAAAATATGACTGTTACAGGCATGCACACTATTTGAGTAGGACAGGCATGAGAGGAGGGAACAATGAGGAACTGAACCCATGAACACTGCCGAGAATGGCATTGTATTAACCAGTAGCCTATACCTCCGTGGTGTATGTCACAGCAGTGGCTGGGTACAGAGGTACTGTAGGTCACCGCACAAACTGTCTGTTCTGAGTACCAGGATAGGGTAACCCCACCAGTACCCATGATGCAATGCACATGCTGAATAGCAGTCAACAGCTGATCACCAAATGGGGTCTGCACCTCTCCAGTACCTCAGCTTGGAAAGACGAACTGACAGTGCATGATACTGGCACAGAGTAGGTACAGACCATGCCATTGTGCAGGTTCTGTGTTCACCCTGAGGGATAGGATGGGTGCCCAGCACTAGGTCCGCAGTACATGTGGTGCTAGAGATAGGTCCTGCTGTACATCCCCATCACTACCAGTGTATGACAGGTGTTCTTTGCAGTGCAGCTGAAGGTAATTCAGTGTCCATCTGTATCCTGCAGTCACATGTGGCTCTCTGGGACCAGACCACCACCCAGATTAGTGTGTACCCCGTGTTAGGGTCTGGCTGACATGGGCAGGGCCGGCCCGTCCATTGAGCAAGAATGTTTTTTGCACAGGGCCCCGCGTTTCAGGGGGCCCCGCGCAAAAAACATTCTTAAGCATCCCAAGTTAAAAAAAAAAAAAAAAAAAAACCGGCTGCTTCTGCCGCGGCAGCTTCAAGAGCTCTGCCGCGGCAGCTTCAAGAGCTCTGCCGCGGGGCCCCCCCCTGCCCGGCAGAGCCTCCGTGCATCTTCAGCTCTTCACGTCCAAAACGCGGGCTTTTTTCAGAGCCGCGAGAGTTTCTTTTCTCGCGGCTCTCTTAATCCCGCGGGGCTGATGGGATTTCCCATCACCCTCGGCGGGATTAACAGAGCCGCGAGAAAAGAAAACTCTCCGCGGCTCTGAAAAAGCCCGCGTTTGGACGTGAAGAGCTGAAGATGCACGGAGGCTCTGCCGGGCAGGGGGGGCCCCGCGGCAGAGCTCTTGATGCTGCCGCGGCAGAGCTCTTGAAGCTGCCGCGGCAGAAGCAGCCGGTTTGGGTTTTTTTTTAATTTTAATTTTGGAATGATAGGGGGGTGGGGGGTGGTTAGGACTGGTAATGGGCTATGGGAGGGGGGGAGGTCTAAACTGGAAGTAGGCTGATGGGAGGGGGAGGCTCAACTGGAAGTGGGCTGATGGGGGGGGGGGGTGGTGAGGACTGGTAATCGGCCAGGGGGTGGGGGTGGTTAGGACTGGTAATGGGCCGGGGGGGGGGTGGTTAGGACTGGTAATGGGCCATGGGGGGGGCTAAGTGGGCTGATGGGGGGTTAGGACTGGAATGGGCTAATGGGTGCGGGGGCTAAGTGGGCTGATGGGGGGGGGGTTAGGACTGGTAATGGGCTATGGGGGGGGCTAAGTGGGCTGATGGGGGGGTTAGGACTGGTAATGGGGGTATGGGGGGGCTAATTGGGCTGATGGGGGGGTTTTGGAATGGTAATGGGCTATGGGGAGGGGGCTAAGGCTGGAAGTGGGGGGGTAGGACTGGAAATTGGCTGATGGGGGGGGTTAGAACTGTTAATTGACTATGGGGAGGGTGCTAAGGCTGGAAGTGGGGGGTAGGACTGGAAATGGGCTGATGGGGGGGTTAGGACTGGTAATGGGCTATGGGGGGGCTCTAAGACTGGAAGTGGGCTGATGGGGGGGGTGTTAGGACTGGTAATGGGCCGGGGGGGTTAGGACTGGGTAATGGGGCCGGGGGGTGGGGTTAGGACTGGTATATATGGGCCATGGGGGGGGGTGTTAGGACTGGTAATGGGCCCTGGGGGGGGGGTGTTAGGACTGGTAATGGGCCATGGGGGGGGAGGCTAGGACTGGTAATGGGCTGATGGGGGGGGGAGGGTTAGGGACTGGTAATGGGGCCATGGGGGGGGGGAGGAGGCTAAGACTGGAAGTGGGCTGATGGGGGGGGGGTTTAGGACTGGTAATCTTGGCTATGGGGGGGGCTAAGACTGGAAATAGGCTGATGGGGGGGCTAGGACTGGAAATAGGGTGATGGGGGGGTTAGGACTGGTAATGGGCTATGGGGTGGCTAGGACTGGAAATGGGCAGATGGGGGGGGCTAGGACTGGAAAATAGGGTGATGGGGGGGTTAGGACTGGTAATGGGCTATGGGGGGGGCTAAGACTGGAATGGGCTGATGGGGGGGTAGGACTGGATAATTGGCCTATGGGAGGGGGGCTAAGACTGGAAAAAAAAGGCTGATGGGGGGCTAGGGACTGGAATAGGGTGATGGGGGGGTTAGGACGTAATGGGCTGATGGGGGGTTAGGACTAGTAATGGGCTATGAGGAGGCTAGGACTGGAAATGGGCTGAGTGGAAGGAGGGCTTGAACTGCAACAATCGTAGCTGATGGGGACGGGGGCCTTGGAATGGAAATGGGTTGTGAGGGGGAGGGAGCTAGGACTGGAAATGGGTGAGGAGGGGGGGGGGCTAGGACAGGAAATGGGCTGATGGGCTAGAATAGGACTGGAAATTGGCTGTTGGGGGGTGCTAAGATTGGAAATGGGCTGTGGTGGGGGTTTGGATTGAAATGGACTCATGAAGGGGCTAGAACTGGAAGTAGGCTCATGGGGGGCTTGGATTGGAAATGGGCTGAGTGGAGGGGAGCTAGGATTTGACATGGGCTGATGGTGGGGCTAGGAAAGGACTAGAAATGGGCTCATGGGGGGCTGGGATTGGAAATGAGCTGATGGAGGGACTTGGATGGGACTGCAAATAGATGGGGGAGCTAGGACTGGAAATGGGCTTATGGGGGGCTAGGACTGGAAATGGGCTGATGCGGGGACTAGATGGAGCTGGAGAGTGAAATGGAGAGGAAAAAATATTTTGTGTGGGAGGGAAGACAAATCTACAATTGTCCGGATATTGGGAGAGTAGGTGGGGAGAGTGGATGAAATAGGAATCTAAATTGTGATTCCGTGATGGTCTATGTTCTGCATGTGTAACTGAGTTTATGTAATTCCTATTTGAACATTGCCACTTGTTCTCTTTCCCCAGTAGGTTTGATAGTTAGGGTATGGTGCTTTATGAGTCCTACATGGGCACCTGTTTTCAGGGCAGAGGGGTTTCTAGACTTGCATGAGGTTGTGTAGCAGTGCCTTTATAGGTCACAGTAGTACACACTACATACCCCAAAGGGCCCACATCACCCTTTTTGTAGGTAAGGGACAGGTGCCCCAGCCCCGGTGAAGCAACCTCCATCCTGATGGTATAAGACAGCCCTCCAGGGTTGGTGGGCCAGAGCCATACCTGTGACTGGGTCAGACCAGCAGCAGTGCTGGGGTTAGGTCTGGAAAACCCCAACTGCCCCACACCACTGTCTGCCAGTCACCAGCAGACAGCACAGTCAGACTGCACCTTATAGGTGTTCCAACCATGCACAGTCTAACTGCAGACAGTCCACTAGCCAGTCCATAGTGCATGCTCACAGAGGAACTATGTGCACCAAGCAGGCATGTCAGTGATTGGGGCCCCAGCACTGGGATCACAATAGTATCACTGGAGGCAGATAGCGTGGAGTGCTTTGTGGGAACCTAGACATGCTGTGGCCACCCTGTCCATGCAGGCGGTGGTCGGGCACTACAGTGTCCCAGCCATTGCCCCACACCCTGTGAAGATGCATCCTGGCCAATTCGCCCTGTCCGGGCCATACCCACAACACCTTGCTCCTCATTATGCACATATTCAGGCTAACGCTGGTAACAGTAGGATATTTTGGGCCCAGAGAGGAGTGGGCAGCCACAGAACAATGGATAGACATACAGACACACACACTCCTATTGCAGCATTGTACAAAGATAGGGATGGTTGGCAACCCTGCCCGCCACACTGGTCCTGATCACAGTGCCAACATTGCTAAACTGTTCAGGAGGTAGTAGTAGTGCTCTGGGGATAACTGCAATTCAATGCTGGGCCCACAGCCTGATTCTCCATGCATCTTTGGATTGTGGAGCCTGTGTGAGTGGGTGTTTGTATCCCTGTTCACCACTGCTTTGGGCCTTGCACATGTTGCTGTTGCATCTGCATTGTAGGGTAAAATATAGGGACATGCTCTTCAGGAACCATAGCTGGGACTTGAACCTATGACCCTCTGCTTCTGGACACACTGGCTGGGTGTACTGCACCACACTGTTGCCACAGATGCATGGTAGTCCCTGGGGCTACCTGTAGTTTTCCTCAGCCAGATCTTTTATGTTGCATTGCACACCACGTACTGGTACAGAGCATGGCCTAGGTCCACTGCAGGCAGGTGCCACTGCCTCCTCCAGCACGGGCACACAGCCCCCTGCCATGCTGACATGACCATATGCTGTCGGTGCTGGTAGTGAGCAGTCCCAGGCCATCCACTGTGTGGGTAGGTGGTCGCCTATGGAGCGGGGTCTGGGGCAGGGGGCATACATGAGCATCCTCTCATCCCCCCATCACCGCCTACCAATAGTATTTACCTTCCGCTTGGGGGAGGGTTGGCTGGGGGGATGTTAGGTCAGTGCCCTGGCAACTGTTAGCTCGGGTGGACCAGGTAGATGTGGGTGGATTGTGTTTGGCCTTTGTCAGCTGATGTCTTGCTGATTTCCGGTTTCTATGTTCCTATGTGCCCACCTAGGCGCCTGCCTAGTCCTCTCTGTGCCCCAGCTGCCCCCGCTACATGTCCCGCCTGCAGCCCGCTATGCCCCATTTGCACTATCGCCATAGTGGCCTTTCATACTTGGGCACTATGCTGTTGCTGAACATGGGGCACTACTATCACATTTCTTGGGCTCCTTGCCTTTGCTGTACATTGCTGACACTAAAATGATTTCTCTCTCCTGCAGATATGCATCTAACGGCAGGTTTTCATTTGCGGTAGGATTCAGCCCTTCAATTCAACGCGTTGGTGTGCAGGGAGCCTCTCCCCGCCCACTCCCTGCCCATTGACCCCTTCTCTCCGCCCTCTTTCCACCCTCTGCGGTGTTTACCGCAGCCGGGAACATTACTGAGCGTTAGGTAACGTTAACGCGCGTTAACATTACCTAACGATCGGTAATGTTACCTACCGCACGGTATGTAATGATACCGCAGTTTAGTAAACATACCCCTATATTGCTAGTGCTAATTTCTTGATGTTATATACACATGTAGGAGCCAAGCCATGCAGGATTTAAGATATAAGAGCTTAAGTATCATCTTGGGTCAGACTAGAGCCAACAAGCCTGGCATCATATCTCTGGCAGTGGTCCATTTAGGTCACTTGGAAATACCTAGCAGATCTTAGTGGAAATAGCCCTGCTCTGTTGTTCATTCTCAGAGAAGAAATACTCTAGCAATGCTCATATCTGCTTGGCCAATAATTAAATGGCTTGTCCTTCAGAAACTGGTCAAAGCCTTTTTAAAACTGATTATCACACGTAACTTGACAAGTTCTACAATTTAGTTATGCATTGATTGAAAAAATACTTTTGTAAATTTTATATTTAAATATGCTACCCTGCAAAGACAACCCATGGGCAGTGTTCACGCTAAGCTGCGCTTACTCCACCGGCATTCCTGCCAGTGGGGGGGGAGGTGCAAAGCAATCACGAAAGCGATCATGCTTAGAATCACACAGCATAAGCATGTCCTGAGGGCCTGCTGATGCTGTACAATCCTAAGCGCGATTGCTTTGCACCTCCCCCCACCAGCAGGAATGCTGGCGGAGGACTCGGCACAGCTTAGCAGGAACATTGCTCATGGAGTGGTTTGCCAGCAGTCAGTGAAGACTCAATAGCACACATATATACACAAGATAGTTTCATGTGGTATCACTTGGTTCTATAGTATTTTGTTTATGTTTATGCAATTTCTTGATATATATAAAATTAGCATGTTGCCTAATGGACACACCTCTCTTGTCCAGTGTACAACTTACAAGGTATTGTTAATCTTATTATTTAAGGGGTGACAAATATCAAAACATAACCGACTGTTTATGGCAATTAAATTAAACTCATTTTAATTGTTCACCAAAAATTCTTAGGAAGGCTGTCATCTCAGGTAATGGTTTGATTCTCGTTACCCTGAACATTGTCTGCAATATAACTATCTGATTAGCATAGATAGCTCACAAAGGAAGAACATCAGGACACAAAACAAAAAAGATCAAATACATTGCATAGAATTCCAAGAATTATGCTCAACAAAAGATAATGCATTCATAACCACAAAACTTTCAAAACATAGAAATTAAACCAGTTAGAAATCCAATTGTCAGTGTTTACAACATCTCATAGTTAACACTTTATTCAGCACAAAATAGCATAATAATAAAGGATCAATTAATCTATTGTGCAGGGAAATTTATTTACACCTTGAATCTACCTCAGTCAGTGATACTAATTTAATACCTATTCCACTAGCAACAAAACATTAATTCTGCAGGGGTCATTCCATAATAATACTGAACACACAACATAAGAATTTAAGATCTAATAGACTCTTGTAGGTGGCTTATAATAGTCGGGACATCGCTACTCTAATCTCTTGACACACAGAATAAAATCAGCAGACAAATTTTCTTATCCAGGATACACTCAGATCCCTAACCTAGAAAACAAAATGTACACATCGTGGATTAAACGTATTTACTGTACACAAACAAAGTTTAGCTCAATTATCCAGAGGGTCGCCAGGAGTCGACACCAACTCGACGGCACTTAACAACAACAACAACTGTACACAAATAAAGAAATGGTTAATTTTCTTTCTTCCTCCCCCCTCTATCACACTTGTCAAATCCAGATTCCCTGTAAAATCATCTTAAAACATAATAAAATTACGATCATGCAGATTTATTTCTCAATAATTCTACTGCCAGTTGGAATCAGTTGTTCCTTATATATTCACAGGTGAAAAAAGAAAGAATTAGCAACATTCAGGCTGAACTTTAACTGTAACTATTTTTTGTTTAAAATAAACTTCTCTAACAAAACTTGCGGTCAAGGCCTACTCGCCAGATAACACTGACAATATCTCTTGCTACAGAGTTACTGTAAACACACAAAACTCTGCCAGACTCTGTTTTCTGTACTTTCTACTTCTGAAGTTCTTGCTTCAGTATGCAATACATTCCAATCCATTGACTCAGAGAATCCATTCTATACTACAGTTAAAACCAATACAGATTGAAAAAAAACACTGGCTGTCCAAATACATTAACACTGCAAAATCAATCATAGAATCTTGTCTCCCTTTCCATATTCATTAAACCAACACATCATATCACATAATTAGACCACCCTCATCAGTTTACTGTCTATTTAAAAAAATCCTTCTATCACTATTAATATCATATCTCATTTTACACAATACCTTCTAATCACTTACTCATACCACCAACTACATCCTCATACCAACTAACATAAATGCATAGACCATCATAACATACTAATCCTTACAGATTAAGGCTTAAAATGTACTGCTATCTTTAAATTAAGGATTACAAAAACCAAAATAAAAATCAGCAAGCACAGAAATCACAGTGCTACAACATTTATCTGTTTTTTTCATTCATACTGAAATCAGAAAGCTATCAAAACAAAATGCATCTCTCTAGAAACCAAAATGCACAACTCAAATCAGAAAAACAATTGAAATTCCCTTACTAAGAGCCAAGAGTGAAACAAAACAAGACATTTCTGTCTTTAAGCATTACTAATAAGAACGCAGACTTTTCAAATATCAACTTACAAGTCTGATGAAATACAGCTCTGACTTACTAAAGAAGAAAATCAGCATATGAGCGCACAACTAATTACTAAGTTTCAGTCAGGCTTTTTAAATCTTCCATAACCAGAAAACGTTATCCTTTTAAAAATACATCAGAAAATCAAACAAATGAATCATTATACACTTTATCTTCTAATACAAACAGCTTATATTTTTCTCTTCAATTTTTCACATGCACCATTATCTTCAAACATCACAGCTCCTCTGAAAAAATCCCTCTTAAAGGACTTAGCAATATCACCATATTTACAATATGCTGTCTCTATTAAACACTGTCAGTACGCCATACTTACGATCCTCTGTCCTCTCTGCCTTGCCTTGAATGATGAGAAATGAATATCCTGGCACTGCACCAAAGGAATGCATCTTTTAGTCTGTGGCCTACTTCTGACTAGGTAGCAAAACTTAACCTTGGACTTCAGTTCTCTAAATTCAACTGCAAATAAAGAAATGCACAGAGAGTTATATAAAACAGTACAACTTAAACGTAAATGAGGAATTCACAGGTGTGCAACGTGCAGGTTCCCAAGATTCCCCCTCTTAAGTCAAGCCATCATACCTCCTTTTATTAGGGGAAAAAACTGTTACATAGTAGAAATTCAGCTCTATGTCAAGTTTTGTTTATCTACATGTTATAGATCATAACACAAATATTTCTGAGCTCCAACATTGTAAAAACAAAGCATTCTACTACTACTACTACTACTATTAATCATTTATATAGCACTACAAGGCATATGCAGCACTGTACAAACATAAAGAAGTTAGCCCTTGCTCATAAGTCTCATTCTCACTAACAATGTCATCCCAAAGTACAACCTTGGCTTTTATAACACATCTCTCTCCAGACTGCTAGGCTTCAGACTGTCAGAAACATTCAAAGCCATTCTCCATATTAACCCTTTCAGAAGGCCCTGGTGCCCCCACTTCAAGTTACTTTCAACAGTATTGATGTGAATTTGTTAATGCACATTCTGCTTGCTTGTGTACTTTAAAATTTTAGTCTGCATAGAATCAATTTCATGTATATTAACTTGCTTAAAAAATTATAATACTCATGGAAATCTTTTTGTTACACTGAATATGTGAAATGAATCTAAAAAAAGTCTGAATATCAGGGATAATAAAGTCCAATAATTGTCCAAAAATGAGCTAATTATTTTATCCTTACTTGTTTACTTGTTGGTTGCTGACAGAATTAATTTTTATTTTTGTCATGGTTTCCAAACGTTTAATATGTTTCTCAGTTTTTACCTTGGTGTCTGTGACTGCTCAATGATCTATGGTAATTTTTTTATTATTTGGTCTATAGGTGTAGTTTCTAAGAGGCCATCCAAGTGTCCATATGGGTAGCCCTTAGGTATTATATGGCATGTTCTTTTTACCTTTTCTAGATCTGTTTTTTTTTTTTTTTAAACAGGGGGTGACCAAAACCAGATATATGGTCAGGGCCGATTTTAGTTTGTTTGTGCTCATAGGCAACAATGGGGAGGGAATTTTTCTCCCTCCCATTGTCTCTGGTGCCACCCTCCCCTATTGACTCTGTCCCAATGTCCTGCTTATCGGTGCAACCCGGTCTCCAAGTGACAGCAGCAAGTTCATTAATTAATTTCAGCCCCGGGCAGCCCAGGCCCTATAGCATCGCTTCCTATTTCCAAAACATAGTAACATAGTAAATGACGGCAGATAAAGACCAGCATGGTCCATCTAGTCTGCCCAGCAAGATGGCAAGAGTAGATGCATCTGTCACTCTGTGCAGGCCACCCCTCCCCATGTCTTTGTTTAGGGGTAAACCCACCACTCCATGTAGGACACCCCTATTTGTTGAGACGTTATATGGTTCAGAAGTTAGATGGTACCGTTTATTTTGTTTTTATCCTATTGCTGTAAAGGGATCCACTGTGTTTGTCCCATGCCTTTTTGAATTCCGTCACCGTGTTTGCCCCCACCACTTCCTTCGGGAGGGCATTCCAAGCATCCACCACCCTTTCAGTGAAAAAATATTTCCTGATATTGCCTTTCAATTTACCACCTCGCAGCTTCATGTTATGCCCTCTAGTTTTACAGCTTCCCCGTCTTTGAAAGAGGTTTGTTTGTTCATCATTTCTCTTTAAGTATTTAAAGGTCTGAATCATATCTCCCCTGTCCCTCCTCTCCTCCAAAGTGTACATATTTAGGTCTTCAAGTCTCTTCTCATAAGGCTTCTGACGCAGGCTCCAAATCATTTTGGTCGCTTTCCTCTGAACAGTTTCCAGTCTTTTTACATCTTTTGCAAGATACGGTCTCCAAAACTGAACACAGTATTCCAAGTGAGGCCTCACCAGTGACTTATACAGTGGCATAAGTACCTCTTCCTTTCTGCTGGTAATCCCTCTTTGTATGCAGCCCAACATCCTCCTGGCTTTTGCCACCGCCTTGTCGCACTGTTTTGCCACCTTGAGATCATCAGAGATAATCACACCAAGGTCTTTCTCCTGAACTGTGCATACCAACCTCTTGCCCCCTATTGCTTACATTTCCCTTGGATTTCTGCTACCCAAGTGCATGACACTGCACTTTTTCGCATTAAATCATAGTTGCCAAGCATTAGACCAGTCTTCCAGCTTTTGTAGATCTTTCCTCATGTTAACCACTCCCTCGGGGGAGTCCACTCTGTTGCAAATTTTTGTGTCGTCTGCAAAAAAATAGACTTTTCCATTCAGTCCTTCAGCAATATCACTCACAAATACATTGAACAGTGCCGGACCCAGGACCGAACCCTGGGGCACCCCGCTAATCACCTTCCTCTCATCCGAGTGAGCTCCATGTCCAATCACCTTCTGTCCTCTGTCAGTCAACCAATTTCTAATCCAGTTTACCATCTTGGGACCCATCCCCAAGCTACTGAGTTTGTTGACAAACCTCCTATGAGGAACAGTATCAAAGGCTTTGCTGAAATCCAGGTAGATGACATCCATCGCATGCCCCTGATCTAGTTCCTTGGTCACCCAGTCAAAGAACTCAGTCAGATTTGTTTGGCAAGACCGTCCTTCGGTAAAACCATGTTGCCTCGGATCTTGCATCCTGTTGGTTTTGAGAAAGTTCACTATTCGCTCTTTCAGGAGCGCCTCCTTTACTTTTCCTGCCACCGAGGTAAGGCTCACGGGCCTGTAGTTTGACACTTCTTCCCTGTCACCACTTTTGTGTAGAGGTACGACATCAGCCATTCTCCAGTCCTGAGGAACCTCTCCTGTTTCCAAGGATCTGTTGAAGACATCCTTTAACGGTCCTGCAAGAACCTCTCTGAGCTCTTTCAGTATCCTGGGAATGTATCCCATCCGGTCCCATGGCTTTGTCCACTTTCAGTTTAGCAAGTTGTTCTAACACCTCGTCTTCTGTGAATGGTGTGGTATCTACTTCATTCCCATTTTTATATTTGGGAGTCACAGCTGGTCCATCTCCAGGATCTTCTTTAGTAAAAACAGAGCAGAAGTATTTGTTTAGCAATTCCGCTTTTTCAGTGTCACTTTCCACGAGTCCTTTCCCAGCACTTCTGAGTCCTGCAATTCCAACTCTGATCTTCTTCCTTTCCCGAATATACCTGAAGAAAGTTTTGTTGCTACCCTTAACTTCTTTAGCCATCCTTTCCTCTGCCTTTGATTTTGCTATCCTTATTACTCTTTTAGACTCTTTGAGTTGGATCCTGTATTCATTTCTGTGTTCTTCTGTTTGCAAGCTTTTGAATTTTGCGAAAGTTGTGTTTTTTGCCTTTATTTGAGCAGCCACCTTAAGCAAAACAGGAATGGGTGAACATCACTGATGGAGCCTGCATAGGATCGCTTCCCAGCATCCAATAGGAAAGCCTTTGAGAGCACTTCACTGTGCCTACATGCCTTCCTTCCCACCTTCCCAACTCCTCTCCTCAGTTCTTCATCACCGCCGAAAAACCTCTCTTTCTCCGGGAACAAGCAGGAAGTCAGTCTTCACATATGAGTTACGTCGGCGCTGATGGAGCCCGTGCAGAAGCATCTCCATAGCTTTTGAAGAAAGCCTTTGGGAGATGCACCACTCATGCATGGTCCACTTCCCACCCAAGGGTGCCATCTTGCCTCAGTCTCCCTTTTTCCACGGAGCACATAGGACACTGTCCAGTTTTCCCCAGAAAAATGTGATTCTTATTTTTGTGTTTCTCCGGTTGCATACCAGTTCCTTTCCACCCCCGAGCTAGCTCGCCTCAGCGTCGCTCCTCTGGTTCATCTATTCGTTTTTTGTTTTTTTCATGAGGTGCTCCTCGACCAGAATTCACACCCTTTTCCAGCCAAGAGGGACCCCCTTTTTCTGATGGCCTCCAGCCCTGGGATAAAGCCCTTCTTCCCAAGGAAGAAAGGAGGCTTCAGTGGTGCTCCGCACGTCTAGGCCTTCTCGGCCCCTCAACAGAGCCAGCATAAAAAAGGACAGGGACACGGTCCCAAGAAACACAAAGCCCCGAAGATTCAGGCACCGGCCCAGCCTAGGGGGAGCTTTTGACTGCCTGAGCATGACCCCCCTATCCCCAGGAGGTCCTCTATTGCCCACAGGGTGGCACCTAGCCATGTTTGCCCACAGATAGACAGCCATCACCACTGGCACCTGGGTACTACAGGTGGTTAATGAGGGCTACCTCCTCCACCTACATCGGGCTTCATCCACATACTTCGCAGGGGAGCCCATAAGGCCTCTCCTTCACCAGACCTTGCTTCTCACTGAGTTGGCAGGCCTAATCAATGACAAAGAAGTTGAGCCAGTACTGAAACATCTCTGGGGCACAGGGGTCTATTCCAGATACTTCCTCATCCATCCCATCCTAGACCTGCGAGAGCTCAACAGGTTTCTGGTCAGGGAAAAGTTCAAGAAGCTCTCCCTTGGGACACTACTGCCATTTTTCTAGTTATGTTCCAGTTTTGTTCCTTAGAATTAAAGGATACCTATACTCACATCCTAATCCAGCCCGGGCACAGAAAGTACCTCCGGTTTGTGATGGGAAGACAGCACTACCAATACAGAATGCTGTCCTTTGGTCTCACCTCATTGCCAAGGGTCTTCACAAAATGCTTCGTGGTGGTCGCAGCCCACCTCTAATTCCAAGGGGCCTTCGTCTTTTCCTATCTGGACGTCTGGCTCATAAAGGGGCACTCATGGCTTGGCATCACCTGGGGTTCATCATAAACTACCCCAAGTACCACTTCACTCCAGCCCAGCACCTAGAGTTCGTAGGGGCGCAACTAGATACCCTCCATGCTAAAGCCTTCCTACCCCAGAAGAAGTCAGGATGCCTCAAGAAGCTTGCCACAGAGGTACACTAATGCCGGACACTACCTGCCCAGCTCCTACTCCGCCTGTTGGGACACAAGGCCTCCACGGTTCATGTGACCCCATATGCTCACCTGCACATGAGTGCAGCCCAGTGGTGTCTTCACTCTCAGTGGACTCAAGCCACAGGCAAACTCAGGGGCAGAATGAAGATGACCTGCCAGCTAGCGAACTCCCTCTGATGGTTGCAGAATCCATGCCGCCTTCAGGCCAGAATGCCCTTCCAGGCACCCAGCCCCCAGAAGATTCTCACCATGGACACCTCACTAATGGGCTAGGGAGCGCATTGTGGGAGCATCCAGACACAAGGCTTCTGGTCCCAGGAGGAATCCCGGTTGCAAATCAACTTTCTGGAACTCCAGGCAATATACCTAGACCTCTGAGCCGTCCACCTCCAACTTCAATACTGCTCGGTGCTGATCCAGACCAACAATATTGTCTCAATGTTCTACATGAAGAATCAGTGGGCTACAGGGTCGTACCCCCTCTGCCAGGAGGTGGTAGCACTCTGCTCCTATGCTGTAGGCAGAGGGATGCTCCTAAGGGCGGTGTACCTCCCGGGCCAGGACAGTACCCTGGCAGACATATTCAGCAGGGTCCTCCTGCTGCATGAGTGGCATCTGGATTCAGCGGTAGCCTCACGGCTGTTCCATCATTGGGGCATCTCCATAATGGACCTGTTCACAGCCCGGACAACATGCAGTTGCCTTGATTCTTCTTGCGCCAGCCACATCCATCCCAGGTGGCAGCGGGTGCATTCCTCATCCTGTGGACAGAAGGCCTTATGTACGCCTTCCCACCAACACTGCTGCTAGCCAAGACATTATTCAAGGACCAGTGCGACATAGCATCGCTAGTGCTGATAGCCCTTCGGTGGCGCAGGCACCCCTGGTTCCCACTGCTCCTCTCCCTATTGACGGAGCAGGACTCTCTTCTGCACTCCAATCTGGGATCCCTCTCACTCATGGCTTGGCTGCTGAAAGAGTAGCATTAGCTCCCTTCAACTTCCCATGAGATGTGGAAGAGATTCTTCTGGCCTCTCGTAACGCCTCCACTAGAAGAACATATGCCTTCAAGTGGTTCCGATTCTTGGTGTGGTGTGCGGAAAGACAAACGAACCCCGTTTTCCTTCTCAGTACAGGTGGTACTTCAGTACCTGCTTCACCTATTACAGGTGGGACTGAAATCCAGTTCGGTCAGAGTACACCTGAGCGCCATCGTAGCATATCACCATTCTGTCAAGGGGAAAACCCCTCTTGGCTCAACCCCTTGTATGCCAATTCCTGCAGGGCCTCATGTTATCCAACCCCCTCCCCCCGTCCGCCCTCCAGCAGCGGAGTGGGATCTCAATGTGGTGCTCTCGTAGCTCACTAAGCCTCTGTTCGAGCCTCTGGCTACCTACCACCTCCGGTATATATCCTGGAAGGTCACCTTTCTGGTAGCACTCACATCAGCGTGCAGAGTCAGCGAGCTCCAGGATCTGATGGTTGAGCTCCCCTACACAAGGTTCTACAAGAACAAGGTGTTGTCCTCATTCAACCTCATCCAGGAGGTGGTACTTCCCACCTTCTTTCCAAGGCCTCACACCAATAAGGCAAAGACCATGTTCCACAATCTGGACTGTAAGAGAGCCCTGTCTTTTTACTTGCAAGGACCCAGGACCACCACAAAGCACCTCAGCTTTTTGTATCCTATGACCTCAGTCACTTGGGGCGCCCAGTGACTAAGCAAAGTCTGTTCACTTGGGTGGCAGACTGCATTACCTTTGCCTACAAACCAGCAGGAATCTCACTGGACCAGAGGGTCATGGTGCACCGCACCAGAGCCGTGGTTACTTGAGTGGCAAATCTGCATTCCATCCCTGTGATGGAAATCTGCCGGTCCGCCACCTGGTCTTTAGTCCACACCTTTTCAGCTCACTGCTGCCTGGAGAGGGGTTCCCAAGGGGACAGTGCTTTCGGACAGGCCATACTGCATACTATTCGGGGTGTAGGCAACTCCTGCCCTCTGACCCTTCTGTGTTCAGCCTACAGCTGATGTTCTGCTGGACACTTGGGTCTTGCGAGAGTCTCTCAATAGGGACTCAACTGCTGCTGATCATGGCTCACCCTTTGCAGGTTGCCGTGGCATTTTTTGATTACAGGTTCTCAGTAGCCTGTAGCTGGGCAGTCCCATATTTGATGACTGACTTCCTGCTTGTTCCTGGAGAAAGCAGTTACTCACTTGTAACAGGTGTTCTCTGGGGACAGCAGGAATCAGTCCTCACAACCCTCCCTCCTCCTCTTGGAGTTGCTTCTTTACTGTGTTAAATTTTTGCCATCTTAGCTATGTCATTAGACTGAGGCAAGATGGCACCCTTGAGCAGGAAGTGGACCACTCATGCGTGGTGCATCTCCTAAAGACTTTCTTTGAAAGCTTGGGGGATGCATCTGCGCAGACTCCATTGGCTCCAATGTCACCCATATATGAGGACTGATTCCTGCTGTCCCTGGAGAACACCTGTTACTATGTTTTTTTGTGGAACATCGTGCTTCTGCCTTCCTGTTGACACTGGTTCCATCGAATCTGACACCGGTCCCAATAAATCTTTCATTTTTCTTTTAAAATTTTCCTTTCTTTACTTTTCATTTTCTTCACGGTTTCACCACTAGACTAGGCCTCTAGGCCTCCATCGCCTTCTCTTTAATCTCAGACATTTTTAAAGGCATTGAAAAACCAGTCAGGAGTTTTAAAACGTGTACCAAGTGTGCCGGTACCATCTCAGTCACTGATAAACATGATTGGTGTCTAAAATGTTTGGGTTCTGATTGTCAGCCCAATTATTGTCCTTTGTGCCAACAAATGACAAAAAGAGGCCTCAAGAACCAAGCCAGACAGTATGGGTCATTGTTCGCCTCAGACTCTGTCTCAGTGGCTTCTTTTCATGGCTCTCAGACTTCTTCAAAGTCCAAACATAAGAGTAAGTCAAAGTCTCTGGCCATTTCCATACCTTTAGCATCAAAGACCAATACCCAGGCCAGAGAGAAGTCCCAGCACAAACACTGTGACTCCCCTAGAGGTGCTTCCAATGCAGATCAGCCAGCCAAACAGCTCCAGTGGGAGGATCTGTCCTCCAAACCATAGGTGAGGCTCTGGGATGCTTCCAAGACATTGACCTCTGGACACCTACCGGTTCCATGTTCTGGGACAGTGGCTCAAAGCCCTGTAGGTGACAACACCCAGAAATCTCTCTAGATCAGAGCATGCTGACTCTCAAGAGGAGTTTGGCAGCACTCCTGGCAGCCTTGGTACCGATAACATCGAGAGTTTCAGGAATGCAAGCTTCAGCATTGAGTGTACAGCCATGCGTATCGGGCCAGATGCCGACTCTAGAACTGGCATTGTCGGAACATCCAAAGTCGATACCTTCATTGGAACCAGTCAATACCGCTATGGCTCTCGATTCCGATACCTCTGAGTATCGATATCAACTTCGACCTTCAACATCCTCGAAGCTTCGATGTTGAACACATGACCACCGGTACTTTGATTCCTTATCGGACTCTGATTCAACTTCTTCAGATTTTGACGGAGGATCACTTGATTCCCAAGAACTTCCAGACATACCTTCAGACCCTTTGCCGCCTCAGGAACAGCGTCGGTCCCCACCAGAGAATCTGTCCTTTCAGGACTTCATCTGTGACGTGGCAGCAGGACCCTCCATCACAGTAGTCTCGGTGAAGGAACCAAGGGCAGAGGAATTGGAGATACTCCAATACCCTCCCATGCCCAAAGAAGCTGCTACACTACCAGTGCATTGTATCCTACAGGATCTTATGCTCCGCATGTGGGAGGCTCCACTCATGGTTCCCCCTATAAGCAAGAGACTCGATACCATGTTCCGAGTACCAGAATGTCAAGGCTTTCAAAAACCTCTGCTCCCCCACCACTCAATGAAGGTGGATTCGTGATGCATCATATAAAGAACTCAAAGAAACATTTCTTCACACTGGCAGAGATTTGAGGAGACTCTCTGCCTTTGGGCATCAATGCTTCCAAGCTAGAATGTTGGCATCCAGAGTTGACTCTTACATACTGTACATGTTTTTGAAGGATGTCACCAGGAATCTGGAGACTTTTGCCCCCATGCTTCCTGAAGATGAGTGCCTTCCAGACACTCATCAAACAGGGCCAAAACACTTCTAAGTTTCTTACCAGGACCTCTTTAGATGCCTTTTAATCCAGCAGCAGAGCTTCAGCAGTCTGCATTGGGGCTCGAAGGATGGCCTGGTTGCAGGCACCAGACCACGAGAAATGGGTCCAGGATAAACTGGTCAATATCCCATGTACTGGAGAAACCCTTTTTGGCAAAAATTGGAGGGAAAAAGCAGGAGAGATTGAGACACATGATTGAACCCTAAAATGCCTTTCCAGGAAAACAGTTGACCCATCCAAAAGGAAGGCCCTTCTCAAGAAATCTTTCTATTCTAAAAAGAAGAGATACTATCCTTCTTACCCGCCTTCTGCTGCATATCAACCTCAGCAGCCTTAACAGAGGCAGCAAGGCCCTCGCCAACCCAAGAAGCCCAAGGCCTCCTAAGCCCCAAACAGCTGCACAGGCACAACCTGCACCTGTTTTTTTACTTCTTTCTAGAGAGCATTGCCAATCTGCCCCAAGAGGGCCCCCAGCCCCTCCACATAGCAGGCAGACTTTGTCACTATGCCCACAGGTAGCACCTTATAACATCAGAGCAGTGGACATTCCAGATTGTCCAAAGGGGGAGGGGGTATCAGCTTCAGTTCAAAACCTTACTTCCCCCCCTCACCAGCTTCACAGGGAATCATCCCACACAATCCCTTTAAAGCACTCTCTTAAAAGAAGAGGTGACCACCCTATTATCCCAGGGTGCCATACAAAGTGTTCCTTCTCCTCAAGAAAGGATGGGATTCTACTCTTCTTATTTTCTCATTCCAAAGAAAACAGGAGGATTCAGGCCCATCTTTGATTTTGGTGACTTAAATAAGTTCATGGTCTCAGAAAAATTCAGAATGATTTACCTTGGAACTCTTCTACCATAAGAACATAAGATATGCCATACTGGATCAGACTAAGGCCCATCAAGCCCAGTATCCTGTTTCCAACAGTGGCCAGTCTAGGTCACAAGTACCTAGCAGTTTCACCAAAAGACGCAGGTTCCACAATGCTTGAATTGGGGAAAACAGTAGATATTCTGGGTCCACTTTAATAATAGTTTATGGACCTTTCCTCCAGGAACTTGTCCAAATCTTTTTTAAACCTGGCTACACTAACAGCTTTTACTACATCCTCTGGTACCAAATTCCAGAGTTTGACTACATATTGTGATAAGGAGAGTGCAGCCCAGCCAGGGAAAAGTGAAAAAAGGAAGAATTTTTCCTCTTTGCGGGGGATGGGCACACAGGATCACATAGTCCACAGCAGGAACCTGGAGAGAAAGCTAGAGGGCAGACCTAGCTGGAAGTCACGCCCACACTCCAGGTCAGCCACAGACAGGAGTGGCAGGTACAGAAGGGCGGAGCCAGGAAGGGAGTTGCCCTGCTCAGTGTTTGAAAGGGAACAAACAAACACTAGAGATAGAGTCGGTTGGAGAGTTGGTTGGAGGGCTGGTTCAAGAGGTGGTTCAGAGTGCGATTGGAAGCATGGTTGGAGAGCTGATTCAGGAGTTGGTTCAAGTGCTGGTTGGAAGCATGGTGAGAAGCATGATTGGAGATACAGTTCCAGTTGCAGTGGCAGTTGTTGTCGGAGTTGCAGTCCAGGCCTAGGTGGGAGTTGCAGCTCAGGTTCCAGTCCTGGTTCCAGAAGGTACAGAGGGAACAGCCCTGTAGCCAAAAGGAGCAGCAGAAAAAGGAACCGCTATAAAGACAGCCAGAGAAGGTACAAAGGAAGCCACCATACTCAGCGCAGTAGCCACCGAGGATATAGGGAAGGTTCCAGGGGGAGAACCACCTACCCTAGCAAGAGAGTGGGAAAGTGTTACCACAGGTCTCTGCCCTACGCTGAGGCAGAGGGAGTCCTGACTGGCCAAAGCTCTAACCAGGAGAATATTGCACAAGAAGCCCAAGGTAGGAGAAGGGAGGCAGCAAGGCCTAAGTATGTTTATTCTTCTGACTCTGATGAAACTGTTATGCCACAGATAAAACAGCACAAAAAGAAATGTTGTACCAGGAAGGTTAAGCAAGAGCAACCCATAGGAGACCTGCCTAGAGCAGGGAAGGCAAGAAAGTGGGAGAGGTTGTTTAACCTGTTAAAGAGTCTAAAGCAGAAAGTTCCTGAGCGGTACCTAGCAGAACCCTGCTACAGCTCAGCAGAGAGTATGGACATTGAAGTCAAGGAGGCTGAGGTAAATTCAAATGTCTCAGAGATGGAATGCGATGCCTGCACTAAGGTAAATTAGTGTGAGCCAGAAACACTTAATATTGGAATTCACTGTTGTTTTGTTTTGGACATTTGTTATTGGAGAAGTATCCACTATTTTCTTTTGTCTGGAGAGTACATGTGTTTGGGAGAAATTGTATCCACTTACCTGCAAGGAAGCTGAATAAATTCCTGTGCGCTTTATAAACCACTCGGCCTCATCATTCCTTACACAACTACAACCCTAGGAAATAGAAGAGGTGATCACCCGTCCCTACTAGGCGGCCGCCTGTTAGGGGCGCGAGCGTCACAATATTGAGTAAAAAAATATTTTCTCTTATTAGTCTTAAATAGTAATGTTACTCTGTAGCTTCATTGCATGTCCCCTAGTCTTTCTATATTTTGATTACGTAAACAAAAAATAAACTTTTACCTGTTCCACTCCATTCATAGGGGTATCCTTCCATCCACTTTACCATTTTGGTGGCACTTCTCTGTACATTTTCTAAAAATGCTATATCCTTTTTAAGATATGATGACCAGAATTGCACACAATATTCAAGGTGCGGTCACACCATGGAACGATACAGATGCATTATAATATCCTATGTTTTATTCTCATTCCTTTCCTTATGATACCTAGCATTCTATTTGTTCTCTTGGCTGCTGCTGCACACTGGGCAGAGGGTTTTAACATGTAATTCACAATGACGCCTTATCCACAATCCTCATGGGGTTTAATAACTTTGAATAGTTTTGTGTCATCTGTAAATTTGATAACCTCACTCATTATTCCCATTTTGAGGTCATTTATGAATATGTTAAAAAGCAGCGGACCCAGTACAGATCCCTGTGGTACTCCACTATTCACCTTTCTCCATTGGGAAAATTGGCCATTTAGCCCTACCCTCTGCTTTCTATCTTTTAACCAGTTCCTGATCCACAATAGTGCACTGCCTCCTATCCCATTACTTTTTAATACCTTGTGATAAGGAAGCTTATCAGGACCCAGGAGATAGGGATAAAGAGAAGGAATTCACCCTTATCAAAGGACCTATTTTACAAGGTGAGAGACACAAAACTCCATTTACACCTAGAAAGCAGGTATTTCCTAGCTGCAATAGGTTGCAGAATGCCCCTAGTGGAGAAAAGGAGAGGGAATACTGGCCCAGGGTGAGGAACCCTTATGTCACTGAATTCCCCAATTGCTCAGCTGCCACAAGGCAGTTTGATCTCCAACACCCGAGAGGAGAAGGGGTGGGGCTGGAGCCTGAGAGGTTTAAGACTAGGTCAGATTATCCAGAGAGGGAGAGGAGTAGGAATGCTTACTGGAAGAGGAATGGAGCTGGAACAGTAAGAACAGCAGGAACAAGGAACACAAGTTGGAGGACAGGACGAGGAAGCTCAGGTGAATGGTGGCCAGAGCATGAGCGAGGAGAAGCTGGTACAAGCCTTGACCCAGGTAGGAGCATTGGAAGCTTGTCTAATTTGGAGCACTACAGAGTTGCAAGAGACAGCTTTTGCCCTAAGGGAAGGCAGTCAGCTAAGCCCTCTGAGCCAGAAACTAAGGTAGAGCCAATGCAACTGGGTGAACAAGACCTGGCTGTAGAAGAAGAAGACTCATACATGGATTGCTCTTTATGCCAATCTTCAAATACAGAGGGTTTGGAAAGGAGTCAACCGTAAGGAAAACCTCCAGAATCTGGTAACTCTGAGAGCCTGTAGATAACTTGTGAAAGTCCTGTATTAAAGGAGAAATACCTTTGCTGAGCAAACTGCAGCTGTCTAATTACAACTTGTTAAACAGCTGCTAGCCAGTGCAGTGCACAGCCTGAAGCCGTGCTGTCGGTGAAAGTAAGGAAAGCTTTGATTTTGGTTTCACTACTCCTAAATATCTTGCATAGAGAATTGTTTGCCTATGAAGAGTTTAACTTCTTGTTGAAAGTTTTCCTGTGCTTAAGGAGACAAACAGCCGGGAAGTGTTCTGGACTGAGAGAAAAGAAACCTGTTCTAGGAAAAGCTGCTTCTGTTTGTTTTAAAACAGCACTGCTAGCCATGTCTGGTAGCATTAGCTGTTGAAAGGACTTTTCTTTCTTAAAACTTTAGAGTGTATCAGTAGTGGATAGGTATAAAAAGAGTTTATATTTTGAGTTAGCGTCCTCTGTCTACTTGCATGCTCCTCTTGACGTGGACTTTATCACGGATATCCTGTTTTGTTTTTCCTTTGTATTTTATATGATGATATTGGTGGAATATCTGTATTTTCTTTGAGTTTCTCAATAAACGGAATTTAAACTTAAAAAAGAAAAAAAAGAAAGAAAGGACTTTTCTTTATGCAGAAGAAACGTTATGAGCTGTTTTGTTTTGAGTTCAGTTATATCCTGATGTATTTTTGAAAGAATCCTGGAGAAACAATCCAAAGGTGTTAATTTGTGAGCTTAGCGTTTTCCCCATAAATAAATTTCTGTCAAAAGCCTTACCACTCAAAGCCAACTACAAATGTGTTTATTTTACCTGAAACCAAGTACCTTCTGACTGGACTACATTTCCCATGAGGCACTACAATGCAGCCAGTCAGGTAAAGGCTAAATGGTGAATCTCTCCTATGACAAGAACGCCCCTCCATACTGTCTGTAAGGGGCTAAGGGCGTGACAACCTCCAGAGACATGATTGGCTATGTTCTCTAGATCTAAAAGATGCGTACACACATTTACTGATCCATCCCTAACACAGACAGTATCTGCTTCATGTTTCCGGGAAACCATTATCAATACCGGGTTCTCCTCTTTGGTTTAGCCTCTGCCCCCAGGGTCTTCACAAAATGCATGGCAGTAGTCGCTGGCTGCTTACCTATGCACCTTGAGGTTTTTGTCTTTCCTTACTTAGATGACTGGTTTGTCAAGAGAGAATACCCCTAAGAGGTAAGACTCTGTCTTCATCACACCATCACAATGCTCCAACACCTGGGCTTTGCCATTAACTTCCCAAAGTCTCACCTCGCTCAACCCAATGACTAGAGTTCATCAGAATGCTCTTAGACACTCAACAGGCCCGAGCTTTCCTCCCACAGGATTGCTGTGCCTGCCTCATCAAGCTATTAACCCTACTAAACCCAAACAACATATCCCACATGTGTAAATATCCCAATTCCAAAGAGATATGTAACCTAAGGTTACATATCTCTTTGGACTTGGGATTATGCCTCATCAAGCTGGCAAAGTGGGTGCAAAAGCAAAGCCGAGTAACAGCTCAAGAGATGCTACAACTTAGGACACATGGCCTCCACGATCCAGTTCGTCCCCTATGCTCGATTACACATGCAACAAGCTCAATCGACTCTGTCTTCTCAGTGAATGCAAGCAAAGGGGCGTCTCAGAGACAAGATCCGCATCACTCCTCAACTGATCAAGTCCCTTCAGTGGTGGTGTTTCCCACCAAGCCTATTCATCTGGTCACCTTTTCAGATGCCTCCACCTCGATGTATCCTAATGACGGATGCTTCCAGGCTGGGTTGGGGAGCACGTCTGAATGATCTAACCACACAGGAACTGTGGACACGAGAAATCTTCCCTGCAGATCAACTTGTTAGAACTATGGGCACTGACAAATGCTCTCCGTGTTTTTGAACCCCAATTTTTTGGGCAACCTGTTCTAGTCAGGACCAAATTGATGCTTCCAAGCTTGCATGTTGGCATCCAGAATTAACTCTTATATACTGTATATGAGCATGTTTCTGAAGGATGTCACCAGGATCTGGAGACTTTTGCCCCCATGGTTCCTGAACAAATAGGAGGGAATGGAGTCCTGTCCCCTTTGCAAGGATACAATATGACTGTGGTTTGTTTTCCATCTCTCATCGCATTCACCTCAGAACAGTGTACCTCCCAGACAGAGTCAATGTCTTAGAGGACAGACTAAGCTGTATCCTTCGTGCACATGGACCTTGCATCGGGAGATGGCTGCTCAGATCTTCCAGACGTGGGGAACCCCAATCATAGATCTTTTTGTCACTCTGCAAAACACACAGCTTCCACTCGTCTGCTCTAGGGTTCTGTTGCTACACCGCCAGGCCCCAGATGCCTTCCTTCAACATTGGGGACAGGGACTGCTCTACGCATTCCCATGCATCCCCTTGATAATCAAGAAGCTTTTCGAGCTACAGGCCAACAAAGACTCAATGATTCTCTTAATCCCCTTTTGGCCCCATCAACTGTGGTTTCCTCTGCTTCTTCGCCTTGTGTAGACTCATCCTCTCAGTCTGGGATGTGCATCCAAACTCATCTCTCAGGACCATAGGATGCTCCTCCATCCCAATCTTCACTCCCTATGCCTGGTAGCATGGCTGCTGAAAGGCTAGTGCTCACTGACCTCAACTTGCCACAGATGGTCAAAGATGTTCTTAATTTCTAGCACTACCTCACCACTGTTGCACTCTGCTCTGTCATTTTGATATATTTTGTACTTGATCACTGTGTCTCAATTTGTTTTCCTTTTTCTTTCAGATGTCTTAGATACCTATTTTGTTAGTATCTTCATTTAATGCTAAATATGCTAACTTTCTGATCTTATTTTTTAGACATTTTTATTCCATTAAACCATTTACTTTTTAGCAGTTGATTCAGATCATTTAGAATCATTCATATATATCTCCTCTTTATTTAAGTCTATCTTAGCTACTTTGAATTTTCCTTATCCTTATTATTAGGATAATCTCCCTGTTTTAACAGTATCCTTAGCTGTAACCTCAGTCCAAACCATGAGTACCTTTCAGCCTTCTCTATTATCTAGTTTAAAAGCTGTGCTGTTTCCTTTTTAATTGTTAGCACTATGAGCCATTTCTGTTAAGGTAGAGCCTATAATAAGTTTCCCTCTTTCCAAAAGATTTCCCAATTTGTAATGAATTTAAAGCCTGCCTTCCTGCACTGTCATCTCATCCATATGTAGAGGGTAACTCTGTAAGATGCAGCTAGATTTCTGTGTATGTTTAGATATGATTTACACATGTAAATGAACACTACGTGTGGAGTTTGGTTGGTTGCTATTCTGAAAGTTTATGCCATGGATCAATAGTACATACTTTCACTGTGAGGGTGCCCAGGGGTGGCGTTTGGACGGAGCATAGGTTGAGCGCAAATTTATGTGTATACTTTATAGAATGTGGCCCAACATGTGTAAGATACACATGGTCATTTACACCTGCTCTAGAATGGATTTAAGTGTACACAGCTTCATTTATGCACGTTTGCAGCCACTTATGTAAGTATTTTATAAAGCTAAATTTGTGCATAGAATAGGTGCTAGTAATGCAGGTAAGTCTTGCACATGGAAATGGGATAATTTTGAGAATGTGTTTGGGGTAGAGGAAGGGTCCTTGGTGTTTAGTTTCCTTCCTAGAAGCCTAAATGTATCTTCTAGAACCCCTTTCTGCACTTTCCTAAGGTTGGTATCCACATAGACTACAATAGCTGGCTCCTCCCCAGCATGCTTCAAAATCCTGTCTAGCTGATGCATGAAGTCTTCTACTTTCACAGCAGGCAGACTATTATCCAAGTGCTTTTCACAACCACAAAGCTATTTTCACAACAACAACTACAGTTCTATCCCTATATTCCTGTGTACATGGCCTTGGAGATGCATTCTCTGTGCATGTCACCAGGAAGGCAGGTCCCAGCTACAGAATCTGTTCATGCCACTTCAAGGTCCCCTTCTTGATTTTGCTCTTCCAAAGCAGGACAGATGCTGCCAGAGTGCAGGTAGGCCTGCTCTCTGTCCTTTAAGATCTCTACATACTCCTCTGATTCCACTCTTCTGTATGTAGAGGTCTCAGTTGGTTTCATTGATTGGGTTTAACATTCTGTGGAATAATAACACCAAACCCACATTCAGTTGCTTATGTCCATATTCAGCATTATATAAGTGGGTTTACAATTATTTAACATAGTGATCATTTTGTTCTCCATTAGCTGTCATCTGCTATATTACTGAGTTTTAAACCCAGTTTTATAATTCATGCTGAGCATGCGTTGAAGCAACTGGAGGTGAGTTGGGTTTTGCTGAACAAACTGCCATCACTGAAACGTCTCTAGACCTAGAAGGGCTAAAGCAGATAGAAACATACACATTCATATTTAATCTATTTATATTGACTTCAGTTTTTGTATAGTAAATATTTATAGTGATTTGACTGGGCATGATATTTAATGAAAAAATGAGTATTGGTCTTCAGCAATGGTGATGGGGATCGTGAGAATTTATTGCATTGTAAAATGGAAGCATGCAAAATGTTTAACCTTTTCTAAACCCCTATCCTACCAGCATAGTTAACTTTTATTTAACAGGATTGCTATAGTATATCATATATCATGCAATGATAACAATGGCAAAACTTTCTAAAGCTGAGTCACTGTGCAGTTGTTTGGAATCAGTATTTTTTAACTTTCTTTTCATTTTCCCCTTTTTCAATAAGGAATTACAGGAAATTGCACTTAGAGATAAAAAAAGTACCGTCTCAAGATATCATGGACTTGAGGGGTTCTTCGTCATCGGAACAGACCCTGAAAATGCAAGACCTGGTTCATTTCATCCACAGAAATCCAATCTCAGCATTAGTGACAAAGAGATTTCATTTGCAGGTAAAGTATTAAAATACTATGAACTGTGGAAATTAAAGTTGGGAACCAGGCGGGTCACGTGATGCGGGCAGAGTAGTGGTCGCATCCTAGGTGTGCTCCGCAACCCCCTAGCCCATACCGGCACTTTTTACACCGTTAAAACCCCCGAGACCGGGTTCTGCTTTAGCGATCTGCATACCGGAACACTTACCGCTTCTATAGCCGGCTTCGGAGTGGAGAGAGGAGGGGCATGGCGACAGCGGTAAAATCCACCCGGAGAGACCGGGAGCGCATGGTGGGAGCCGGAAAGATGGCGGAGACGGCCTTGGCGCCAAGTTCCCCGAAATCCCCTGCTTACCTGGACGAGGTGTCAGCAGCCGTAGCAGCGGCCCTGTCGTCTCAATTCACAGCCCTCCATGAGAAAATGGATGGGCTACAGAGCTCCGTTGATGCCTTGGGGAGCCGACTGCGGGAAGCGGAGGACCGGCTTGGCCAGGCAGAGGACAAAATGGAGACGCTGACCCGGGAGGTAGCAGACCTGAAATCCCAGGTCGAGTCACAGGCCACAAAACTTGACGACCTGGAAAACCGATCCCGAAGGAAGAACCTACGGATAATGGGGATTCCCGAGGCAGTGACAGATAAAGATCTTCTTCCTTACCTGGACTCCCTGATAGCCATGCTGCTGAAGAATGTAGAGCTGGATGACCCGCTGCAGATCGAGCGGGCCCACCGGGTAGGCCCTGTCCAAACCCGCGATAGCCGGCCCCGGATCGTCCTGGTGAAATTCCTGCGGTTTCCCCAGAAGGAGCGGATACTGCGAGCGGCCCGACAGCTGGGAGAGGTGGTCTACAATAACTCGAGGCTCCGCATCGCTCAGGATTATTCCATCGCCCTGAGCCGGCGACGCCGGGATTATGCACCGCTCTGCGAGAAATTGATAAAGGCCAAGATCCGCTTCACGTTGCAATATCCAGCCCGACTACACGTGACGCATGAGGGTGCCCACCGTGCCTTTGACTCTGCTGCTGCCGCTCAGCCGTATGTGGACCAACTTGCTGCACGAGAACGGGCAGCGCCAGCACTCCCCGCAGCGACCTGAGGAATTGGAGGCCTTATCCGGGTAGTCCCATTGTGTGCGGACTCGCTATCTACTTCGCTTTTTGAGGAGCACTGTCCAGCGGCCTCGCAGTGTGGAGCCCTACAGAGACCCAGTGACCGGAGAGGGATTGAGCGGGCCTGCTGTGTGGGGTGATGAAACTCTGTTCCCTTCTCCTTTGTTACTGTAACTGTTACTTTGCTGAGATGTTGCCTTGCAAGGATACTGTATCTTGCTCTGTCTCTGGGGCGCTTGGCTAGCCGCTCACCGGGTGGGAGGTCAAGTAGGAATTTTTTATTGCAAGGTTGGGGCTTCCCCCGTGGCTCTGGCCTCAGCTGGGCCTACGGGTAGGATACTCAGCGGCCTGCAGGCGGAGGGGGCAATCCGATGTGGGTTGCTCCCCCTGCTTCTGTGGTTTTTTCGCCTCCCCCCTATCCCGTCTTCTCTCTCCCTTCATGCCTTTTTTGTTTTTTCCTTTCACCATTATGTTAGTGCTGTTGTGAGATTGGGGAGTTGGAGGGCTGCTGGTTAGCGGGAGCAGTGGGTTACAGCAGGCTTGCGGCTGGGTTAGCCTCTAGACGGAGGGGGGGTGAGGCAGACGCGAGGGTTAGTAACCGGGGGGGGGTGGGGGGTGGAGGTGGAGGGCACCTAGTGGGACCTTTATAGGCTCCCTAGGAAGGAGGGGGAGAAGGACCTAGGGGGGGGGGTTGCTGTAGTTCAGGGGGGGGCAGGGACAAGTGGGATGGGGGGGGGAGGTGGGATGAGGCCAGGCAGGGAGCTTCGGTGGGTGAGTGGTGTGGTGCTTGGCCTGATAGAGCTGATGAGGGGAATGGGGGGGGCTGGGAGAGGAGGGGGAGGGGGGGCGATTGGGGGGGCGGGGGTCCAAGGTCACCGAGTGCACCTAGATTGGTCATAGTAATAGATGGATGGAGCAATGTCTTCCTAAGGGGGAGACCTCAGGCTGGGGAGGTCCTACCCCATTACTACCACATACTGGAAAAATATACCCTGTTTGAATACGACCCACCCTGAAAGTAGTCTCCTGGAATGTGTGTGGTATAGGGAATCCCATAAAGCGATATAAAGTGTTGCAGAATTTAGCCAGACTAAAATGCGATGTTGCCATGCTACAAGAAACCCACCAGACGGCCGACGAGCATGCTAAACTACAGAAAATGTGGGTGGGACAGAGTTGGGGCGCCCCGGCTAAGGGGAAAAAGGGTGGAGTGGTCACTCTGGTCAGCGCCCGGGTCCGCTTTGAGATGGAACAGCAGTGCTCGGACCCAGAGGGTAGATTTATCCTGCTTTATGGCTACTTGGAGGGTAGGCCTATTGTGTTGGGTAATGTATACGGACCCAACGTTGTGGATCGGCCGTTCTACGCCCGACTGGCCTCCTGGGTGGAACAGTTGCCAGATGTGCCATTAATACTGGCTGGGGACCTGAATGGGGTGTTGGACATAGACCTGGATACGTGTGGAGGGGGGAGTGTGAGAACGCGGGTTTCGACCACTAAAACGCTGCGAGAGTTGTGTCGTCGTCTGGGGACGGTAGACCCCTGGCGCCTACTTCATCCCTTCGAAAAGGATTTTACTCACCAGTCGCGGGCGCACGGCTCTAATGCGCGCATTGACTATGTTTTGGTTTCGGAGAGGCTCTTTGAAAGGGTAATGGATGCGCATATAGCCCCGTCAGTAATCTCTGATCATGCCCCAGTCTGGGTGGAATTCCGATGGGGAGATCTGTCCACCTCTACGCGTGTCTGGCGGTTTCCCATGGACCTGTACTACGATACTAATTTCCGCACCCACCTAGGACAATGTTGGCGGGATTTCACGACGTACAATAAGCAACATGAATCGGAATCAGAACTGTTCTGGGAGACAGCCAAGGTTGTATTGCGTGGTAATATTATTGAATATGCCGCGCGGAAGCGTAAATTGCTTGCGGCGCAAATCGTTCAGCTAGAAAAACAAGTAGTCCGTGCCCGACGGCGCTGTGCGGGGGATCCCAGTAGAACACATAAGCGCAGGCTTTGGGAATTGCAAACCTCACTCAACGAATTGGTACATCAGAGGGCGAAGAAGTCCCACGAGTACTACCGCTATCAGCTATACCGGTTTGGAGACAAGCCGGGGAAACTATTAGCACGCTGCCTCCGCGGCAGTCGGGCATCTAGGCTGATTGTGGCACTTAGAGATGAGCGGGGGGGACTGCAGAGCGGAAAGAGGGAAATAGCCCATACGTTCCGTGCCTTTTTTCAACAGTTATATGCGCGGCGGGACGGGTCTCCGGCTGCCATGCAGAATTACTTAAGTAAACTCGACCTGCCCCAGGTGGGGGCAGACCAACGGGCCTATCTGGATGCCCCGATCACAGTGGAGGAAGTTGGTAGGGTTATACAGACAGCTGCCTGCTGTAAGGCGCCTGGCCCAGATGGATTCGGGGCAGAGTTTTACAAAATCTTGGGGGATTGCGTGCCCCCCACCTTAGTGGCAATGTATCAACAGTGCGTGGCACAGGGTAGATTTAAATGGGGCCCCAACCATGCCTATATTACTTTAATACCCAAACCAGGCAAAGACCCCACGCAGGCGTCGTCCTATAGGCCGATTTCTTTGTTGAACTTTGACCTCAAAGTGATGGCTAAAGTTCTGGCGGACAGGTTGGCATCGGTATTGGGGGATCTGGTACATGATTCCCAAGTTGGCTTTGTCCGGGGGCGATATGCCGTGCGCAACCTGCGTAAAATCTTGCTATCAATGGAATGGGTGCACGAGCGCGGGACGCCGTCGTTGTTAGTCAGCTTTGACGCGGAGAAGGCGTTCGACCAAGTGCAGTGGGACTATCTGCACGGCCTCCTGCCGTATTACGGGTTTGGCGACTCCTTCTGTAGGATGGTGGAGTTATTGTATGCGGATCCAACAGCGGGAATATTATGCAATGGGGAGGTATCGGAGAAATTTAATCTGGAGAGGGGCACGCGTCAGGGCTGCCCTCTTTCCCCCCTGCTCTTTGTGCTGTCCCTGGACCCACTGATATGGCGTATAGAGGAGTCTCCCGATATTCCGGGGGTGCGCATTGGCTCACACGGGTTTAAGGTGGCAGCCTTTGCCGATGACCTACTGATGCATCTTACGAAGCCTCAACAAACATTACCCCGGTTGTTGGAGGAGTTTTCCCTCTACGGTAGATTCGCAGGCTTAAGACTTAACCTGGCTAAATCGGAGGCGCTAGATGTGGGCGAGAACTTGAAAGATAGCTGGCCTGGGAACTTTCCGCTTCGATGGGCTGCGGATTCCTTCGTTTATCTCGGCATTTTGCTGACTCGAAGACCATCTCAGATTTATAAAGCGAATTTCGAACGTATCTTCTCTAAAATCAGAGCGCAGATGCAGGCGTGGGCACCCCTTCCATTGTCCCTTCTGGGGCGCGTAGCAGCCTTAGGGATGGTGGTTCTTCCCAGGATGCTTTATTGGCTGCAGACCCTTCCGGTCTGGCTATTGAAACGGGATTTGCGGCGGGTTGAAAGAGCCATTAGAGGGTTTCTTTGGAAAGGTGGCCGAGCACGTATCCCGTTGGTCCGGATGAAGGGGGGATGGAAGTCGGGAGGGGTGGGAGTTCCGGACGTTTGGAAATATGCCTTGGCGTGTCAGGCCCGACACATTGCCGATTGGATGGGGGATACGGAGGTTTATACTCCCCGGGCCTTAGAGGAGGCCTTTGTGGCGCCGCAAACTCTTGATGCGGTGTTGCATCTTGGGCGGGGGGTTTTGCCGGCACGCCTGGTTGGAAGTGTTCTGTTGCAGGCTACTAGACGTACATGGCAGCAGTTGAATAGATATTGGGGGAGTAGCCCGGAGGTCTCCAGCTGGCTACCCCTGCGGGGAAATCCCTGCTTTACTCCGGGGTCAGACTCTGTGTTTTTTCAGCGTTGGGAGCAAGCGGGGATTACGCGGTTAGGCCATGTGGTGGACACCGAGGGGCGATGTAAGGCCCTGGACGTTATTTGTGGGGAATATGATCTGAACCCTGGGAACTCAGTTTTTGCATACATGCAATTGTCTCATTATATTGGAACACTGCCTGGGCGAGAACTGCAAGCGGAGCGTTCTGCGAAGATTCTGGATTTTTTTGCCCTGGGGTTGGAAACGCCCCCGACGATTGCTCTGTTTAAGAGAAAACTCGATTCATTCGACCCACCCCCGGATCATGCGGCGGTAGAACAAGCATGGGCGAGAGACTTAGGTAGGGAGATACCCGCGGGCTCGATCCAGGGCGCGTTGGGTAGGATTGCGTGCCTTGTGGAGGGGGCCCGGTGGCGCGAAATCCAGTTCAAAAGCATTCTTCGAGCCTATTTTTCGCCGCGAAGAGCACTGAGAAGCTGTCTTACAACACATGGGGGGTGTCCCAAATGCTCCTGTGACCTGGCGGACTTGGGCCATATGTGGTGGGGGTGCCCAGTCATTCGCCGGTATTGGCTTCGGATCGGCGAGTACCTGGGCGGTTTGCTACAACAGCGGATTAGCTGGTCCGGGCTGTCGGTAATTTTGGATCAGACGGGACCACTCCACCCTAAGGGCAGATGGGAAGGTTTATTGGTGCGAAAGGCCTGTCTGGTGGGTAAGGGTCCCATCCTTCACCGGTGGAGGGAACCTACGGGCCCTACGTTTTGGGAATGGCGTAACACCTTGCATCAGTTTATGCTTTTGGAACGGCGGAGTGCGCAGCGGCACCCCCGGAGATGGGCCACCTTTTTGTTAATTTGGATGCCTTATATACAATCACTAGAGCCCAGAATCCGCAGCGAGATACTCAGGGTAGCATAGCGCCGGGGGAGGAATAAGGGGGGGGCTCCTTAGTTAGGAATGCACCGGTGACCTTGGATTGGGGGGGGACAGGGGGGGGGTAAGGGGGGGATGATTGGGTGCACTTGCTGTGATACTTTGCTGTATTTGTTTGCTGCTGATATACTCCCAGGGTGGTGGACAAGACACAGCCCTACCCGGGAGGTGCTATGGAACAGGCCGATTGTACCTACTTGAATATTGTTTGGTTGTTTGCTTGTTATTGTATTCTTTACCATCAATAAACAGATTTATCAAAAAAAAAAAAAAAAAGTTGGAAACCAGAAGGTGAGTAGCTCAGATTTTTTTTCAGCTTGGTTCTGGAGACCAAACCTGCAGAAGTAGTGCTCGTAACACCAGGGGAGGGAGGGTTTTTGAGCCTTTTTTAATAATGATACTTGCTCGCCTAAAGTTGCCATTAGTTGAGGTCTGTAATGTACTTTAGTCTGTCTCCTCAGTTACAACAGGTCATTGATAACGGATTTGTAAAAAGGACAAATTAAAGAAGTATATCAGAACTGCTAATGATGAACTTATTGCATTTCACCCAATGCTTCATATTAATCAGCTGTATGAACTTGATGGCACATCATCCTTGAGGTAGTCTATTCCAAACACTGCAGAAGAATTGAATAATGCAGTGTGCATTGATAGATAGGATGCTTTAGTTTGGCTCACACTGGTGTGGGCACAATATCAGTTCTTGATGGACATTCACATACTAAAAAAAGGGAGTAAATATGACATTTTCAGTTTTGAAATCTGATTCCCTGTGGACCGGCAGGAAATAAGCCCTCGTGTATGGGTGATGTCATCCGACGGAGCCCACGCCGGAGTAATCCTCAGCTACTTCTCAAAGCTTTTGGGATTCTCCTCTGCACATGTGTGTGTTCTTCCCATCTGCTGCCATGGTGCTGTTTTCACTCAGTCTTTGTTTTTCCGCAGAGCCCAATGGCTCTTATTCTGCCTCCATTTGTCTCCTCCTATGTTCTTTCTTTTAATCTACTCTCCTCCTGCTCTGCGCCCCCAGCTATGGGACGATTTTCAGCGTGCATTCTCACTCACCGTCCTCTGCACGAGACCTTTCCTTTATAACTTTGATTCATGATTTAGCCCTTCTGCACCATGTTCTCCCAGCAACCCATGTTGCTGGTAAAACTCTCAACCTGGAACTAACCTCCTCCACATCCTCATTTTAGCTCTCTAATTTTTCAGTAACCCCACTCTCCTGGACCGACCACCTTTGTCCACTTTCGCATGCATCCCTCGTCACTGCCCCCTTCACACATTTCCCGACCCTCCTCACCTCACTCCCAGCAGGTGCTCCACTGGTCATGTTGTGTCACACCTCGAGCGATGGAGTGCTTTCCCGTCGTGGACCAACTGTTCCCTTCTGACTTCTGCTCACTAACAACGTAACAACAAGTTTCCCTATGGATCTCCTCCCTCTCTGCTGTCTTTGATCAAGTTGCTCCCATGTGCTCTCAGCCCATCCCACCCTCGATACATTCTCATCATCCCTGGTTCCATCCCAGGCTCCATCTCCTTCGCTCCCAACTACAACATTCTGAACAAATCTGACAGAAACATTGCACATCTACAGCATTACAACATTTCAAGTCCTCCCACCAGGTTTACCACTCACAAGTCCATCAGGCCAAACGTACATATTTTTCTACCATCATCTTCTCAGCACCCAACTCCTCTCGACACCTCTACTCCTTCCTGAAGTCCTTGACATCCCTACAGTCCCGTTTCCTGACTTGCAGCATTCTCCCACCATCCCAGTTGGCTTCTTTTTTTGACTTGAAGATACAATCATTGCACTTATCCTTCACCTCCTGTCCCTCCTCTTTGAAGGCCTGCACCCCCCCCACCCCCCGTCTCATCTCCCTCTCTCTCTCATGTCTTGCCTGCTTTTCACTTGATCACCTCCACCGAGCTCCTTAAATTGCTCACCTCCTTTCACATGATCTTCTGCTCACTAGATCCCATTCCTTCAGCTTGGCTACCAAAACCGTTCCTAGAACTTCTTCCAATCATCCTTACCATCCTAAACACCAGCCTAAGATCTGGCACCTTCCCTACCTCCTGGACGCATGCACTGGTCCATCCCCTCTTGAAGAAATCATCTCTTGACCCTCTTGATCCCTCCAATTATCGCAGTTTCTAACTTACCATTCCTTTCAAAGATCTTAGAGAAAACTGTCTTCACCCAACTCTCCCAACACCTCAATTCAATCACCTGCTCTACCCTCATCAATCTGGATTCCGGCCTGGGTACAGCGTTGAGACCATTATGCTTTCCTTCCTTAACGACCTCCACACAGCTCACGAACGTGGCAATATCACCCTGGCAGTCTCTCTCAATCTACCTGTGGCCTTTGACCTAGTTGATCACTCCCTTTTCCTTTCTCGACTACTCGACTCTGGGCTCTGTGGGACAGTTGTTTGTGGTTTCACTCCTTTCTGTCTTCACTCCTTTCTGTCTTCACACTCTTTTTCTGTGCACTCAGATATGGTCTCCTCTGACCAGTCCCCCTTCACAGTGGTGTATCTCAAGGCTCCGTCTTGGCCCCTCTTCTATTCAACGTCTTTCTAGCGCCTCTTGCCCTTCTCATCCAACAGTTTGGTCTGTCAGCGTACCACTACGCTGACTACATCGTTTTAGTCCATCATACCCATCCACACCAGCCTGGCCTCTCTGCACTTAATGACTGCCTAGAACACATCTCCTCTTGGCTCACTTCTAACTGCTTGCATCTTAATCTATCTAAGACACTCGCGATCTGGTTTACATTTGGTAGCCCCTGTCTGTCAGCTGCCCCAGTCCTTGCTTATGCTTCAATTCCCTTAATCTCCACAATTCGCTACCTCAGCATGACCTTAGACACTGCACTTTCTTTTTAAGAACATGTCTCGCTCCTCTCCCACCGATCTTTTTATTACCGCCATCAGATACGTGCTATCCGCCTCTTTCTATCTCCTCAAGCACTGACCACCCTTCTTCTGTCCCTGGTGATGTCCCGCCTGGACTTCTGCAATCTGGCCCTCACCGGCATCACCAAGATCCAACTCCTACAAGATCATCGCCTACAATTGTTACAGAATACAGCAGCTCGGATCATTTCTCATACCACTCGTTGGGACCATATCACCCCTATCCTCATAAAGCTTCACTGGCCCCTTCATGCCCATCGTATCCAATATAAAGTCCTTACTCTGACACACCATTTTATATACTCCAATGCTCTGCAATACCTGGCTGACTTACTGAACTTTCATACCCCCTCCCACAGCCTCCGCTCTGTTCACATTAACCGCTTGGTACTCCCATTCCCCTCCCACACTCACCTTCAGTCCACACGCCATTCCACCTTCTTCTTCCTGGGTCCCTCCCTCTTGAACTCTCTCTCTTCCACACTGTGCCAAGAGCCATCCTTTTCTAAATTCAAGACTCTCATGAAAACTCACTTGTTTCAGGCTGCTTTTGACTCCCTCCTCACCATTTCTTGATCCTTCATTGCTCCCGTTCCCTATAAGAGTCTCCCCCAGTTCTCTTGTCCTCTACCTCTCCCTGCTCTTTCCCTATTCTCTCTGTCCTATCATGCAATAGAGTTCCTTTCTTTTTCCTTTGGCCTGTGGCCATTTTTCCTAGTTTTGATAATTATGTAAACTGCCCTGGATTAATAAGGTGCGGTATATCAAGAGTCTCAAGAAACATAAACATGCATTTAGAAGAATGTCGTCTTTGGTAACTTCCCAGTTACTAATGGCGTGTATTTTCTCAGTGTTTCGGCAATTTTTCTCTCCTTCTGCCTGCTGTCTCAGGTTTGTCTTTCTTCTTAATAATAAGAGTGGGGGAGTAGCCTAGTGGTTAGAGCTTTGGCTTGGGAACCAAGAGACCAGGGTTCAATTCCCACTAGCACTCCTTGCAGCCTTGGGCAAGTCACTTAACCCTCCATTGCTCAGAAAAATCCCAGTTATCAATGTCCCTGTTTAATGTACCTTTACCAAGTTTAAGTTATAATGTAAACTTCTTTGATTGAAATGATAAAGCGGTATAAAAAAACTGTTAAATAAAAAAATAAAATAATCCTTAGATCATCTTTAAAATCTCCACTCCAAGATATCATAACAAGGGATATCAGCAATAGACCAAGAAAAAACAATAATCCCAACAGGATCGGCACACCAGCAGGATATCACAAGACTAAACAAGCAACCTCAAGAAGAGCTCCTTCGCTACTGGCGTCCACACTCTGGAACTCCCTCCAGATGGGCCTGAGGGCCATGAATGATTCCAAAGACTTCCGCAAGGCCCTCAAAACCCTGCTCTTCACAGACACCTATGAACAAACAGACAACCAACAAACTCCACCCAAATAGTAACGCAACTTCCTCCACCATCTCAATACCCACCCCAATTAGACGTACAAGTTCAATGTATAATGTTGTTAAGTACCCTCATGTTAAATGTAACCCTCCAATTATGATGTGACCACTTTGATTGTAGGATAAGGTGGTATACAAATCCATCTAAATAAATATGTTAGTGAGAAGAAGAAGGGAAAAAGTGGTATTGTCAAACTCAAGGGCGAAGGGGAGGAATATGTAGAAGCTGATGAGGATAAAGCGGAATTGCTTAACAAATACTTCACAGATGAAGAACCAGAAGCAGGACCTCAGAAAACACCCACAAACAAGAACAAAAGTGAAGGGCATCTTGAACAATTTTCAGAAGGCTGTGTTCGTGAGAAACTAGCTAAACAGAAAGTAAACAAAGTGATGTGATCGGATAGGATACACCCTAGAATACTGAGGGAACTTGGAGACGTTCTAGCATCAACACTGACTGAACTTTTCAATGCCTCGTTGCAGTCGGAAGTGGTGCCAAAGGACTGGAGAGAGGCTCATGTGGTCCCTTAACCAAAAGCAGAAGTAAGGATGTGATTGAAAACTACAGGCCAGTTAGTTTAACTTCAGTGGTGAGTAAATTATTGGAAATGCTGCTGAATGAGAAAATAGTGAGGTTTCTGAAGTCTAGCGGATTACAGGATCTGAGGCAGCATGGCTTCACCAGAGGCAGGTCTTGTCAGACAAATCTGATTGATTTCTTTGACTGGGTGACCAGGGAGTTGCACCTAGGGAGAGCCCTTGATCTGATGTATTTAGATCTTAGTAAAGCCTTTGACACCGTTCCTCACAGGCGACTTATAAACAAACTGAGCAACCTAGGGATGGACCCTAAAGTTACTGGTTGGGTTAGAAATTGGTTGAGTGGGAGGCAACAAAGGGTACAGGTAAATGGAGCTCACTCTGAGGAGAAGGAGGTTACCAGTGGTGTGCCTCAGGGATCTGTCCTTGGTCTGATTCTTTTTAACATCTTTGTTAGTGATATAGCAGAAGGGCTGTCGGGTAAGGTTTGCCTCTTTGTGGATGATTTCAAAATCTGCAATAGAGTAGACACCCAGGAAGGTGTAGATAACATGAGGAGAGATCTCGTTAAGCTTGATGAATGGTCTAGAATTTGGCAGGTGAGATTTAATGTTAAAAAATGCAAAGTTATGAATTTGGACTGAAGTAATCCAAGGGAGAAACATAGTCTAGGGGGTGAAGTACTTTTGTCCACTAAAGAAAAGCGGGACCTAGGTGTGACTGTGTCTGATGATCTTAAAGTAGCTAAGCAGGTAGAAAAGGCGACGGCAAAAGCTAGAAGGATGCTTGTGTGCATAAGGAGAGGAATGGGTAGCAGAAGAAAGGAGGTGATAGTGCCTCTGTATAAGTCTTTGGTGCGACCTCGTTTGGAGCATTGTGTGCATTTCTGGAGACTGCACCTTCAAAAGGATATAGACAGGCTGGAGTCGGTATAGAAGGAGGTTATTAAAATGGTTAGTGATCTTCATTATAAAGCATATGAGGACAGCCTTAAGGATCTTAATATGTACACCTTAGAGGAAAGGCGGGATAGAGGTGATATGATTGAAACATTTAAATACCTCTGTGGCATAAATGCACAGGAGGAGAGCCTCTTTCAATTGAAAGCAAGCTCTGCTACGAGGTGACATGCGATGAGGTTGAAAGGGGATAGATTCAGAAGTGATATGCGGAAATATTTCTTTATGAAAAGAGTGGTGGATCCGTGGAAGAGTCTCCCAGTGGAGATGGTAGAGATGAGGACAGTATTTGAATTTAAAGAAGCATGGGACAAACACAGAGAATCTCAAAAGGAAAAAAGGGAACTGTTGTAGTGGTTGATATTGAAGGACAGACTAGATAGGCCATATGGCCTTTTGCTGCCATGATCTTTCTATGTTTCTAATAAGACAGGACATTTGCTCGTGTCGAAGTTGAAGGCCAAAATTAAGCAGCATCAAAGAGCCACCAAAATGGTAAAGTGGATGGAAGGATACCTCTATGAAGAAAGGCTAAATAGGTTAGGGCTCTTTAACCTGGAAAAGAGATGTCTGACGGGAGATATGATAGAAGTCTATAAATTAATGAATGGAGTGGAACGGGTAAATGTAGATTGATTGTTTACGTTAACAGAATAGAGGAGGACTAGGGGATATGCAATGAAGCTACAGGGTAAACTATTTAAGACTAATAAGAGAAAATATTTTTTCACTCAACGTGTAATCAAACTCTGGAATTTGTTACCAGAGGATGTAGTAAAAACTGTTAGTGTAGCAGGGTTTAAAAAAGGTTTGGACAAGTTCCTGGAGGAAAGGTCCATAAATCGTTATTAAAAAGGGACCCAGGATATCACTGCTTGACCCAATACAAGCATTGTGGACCTGTGTCTTTTGGGGAAACTGCTAGGTACGTATGACCTAGATTGGCCACTGTTGGAAACAGGATACTGGGCTCCATGGACCTTGGTCTGACCCAGTATAGCATATCTTATGTTCTTATGTTAAGTTGTTAAGATTTGGGTCGATAGTGGATTGATACGGCATGAGGAAGGGGACATTAGGGAAGTGTTTTGCCAGTTCTGTCATAAGTTGTATACCAGTGAGCAGCAGGTATCTGCAGAGCAGATGTGAGCATATCTGGAGTACCCTATGAAGGGACTAGAGCCCCAGGACATAGCTAAATTGGAAGAACCCATAACATAAGCAGAGTTAAGGGTGGCGATTGCCAGTATGAAGCCAGGAAAGGCCTCGGGGGCTGAATGATTGTGCAGCGTGCTTTTATCAAAAATATCAGGACCTACTCATCATGCCGATGGTGACAATGTTTAGTGGCATGTTGGAGGGGTTAAAAGTGCCCTAGTCCATGAACAATGCAGGGATTATAGTGCTCTTGAAGTCTGGGAAGGATCCCGAAACTTGTAGGTCATACAGACCAATCTCACTGATTATTTTGGACGCTAGGGTTTTGGCAAAGATTTTACCTAAATCGCCTTCAGTCGGTAATAGGGAAAGTAGTGGAGGACCAGGCTGGATTTATACCAGGGAGGCAAGCTAAGGATAATGTGCGTAAAGTGCTGAATGTGATCTGGAAGGCCTAGTTGCGTGAGGAGGATTCAGTGTTGTTGGTGGTGGACATGTAAAAAGCATTTGCTAGGGTGGAGTGGGGTTTTATGATGCAAGTTCTAGAGCAACTAGGTATAGGGGAGTGTTTTATTGGATGGATACGAGCCTTATATGTGGACCCATGGGCACAGATGCGAGTGAATGAAGCATACTCAAACTTTGTCCAAGGCCAGGGAACTCTACAGGGGTGACGCTTATTGCTATTATTCTTTGCACTAGTGATTGAGCCACTGGCAGAGAGAGTACAAATGAATGTCAATGTTAGTGGCATTTGGGCGGGAGATAGTGAATATAAGATTGAGCTGTTCGCTGATGATGTTTTGTATACGCTGACTCCACTGTTGGTGTCAATCCAAATTTGTTGCAAGAGATCTCCCCATATGGCACTATGTCAGGGTATAAGATGAACCTGTCAAAAAACAAAATTCTAAAGATACACTTAAATAGGGACCTAGAAAAACGTTAGCAAGCTGCTTTCCCATTTAAGTGGGCAAAAAGCTTGGTGAGGTATCTGGGGATCCAAGTGGGGATCAGATGGGAGAAACTCTATAAATTAAATCATGAAAGGCTGTGAGCGACAATACGGGGCGACTTGGAATGGTGGGAATGGGGATAGAAACATAGAAATATGATGACAGAAAAAGACCACCTGGCCTATCTAATCTGTCCTTCCATATCAACCACAACAGTCCCCTTTTTTCCTTTAGAAATCCTCTGTGTTTGTCCCATGCTTCTTTGAATTCAGATACTGTCCTCATCTCTACCACCTCCACTGGGAGACTATTCCATTGATCCACCACTCTTTCCATAAAGAAATATTTCCGCATATCATTCCTGAATCCATCCCCTTGGCCCATCTTGGCAAAGGTAGTTTTCCTAAAGTCTAAGACCCTCGCTACTGATTATATCAGCCCTAGTCCTAACACTGAATGACACCATCTGGTGATGACTGGATGCGAGATGATCTCCCATTACAACATCAGAAACCCTTTCACCATTGGAAAGCACAAAGTCCAGTATGGCCTCTTCACATGTGGGTTCTGTTACCAATTGCCTGAATAGTTCTCCCTGTAGTGAATTCAGGATCTTCTTACTTCTAGGTGATACCAGGATACCCTTACTTCTAGATGATACTGCAGCAGGGATGTGCCGTTCAACATCTGGCATATTGAAATCTCCTATCAGTAGCACTTCCCCTTTCTTGGCAATGCTGAGCATGTCTTCTGTTAAATCTCTGTCCACCTCTTCTTCCTATTTGGGAGGTTTGTATATCACGCCAATGCAAATAGATTTCTCTTTCCCTCTTTCTGATTTAATCCACAGTGCCTCCTCTCTCCCTTTTAAGCCCTGTATTTCCATAGCTTTAATATTATTTTTTACATATAGTGCCACTCCTCCCCTTCTTCCTACCCTGTCCTTTCTGAATAAAGTATAGCCTGGTATAGTTACATCCCAGTCATGGTTGTCCATGAACCATATCTCTGTTACCGCCACTAAATCCAAGTTAGCCTCTCCCATTAAAGCCTCAGCATCTGGGATCTTACTTCCCATGCTACGGGCATTTATACACATTGCTTTCCATATGTTGTGCCTTTTACTCATTTTCATAAAGGTATTTAATGTTTCACTTACCTGGTGGCTTTCAGTTATGTGGGGGCTTTCTTCACCCATCCCCAACGAATCTAGTTTAAAGCCCTCTTCAGTAGGTTAGCCAGTCTGCTACTGAAGACATGTCAACCCTTCTTGGACAGATGGACACCATCTCTGCTCTGCAACCCTTGGAACAGCATCCCATGGTCCAGGAAACCAAAATGCTCACGATGATACCATCCATGCAGCCAAGCATTAATCTCCAGGATGCGAGCTTCTCTGCCTCAACCTTTACCCTCAACAGGGAGTATTAAAGAGAGCACCACCTGCGCACTAATCTGCTTTACCCTCTGTCCCAGAGCCATGAAGTCACTTTTGATATGCTCAAGGAGATACCTGGCAGTATTATTTGTGCCGACATGGATGAACAACATCGGGTAACAGTGGGCTTGATGTCTTGGCAAACTCTCTGTAACATCTCGGATTTGGTTTGTTGATTAGTTCAAAGTGTCTACAAAAAAGATAAAATTTAAAAAAAATTTCAGAAGAAAGGTCTCAGATAGTTATGAATGAAGGCTAATGGTGCCATAGACCCAACAGAAACCCTCTGAAGGAGCAGAAGGGAACTGCTGTGCAATCTAGCTGATATTGTTGCTTTATTAAACATGTATTGTACAAATAACTTTTCTTCTAATGGGATTCAACTTCTTTTTTAAACACCTTGTTAATTAACTGTTATCAATATGGCTTCTGATTGAATAATGAATAAATGAATGAATTTATAGAACTACAAATTAAATTTTGTTTTCATTTACCTGTGATTTTGTTTCAGCAGTTGGAGAGTGGAGACCAAACAGCAGTTTAAGTGAAAATGCAGATGATTTAATTGTACAGCACATATTGTCAGATGCACTTAACAGATGCTCAGAAAGTTTGGGACCTCAGAATTTAAATAATGAATATGCTGACTTGACAACAGTGCATAAAACAGCAGTTGGTAAGAATATTTATGGGACATCGTTTTTATATATTTTATCTTTGGGTTCAATGCATTCTGATTGATTTATAGGCAGTTACTAATGTGTGCTACCCATTTTGCATGCATTAACACATTTAGGGGCATGTTTAATGATATGCGGTAATTTGCTGTTTGTTAAGTACACCTAGGCTAATGGCAGTAATCGCGGTTAGCATTCGCCAACCGTGATGTGCCATTAGCACTCATATGCTAGCCCTAAACTGCCCCATCCCATGCTAAGCAGTTAGCATGGGACTTTTACTGTGCTGCCCCACGCTAAAAGTGAGCATAACATGTGTAGTGCATGGTAAATCCTGCACTACCCATTAGTGCATTTCAGTAAACATGCCCCTTAACATGTTATTTTCCTGCATTTCCATTTTATGCAGTGGGAACTCGTTAATAATAACTTGCGTTAACACATTAGCACATGTTAGTAACTATGGGCCCTTTGTCTGTTAGGGTTTTCAGAGGCTATGCAATAAAAGTAGTCTGATTTTGTGAAAAAAAGCTTTTATCTGCCTACTGAAATTCTTTTTAACTTGCTATAAAAAAAGCTTTTCTGTTAGCATATTAAACTTTGGCCACATGGGGCATTTTCACCAAATGGGTTAGTTTTGCACATACCATGACAGTCATGAACCTCACTTCTAAACCCCAGAGTATGTGGAGTATGATCTCGGTCTCTCAAATTTGGCCACACTATGAGGCCACAGTCGTGATGTGCATGGTAACTCCCTAAAAACTACCATTTGAAATCTTCCCAGATAGTTCTCCCTAATCTACCCCACAGAAGAATTGTTACCCCTCTCTTTCTCTACAGGACAGGCAACAACAGTTTCCTTATATGCCACTAGAGTCTGGGTTTTCACCTCCCCACCCCCAACCCAACCCAGTGTGTTCTCAAGCACCCATCTACTGCAAGCACCCTTCCCTCTCCCCTATCACCAGAATCCTGCCAGAAGGTCTGACGTTTTCTTGTGCAGGATGGATGGCAACAGTGCTGCTGCTGGCCAAATTGCTGGGTAAAGGGTGGGCAATTTTCAGTCAACCGATTTACTTGTGTAAACAAGTATTTACTTTAGTAAATGGCTTCTGAATACTATCTTGTTAAAGTTTATTATTATTTCTTAGGCAGGTACTAGGCTACTCAACTCCCATTTTTTTTGTTTCTACAATTCCCTACTGTTAAAAAAATAGAAGATGTTTTAGAAACATGACTGCAGATAAAGACCATCTGGTCTATCCAGTCTGCCCTTCAATACCAATTGCTAAACTCTACAGTTCTTTTTTTCCTTTATAGATCTTCTATGTTTGTCCCATGCTTTCTTGAATTCAGGTACTGTCCTCATCTCTACTCCCTCCCTTAGGAGAATGTTCCATGCATCTAACACTCTTTCCGTAAAGAAATATTTCCGCAAATTACTCTTAAGTCTATTTACTTTCATCTTCATCCTATGCCCCCTCATTGCAAAGCTTTCTTTCAATTGAAAGAGGCTCTCCTCCTATGCATTTATGCAATGTAAGTATTTAAACATCTCTATCATATCTGTCCTCTCCTGTCTTTCTTCCAAAGTATACATGTTAAGATCTCGAAGTCTGTTTCCATATACTTTATGACGAAGCCCACTGACCATTTTGGTAATCACCTTCTGCATCGACTCCATTCTGTTTATATCCTTTTGAAGGTGTGGTCTTTAGAATTGCACATAATATTCTAAATTAGGTCACTATCACCTCCTCCTTCCTGTTGCCATTTCTCTCCCTATGCACCTAAGCATTTATTTATTTATTTTATTTATTTATTTATTTATTTATGCTTTTCTTCTATACCGCTTTTTCCCAAGATCAAAGGCGGTTTACAAGTAACACAATGAACAGTTTACAATTAACATAATGAACATGGTTTTACATGGAACATCTTGTTTTTTCAAACTACGTACAATTAACTTTTCGTAAACAACAACAAGTAACATGGAATATATAATTATGCAGATGTTGTAACTATTTACATTAGTTAAATATTTACATTATTCAATTGTTAATCGTGGTTTTTAATACACTAGGGATTTCTAGGGATTTTAATACACTGAGGATTCTAGGTTGATTTTTCTAAATGCGATGTGGTTTGTGGCTTTTTGATCTGAGGTTATGGAGGATTTTTTTGGAGGTGTGGTGAGGGTGCTGGAGGGGGTTCATTAAGATTTATAAAGTATTCTTTAAACATATATGTTTTTAGTTCTTTCCGGAATGTCTGTAGGTCTTTTATTTTGCGGAGGCTTAGAGGGAGTTTATTCCATATGGTGGGGGCTGCATATGAGAATGCTCTTGAGCTTGTGGGTTGTTTTTTGGTTTTCGAATTGATTTTTTTATGTCTAGTGAGTGAGTTGCGTTTTGTCTGCGGGTTCTATGTTCTTTTGGAGTATGTAGTAGAGTGGTTAGATGTGAGGGTGATATGTCGTTGATAAGTTTAAATGTAGTTAATAGTATTTTGTATGATATTCTGCTATTTATGGGAAGCCAATGTAGTTCAGCGAGGATGGGAGTTATGTGGTCAGTAAGGCGTGCTTTTGCTGTTACTCGAGCACAGATGTTTTGAGCTCTTTGGAGTAAGTTGGTGCTTGTGAGGGGGAGGCCGATAAGTAGACTGTTACAATAGTCAAAGTGTGGAGTGATGAGTGTGCTGATAACAGATCTGAAGTCATGTGTGTCTAGTATTGGTCGTAGGTGTTGAATGGTCTTAAGTTTATAGAATATGGTTTTTACAGTTTGCTTTATGTGGGGGAGCATACTAAGTGTGTGGTCTATTATGATGCCTAGGTATTTTACTTCCTTTTTGATTGGGATTGTTGTGTTGTTAATTGTTATTGTTTCAGGGAGAGTAGTATCTGGTTTTCTTGTTACGAACATTGCTTCAGTTTTTTTTAGGTTGATGCTGAGGTTATTATTTTCTAACCAGGTATTTGCTTCGTTGATGCAGTCCAGTAAGTTCTGATAGGTGGGATTATTTGTGCTTATTGGTTGAGTGAGCATGATATCATCTGCGTATATGTAGTGGGTGACTTTATGTTTTTTAAATATATTTGTGATGGGTTGCAGATACAGGTTGAAAAGAAGGGCCGATAGGGCCGAACCCTGTGGAATACCTTGTCCTTGTACAAATGGTTCAGAGGTGTCTTGTCCTAATTTAACGCGTATTGATCGATTTGTGATGTATGATATAAACCATTGTAGAATTGTTCCTCCTATTCCTAGACTTAGGAGTCTGTTAATGAGGGTGTTGTGGTGGACATTGTCAAAGGCACCAGCTATATCAATGAATATGAGGATGTAGCCTTGGTTGCATGTGTCAGTGCCTTTTATGAGGTCATCCATGAGTGTTATAAGCAAAGTTTCGACCCCGTGGGATGGGCGGAAGCCGAATTGGTGTGAGTCTAGTGGTGCATGTGAGTCAATAAAATCTTGTAGTTGGAGCTGTATGATTTTTTCTATTACTTTGGCGATAAACGGTATGCTGGCTATGGGCCTGTAGGAGTTTGGGTCTGTAGGATTGAGTTTATTATTGGGCGTAAGGATGTGAGTTTCAGGGCATCTGGCATGATGCCCTGGGATAGTGATTGGTTCACTATATTTTGTATATGGTTAGCTAATTCTGTTTTGGTGTTTTTTATCCATGATACTGGGCATGGATCTAGGGGGGAGGTGGTGGTGTTGATCATTGATATGATATTGAGGAGGTGTTTTTTTTCAATGTCATGAAAGGTTGTCCATTTAATTGTTGGTTTTAAGTCTGTGGATATAGTTATGATTGTATTAGATGATTTGTTTTTTTAATTTGTTAGCAAAATGATTTGCAAGAGTTTGTGCGCTTATTGTTGACTGTTCAGGCTCTGATGTTTGGGTTTTTGTTAGTGTTTTTATAATTGCAAATAATTCTCTCGGTCTATTGAGTGCCATATTTATGACTTTTGTGTGGTATTCTCTTTTCGATCTGTTAATAGTGTCTTTGTATTTGTTGAGAAGATTTAAGTAATGTGTTTTATTATCGTTGGTTTTAGATTTCCTCCACTGTTTTTCTTGTTTTCTTAGCTGCTTTTTCATATTATAGAGGTCTTTGTTGAACCATTTTTCTGACTTTCTTTTTGTAAATTGCTTTTGGGGACCTTGAGTTGGGGTTGCTGCTTCTTTTATTGTTGTGTTCCATTGGTTTATTATAGTATTGATTTCTGTTGTGTTATTTGTGAGGTTAGGTAATACATTGTCTAGGAAGGTGTCTTTGTTGAAATGAGTAAAGCGAGAATTATAAGGTGTTGGAGTAGTTTCGGTGTTGTTGTATGATAGTGTGAGTAAATTGAAGGTTATTAGATGATGATCTGACCATGGTACTTCTGTAATAAGAGGTGGGGATTGTAGTTGGTGTTTATTAAATGGGGTGGGGATGAATACAAGGTCTAGAGCGTTACCTTTTGTATGTGTAGATGTTTGTATAATTTGGTTGTAACCCATTTCTTTCATGGATTCCATAAAGTTGATTGTGTGTTGTGGGTTGAGTGATGGTAGGTTTAGATCACCTAATATAACAAGTGGTTTTCTCTGTGTAGCTGTACATGCAAGTTCTAGAATGGGGGTGGGATTTTTGTGGTCTGCTGTGGGGGGTCTGTAGATGAGGGACAGTGCGAGGGTTTTGTTTTCTATATTTATGATGTCCATACCATCTATGTTATTCACATTTTTTAGTGAGTATTTGAGCTCTTTTTTGGTGATGATTAGGGCCCCGCCTCCCCTTTTTGCTTCTCGATGGCAGTTGAAAAGATCATATTGATGTGTGTTGAGTTGGTTTAGGAGGATTGTGTCTGTGGGTGCGAGCCAGGTCTCTGTGATGAGAAGGATATCAGGTTTTTCATCGGTGATTATGTCATTAATTATTGGTATTTTATTTCGTATGGATCTTGCATTTATGAGGATGAATTTTATGATGGTGTTTGTTTCGGGGGATCTGTTTATGGGTTCGATTTGTACGAGGTTTATTTGAATTAGTCTTGAATGTCTAGGAGTGTTGGGGCGGTGTGTCTGGTTAAGTGTGTGTGGGTATGGTTGTAGTGTAGTTTTGTAAGGGTTATGAATGATGGGGATGGTGTTGTAAACTGTGGGATTTGGTTTAAGAGCGTAGATGTTTTGAGTTAGGTGGATGGTTAGTATGGTGATGATAAGGTATGATTGAAACTTTGTGAGATCCATGTTTGTTTGAGTTGTGTTGTGTTAAATAATAGTAAAGGATCATACAATGATTAATGATGGAGTTACTGTCAGCAGCGTAATATAGGTATGTCTACTGACTGTAATTATAGTGCAGTAGTTGCTATATACTGACGACAGTTGCTAATGATGTAGAGGTTGCTAGAGACTGGTTACCATAGTACATATACGGTAAAATACTGACAAGAGTGATTACAGGGTAAGATACTGATAACAGTAAATTACAGGGCACAAATACTGACAACAGTAATTACAGGGCACAAATACTGACAACAGTAATTACAGGTCAAGATACTGATAACAGTAAACTATAGGGTAAGATACTGACAACAGTAATTCAACAATAACAGTAAACTATAGGGTAAGATACTGACAACAGTAATTCAGGGTGGGTTAGTTATTTGGTAGCAGTAGTGATTCTGTAATGCATTAATGGTAATAGAGAATTTGAGAGGATTTAAATAACAGGCAACTAGGGTAAAATACTGACAACAGTAATATTCAAAGATATGTTGGGGACAGCGTGTATATGACTAACATCAGTGTGACCTTCAAGTTATAGTAGTAGTAGTAGTTAGTTTAGTCCGGCAATGTCGGCTGTTCAAAATGAGTCAGGTAAGAAAGTAACGTTATTCTGGTACGGTATACTTGCTGTGATTTGTGTTGTGCTTGGTTCCTTGCTTCTACGCGAGCTCAACCCGAAGGGAGCTCAGTGACACGTTGGGGAGGTTTGTTGGTCTTGGCGAGGCGAAGCTGCTTCTGTTCTTTGGAGACTCGAGATTCCTTGATGTGCCTTTGCCTAAGGGCCGTGCCAAAGGGCCCTCTTGCGCGGCCCTCAGGCGCGGGCCCGCAAGGCGCGGGCGCGCTTCTCGGCGCGAACTTTTAAAGTCCCCGTTTGAGCCCGGATTGGGCCTGGATCGTGCGGCTGCTCCTCCTACCGTCGGAGGCTCTATCCCCGGCTGGGGAGAGCTGTTGATGATGGTGGGAGGTAGAGAGGACCACGCGCTGCTCGGCGCGAACTTTTAAAGTCCCCGTTTGAGCCCGGATTGGGCCTGGATCGTGCGGCTGCTCCTCCTACCGTCGGAGGCTCTATCCCCGGCTGGGGAGAGCTGTTGATGATGGTGGGAGGTAGAGAGGACCACGCGCTGCTCGGCGCGAACTTTTAAAGTCCCCGTTTGAGCCCGGATTGGGCCTGGATCGTGCGGCTGCTCCTCCTACCGTCGGAGGCTCTATCCCCGGCTGGGGAGAGCTGTTGATGATGGTGGGAGGTAGAGAGGACCACGCGCTGCTCGGCGCGAACTTTTAAAGTCCCCGTTTGAGCCCGGATTGGGCCTGGATCGTGCGGCTGCTCCTCCTACCGTCGGAGGCTCTATCCCCGGCTGGGGAGAGCTGTTGATGATGGTGGGAGGTAGAGAGGACCACGCGCTGCTCGGCGGCGCGAACTTTTAAAGTCCCCGTTTGAGCCCGGATTGGGCCTGGATCGTGCGGCTGCTCCTCCTACCGCCGGAGGCTCTATCCCCGGCTGGGGAGAGCTGTTGATGATGGTGGGAGGTAGAGAGGACCACGCGCTGCTCGGCGCGAACTTTTAAAGTCCCCGTTTGAGCCCGGATTGGGCCTGGATCGTGCGGCTGCTCCTCCTACCGTCGGAGGCTCTATCCCCGGCTGGGGAGAGCTGTTGATGATGGTGGGAGGTAGAGCATCCTTCTGGCTTTCACCATTATTGTTCCACCTTAAGATTATCGAAACAATCACCTGCTTTTCTTTCATGGACAGAAGTACTTCACTCCCTATACCATACCACTCCCTTGGATTTTTTCATCCCAAATTCATGACCCTGCATATTTTAGCGTTAAATCTCAGCTGCCAAATCTCAATCGTTCTTCATACTTTCTAGATCCCTCTTCATGTTACCTATCATCACTCCACCCGGCTTCCAACGTTTCAACCAATCCACCACCAAAAGAGCCCCTTCTCTTGCTTCACCTACACTGTGGAATGCCCTCCCCGAACCAATGTGCTCGACAAAGGACCTTAAGGATTTCAGGAAGATGTTCAAGACACTACTCTTTGCTGAACACTATGGCTCCATCAACCAATAATCCCCACACTCTATGACCTTACAGCATTGTTTATTGCTCTGTATTGTTTTTCTCTCCCCCCTTAAATGTCCCCTGTACCCACCTTTTTTGTAACCACTTTAATTGAAGGAAAAGGTGGTATATAAAACTTGATAAATAAATAACTCTATTCCATCATGGGTGTCTACTGCAGATTTTGGTATCATCCGCAAAGAGTCAAACCTTCCCAAAAGCCCTTCCACAATATCACTTACAAAATGTTAAAAAAAATCAGATCAAGAACAGATCCCTGCAACACACTTCTGATAACATCCTTCTCAGAATGAGCTCCATTTACCTGAATCCTTCGTCGCCTTGCACTCTACCAATTTTTTTTTATTGAGGTTTCAAAAACAAAGTAAAAAAAGAAGAAAATATTCAGAAATTATTCTATACAAAGTCAAGAGGAACAAATATTAAAATAGACCACGTCAAGAGAGGAGGAGTATTTAGCCAACCTAGAGATCTATGTATTTCAAAAATGCTAGGCAAACTGCATACACAGAAAAATAAAACAGAAGTAATAAAGCAAAGGAAAACAAAAGGTCTGTTTCATCACAATGGGGCAGTATCATTCCTTACTCTTCACAAACTCTTCCAGCTGGATGGGGTCCAGACCCCTTGCAACCCAACCAGGCACTTACAAGCGAATTGCAAAAAAAAGAGTTGCTCCCAAAGCCGCTACACGGGATTTTAATTGCAGAAAACCTTTAAGCCTCAATTGGGTAGCTCTTGAAACATCAGGAAATATCATTATTTTTTGCCCATAAGAAGGATTCTTGTTTCTATTGAAAATACACTTTCAAAATAGAACCTTTATCCACCTCAGAAACACAGGATGCAGTTAAAGAGCCCTAACAGGAATCTCTTCAACAGATGATTCAAAAAAACCTGAGATACATCAAGAGATTCTTGATGGATTTCAGTTGTATCAACAGAAATCAATTTGTCAGACAAATAATAAGCATTATCAGTAAAAATTGTTTCAGCATTTAACAAATTCAAGATCTCTTTAAAATACTTCCTAAACAATATAGAAGGAAATAATGAGATTGAGGAAAATTAAGAAATCTTAAATTCTTGTTCTGCATTGAGTTTTCTAATAGCTCAATCTGCTTATGAAGTAGCACGTTATTCTTAATGCCTGCTACCCCAGGAGACTGAATTTAACATTTGATGTTCCATTCTCTCCAATTTAGTATCAAGCTGAGAACATCTTTTATCCTGTAGCTCAAACTTAACCACCAGCTCTTTAGAAAAGGAAGCCATTTGATCTAAACCCCCTTTAAGGTAGGTATTAGTTTGAGCAAACAATTTCCAAATATCTAACAATGAGACTGAATCAGGAGGCACACCTGATGATGCCTGGGAAGCTAAATTGGGCATTATAAATTCCAAACCTTTAGGAAAAAATCAGAAGAAACACCAGAAGAACCTACCAGAGAGAGAGAGCCAACAAAGCCCACATCTAAGGGCAAAACAGATTTCTCTCCCAACTGATCAGAAGCAGCCCTAGGCTGAGGTAGAGGAGTCTTAGCTATGGGGCTCAAACTAGCCCCAGAAAACAGAGGAAGATGACAAACTGGGAGTACCCACAGCGGAGACCCCCGGAAATCACTGAAAGATGTTCATCCATTGGCCCAACAGTCTTTGCTGATGCTAAAGGAGTGGAGTTTACCTTCTGACTTTTGTTCTTCCTTTTGTTAGCTCCCTTAGGCTTACCTGCACCGATACCACCAGGTCCAAACCTGGCTCTGAACTAGCAACAAAGGGGCACATATCCCTTCAGCCATGTGCCTGTGACCTCTCGGCTGAATGATGGCTTTTAAAGGGATAGTTGTGAGGTGATGCAAAAAGTAGAGCTATCTCACTATACACTTCCAAACCCCTCCTTTCTTCACTGGGACACTCACTGCAAACACTCCCGACCCCCTCGCGACTCCAAGACAGGCAAATACTCCTTTCTCCAGGACCAAGCAGGAAGTCAGTCCTCACATATGGGTGACGTCGGCGCCAACGGAGCCCTCGCGGAGCAATTTTCCCCAGCTTTCAAAGAAAGCCTTTGGGAATTGCAGCGCGCATGCGCGGTCCTCTTCCTGCCAAGGGTGCCATCTTGCTCAGTCTTCTTTTTTCCGCGGAGCCCTACAGACGTTGCCTGTGATTCCCCGCAGAAAAGTTGATTTTTCTCTGTTTTTTCTTCGGTTCGACGCCGGTTCTTTTCCCGCCCGGACTCGCGACGCCGGTTGCGAGTCCGTCCTTTATTTTTCGGTTTTTTGTCCTTCGTGACAGATTTCGCGCTTTTTTCCTTTTTCCCTGGCTGCCCGGTCATTCGACCTCGCAGGGGCCCTTTTTCCCCCGATGGCGGCCAGTGGTTTCAAAAAGTGTGACCTCTGTAAGAAACTTATGTCTCTTACAGACACTCATGACTTCTGCCTCCGCTGCCTCGGCCCAGATCATGACCCCATGATCTGCGGGCCATGCGGCAAAATGTCCTCAAAAGCTTTGAGGAGTCGGCAGCACCAGCGGGAACGTATCTTCTCTGACTCCGGCCGGGCTCGGACCTCGTCAGAGGCTTCGACGTCTCGGGACTCTGGTCCTGAGCATCGTCGGAGTTCCTCTGAAAGGGGGTCTCCTACCCTGGAGCATCATCGGAAGAAGAAACCCGCGAGGGCGGGATCGGTGGACGCTCCTGGTTCCTCGAGGGCCAGGTCGCATAGCCCCGATTCCCGTCCCGGGTCCTTGGAGTCGGAGAGGCCGTCGAAACATCCTCGACTCGAGGTGGACTTGCCCGCTCACGTAAGTACGGTTGTCCTCGTGGACTCACCTCCGAAGGACTCGACGTCGGGCCCGACGCCGTCGGGGCCCGAGTCGGGGGCTGCTGGGTCTCCTGAGCTCGGACTCAGGTTGATGGCCTTGGAGTGCAGTTTGTCTGCCTTCTTGGACCAGCAGCGGGCATTGATCGCTGGCCTCGCTGGTGCTTCTGCCCCGACCGCTGGGACGTCGACCTCCAAATCGACCCCGGAGACCGAGCCGATCCTCGAGTCCATGAGGGCTCGGGTCGATCCTCGGTCGAGGTCTCCTTCGGTCTCCCGTTCAGGACCAAGGTCGTCGACGCGGACTCCCTCGGCGTCGGGGCGGATGGCTTCAGTGCCCACCCGACCGGAGCCGATCGACTCCTCCTCCGAGGAGTCGGCCTGGGAATCTGAGGACGAAGAGTCACCTGGTTCCTTTCGGACTCGGTGTGTCCCCTCGGACTCCCCTGAGTCCGAACCTCGGAGACGGTCCCCCCCCCGGAGGATACCCGGTTCTCGGACTTCGTGAGGGATATGGCCAAAGCCTTGGCCTTCCCTGCGGATCCCGAGGAGGAGCCTCGAGTCGAAGAACTCGATGCCCTCCAATATGACTCTCCCCCGAAGGAGGCCTTTATTGTACCGGTTCCTCCCATGCTGGAACGGCTTCTCTTCCGCATGTGGGAGAGCCCGGCGTCATCACCGGTGTTAAGCAAGTGGGTCGATTCCATTTATCGAGTCCGCAAGAGCCCCGGGTTCCAAAAGGCACAACTACTGCACCATTCCATGGTGGTGGAATCGGCCATGCATAGACTGAAGAGTCAAAAAATGCACTCCTCGGTGCCCCCTGGTAGGGAAGCCCGAAGCCTGGATGCCCTCGGTAGGAAGTGCTTCCAGGGCTCTATGCTTGCTTGTCGAGTCCAGACATACCAGCTCTACATGGGCATGTATCTCCGAGACCTGGCTAAGGAAATAGCCGGGTTCTCTGCTGGTCTCTCCGATGAACCTTTGCAGAGGTTCCAATCCTTGTCTACTGGTATTCGGGCGTGCTCCAAGTTTATCTCTCGAGCAGCCTATGATGGTTTTGAGGCTTCGGCTCGAGTAGCCGCGGCCGGCATCGGTGGACGCCGCCAGGCTTGGCTTCAGACGTCCGACCTCGAGCCCTGGGTACAGGACAAGTTGGTCGATGTCCCCTGCCGAGGTGATAACCTCTTTGGCAAGCCCATGGATGAGAAGGCTGCACAAATCGAGACGGAGACTCTCACCAGGACTCGTCTCTCAAGGAAGACCTCTGCCCCTTCTCAAAAGAAGAAGGCCTCGGGGAAAGGTGCTGCCTATAAATACTACCCTCAGTATCAGGCCTCACCAGCTCCCCCGCAGGGAAAGCAGGCCAAGGGACGGGGTAATGGGTCCCGTAGGCAGCAAGCCCCCAAGCCTGCACCACCGGCCCCTGCTCAGCAGGGTGGGGGTTTTTGACTTTCTCAGCATAGCCTCTCCCCCTCAGCTGGTTTCTCTCAGCACAGGAGGCCGGCTGGTCCACTTTGCCCACAGGTGGTCCGCCATCACCACAGATACCTGGGTGCTTCAGATAGTTCAAAAGGGCTATCTTCTTCATTTTCACCAGGTACCTCCCTCCTACTTTCCAGGGGAGCCTTCCAGACTCCCTCTGCACAGGGACTTACTCCTTCAGGAGTTAGCAAGTCTTATTCAGGAACAAGCCGTGGAACCGGTGCCCCACCACCTGAAGGGTCAAGGGTTTTATTCCAGATACTTCCTGATTCCGAAAAGAACAGGAGGCCTCAGACCCATCCTAGACTTGCGCAACCTCAGCAAGTTCCTTGCAAAGGAGAAGTTCAAAATGCTTACCCTTGGAATCCTGCTGCCCTACCTCCAGCAGGGAGACTGGCTATGCTCCTTAGATCTGAAGGATGCGTATACTCATATCCTTATTCAACCAGACCACAGACAATACCTCAGGTTTGTGGTGGATGGACGCCATTACCAGTACAGAGTACTACCTTTCGGCCTATCCTCCGCCCCCAGAGTGTTCACCAAATGCCTAGCAGTGGTGGCAGCCTATCTGAGACTTCAGGGTCTCTTTGTGTTCCCATACCTGGACGACTGGCTCATCAGAGCCCAGTCTGCCCAAGAAGCCACTCAGGCCACTCATCGCACGGTGGCTCTGCTCCAGCACTTGGGATTTGTCATAAACTTCGCAAAATCCACTTTGCTCCCCTCTCAGGATCTAGAATTCATCGGCGCCAGGTTGGACACTCTTCAGGCGCGGGCCTTCCTGCCTCTGGACAGGGCCCAAAGGCTCATGGATCTCGCCAGCCATTTTCACAGCAATTCCCTGGTCTCGACCAGACAATTTCTGAGACTGCTCGGCCATATGGCTTCCACGGTCCATGTAACCCCCTATGCCCGCCTGAACATGCGACCTGCTCAATGGTGCCTTCGCAAACAATGGCATCAGGCCACTGGGAGCCTAGCGGACTCTGTACAAATCTCCGACCAGCTGGTCTCCTCTTTGCGATGGTGGCTTCACCTGCCAAACCTAGTGCTCGGGGTGACTTTTCAGCCCCCTGCACATTCTCAGGTCCTGACGACCGATGCTTCTCTCCAGGGCTGGGGAGCACATTGCCAAGGGACTTGTACTCAGGGTCTCTGGACTCCTTGGGAGTCCGCTCAGCAGATCAACTTCCTGGAGCTCAGAGCTATCCGCCTAGCGCTCAAAGCCTTCTCTCACCTGATTTCTCACCAGTCAGTACTTGTCCAGACAGACAATCAGGTTGCCATGTTCTACGTGAACAAGCAGGGCGGAACCGGCTCCTTCTTTCTCTGTCAGGAAGCACAGAAGCTCTGCTCTTGGGCCGTCCATCGCAACATCGTCCTCAAAGCTGTCTATCTCCCAGGTCAAGAAAACTATCTGGCAGACAAACTGAGCAGGATCCTCCAACCACACGAGTGGAGATTGGATCCGCTGGTGGTTCAGCGGATCTTTCTACGGTGGGGCCTCCCCACCATGGATCTGTTCGCCAGTCCTCTGAACCGGCAGCTTCCCAGATTCTGCTCTCGACAGCCGCATCCTCTCCGGGTAGCGGCGGATGCTTTTCTGATTCCATGGTCCACAGGCCTCTTGTATGCCTTTCCACCCATGCCTCTGGTGTCTCGGACGCTCTTCAAAGTTCTCAGAGACAAGGCATCGATGATCCTAGTGGCTCCCCGGTGGCCGAGGCAACCTTGGTTCCCGCTTCTGATGCAGCTGGCGGTGGACATCCCTCTTCCTCTGGGGTTTCAGCTCGACCTCCTCTCGCAGGATCAGGGGACGCTCCTGCACCCCAACCTCCGGTCCCTTCATCTGATGGCCCGGCTGCTGAAAGGGTAGTCCTTGCTCCTCTCCAGCTGCCGGAGCCACAAGAAGCAAGAAGCCAAATGTAAGGACAATTCAAATCCAATTTATTGAAAAAGACCCCTGTATCATTGGAGTAGGGTCCTCAAATATTTTCTGATAGAATTGTTGATCATTGAGTTGTCGCATTATTTCATTAATATAATCTTCTCTATTCTGAATGACAATGGCGCCGCCTTTGTCGGCTGGCTTAATAATAATGTCATTATTAGATTGTAATGTCTTGAGCGCCTGCAATTGTAATTTATTCAAATTGAAATAGCCAGATCGTTTATTGTGTCTATACAGGTCATCAACTTTGGAGAGAACCACATTTTCAAATGCTGAAATCATGGTATTAGTACTGGGTGGAATCCATTTAGAGGGATTTTTAACCACAGAGGGATCTATAGTGGCCTCAGATGTATTGGTAAAATGATCAATGGTTCTCAATTTTCGGAAGAATTTGTATAACTCCACATGTGTAGTGAATTTATCATGTTGTCTTGTAGGTACGTACGCTAGCCCTCTATTCAAAAGAAATTTCTCAGTATCGGATAAAGTATAGTTGGATAGATTAATGATACCGCCTAAAGGTTCCACTCTAATTGTCTTTTGGCAGAGAAGCTCTGGGTCCGATTTGTTCGATGAGACTGGGAGGCATGTTGTTCTTGTTGTCTCGTCTGCCTGTCTATAGGCGACTTGGGTGATATGCCTCTGCCACCTCCTTTCCATAAGGCAGACATCTGAAAATCCCGTTTGGCACTGCGAGGTTGTCTTGGGGGAATAGGGGCAGAGGAGGAGAAAAGTGAGCCAGAAGGTTCAGCAAGATGTGGAGAATGCTGTCGTGATCTTTTATGGTCTCGTATGGGGGATTCTGATTTATCTGGTCTCCGCTCATCATATTTATGAGAGTGTTTAGATGATCGTCGTGGGGATCTAGCCACCTTCTTATACGATGTACTCCTACCGCCTATTTATGTTTCCGTTTTATTGTAGGTCCAATAATATACCGTTTGAAGTTTATAGTCTTCCTCATCCCTTCTATATTTTGGTTATCTTCATACTCTTTATTTCTTGCTTATATTCTAAATTATTTTTTTCAAATTCCTTCATTTCATTATCAAAGTGTTTATCCTGTTTCTTAAGATTCTCAACCTTGGATTCTATCTGTGTTTTGAGAACTGCTGTCCTGCGTTTGGAAGTATTTATCAATAAGATCATAAGATCTAAAGAACACTTGTTCAGTACTTCAACCAGTCCGACATGAATTTTTTGTCATCCCGGAACATGCCCGGGGCTTTTTGAATCCTTAATCCCCTAGGGATAATTTTGTTTCGGCAATACTCAAGCAATGAGGCTGCATGAAATTCCTCTCGAATGTATTTTTGTGTTGTCCAAACAAGTTCCCTCCATTCTTCTTCTATATTTGGAATGGTGTCATCGGTGGTGAAGAAGGGGTCCTCTGGTAACATGGCGGTAAGGTCGTCTTCTTTAAAACTGAGGATGTCCCTCCATGGAGAAAACATGGCTCCCAGGGAGCAAACAAGAAAAAACAGGGAGCACTGTTCTTGCAAAAGTTCAACAGGAGCCACAAGAAGCAAGAAGCCAAATGTAAGGACAATTCAAATCCAATTTATTGAAAAAGACCCCTGTATCATTGGAGTAGGGTCCTCAAATATTTTCTGATAGAATTGTTGATCATTGAGTTGTCGCATTATTTCATTAATATAATCTTCTCTATTCTGAATGACAATGGCGCCGCCTTTGTCGGCTGGCTTAATAATAATGTCATTATTAGATTGTAATGTCTTGAGCGCCTGCAATTGTAATTTATTCAAATTGAAATAGCCAGATCGTTTATTGTGTCTATACAGGTCATCAACTTTGGAGAGAACCACATTTTCAAATGCTGAAATCATGGTATTAGTACTGGGTGGAATCCATTTAGAGGGATTTTTAACCACAGAGGGATCTATAGTGGCCTCAGATGTATTGGTAAAATGATCAATGGTTCTCAATTTTCGGAAGAATTTGTATAACTCCACATGTGTAGTGAATTTATCATGTTGTCTTGTAGGTACGTACGATAGCCCTCTATTCAAAAGAAATTTCTCAGTATCGGATAAAGTATAGTTGGATAGATTAATGATACCGCCTAAAGGTTCCACTCTAATTGTCTTTTGGCAGAGAAGCTCTGGGTCCGATTTGTTCGATGAGACTGGGAGGCATGTTGTTCTTGTTGTCTCGTCTGCCTGTCTATAGGCGACTTGGGTGATATGTCTCTGCCACCTCCTTTCCATAAGGCAGACATCTGAAAATCCCGTTTGGCACTGCGAGGTTGTCTTGGGGGAAATAGGGGCAGAGGAGGAGAAAAGTGAGCCAGAAGGTTCAGCAAGATGTGGAGAATGCTGTCGTGATCTTTTATGGTCTCGTATGGGGGATTCTGATTTATCTGGTCTCCGCTCATCATATTTATGAGAGTGTTTAGATGATCGTCGTGGGGATCTAGCCACCTTCTTATACGATGTACTCCTACGCCTATTTTTATGTTCCGTTTTATTGTAGGTCCAATAATATACCGTTTGAAGTTTATAGTCTTCCTCATCCCTTCTATATTTGGTTATCTTCATACTCTTTATTTCTTGCTTATATTCTAAATTATTTTTTTCAAATTCCTTCATTTCATTATCAAAGTGTTTATCCTGTTTCTTAAGATTCTCAACCTTGGATTCTATCTGTGTTTTGAGAACTGCTGTCCTGCGTTTGGAAGTATTTATCAATAAGATCATAAGATCTAAAGAACACTTGTTCAGTATCTTCAACCAGTCCGACATGAATTTTTTGTCATCCCGGAACATGCCCGGGGCTTTTTGAATCCTTAATCCCCTAGGGATAATTTTGTTTCGGCAATACTCAAGCAATGAGGCTGCATGAAATTCCTCTCGAATGTATTTTTGTGTTGTCCAAACAAGTTCCCTCCATTCTTCTTCTATATTTGGAATGGTGTCATCGGTGGTGAAGAAGGGGTCCTCTGGTAACATGGCGGTAAGGTCGTCTTCTTTAAAACTGAGGATGTCCCTCCATGGAGAAAACATGGCTCCCAGGGAGCAAACAAGAAAAAACAGGGAGCACTGTTCTTGCAAAAGTTCAACAGGAGCCACAAGAAGCAAGAAGCCAAATGTAAGGACAATTCAAATCCAATTTATTGAAAAAGACCCCTGTATCATTGGAGTAGGGTCCTCAAATATTTTCTGATAGAATTGTTGATCATTGAGTTGTCGCATTATTTCATTAATATAATCTTCTCTATTCTGAATGACAATGGCGCCGCCTTTGTCGGCTGGCTTAATAATAATGTCATTATTAGATTGTAATGTCTTGAGCGCCTGCAATAGTAATTTATTCAAATTGAAATAGCCAGATCGTTTATTGTGTCTATACAGGTCATCAACTTTGGAGAGAACCACATTTTCAAATGCTGAAATCATGGTATTAGTACTGGGTGGAATCCATTTAGAGTGATTTTTAACCACAGAGGGATCTATAGTGGCCTCAGATGTATTGGTACAATGATCAATGGTTCTCAATTTTCGGAAGAATTTGTATAACTCCACATGTGTAGTGAATTTATCATGTTGTCTTGTAGGTACGTACGATAGCCCTCTATTCAAAAGAAATTTCTCAGTATCGGATAAAGTATAGTTGGATAGATTAATGATACCGCCTAAAGGTTCCACTCTAATTGTCTTTTGGCAGAGAAGCTCTGGGTCCGATTTGTTCGATGAGACTGGGAGGCATGTTGTTCTTGTTGTCTCGTCTGCCTGTCTATAGGCGACTTGGGTGATATGCCTCTGCCACCTCCTTTCCATAAGGCAGACATCTGAAAATCCCGTTTGGCACTGCGAGGTTGTCTTGGGGGAATAGGGGCAGAGGAGGAGAAAAGTGAGCCAGAAGGTTCAGCAAGATGTGGAGAATGCTGTCGTGATCTTTTATGGTCTCGTATGGGGGATTCTGATTTATCTGGTCTCCGCTCATCATATTTATGAGAGTGTTTAGATGATCGTCGTGGGGATCTAGCCACCTTCTTATACGATGTACTCCTACGCCTATTTTTATGTTCCGTTTTATTGTAGGTCCAATAATATACCGTTTGAAGTTTATAGTCTTCCTCATCCCTTCTATATTTGGTTATCTTCATACTCTTTATTTCTTGCTTATATTCTAAATTATTTTTTTCAAATTCCTTCATTTCATTATCAAAGTGTTTATCCTGTTTCTTAAGATTCTCAACCTTGGATTCTATCTGTGTTTTGAGAACTGCTGTCCTGCGTTTGGAAGTATTTATCAATAAGATCATAAGATCTAAAGAACACTTGTTCAGTATCTTCAACCAGTCCGACATGAATTTTTTGTCATCCCGGAACATGCCCGGGGCTTTTTGAATCCTTAATCCCCTAGGGATAATTTTGTTTCGGCAATACTCAAGCAATGAGGCTGCATGAAATTCCTCTCGAATGTATTTTGTGTTGTCCAAACAAGTTCCCTCCATTCTTCTTCTATATTTGGAATGGTGTCATCGGTGGTGAAGAAGGGGTCCTCTGGTAACATGGCGGTAAGGTCGTCTTCTTTAAAACTGAGGATGTCCCTCCATGGAGAAAACATGGCTCCCAGGGAGCAAACAAGAAAAAACAGGGAGCACTGTTCTTGCAAAAGTTCAACAGGAGCCACAAGAAGCAAGAAGCCAAATGTAAGGACAATTCAAATCCAATTTATTGAAAAAGACCCCTGTATCATTGGAGTAGGGTCCTCAAATATTTTCTGATAGAATTGTTGATCATTGAGTTGTCGCATTATTTCATTAATATAATCTTCTCTATTCTGAATGACAATGGCGCCGCCTTTGTCGGCTGGCTTAATAATAATGTCATTATTAGATTGTAATGTCTTGAGCGCCTGCAATTGTAATTTATTCAAATTGAAATAGCCAGATCGTTTATTGTGTCTATACAGGTCATCAACTTTGGAGAGAACCACATTTTCAAATGCTGAAATCATGGTATTAGTACTGGGTGGAATCCATTTAGAGGGATTTTTAACCACAGAGGGATCTATAGTGGCCTCAGATGTATTGGTAAAATGATCAATGGTTCTCAATTTTCGGAAGAATTTGTATAACTCCACATGTGTAGTGAATTTATCATGTTGTCTTGTAGGTACGTACGATAGCCCTCTATTCAAAAGAAATTTCTCAGTATCGGATAAAGTATAGTTGGATAGATTAATGATACCGCCTAAAGGTTCCACTCTAATTGTCTTTTGGCAGAGAAGCTCTGGGTCCGATTTGTTCGATGAGACTGGGAGGCATGTTGTTCTTGTTGTCTCGTCTGCCTGTCTATAGGCGACTTGGGTGATATGTCTCTGCCACCTCCTTTCCATAAGGCAGACCTCTGAAAATCCCGGTTGGCACTGCGAGGTTGTCTTGGGGAATAGGGGCAGAGGAGGAGAAAAGTGAGCCAGAAGGTTCAGCAAGATGTGGAGAATGCTGTCGTGATCTTTTATGGTCTCGTATGGGGGATTCTGATTTATCTGGTCTCCGCTCATCATATTTATGAGAGTGTTTAGATGATCGTCGTGGGGATCTAGCCACCTTCTTATACGATGTACTCCTACGCCTATTTTTATGTTCCGTTTTATTGTAGGTCCAATAATATACCGTTTGAAGTTTATAGTCTTCCTCATCCCTTCTATATTTGGTTATCTTCATACTCTTTATTTCTTGCTTATATTCTAAATTATTTTTTTCAAATTCCTTCATTTCATTATCAAAGTGTTTATCCTGTTTCTTAAGATTCTCAACCTTGGATTCTATCTGTGTTTTGAGAACTGCTGTCCTGCGTTTGGAAGTATTTATCAATAAGATCATAAGATCTAAAGAACACTTGTTCAGTATCTTCAACCAGTCCGACATGAATTTTTTGTCATCCCGGAACATGCCCGGGGCTTTTTGAATCCTTAATCCCCTAGGGATAATTTTGTTTCGGCAATACTCAAGCAATGAGGCTGCATGAAATTCCTCTCGAATGTATTTTTGTGTTGTCCAAACAAGTTCCCTCCATTCTTCTTCTATATTTGGAATGGTGTCATCGGTGGTGAAGAAGGGGTCCTCTGGTAACATGGCGGTAAGGTCGTCTTCTTTAAAACTGAGGATGTCCCTCCATGGAGAAAACATGGCTCCCAGGGAGCAAACAAGAAAAAACAGGGAGCACTGTTCTTGCAAAAGTTCAACAGGAGCCACAAGAAGCAAGAAGCCAAATGTAAGGACAATTCAAATCCAATTTATTGAAAAAGACCCCTGTATCATTGGAGTAGGGTCCTCAAATATTTTCTGATAGAATTGTTGATCATTGAGTTGTCGCATTATTTCATTAATATAATCTTCTCTATTCTGAATGACAATGGCGCCGCCTTTGTCGGCTGGCTTAATAATAATGTCATTATTAGATTGTAATGTCTTGAGCGCCTGCAATAGTAATTTATTCAAATTGAAATAGCCAGATCGTTTATTGTGTCTATACAGGTCATCAACTTTGGAGAGAACCACATTTTCAAATGCTGAAATCATGGTATTAGTACTGGGTGGAATCCATTTAGAGGGATTTTTAACCACAGAGGGATCTATAGTGGCCTCAGATGTATTGGTAAAATGATCAATGGTTCTCAATTTTCGGAAGAATTTGTATAACTCCACATGTGTAGTGAATTTATCATGTTGTCTTGTAGGTACGTACGATAGCCCTCTATTCAAAAGAAATTTCTCAGTATCGGATAAAGTATAGTTGGATAGATTAATGATACCGCCTAAAGGTTCCACTCTAATTGTCTTTTGGCAGAGAAGCTCTGGGTCCGATTTGTTCGATGAGACTGGGAGGCATGTTGTTCTTGTTGTCTCGTCTGCCTGTCTATAGGCGACTTGGGTGATATGCCTCTGCCACCTCCTTTCCATAAGGCAGACATCTGAAAATCCCGTTTGGCACTGCGAGGTTGTCTTGGGGAATAGGGGCAGAGGAGGAGAAAAGTGAGCCAGAAGGTTCAGCAAGATGTGGAGAATGCTGTCGTGATCTTTTATGGTCTCGTATGGGGGATTCTGATTTATCTGGTCTCCGCTCATCATATTTTATGAGAGTGTTTAGATGATCGTCGTGGGGATCTAGCCACCTTCTTATACGATGTACTCCTACGCCTATTTTTATGTTCCGTTTTATTGTAGGTCCAATAATATACCGTTTGAAGTTTATAGTCTTCCTCATCCCTTCTATATTTGGTTATCTTCATACTCTTTATTTCTTGCTTATATTCTAAATTATTTTTTTCAAATTCCTTCATTTCATTATCAAAGTGTTTATCCTGTTTCTTAAGATTCTCAACCTTGGATTCTATCTGTGTTTTGAGAACTGCTGTCCTGCGTTTGGAAGTATTTATCAATAAGATCATAAGATCTAAAGAACACTTGTTCAGTATCTTCAACCAGTCCGACATGAATTTTTTGTCATCCCGGAACATGCCCGGGGCTTTTTGAATCCTTAATCCCCTAGGGATAATTTTGTTTCGGCAATACTCAAGCAATGAGGCTGCATGAAATTCCTCTCGAATGTATTTTTGTGTTGTCCAAACAAGTTCCCTCCATTCTTCTTCTATATTTGGAATGGTGTCATCGGTGGTGAAGAAGGGGTCCTCTGGTAACATGGCGGTAAGGTCGTCTTCTTTAAAACTGAGGATGTCCCCTCCATGGAGAAAACATGGCTCCCAGGGAGCAAACAAGAAAAAACAGGGAGCACTGTTCTTGCAAAAGTTCAACAGGAGCCACAAGAAGCAAGAAGCCAAATGTAAGGACAATTCAAATCCAATTTATTGAAAAAGACCCCTGTATCATTGGAGTAGGGTCCTCAAATATTTTCTGATAGAATTGTTGATCATTGAGTTGTCGCATTATTTCATTAATATAATCTTCTCTATTCTGAATGACAATGGCGCCGCCTTTGTCGGCTGGCTTAATAATAATGTCATTATTAGATTGTAATGTCTTGAGCGCCTGCAATTGTAATTTATTCAAATTGAAATAGCCAGATCGTTTATTGTGTCTATACAGGTCATCAACTTTGGAGAGAACCACATTTTCAAATGCTGAAATCATGGTATTAGTACTGGGTGGAATCCATTTAGAGGGATTTTTAACCACAGAGGGATCTATAGTGGCCTCAGATGTATTGGTAAAATGATCAATGGTTCTCAATTTTCGGAAGAATTTGTATAACTCCACATGTGTAGTGACATTACAATCTAATAATGACATTATTATTAAGCCAGCCGACAAAGGCGGCGCCATTGTCATTCAGAATAGAGAAGATTATATTAATGAAATAATGCGACAACTCAATGATCAACAATTCTATCAGAAAATATTTGAGGACCCTACTCCAATGATACAGGGGTCTTTTTCAATAAATTGGATTTGAATTGTCCTTACATTTGGCTTCTTGCTTCTTGTGGCTCCTGTTGAACTTTTGCAAGAACAGTGCTCCCTGTTTTTTCTTGTTTGCTCCCTGGGAGCCATGTTTTCTCCATGGAGGGACATCCTCAGTTTTAAAGAAGACGACCTTACCGCCATGTTACCAGAGGACCCCTTCTTCACCACCGATGACACCATTCCAAATATAGAAGAAGAATGGAGGGAACTTGTTTGGACAACACAAAAATACATTCGAGAGGAATTTCATGCAGCCTCATTGCTTGAGTATTGCCGAAACAAAATTATCCCTAGGGGATTAAGGATTCAAAAAGCCCCGGGCATGTTCCGGGATGACAAAAAATTCATGTCGGACTGGTTGAAGATACTGAACAAGTGTTCTTTAGATCTTATGATCTTATTGATAAATACTTCCAAACGCAGGACAGCAGTTCTCAAAACACAGATAGAATCCAAGGTTGAGAATCTTAAGAAACAGGATAAACACTTTGATAATGAAATGAAGGAATTTGAAAAAAATAATTTAGAATATAAGCAAGAAATAAAGAGTATGAAGATAACCAAATATAGAAGGGATGAGGAAGACTATAAACTTCAAACGGTATATTATTGGACCTACAATAAAACGGAACATAAAAATAGGCGTAGGAGTACATCGTATAAGAAGGTGGCTAGATTCCCACGACGATCATCTAAACACTCTCATAAATATGATGAGCGGAGACCAGATAAATCAGAATCCCCCATACGAGACCATAAAAGATCACGACAGCATTCTCCACATCTTGCTGAACCTTCTGGCTCACTTTTCTCCTCCTCTGCCCCTATTCCCCCAAGACAACCTCGCAGTGCCAAACGGGATTTTCAGATGTCTGCCTTATGGAAAGGAGGTGGCAGAGGCATATCACCCAAGTCGCCTATAGACAGGCAGACGAGACAACAAGAACAACATGCCTCCCAGTCTCATCGAACAAATCGGACCCAGAGCTTCTCTGCCAAAAGACAATTAGAGTGGAACCTTTAGGCGGTATCATTAATCTATCCAACTATACTTTATCCGATACTGAGAAATTTCTTTTGAATAGAGGGCTATCGTACGTACCTACAAGACAACATGATAAATTCACTACACATGTGGAGTTATACAAATTCTTCCGAAAATTGAGAACCATTGATCATTTTACCAATACATCTGAGGCCACTATAGATCCCTCTGTGGTTAAAAATCCCTCTAAATGGATTCCACCCAGTACTAATACCATGATTTCAGCATTTGAAAATGTGGTTCTCTCCAAAGTTGATGACCTGTATAGACACAATAAACGATCTGGCTATTTCAATTTGAATAAATTACAATTGCAGGCGCTCAAGACATTACAATCTAATAATGACATTATTATTAAGCCAGCCGACAAAGGCGGCGCCATTGTCATTCAGAATAGAGAAGATTATATTAATGAAATAATGCGACAACTCAATGATCAACAATTCTATCAGAAAATATTTGAGGACCCTACTCCAATGATACAGGGGTCTTTTTCAATAAATTGGATTTGAATTGTCCTTACATTTGGCTTCTTGCTTCTTGTGGCTCCTGTTGAACTTTTGCAAGAACAGTGCTCCCTGTTTTTTCTTGTTTGCTCCCTGGGAGCCATGTTTTCTCCATGGAGGGACATCCTCAGTTTTAAAGAAGACGACCTTACCGCCATGTTACCAGAGGACCCCTTCTTCACCACCGATGACACCATTCCAAATATAGAAGAAGAATGGAGGGAACTTGTTTGGACAACACAAAAATACATTCGAGAGGAATTTCATGCAGCCTCATTGCTTGAGTATTGCCGAAACAAAATTATCCCTAGGGGATTAAGGATTCAAAAAGCCCCGGGCATGTTCCGGGATGACAAAAAATTCATGTCGGACTGGTTGAAGATACTGAACAAGTGTTCTTTAGATCTTATGATCTTATTGATAAATACTTCCAAACGCAGGACAGCAGTTCTCAAAACACAGATAGAATCCAAGGTTGAGAATCTTAAGAAACAGGATAAACACTTTGATAATGAAATGAAGGAATTTGAAAAAAATAATTTAGAATATAAGCAAGAAATAAAGAGTATGAAGATAACCAAATATAGAAGGGATGAGGAAGACTATAAACTTCAAACGGTATATTATTGGACCTACAATAAAACGGAACATAAAAATAGGCGTAGGAGTACATCGTATAAGAAGGTGGCTAGATCCCCACGACGATCATCTAAACACTCTCATAAATATGATGAGCGGAGACCAGATAAATCAGAATCCCCCATACGAGACCATAAAAGATCACGACAGCATTCTCCACATCTTGCTGAACCTTCTGGCTCACTTTTCTCCTCCTCTGCCCCTATTCCCCCAAGACAACCTCGCAGTGCCAAACGGGATTTTCAGATGTCTGCCTTATGGAAAGGAGGGTGGCAGAGGCATATCACCCAAGTCGCCTATAGACAGGCAGACGAGACAACAAGAACAACATGCCTCCCAGTCTCATCGAACAAATCGGACCCAGAGCTTCTCTGCCAAAAGACAATTAGAGTGGAACCTTTAGGCGGTATCATTAATCTATCCAACTATACTTTATCCGATACTGAGAAATTTCTTTTGAATAGAGGGCTATCGTACGTACCTACAAGACAACATGATAAATTCACTACACATGTGGAGTTATACAAATTCTTCCGAAAATTGAGAACCATTGATCATTTTACCAATACATCTGAGGCCACTATAGATCCCTCTGTGGTTAAAAATCCCTCTAAATGGATTCCACCCAGTACTAATACCATGATTTCAGCATTTGAAAATGTGGTTCTCTCCAAAGTTGATGACCTGTATAGACACAATAAACGATCTGGCTATTTCAATTTGAATAAATTACAATTGCAGGCGCTCAAGACATTACAATCTAATAATGACATTATTATTAAGCCAGCCGACAAAGGCGGCGCCATTGTCATTCAGAATAGAGAAGATTATATTAATGAAATAATGCGACAACTCAATGATCAACAATTCTATCAGAAAATATTTGAGGACCCTACTCCAATGATACAGGGGTCTTTTTCAATAAATTGGATTTGAATTGTCCTTACATTTGGCTTCTTGCTTCTTGTGGCTCCTGTTGAACTTTTGCAAGAACAGTGCTCCCTGTTTTTTCTTCTTTCTTGTCCTCTCCAGCTGCCTCCAGATGTGGAAGAGGTCGTCTTGGCCTCCAGGAGGCCTTCCACCCGGAAGTCCTACGCTCTTAAGTGGCGTCGGTTCTCCGTCTGGTGTACTCAGCAGTCTCAAGACCCCTTCTCCTGTTCGGCATCAGTGGTCTTGCAGTACTTGCTTTCTCTTTCCAATCTTGGCCTTAAGTCCAACTCGGTCAAGGTCCACCTCAGTGCTCTTTCTGCGCATCACGTGCCGGTGGATGGTAGACCTCTTTCCAGCCACCCTCTGGTGGCTCGTTTTCTCAGAGGCCTCCTTCTCCTTAAACCACCTTTGCGCCCGCCAGCCCCGAACTGGGATCTCAATGTGGTTTTACAGCGGCTTACCTGTCCGCCTTTTGAGCCTATGGCTACCTGTCCTCTTCGTTTTCTTTCCTGGAAAACCTTGTTCTTGGTGGCCCTCACTTCGGCTAGACGCGTTAGTGAGCTGCAGGCCCTGGTATCTGATCCTCCTTACAGTAGGTCCTACGGACTCACCCTAAGTTTCTTCCTAAAGTGGTTTCCCCTTTTCACATCAACCAGGAGGTGGTACTTCCGACCTACTTTCCCAGGCCACACTCCAGCCGAGCTGAAATGGTCCTGCATACCCTGGACTGTAGAAGGGTGCTGAACTTCTACCTGGACCGTACGCGGGAGCACCGAAGGGCGGTTCAGCTCTTCGTGTCTTATGACCCCAACAAGTCGGGGCTCCCTGTCTCCAAGCGTACTCTGTCCATCTGGATTGCGGACTGTATCGCTTGGGCTTACGAGGCTGCGGGCCTCGTGCTGGAAGGTAGAGTCACCGCTCATCGTGTTCCGTTGGCAGACATCTGCCGGGCCGCTACTTGGTCTTCAAGCCAGACTTTTGCAGCCCATTACTGCCTGGAGAGGGAGTCCCGCAGGGACAGTGCTTTCGGACAGGCAGTCCTCCGTAACCTCTTCGAGGTATAGGCAACTCCTACCCTCCATCCCGGATGTTGGGCTACCGGTTGAAGACGTATTCAGAGAAGATTCCTTCCTTCTGTGCTGCTGAGCTAGAGGGAGCTCATTTTTGTGCTTAGGGTCTCCGGTAGCCTTAAGCTTGGGAGTCCCATATGTGAGGACTGACTTCCTGCTTGGTCCTGGAGAAAGCGTAGTTACTCACCTGTAACAGGTGTTCTCCAGGAGCAGCAGGAATCAGTCCTCACAACCCTCCCTCCTCCCCTTGGAGTTGCAGTTATATGCTTTCGTTTTTGCTAATTTTTGCTGTCTTTTAGCTATGTCATCTGACTGAGCAAGATGGCACCCTTGGGCGGGAAGAGGACCGCGCATGCGCGCTGCAATTCCCAAAGGCTTTCTTTGAAAGCTGGGGAAAATTGCTCCGCGAGGGCTCCGTCGGCGCTGACGTCACCCATATGTGAGGACTGATTCCTGCTGCTCCTGGAGAACACCTTTAACCTTTCCCACCAATCGCGGCTTCACAGGAACAGCCGCCAGCGTGAAGGAAAAGGCTCTTCACGCTGGCGGCTGTACAGAGGGAGCCGGGGCCTCGCGCGGGCTTCCCCGACTCCCTCTGAAGCCCTCCGGGTTGGGAGAAAAGCCGGGTTTTTTGCTCTGGCCGCTCCCGATCTTGCGGCCAGAGCAAAAAACCGGCTTTTCAAGGGCCGGTTTTGCCTCTGCGCCGGCAGCCGGCCTGGCCATGGAAAAACCGGCCAGGCCGGCTGAAAACCGGCCAGTTGGCAACCCTACCTAGAGTGGGGGACGGGGTATCCTTCCCAGGGGATGGAGGGGGTACTACTTTATTTAAACATAGAAGCGTTTGTTGCATGTTTAACTACTTATTTGTTGCTCCTCTGAGTCTGCTTTGTCAATAGGTACTGGGGCTGGTGGGCGGTGCTGGCTGCATATGTACACTAGTGTCATCAAAAAGATGACAGGCTCAGCCTTCAAGCTGCTGGAAGAGGTACACTACCCAGAGGTGCGGGACTGGACTGGAGTTCCTCAAGGAACAACAATTAGCAGGTAAGTCTAATTTCTCTTTCTTTATCTATAACATCAACAAAATTCACCCATTCCTTTCTGAACACACTACTAAGACACTTATCCATTCTTTAGTCACCTCCCATCCAGACTGTTGTAACCTACTCCTTGCTGGTCTCCCGCTGAATCATCTCTCTCCCCTTCAATCTGTTCAACACTCTACTGTTTGTCTAATCTTCCACCAGCCTCATCATGCTCGTACTACCCTCTTCTCAAGTGACTTCATTAGTTCCCTATCCATTTCCTCATCCAGTTCAAACTTCTCCTACTGACCTATAAGTGCATTCACTCTGCAGCTCCTTACTACCTTGCCTCTTATCTCTCCCTACACCCCTCCTTGGGAATGCCGCTCTTCTGGCAAATCACTTTTATCTGTGCCCTTCTCTTCTTTTGCTAACTTGCTCCATTCACCTTGGTGCTCCTTATGCCTAGAACAAATTACATAGGTCTGTACGTCAGGCACCTTCTCCGGCCCTTTTCAAATCCAGGCTGAAAACTCACTTCTTCTCTGTTGCTTTCAGATCTTAACTCACCTGGTCTCCTTTGTGTTTTCTTACCATTCCCCCTTGATGTATCCCATGTGTTGTCTGTAAGCTCTAAAGAGCAGGGACCATCTTTTGCATGTGTCCGTGCAGTGCTGCGTATGTCTTGTAGCACTTGTAGAGGATCTCTAAAGGAAAAAAGAAGAATGTTCTAGTGGTTGATATGGAAGGACAAACTAGATAGGCCTTGTGGTCTTTTTTTGTCGTCATGTTTCTATGTTTCTACTATACAAATGTTCAGTAGTGGTAATAATTTGCAGTCAAAACCAAATGAAATGAATGAGGATTCAGCTCATTCTGTCTCCTTGGGCATGCAGTTCATATAAAGGTAAAAATGCAATGTGTGCCTTGAGTCAGTACTGACTCCTGGTGACCCAGCAGCTCCTGGGTTTCTTGGCAGTGTGACCAGAAATAGATTGCCAGGCCGCCTCCTGAGGCAATGGAGGGTTAGGTGACTTGCCCAAGCTGTGAGGATTGCCAGTGGGAATTGAACCCTGCTCTCTTGGTTACCAAGCCAGTGCTCTAACCACTAGGCTATTCCTCATTTAAAGGTTCATGAAACCAAACTGCTCTTATTTGCCTCTTCTTAATATTCATCTAAAAATGAATATATAGATTAGAGTACTTACAGTATATTCTTACATTCCCAGTCTGGGTGAAGGTAAGGGAGGGCATATAGCTTTGATTAATCATGATTCTTTTAGTATGTCCATGGAATTGTTGAATTTATCTTGTTGGTGTGAATATTGGTAAGAGAACTGTTTTGTGAAGTTTGAGATGTTAGTTTTTTATTTTCTTTCACATATTTTTACATTTTACTTTATTATAAATTTTGAAGTTATTTATTGTAATTTTAGTTGGTTGCTACATTTTATTTTATGAAATGATTGATGGTTGTGTACCCCTTTGAATTAGTTTTGGTTATGGAAAGTAGTATATAGTTGATATAGAAAAAAAGCAGAAAACATCTTATTTGTTGAAGTCTTTTTTTTTTTAATTGAAAAGGTTTTTAGGCCCGATTTTTAAAGGCATTTACACGGTTAACAGCCCATATTAACCGTGTAAATGCCTTAATCAGGGATTTTCAAAGGCACCTACACAGCTAGTACCTTTGTAAATCCATGATTAAGTCCCATAGTGCCCCGATGTATTGGGGGCGTGTTGGGGGCATTCTGGGGCGAAGCATAGGCGTGGAATGGCGCTAACCGGGTAGCAATGATTTTAGATGCTGCCCGGAAAACCCTCGGCTACCTTTAAGGCGCCGGAGCTAACCGGGCAGCATCTAAAATTGCGACCCCCAGATTTTCACTTCTGTCGCCGCTGAAGTGAAAATACTGGGTTAAGGGGTTGGCGGGCAGCTACGGCGCTTAGCCCTACCCAACTGAAAATCGGGCCCTTTCTTACTAAGTTGAAATTGGAAAGTAACGATTAATCATGTTCAATTAGAATAAAAGTATATATTTTTAAATGAGGCCTTTGTGATCACATCTCCAGCCATTGAGTTTTCAAATGAGCAAGGTAGCCTGTGCTTCCAAGTGTTTTAAAAATATACTTAGCTGCTTAAAGTCTGTTATATAGGTGCAACAAAAACCCATCAGGAAATCCAGTTATGTTTAAGTGCTGTAGTTTATATAAAATTCTAGGCAGCGAAAAGCAGGTGAGGTACTTTTTGGGGCTCCAAGTAGGGCTTTCAGAAAGGAGAGGAGGCCTGGGGCATTAACTCTGGCAGTGGCACCAGCACGCTGTAGCTATAGTGGCAGGAGATCTCTGAAGCTCCTTTGCAGCTGCTCGAGGGGGACCCAGGGCAGGCAACTGCATCATCTGAGTGGGCTCTGCAACTGGCCCCTTCCTTGCTCTCTGGACTGTCTAGGACACCATTTGGCCAGGAGATGGTTTTGGCTACAAATTATCTAAATATACTATTTGTCACTGAACAGTGGCTTTGTTCAATAGAGAGTATCTAATACTTGTGGTAGATGTCTTCATACATTAGACTATTTAGCAAACTTTAAGACTAGCAATTCCATTGCATTAATCTTTCTTTTTTTATACTAATTCTAGGGCACAACCCTTTACGATGTTTGTCAGCAAATTCCAGGCGTGGTTCCATAAATTCTCCAGGCCCTCAACCAAAGACGGCTGTTACACGGCCATTATCGAGAGCTGCTTCTGAAATTTCGGAAATCGAATCCATTGATGTAGCTGAACAAGATAATTCTTTACTTAATGAGGATGCCGATGGACAAACACTAGCTAGTTTGGAAAAAGAATTAAATATATTAATCTTTCATGCAGGTAAAAATTTCAGTTTTTCTTTTTTTTTCCTTCTTTGGAGTTGTAATGTACTGAAATGAAAGAGTCTTATTTTACAGAGATATTTACTTATTGCCAGATAATAGGTTCAAGAGATAATATGGAACATGTTTACTAAAGTGCACTAGTGTTTAGTGAGGTAAAACTACCACGTAAACTGCTTAGCACAGGATAAGATGAAGACTTGGTGGGTTAGGAGCAGAGAGTTGCAGCCAGCACGTGAGTAATTAATGTGTGCTAATTATTAATGCTACATTCAGTGGCAGGGATAATTCTCAGTCAGCCAGGGAACATGCTGGGCAAGCCCTTGACTGCTTGACCAGTTTCCCTTCCCCCTAATTTTTGCCTTTTAATGTGAGCTGCCTTAGTCACTTTAGTAAATTTGCCCTATAGGCTTATATTCTTCTGTGATGCAATCAAATGGAGCTTGCTATACGTAAGTGAAAGTATACTGTAAATGGTGTAAAAGCGTGTGAATGAGGCCCAAGCACTTTTACGTGCTACATGGCAAGTATAAATGCCCACAGCTAGATTTTTCAAGAATGCACATAAGCCAGAGCTCGACAAACCCCAAGTGCCAGATCATCATTACGACCAAAAAATGAGACCTGGCTCCTGGGGTTCAGAGCACATGAGCAGCCGGTGTTTGCCCATGGGGATCCCAACCACTCCAGACAGTTGTGTTGAAGAGCTCTGCGATCGCGGTCATGAGAGCTGGGGTGTGGCTGTGAGGGTTGGAATCCCTGCGGAGGGCAATGATCATGGTGTCTGCACAGACTTAAAAAAAAAAGAAAAAGTTAGTAAGTTTGCTGTGTGAATCGTAGCAGGGGAATGGAGAGCTGGTGGTGAGTGCAAGGGGGGGGAGGTTGAAGGGGAGAGTCTGGAGGTGGGAGAGGGACAGGATGAATGCATGCAAAGTAAAGGGCACAGTGTGTATGTGTAAAAGATGCACTCTACATCACTAGCACATAGGCACCCCCACCTCCACACCATACACATGCAGGCATCCCATCTCTGCACCATATACATGCCGGCACCCAATCTCTGTACCACACACACACTTTTTCTCATGGAAAACAGTCTTAGTAAATCAGGCTCTAAAATCTAAAAAAGTAACTGTGAAACACCTTTTTTTTTGGGGGGGGGGGAGGGATGGGGCATGCACTGTGACCTAGATTTTTAGTTTGGCTCTTAGATTACAAGAAAATTTGTCAAAGCCTGGCATAAGTTACAGTATTTTATAACTTACACAGGTTAAAACTTTGTGGTCTCTCTATGCTCTTCCCAAACTGTGCCCCTGTGCATGCCCACACTGAAAGTGCACATGCTCAGACTTACACGCACACTTACAGAATAGTGACTGCCTAAAGTAAGTGTGTAAGTGGTTTAAAACTGTTCCTTGTGCATGTAAATAGTGCTTCTCTTTACATGACTCCCTTATAAAATCAGTCACTAATTCTATCAAGACCCTTGCTTTTTGGCAAAATTACAGCCCAGGAAATGAACTTTGCAAAATTGGTGGTGAAAAACACTCTTTTGAGCTTAACTCTTATCTGACACTTTTTTTTTTAACTTTAAATGTTTATTACAACTTTTTTAAGCAGTTGATTGGACCCTTGGTTAAGCTGTTTAATTTGCCACTAACAGGGGAAGCTTTAGCTGGCAAGATGGGGTAGGCGGGCATCGTATCTCTCCATTTCCCTTTTGAATCTAGATGTGAAACTGCTTGCCAACATTTTGGCAATGCGCTATCTCCAGGAACAAGCAGGAATACGTCATCACATATGGGTACGTCGGTACCGACGGAGCCCGCGCGGGAAAGCTCCCCAGCTTTTCAGATTAAAAGCTTTTGGGGCCTCCCACTGCACATGCGCGCTGCCTTCCCGCCTTCCTGAGCAGCTCTCGTCAGTTTCTTTTTTTCCGCGGAGCCAGCAGGTCGTGTTCCTGTCACCGCTGAAGAAATTGTTAATTTTATTGTTTTCTTTAGACCGCGTACCTGCCTTCCCCATTCTGAAACCGGTACTGCCGGTCTCTCTTTCTTTCTTTTTAAAAAAAAAAAAAAAAAAAAAATATTTTTCTTTTCTTCAGCACAGCTTGGTACTTTGTTAGGCCTTCAGGCCTACACAATTTCTCCTCATGGAGAAGCCAGTTCCTGGTTTTAAAAAGTGTACCAAGTGCAGTGCTGTCATTCCTCTTACAGACACCCATGAATGGTGTCTTAAATGTTTAGGACCTGACCATTCCATACCGGACTGCCCATCCTGCTCCCAGATGTCGAAACGTGGATTGCAGAACCGGGCCAACAAGTTCCATGTGCTGTTTCCTTCAGAAGCATCACAGTCATCCAGGTCTTCCTCTCCGGATGGATCTCAGGTAACCAAAACTCCAGTGGGCAAATCCTCTAAAAGCAAATCTCTTTCTAAAGATCGAGAGGCTCTCAATTCTGAGTTCGAGGATTCTGCCCAGGCCAAAAAACCCCGGCGGGAGGCTCCGGCCTACAAAGCAATCATGGGGTCACAGGTTGACATCGATGGCGCGGCCTCGACAGATCACCTGTTGTACTGCTCTGGGGTACCGGCCCATACCGGTACCGACATCCAGGCAGCAGTGGCGTCTATGGGCAATACTGTCCAAGTCATGCAGCAGGCCATTCTGGCTTTTATTAATGCTGCTACGCCCTCGGTACCGCAGCCAACGGTACCGGGTCCGGTTCCGGTAATGGCTTCCATACCGGAACCGAGGCCATCGTCTTCCAAACGCAGATCAGTTCCGCATGCCGGATCCGGGCTTTTGCCCGGTACCGATCCCATACCCGGTACGCCCGATGTCGATACCGAACGGTATGCGTATCGTGCGTTGGAAGCACATAGAGGATACTCTGCTTCTTCAGAGGATTTTAACTCCTCTGATGATTCTGATGAGTTCTCCCTTGATCTTCCTGAGGAGCCTTCTTCTCCTAACAGGAGAATGTCTCCACCAGAGGATTTGTCCTTTCAGGACTTTATCATAGACATCCTCTGAAAAGGAACCCAGATCAAAGAAACTGGATATTTTAGGATACTCTAAGTCTCCTAAAGAGGCAGTCACCCTGCCTATCCATGAAATCCTTCAAGAACACTTGATGGACTTATGGGAGGCTCCTCTAACATTGTCTCCTTCTTCTCGCAGGTTGGACACCATGTACCGTGTCCCCCCTTCTCCTGGTTTCCAAAAAACCCAGTTGCCTCACCATTCTATTGTGGTGAAGTCTGCAATGAAGAAGATAAAGAGTACCAAAAGGCACTCTTCTACTCCTCCAGGGCGAGAATGTAAGACTCTAGACTCTTTTGGCAGGAAAATTTTCCAGGCTACTATGCTTATAGCCAGGATTAATTCCTATAGTCTTTACATGGGCATGTTTCTCAGTGAAATCGCTCTAAAAGTTCGGCATTTTGCCCCCTTTCTCCCTGAGGATAAGAGGGAGCAGTTCATTTCCTTGGTGAAACACCTTTTGGATATTTCAAAGTTCTCCAACAGGGCAGCTTTTGATTCCTTTGAGGGTGCTGGTAGGGCTTCGGGCATTGCTATAGCAGCCCGACGTCTTGCTTGGCTCCAGGCTTCTGATCTAGAACCTTGGGTCCTCGATGGCTTAAGAAATCTGCCCTGTACAGGTGAGAACTTATTTGGTGAGGAGTGGCAAATTAAGGCCACTCAAATGGATGCAGAAAATGCCACCTTAGATAGACTTTCTAAGTCTACCTCCACTCCTGCCAAGAAGAAGTCTTTTAAGAGGCCTTATTACAAAAGTCCAGATTTTCTACAAATACTGGCCAACAATCCTCTCAGCCTCGTTTTGCTGCTAAACGTCAGCAACCTAAACAGGCAAGGTCAAAGCCTGCGGCGTCTGCTACGCCTCAGCAGGCTCCACCCCCTCAGGGGTTTTGACTTGCCCCTAGAGAACTTAACTTTTCTGGCTCTAGAACAACCAGAGCCCCTCACCATACCCGGAAGGTTAGCTCACTTTGCTCCCAGATGGGAGCAAATTACATCAGAGCAATGGACCCTCTCTATCATCAGAGAGGGTTACAAACTCCATTTTTCCGACCTTCCTCCTTATACTATGGTGAGGCAGTTCAATTCTCCCCCATCTCTCCTGGCCCTCTTGGGTCAGGAAGTCTCCTCCCTCCTTGCCCAGGGGGCAATAGAGGAGGTCCCTCTTCTTCAACAGGGGACGGGATTCTACTCCCCTTATTTTCTAATACCAAAGAAGACAGAGGGCTTCAGACCAATTCTGGATCTGAGAGAATTGAACAAATTTCTTTTCAAGGAGAAATTCAAAATGCTTTCTCTGGGCATTCTCCTTCCATACCTTCAGAGTCAGGATTGGCTTTGTTCTCTAGATCTAAAGGATGCGTATACACACATACTCATCCACCCATCCCACAGAAAATACCTTCGATTTCTGTTTCAGGGAAAACATTTCCAGTACAGAGTACTCCCCTTCGGTCTAGCCTCTGCTCCAAGAGTGTTCACCAAATGCATGGCAGTCGTAGCTGCCTTTCTAAGAGGCCTGGGAATTTTCATATTCCCATACCTGGACGACTGGCTCATCCGAGCTCCCTCTCAGTCCCAGGCCCAAATTTCCCTGGACCACACAAGGCGTCTTCTGCAGTATCTAGGACTGGTAGTAAACCTTCCCAAGTCTCAACTAATCCCTACTCAGTCTCTCGAGTTCATAGGGGCCCAGTTAGACACCATCACTGCAAGGGCCTACCTGCCTCAGGTCAGGGCCCAACGCCTGCTGAGTTTGGCCTTCCAAGCTCAGTCCAGCAGTCATTTGACAGCCCGGGAAATGCTGCGACTTCTGGGCCACATGGCCTCCACGGTACATGTGGTGCCCTACGCTCGTCTGCATATGAGAGCAGCTCAATGGACCTTGGCCATCCAGTGGACTCAAGCATCTGGAGCGCTCTCCGACCAAATACTCACCTCAAGCCGTCTATTTTGGTCCCTCCAATGGTGGACATCCACCAAGAATCTGTTGTTGGGGGCCCCCTTCCAACCTTTGTTGTCCCAAGCAACCCTCACAACAGATGCCTCCCAGACAGGGTGGGGAGCTCATCTTCAGAACCTCTCCACTCAGGGCACTTGGTCTCCACAGGAGGCCACCCTTCATATCAACCTCCTGGAACTGCGAGCAATTTACCTTGCCCTCAAGGTCTTCTATACCCTCCTTGTCAACCTGACTGTCCTAGTTCAGACAGACAATCAGGTAGCCATGTTCTATATAAACAAACAAGGAGGGACAGGCTCTCTGTCGCTTTGCAACGAAGCTCTCAGAATATGGGCCTTCGCCAGAGAGCATCAAATTCACCTTCTTGCAGTGTATCTTCCAGGAGTTCAAAACTCTCGTGCAGACAGACTCAGTCGAGTTCTGCTTCCACACGAATGGTCCCTACATATGGACCAGATACGCAGAATCTTTCAGGAATGGGGGACCCCGGACATAGACCTCTTTGCAAGTCCGTGGAATGCCAAACTTCCCCGGTTCTGTTCCAGAACTCAGTGTCAGGGAGCTCAGGCCCACGATGCCTTCCTCCTGCATTGGGGTCAGGAATTCCTCTATGCCTTTCCACCCATTCCTCTAATATCCAAGACTCTGTTCAAGCTCCAGAGGGATCACGGGACTATGATCCTCATAGCTCCCCGCTGGCCACGCCAGGTGTGGTTCCCTCTACTTCTGCATCTCTCCCAGGGATCCTCCCTGGACCTGGGAGCTGCGCCAGACCTTCTGTCTCAGGAGGAGGGGACTTTGTGGCACCCAAACCCCAAATCCCTACATCTCAGAGCTTGGTTACTGAAGGCCTAAGTCTTCAAGACTTTAATCTTTCTCAACCTGTGACAGATATCCTTCATGCCTCTAGGAAACCTTCCACGAGGCGTTCTTATGCTTTCAAATGGAAACGTTTTTCCATTTGGTGTGCTCAGCAGGGTCTTGACCCTCTAGCACTTCCTTTGAATTCCCTCTTGGACTATCTCCTGCATCTTTCAAATGCAGGCCTTAAGACGAATTCAGTAAGGGTCCATTTGAGTGCTATTGCAGCATCCTTAAAACCTATAAATGGACAACCTGTCTCCTCTCATCCTCTTGTTTCACGTTTCATGAGAGGCCTGACTCTAACTAAACCTCCCATCCGACCTCCTCCGGTAGCATGGGATTTGAACCTAGTTCTAGGTCAGCTTATGAAGCCACCTTTTGAGCCTTTGGACTCTACCTCCTTCAAATTTCTTTCCTGGAAGGTTGTTTTCCTTATTGCAGTCACTTCGGCTCGCCGCATCAGTGAACTGCAGGCTTTAGTGGCTCATCCACCTTATACTAGGTTTCATCATGATAAGGTGGTCCTTAGGACGAATCCCCACTTTATGCCCAAAGTGGTCTCGCCCTTTCATCTTAATCAAGAGGTATATCTACCTGTCTTTTTCCCGGCTCCTCATGCATCCAGTGCAGAGAGGAACCTTCATACTCTGGATTGTAAAAGAGCTCTTGCCTTTTACCTCAACAGGACTCAACCACATCGAAAGTCTTCCCAACTTTTCGTGGCTTTTGATCCTTCTCATTTGGGACTTCCAGTCACCAAGCGTACACTTTCCAATTGGATCGCTCAGTGTATTTCTTTTGCTTACCAGAGTAAGAACATTTCTATGGAGGGCCATGTCACAGCTCACAATGTGAGGGCCATGGCCACTTCTATGGCTCATCTTCACTCTGTGTCCATAGATCAGATCTGTCGAGCAGCCACTTGGGCCTCGGTTCATACCTTCACAGCCCATTACTGCTTGGACAAGGACTCCCGCCGGGATGCCTTGTTTGGTCAGGCTGTCCTCAAACACCTGTTCCATACTTAAACAACTCCTGCCCACCTTCCCTGGATGGATGCCTGAGATCCATGCGAAGATGGTTTACCCTTGGAGGGGGATCTCCCAGGCATCTTAGCTAGGGAGTCCCCATATGTGATGACGTATTCCTGCTTGTTCCTGGAGATAGCACAGTTACTTACCTGTAACAGGTGATCTCTGGGAACAGCAGGAATTAGTCATCACAACCCACCCACCTCCCCTAGGAGTTGTATCTCTATCTATCTTCCTGTCCTCTCTCTCTATTGTCTCAGCTTTAAACTCGAACTGACGAGAGCTGCTCAGGAAGGCGGGAAGGCAGCGCGCATGTGCAGTGGGAGGCCCCAAAAGCTTTTAATCTGAAAAGCTGGGGAGCTTTCCCGCGCGGGCTCCGTCGGTACCGACGTACCCATATGTGATGACTAATTCCTGCTGTTCCCAGAGATCACCTGTTACAGGTAAGTAACTGTGCTTTATCTGATATTTTAAAATAGATGGATAGCATAAGCAGAAGGCCTTTGAAACAGAGAGGAAGACAAAAGGGTGAATAATGAGACAGACAACAGTAGTAAAGGAAAAAAGAAGAAACAGAGGAGGGCTGGAAAGGAGGATATGGGACCCTGCACTACTGCAAGGAGGAGTGGAAAATCTTGAGCTCAGAGCGGAAGAGAATAGCTAGTAAATCTGAAGTGAGTAAGTGAACTAACAAAGAGGAGGTAAGGGTAACATCAGGCAAAATACAATTTAATTTAATATGTCTTCCTCATCATCCCGCTAGACCAGTGCAGATTAATGGGCTATATTTCCTTTCCAGTAGATGGTGGAGACAGACAAATTCAGAAACTTTCCAGTGTTATTATCACTGGCATAAGGAGAGGTGTTGCTAGGGGCACTCCTCAGTATTTTACTGTCTCTAGCAGATGGTGGTGACTGTACTTGGTGCAGCAGTGTTCTAAATGAGGCTTCTGGAGCTACAGTTTGTAGATTGTTTTCCCTGGTAGAGCCAAACTCAGGGCACTGGACTGAAGTTCATCATCTCTGATCTTGTAAGGCCTAGGCCTGGAAAAGGGAATAACGAGTGAGGTTATCAAATTTGCAGATGACACAAAACTATTTAAAGTGTTAAAACCCAAGAGGATTGTGGAAAATTGCAAGAAGATCTTGTTAAATTGGAAGACTCGGCATCCAAATGGCAGATGAAATTTAATGTAGACAAATGCAAAATTATGCACCTAGGAAAGAACAATCCAAACTATAGTTACACGATGCAAGGCTCCACATTAGAAACCACCACCCAGGAAAAATATTTAGGCGTCATTGTGGATGACATGTTAAAACCCTCCGCCCATTGTGCAGCAGCGGCCAAGAGAGCAAATAGAATGCTAGGTATCATAAGGAAAGGAATGTGAAATAAAATAAAGTATATTATAATGCCTCTGTATCATTCTATGGTGCGACCACACCTTGAATATTGTGTGCAATTCTGGTCGCCGTATCTTAAAAAGGATATAGTGTTATTTAGAAAAGGTACAGAGAAGAGCCACCAAAATAGTAAAGGGGATGGAAAGATACTCCTATTAAGAAAGGCTAAAAAGGTTAGGGCTCTTCAACCTGGAAAAGAGACGGCTGAGGGGAGATATGATAGAGGTCTATAAATTAATGAATGGAGTGGAACGGGTAAATGTAGATTGATTGTTTACGTCATCAGAATATAGAAAGACTAGGGGACATACAATGAAGCTACAGGGTAAACTATTCAAGACTAATAAGAAAAAATATTTTTTCACTCAACGTGTAATCAAACCCTGGAATTTGTTACCTGAGGATGTAGTAAAAACTGTTAGTGTAGCTGGGTTTAAAAAAGGTTTGGACAAGTTCCTGGAGGAAAGGTCCATAAACCATAAGGGACCCAGGATATCACTGCTTGACTCAATACAAGCATTGTGGAACCTGTGTCTTTTGGGGAAACTGCTAGGTACTTATGACCCAGATTGGCCACTGTTGGAAACAGGATACTGGGCTTGATGGACCTTGGTCTGACCCAGTATGGTATATCTTATGTTCTTATGAAAAGGTATCAGTACCCTAACACCCTCTGCGTCTTAGTATGATTGAGACTCCCCCCCCCCTTCTTCTCAACTGTCAGTGGGGGGTAGGGTACAGATCTTCCCAGATGTGTCCAGGTGGACTCAATCCAGGAGGAAAAAAATTCTGGAACTTTGCACTGAGGTTTTAGCTTTGGGTGTGAGTTTCCAGTTGAGATTTCCTTGTAAATGTGCACTTGAGTATCAGAATAAGATTTTTCATTTCTTCGAGCCATCTCAACTGCATTTTTTCTTAGATGCTAAGCAATTGTTAATTCACCTTATGGTGGTATCATGGGCTTTATAAGTTGTATTTGCTTTACATCCTACTTTTTCTTTTTAATATTTTTCTTTGCTTGTAACCATTCTCCTACGGTGTATACTGTACTTGAATCCTCCCTTTTCTTTATTGTACTATTGTAAACTGCTAGCATACGGTCATGTTATTGGTTGCTTTATGTTCTTTTGTGCTTATTTTTTGCATGTGCATGATGGATTGTGATATTCTTTATCCAAGGTTCTTGGTTTATTGTAAAATTTAATTAAATATAAAATAAAATAAAAATTTGGACACTTTGTTTTGAAGATGGTCAGGGGAGGGTGTATAGAATGAGCTCCATTGTTCAGGGGAGTTTTGGGTGGAGTTGTTTCCTTTGAGTTGGGATGGCGGATGAGGTATGGTAGGTTGTAGTTTCATTTGTAGGAAGTCAACCATGATTTGAGGGTGAAGTGGTACGATCTCTTCACGTCGTGGGTTATCCTTTGTTAGAGAGTGTGCGATGTCAAACATTTCTCGTGGTTTATTTAGTGATTTCAGAATGAGGTTCATATAGTATTCTTTTTTACTGATGTTAATTTGATTTTGGTATTTTTGAAGTTTTGTAGTCTATTCATGAAGGTCTTATGTTTTGGTTCACCTCCATTTCCTTTTCATTTCATTGATCTCTTATGAGTACCAGGGTGCGGAGTGTTTTTTATGTTCACTTAGTTTTTTTGATTGGTGATGTTGAGGCTTCCTTTAGTGTGGTGTTCCAATTATCTATTTCATTGTTAAGGTTCATTGAGGGGGGTATTAGTTTTGGAATTACATTCTTCGTGAATGTGTCAGTACTGAATAGTGAAAATCTCCTCTGTTCCTTTGGTACCTTTTTCATTGCATCAAACAGAGATGGGATCACAAGTGTGACATTGAGCATGTGGTAGTTTGACCACAGTATTGGTGTTAAGGTTAGAGTGGGTGGGTGTGGGCTATGGTTAAGAAGAGCATCAGGAATATAGATGAGGTCCAGTGTTGCTCCTTTATGTGTTGGGCTTTGGATTATTTGTGTATATTGTAGGTCTTTAATTTCTTTGTAAAATGCCTTTGCATCCTTAATTGGTATAGATGGGATGTTGAGGTCTCCAAACAGTACAAGGGCTTTTTTTGCTCTCTTGAGTATTTGCAGATTTGCTCTAGTATGAGCGAGAGGTCATCATCTAAGCTGTTAAGAGCTCTATATACTATGCAGATAGATAAGTGTCTGTTGGATATTATTAAGATATTGCAACCATTTGTGGATTGAGACAGCATCGTTTTGAATCCCAGAAGTTTCCTTGAAATTATCATTGCACCTTCTTGTTTTTGTGCAGTTGTGTGTGGTGTAGGAGAGTGATTTGATTTGATGATGAGTTGGTCTGTGTCCGCAAGCCACGGTTCAGTAACACATATATATCTATGTTGTTTTCCTCAATGTAGTCATTGATGATGTTGAATTTGATGGATCGTGTTGACAAGAGCCCATCGCAGGGTGTTATGTGTTTTGTTTGATTGTTGGGGGCGATGTGATTTTTATTAGCCTATCATGCCTGCTAGGTGTTGGTAGTGCTATTTGGTATATTGCTGTCTGTGATATTGGATTATTGGTATGTTTTGAAGCATTAGGGTTTGTGTATCTTGTGCTGCATGGGTAAGCAATGTATTGAGGAGGATGGCCGTTAGGAGGAGGACCATGGCATAGGAATTAGTATTCATTGTTAGCTGGGTCCTGTGGTCACCGCCAGACCTGAGGGACACAGTCATCATCTGTCTAGGCTTCTGGGTGGCCCTGCCTCTCAGTGGGATCTTTCAGACAGGTGCTTTGCCATAATATTTGAAGGCAAACATTCTGCATCTGCTCTGGATTGCTTTTTGCACCAGGTGTGCCGCAGATCAGATCTTTGGTGGTGGGTGGGGGTTCTGAGCTCCCTTCCATCCTGCATGCAGAGCAGGTAGCCTTGCCCTGTTGCATGGGGGTAGGGAGCCCATTCATTTTGGTTATGGACCTGATGTGGCAGCCGGTATAGGAGGGCACTGTCTCTTGTTTGTTGACTACCTCTTGTAGGTTAGCTGTGCAGCGCTGCGTGCGTGGCGCTTTATAAATGCTAAATAGTAGTAGTAGTAGTAGCCCTCTGCTATTGCATCTGGCATAAGAAGAGCCATGGAAGTCAAGGTGATGTCAGTGGATTTTCAATGCTGAGGAGACCTACTAGTGCTTGACTCGTCGATGTTGATGCACTGCCAGCATCTGATGCAACTCCAGAAGCCATGGAGACTGATGCCGAAGGCTGTGCCAAAACATTTGCATTGTGTTTCTCAACCCTGGAACACTCTTCTTGTCATCTGTGCATACAAAACAAAAGGAGAAGGCTCATGGTTTTTCCAAGCACTGTAGTTGTCTGTAATAGATATGGTCCTGAGTCATTGGGCACACTTTTAAAACCTGCTGGCCAGTTTATTGGACATAACGTCCAAGAAATAGCTGGTGTAAATGCCTGTGTCTATATTTTTCAAGTATGCTTGTATATTATAGTCTTTTATAATCTACCAGCATACTTATGTATGCCGCCCACACTCCATCCAAACTCCACCTATATACGCACCCATCAGCAAAGCACACATTGTGCTTTGTGAATACTGTGTGAATGCATGTACCTTTATGCTAGTCAGTATTTTCTAAGAGGTCATTCACGTGCACATTGACCATATACATGCATAATGACTAAAATACTGGCAAAGTAGTTGCGTACTTTATCACTTAATGTATATGCTTCCTTATAAATTTACCCCATGGAGCCTGTTCCTAGCTTTTCCCATAAAAGGGGCATTTAGATGCTAGGTGGTAGTTTTCTGCTTTGTTCTGAGCAGTGGCAACACCTCCTTCCCCACCCCCATTTTTTTGACTAGGAGGTACAGCAGAGCCTGTTTTAATATTGTAGCTATCACCAGTGCCTTTCTCCTAGCAAAAAAGGTACCGGTACTCATATAGAGGCTTTTTCATTAATACATGAATGAGGACCATGGGTTAACAGGCAATGAAAAAGGTGCCGGTACACAGTACCATCAACTACCCCCTCAAAAAAAGTCCTGGGCCTCACCCTTTTAAAGAGAGGCATTCTGTATTTTTATCACACATTTTATAAGGCCCCCACTTGCCAACTTAAGTTACTGGGATAAACATGGATAGAGGGTACAAGGTACTGGTCAAAAACCACTTGTAATCTTTTCAAGCCATTCTTCATTTACCAGACTAAAATGGTCACATACATTTGGAGATATCAGTGAGTCCAAAATAGAAATCACCATATTAGACTATGATTCTAGACACTGCAATCTATTTTTTAAAAGCCTTTTTTATAAATTTTCATATTAGTACTACATTAATAGAAATGTGACCTTAAGGCAGTAATTTTATAACAGGTTGCCAAAGTTAGATGAAGGTGCCTATTTTAACCCTATGTTATAAAGGCAACATAAGTGTCTTGTGCCTTTATAAAATAGTCTGGTAGCCTACAGATTCTCACACCCAAATTTACATCTGTTCCGAAGGTGTAAATTTGTAGGTGTACTCACATATTTTATAAAATACTTGTGTACATAGTAGGTTCACCCTTGCTCGATCCACACAATGCCCCGGGAATGCCTATGTGCAGATCACATAAAAGTAGGCACACTTTTTCCATGCACCTACTGTCTGTGTGTATATACCCCTGTACAGTTATTTAAGAGCCCTTTTCCACCTGTAAAACGTTCTATGAAATTACTCCTAGAATATTAATAAAGGAGCAAAATTCCTGCAGTGATATCATTGCAGTTTCACCTATGGAGCTACATTTATAGCGACGTGAGAAATCCAGTTCCAACTATAGTACTAAGGGAATCAATTACAGGTGCCACATTATAAATGCAAAAAGAGGAAGATAGCCATTTAAAATGGAGGTTTCCAAAATCACAGCTTTCTTTAGTAGCAAATGATCACAGGATTATTCTGCAGTCACATTTTAAGAAAAATATATATGATGTTAATTACCACCTTTAGCATATGGCCACATTGGTTCTAAAGCACTGAATTTATTAATGTTGAACAGATTGGTCCAAATCTTAAAACATTTTAAGCTGTTTTTACTTGACAAATGTTTCCCCGAGTATGCCTTTCTTGCTGTGGTTCCATATGTTGCACCTTCATTTTTCTTTGTTATGTTTTATAAGCTGAGAATATGGAGGTTTGCAAACTGGCTTGATTATGCACAATTTAAACTTGGTTGGGTCTGTATGACACTATATATGTCAGTTGTAGGTTTAGAAGAGTACTGCATTATTCTGGAACACTAGAGAACCCAAAGCATGTCATAATGCTGTCATTACTACTGCTGCTACTTCTATTAATTTATATAGCACTACAAGGCATATGCAGCGCTTTACAAACATATGAAGAAGACAGTCCCTGCTCTTAGAGCTTACAGTCTAATCAAGACAGACAGGACAATACAAGGGAAACAAGGAGGGTTCAAATAGGGAAGGCGACAAAAGGAGAACAATGGATTAGGATCCAAATGAGGCCTCAAAGAGGTAAGCTTTTAGCATGGATTTGAAGAAGGGGAGAGAAGAAACTTGACATAAAGATAGAGGAAGTTTGTTCCATACATAAGGAGCAGCAAGATGAAAAGATCAAAGTATAAAATTTGCAGAAGAAAAAAAGGGTATAGAGAGAAGAAAGCCAGAGGAGGAACAGAGTCTACGATGAGGGGTGTAGGGAGAGAGAAGAGAGGAAAGGTAATGAGGGGCAGTAGAGTGAATGCATTTATATGTTAGAAGGAAAAGTTTGGATTGGATATGGAAATGGAAGGGAAGCCAGTGAAGTGATGTCATGTCAAGCAAGTTTAGCTGACATTTGACAGTTTGGAGGAACTGAGTGTTTCAACAAGCTACTGATGTTCTGAGTGCCGGAGGGGGGAGGGAGGGGTGGGATGGAGGCGGAGCAGGGGTGGATCGGGAGCGGACCAATGAGCCTGGACTTACAGAGGCCATTCAGGACTGGCCTCTGTATGTCCCCCGGCACAGTGAGGGATGCCCACCTTATTCCACCCTGAAGGTGGAATAAGCCCTAGGGGTCCCCACTGCACTGCATTGCACAACCCCGCAAACCATGCCACCGGCCGTGCTGTGTCTCTGCAGCCACAATCCAGCCTATGGGGGCCTCCGGTGCCTGCAGGATTGCAGTCTACAGGGGCTCACAGGGGAAATGGCATTCCGAGCCACCTGTTAGATGGCTCATTGCCATGGCACCAGGACGCCACGGCTCCTGCCATTCTGCCATCTGGACAGGCAGCTCCCTAAACATCAATGTCATCAGCATATGGGGAGCGCCCAGACATTCAAGTCCCATATTCTGCCATTGTGGGTACATCCGGGCCTTGTAGTGGCAGAATCTGGTCCATTTCCCACACATCTGGGTTTTGCACTGCCAATGCGACTGGATGTGTGGAAAACAGAATCGGCCTCTTAAAGAAGAACAGCTCAAACTGCAATAACACGATGCAAGGTTCCACATTAGGAATCATTACCCAGGAAAAGGATCTGGATGTCATCGTGGATAATACAGTTTGTTGAAACCCTCTGGCCAGTGTGCATTGGCGGCCAAGAAAGCAAACACAGTATTATATTTATTTATTTAAGAGAATTTATATACCACCTTGTCCTGTAATCAAAGCGGTTTACACAGCAACCAATCAAAGTATAATGTCATATGTGTGGCATGCAGTGTTATAAAGTGAATGTGTGTGTGTATGTTGGCGTTGATTAGTGGTGGGCTATTTACAGCGTGCGCTACTTTACAGGTATTTATTTACATGAGAAAGCAATGCTAGATATGTAGCCCGGGAGCTGAAGGGAAGCCTATGTGATGTCATTGTAGTGCTCAATGAAAAGCGTTGTCTTGAGCTTTTTCCTAAAGTCCTTGATGTCCTTCGTCGATCGCATGTCATCCGGGAAGGAGTTCCAAAGTGCAGGTGCAGCTAGTGAAAGCGCTCTTCTTGTAGTGTCTTGATGTACTTTTGTGAAGAGTTTTGGTGTATTGATGAGGTCAGAGGTGCCCATCCTCCTTGGCCTGTTGCTTATGTCGGGTTGTATGAGTGGTTGCAGGCTGAGTGCTGAGGTCTGGTGTTTGATTTTAAAGATGTTTAGAATTGTCTTATATCGGGGGCGGAGCCTGATGTCCAGCGGGTTAGACGCTTCGCGCTGAAGCTCCCGAGAGGCCTACTCAGAATCCTGACTTAATACCTACATAAACTTAATATTTTGCTCCGAACTTACCGGGGTACCTCGGGGGGGATGGCGGCCCACAAACCAGCGCGCTTAGACTTCGGGTCTCCCTCTTCTTCACACGGAAAACGCTCTAAAACAGAGTTGTCTTCCCCACAAAAGATAGTTCCACTTCGGGAAAACCCCGAAATGCAACAGGAGATCTTGGAGGAAATACGCGGTGTGAAGGAACTGGTACAGTCCAACGGAGAAGCGCTCCGAGCCATGCGAGAAGACTTCGGTATGCTTCAGGACCGGCTTGAAGGTCTTTCACTACGGCAGGACAACATGGCGGGGGTCCTCGACTCGCACGCGGTGCGTTTGGTGAAACTGGACAAGGCTGAGCGTCAGATACAGAATCTTCAAAAAGAGTTAGAGGATAGCAATAATCGAGCCCGTCGCAACAATGTAAGGCTCATTGGATTACCGGAGGGGGCGGAAGCAGGAGATATAAGAGAATTCCTGGTCAAAACTCTTCCCGCCTTGCTGAAGATCACTTTTCACAGAGATCTGGAAATTGACCGAGCACATCGTGTCCCTACCAACATGGCGCTCAATCGGACGACTCCCCGGCCTATCATCTTTCGATTACTGAGATATCAGCAAGTTGAGCAAATTCTAAATGCTGCCCGGGCGAATCATCATCTGGAGTTTGAAAGTCATAAAGTATCCTTCTTCCCTGACTTGGCAAAGCCCACAGTTGACCGTCGGAAGAGGCTCCTTGCTTTTCGCCCTAGACTTCAACAGCTACAGGCTCGCTATGGCCTATTGTATCCAGCGAAGCTCAGAGTGACTCTCCATAACCAAACTAGAACATTCGAAGATCCTGATCTGCTAGCAACATTTTTAGATTCCAAAGAAGCAGACCAGATGCGCTAATCCAACAACTTGGATCTGTAATCCGCCGGATCTGCCCGCCATTTTGAATGGCCCGATGCGGTGATCACAACCTGGAACAGAGACTGCCTGGACTTTTCTTTCTTTCTATATATAACTTTCTTGGTCTCCTATCCCTCCATGATGTGCACCTCGGTTGGATTCGGAACACGCACAGTTATACAGGTTATATGTTTCAATTTAGGCCTTCTCTGGGGTTTCTCCCCGCAGACATATGGTCGCCAGTAATTTCTGGGGTTCTGCTTCTTCTCTAATGCACTTCGGTGTTTATTTTTTTATATGGGGCGCTTCATTGTTTTTCATTAGCTTATTTTCTATCATGTCATGTGTACAGCCATATACAGTTAATATGAGGGACATTGTGAAATTATGTGCGTTATCATGTTCTTTTTCAGAATTTTTAACCCTTCTGAATGGCCTTATGTAAGATTTTATCACTGAACGTAAAAGGCATCAATAGTCCAATCAAAAGAAAGAAAATCCTTAGCTATCTTAATCATGAGCATGCTGATTTAGTGTTTCTTCAGGAAACGCATTTAAATCCGCTGAAACACTGAAACTTAATGCTAAGCCCTACATGGTGGCTGCCTACTCTTGGTTCACTAACTCATGTTATGTATGAATGCCCCGCATTACAGTATTACTGGAGTCGGGTCTGGGGTCGTATTCAATCTATTTTGCACTTTCAAGAGCCCCTCTCTTGGAAGATAGTGGGACTCCGCTCAGCTGCGGGGATCCCCTCTCTTCCCAAATCGGCTTACTTCCTTTTAGACTTTATGCTGGGCATAGCTATTTCCCTAATTACGAAATACTGGAAAAATAGCTCCCATCTGAGCCCCAATGAATGGTGGAATCATGTCTGTCTCTACAGTAAATATGAGCAAATACCTCGTATGTTAGCTTCTTCCGTTCAGACCCCCCACCACTTGTCTAAATGGAAGATGCTCAACGACTATGTTCAAACTGCTAAATGCTCTCATTTGACTGTTTAAATCTGTGTAAATCTCTGTCACATGATCATTCTGTATCACAGATACTATTTCTGTTTGTTTTGATGTACAATTACTATTGTTTGTAAGCGCTTATATGATGATACTTATCAGCTTAGAGAAGAAGCACAGGGGTGGGGGGTAATTGGGGTTGCTTTTTCCTTATTGTATGCTTGTATTTGTCTCCTTTGGTGTGTTGTTTCTTTTTGCTTGTTGTAAAATGAAAATAAAAGTTTAAAAAAAAAGAATTGTCTTATATCTGATGCGGGAGCTGATTGGGAGCCAGTGGAGATGTTTTAGGGTGGAGGTGATGTGATCTTGTCTTGATGATCCAGATATTCTCCAGGACCAAGCAGGAAGTCAGTCCTCACATATGGGTGACGTCGGCGCCGACGGAGCCCTCGCGGAGCAATTTTCCCCAGCTTTCAAAGAAAGCCTTTGGGAATTGCAGCGCGCATGCGCGGTCCCCTTCCCGCCCAAAGGTGCCATGTTAGCCAGTCTTCTTTTTTCCGCGGAGCCCTACAGACGTTGTCTTCCAGTCCCCGCAGAAAAGTTGATTTTCTTCATTTATTTTCTATTTTTTCTTCTGTTCGACGCCGGTCTCTTTCCTGCCCGGACTCGCGACGCCGTTGCGAGTCCTTCTCTTATTTTTCGGTTTTTCTGATTTTTCTTGTCAGTTTCGTTTTCGGTTTTTCGCTGGCAGCCCGGTCCTTTGACCTTGCAGGGGCCCTTTTTCCCCCGATGGCTGCCAGTGGCTTCAAAAGGTGTGTTCAGTGTGACAAAAACATGTCTCTCACTGACATACATGATCATTGCCTCCGCTGCCTCGGCCCAGATCACGAGGAACTGATCTGTGGGGCCTGCAGCAAAATGTCCTCCAAAGCCTTACGGAGTCGGCGGCATCAGCGGGAAAGAATCTTCACAGATCCCACCAGTACCCGGACCTCGTCGGAGGCCTCGGCGTCCAGAGGCTCCAGCTCTGAGCATCGCCGGAGTTCCTCCGACAGAGGTTCTCCCTCGGGGGATCATCATCGGAAGACGAAACCCGCGAGGACGGCGTCGGTGGACGCTCCTGGTTCCGCGAGGGCCAGGTCGCATAGCCCCGATAGCCGTCCCGGGTCTTTGGAGCAGGATCGTCTCACGAAGCGACCTCATCTGGAATCGTAATCGCCTGCTCGGGTAAGTCCTGTAGTCCTCGTGGACTCGCCTCCGAGGGGTCCGACGTCGGGCCCGAGTCGGGGGCTGCTGGGTCACCTGAGGTCGGACTCAGGTTGACGGCCTTGGAGAGCAGACTGTCTGCCTTCATGGACCAGCAGCGGGCACTGATCGCTAGCCTCGCTGGCGCCTCTGCCCTGACCGCCGGGACGTCGACGTCTAAGTCGACCCCGGAGACCGAGCCGATCCTCGAGTCCATGCGGGCTCGAGTCGATCCTCGGTCGAGGTCTCCCTCGGCCTCCCGACGCCTATGCCCGCCCGACCCGACCCCACCGATTCCTCCTCGGAGTCGGCCTGGGAATCTGAAGTGGAAGAGTCACCTGATTCCTTTCGGACTCGGTGTGTCCCCTCGGACTCCCCTGAGTCCAAACCTCGGAAGCAGTCCCCCCCGGAGGATGCCCGGTTCTCGGACTTCGTCAGGGATATGGCCAAGGCTTTGGCCTTCCCTGCGGATCCCGAGGAGGAGCCTCGAGCCGAAGAGCTCGACGCCCTCCAGTATGACTCTCCAGCGAAGGAGCACTTTACTGTACCGGTTCCTCCCATGCTGGAACGACTACTCTTCCGCATGTGGGAGAGTCCGGCATCGTCGCCGGTATTAAGCAAGCGGGTCGATTCCATCTATCGAGTCCGCAAGAGCCCTGGCTTCCAGAAAGCACAGCTACCGCACCATTCCATGGTGGTGGAATCGGCCATGCATAGGCTCAAGAGCCAAAAGATGCACTCCTCGGTGCCTCCCGGCAGGGAAGCCCGCAACCTGGATGGCCTCGGTAAAAAGTGCTTCCAAGGCTCTATGCTTGCTTGTCGGGTCCAGACTTACCAGCTCTACATGGGCATGTATCTTAGAGACCTGGCTAAAGAGCTAGCCGGGTTCTCTGCTGGACTCTCCGAGGAGCCTTTGCAGAGGTTCCTGGCCCTGACCACTGGAATTCGAGAGTGCTCCAAGTTCATCTCTCGGGCAGCCTATGATGGCTTTGAGGCGTCGGCTCGAGTAGCCGCAGCTGGCATCGGTGCCCGCCGACAAGCTTGGCTTCAGTCATCAGACCTTGAGCCCTGGGTACAGGACAAGTTGGTCGATGTCCCCTGCAGAGGTGAAAACCTCTTTGGCAAGCCCATGGTTGAAAAGGCTGCACAAATCGAGACGGAGACTCTCACCAGGACTCGGCTCTCTCGAAAGACCTCTGTTCCTTCTCAAAAGAAGAAGGGCTCGGGAAAAAAGCCCTTTTACCCAAGGAAGGCGACTGCCTACAAACACTACCCTCACTATCAGGCCTCCACAGCTCCCCAACAGGGTCAGCAGGCCAAGGGACGGGGTAATGGGTCCCGTAGGCAGCAAGCCCCCAAGCCTGCACCACCGGCCCCTGCTCAGCAGGGTGGGGGTTTTTGACTTCATCCGCATAGCCTCTCCCCTTCCACTGGTTCCTTCCAGCACAGGAGGCCGGCTGGTTCACTTCGCCCACAGGTGGTCCAGCATCACATCAGATACCTGGGTTCTTCGCATAGTCCGAGAAGGCTATCTTCTTCACTTCCACCAGATACCCCCCTCCTGTTTTCCAGGGGAGCCTCCAAGAACCCTCTGCACAGGGACTTACTCCTTCAGGAGTTGGCAGGTCTTCTACAGGATCAGGCTGTGGAACCGGTGCCCCACCACCTGAGAGGTCAAGGCTTTTATTCTCGGTACTTCCTGGTACCGAAAAGAACAGGAGACCTCAGACCCATCCTGGACCTGCGAAACCTCAACAAGTTCCTCGAGAGGGAAAAATTCAAGATGCTTACCCTTGGAATCCTGCTGCCCTACCTCCAGCAGGGAGATTGGCTATGCTCCTTGGATCTAAAGGATGCTTACACTCACATCCTCATCCACCCCAGCCACCGTCAATACCTACGGTTTGTGGTGGCAGGAAATCATTACCAGTACAGAGTACTGCCCTTTGGCCTATCCTCCGCTCCACGAGTCTTCACAAAATGTCTCGCAGTGGTAGCGGCTTATCTCCGACTTCAAGGCCTCTATGTCTTTCCTTACCTGGACGACTGGCTCGTCAGAGCGCCGTCCTCTCAAGAGGCCACACAAGCCACTCAACACACTGTGAATCTTCTCCAGTATTTGGGCTTTGTCATAAACTTCGCAAAGTCCACTTTGCTCCCCTCTCAGGATCTCAAATTCATCGGCGCCAGATTGCACACTCTTCAGGTGAGGGCTTTTCTGCCTCTCGACAGAGCTCAGCGGCTCATGGGCCTGGCCAGCCAGTTTCGCAGCCAGTCCCTGGTTTCGGCACGGCACTTTCTAAGACTGCTCGGCCATATGGCTTCCACGGTCCATGTGACCCCCAACGCCCGCCTCCATATGCGGCCTGCTCAGTGGTGCCTTCGCAAGCAGTGGCATCAAGCCACGGGCAGCCTGAAAGACTCAGTGAAGGTCTCCACCCAACTGGCCGCGTCTCTACAATGGTGGCTTCATCTGCCGAACCTAGTGCTCGGAATGCTTTTTCAATCTCCTCCGCCTACTCAAGTGCTAACGACCGATGCTTCTCTCCTCGGTTGGGGAGCGCATTGCCAAGGGGCATGTACTCAAGGCCTCTGGACCTCGTGGGAGTCTGCACAACAGATCAACTTCCTAGAACTCAGAGCGATCCGTCTGGCTCTAAAGGCTTTCTCCCACCTAGTGTCTCACCAGTCTGTCCTTGTCCAGACGGACAATCAGGTGGCCATGTTCTATGTGAACAAGCAGGGGGGCACGGGTTCCTCTCTTCTCTGTCGGGAAGCACAGAGGCTCTGCTCTTGGGCCGTCAGCCACGGCATCCTCCTAAAAGCAGTTTATCTCCCAGGCCAGGAAAATTACCTGGCGGACAAACTCAGCAGAATCCTACAACCGCACGAGTGGCGGCTGGATCCATTAGTGGTTCAGGAAATTTTTCTGAAATGGGGCCTCCCCACATTGGATCTCTTTGCAAGTCCCCTGAACAGACAACTCCCTCGTTTCTGCTCCCGACAGCCGCATCCCCTCCGAGTAGCGGCGGATGCCTTTCTGCTCTCATGGTCGGAAGGCCTTCTATATGCCTTCCCTCCAATGCCGCTAGTATCTCGAACTCTTTTCAAAGTTCTTCAGGACAAGGCTTCCATGATCCTGATAGCTCCTCGGTGGCCCAGACGACCGTGGTTTCCTCTCCTGCTGCAACTGGCGGTGGATTGCCCGTTACCTCTGGGGTTTCGACCCACTCTCCTAACACAGGATCATGGGTCTCTGCTACACCCCAACCTCAGATCTCTTCATCTGATGGCCTGGCTGCTGAAAGGATAGTCTTAGCTCCCCTTATGCTGCCTGCAGAGGTGGAAGAGGTCGTCTTGGCTTCCCGGCAACCTTCTACCCGAAAGTGCTACGCCCTTAAATGGCGTCGCTTCTCCGTCTGGTGCGCTGAGCGGTCTCAGGATCCCTTCTCCTGCTCGGTGTCGGTGGTCCTGCAGTACTTGCTCTACCTCTCTAATCTTGGACTTAAGTCAAACTCCGTCAAGGTTCATCTCAGTGCTCTCTCCGCACATCATGTACCGGTAGACGGTAGACCTCTTTCGAACCACCCTCTAGTGGCACGATTTCTCAGAGGTCTCCTTCTCCTTAAACCACCTTTGCGCCCACCAGCACCGGACTGGGATCTGAATGTGGTTTTGCAGCGGATCACCTGTCCGCCTTTTGAACCTCTGGCTACCTGTCCTCTCCGTTTTCTTTCTTGGAAAACCTTATTCTTGGTAGCCCTCACTTCCGCTAGACGCGTTAGTGAACTGCAGGCTCTGGTGTCTGATCCCCCTTATACTAGGTTCTATAACAATAGGGTGGTTCTACGGACTCACCCCAAATTCCTTCCAAAAGTGGTCTCCCCTTTTCACATCAATCAGGAGGTGGTACTTCCGACCTTCTTTCCCAGGCCTCACTCCAGCCGAGCTGAAATGGTCCTACATACCCTGGACTGTAGGAGGGCGTTAACCTTCTACCTTGACCGTACGCGAGAACACCGAAGGGCTTCTCAGCTCTTCGTGTCTTTTGACCCCAATAAGTTGGGGCTCCCTGTCTCCAAGCGTACTTTGTCCATATGGGTAGCTGACTGTATCGCTTGGGCTTATGGAGCAGCCGGACTCTCGTTGGAGAGTCGGGTCACGGCTCATCGTGTTCGGGCGAAAGCTACGTCGGTGGCTTACCTCCGCTCTGTTCCATTGGCAGACATCTGCCGGGCCGCTACTTGGTCTTCGAGCCAGACTTTTGCTGCCCATTACTGCCTCGAGAGGGAGTCCCGCAGGGACAGTGCTTTCGGACAGGCAGTCCTCCGTAATCTCTTCGAGGTTTGAGCAACTCCTACCCTCCATCCCGGATGTTGGGCTACCGGTGGGAGATTATTCTGTGAAGATTCCTTCCTTCTATGCTACTGAGCTTGAGGGAGCTCATTTTTGTGCTTGGGTTCTCCGGTAGCCTTAAGCTGGGGAGTCCCATATGTGAGGACTGACTTCCTGCTTGGTCCTGGAGAAAGCGTAGTTACTCACCTGTAACAGGTGTTCTCCAGGAGCAGCAGGAATCAGTCCTCACAACCCTCCCTCCTCCCCTTGGAGTTGCAATCATCTGCTTTAGTTTTTGCAAATTTTTATGCTGTCTTTTAGCTATGTCATCTGACTGGCTAAGATGGCACCCTTGGGCGGGAAGGGGACCGCGCATGCGCGCTGCAATTCCCAAAGGCTTTCTTTGAAAGCTGGGGAAAATTGCTCCGCGAGGGCTCCGTCGGCGCCGACGTCACCCATATGTGAGGACTGATTCCTGCTGCTCCTGGAGAACACCTGTTACAGGTGAGTAACTACGCTTTATGCGGGCTACTGTGTTTTGTGCCATTTGAAGGGGCCGGAGTGCCTGCTTTGTTAGGCCAAGATAGATTGGGTTGCAGAAGTTTAGGATGGGAGTTATTAGTGCTTAACAGACTGTGCGGAAATGATCCTGAGAGAGGAGAGGCTTGAGACTTCGGATGAGTCTCATCTTGAGGTATGCATTGTTGGTGGTTCTGTTGATGTGTGATTGTAGGTTTAGGTCTTTGTCGAGAGTCACCCCGAGGTATTTTACTTCCTGTTTTATGGGTATTGTTGTGTTGTTGAGCTCGATGTTGGGTGGAGGGATGAATCTAGTGTTTCGGGCGATGAGTAGAGTCTCAGAATTATTGTAGTTTATTGTCAGGTTGTTGTCTTGAAACCAGCTGGTCATATGTTTAAGACAGTCTGCTATTTTGGTGTAGTCTGGCCTGTCGAGGTTGACTGGGGTGTATATCATGATGTCGTCGGCATAGATTGTGTCTTGTATCTTGTGTTCTTTCATGATGTTGCAGATCGGTTGAACGTAGAGGTTGAATAGAAGCGCTGATAGAACGGATCCTTGTGGGACACCCTACTTGATTTTTATGGGTCGGGAGGTGCTGGGGCCAATCTTGACCTGGATCTGTCTGTCCGGTAGATATGATTTGAACCACTTCAGGGTGGTGCCTTGTAGGCCAATGTCCTGTAGTCTTCTCAGTAGAGGTTTGTGGTCCACGGTGTCAAAAGCTGATGAAATGTCTATGAAGATCATTAGTATTCCTCTCTTGCAGTTATCTATGATTTGGATTATGTTGTTAAAGAGGTATAACAGGAGTGTTTCAACTCCATGGTTTGGGCAGAAACCGTGTTGGTTGACGTCCAGCAGTGCATGGTTGTCAGTGTGGTCCTGGAGCTGGTGCTGTACCACTTTTTCTATAATCTTTGCTAGCAGTGATATGCTTGAGATGGGCCTGTAGGCAGCTGGGTTGCTCTTGTCTAGTGGGGATTTCTTCGGGATTGGTCGTATTGTAGCTAGTTTTAGCAGGCTTGGCATAATGCCTTGGGTCAGTGAGTTGTGTACCATGTTGTGTATGGTGCGGATGAGGTCTTCCTTCGCTGCTTTAATCCATGTCACTGGGCATAGGTCTGTTGGTGCAGTGCTAGAGTTGAGCACGGTGATGATGCGTGAGAGCTGCTCTGTGGATGGAGTGCTGAATTTGTCCCAGGTTTTCAGGGAAGTTGTTGGTTTATTGGTTGTGCTTGTTGTTGGTAGTGGTGTGTTAGAAAGGTTTTCCTGGAGGTGATCTGCGAAGGTTTGTGGATCTATTTGCACATCTCTTTCAGTATTGGGTTCGTTGGTAAGAGTTTTCACTATCTCGAAGAGTTCTCTCGGTTTATTGTAGGATTTGAGTATTATGTTTGTGTAGTATTCTCTTTTCTTTTGGTTGATGAGTTTGTTGTAGTCCTTTTGCTTCGTTATGTATCGGGCCTGAGTGGTGGGAGATTTGGTGCGTCTCCATCGCCGTTCTAGTTTCCTCAGGTCTCTTTTTGCATTTTGTATTTCCTTTGAGTACCACGGTGTATGATGGTTTTTGGTGCGGTGAGCTTTCTTGGTTATGCATTCAGTGGCTTGACAGCAGAGTTGATGATACTGTTCCATTTGTTGATTTGTTCATCTAGATCGTCTGTTTCGGAGGTCAGGTGAGGTAGAGTGTTCTGTAGGAATTGGTCCTTTTTGAAGCTTTTGAATCTTCTTTGTGTAGGTGTGTTGTCTTGAGGCTCGTTGTGTTTTCTCCCTTGTGGCACAATTTTTATTTTTATTATGTGGTGGTCTGACCAAGGCACAGGTGTAACCGAGGGTCTTGAGATGCTGTCTCTGTCAAGTAGGTAGTTGGTGGCAAAAATGAGGTCTAGTGCTGATCTGTGTCTGTGGGTAGGTGTGTTGATCAGTTGCGTGACTTGTAAGGAGGCCATCGCTGCCAGAAAGGCTTCTGCGTTCGTGCTAGTAGTGGATTTGAGGTTGAAGTCTCCTAATAGCAGCAGAGGTTTGTGATTGGTGTTGACTGCACAGACAGCCTCTAGCGTGGAGGATAGCTCTTCTGGTGGGGCGTGTGGGGCTCTGTAGGTGAGGCACAGGGCCAGCTTTCTGTTCTCCATGATGATTGTGTTGCATTGGTTTGTATTTGAGGTAGCTTGGGACTTGAGCTTTAGGTTGTTCCTTGCAATGACTAATACTCCTCCCCCTCTTCGGCTTGTGCGTGGGCAGTTGAAGGCTGAGTAAGTGGAGGACACTAATTGATTAAGGAGTACGTTGCCAGTGGGGGTGAGCCATGTTTCCGTGATGCAAAGGATGTCGGGTTGCTGAGCCTCTATGTGGTCTGCTAGCGTGTTAATTTTGTTTTGTATGGATCTGGCGTTGATGAGCTCTATCGAGATTGCAGATGGCATGTTTAAAGCTCTAGGGGATTTTGTTGGGTGTGAGTGGGTGCCGGTCTCGTGGTTGGTTTTCTTTTTATGCTTTGGTTTCCTGTGTGTGTTCAGGTTTGTATAATGGAGGGGGGGGGGTGGATCTGTGGTGTTGTTTGTAGCCATAAGGTGTTTGTGGGTAGGTAGTGGGTGGGTGGGTGATGTGGAAGGAGTTGTGTGAGGAGGAGGCATATGGGCAGATACAGAAGCGCAGTCATTGTTGTATTCGTTGCTTATCCTAGTCTTTTGGTGCACTTACTTTAAGGTGCTCTTGCTGCTTTTGGTTCTCGGTGTTTTCGTTGTATTTCATTCTCGTTGTTCCCTGGGTCCACGTCTGAAGGCAGACACTGTGGTTTTTTTAGGCCTTTCTGAGGGTGGTGCTGTGGTCGCCTCTGTGCCCCACCTAAGGGCCACGCCAAAGGGCCCTCTGGTGAGGCTCTCAGGTGCGGGCCTGCCAGACACGGATGTGCCTGATGGCGCTTCTTTTAAATGTGGCGGCGAACCTCTGATTGGGCTGGAGCCGGCAAGCATGCCCTTGTGCTGGCCCGCTCTACCCCGATCGGGGGAGCGATGGAGGAGGCAGATGGTGTCCCTTGTGCGCCTGATGGAGCTTCTTTTAAATGTGGCAGCGATCCTCTGATTGGGCCGGAGCCGGCAAGCACGCTCTCGTGCTGGCCCGCTCTACCACGATCAGGGGAGCGATGGAGGAGGCAGATGGTGTCCCCTGTGCACCTGATGGCGCTTCTTTTCAATGTGGTGGCGATCCTCTGATTGGGCCAGAGCCGGCAAGCACGCCCTCGTGCTGGCCCGCTCTACCATGATTGGGGGAGCGATGGAGGAGGCAGATGGTGTCCCCTGTGCTCCCAATGGCGCTTCTTTTAAATGTGGCGGCGATCCTCTGATTGGGCCGGAGCCAGCAAGCACGCCCTCGTGCTGGCCCGCTCTAAGCCCGATCGGGGGAGCGATGGAGGAGGCAGTAGAATGATAGGAGTCATAAGGAAAGAAATGGAGAATAAACCCAAGGATATTATAATGCCTCTGTATCCCTCCATGGTGCATGCAACCACATCTTGAATATTGGGTGCAATTCTAGTCGCTGTATATTAAAAAGGATATAGTAGAATTAGAAAAGGTACAGAGAATAGGGACCAAAATGATAAATTGGATGGAATGATACCCCTATAAAAACAGCTTAAAAGGTTAGGACTCTTCAGCTTTAAAAACAGATGGCAGATGGGAGATATAATAGAGCTCTATAAAATAATGAGATGAGTACATAAGAACATAAGATATGCCATACTGGGTCATACCAAGGTCCATCAAGCCCCGTATCCTGTTTCCAACAGTGGCCAATCTAGGTCATAAGTACCTAGCAGTTTCCCCAAAAGACACAGGTTCTGCAATGCTTGTATTGGGTCAAGCAGTGATATTCTGGGTCGCCTTTTAATAATGGTTTATGGACCTTTCCTCCAGGAACTTGTCCAAATCTCTTTTTAAACCCAGCTACACTAACAGCTTTTACTACATCCTCTGGTAACAAATTCCAGAGTTTGATTACACGTTGAGTGAAAAAATATTTTCTCTTATTAGTCTTAAATAGTTTATGTTGCTTCATTGCATGTCCCCTAGTCTTTCTATATTCTCATGACGTAAACAATCGATCTACGTTTACCCATTCCACTCCATTATTTAATTTATAGACCTATATCATATCTCCCCTCAGCTGTGTCTTTTCCAGGTTGAAGAGCCCCAACCTTTTAAGCCTCTCTTCATAGAGGTATCCTTCCATCCCCTTTACCATTTGGGTGGCTCTTCTCTGTACCTTTTCTAATAACGCTATATCCTTTTTAAGATACGGCGACCAGAATTGCACACAATATTCAAGGTGTGGTGGCACCATGGAACGATACAGAGGCATAATAATAACCTTTGTTTTATTTTCCATTCCTTTCCTTATGATACCTAGCATTCTATTTGCTCTTTTCGCTGCCGCTGCAATCTTGGCGGAGGGTTTTAACATGTTATCCACGATGATGCCTAAATCTTTTTCCTGGGTGGTGGTTCCTAATGTGAAACCTTGCATCGTGTAACCATAGTTTGAGTTGTTCTTTCCTAGGTGTATAACTTTGCACTTGTCCACATTAAATTTCATCTGCCATTTGGATGCCCAGTCTTCCAATTTATCAAGATCCTCTTGCAATTTTCCACAATTCTCATGGGTTTTAACAACTTTAAATAGTTTTGTGTCATCTGCAAATTTGATAACCTCACTCGTTATTCCCTTTTCCAGGTCATTTATGAATATGTCAAAAAGCAGCGGACCCAGCACAGATCCCTGGGGTACTCCACTATTCACCCCTCTCCATTGGGAAAATTGGCCATTTAGCCCTACCCTCTGCTTTCTATCTATTAACCAGTTCCTGATCCACAATAGTACACTGCCTCCTATCTGATGACTTTTTTGTTTTGCCAAAAGTCTCTGATGAGGGACCTTGTCAAAGGCTTTCTGAAAGTCCAGATACACTATATCAACCGTCTCACCTTTGAATACCTGTTTATTCATACCTTCAAATAACAGATTAATAAGACAAGATCTTCCTTGTCTAAAGCTATGTTGGCTGTCTCTCATTAAGCCATGATTATCTTACATCTTCAGTAATTTTGTTCTTTATGATGGTTTCTATCATTTTCCCAGGTACTGACGTCAGGCTCACCTGTTTGTAGTTTCCTAGATCACCCCTGGAACCCTTTTTAAAAATTGTCATTATATTGGCCATCCTCCAATCTTCAGGTATTACAGATGATTTTAATGATAGTTCACAGATTACTAATAGCAGATCTGCAAGCTCATATTTCAGTTTTTTCAGCACCTTTGGATGTATATCATCCGGTCCAAGTGACTTGCTACTCCTCAGTTTATCAAATAGTTGTAATACATCTTCCTGATGTATTGATATTTCTTTCAGTACTTCCGCAGTATCACCTTAAATACCATTTCAGTTATGGGTAACATCGGGAAGATCTATTACAATTGTTTGATAAACTGAAGAGTAGCAAATCACCTGGACCGGATGATATATATCCAAGGGTGTTGAAAGAACTGAAATATGAGATTGCAGACCTGCTATTAGTAATCTGTGAACTATCATTAAAATAATTTGTAATACCTGAAGATCGGAGGATGGCGAACGTAACATCATTTTTTAAAAAGGGTTCCAGGGGTGATCCGGGAAACTACAGACCAGTGAGCCTGACATCAATACCGGGAAAAATGGTAGAAGCCATCATAAATAATAAAATTGCTGAACATCATGGCTTAATGGGAGACAGCCAACATGGCTTTAGACAAGGAAGATCTTGTCTTACTAATCTGCTATTGTTTTTTTGAATATATGAATAAACAGCTATTCAAAGGTGAGACGGTTGATATAGTGTATCTGGACTTTCAGAAAGCCTTTGACAAGGTCCCTCATCAGAGACTTTTGGCAAAACAAAAAAGTCATGAGATAGGTGTCAGTGTACTATTGTGGATCAGGAACTGGTTAAAAGATAGAAAGCAGAGAGTAGGGCTAAATGGTCAATTTTCCCAATGGAGAAAGGTGAATAGTGGTGTACCCCAGGGATCTGTGCTGGCTCCGCTGCTTTTTGACATATTCATAAATGACCTGGAAAAGGGAATAACGAGTGAGGTTATCAAATTTGCAGATGACACAAAACTATTTAAAGTTGTTAAAACCTTAGAGGATTGTGGAAAATTGCAAGAGGATCTTGATAAATTGGAAGACCGGGCATCAAAATGGCAGATGAAATTTAATGTGGACAAGTGCAAAGTTTTGCACCTAGGAAAGAACAATCCAAACTATGGTTACATGATGCAAGGTTCCAAATTAGGAACCACCACCCAGGGAAAAGATTTAGGCGTCATTGTGGATAACATGTTAAAACCCTCGGCCCAGTGTGCAGCGGCAGCCAAGAGAGCAAATAGAATGCTAGGTATCATAAGGAAAGGAATGGAAAATAAAACAAAGGATATTATAATGCCTCTATATCGTTCCATGGTGAGACCGCACCTTGAATATTGTGTGCAATTCTGGTCGCCTTATCTTAAAAATTATATAGTGTTATTAGAAAAGGTTCAGAGAAGAGCCACCAAAATGGTAAAGGGGATGGAAGGATACCCCTATGAAGAAAGGCTAAAAGGTTTAGGGCTCTTTAACCCAGAAAAGAGATGACTGAGGGAGATATGATAGAAGTTTATAAATTAATGATTGGAGTGGAACGGGTAAACGTAGATCAATTGTTTACGTTATCAGAATATAGAAAGACTAGAGGACATGCAATGAAAGGTAAACTATTTAAGACTAATAAAAGAAAATACTTTTCACACAACATGTAATCAAACTCTGGAATTTGTTACCGGAGGATGTAGTAAAGGCTGTTAGTATAGCTGGGTTTAAAAAACGTTTGGAAAAGTTCCTGGAGGAAATGTCCATAAACCATTATTAAATAGGGACCCAGGATATCAATGCTTGACCCAATACAAGCATTGTGGAACCTGTGTCTTTTGTGGAAACTGCTCGGTACGTATGACCTAGATTGGCCACGGTTGGAAATAGGATACTGGGATTGATGGACCTTGGTCTGACCCAGTATGACATATCTTATGTTCTTATGTTCCTACATCTTCCTCAGTAAAGACCAATGCAAAGAATTCATTCAGTCTCTCAGCTATGGCCTTGTCCCCTCTTAGTGCCCCTTTTACCCCTCTATCATCTAATGGTCCAACTGCCTGTCTCACAGGGTTTTGCTACAAATGTACTTGAAAAAGTCTTTATTACATGTTTTTGCTTCCACAGCAAACTTCTTCTCAAATTCTCTCTTTGCCTGCCTTATCAATGCCTTGCATTTAACTTGCCAGTGCTTGTGCTGTTTCCAGTTTTCATCATTTAGCTCTTTTTTCCATTTCCTGAAAGATGCTTTTTTGGCAACAACAGCCTCTCTGGCCTCACCTTTAAACCATGCTGACAGTTTTTTGGACTTCCTTCCACTTTTCTTAACGCATGGAATACAGCTGGTCTGGGCTTCCAAGACAGTATTTTTAAACAACACCCAAGCTTGATGTGCTGTAAGTCTTTAACCTTTGCAACTGCTCCTTTTAGTTTTTTCTTAATTATTTTCCTCATTTTATCATAGTCTCCTTTTCGAAAGTTAAAAGGTAGTACTGTGGATTTCTCCAGGACCAAGCAGGAAGTCAGTCCTCACATATGGATGTCATCGGCGCCGATGAAGCCCCAGCGGAGCATTTCCCCAGCTTTCTAAGAAAGCCTTTGGGAATGCAGGCACGCATGCGCGGTTCCCTTCCTGCCTAAAGGTGCCATCTTACCTCAGTCTCTTTTTTTCCGTGAAGCCCACCGGGCGTGTGTCCTGTCCTCCCGGTTAAAAGTAGATTTTTTTCGGCGATTATCGCTATTTTTTCTTCCGGTTCCCCTCCTGCCGGGTTCGGTACACCGGTATCGAGCCCGATTCTTCTTTTTCATTTTTTACCCTTCGTGGCTGGCGTTCGTGCCCTTTTTTCACTTTTTCCCTGGAAGGCCGGTCTTTTGACCTCGCGGGGACTCTTTTTTTCCCCGATGGCTTCCAGTGGTTTTAAAAAGTGTGATCGGTGTAAGAAATTAATGTCTCTCACCGACACACACGACTGCTGCCTTCGGTGCTTCGGCCCGGATCACGACCCTAAGTCGTGCGGGCCCTGTGGGAAGATGTCTTCCAAGGCACTCTGAAGTCGACAGCAACAAAAAGAAAGTCTTTTCTCGGACTCAGCCTCCGGCCGGGCCTGGACCTCATCTGAGGCCTCGACATCTCGGGATTCCGATCCCGAGCGCCCTCGAAGCTCCTCGGACAGGGGGTCCCCCGACCGGGAACGCAAGAGGAAGAAGCGGCTCGCGAGGGCGTCATCGGAGGAGGTCCCTGGCTCCTCGAGGGCCAGGTCTAAGATCCCCGACCGTCGCCCCAGGCCCGTGGAACACGAGAAGCCTGCAAAAGTTCCTCGCGTGGAGCCGGAGTCTGCTGGATACGTAAGCCCCGTAGTCCTCGAGGACTCTCCTCCCAGGGAGCCGACGTCGGGCCCGGCACCGCCGGGGCCCGAGTCGGTGGCTGCTGCGTCTCCCGAGCTGAGTCTCAGGATGATAGCCTTGGAGAGCAGACTGTCTGCCTTCATGGAGCAGCAGCGGGCACTGATGGCCAGCCTGTCTGGCGCATCTGCCCCGACCACCGGGACATCGACTTCGAAGTCGACCCCAGAGACCGAGCCGATACTCGAGTCCATCGTGGCTCAGAGTCGACGTCGGTCGCGGTCTCCCTTGACCTCCCATTCGGGACCAAGGGCGTCGACGCCGGTGCCTCCGGCGTCGGGGCGGGTGCTCCAGGGCCCCCACAGGGTTGGACCCTGACTCCTCCTCGGACGAGTCAGCTTGGGAGACGGAGGACGAGGAGTCTCCTGATACCTTCAAGACCCGGTGCGTCCCGTCGGACTCACCGCAGTCTGAGCCCCGGAGTAGATCCCCCCCAGAGGATACTCGGTTCTCGGAGTTCGTCCGGGATATGGCCACCGCCTTGGCTATTCCGGTGGATCCCGAGGAGGAGCCTCGAGCTGAAGAGCTTGAGGCTCTACAGTTTGACTCTCCTCCGAAGGAGGCCTTTACTGTCCCGGTTCCTCCGATGCTGGAACGGCTCCTCTTCCGTATGTGGGAGGCACCGGCCTCGGCGCCAGTTCTCAGCAAGCGAGTCGACTCGATCTATCGACTCAGAAAGAGCCCTGGCTTTCAAAAGGCACAGCTACCACACCATTCTATGGTTGTGGAATTGGCCATGCATCGTCTGAAGAGCCAGAAGATGCACTCCGTGGTGCCCCCTGGCAGGGAGACCCGAAACCTCGATGGCGTCGGTAGAAAGTGCTTCCAGGGCTCGATGCTTGCTGGCCATATCCAGTCGTACCAGCTGTACATGGGCATGTACTTACGGGATCTGGCCAAGGAGTTGGCCGGGTTCTCTGCTGGACTCTCCGGGGAACCCTTGCAGAGATTTAAGTCCTTGTCTTCGGGGATTCGGGACTGCTCGAAGTTCATGTCCCGCGCCGCCTACTATGGCTTTGAGACTTCGGCTCGAGTTGCAGCAGCCGGCATCGCGGCTCGACGCCAGGCATGGCTGCAGTCATCGGACCTCGAGCCATGGGTTCAGGACAAGTTGGTCGATGTCCCTTGCCGAGGTGAAAACCTTTTTGGCAAGCCCATGACCAAGAAGGCTGCTCAGCTCGAAACTCAGCACCTCACACGGACAAGGCTGTCTAGGAAGACCTCTGCCCCTTCTCATAAAAAGAAGGGCTCGGGTAAAAAGCCCTTTTACCTGAGGAAGGGCACTGCCTACAAACAGTACCCGCAATATCAGGCTGCCCAAGCTGCCCCCCAGGGTCAGCAAGCCAAGGGGCAGGGTAATGGGCCCCGTAGGCAGAGGACCCCCAAGCCTCCGGCCCCTGCTACTACTCAGCAAGGTGGGGGTTTTTGACTCCTTGAGCGTAGCCTCTCCTCCACTGCTCTTCCAACACTGCACAGGAGGTCGCCTCGCCCTCTTTGCCCACCTGTGGCCCCTTATCACCGGGGACAGTTGGACATAGTCCACAGGGGCTATGCACTGCATTTTCACCAACTGCCTCCGCCTTACTTTCCAGGGGAGCCTCCAAGGCCTCCCCTGCACACAGACCTTCTCCTTCAAGAGCTTCAAGGTCTGCTGGTGGACAGGGCGGTGAAGCCTGTGCCTCCCCACTTGCAAGGTCACGGATTCTACTCCAGGTATTTCCTGGTACCCAAAAGAACCGGTGGCCTTCAACCCATTCTAGACCTCAGGAACCTCAACAAGTTCCTAGAGAAAGAAAAGTTCAAGATGCTTACTCTTGGAACACTTCTGCCCTACCTCCAGCAGGGAGATTGGCTATGCTCTTTAGATCTAAAGGATGCGTACACTCACCTCCTCATTCATCCAGACCACAGAAAGTACATCAGGTTCATGGTGGGAGGAAACCATTATCAGTACAGAGTGCTGCCTTTCGGCCTCACCTCAGCTCCCAGGGTCTTTACCAAATGCCTGGCAGTGGTAGCGGCCTACCTGAGAAATCATGGAATCTTTGTCTTCCCCTATCTGGACGACTGGCTCATCAGGGGTCAGACGTGCCAGGAGGCCAGACAAGCCACCCTCAGGACTATTGCTCCTCTTCAAGGCCTGGGATTTGTCATAAACTTCGCAAAGCCCACTTTGCTCCCCTCCCAAAACTTGGAGTTCATAGTGGCAAGGCTGGACTCTGTCCTGGCAAAGGCATTCTTGCCAGCAGACAGGGCCCAAAGACTGATGGACTTAGCAAATCAGTTTCTCAGGGGGTCGGTGGTCTCCGCCAGACTCTGCCTGAGGCTGCTAGGCCACATGGCTTCGACAGTGCATGTGACCCCCAATGCCAGGCTCCATATGAGGCCTGCTCAGTGGTCCCTTCGGACTCAGTGGTCACAAGCCACAGGCAGCCTCAGAGACAGGATAAGGGTGTCCAGACCATTTCTGAACTCCCTCAACTGGTGGCTGCACCCACCCGATCTTCTAAAGGGGGTACCTTTTCAGATTCCTGGATATACAGTGATACTGACCACAGACGCCTCCCTGCAGGGCTGGGGAGCTCACTGTCTAGGCAAGTGCACCCAGGGCCTGTGGTCTCCTTGGGAAGCTGCACAGCAGATCAATCTCCTCGAGCTCAGAGCTATTCGATTAGCACTCAAAGCTTTCTCTCCTACCCTGGCTCATCAATCTGTCCTGGTTCAGACAGACAACCAGGTAGCCATGTTTTATGTGAACAAGCAGGGCGGGACTGGGTCCAGAATCCTTTGTCGGGAAGCTCAGGACCTTTGTTCATTTGCCCTAAAGCACAACATGCTTCTCAAGGCTGTGTACCTCCCAGGCCAGGACAACAACCTGGCCGACAGGTTAAGCAGAATTCTGCAGCCCCACGAGTGGCAGCTGCATCCTTCAGTAGTTCAGAGGATCTTCCTGAAATGGGGTCTCCCTTTGGTGGATCTCTTTGCCAGCTCAATGAACAATCAACTGCCAAAGTTCTGCTCCAGGCAACCGCCTCCTCTGAGAATAGCAGCAGATGCTTTTCTGATTCCATGGTCTCAGGGCCTCTTGTATGCGTTTCCTCCCACGCCCTTGGTGGCCCGAACTCTTTTCAAAATTCTTCAGGACAAGGCCTCGGTCCTGCTGTTGGCTCCCAGGTGGCCGAGACAGCCTTGGTTTCCTCTTCTGCTTCAAATGGCGGTGGATCCCCCCCACTGCCTCTGGGGTTGCAACCCGACCTTCTCTCTCAGGAGCAGGGTTCCCTTCTGCACCCCAATCTCAAAGCTCTCAATTTGATGGCCTGGAAGCTGCGAGGGTAGTCTTGGCTCCCTGGGGCCTGCCTCAGGAAGTTGAGGAGGTTGTCCTAGCCTCTAGGAAACAGTCCATTAGGAAAACCTATGCTCTCAAATGGAAAAGGTTTTCTGTGTAGTGTCAGCTACGTACAGAGGATCCTTTCTCCTGTACTGTGCCAGTGGTGCTTCAGTACTTACTGCACTTATCAAATCAGGGACTTAAATCCAATTCTGTTCGGGTCCACCTCTCAGCTCTAGCAGCTCACCACTCACTGGTGGAGGGACATTCTCTGTCGGGTCACCCCTTGGTGTCTCGCTTTCTCAGGGGCTTGCTTTTGCTCAAGCTTCCTCTCCGTCCTCCTACCCCTGAGTGGGAGCTGAATGTGGTCTTGCAGCAGTTGACTCGCCCACCTTTTGAGCCGATGGCTACTTGTCCACTGCGCTTCCTCTCCTGGAAAACACTCTTCCTGATAGCCCTTACCTCGGCTAGGCGAGTAAGTGAGCTTCAGGCCCTGGTCTGTGATAGGCCTTACACCAGGTTTTATAGGAACAGGGTAGTCCTTAGGACTCATCCAAAGTTCCTCCCAAAGGTTGTCTCCTCTTTCCACCTCAATCAGGAGGTGGTTCTTCCAACATTTTTCCCTAGGCCTCATGCAAGCCAGGCTGAAGCAGTCCTGCATACCCTGGACTGTAGGAGGGCCTTATCCTTCTACCTTGACCGTACGCAGGGGCATAGAAGAGCTACTCAGCTCTTCGTATCCTTTGACCCCAATAAGTTGGGGTTGGCTGTGTCCAAGCGTACCTTGTCCATCTGGGTGGCTGACTGTATCACCTGGGCTTACAAGGCGGCTGACCTTCCTTTGCAGGATAGGGTCACGGCCCATCGTGTCAGGGCAATGGCTGCCTCAGTGGCTCATCTCCGCTCTGTGCCCTTGGTAGACATCTGCACGTCTGCAGGGCTGCAACTTGGTCTTCAAGCCAGACCTTTGCGGCCCATTACTGTCTGAAAAGGGAGTCTCGTAGGGACAGTGCTTTTGGCCAAGCATTCCTCCGGAATCTCTTTGAGGTTTAGGCAACTCCTGCCCTCCTGCCCTCTGTTGGGCTACCGGTGGAGGTTGTGTCCTTGAAAAGCCTTTCTTTGCTGCTGAGACTAGAGGGAGTACTCTTGTTCAGCCTGGGTTCCTCGGTAGCCCAGAGCTAGGGAGTCACCCATATGTGAGGACTGACTTCCTGCTTGGTCCTGGAGAAAGAGTAGTTACTCACCTGTAACTGGTGTTCTCCAGGAGCAGCAGGAATCAGTCCTCACAACCCTCCCTCCTCCCCTTGGAGTTGCAGTTGTACATAGTTTATTTTTTCATTTTTGTGTGCTGTTCTTAGCTATGTCATTTGACTGAGGTAAGATGGCACCTTTAGGCGGGAAGGGAACTTCGCATGCGTGCCTGCATTCCCAAAGGCTTTCTTAGAAAGCTGTGGAAATGCTCCGCTGGGGCTTCATCGGCGCCAATGACACCCATATGTGAGGACTGATTCCTGCTGCTCCTGGAGAACACCTGTTACAGGTGAGTAACTACTCTTTCCTTACCATCCCTCCTCCATTAATTAAATAAAATGTGATCATGCTATGATCACTATTGCCAAGTGGCCCCAACACCCTTATCTCTTGCACCAGATCTGGTGTTCCACTAAGAACTAGATCCAAAATGGCTTCTCCTTTGGTCAGTTCATGAACCAGCTTCTCCAAGAAGCAGTCATTTATTTCATCTAGAAACTTTATCTCCCTATCATATCCTGCCATGACACTGACCCAGTCAATACCAGGGTAATTGAAATCACCCATTATTATTACTGTGCTGCAATATTTGTTAGCTTCCCTGATTTCTTTGAGCATTTCATCATTCATTTGTTCATTCTGGCCAGGCAGTCGATAGTACACCCCCACTGCCATTGCCTTCCCCTTTTTACATGGAATTTCAATCCATAGAGATTCTACAGCAAATTTTTCCTGCAAAACTTTAATCCTTTGTGACTCAATGCCTTCTCTAACATAGAGTGCAACCCCTCCACCAATTTGATTAGCTCTATCATTGCGATATAGTTTGTACCTAGATATCAGTGTCCCACTAGTTGTCCTCCTTCCACCATGTCTCTGAGATACCAATCATATCTAACCTCTCATTTAGTGCTATATATTCTAACTTTCCCATCTTATTTTTTAGACTTCTAGCATTTGCATACAAGCACCTTAGAGACTTTATTCTATTCATATTAATCTGGCTATCAGTAGGCAGGGGTAATTTGGAATCTTTAACCTCTGTCTGCTCTGTACTCAAAGGCTTTTCGGCTACTTTTGTCTTTATTGGAACCTCTCTGCTGATATGCCCTAACTTCATTCCCTTGGATACATTGTTCCGAACCATGCGCTCTTGGGTGACTGTCAGCTCTCCCTTATTATCTAGTTTAAAAGCTGCTCTATCTCCTTTTTAAAGGTTAATGCCAGCAGCTTGGTTCCATCCTGGTCAAGGTGAAGCCCATCCTTTCAGAAGAGCCCTTCCTTTCCCCAGAATGTTCCCCAGTTCCTAACAAATCCAAAACCCTCATCCTTGCATCATCATCTCAGCTATGCATAGAGACTCTGGAGCTCTGCCTGCCTTTTGGGTCCTGTGAATGGAACAGGAAGCATTTTGGAGAACGCTACCCTGGAAGTTCTGGATTTCAGCTTCCTACCTAAAAGCCTACATTTAGCTTCCAGAACCTCCCTACCACATTTTTCTATGTCATTGGTACCGACATGTACCAAGAAAGCAGACTCCTCCCCAGCACTATCTAAGACCTTGTCTAGGTTTTGCGTGAGGTCCACTACCTTCGCACCAGGCAGGCATGTTACCAGGTGATCCTCACGTCCACCAGCCACCCAGTTATCTACGTGCCTAATGATCAAATCACCAACTATAACAGCTGTCCTAACACTTTCTCATGGACACATGGCCCTGGAGAAACCTCCTCGGTGCGAGAGGGGTTTACATCACATGGAGGACAGGTCCTAGCTATAGGATCACTTCCTGCTACACCAGAATGATGCTCTCCTGCCACATGAACTCTCTCCTCCATGGCAACAGGGATGCTGCCAGACTTGAGGTGGGACTTCAGGACTGCATCCCTGTAGGTCTCGTCTGTGTACTTCTCTATCTTCCTTATGTCCTCCAAGTCTGCTACTCTAGCCTCCAGAGATTAGACTCGTTCCCTGAGAGCAAAGAGCTCCTTGCACCTAGTGCACATGTAAGACCCCTCACCAATGGGGAGAAAATTATACATGTGACACTCAATGCAAAAGGCTGGAAAGCCCCCATCTCGCTGCTGGACTGCTGTCTGCATTTTAGTTTTAAGGTTGTGTTTAGATATTTAAGTTCTTTAGTTACTAAGGGTTGCTGGAGATACTTATACTAATAAAACTATACCTAATATGTTTAATGTACTTTGTTCACCTGAAGCTTAATTAATCTCAGGTCCTTAATGTATGCCTAATGAGGATAAACAGCTGCACCTGAGAGTGAATATGGCACCTCCTTTCTTTTTAAGAGGTTTAAGCACCTATAAAGCTACGATTATCCCAGGGGTGGGTGGATGTTGTGGAGGGAGGGAGTGAAAGAAGACCTATGAAAAGCTGACTGCTACAGAGCACCTTGTTCTGTGCTTCTAAGGTAATCTTTGACCAATTTCCAGGGGGAGTCACAGAGCCATTGCTTGGATAGAGGGAGTCTTGGGGTCTAAAACCAGAAAGCTCTCTGCTGTGTTTTAAATTTAAACTGAAAGCTCTTTGCTGCTACTAGGCCATGACTGATTTAACAAATACACTGGATTCACAGATTAATTCATCTTTAATGTAAAGAATTCCTTTTCCCCAAGATTTAGAAAAATCCCCAGAAGTAAATACTTACAATTGCAGATCTCTCTCCAGAAGTAGAGTCCCCTTTTGTAGTCCTTCAAGAATGGGTACATATAGGTCGTTTGCTTACTTCTTCAAGAAGTAAAAAGACTAGGGTACACTCAATGAAGCTACGATGTAGTACATTTAAGCCTAATCGGAAAATATATTTTTTCACTTAGTACGTAGTCCAACTCTGAAATTTGTTGCCAAAAGATTTAGTAAAAACTGTTAGTGTAGCTGGGTTTAGAAGAGGTTTGGACAAGTTCCTGGAGAAAAAGTTCATAAACCATTATTAAAGCGGGCAGGATAAATTCACTGCTTACGCCTGGTATAAGCAGCATGGAATCTGTTTACCTTTTGGGAACCTGACAGGTACTTGTGACCTGAATGGCCACTGCTGGAAACAGGATACTGGGCTTAATGGATCTTTGGTCTAACCCAGTATGGAATATCTTATGTTTTTGTGCTCATTTCACTTTCCCCTTCTCAACCTCTTCTTTCTTTCCCACCCCTGCTTTGATGTTCTCTCCACTCCTTATTGCCCTCCTGATCCTCCTGTTTGTGACTAAAGATACCTTCTAATATATCTGGGGACTCAATCAGGGTCAAAGATGCTTCCTCTGCCACCATTGCCACTCCCTTGGTCAAATCAGGCTGAAAGTACTGCATCCTCTTGGGTCCCACTTAAATCAGAAGATGCTACTATCTCCTGTTGCCAGGGTCATCTCACCAGCTATGAAATTCCACACCCAAGTGAATGGGCAAGATGATTTTCAGAACCTGACCATTTCTATTTGGGTGACAGATTGCATCTGCCATTGTTAAGCTCTGGCAAGTCTGACTTTAGGGTATGTGTGTGTCCATACCGTCAAAGCGATGATATATTTTTATGTCTTACTCTTTGGTATACTCCTTCAGTTAGAGTTGTTAAATGGAGGGGAGGGGGGCATAAACATAACTTCATAGGAACTATTGTGCATAGACAGTGAAAACATTTTACGTTTTCCTAGAATGTTCTGGAAGAATCCACGGCCACCTGACCAGTATGCGTGCGTGGTCAAATGTTGTGTTCAGAAGACATTTGTTAAAAGTCAGCAACTTATGACCCCCTTTTACTAACACTTAGCTTTAGCTATATGCTGCATAAGCCCATTTTATTCCTATTGGCTGTGTGGCAGATAGCTCAAGCTAAGTGTTAGTTAAAGAGCTCTTAACTTCTGAGTTAAAGATGCATTAAGTACTGGTTCCCTATTTTTGTTAGTGCAAGCAACTTTATTTTGAAGCTCACTTATCTAGAGCTTATACACCATTATCTTGAAGGAGGAGATCATGATATGACATACTGCAAGTACTAACTTGTAGCTTCCTAGTGATTTCTCCTTCATTAACTATCCTGACCTTTCCTTGTATTCTATTTACAGTGCTCCCAACACAGTGTTAAACTAAAACAACTCTAAAAGTCAACATTAATAGGTGATTAAAATATTTTTTTTATTTTATGGTTGATTGTAATGCAGATATCTCAGATGCATGATTAATGTATTTAGTTTAAATGCATTTTATTTATAATTATTTTGAAGCAGGTATCTAAAATTCAATTTTCTATCCTTTTAGTTTGTTTTCTTGTTAATTATGGGTTCCAAAGTATGTAATAGGCGTTTGTAATGCTGGTAGCCTGATCATGAATATATACAAAAATATTTTCACAAAAGTTTAGCTTTAACTTTTCTCCAAACTTATAAGTTCATTTTCAGTAACTACCGATTTTGCAAGATTTGTGGGAAAGTAGAAGAAATTTTCTGTTCATTTCTGAATACTCAGTTAAGATAGACTTTGGGGTATGATTACTAAATGGCGCCAAGGGTGCAGCATTTGCAAGTGGTAAATGGCATGGTTAAGGGTCCCAATGTGCATTAAAAGATGGGGCGGGCAAGTAGACATTCTGGTGTTAAGGGTACTAGCGGGTGGTAAGTGAATATCAGGCGTTAAGAGCACAAAGTGTGGATATTAATGCCCACTAGGCTAAGTTGCCATGAGGGAACCTTTCTGCAAGTCACATTTGAGCTGCTGGATGTGAGCAAATAAAATAGCTGCTGAATATGTCGCATCCATATGTCCCTGATGTGTGAGATAGTGAGTGGGAGGAGAATGTTGGAGACAGTTGGACAGTAGCAGTAAGGGGTGCACATGTAATCCACGGTGATGACCAGGGGGGCATAGGAGTGGGTTGAAGTGTGCCATGGAGTAGCCATCATGGCCACAATGTAGGCATAGAACGAATGCCAGGGCAGCAGTGGTGACCTGCATATCAGCTGCAGATGAGTCAGGAGTGATACGTCTCAATGAGTAAAATGCCACAGCATGGGTCAGGCTATAGAAGAGAGTGCTGTATGGACCTGCTGCCCCAATGTGACCTCACAAATGCAGGTAACCTCAGTTGTAGTGTGCATGAATTATAGTTGCCGGGCCACAGGGAAGGACTAATACCATCTTTTTAGGTTTCACAGCTGTCTCAGCTGTTCTAACCACCATACAATTCTCCTGACATATATGCATATAACCACAGCACAAGCAAGGAGACTATGTGCCAAAGACATAAAAGCCATACATCTGTAAAACTGCATGCAAATGCAAAGTGCTCATGGACAGAAAAAGTCACTCACATGATGTTACACACCTGGCATCCACTCATGTCTCTGAACTGATGTGTCTCTAATATTGCCCATATGGAGCAAGTAAGGATGTGGGATGATCTGTGCAGGTGGGCATCCCAGGAGTGTGATATGCCTGCATCTTCTGCATATATATGATGGAGCAAATGATGTTCATTCATAGTTATCATGACAGTTTCTAATCATGTATAACTCATATGTAATGCATCTACAGGGTCAAGTGGAATGACCCTTTGCAATATGCTGCAGCAGAGGCAATAAAGTCATGGTGTTGGATAGCTATGATTGCAATGTGCATACTTGCAGAACCAATGTGCAGAATACACAAAAACGAATAATACTAACAAAAAAATGTACCCTCAAGTCAATACTGATTCCTGGCAACCCCGCAGCTCCTGGATTCTCTTGGTAGTGTGATAAGAAATATATTGGTAGGCCTTAAGTCAGAGGTAATGGAGGGCACTGTTCCCTCTAAGCTGTGCACGTGTGCGCGCGCACACACCTCGCCGAGTGAGCACACATACTTTACAACAGAGCGCACAAAAATTACAGTTCTGATTCTGATAGAAAACAACACAGACATCTTAAAATTTAAAACTTGTTGTGTATTTATGGTTTTCACAAGTTCCACACTATTTTCTAATGCAATCAATGTGGTGTACATACTGTATTCTGACGTGTAGTCAAATTTTAAAGTATATAACTCCGAGTGTCATTATGTGGCGCACAAAAATTTAACCTTCCTTCAAAAGCTGCACAGCTGATATTTTATGCACACACAGCCTACAGAAAATTAGAGGGAACACTGATGGAGGGTGAAGTAACTTTCCCAAGGCCATAAGTGGGATTTGACCCATGGTCTGTTCCTTACTAAACCAGTGCTGTAACCATTCAGCCACAGCTCCACATACATCTTGATAGTACTCTCTAGAATACACCAGTCTACAGGCCCCTCCTCCAATGGCCTAAACCCGGACATCATACAACCTGGTAGCCACATTCTGATAAAGTTGAAAACCACACCCAGGGCATGCCTGCAGCACTACACATGCAGTACGGACTGCACTGGACACTCAGTACTGAGGCTGCATAACAGATACACAGCAGCAGTAGTAATCTCCTGTGCAAAGACCGAGCCACCTGTAAGGGCAAGATACTCTTCCATTCATTCAGGACTAAGCCATGGCCACCTGACCAATATGTGTGCCTAGTCGAATGTTGTCTTCAGAAGACATTTGTTAAAAGTCAGCAACTTCAGGGAAGGTTGCCTCCTGGAGATTTGGAGCAGCTGGGGCCTGTCTGGGATTTGGTCTGTGACTTGGGCTCGGCTGTGGATGATGAAGTGCTCTCGTCTTCAGACACTTATGAAAAGACTGGTGTCATCTGCCTGCTCTGGAAGGAGGAACTGGTGACGTTGATTACCAAGGTCTTATCCACCTTGGACTTGGTGGTTGCTCCAGGCATGGAGCAGGGGCTAAAGATTCATCCACTCTTGCAAGGGATGAGAAAATCCACTGCATTCTTTCTGTTCCTGAAGATGATCAAGGTCATGATCCAGTAAGAGTGGGATTCCCCCGACTCTCCACCTAAGAGGTTAAGGGTGTATAAGAAGATGTACACTGTCCCAGAGTGCATTGTGTGATTTGATATTTTTTTGAAGGTGTGAATAAACAGGTAGACCAAGGTGAGCCAATTGATATAGTATTCCTGGTTCAGAAAGCCTTTGACAAGGTCCCTCATGAGAGACTCTTGGCCAAATTAAAAAGTCATATCATTGGAGGTTGGTTTGGACAAGTTCCTGGAGGAAACATCCATAAACCATTATTAAAGAGGACCTGGGAAATCTACTGCTTACCCTGGGACAAGCAAGGTAGAATCTGTGTACCCTTTTAGGAACCTGTCTTGTGACCTGGATTGGGCACTGTTGGAAACAGGATACTGGGCTTGATGGATCTTGGTCTGACCCAGTGGAGGAATAGCCTAATGGTTAGAGCACTAGCTTGGGAACCAAGACACCAGGGCTCAATTACCACTAGCATTGCTTGTGTCCTTAGGCAATTCAATTAATCTTCCATTGCCTCAGAAGAATCCATGTAATCAATGTCCCTGTTTAATGTACTTTACAAAGTAAACTGCTTTGACCAAAGTGGTATAAAAAACCTCATAAATAAAGTTCTTAAGGACCCAATAAAAAAAAAAAAAAAAAAAAAAAAGTCAGCAACTTATGACCCCCTTTTACTAACACTTAGCTTTAGCTATCTGCTGCATAAGCCCATTTTATTCCTATGGGCTGTGTGGCAGATAGCTCAAGCTAAGTGTTAGTAAAAGGACTCTTAACTTCTGAGTTAAGGATGCATTAAGCCAAATGACATTCTCACACAGAGGTCTGCTGGGCTGCTGTGTTGCAGTAATCTTTGAGGCAGCACATATGCAGTGTGTGCATTCCCTTGGGACCTGCTGTATACTACAAGATAGGTACGTTTGCATATACACCAAACGCAAACCTCAGTCATGACTCATGAGGTCCATTCCAGACCATTCTGCCCTCTTCGGGGGGCCATGCACATTTGCTCCCTCATCATTCAAGACATGCAGATGCTTCATGAACATAACAGCTGCCACATGTGCAAATGACTTTTTCCACCATCCACCCTAAATGAGAGGAAGGGGACACATCACTTGGTCCCCAGACCACGCACTGCAATAGGTGTTCTCTCTAGGTTTTGGAGATCTATTCTACTGCCAGCATACTGCATGTGTTGAGTGAGGTATGTCATGCTAAATGCTTTGTACCCCATGCAAATGTAGCAGGTTGGAGTAGCATGTCCCCTCTGTCCTGCACTCGCTGGCCAGGGACTCTCAAATAGTAGCATATGTTATGCTCTAGGGCTCGGACAGCTGTTTCCAAGGAACCTGAATGCAGTGAGTGGTACCTAGGTAGGAAGGAGGGTTCTGATACCAACCAGCACAGCCTTCCAAAACCATAGCCACCAGCAGGGTACAGGTAGCGCAGGAAAGCAGCTCTCCCCTTTTTCAGTGAAATTTATTTGGCTGGATCCATCACAATCAGCCTGTAGATGTTGTGCAAAACTGGACTGTGTCAGCCACCCACACACTGTGCCAGGTTGGTCAGTTACCACCCACTGCAGGTACGCATAGCCATGATGAGAATCTTCATCTGTACAAACAGAATGGACAGGCAGCAGCCTAGCCAGTGACTGAAGTGCCATAAAGAAAAAACATCACCCTTGTCACTGCGGCTTACTCCTATATAGCACTATATGGATACATAGCCGTGACATGGTCACAGCTCAGTCACAGTGAGGGTGACCTGCCAGCATGAACAGCTGGGTACAGTCAGGCCATGCTCGTGCCAGACCTCTATTTTAATGGCTCGGCCATTTACCTAACCTCTGACTCATGTACATCCACTGCATCTTGCCCTTTCGTGAACAGTACTCAGAACCCTCTGCTCCTCATTTGTATACCCTTTATGTTTGAACATAGGGACAGCTAATACAATGGCAAGAGCACTGGAAACTCATACAGTTGCTGGCTACATATATGCTACCATCACAGCCTCTTTCTACTCCAACAACATCCTTGTGGCTGTCCATCTCGACACCCATGGAGATTGGGTGAGGCTGTCATGCAGGGCCTCTGATGTGAAACATGCAGAGACTGGGTATTTCCACAGAGCTGCTATGCATCTGAACAGAGCCTTTGGCCGGCAATGCCACCTAGTAGGGGCACATTCAAGACAGGTATGGGACTCTTCCCCCCACCTCCACCCCAATAGTCACCTCGAGGCACTGCCTTCCCACATGGTGTCAGGTGATGCAGAGACCGACATGACATCCTGTGGCATATTGCTCCTTGCTGGAATTGTGCATGCACAATGCAGAGGTCAGTGTCCCACTGTCACAATCAGGCAAACTATTGCATGCCGTCTCTGTAAACATAAGGCTGGCTGTGGTTATGGAGTGGAACACAATGTCATGCTGACTGCTGTGGTCACTGATTAGTAGACCGTGTTGAGAGAGTATAGATTTTATGCAGATGTGCCTAACACGGACATGCCTGTATGTGCATACTGTGCATGGAGCTAAGAGACTCCCAGATTGCACTCTGTGACTGCAGCTTTGGACAAGGGCAAGCTGCATGCAGCTACATAGCAGAATCTTTCCGTCCAAACAACTCAATGACTCCATTGGACACTCACAGAGGCCAGCCCTCCATGTGAGCCTAGCTTCCAATAGGCTGCAGCTGTACCAAGGGGGCAGATTGTTGCTGCGGATACAGCTATTTTTTTTTAAATTTTATATTTATACGTTTATACAGAAAATATCAAGAAATACATCTTGAAAGAGAAATTGAGCTGGAAACAAGGAAATACAACAAGGGGCAACTTAAGTCCCTATCAAAGAATACAAAAGAAACTGTTACAAACATTCCCAGCTCACTCTAGCCCAACATATAGGGGGATACTTAGAGAGGAGAAAAAAGTATAAACAGTCAAAATCTGAAGGAAAAAGGGTGCGCTCATACAGTCGATATCTAACCATGCTCATCCTAAGCAGAAACAAGATCCGTTCCAACCCCAGAATGGCGGGCATTAATGAACTCCAGCAATTGGGAAGGCTCGTAAAATATATAGGAATGTGACTGATACTTTATCAGACATTTACGCGAGAATTTCAAAAAGAAGAGCCCACCCAACTGCTGAACCCCAGGTCTTAGCAGCAGGAAATCCCGCACCTCTTCTGGGTCTCCCTTGATAAATCTGGGAACATAGAAACCTTTAGACCTTTAAACAAGATATGGCGTTTTCTAAAGAACAGCTTCATAAGCCATTCTTTATCCAATAACAAAGCTAGGGTAATCAATAAAGTAGATGGCACTATCTGTTGCTCCTGAGAAGATTCCAACATTTCAGTTACATTTAAAACATCAACATTAGCCACTCCAGGAACCACCCCAACTGCGGATACAGCTATTATTATTTATTTATTTATTTTATTTTTCTTATATACCGCGCTATTCTGCATCAGTGCGGTTTACATTGAACAAACTGAAATTACATTGAACAGGGCATTATAACTTGGAGATAACTATTTTACAGGGAACATGGGCTATGGAGGGTTAAGTGGCTTGCCCAAGACCACAAGGAGCACCTGTGGGACTAGAAACCCCAGTCCTTCCGGCCCAAGGTTGCTGTCCTCCAGTGGGATTTGAACCCCCGACCTTCCGGCCTGAAGTACCTTGCCCCAACCACTAGGCCACTCCTCCACTCCATTATTGCATTTGCCAATAATCAGGGCCTCTCACCTGTGCAGGCAAGTGTGTCCTGAGGCCTAGAGACTCAGTTAGAGGTGAGGGTTGCTGCACACACACATGTGATGGAGCTCTCCCTGGTGAGACCATGCTCCCATTGGGGGCACTCCAATGAAATCAGCAGGCGATATGGGAGCTGTATAGTGGAGTATTACTACATGATTAAGAGATTGAAACTGGTTGTTTATAACGTTTCTTTTCTCTTTAATTTTTCAGATGTTTGCTGGTCTTTGTAAGAGACTTAATTGTATTTCTCCATATGAAAGAGGTGTTCATCCCTCTGATTTAATTTAGATTCCAAGTAACTGATACGCTTTAGTTATTGAATTGATTTATAAGAACGATTGATTGAGTGAATCCTCTAAAAGTACTTTTTTAGGATAAAAATTTTATGGCGTATTGTCAATTAAAGGTGTAGGTAGGGAGGGTAAGGCCTATGATGTGGAAGTTTTTCAGCTCTGTCTTATGGTGACTCTGTTCACCAATGATTGTATGAGCGATAACTGAGGCCTTTCGACCTTGATTCAATTTAATTCGGTTATAGTGTTGAGATATAGTTTATTGAAGAAAAAGGTGAGATAGGAGGCGATAAAGGGTGGTTCTGTTTATGTGGTTATTTGATACCCTTTAGGTGGTTGTTTTTGTGAGCTGTATAGCAGTGCCATGTCAGGAGATAAGTTTAAGGGCATTCTGTAGGGATGGGGCTTGAGGTTGGTGTTACTGGGAATGCATTTGTGTATCATATCTTTAAGGAAAAGATGTGAACAGGCACAGCTAGTAAGCCAGTGACTCCCACAGTTGCAACTACTTACTATTTCCTCTCATCCACTTATATCAGCGGTTCTCAACCTGTGGGTCGCGACCCCCCCCAAGGGTCGCCACAGGATTTAGCGAGGGTCGCCTCACTCTGTCATTAAAAAAAAAAAAAAAGTGCACAAGTTGCTGCCGCTGCCGAATCCGCTTCTCGACAGCGGTAAACTCACTGCTTTCCTTCTATTGCAGCCGCGGCTCCCTGCCTCTTAAGGAACCGAGGCTATGCCTGTAAAACCGTTGCGGAGCCTGTTCCTGCCTCTCGACGAGCTCCGTGCAGCATTGTCCCGCCTCCAAAGGAAGTTGTTTACCACTTCCTTTGGAGGCGGGACAATGCTGCACAGAGCCCGTTTAGAGACAGAAAGGCTCTGCAACGGTTTTACAGGCATAGTCGCGGTTCCCTAAGAGACGGGGAACCGCGGCTGCAGAAGAAGGAGGCAGACATGGGGAGAGGGGAGCAAGGAACCTGCAACGGGGCTGACATGGGGGAGGGGGGCTGACATGGACAGAGGGGGGACTGGCATGGAGGGAGGGGGGACTGACATGGAGGGAGGGAGGGAGGGGGGCTGACATGGACGGAGGGGGGGCTGATATGGATGGAGGCGGGGCTGACATGGACAGAGGGGGGCTGACATTGATGGATGGAGGAGGGCTGACATGGAGGGAGGGAAGAGACGGGGACATACTGGACAGACGGGGATAAATGCTGGACAGAGGGGAGAGACAATGCGGGTTAGGATTATAATGGGCAGATGGGGGGGCTAGGACTGGTAATGGGCTGATTAGGGAAGGCTAGGACTGGGAATGGACTGATCAAGGGGGGGTTGGGACTGGTAATGTGCTGATAGGGAGTAGGACTGGTAATGGACTGATGGGGGCTTAGCATTGGAAATGAGCTGATCGGGAAGGTTAGGACTGGAAATGGGCTGATTAGAGGAGGCTAGGACTGGTAATGGGCTGATGGGGGGGTAGGACTGGTAATGGGCTGATTAGGGGAGCCTGGGACTAGCACTGGGAATGAGCTGATTAGGGGAGGCTAGCACTGTTAATAGGGTTGAGGAGGGATTAGGGGAGGATAGGACTGGTAATCAGCTGATCGGGGGGTAGAACTGGTGTTGGGCTGATTAGGGGAGACTAGCACTGGTAATGGGGTTGAGGGGGGACTAGCACTGGAAGCGAGCTGATTGTTGGGCTTCGTCTGGGAATGGGCTGATTGTGGGGAGGGGAGGATAGAGCTGCTGGCCCTGGAAGAAAACTGGGGGCTAAGGCTACAAATGGGATGATACAAGGGGATGGGAGAATGGAACTGGAAGGGAGTGGATCTGATAGGGGCTGCCATGCACTGTTCCCTCTAAGCTGTGTGCGTGTGCGCGCGCACACACCTCGCCGAGCGAGCGCACATACTTTACAACAGAGTGCACAAAAATTACGGTTCTGATTCTGATAGAAAACAACAGACGTCTTCAAATTTAAAAGTTATGATTGTAATTACTAGAAATTTCCCACTTCATTTAGTAATCGTCTATTTTCATTTAATTTGATTAAAATCAATGTGGTATACATACTGTATTCTAACGTGTAGTCAAATTTTAAAGTATATAACTCCGAGTGTCGTTATGTGGCGCACAAAAATGTAACTTTCCTTCAAAAGCTGCACACAGCTGATATTTTATGCGCACACAGCCTACAGAAAATTAGAGGGAACATTGCTGCCATGGTATTTGTACTAGAAGGGACTGGTCAGTGGGGAAGGAGGGGGACTGGAAGGGAATGGACACCAGTGGCAGTCATGGGAATGCAAGTTGACATTGGAAGGTACTGAGAGTGAGGACTGGAAAGGGGCTGATACTGGGGAGGGTTACTGGGACTGGAAATAGGCTGATGGAAAGAAGTGAAGAAAGCGAAAGAAGAGATAAGAAATGGCAGATGGACCATAGACCACAGAAAGAGAGTTAAGAGAAGACAGGAAAGCAGAAGCCTCAGATCGGGATCAGCATGATCAGAGAATAAATTGGTCAGACAACAAAGGTAGAAAAAATAATTGTATTTCATATTAGTGATTTGACTACAAAATCATCATAATTTTAAAATCAAATATTGTTAGCTGTTATTGTGATTAATTATTGTGGTTTAAATAAGTAAATTTTATAAATAAAAACATATTGCAAAGGCCTATAATATATTAATAATTCAACAAATGATTACAGCGACAATGCGTTAACGGTAAAGGAAGAGAGACGCATTTGATTTTATCATTGGGGGTCACCACAAGTTGACCAATGGTAAAAGGGGTCACAGTACAAAAAAGGTTGAGAACCACTGACTTATATCAAGATTTATGAGAGGCCTGCTTTTATCAAAACCTCCCATTAAACCACGACCGGTGGCATGGGATCTAAATCTTGTTCTTGGTCAGCTTGTGAAACCGCCCTTTGAACCTTTAGCCACTTCAGACCTAAAGTTTCTTTCATGGAAAGTTATTTTCCTAATTGCCATCACTTCTGCAAGACACTTTAGTGAACTACAGGCGTTAGTGGCTGACCATGATAAAGTAGTCCTCAGGACTCATCCTCACTTTCTGCCAAAGGTGGTTTCGCCTTTTCATTTAAACCAGTCGGTTTATCTTCCTATATTCTTCCCTAGGCCTCATGCCTCCAGAGCGGAAAGGAATCTTCACACATTGGATTGTAAAAGAGCCTTAGCTTTTTATCTCCAAAGAACTAAGCCACATAGAAAATCTTCTCAGCTTTTTGTGACTTTTGACTCTAGTCATTTGGGACTTCCAGTTTATAAAAGAACTCTGTCAAATTGGATTGCAGATTGCATATCCTATACATATCAGAGTAAGGGTCTTTCTCTCAAAGGGCATGTCACGGCTCACAGTGGGAGAGCAATGGCAGCCTCAACGGCTAACCTTCGTTCTGTCTCTATTGATGACATCTGCAAAGCAGCCACTTGGACTTCGGTACATACCTTCACAGCCCATTATTGCTTAGACAAGGACTCCCCTCGGGATGCCTTGTTTGGCCAGGCTGTTCTACAACATCTCTTCCATACTTAATACAACTCCTACTCACCATCCACAGTTTGGATGCCTAAGGTCCATGGGAGGACGCATCACCCATCTCAACTGGGTTCGCAGCTAGCTGGGGTCACCCCTTGGCATCTTTCAGCTGGGGAGTCCCCGTATGTGAAGACTACATTCCTGCTTGTTCCTGGAGATAGCGTAGTTACTCACCTGTAACAGGTGATCTCCAGGAACAGCAGGAATTTAGTCTTCACAACCCACCCACCTCCCCTAGAAGTTTGTCTCTATCTCTCTCTTTCTCTTCTTCTCTCCTTTGGTCTCAGCTATAAACTCAACTGAAGTGAGAGAGATACAGAGGTGGGAAGGCAGCACGCATGCGCTGTGGGATGCTCCCAAAAGCTTTCCTATTGGACGCTGGGGAGCGTTCCCGCGCGGGCTCCGTCTGTACCGACAATACCCATATGTGAAGACTAATTCCTGCTGTTCCCGGAGATCACCTGTTACAGGTGAGTAACTACGCTTTCTGGACATTGCCTTTCAGTTTACCCCCTTGCAGCTTCATGTTATGCCCTATAGTTTTACAGCTTCCCCATCTTTGGAAGAGGTTTGTTTGTTCATTAATAGTCTTTACGTACTTGAAGGTCTGAATCATATCTCCCTTGTCCCTCCTCTCCTCCAGAGTATACATATTTAGGTCTTCAAGTCTCTTCTCATATGTCTTCTGATGCAGCCTCCAAATCATTTTGTTTGCCTTCCTCTGAACCGTTTCCACTCTTTTTATATCCTTTACGAGATATGGTCTCCAAAACTGAACACAATATTCCAAGTGAAGCCTCACCAGCGACTTGTACAGTGTCATTAGTACCTCTTCCTTTCTGCTGGTAATTCCTCTCTGTATGCAACCCAGCATCCTTCTGGCTTTTGCCACCGCCTTGTCACACTGTTTCGCCACCTTGAGATCCTAGAAACAATCACTCCAAGGTCCTTCTCCTGGTCCGTGCACACCAACCTCTCGCCCCCTATCGCATACAATTCCCTTGGATTTCTGCTTCCCAAGTGCATGACACTGTACTTCTTCACATTAAATCTTAACTGCCAAACATTAGACCATTCTTCCAACTTTTGTAGATTTTTCCTGATGTTATTCACTCCCTCAGGGGAGTCCACTCTGTTGCAAATTTTTGTGTCATCTGCAAAAAGACAGACTTTTCCATTCAGCAATATCACTCACAAATACATTGAACAGTACTGGTCCCAGGACTGAACCCTGGGGCACACCACTAATCACTTTCCTTTCATCTGAGTGAGTTCCGAGTCAACCAATTTCTGATCTAGTCCACCACCTTGGGACGCTGTTGAGTTTATTGATAAGCCTCCTATGAGGAACAATATCAAAGGCTTTGCTGAAATCTAGGAAGATCACATCCATTGAATGCCCTTGATCTAGTTTTCTGGTCACCCAGTCAAAGAACTCAATCAGATTTGTTTGGCAAGATCATCCTTTGGTAAAGCCATGTTTCCTCAGATCATGCAACCTGTTGGTTTCGAGAAAGTCCACTATTTGCTCCTTCAGGAGTGCCTCCATTACTTTTCCCGCCACCAAGGTAAGGCTTATTGGCCTGTAGTTTGTCACTTCTTCCCTATTACCACTTTTGTGAGGCGGTATCACATCAGCTCTTCTCCAGTCTGTGGAACTTCTCCTCTCTCCAAGGATCTATTAAAAACATCCTTTAACGGCCCTGCAAGAACCTCTCTGAGCTCTTTCAGTATTCTGGGATGTATCTCATCCAGTCCCATGGCCTTGTCCAGTTTCAATTTTGGTTATTGTCCACTTTCAGTTTTGTTTATTGTTAATACGTGCTTATTGTCAAGCTGCATAAGGGCAAAAGCTGAGGTATTCCTATGTTTCTGTACCTCTGCAGCTCTGTGCTATACCTGGCTGACAGGGAATGTTAGGCAAATGTAGGAGAGGATCATCTTGTTAGGTGTGTATGTAATACTGCATTGATATGCTGCTGGTTCAAATGACGTGCATGTCTTACTAATGGGATCTGTCCTGCCAGAGGGGTTTTCTTTTATTGCTCCTCTCCCTCTAACTTCAGTAATACTGTTCTTCCTTTATCTGATCACACCTTCTCTCCTTTAATCTTCACCTCCCTCGTTCTGTCTCCTCAACTCTTTTTAGGAACCTTCTTGCCATTAATCCCCTGGTTCTCTCCTTTACCGTTTCTCCTTCTCTCTCCTCTGTTTTGTCCTCCAAGTCTGTTGATATGGCAGTGATGTCCTATAATGCTGCGCTCTTCTCAGCTCTGGATGTTCTCGCTCCTCTCATCCCTCATCCTGTAAGGCATTCCTTACCTCAGCCCTGGCTCTCTCCCACTATTTGCTATCTTTGCTCCTGTGCCCGCTCTGCTGAGCGTACCTGGCTCAAATCCCACTCCCCTGAAGATTTCCTTAATTTCAAATTCATGCTCTGCTCTTTCAAATCTGCTTTAGCTCTTGCCAAACAAGATTACTTTGTTCGCCTGACTAATTCTCATGCCTCTGATCCTTGCCGTCTCTTCATTGCTCTCAATTGTCTCCTCAAAGTGCCTCCACCTCTGATCCCTCCTTCCCTTTCTGCCCAGGCTCTGGCTGATTACTTCCATGATAAAATCCATAAGATCACTCTCCAATTTCCCTCTAAATCCACGATTTCCCTTTCCTTCTTTCATTCTCTCCCCCTTCTCATCCTACCCTCTCTTCCTTCCCCACGATTTCTATTGATGAAACTGCTCTTCTTCTCTCCTCCTCCAAGCTCACCACTTGCTCCTCTGATCCTATCTCCTCCCATCTCCTCTCCTCTATTTCCTCTACCGTTGTCCCCTCCATTTCTCATATTCTCAACCTTTCGCTCTCCACTGCTACTGTCCCGGCTGACTTTAAACATGTTGTGGTCACGCCTCTCCTTAAGGAACCCTCACTTGATCCCTCTTGTCCTTCTAATTATTGCCCCATCTCTCTCCTTCCTTTCATTTCTAAACTGCTCGAACGTGCGGTTTACTGCCATTGTCTTGACTTCCTCTCTTCCCATGCTCTTCTCGATCCCTTACAATCCGGTTTTTGTCCTTTGCACTCTACTGAAATTGCTCTTGTCAAAGTCTCAGTCACTTGTTCCTGGCTAAATCTAAAGGCCTTTACTCTGTCCTTATCCTCCTTGACCTTTCTGCTGCCTTTGACACTATTGAGCATGATCTTCTCCTTGACACTTTGTCCTCGCTTGGCTTTAGGGACTCTGTTCTCTCCTGGTTCTCCTCATTTCTCTCCCATCGCTCCTTTAGTGTATGTTCTGGTGGCTCCTCCTCCTCTGTTACCCCGCTCTCGGTTGGTGTCCCCCAGGGTCTTGGGTCCCCTTCTTTTTTTCTCTATACACAATCCCTTGGTGCGCTTATTTCCTCTAATGGTTTTCAGTACCATCTCTATGCTGATGACTCCCAAATCTACCTCTCTACTCCTGATCTTTCTTCTGCTTTCCAGTCCCGGATCTCTTGCTGTCTCTCTGTCATTGCTGCCTGGATGCTCCATCATCACCTTAAATTGAACACGGCCAAGACTGAACTTCTCGTTATCTCTCCTAAAATTTCCCTTTCTCCTTCTTCTTTTTCAGTCTCTGTTGATGGCTCTGTTCTCCAACCTGTTTCATCTGCTCGCAATTTAGGTGTTATTTTTTACTCTTTGCTCTCTTTCTCCTCTCATATCCAACTCATCGCTAAGACCTGTAGCTTCTTTCTCGTCAACATTGGCAAAATCTGCCCCTTTCTCTCTGAGCTCACTACTAAAACCCTCATCCATTCCCTAATCACCTCCTGCCTTGATTATTGTAACCTCCTTCTTGCTGGTCTCCCTCAGTCTCATCTCTTCCCTCTTCAGTCTATTCAGCACTCTGCTGCCCGTTTGATTTTCTGTCAGCCTCGTTTTGCCCACATCACTCCTCTCTTCAGATCTCTTCACTGGCTCCCTATCCGTATTCACTTTAAGCTTTTCCTTCTGACCTATAAGTGCATTCACTCTGTGGCTCCTCAGTACCTTTCTTCTCTCATTTCTCCCTATTTCCCCCCTCGTATACTCTGTTCTTCTTCACAGTTGCTTCTTGCTATGCCCTTCTCCTCTATTGCCAACTCCAGATTCTGTTCTTTTCATCTTGCTGCTCCCTACGCTTGGAATAAACTTCCTTTGTCTATACGTCAGGCATCTTCTTTGCCCCTCTTCAAACTCAAGTTAAAAGCTCATCTTTTCGCCTCTGCCTTTGGCTCTTGATTTTGCTGCTCTCATTCCTTCCCCTCTTTTATTTCACCTGTCTTTCTTCCTCTTATACTTGTTCTTACCTCTTTCCTTTGTCCTGTCTCTCCTGCTCTTGTCTCTTTGCCCTTGTTCTTATCTTTTTTCTACTCCTTTTCTTGCTTTGTCTTTTTAGATTGTAAGCTCTTTTGAGCAGGGACTGTCTTTTTGTGTTTTCATTGTACAGCGCTGCGTGCGCTTGGTAGCGCTTTATAAATGCTTAGTAGTAGTAGTAGGGGTAGGCCAGGATACATGTAGACACACATTCCAGGTTATGGGTACCCCAGCAGAGTGACTAATGTACCATTCCCTGATGTGTGTTTGTGGGCTAATCCTGGAATAATCTCATAGTTGGCAGACCACAGTGAGTAGGTTCGCTCCCTCCCTTCCCTCCTTGAACGCATGGCACAGCTGCTGCCTCAGTGCTGTGAGTGGCCTTAAAGCAGCAGCTCACATGCAGGTGGTCATGGCATGCCACTCCTGCCCTGCCTCTGACAGGATGTGTCGGAGGGGGCCAGGAGCGGTACGCCATGAGCATGTGTGATGCTGCCTTAAACCTTGCCACCGCATAACAGGGAACAATTGCCATGCCACCTTCCTCCCCTAGGTGTGACAATGGATGATGGAAGGGGGGCAGCACCTCTCTTTTATGCTGTGGGGAACCTCAAGGCAGCAGTGTGTGTGGGTGGTCTGCTTAGGACAGCAGATACCCTAGGCCTGGCCTGACAGTACAAACAGCAGCATTGCACCTGATACACATGGCATGGACGATGGCATCTTCTGTGCCAGGTAGAAACTGCTTCCTTTGTGACAATGGTGGAATATATGTGTGCTGCCACTGTCACAGTGGACATCGTGGATGTACACCCCAGCTGGCTGCCTAGTCCGCATAGCAGAATGACCAGCCCTGCTGAATCACATGGCACCCCCTTTTGCACTTTGGCATCATCAATATAATGCCCTTTATTACAAGGGCACCATACTGTGACTGCCAATGGAGCACTACTATCACTACTTTCAGAGCGCCAGTCTGGGAGGTACACACGTGCATAAATGTGAATGGGTTCTCTGTGTGGTGTTACAAGGATGAGAATGGCTCTCTTTCCAAAATGGGCTCTTAATGCCAGCTTTGAGCTGGGGTTAAGGTTCTCTGCAGCTGCATCTCTAATGCCCACTATTCAGATCCATTGTTAGCGTACACTCCCTGACGCCACTCACTCTCCACCCAGTCACCGCCCATTCTCCACCTTTTTTACTCTTGCCATTTGCTGCCAGGTTAGCTCCCGTTGCAGCTGCATTATCAGCACTTTATACCATAAAAACTGTTACTGGGCGCCCATACTGCCTGCAGACGCCTTTGGCACTGTTTAGTAATCATACCCCTTTGTTAAAAATATTCATGATTCATATTCATCTATAATTTTGTAAATGTAACTTGTGATTCAAATGTAAATTTATTTTTAAAAATAGAGAAATGCATCCTTTCCAGCCTTTTTCTAAATTTTACCTGGCATCATGAAGTATAAAAGTATTTACTAATGTTCAATTCTGTGAGTAGAAAGATAAACATTAGTAAATTAAAGCAGAGAATCATTTGTTCTAATTGGACCTATAGTTGAAGAACAGCTATTTTAACTAACGTTGGTGCATGTTTACTAAGCTCCATGCTAGTAACATCAGTTTGGATTACCTTACTAGAATAGGGCACATCACTAGATGCAAGGGGAGGGGGGGTGGAGACAGTCATTCCCCAGAATTTAGTGCTGCTTATGGCATTAATACCACCACGGGCAGAAACTACAGCCATCTATTGTGCAGGTGGTAGCTGCTCCTACTGCAGGCTTACAAGGCTCTCACGCTAGTGGTGCTGTGGAGGGAACCCCAACACCCCACCCTGGTGCCACCCAAACACACGTTGCCCAGGTAGTATAGGTTTTTTAGCGCAGGGCCCTGTGCTATTTTTTTTAACAGGCACCAAAAATGCATGCTACTCCCACGCTACCTGGTTAGTGCACTTTAGTAAACATGCTGCTTGGTGCTGAGAAAACGTTTCTTACTCCTTCTAGAAAACATTCATGCATTCTGTCACCAATTCATATAAGCATACACACACACTGTATTCACTCTAAACATCTCGGAGCCCTTTTACTATGCCGCTAACCTGTTAATGTGTGTTTTAGTGAGCAATAACTGGCTGTGGTGAATCTTAATGCGTGGGCAGGCCAGTTACTAACTGCTGAAATGCATATTAACTGGTGCTCACATCTTACTGTGGACAGTGGGCATGAACAACACAGCACACGAATGCAGTTACTGTGGCAAGTAGTGTGGGCTCATTTAACAGAACCTCTGTACGTGGTGTTAGGTATCCCCATGTTATTTTGCTGCTCATTAGGGTACCCCAAAGTGTGAGCTGCTGGGAACTTACAGGTCATGCCCCCAACAGCTAACACATATGTTTTGCACTTAATGCGCATTGGTAATGCACGTTAAGCGCAAACTCTTAGCAGCATTTAGTAAAAGGGCCCCCTTGTCTTTAGTGCAGACCCTTTCAGGTTACATAATTTTGCTCTTGGTGCTCAGTATTAGGAAAAGTACCAGAGCACTATAAACCTGAATTAAGAGGTGGTATGACTGAGCAGTTTTATAGCCTTGGAAGCTCTAAGGAGCAATAAAGAGCACAGTTACTGCAGTTCTTGTTGGAGACTGATACGTAGAAGATGTCTGCTGTATTAGCTCATGTAGAGCAGGAATTTGCCCCAACACTTGGGTTGAAAGTTGTTCAATCAAACTTACAATGTACTTTGCACTACTGTTTGTGTAGTTATCTGAGTGATAGTAAAATAGTATATATACATTTGAAAATCTAATATTTCTATGCCATTTTTATCCCTGGAACAAAACACAGCATCTTTTTTTAACTGAGCGAAAAACGTTTGTTATGGAAGCCCCACATATATTTATCTTAGAAGAGTACAATTTTTAGGCAGGACAATGTGTATGGACAGTCACTATTTGCCCAGGTAAATGGCTTTGAAAAATGCCTCAATTAGCTAAAAGTCACAAGTTGAAACATTTAATTGTAGAATCTTTGCTCCTACTTAGCTGGGTAAAATGATAGCTTGCATTGAAGTTTAGACTCAGCTGCTTAAGGAATTCAAATGTAATGATATCTGATAAATTGAAGTTGAATGCAAAAGTTTGGGGGAGAGGCAAAATTCAGAACCATGATTGCCCTATAGCAGATTGTATCTATTTATCTTTATGCCAATATTCAATGACTCTAAAATTAATCTATAGCTTAATCTGTTTAAGTTAGGACTTCTATATATGCAGTACCCTTGAGAACTTGCCCCTCCTAAAGCTAAACCAATGCATTTTGGTCAAACCTTGAATTGTCAAGCCAAAATGTATCCAACACAGATTTTGGCATCTGTTTACTAAGCGGCTCTAGCAGCTTCCTTGCGAAATCGGAGCCACTGCCGTAATCTCCAGGAACACGCAGGAGTGTAGTCTTCACATATGGGTGACGTCGGTACCGACGGAGCCCGCATGGGAACTCTCCCCCAGCGTCCAATAGAAAAGCTTTTGGGAGCATCTCACTGCGCCTGCATAGCTGCCTTCCCACCTTTCCAGCTCTCCCTCCTCAGTTCTTCGTTTTCTGCGGAGCTGACAAGAAGGAATTCCTGTCACCACAAAAAATGTGTCCTTTCTTTGGGCTGCAGCAATCCAAGGGAGCAATACAGTATAGGAGGTGAAGTACTTTTGTCCACTAAAGAAGAGCAGGACCTAGGCGTGGTTGTGTCTGATGATCTTAAAGTAGCTAAACAGGTAGAAAAGGCGACAGCAAAAGCTAGAAGGATGCTTGGGTGCATACGGAGAGGAATGGCTAGCAGAAAAAAAGGAGGTGATAATGCCTCTGTATAAGTCTTTGGTGCGACCTCATTTGGAGTATGGTGTGCAGTTCTGGAGACCGCACCTTCAAAAGGATGTGAACAGGATGGAGTCGGTGCAGAGGGTTGCTACTAAAATGATTAATGGGCTTCATTATAAAGCATATGAGGACAGACTTAAGGATCTTAATATGTACACCTTAGAGGAAAGGCGGGATAGAGGTGATATGATTGAGATGTTTAAATACCTCCGTGGCATAAATGTTCAGGGAGAGAGCCTCTTTCAATTGAAAGCAAGTTCTGCTACAAGGGGACATGGGATGAGGGTGAAGGGAGATAGATTCAGGAGTGATATGCGGAAATATTTCTTTACGGAAAGAGTAGTGGATCCGTGGAATAGTCTCCCAGTGGAGGTGGTAGAGATGAGGACAGTAACTGAATTCAAAAAAGCATGGGACCAACACAGAGGATCTCTAAAGGTAAAAAGTGGACTGTTGTAGTTGTTATGGAAGGACAGACTAGATAGGCCTTGTGGTCTTTTTCTGTCATCATGTTTCTATGTTTCTTATTTTTTGTGGTCGCGTCTGTCTTCCCATCGACGCTGGTACCAACCCCGTCGGTGCTTTCTTTCTTTCTTTCTTTCTTCAAAAATCAAAAAGTCTTCTGTGAGGGAAAGAATTATTTCTTTCCTTCAGGCATATTGATGCCATCTTAGGTTTAGGCCTCCCCTTTTGTCACAGACAAAATGGAAAAACCTTCCAGTGGTTTTAAGAAGTGTTCCAAATGTGACAGTACCGTTTCGACCATAGACACCCATGACTGGTGTCTACAATGCTTAGGACCGGATCATCAATCGTCAGAATGTCCTCTTTGTAGGAAGATGACAGAGAGGCCTACAGAATCGAGCTGTAAAGCTAAGCACCCTCTTTGCCTCTGATACAGTATCTTTAGCATCAATGTCATCGAGAGCTTCATCTTCCTCCCAAGGATCTCGGGTATAGAAACCTAAGTCTTCATCGAAGGCTGGCTGGCCCTCCAAGGGTAGATCTCCTTCTAAGCATCGATATGCCTTGGGCATTGCCCTGGAGGGGGACACACCGGCCAAACAACCCCAGTGGGAGGACCTTGCCTCTAAAGCTTTAGTGGGGTCCCAGGATGCTCCCAAGGCCTCCACCTCTGGAAAGCTCCTGGTGCCATGCTCAGGGATCGTGGTCTGCAATTCCAGTACGATACCCAAGTATCAGCAAGCTCCATGGATCAATGTATCCTGGCCATCGAGCGGAGCTTAGTGACCTTACTGGTGGCCTCGATACCAGTAAAACCTTTACAGTTGATTCCAAAGGCATCTATACCGGCTCTGGTACCGACACAACCTGCATCGACTTTTTTGCCGCTTACCACGTTACTGCCCATGCCGGCCCTCGAATCCGATTCCAGTACCAAGATTCCGGCACCACAAGCCTCAGCTACTGGTTTTGATCGGTACAGAGTATGTGCAGAGCGGGAACACCCTGCCCTTCTATACTTTGCGTCTTCTGATTTCGATTCGTTGGATGATGAATCAGCTGATACCCGGGACATGAGAACTATCCCGGAAGACCCATCTCCGTCTCCACAACGTCGCATGTCCCTTCCAGAGGACATGTCTTTTCAAGACTTTATTTGCGATGTTGCTCGGGGTCTGTCTATAACAGTGACATCATAGAAAGAGCCTAGGGCCGAAGAACTTGAAATTCTTCAGTACCCTACAACCGCAAAGAAGGCTGCTACACTTCCTGTCCATCGCATACTTCATGACCTTATGCTTTGTATGTGGGAGACACCCCTTACTATCTCTCTACATACCTGATGACTCGATACCATGTACCGGGTACTGGAGTGTCCCAATTTTCAAAATATTCAATTGCCGCACCATTCCATGGTGGTGGAATCAGCAATGCTTTGAATAAAGAGTGCTAAGATACATTCCTCAAACTTTCCAAGTAGGGAATCGAGAACCCTAGATGCCTTTGGTCGACGTTGTTTTCAGGCCTCCATGTTATCAGCCAGGATCTGTTCCTATATACTCAATATGGGTATGTTCCTTAGAGAGGTGGCTAAGGATTTGGAGTTAATGGCTCCTCTTCTCCCTGATGACAAGAGAGCAGATTATTTCACCTTTATAAAGCATGCTCAGAATGTTTCAAAGTTTGTTAACAGGGCAACTTTTGACTGTTTTGCAGAACTTCATCCATCTGCATCAGTGCACGCAGGATTGCTTGGCTCCAAGCATCGGATCTTGAACAATGGGTTCAAGATAAGCTGGGTAATATCCCTTGCATGGGTGAAAACCTTTTTGGCAAGGATTGGTAGGACAAGGCCTCTCAGAATCCGAGAATACCACTCTTAATAGACTATCTAGATCTGCTGCCAACCTAGCTAGGAAAAAAGCAGCAAAGAAAGCTTTTTTCAATAATAATAATAAATACTATCCTTCTTACACCCCTGCTGTACAGTGTCAACACCATGCTCCTCAGAAGGGGCAGCAGCCATCAAAGCAGCAAAAGAAGGCTCAGACTCCTAAGTCACAGCCACCTCAGCAGACCCAGCCTCCTCAGGGTCTTTGACTCCTTTCTGGAGAGCATAGTCATTCTGCCTCTGGAGATTCCAGATCCCGTCCACATCCCCAGAAGACTCTATCACTTCGCCCACAAGAGGCATTTTATCACATCGGAGCAGTGGACACTATCCATAGTACGGGAAGGATACATGCTTCATCTACAAAGTCTACCCCCCCCCCCCCGGACTCCTCCAAGAGAGTTCCGCTCTCAGCCCCCTCTCACTGCTCTGTTGCTTCAAGAGCTCACCTCCCTTCTATCACAGGGTGCAATAGAGGAGGTTCCACTATCCCAGCAGGGGATGGGCTTTTATTCTCCATACTTCCTCATTCCAAAGAAACAGGAGGGTACAGGCCCATTCTGGACCTCAGAGAACTGAACAAGTACCTACTACGGGTGAAGTTCAAAATTATCTCCCTAGGGGCCCTTCTCCCCTATCTCCAGAGTCAGGATTGGCTCTGTTCTCTAGATCTAAAGGAGGCATATATTCACATACTTATTCACGCACAGCCCAGAAAGTTTGTGCGCTTCATGTTCCAAGGGAGACATTATCAATACAGAGTCCTGCCTTTCAGCCTCGTTTCTGCCCCAAGAGTCTTCACAAAATGCATGGTGGTAGTAGCCGCATTCCTAAGGACTCTCAGGATATTTGTCTTCCCTTACTTAGACGACTGGCTCATTCGAGCAAGTACCTCTTTAGAGGCCAGCCTTTCCCTCTCGCATACCATGCAGGTGCTGCAACACTTGGGATTTGTAATAAATCTTCCAAAGTCCCAACTCGTCCCCTCTCAAACTCTAGAGTTTATTGTGGCTCTCTTAGACACTCAGCAATCAAAGGAATTTCTGCCCCAACTCCGCTGTGCTCGACTCAATCAGTTAGCATCTCAGGCCTGCCTCAAGAACTGTCTCACTGCCTCAAGAACTGTCTCAGTTCTGGGCCATATGGCATCAACAGTACATGTTGTTTCATATGCTCATCTACATATGCACACAGTTCAATGGACTCTGACTTCCCAGTGGTCTCAGGCATTGGGTCGCATGGGAGACAAAATAATGGTCTCTACCCACCTCATCTCGTCTCTCCAGTGGTGTCAATCCCCAGAAAACCTCCTGGTAGGGTCACCTTTTCAGATGCCAGCACATCAATGTACCCTGATGACCGATGCTTCCGAATTGGGCTGGGGAGCTCATCTGGATAATCTCTCTACTCAGGGGCTCTGGTCTCATCAGGAGTCACAACTCCACATAAATCTGCTGGAGCTCAGAGCCATTCACAATGCTCTCAAAGTATTCCAGGACCATCTTTGATTCTGCACAGTTCTAGTCCAGACGGACAATCAAGTAGCCATGTTATTTTGAACAAGCAGGGTGGAACAAGCTCTTGGACACTCTGCAACGAGGACCTGCATCTGTGGTCTTTTGCCATACAGCATCACATTCATCTGCATGTGGTGTATCTTTCGGGCAAACACAATGTCTTTGCGGACAAACTGAGTCGAGTACTTCTACTCCATGAGTGGTCTCTCCATGCAGACAGTCGCTCACATTTTTCAGATCTGGGGATCCCCAAAGATAGACCTGTTCACAAGTCCTCAGAATGCCAAGCTTTCTCACTTCTGCTCCAAAACTCCTGCACCGGACAGCCAGCAGTTGGATGCTTTTCACCTCCACTGGGGTCAAGGCTTCCTATATGCCTTCCCTCCCATTCCCCTCATTGAAAAGAGTCTTGGGAAACTCCAGAGAGACAGGGGCTACATGATACTCATAGTCCCACGCTGGCCACGACTACTATGGTATCCTCTCCTTCTACGTCTGTCTTGGGCTCAACCCATACATAGTAACATAGTAAATGATGGCAGATAAAGATCAGCATGGTCCATCTAGTCTGCCCAGCACGATGGCGAGAGTAGGTGCACCTGCCGCTCCGCCACCCCTCCCCACATTCCTGTTTAGGGGTGAACCCACCACTCCATGTAGGACACCCCTTTTTTTTGAGAAATTAGATGGTTCAATTTATTTTTATTTTATCCTGTTGCTGTAAAGGGATCCACTGAGTCTGTCCCATGCCATTTTGAATTCCGTCATCGAGTTTGCCCCCACCACTTCCATCGGGAGGGCATTCCAAGCATCCACCACCATTTCTGTGAAAAAGTATTTCCTGACATTGCCTTACAATTTACCACCCCGCAGCTTCATGTTGTGCTCTCTAGTTGTACAGCTTCCCCGACTTTGGAAGAGGTTTGTTCATTATTTCCCTTTAAGTATTTAAAGCCCCTGTCCCTCCTCTCCTCCAAAGTGTACATGTGTACATGTTTCGATCATTAGGCATGTAGATCGCTGGGTGGCTGGTGGATGTGAGGATCGCCTGGTAACATGCCTGCCTGGTGCGAAGGTAGAGGACCTCACGCGCCACCTAGATAAAGTCTTAGATAGTGCTGGGGAGGAGTCTGCTGTCTTGGTACATGTCGGTACCAATGACATAGAAAAATTTGGTAGGGAGGTTCTGGAGGCTAAATTTAGGCTTTTAGGTAGGAAGTTGAAATCCAGAAATTCCAGGGTAGCGTTCTCCGAAATGCTTCCCGTTCCACTTGCAGGACCCAAAAGGCAGGCAGAGCTCCAGAGTCTCAATGCGTGGATGAGACAGTGGTGCAGAGATGAGGGTTTTGGATTTGTTAGGAACTGGGGAACATTCTGGGGAAAGGAGGGGCTCTTCCGAAGGGATGGGCTTCACCTTAACCGGGATGGAACCAGGCTGCTGGCATTAACCTTTAAAAAGGAGATAGAGCAGATTTTAAACTAGATAATAGGGGAAAGCCGACAGTCGCCCAAGAGCGGATGGTTTGGAAGAATGTATCCTTGAAGGATCCTACCAAAAGCACGTAGGTTCCAAAAAAAGAGTAAAGTAGCCCAAATGCCCTCGCGTACGGAGCAGACAGAGCTTAAAGATCCCAAATTACCCATGTCTACCAATAGCCAAATTAATATGAATAAAATACAGTCTCTAAAATGCTTGTATGCAAATGCTAGAAGTCTAAAAAATAAGATGGGAGAGTTAGAATATATAGCACTAAATGAGAGGTTAGATATGATTGGAATATCAGAGACATGGTGGAAGGAGGACAACCAGTGGGACACTGTGATACCTGGGAACAAACTATATCGTAATGATAGAGCTGATCAAATTGGTGGAGGGGTTGCACTCTATGTTAGAGAGGGCATTGAGTCAGAAAGGATTAAAGTTTTTCAGGAAACAAAATTTGCTGTTGAATCTCTATGGATTGAAATTCCATGTAAAAAGGGGAAGGCGATGGCAATGGGGGTGTACTATCGACCACTGAGCCAGAATGAACAAATGGATGATGAAATGCTCAAAGAAATCAAGGAAGCTAACAAAAGTTACAGCACAGTAATAATAATGGGTGATTTCAATTACCCCGCTATCGACTGGGTCAGTGTCACGGCAGGACATGCTAGGGAGATAAAGTTCCTAGATGACATAAATGACTGCTTCTTGGAGCAGCTGGTTCATGAACCGACCAGAGGGGAAGCCATATTAGACCTAGTCCTTAGTGGAACACCAGATCTAGTGCAAGAGATAAGGGTGTTGGGGCCACTTGGCAATAGTGATCATAGCATGATCGCCTTTGATTTAATTAGTGGAGGAGGGATAGTACGGAAATCCACAGTACTACCTTTTAACTTTCGAAAGGGAGACTATGATAAAATGAGGAAAATAGTTAAGAAAAACTAAAAGGAGCAGTTGCAAAGGTTAAAGACTTACATCAAGCTTGGGTGTTGTTGAAAAATACTATCTTGGCAGCCCAGACCAGCTGTAATTCCACGCTTTAAGAAAAGTGGAAGGAATTCCAAAAAACTGCCAGCATGGTTTAAAGGTGAGGTCAGAGAGGCTGTTGTTGCCAAAAAAGCATCTTTCAGGAAATGGAAAAAAGAGCCGAATGACGAAACCTGGAAACAGCACAAGCACTGGCAAGTCAAATGCAAGGCATTGATAAAGCAGGCAAAGGGAGAATTTGAGAAGAAGCTTGCTGTGGAAGCAAAACGCGAAATAAAGATTTTTTCAAGTACATTCGTAGCAAAAAACCTGTGAGAGAGTCAGTTGGTCCATTAGATGATAGAGGAGTTAAAGGGGACAAGGCGATAGCGGAGAGACTGAATGAATTCTTTGCTTTGGTCTTTACTGAGGAAGATGTAGGGATGTTACCCATGACTGAAGTGGTATTTAAAGGTGCGGAAGAATTGAAGGAAATATCGATACATCGAGAAGATGTATTACAACTATTAGATAAACTGAAGAATAGCAAATCACCTGGGCCGGATGGTATACATCCAAGGGTGTTGAAAGAACTGAAATATGAGATTGCAGACCTGCTATTAGTAATTTGTGAACTATCATTAAAATCATCTCTAATACCTGAAGATTGGAGGATCGCCAATGTAACACCAATTTTTAAAAAGGGTTCCAGGGGTGATCCGGGAAACTACAGACCGGTGAGCCTCAAGTCAGTACCAAGAAAAATGGTAGAAACCATCATAAAGAATACAATTACTCAGCATGTAGATAGTCATGGCCTAATGGGAGACAGCCAACATGGCTTTAGACAAGGAAGATCTTGTCTTACTAATCTGTTGTGGTTTTTTTAAAGTGTGAATAAACAGGTGGACAAAGGTGAGTTGGTTGATATAGTGTATCTGGACTTTCAGAAAGCCTTTGACAAGGTCCTTCATCAGAGACTTTTGGCAAAACTAAAGGGTCATGGGATAGGAGGCAGTGTACTACTGTGGATCAAGAACTGGTTAAAAGATAGAAAGCAGAGGGTTTTTATTTATTTATTTAACAGTTTTTATATACCGCGCTATTCATCATCAGCGCGGTTTACATTTTAACAACTTTGTACTTAAGCATAAAACATATGTCAAGTTTACAGATAACAGGGAGTGAAACAGGGATAAATGGGGTTAAAGATAAGATAAATAACAAATATTCACAGCCATTTATAGCAAATTAGCATAAGTTTTGAGCTTCATAGGTTAAGGATGCATGAGATTTTAATCTGGGGCAAGCAATGCAGTTTAGAGAACTTACTTGACTAACCATAGTCGTTGGTTTGGGTTGGAAGGGGAGGAGATGGGGAGCTAATGCTTTGGGAGAAGTGTTGAAGGAAGAGGTGTGTTTTTAGAGATTTTCTGAATTGGGACAGGTCTTTTTGTGATCTGATGTTAGGTGGCAGCATGTTCCAGCATCTGGGGGCAAAGGATGAGAATGCTCTCATGGTAGTCGTCTGCGTGAGTTTTGCTAGGTCTTTTGGGACCATTAGTGTGTTTTCTGTTACAGATCTTCTAGATCTGATGTTTTGAGAGTGATGAAGGAGGTCAGAAAGTGAGGATGGGGAGATTTGATGGAACGCTTTGAAGGTCAAAAGAAGGGTTTTGTATAAGATCCTACATGTTATTGGGAGCCAATGAAGTTCAAACAGGATGGGAGTAATATGTTGACTCTTTGAAGCCTCATATAAAACCCTGGCTGCTGTATTCATGGCCAACTGTAGTGGGTTCAGCGCGCTCTTGGGAAGGCTATGCAGTACAATGTTGGCGTACACAAAGTGCGGGGTGACTAATGTTTGGAAGGTTGTGCGGAAATCATTTGGTTCAAGCATGGGTCTGAGAAGTCGTAGAGTCCTGATCTTGTGATAGATGGATTTTACTGTACTTTTTATGTGTTCTTTGAATTCCAGCCGCTGGTCGAGTATGACACCTAGGTAACGTATCGTCGTTTTTTAATGGTAAATCGGCATCTCTTGTTCTTAATGTCGTTGGAGGAGAGAAGTCTTTATTCCTTGTGACAATCAAGACTTCTGTTTTTTTTAAATTGATTCGGAGATTTTCTGTGAGCAGCCAATCTGAGATTGCATTGAAGCAGGTGATTAAAGGTATGTAGTCAGGTTTCATCACATTAATTGGTGTGAATAGATGCACATCATCAGCATAGATAAGGCATGAAATTCCGAATGAACGGGAGATGTTGCAGATTGGCTGCATGTAGATATTGAATAGCAATACCGAGAGGGAGGAACCCTGCGGTACTCCTTGTTTTTGTCGAAAAGGCTGGGACGTAATGTTACCGATCCGAACCTGTTGCCAGCGATCCTCCAAGTATGATTTGCACCAGTTCCAAGCAGTTCCTTGTATCCCTTTTTCATTAAGCCGGGCTAGCAGTTGATCATGGTCAACGGAGTCAAAAGCTGCCGCTATGTCTAGGAAGACCATTGCAACTCCATTTCTAATATTATCTATTGTATTAATGAGCCTTTTTGGTTCACCTAGTAGTAGCTACAAATATTTTACAGTGCTCCTCATAACAATGCTTCATCCATGAGGGCTGCTGTTCACATACACTTAACCAGGAATCTATATAGGGGAACTGGTCAGGATACGCTCTTAATATGAGCTGATGAAGTCGTAAAACTGTCTCAAAATCAAAGGTGCCCCCTCGGGGCCATGAAGCAGCTAATGCGGGCCACTCCCTTTCACATAACATTTTTAATCTGGATGGAGTCATTTTTATACCATAATCACCCGAAAATCCTTTACGGAAATTCTTGATCATACATGCCAACGGAGTTTGCGTGGACTCCGTCCCTCCCATAACGTAGACGCACCTACCTACACTTTCTACGTACTCAACGTACCTGTGTACGTTACGTACCCTACGTCCCTACGTAACGTAATGACGTACAAGACAACGAACAATAAGGATAGGTAGTATGGCTGCAGGTAAGGGGTCCGTACAGCCCACAGAACACTGGGGGGGACAAACACCACTCGCTTCCTCATGTTCGCGACCTGGGCGCGGTCGCCCGGCCAGGAACTGTGCTACTTAGGAGTCTGCTCTCGCTCGGTCTGTATTTCAAGACCTCTCACTCACACACGCAAGCATATTTCAACAAGATATCATATTTCAATATTTCAAGTGCCCAGGTTTTCTGACTGACTATTCCAAACAAGAATACGCGGAGCTTACTAGGACCGCCCTTATGGGAGGTGATCAGGCTCCCTTGTCTCGCGTATACTCATGCGAGATTTCCCAGTTAGTCTATACCCAATATACCAAATCAGTCCTGCGCACGCAAGACGTTGTCCCAGGCTGTTCTTTCTGACTATTAAATCACAAAAATGTCTACTCACCGGATCCGGTCCCCGATACCACACCAGCTTCTGAGTTGGAACCTGGACTCCCCCGGGTCGGAGGTGTTGGCCAGCTGGACCCGCTGGCCCGCCGAGGCAGGCGGAACCCTCTCCGGCACAAAGGGGCCGGCAGCGCCTGAGGTTTCCCCCGCGGTCGGACAGACACGGTTCCAACCGGGCCAAACCTCAAGGCGAATTACGTGGATTACTCACTTGAATACCATTTACCACTCGCACTTCCCGGCCAACGCACCAAGAATATGCTGTAGCAAAGTGCAATCAATGAATAAGTCCAGGAGTCGATTGACAGGGTCCAAGTCAGTTTATTGTGCACAAGGCCCAGTCAGTCAAAGCTTCAAAAGGAACTGAGCAAAAGTTTATACAGAGACATAACTTTTTATACCTCTTTTTCAGTTTGATACATGAGAATTTTCTATTGGTTCTAACTCGATACATGCAAACTTTTCATTGGTTATACATTCCCTTCATTTGTCCAATTAGAAATCCCTCCGGAGCCTAGCAACCGGCCCCCTCCTTTAAGATTGCTTGAACAATGGTACAGTTTTGAATCTCGTTACTTTTCTACTGCAAGGTCAACTTTGGCTTCTGGAATGCATATACTGTAACATTTCTGTTCTTTCACACACAAGAGAATAATAGAAGACTTATGAATTCATGAAAACTTCTTATTAAGCATTTTAAAACAGTTTTCTTATTTTTCACAGATTTTTGGTTCTTTTCTAGTTATAATGGGAGTTAGGATCCAGGCCTAACTTACAGGCCTTTCATAGTAGCAGGCCATGCTAAGCCATAGCCTACCACAGGTTAACATGGGATTTTTAGTGCGGTGCCCTATATTGTTAGAGTGGTGCATTTAGCACCTGTTAGTAAGCATGCCCCAAAAAGATTAGGGTAAATCACTTTTTGCTAGGCATTTTTAAATTATTGATCCTTTTTTCATGATTTTTAGAACTTTGTTTTTATAATTTGTTAGAACTTTGCAGTGTGCACAGATTGATTCATTTGTTGGTGAATGCATTTTAAATCAATTTTGCATGCACTCAATTTTTAAGGTGTGCTAACAAACCAATGTGTTAATGAATGCAAATACCTACTCTTTACCTGAATAAATGACTTTAAAAATCATTCTTTTCATGAGAGAAAGAAATGAATGCAATACTTATTCCATATATTAGTGAAAATTACATGTTAAATTTTCAGATTCCCAGAAAAATCTTTGCAGTTTAACTTCTGCAGATTTATCAGACTACAGTAGATGCATGAAGAAGAAAAGCGAAACCATTACTAAAGTTAGTGAGCAGCCAGGATTTAAAGATCACATTGGTGCAATTACAGAAGGGTAAGTTGAACATCCTGATATGAGGGAATGGAGCAATGAAGCACATGATATGGGAAAGTTTGAAGGCATTCTACTACACTATTAATCAGTTGTAAATATGGTGTGTATTCAATTTTTATTCAGAAAACAGTACAATATATATCACTATACTTTATTTTATATCCTGCTAGACCAGTCCAGACAAGTGGGTTATGCCCATGCCAGCATATGATGGAGACAGAAAAAAATATAACGTTCCAATGACATCACTTGCATTAAGACTGGTAAAGCTAAGGGCATTCTTCAATATTTCTCTGATGATTGCTGGATTGGTGCAGCTAGTATTTTCTTTTCTTGGACCATTACTCCTGAGACCCCAGCATGAGGGTTGCATTTCCCAGTGGAGTGCATTTTTACTCTTGAGACCCCAGCCTGAGGGTTGAGTTTCCCACTGGAGTGCTGTTTTACTCCTGAAACCCCAGCCTGCAGGCTGCATTTCTGAATAGAATTGTAGGATTTTATCTCGGTGGCTTTTGGGCGGCTGTACTGTGGGGCACCTGCCCTGTTAAGCCTGGGCTCGCAGAGCATACCTATGGGTTGCCTCTTGTGGAGCACCCCAAGATCCAGGGGGGTGTCCAGTCTCTCTGTCTATGTTTGGACAGGTTGAGCTCTTTCTCTTTTTTTCTCTTTTTCCCCTCTCATGAAGTCTGGAGCCCTGGGCAGAGTCATCAGTGGCAGTTGCAGGTTCTTGGGGCTATGGTTCTGCTGCAAGAGCTTCCAAAATAAAGACCGCAGCTCCATGCAGCTTACTGTGGACCTCTGTGTTCCTGTTGGAAGGGGGACATAATGCTTGGCACTGGAGGCCTCAGCAGTATGCAGGCTCAAGCAAGCTGAACTGCAGTCAGTGCTGCACAGGCTGTACTACATGTTTGCTCATAGAATGGGCCCTAGACTCCAGGTATGTAGTAGTTCTAGGGGGCCTTCCTCCAAGGGGTATGAGGGAGATTCCTTGCCCCACTGGCATGTCAAGGCTTTGTGGAGAGGATCTCTGCAGGTGGTACCTGGCCAGCTGATTTGGTAGGAATAGCCATGATTTTGGCATCCAGCTAAGGGGCCCTTAGCTTCGTTGATGGATTTCTGTTGCTTTGGAGACAGGATAAGAGACCATATGGTTTTGTTGGTGGAAGCAGCAGGCACTGGGGGGGGGGGAGGGGGGGAGCCCTGTGGAGTCCCCACTTCTATTTATGAGCTGCATCAGAACTGCATTCACCTCTCCCTGTGGACAAAGAATGGAAACCCTGAAGTTCTGGTTGTGCTTGCTTGATTTCCTTCTGCTGAGAGAGGCAGAGATGGAGGCCGAATCTCCTCTCAGTAATGTGAGGAGAATGACTCCTTGGTCATTCACCTCTTCCTCGGGGAAGTGTTATTTATTAGTTATTTATTTAACGCTGTTTTTATACTGCCTTTCTAAGAGTCAAGGTGGTTTACTATGAACAAATGAACAGTTGATAACTTTAGGTACATGGTAAGTCTTACATACATTTGATGATAAAACTAATACATTGTAAAAGGTGTTAGTGCTGAAACAGCTTTGTTACAGGAAGAATATTACTAGTCATTTGAGGACTTATTTACAAGAAGGAAACAGTAGCTACAGTCTGAGAGTCAGGAATTATTGGAGTCTGGCAAGCGTCTTGTGGAGAAGATACATGTGGGAACTATTCGGAGATCTGAAGTTGTGTGGTGGTGGCATGTCAATCATGAGTGGGTAGGAGTGGTCTTACTCCTGATCTGGGTTTAGGCCAAAGGTTCCAGAAAGGGGTAGGTCTTTAGCCTTTTTTGGAATTCTGTTAGCCTTTGTATGGCCCTGAGCTCTCCTGGAAGGGAGTTCCAGATGGCTGGGGTGTAGAGCGTGAAGACGCAGTTGCATGCCGTCTGATTGCTCTTAACTCTTGTGGTGGTATAGTGAAAAGGTTCTTGTTATTCTCCCTTCTTAACCTGTCGCTTCTGGTCTTTGTGATTAGTGGTTGTAGGCATTCTGCTGTTTGCTTCTGAATCACCTTAAATGTGGTGAGTAGCATCTTGTATTTAATTATGGCGAGAATGGAAAGCCAGTGTAATTGTCTTAGTATGGGGGTGATGTGTGAGTGCCGTAGTGCGTCAAAGATGATCCTGGCTGCAGTATTCTGGGCTAGTTGAAGGAGATAGAGAGCCTGCTTAGGTAATCTGTGATGGATGATGTTGCTTGTGGTGAAGGCTTCCCTCCAGAGGAAATGGAGCTAGGGGAAAATCCTGATAGAAGGGATGACACACACAGGATTTCCAAAACTGACTGGGAAAAAACACAGTTATCGGCTGAGCTGAAGACAAGCCCCAGCCCAGGGGAGGAGTTAGGCTTCAGCACTGATTGGGCACGCCCAGGGGAACGACAGGGAGTGCCGGGAAATGAAGCCCTTTTTAAATCCTCAGACAGGATTGACAGAGGAGGCAGCAAGGCTGGCAAAGGAGGCAGCAAGGCTGGCAAGGCAGGTAGCAAGGCTGACAAGGAGAGCAGCAAGAAACGAAGCAGACGAGAAGCAGCTTCCAGTGCACGTTGGTCTTCAGGAGGAACTTGGAATCAAAGGGGAAAAATGCTAGAACCCTGGGAGAAGGCAGAACCCTGGAACACTAAGCCTTGGAGCCCAACATACTCTCAAGGAGATCCTTACTACACGGTAGAGCCTAAACGTGGGAAGGTTAGCAAACCCAGCTCTTGGAGAAAAGGTATTTTGTCTGGTGGCGAGCAGTGCTATAAAAGCCAGGAACCAAAACAGGAAAGAAGTTTTTCTGAGAGAAATTCCCCTAGCAGAAGAACTAGCCATAAGGCTCCTGAGTTTCTAGAGAGGAGAGAGTCCTGGAAGAAAGGTGCCTGTTCTTATGCCAACGTCTCTGATAAAGGTAAAGCTGAATTTCCTAATTTTAATACCTTGCTGGAGAAACCCTTTTATTGTGCTGACCTCCCTAAGCCAAACTCTGCAACAGGAGCAAATAGTGAGTGGGGGAAGGGTGTGACCCTTACCGGAGACTATCAAGCAGCTAAAGAGCAGCTACAGGCTGAATTGCTTCTAAAAGAGTTTCAGCAATTTCTGGAGCTAAAGTCAGGGAAACATAAGAAACCTGATGAAGAGAACAATTGCCTTAGTCCAGATGAATGTATGCAGATAGATAATGACGTGCCTACCTTGAGTTATGATCCTTGTGCAATGGATTGCTCTTTATGTTTTAGAGAGTAGCAGTGTAAAGAAGCATCTGGAGTTTGTATGAGAAGAATACAAAACGTTTGCTATACCTGTTGCCTAGCCGTGAAAGTTCACAAATGGTTTTTACCTGTTTCTGTAAAGCCACGCTGTGAGGAGAACAGCTGTTACTGTGAGGCTGCAATAATCCCAAGCAACCAAACGAGGCAAAGCTGAGTAGAAGCTACCGGGACTGTGTAAAGCTGAGTTAAAGCTATTTGATTTCAGTTGTTTTCCTGACCTCCTGATTTCACCTTTATGTTGAAAGTTGCACCTTTACGTTATGCACCTTTGAATTGTAATGCGTTGAAAATATCCCCACAACGAATAAATTTCTTGCAAGCCTTATCACTCAAGTCACAACTACAACTTTCATCCCTAACCAAAAAAAAAACAAGTGTACTACGAATCCCAGCATTCAGAGGGATCAGTACCACCTTTATTCACAAGGGACATTATATAAGGCCACTCCTGCCTGTAAGCTATAAGGCCACTCCTGTCGCATGCTATAATCTAGGAGTGGTGTGGTTGTCACTTGGCAAAGCAACTGGAAGTTGTCCAGATTTAGCAGGGGATGTAGATTCTTTAGGTATTTTAGCTTGAAGTATGAGCACCTAACTGTGTTTTTAAGTTGTGAATGTAGGTTTAATTCTTGGTCAGTAGTGATTCCAAAATATTTGACCTTGCTTTTGACTTGTAGCTCACTTCATACAAATCTGATTGTTTGTGGTGAGTGAAAGGATGTGTCTTGAGTTATAAAGCAAACCTCCGTCATATTGTAATTAATGGCAAGGTTTTGCAGATTTAGTCATGATGTTACTGCCCTGAAACAATCAGATAACCATCCATAGTCCAAGTTAGTTGTGATGAATGGTGGTTCTTTCTTTCTTTCGTTCTTTTTCATTTGTTCATTCATTCTTTTTTTCGTTCATTCGTTCTTCCATTCGTTCATTTTTTCTCTTTCATTCATTCATTTTTTTGTTCATTCATTTTTTTTTCGTTCATTCACTTTTTTTCGTTCATTCGTTCTATCTTTCATTCGTTTGTTCATTTTTTCGTTCATTCGTTCTTTTTTTCTTCATTCATTCCTCCTTATCTTCATTCGTTCATTTTTTCATTCAATCGTTCTTTATTTCATTCATTCTTTTTTTCATTCATTCGTTCTTTCTTTCATTCGTTTGTTCATTTTTTCGTTCATTCGTTCTTTTTTTATTCATTCATTCCTCCTTATCTTCATTCGTTCATTTTTTCATTCAATCGTTCTTTATTTCATTCATTCGTTCTTTCTTTCATTCATTTGTTCTTTTTTCCATTCGTTTGTTTGTTCTATCTTTCATTCATTCTTTTTTCATTCATTCATTCTTTTTTTTTATTCATTTGTTCCTCCTTTCTTTCATTCATTCGTTCATTCTCTTTTTCATAGGTTCATTCTTTCATTCATTCGTTCTTTCTTTCTTTCGTTCATTCTTTTTTTCATTCATTCATTTTTTTGTTCATTCATTCATTTTTTATTTGTTAATTTTTTCGTTCATTTGTTCTTTCTTTCATTCGTTTCTCTTTTATTTCATTTGTTCATTCATGCTTTCATTCATTCTTTTTTCATTCATTTGTTCCTCCTTACTTTCATTCGTTCATTTTTTCGTTCATTCATTCGTTCATTCTTTTTTTCATTGGTTCATTTTTTCATTCATTCGTTCTCTATTTCATTCGTTCATTTTTTCGTTCATTCGATCTTTCTATCTTTCATTTGTTCATTTTTTTGTTCATTCGTTCTTTTTTTTCGTTCATTCATTCTTTCGTTCTTTTATTCGTTCTTTGTTCATTCATTCTTTCATTTGTTCATTTTTTTCAGTCATTCATTTTTTTTCATTCATTAGTTTGTTCTTTTTTTCATTCATTCGTTCTTCCTTTCATTCATTCATTTTTTCAATCATTCGTTCTTTTTTTTTCGTTCATTCGTTCTTTTTTTTTCATTTGTTCCTCCTTACTTTCATTCGTTCATTTCTTCGTTCATTCGTTTGTTCATTCTTTTTTTTTATTCATTCATTTTTTTCATTCGTTCTCTCTTACATTCATTCGTTCTTTTTCATTCCTTCATTTTTTTTCATTCATTCTTTCTTTTTTTATTCATTTGTTCCTCCTTACTTTCATTCATTCATTTTCTTGTTCATTTGTTCATTCTTTTTTTCATTCGTTCATTTCTTGTTCATTTGTTCATTTCTTTTATTTGTTCATTTTTTCATTCATTCCCCTTTATAGCTTCTGCCCCAGTCCAGACAGAGATCCCAATGCCAGCTAAAGGATCGGTTCTATGTGCAGGCTGTCTACAGGCTGAAGGACTCAAGAAACAAGTGGAGGAGCTCAGAGAAGAGGTGGCGATGCTGAGAAGTATTCAGGACAGTAAGACATTCATTGATGAGATGCTTCTTGAAACATCCAAGGTTCCCACAGAGGTGAAGACAGGAGGCTACAGAATGAAGAAAGTTTGACACAAGTCACCAGAGCCTGCAGAATCAAAACTCCTTCAGTCCTTGAATTGAAGAACTAGTATGCAGCCCTGGAAGTGGATGAGGCAAAAGCATCCCAAGAGAGGGAAGAACCAGAGCTCGAGAACCCCAAAGTTGCAGAAGCAGTGACCACAAGGAAGTGAAGAGTAGTGGAAGCTGTCCAGAGAGGTGTGCTGTCTGCCAGGTTCCAAAATCTGTATTATTATGGAGAGTTTGCTGAGACTCATCAAGCCTACTGACTGTTATCCAATGTTGCTCATCTATGTCGACACAGATTATACTACTAGGTATCCCTCTATGCATATCAAAAGTGACTTCTTGGCTCTGGAACAGAGGGTGAAGCAGATATGTATGCAATCCTCCATGTTGAAAGTAAAGACAAGGGAGATGAATGCATGGCTTTGTAGATGGTGTCATTAAGAGCATTTTGGTTTCCTGGACTTCCTGGACCATGAGATGATGTTTTAAGGGCTGCAGAGCAGAGATGGCATCCAAGAAGAGTCAAAGTGTCTTCAGCAGCAGAATGGCTAACTTACTGAAGAGGGCTTTAAACTAGATTCTTTGGGGATGGGTGAAGAAAGCTCCCAAATAAGTAAAACATTAAATACTTCTGTAGAAATGGGTGAAAATGGCAACATCTGGAAAGCAGTATGTATAAATGCCCGTAGCTTGGGAAATAAGATCCAAGATGTTGAGGCTTTAATGGAAGAGGATGACTTGGATTTAGTGGCGGTTAAGGAGACATGGTTAACGGACAACCATGACTGGGATGTAATTATACCACGCTATACTTTATTCAGAAAGGACAAGGTAGGAAGAAGGGGAGGAGGAGTGGCACTATATGTAAAAAAATAATATTAAAGCTATAGAATTACAGGGCTTAAAAGGGGAGAGAGGAGGCACTGTGGATTAAAATAGAAAGAAGGAAAGGGAAATCCATTTGCATTGGAGTGATATACAGATCTCCTTCACAGGGAGAAGTGGTGGATGGAGATTTAATAGAAGACATACACAGCATTGCCATGAAAGGAAAAGTGCTTCTGATAGGTGATTTCAATATGCCGGATGTTGATTCTCACATCCCTGCTGTGGTGTCATCTATAAGTAAGGAGATTCTAGATTCTCCACAGGGAGAACTAGTCAGGCAACTGTTAACACGACCCATATGTGAAGGAGCCATACTGGGCTTGGTGCTTACCAATGAGGGAAGTCTTTCTGAGATTATAGTGGGAGACCATCTCCCATCCAGTGATCACCAGATGATGTGGTTCAGTATTAGGACTAGGACTGATAAAATCCATTCAAAAGTGAGGGTCTTAGACTTTAGGAAAACTAACTTTGCCAAGATGGGACAATATCTCAAGGAGTCGTTAGCGGAATGGGAACAGCTGGGGAATGTAGAAAAACAGTGGGCAAAAATGAAAGGGGATATTTTAAGAGCAACAAAACTTTTTGATAGAAAGGTAAATACATGTAAAAGGAAAAGGAGGACGCTATGGTTCCAAACAAAGTAGCTGAAACGGTAAAGAAAAAGAGGGAGGCCTTCGGGAAATAAATTACAGAGAGAGGAAGATAGGCATCTATATTTGGAAAATTTTAAAGAAGCTAGCAAAGTAGTCATGAAAGCAAAGATACAAAAAGAAGAAGAAATAGCCAATGCAATAAAATCGGGGGATGAAACATATTTCAGATATGTTAGTGAGAGAAAGAAGGGCAAAAGTGGTATTGTCAGACTCAAGGATGACGGGGAGGAATATGTAGAAGCTAATGGGGATAAAGTGAAATTGCTTAACAAATATCTGTTCTAAAAAATGAACCAATGAAAAAAAACAAATGAACGAAAAAATGAAAAGTGAACGAATGAAAAATGAATGAATGAAAAAATGAAAAATGAACAAATGAATGAATGAAAAAAAAGAACGAATGAACAAAAAAATGAACGAATGAAAAAAATGAACGAATGAATGAAAGAAAGAACAATTGAATGAAAAAATGAAAAAAGAACAAATGAATGAAAAAATGAAAAATGAACGAATGAAAAAAATGAATGAAAAAATGAATGAATGAAAAAAAGAACAAAACAAAAAAAATGAACAAATGAAAACTAATGAACGAAAAAATGAAAAATGAACGAATGAACAAAAAAATTAACGAATGAAAAAAACGCATGAACGAAAAAATGAATGAAAAAATGAACGAATGATTAAAAGAACGAATGAAAAAATGAAAAAAGAATGAAAAAGAATGAATGAAAGAAAAAAATGAACGAATGAAAATAAAACAAATGAACGAAAAAATGAAAAATGAATGAATGAATGAAAAACGAATAAAAAAGAACAAATGAACGAAAAAATGAACGAATGAAAGAACAAATGAACGAAAAAATGAGAAAAGAACGAATGAATGAAAGAACGAATGAATGAAAAAAACAAATGAATGAAAAATGAACGAATGAAAGAACGAATGAACGAAAAAATGAACGAATGATTAAAAGAACAAATGAATGAAAAAATGAAAAAAGAATGAATGAATGAAAAAATGAGCGAATGAAAAAAAGAACAAATGAACGAAAAATAGAACAAATGAAAAAAAGAACAAATGAAGGAAAAAATGAAAAATGAACGAATGAAAGAACGAATGCGAAAAAATGAACGAATGAAAATAAATGAACGAAAAAATGAAAAATGAACAAATGAATGAAAAGAATGAATGAACGAAAAAATGAATGAATGATTAAAAGAACAAATGAATGAAAAAATGAAAAATGAACGAATGAAAAAAAGGACAAATGAATGAAAAACTGAAAATTAACGAATGAACAAGAGCAAATAAAAGAACAAAAGAATGAATGAAAAAAAGAATGAACGAATGAATGAAAAAATGAACAAATGAAAAAAAGAATTAAAGAATGAACGAATGTAAGGAGGAACGAATGAATGAAAAAAGAACTAATGAATGAAAAAAAGAACGAATCAACGAAAAAAATGAACGAATAAAAAAAATGAACGAATGAACGAAAAAATTAATGAATGAAAGAATGAATGAATGAAAAAATAATGAACGCATGAAAGAAAGAACGAATCATCGAAAAAATGAAAAATAAATGAATGAAAAAATGAACGAATAAAAAAAAGAACAAATGAACGAAAAAATGAACGAATGAAAAAAGAAAAAATGAACAAAAAAATGAAAAATGAACGAATGAAAGAACGAATGAACAAAAAAATGAAAAATGAACAAAAAAATGAAAAAATGAAAGAACGAATGAATGAAAAAATGAACGAATGAAAGAAAGAATGAATGAACGAAAAAATAATGAATGCATGAAAGAAAGAATGAATCATCGAAAAAATGAAAAATGAACGAATGAATGAAAAAATGAACGAAAAAATGAACGCATGAAAAAAGAACAAAGGAATGAAAATGAAAAATGAATGAATGAAAGAAGAAAGAATGAAAAAATGAAAAATGAATGAAAAAATGAACAAATGAAAAAAGAAAAAATGAACAAAAAAATGAAAAATGGACGAATGAAAGAACGAATGAATGAAAAAAGAACAAATAAAAAAATGAAAAATGAACGAATGAATGTAAGGAGGAACGAATGAATAAGAAAAGAATGAATGTAGAAAGAACGAACGAATGAATGAAAAAAAGAATACATGAATGAAAGAAAGAACGAATGAACAAAAAAAATGAACGAATGAAAGAACAAATGAACAAAAAAAAGAATGAATGAACTAATAAAAGAACAAAGTAATGAACGAAAAAAAACAAATGAACGAATGAATGAAAAAAATGAACAAATAAAAAAAATGAACGAATGAAAAAAAGAATGAACAAAAGAAAGAACCTCCAAATTCAGAGATTATTTCAGTTATTGATACTGGTGGATCCATAACAGATGAAATCAACATCACTGTATGCATTCACAAGCTGTATTTACAATAGCCATGCCTCTGAGTTTCTTTGTGAACTTTTTGCTTATATATGCTGGGAACTCAGTCATGATATACCAAATAAATTAAAAGTGGACAGAGCAAGGCTCAGATGCTGTATTTCAATTATAGTACATTCCATTGTTTTTATTTATTTATATGTAGCTTCACACCTTTCAATTAGTAGTTTAGAGTGAGTTATATTCAGGTATAGTAGGTGTTTCCTTGTCCCCAGAGGGTTTTCAATGTTTTGTATCTGAGGCAATGGAGGGTTAAGTGACTAGCCCAAGGACACAACCAGCATCCGTGGGATTTGAACACTGATTCCGAGCCCCCTGCTCTAACCATTAGGTTATTCCTCCTTTCCCTATATAATGTCATTTGCAAATGATATGACAAAAAAAGGCAATGGATCATTTGTTAGGAAAAGGAGCAGGATTTGTTTTCTCTCATTATCCCTATTAACGATGTTTAATTGAATTTTAGCCTTTGTGCATTGTTTGTTCATGTGGTCTGGATTATGCATGAGCACCATACTGTTTTTTTGTCTTGCAGAAGCTCAGATGAAGAATGTGTGAGAGAGAAATATGAGACTCTGTGGGACAAGGAAAGTGTTAAGTCACTACAGTGACACATAAGGAAGTAGATCAATAACCAAAACATCAGTTATTATGTAGCAAAAAAAACATTTGTATACTCTCATGGGTAATTCAACAATTGTTCTAAATTTAAATTTAATTTTGTCTAGACTTGCTCTTTGGACTATGATTTGCACTGTAATCTTTGGTTACAAGTAATTTAATCAGATTGATGCTTATTAAATGTCTTCTTATGAGTTCTATCATAAATAGTTCCTAAACAGAGGAAAGCATATTTTACTAACAATATTGTACAAAGAATGTATATTGCCATTTATTTCTTCTGACTTGACTTTAAGGGAAAATTCACATTTTTAAAAATATTAGAAATATTTGATCACTGATACCATACAAGCATTAAACTGTTACACTATTATGTTAAATCAGCTTACCTGAGCAAAAGAATTACCATACTAGGTCAGACAAAAGGTCTACCTAGCTCAGCATCTTATTTTTCACAGTGGCAAGTATCAGGTGCTGATAGGAAGTACATAAAAAACAAGATATGTGTGAATTAGATATAAATTACAGTATCAGCAATTAAAATAAATGGTTATGTAAACAGTATAATAAAAATGTGTAATCAAAAGATCAGCATTTTCTGTTGTAGTATTCTTTGGCAAGAATTTAAAAATCTGTAGAATACTTTGAATTTTCCTTTTGTTTTGTATTACAAACTCCTGGTCCTCTGGGGCATTCCTAACAGGGACTCCATTGCAAGCAAGGTAAATTCTGTGTGGCTTTTAAATACAAGTTCTCTGCCGGAAAGCTTTTAAAGGGGTTTTGGTTTTCATTTTTAAAAGCTAATTCTTTTTCTGTACTGCAAAGGGGGAATTTTTTTGTGGTGTTGGGCAAAGCTCTGTCACTTAGAGTTCATTGTTGTTTGTTCCGGCTACTCATTCACAGCTAGCTCTTTGAAGCCACTGACCTCATCAGGTGTTAGATCCCTCCCTATCCACCCCATATGAGATTCTTGCTTTATAGGGCAACTCCCCAATAAGCTACACACAGGAACATAGAACAGCACGGTTAGAACACACTTAAGAAAGGTTGACTACTTTTTCTCTTGCTATCCTAGAGAGGAACAGGTAGGGATTTTGGTAGGTCTCTCTCATTTACTTCAACAGATACCAAAGTTCCACCAACTGAACAGCGGCTGGGAAAAATTGTATTGTCAAAGTTGTTGCCCCTTTATTTATTTATTTACAGTTCTTATATACCGCGCTATTTGGTATCAGTGCGGTTTACAAATAACAGAAACTTGCATCAGAACAGGATCTTTTGCATACATTGTAACAGGGTCTGTAACTTGGGAATGTAACAGGGGAAACTATAAACAATTAACAATAATAGTTGTGAACTATTTACAGTTTATATATCAACTTTACAGCTTCTGCCTCTGTCCAGACAGAGATCCCAATGCCAGTTGAAGGATTGGTTCCATGTGCAGGATGTCTACATGCTGAAGCTCTCCGGAAACAAGTGGAGGAGCTCAGAGAAGAGGTGGCAAGGCTGAGAAGTGTTCAGGACAGTAAGACGTTCATTGATGAGATGCTTCTTGAAACATCCAAGGTTTCCCACAGAGGTGAAGACAGGAGGCTACAGAATGAAGAAAGTTTGACACAAGTCACCAGAGCCTGCAGAATCAATACGCCAACTCCTTCAGTCCTTGAATTGAAGAACTAGTATGCAGCCCTGGAGGTGGATGAGGCAAAAGCATCCCAAGAGAGGGAAGAACCAGAGCTCGAGAACCCCAAATTTGCAGAAGCAGTGACCACAAGGAAGTGAAGAGTAGTGGAAGCTGTCCAGAGAAGTGTGCTGTCTGCCAGGTGCCAAAATCTGCATTATTATGGAGAATTTGCTGAGACTCATCAAGCCTACTGACTGTTATCCAATGTTGCTCATCTATCTAGACACAAATGATACTACTAGGTATCCCTCTAAGCATATCAAAAGTGACTTCTTGGCTCTGGAATAGAGGGTGAAGCAGATATGTATGCAATCCTCCCTGTTGAAAGTAAAGGCCGAGGGAAAAACGTGCTATCCTAGAGATGAATGCATGACTTTATAGATGGTGTCATCAAGAGCATTTTGGTTTCCTAGACCATGGGATGATGTTCTAAAGGCTGCAGAGCAGAGATGGCGTCCAAGAAGAGTCGAAGTGTCTTCAGCAGCAGAATGGCTAACTTACTGAAGAGGGCTTTAAACTAGATTCTTTGGGGATGGGTGAAGAAAGCTCCCAGATAAGTAAAACAAATACTTCTGTAGAAATGGGTGAAAATGGCAACATCTGGAAAGCAGTATGTATAAATGGCTGTAGCTTGGGAAATAAGATCCAAGATGTTGAGGCTTTAATGGAAGAGGCTGACTTGGATTTAGTGGCAGTTAAGGATGAGGTTGAAAACTACAGGCCGGTTAGTCTAACCTCTGTGAGTAAATTATTGGAAATGCTGCTAAAAGAGAGAATAGTGAGCTTTCTGGAGTTCAATGGATTGCAGGATCCAAGGCAGCATGGGTGTACCAGAGGCAGGTCTTGTCAGAAAAATCTGATTGATTTCTTTGACTGGGTGACCAGGGAGTTGGACAGAGGGAGAGCCCTAGATGTGTGGTGTACTTAGATTTTAGTAAAGCCTTTGACTCCGTTCCACACAGGCGACTTATAAACAAACTGAGCCACCCTAGGGATGGACCCTAAAGTTACTGATTGGGCTAGAAATTGGTTGCGTGGGAGGTGGCAAAGGGTACAGGTAAATGGAGCTCACTGTGAGGAGTAGTTGAGGTGGTTACCTGTGGTGTGCCATAGGGATCTGTCCTTGGTCCAATTATTTTTATCATCTTTGTTAGTGATATTGCAGAAGAGCTGTTGGAGGTTTTTTTTCCTGTAAAACATTATCCAAGTTCAATGACAATGTTGGAGGGGGTTAATGTTGGATAATGTTTGACTGTTTGCAGATGATACCAAAATCTTTTGCATTTGGGCTGCAGAAATCCAAGGAAGTGGTTTGGTGAAGGGGCTGAAGTACTTCTGTCCACAAAAGAAGTGCGGGACTGGGCATGATTAAGTTCATCAGACACAAAGCAGCTAAACAAGTAGAAAAGGTGACAGTGAAAGTCAGAAGGATGCTTGGGTGCATAGGGAGAGGAATGGCCAGCAGAAAAAAGGAGGTGATATCGCCTCTGTATGTCTCTGGCGTGAACTAATTTGGAGTATTGTCAGCAATTCTGAAGACTACCCCTTCAAAAGGATATAAATAGGTTGGAGTTGGTGCAGAGGGTGGCTACTAAAATGGCTAGTGGTCTTTGTTATAAAGCTTATGAGTACAGACTTAAAGATCTTATTATGTATACTTTAGAGGCAAGGTGGGATAGGGGAGATATGATAGAGATATTTAAATACTCCCTTGGTATAAATACACAGGAGGAGAGTCTCTTTCAATTGAAAGCAAGCTCTGCTACGCTGGGACATAGGATGAAGGTGAAAGGGAATAGACTCAGGAATAATATGCGGAAATATTTCTTTACAGAAAGAGTGGTAGATGCGTGGAATAGTCTTCCAGTGGAGGTGGTAGAGATGAGGACAGTATCTGAATTCAAAAAAGCATGGGACAAACATAGAGGATCTCTAAAGGTAAAAAAGGGACTTTAGTTGATATGGAAGGGCAGACTAGATAGGCCATGTGGTCTTTTTCTGTTGTCATGTTTCTATGTTTCTAGTTATTTTTAAATGCATCTTGTAAACCATTTTGTGCCGCCAGGAGGAGTGGCCTAGTGGTTGGAGCAAGTTACCTCAGGCTGGAAGGTCAGAGGTTCAAATCCCACTAGAAGACAGCAACCTTGGGCCGGAAAGGACTGGGGTTTCTAGTGCCACAGGTGCTCCTTGTGGTCCTGGGCAAGCCACTTAACCCTCCATTGCCCATGTTCCCTGTAAGTATTAATGTATGTGTCTCATATCCCCTTGTGTTAAATGTATCCCCCAATTGTGTTATGATCACTTTGATTGAAGGATAAGGTGGTATACAAAACTGTCTAAATAAATAAAATAAATCCACAGAGCACACTTTTTTAAACAGACTTTGTAGGTGACATACAGACTTTGTTAGATACCATTTTTCCTGGAGTCGTGTATATCACTTATTTTCAAAAAGTTCTTTATAATCTGAAAGCCAAGTACAGAAATACTCTTGACAGTCAAGAGTGGGCATTTTCTTGAACTCATGCTGAGTGCTAAGCTGGAAAATGCATGAAACCATCAAATTCAAACAAAATCTTAGACTCAGGAGGTATCAACTGTTTTATCTCAAATATATTTTCCCAAAACATATAGGGGGTTATTCTGAGACACGAATAGCAGGGATGGACGTCCCAACAGAACATCTATCCCTGCTATTTGTGCCGGGCGGCAGCCCTCAACTAACTTCCCCGCCAGTTGTGCGGGGAAGTTAGTTGGGAGTGGGGAATGGGTGGCCCGGGGGTGGAGAGTGGGCGGGCAGTGGGCGGTCGCTGGCCCTAAATGTACAGGGTTGATTCTAATGTCAGCTTTGTATGTCCAGGGCCGGAAAAATGGCCGGTGAAGTTATTCCACCTCCGAGGTGGAATAACTTCCCTGAACATGGTTTTCTTTGCGGCCTGGGCCGCGAAAGGGGCTGAGGGGGCCAGGGTTTATTCCCCGCAGGCCGACACTGGCTTTAGGAGGCCAGATCAGGGGTCGAGCTACAGGAAATAAACTTTAGATTCTGGCGGCCGGCATTGCGGCTTTTAAATGGAGCTGTGGTGCCATGGCAACCTGATGCAATGGTGCCGCGGCTCCATTTAAAAGCCTGACTGAGCTATCCAGGTAGTGTCTGCACATACAGGCCTGATCGCGATTCTGATCCCATGGGGCTAGATGTGTCCCACAGGATCTGAATCGCGCTCCCCTTTGTACATCCGGCTCAGACCAGACGTGCAAAGGAGATGTACATTCGGGTTAGAATCGGGCCAATAGGGTATAATTTGTGACTGCATTTTTTTTATTTTACAAATGAAAATAATTCTAATGTTTTGTTTACATTCATTAAGGTGGCTATTTTAGAAGCCCTATTCACATGTAAATGGACATTTTAGAAGAGGTCTGATATACACATGAAATACCATACAGCATCCAAAGTGCATAGGGCATGGCCTGAGTGGTTGCAAAATCTACACATGTATTCCTCATTTCATATATGGAATGCCTTGGGATTCCACTATCCTTCCTACAGTGGTTTAGGGTAGAAGATGATGGGGTTGATGCCATGGGTGGTCTCAGGCAGAGAGGTGCTCCAGTGGGCATGTGGGGCAGAGTGGTTCTTGGCATGCTGGGAATGATGGTGAGGCCTTTTGTTTATGTCTGCCCTGCAGCAATGCTGTGCATGGCATTTTTAAGCAGGCTTCTGTTAATGGTCCCCTATGACTGTGCAACCTACCCCAGGGCCTTTGACAGCAGTTAGCAGTCAGGGACCTGTAGCTGGTGGAGACATCCATGCTGGTGTCTGTTTAATCAGCAGGCCTTCATGGTACAACCAATGTGCCTGGTCGTGGTCACCTCCTGCCTTAGGCTGCTGGTCCATCTGGGCCTTGGAAAAAGAGACCTTTAGTAGAAATTCAAAGGCCACAGTTGGTGCCTTCTGGGTCGCATGTGGTAGGCATTTTCATTGAGCTGGGGGAGGGGGATTGGTGGTCATCCAATGGGGACTGAGAGTGTGGTGCAGGTGGGGGTGGGATTGTATTAAGTGAAACAAAAGAGGGTTGGATGAAAAGGAAGTGGGAGTGGGAGTAGGAATGTGTGCTAGAGAGAGGGATGGTGCTAGTGAGGTGCCCTGTTGGTGTTAGCATGTAGTGTCATAGTAACTTGGATGACAGGTGGCAGATAGGGGCCAGCAGGGTCCATTCCAATATGCTAAGCAGTGTTAGGAAGAACTTGAGGAGCAATGCAGGTTACTTCCTCATGCAATAAGGTCCTCAGCCCACTGTGGGACCAATTGGGCGGTCCTCTTTTTCTACAATCAGTACCAGGACTCCCACGCCATACTGCAAGGAGATAGCTATCTCAGCTGTGTTACTTGGCATGACACTCTGTGGGTTACCAGTCCAGCCAGGGTGCTGTGGCTTGAGGTAGCCAAGGGTGGGCAACTGACCTGTTAGTACAAGCTGTGCACGATGGTGGGATGGGGGCCAGTTCCTGCACACAGGGGGGTGGCAAGAACGGGTTGGGGATCTGGAGCACCTAAGGGATCACTGGGCCTCTGAAGAGGCAGGCTTTGATGGGGGGGTCCCAACAGCAGTGCAATGCAGTGGATGCAAGAACATATTTAGGGGTCTCAGAAGTGCTGTCAATGTCTCCTAGTAGTAATATGTTTAGGAAATCGCAGGAAGGGCTGGCATAACATGGCTTTATACAGAAATGTTACTTTCATTGTGGACAAGTAGAAATGAAGCCACACATATGGGTGACATCCACAACGGAGCCCCGTGCTGGAATGCTCTCCAGCTTCTATTGGAAGCTTTTGGGACGTTCCACCGTGCCTGCACGCCTTCTTGCCACCATGGCGCCATCTTAAAGCAGAGTTTTATTTTCTGCAAAGCCCCATGGACAGTTCCAGTCTTCTCCACTTGGTAATCCTTCCTTCTCCCCGATGTACCCTCGACGTCTAGGAGGGCACTGGTGCATCACCACTCCAGAAGAAGCTCCTGATCCCCTCAAAGCAAGAGGGTGATTCAGGCAGAGACAAAGGTATTTTGACTTTCTCTCTGAGTCAGACTGAGAAGGTTGAGTCACTGACATAGAATCAGAGAACTTGTCGGAGGACAGATCCCTGGAGCTCCTGTTGAACCCTTCTCTTCCTCATAAGAAGCATAAGTCCCCTCCTGACGACATGACCTTCCAAGAGTTTGTAAGTGGTATGGTTAATGCTATCCCATTCTCTTTGGAGACCGAGGATGAGCCCAGAACAGAAGAGATGGAAATCCTACAGTACACCTCAGCTCCTAAGGAGGCAGTGACAGTGCCTGTGTACTGTATCCTGCAGAGAATGCCAACAAGAATGTAGAACTCCTCACTAAATCTACCTCCCATTAGTAGACAGCGGGACTCTATGTATAGGGTGAAAAAGGCTCTTGTGTTTGAGAAGCCTCAGTTTCCTCACCATTCATTGGTGGTCAAATCCACCCTGAAGAGGATCAAGAGTACAAAGACTCATTCTTCAGGGAGGGAGGCCCGGGCATTGGACTCCTTTGGGAGGTGATGTTTTCAGAGTTCCATGCTAGTTGCCCACGTGGCCTCTTGTCAGCTCTATATTTATTTTATTTTTATTTATTTATTTATTTACATTCTCTTATATACCGCGCTATTCTGCATCAGTGCGGTTTACATTGAACAAACTGAAATTACATTGAACTTGGCATTATAACTTGGAGATAACTATTTTACAGGGAACATGGGCTATGGAGGGTTAAGTGGCTTGCCCAAGACCACAAGGAGCACCTGTGGGACTAGAAACCCCAGTCCTTCCGGCCCAAGGTTGCTGTCCTCTAGTGGGATTTGAACCCCCAACCTTCCAGCCTGAAGTATCTTGCCCCAACCACTAGGCCACTCCTCCACTCCCTATATGGGCATGTTCTTGAAGGACATCATGTGTAACTTGGCTGACCTGACCCATTTTCTGCCCCCTGAGAAACTGGAGTATTATCATGCCCTGGTGGGCCATGGCAAGGACTGTTCCAAGAGCCACAAAAAGCAAGAAGCTTATTATTTTTCATTACATGTGTGTGTCCTGCGTTTATACACATTTGTTTGTTAACTATATTGGTAAGGCATTTCACCAGTCCTTCTTGATTACATAAGATCATATTATATATGTTTTTGTTTCTAATTTTGATTTTTTCTTTTTATGTTTTTATGTTTATATTATATTATATTTTATTGTAGCTGCTACCCCCTGATGAAGGCATTGATTGCCGAAACGCGTTGGGGTCTGTATTAATAAAATTGATTTGAATCGTCCTGACGTCTTGGCTTCTTGCTTTTTGTGGCTCCTGGTGAACTTTTGCAAGAACAGCGCTCCTTTTTCTTTGTAAGGACTGTTCCAAGTTCATGGTATGGGCTACCTATGACATATTTGAGACAGCATCTCAGAATGCAGCCATAGGCATTGGCACCCATAGACTCATCTAGCTGCAGTTATTGAACCTGGAGCAGTATGTGCCGAACAAGCTGGCAAACATTCCATGCTGGAGAGAGAATCTCTTTGGCAAGCAGGTCAAGGCGAAGGCTGACTTCATAGAGAAGCAGCACATCACTCTCTCTAGGTGTACGTCCGAGCATGCCTCCTAATGGAAGAGATACCAGGCCGCAGCCCAAACTCCTACTACCCACGTAGGCATAGGAACTATCCTGTATCCCAGATCTCCCAATCAAAGCAGTTCCCTCACCAGCAACAGTGGTGAAAGTAGCCCCAGAAGGCCCAACCAGCACCTTGGTCAAAACCAGGGGCAGGGATTTGACTGGTTCCTTTGGAGCATAGCCGCTCTTCCATTTACCACGACTGGGAGCCATTCGGTTGTAGGGTGGCTCACTTTGTTTGCCCACAGTTGGCCCCTCATAACCTCAGACTAATGAGTTCTACAGATCATCCAGAGTCATTAAAAGTTACACCTTTTGGAACTGCCATCAAATCCCCCCTCCCCCTCCCCATCTCGACTCTCTACATCAGGAACTGCTTCAGGGAGAAATCACCACCATCTTGTCATATCTCATGATTGAACTTGTTTCACCAGAGCACAGAGGTTGGGGGTTTTATTCCAAGTACTTCCTTTCCCCAAGAAAATGGAGAGCACCATCCCATCCTAGACCTCGGATATCTGAAGAACTTCTTGGCAAGAGAAAAAGTCAAAATGATTTCTCTGGGCACCCTGCTTCCTTACCTGCAAAAAGGAGATTGGCTATGCTCCCTGGATCTGAAGGATGCATATACCCACATACAGATTCATCCAGCTCACAGAAAGTATCTCAGATTTGTCCTGAGTGGACAACACTTCCAGTACCAGGTACTGCCATTTAACCTGGCCTTAACACTTCACAAAATGCCTCGTGATAGTGGCTGCTTACCTCCGGACGCTGGAGATATTTGTCTTCCCCTATCTGGATGATTGACTGGTGAAGAGCACAACTCCAGATGGAGTTAAAGAATCAACATGGTGGACCAGGTGTTGGAACTTCTGGGGTTCATTATAAATTACCTGAAATCCCACCTGCAGCCCACCCAACAGTTGGAGTTTATAAATGTCCTACTCGACATCACTCAGGTGATAACCTTCCTGCTATATGACTGACTTCTCAGATTGACTGCTCTGGTGCAAGAAACGTGAGTGAGTCAATAGATAACAGACCACAGGATGTTGACTGTGCTAGACCACATGGCTTCCACTGTGCATGTCATACCCTTGGCGTGCCTTCAGATGAAGCAAACTCAGTGGATTCTGAGGACTCAGTGGACCCAGGCCACGGGTCAACTTGAGGATCATCTATGTGTCACAACCACTCTCATTCAGTCATTACACTGGTGGATGGTTCCCAACAATTTGCTCAAAGGTTTTCCTTTTCAGATTGCTGCACCCCAGAAAGTTCTGATGACAGGCACCTCCAAGCTGGGGAGGGGAGCTCATCTCAATGGTTTGTACCCAGGGTGATTGGTCCATCCAAGAAAGCCTTCACCAGATCAACTTCTTGGAATTGTGAGCAGTGGCGAACGCTCTAAGGGCTTTCTGAGATTAACTGCAACCAAATTTTTCTGGTACAGACTTACAATCAGGTCTCCATGTTCTACATCAACAAGCAGGGAGGTATGGGCTTGTATCTTCTGTACTGGGAGGCAGTCAGGCTGTGGAAGTTCACCATCATGGAGGAGTGGAGGAGTGGCCTAGTGGTTGGGGCAAGGTATTTCAGGCCGGAAGGTCAGGGGTTCAAATCCCACTAGAGGACAGCAACCTTGGGCCAGAAGGACTGGGGTTTCTAGTCCCACAGGTGCTCCTTGTGGTCTTGGGCAAGCCACTTAACCCTCCATAGCCCATGTTCCCTGTAAAATAGTTATCTCCAAGTTATAATGCCCTGTTCAATGTAATTTCAGTTTGTTCAATGTAAACTGCACTGATGCAGAATAGCACAGTATATAAGAGAATGTAAATAAAAATAAATAAATAAATCATGCACACACAGAACACTCTGACAGAGTCGAGTTCTCCAACCTCACTAGTGGATGCTGGACAGGGAAGTTGCAACTTGCATCTTTCGAGAGTGGGGCACTCCCTCAATAGATCTGTTTGCCACCCCGCAGAATGCCCAGGTGGATAACGTCTGCTCCAGAGTAAGATCATACCACAGAGTAGCATCGGACACTTTCTTCCTTCATTGGGAGAAGAGTCTTCTGTACTGTGATAAGGAGAGCTGTGTGGATCAAATGGAATGGGAGAAAAGTGAGGAAACACCTTTAAAAGCAGAGGTAAACAAGGTTCCCATAGAAACCACAAGCTACCGAAGCATGCAGTAGCTAGAGCTAAGCCCTGCCCTAGCAGTGACGTAAGAGCTAGTTTGAGCCCTAACAAATCTCACATGTGCAGCAAGGAGGGTGTGGCTGGAGAGAAGCACCATTTTAAAGCTGCTTCAGAGTTTTGTAGGGAGGAGCCCGGCAGAGACACACAGGTACAGTCTCAGAGTTTACCAGAGACATAGTAGAGAGAAGGAGAAGTGGAGACTGCTGATTCTTATTCTCAGCGAGCACTGGAACCAAAGCTGAAGCTTGTGCCAAAGCACCCCAGAGAGGAGAAACTGGAAAGGTTTGACTCCAGGTGGGGAAACAGCTCCGATAGCAAGGGAAGCAATATACGTTGGGAAGGTACGTTTGCTTCAGTTCCTAGCAGGGGCTGTGCTGAGGACGTTGTCAGGGAGCTGAGGTTAAGCGCTGAACAGAGTTCTGGCAGAAACACAGTGAAAGCAGCTCCAAGCAGAAGTAAAAGGAATTCAAGTAAGTCCAATGAGACAGCACTAGAGGCTGTGGAAAAGCTGTTGCAAGAGAGAAAGGCTCATTCCCTAAGTAATGTGGGTGCTGACCAGAAAGAACAGTTTTTAGGAAAACTTCAGAAGCTTCTGCACAATATTAAGTTTAAACCCTGTGATAAAGGCTCCCAGGAAGACAACCCAATTGAACCTTGTGAAGACATGCAAGTAGATGTTTATGAGACACCTCTTGATAATGACGTAATTGAAATGGATTGTTCATTTTGTAAAACAAACAGCTTGAACATGTGCTAGGCTCATGCTGTGAGAAGTTTGCATAGCCTGTGTGTTAAGTTGAAAGGGAAAGAACTGTTTCTGAAAACTTTTAAGTTTACCTGACGTAATAACCAGCCGTAGCTGTGAAGGGCACAGCTGCTGTGTAAAGAATACTTCTGAGTTTGATGTTTCAGCCTAATTTGTTCCTGATATCCTTTACTTTGGAGAAAGAATCCTTGTCTTGTGTTGCGCTATGAATTTGATGCGAGGGGGAAACCCAGAATAAATATCTTTGTTTGCCTTGAACACCCCGTGTGGTCAAACTACTTTGTCTGAAGAGTGATAGAAACTACAAGTCCCAGCATCCATTGCTGGAAACCAAGTCTTGGGACATTACTTAAAGGCAAATAAGGCAGCCCTTTTGCCTACCAGCCCTTGGCCTAGGCAGGGGGTCACGACAGTATGCTTATCCCCCAATACCGCTCATTGCAAACACCCTACCGAAGCTCATAGCAGACGGCAGCATGATGATTATCATTGCCCCCTACTGACCCAGACAGCCTTGGTTTTCCCTTCTGCTTCACCTCTTCAGTCTAGAGCCACTACAGCTTGGCCACATGCCCAATCTGATAACGCAGAAGGATGGGATGATATTGCATCTCAACATCCGGCCTCTCACTTTTGCATGTTGAGAGGCTAATGTTTCAGCTCAACCTGCCGGACGGTGTAACTGAAGTTCTTTTGCCTCTAAGTGGGCCTCTATGAGAAAGTCTTACTCTTGCAAGTGAAAGAGGTTTTCTGTCTGGTGTGAAGGCCAGGCCCTAGACCCTTTCATCTGTTCCACACAAAACCTGCTTGAGTATCTTCTACACTCTGAGTCTGGATTTAAGCCCAACTCCGTCAGGGTCCACCTCAGTGCAATTAGTGTTTACCATCAAAGTATGGAGGCAAGCTCATCTCGGTTCAGCCTTTAGTTGTTTGCTTTATGCAAGGCTTGCTTCTTTTGAAGCCTCCCTACAAGCTTTCTGTGGTGTCTTGTGTAACACGGAAGATCTGCCCTCTGCCTCAGAAGCACAGAAATCTGCTGTTTGCAGTTTAGATTCTGACAGGCAGGCAAGTCACAAGGTTCCCAGTTACCATAGGCAACGTAAACAAACTCAGACACGAGGTCTGCAGTCACGCCTAGCTAGTAAGCATTCCCCAGCTGCTGATGAAAACGGCTTTCACCTGTGCAAGGGAACGCCCAGGAAACTGTATAAAAAATGCTCAGTGCAGTCAGAGTTAGACTGGCAGGACACGAGAAACTTGCAAGACTGGCAAGATAAGGGAGACTTGCAGGACTCAGAAGAAAGCTCAGAATATTCAGGAAATACAGACACAGAGTCAGAACTGCCTGAAACTTCTAGCAGGAAGTCACAAAGAAATTCACAGAAAGAAACAAGGAGAGTTTCACACAGAGAGGTCAGCTGTAAGAAGCACTTACCTCTGACGCAGCTTGAATTTCCTAAGCACCGGGCTGTGCTGAATGAATGGGAGGCAGCAAAAGACAAACCGTATGTATCTGAAAAGCATGGCAGCTTAAAACAGTTACAAACCCTAGAGAGGGAAAGAAATGCTATTGAAGATGTGTGTATGTCTGACCCTGAAGAGCGTGTTCCAGTGAAACCCTGCAAAAGATTTCCAAGGGAGAAATCTTCATATAATAGAAGAGAACAGTGTTATGGTTTACAGCCAAATGTAAAAGGCAGGAAGTTTAAAAGTTTGAATAGGGTTGTAAGGACTGTGTCGACTCCATGTGCTTCCCTGAAGCCATGTTGAGATGGATCTAGTGGTGCTTCAGAGTCGATATGATGTTGGATTTGTTGTTGGGCGGCCTTCTCAATGATTTTTGCAAGCTGTGGGATGCTCGAGATAGGCCTGAAGGATTCAACCTTGGATGGGTCCAGTCTATTATTCTTCAGTAGGGGCTTGATAGAAGTGTGTTTCAGACTCTGCGGGAATGAACCTGTTGAGAAGGACTGGTTAAGTATTTTGCTCAATAATTGACTGAGGTCATGTCGCATGTCCTTGATCCAGCTGGCTGGACACGGGTCATTAGGAGCTGTACTAGGATTGATTGAGGCAATAATGTTCACAACCTCTCTGTTTGATACAGTGGAGAAGTTGTGTAGTGGCATTGCATGGGATTCCTTCATGGCCTCCCTCAATCAACTTTAAATCCGCTCCGCCTAGCCATGAATACAGCCGCCAGAGTCCTCTCCGGCTCATCAAGATCTGACCATATAACACCCATCATGAAAGATCTGCATTGGTTACCATTACATGCCAGAATCCAATATAAGTCTTTAGTCCTTACTTTTAAGGCTCTAAATAACTACCCCCCTACGCCAATCAGCAAGCTTATCCATGGCACCCTGGAAAACAGAAAAAGGAGAACCACATCAATGAACACCTTAATAGTCCCAAAAATAATAACGAAGTGCACTAAGGCCACCTCCAACAGGGCCTTCTCCTTATTTGCACCTCTAAACTGGAATGCGCTACCTCACGAAATCCGTGCTATCAAAAACCTAATCCTATTCAGAAAAGCACTGAAATACCACTTGTTCACAAAATGCTACCCAGAAGTCAACCTAGACATTAACAAAACTAGCACCTCAATACAACCTGAAAAGGGCTAGTTGATCAACCTTCTCTCTAGTCCTATTAGCGAACCACATTGCAATATCCAAACGAGTTTTATTACTGTATATACCATTAAGTTATTCTGTACATAGTTCCCCCGGTTGTCCTATTGTTGAAGTTCCCTGTTCAATGTAAAACTCAATGTTACTTGTATGCATTGTAGTATGTTTCTTGTTCAATGTACACCGCACTGATTGTAATAGCACGGTATAAAAGAATTGTTAAATAAATAAATAAATAAATAAAGCTTACCCAGAGAAAGGTGTTTCTCCTTCCTGCTATTACCAGTTTTATGACAGCTATTTGCCCTGCTGTGAGGAAGGCTGTTCAGAGAGCACTGATAGAGATACGGGACTAAGAAAGGTGCAAACTTTCTGTTCTAATGAAAATACTGTAAATGATAATGCAAAGTATGAGCCTATGATTACAGAGGCTGGTATTGAAAGCCCATGTGATGAAGCCATGGATTGTACGCTGTTGTTATCCGATATGGGTTCCTCCTTATGCTGAAGCCAGGATAAGAGTGCCTCGTGAGTGCTGAGAAAGCTAAGAAGAGACAGCTAGCATATCGGATAAGCTTTATACTGTGATTTATGATTTCTGTTGAAGCAAGATGCTATGTTTAAGTTTTCTTCAGTTTACCAGTAGTATGGTTGTATCCTGAGTTTTTTGTATTATAACCTTTTTGAAAATCCAACCCCGGGAGGGGAATAAAAATCCTTTTGAAAAACCTGACCACTTGACTCACAACTACAACTTTCTACAAGAAAGGTCAGGCCCAGCAGTCTGGCTGATAGCTTAGGCCACAGTCCAGCTCCTGCTGGTGACACTTGGGATCTCAATGTAGTTCTTGTGCAGCTCGTGAAGGATCCCTATGAGCCACTCAGTTCCTGTCCTCTAAAGATCTTGACCTGGAAGGTCCTGTTTCTGATTGTGGTCACGTCAGCTCACAGAGTAGGAAAGTTTCAGGCCCTAGTGGTGCCATCCACCTTACACCAAAAACTGGTTCTTTGCACTCATCCTAAATTCCTTCCAAAAGTGGTATAGGACTTCCGTCTTAATCAGTCAATTGTTCTTCCAACTTTTGTCCCATGACCTCATTTACACAGAGGGGAAGCTGTGCTGCACATGTTGGACTGCAAGCAGGCCTTGGCCTTCTATTTGAAATGGACAAAGGCTCATAGTTCATCCAGCTTTTTCTTTCTTTTGACCCCAATAAGCTAGCGGCTGCCATTTCCAAACTCTTTCTTTCAGTTTGCCTGGCAGACTGCATCTCTTTCGCTTATGCCCACACAAGCCTGAGCCTTGGTCATGTCACAGCTCACTGTGTCACAGCTATGGCTGCGTCAGTGACCAACTTATCCTTGGTCTCCATAGAAGAGATCTGCAGGACTGTAACGTGGTCTTCGGTCCATGTTCACATCTCACTACTGCTCAGAAAAAGATTCCTGACGTGACAGCAATTTTGGCCAATCTGTATTCCAGAATCTGTTTGGGAATTGGAATCCAACTCCATCCCCCCAGGCCCATTCTGTTCTGTCCAGGCTACCAAAAATATTAAAACCCACGAAAAAGGGAAGAGAAAAATTCTCTCATCTTGTACATAGTTGGTGGTTGAGTTGTTCTGACCTCTCAGCATTTCGCAGTTGAATTTATCCCTGTAACTTGGGAATCTCATATGTGAGAACGCATTCCTGCTTGTCCACGGAGAAAGGTAGTTACTCACCTGTAGCAGGTGTTCTCCATGGACAGCAGGAATAAGTCCTCACAACCTTCCCACTTCCCCGAGGAGTTGTCTTCTGCTACAGTTACGTTATCAGACTGCTTTAAGATGGTGCTGCAGCAACAGGCTTGAAGAAGGCATGCAGGAGCTGTGGAGCCTTCCAAAAGCTTCCAATAGAAGCTGGGGAGTGTTCCCATGCGGCGTTCCATTGGGGACGTTACCCATACATGAGGATTATTCCTGCTGTCCACGAAGAACACCTGCTACAGGTGAGTAACTACCTTTTATTGTTAGTGGTGATATCAACCTTCATAGCCTGCACAGGGGCAGTTGCCAGAATTTTCTGCATGTTGATTTCCAAGGGATTGTGGTCCAGTCCCACTGCATAGAAACATGGGAAATAATACAGATAGGAAATATGAAGCCTGTCTAATCTTCCCCTTCATGGGAACTGTTGAGTTCTACAACCCTTTCTTTTTCCCTTGGAGATCTGCTGTCCTTGTCCCATGCTTTTGTGCATTCGGGTGCAAGTCTCATCTGTACCGCCTCCACTGGGAGGTTGTTCCATACATCATTTTCTTCTGATTGCTCCTGAGTTTGCCCCCATTTTTGCCCTTGTAATGTGGCTTCTCATTCCAGAGCTGTCTTTTGATTTGGCGAGTGTTGCCTCGTGTATTTGTACTGTGGAGATGTTTGAATATTTCTGTCAGGGGTTCTCAACCCATATCTTGAAGACCACTCAGTTTTTCAGGATAATTACAATGAATATGCATGAGAGAGATCTGCATGCACTGCCACCATTATATGGAAATCTCTCATATGCATATTCATTGTAGTTATCCTGAAAACCTGAATGGCTGGGTGTGTCCCAAAGACTGGGTTAAGAACCCCTGCTCTAAAGTGTACATCTTGAGCTCTTTAGGTCTATCCTCATGTGGTAAGGACCATTGGACAATTTTGTGGCCGCCTTCTAGACTAATTGCATCTTGTTTGGGTTGGCCTGCTACTGAGAGGTGATACTTTTGGGTACACTTCTCTGAATTTAGTGTGATCTGCGTTGCTTAAGATTTTTGATGCAGGGCTTTGAATTGCCAATATGTTCCTCTTGCTTCAGCAGGCACTGGCGTATCACCTAGATACACCACCATACAAGTATGTCCCTTGTTGCTTTGGATATTAAGACATGGCTTTCAGGGAATCTCATGTTCTTCCTCATGCTTGCCATGCACCAAGTATATTACAGTACCATGGAGAACTGCATAGGTGTTATCCAATTGTTAGAAACTTCCTAGTCAGCACATAACCTATTAGCTTTGATGGGGAGCATCCAAAGCTTTCATGGATATGTTATTAGTGGGTAGCCTAGGGGTTGGGGCAAGGTACTTCAGGCCGGAAGGTCGGAGGTTCAAATCCCACAAGAGGACAGCAACCTTGGGCCGGAAGGACTGGGGTTTCTAGTCCCACAGATGCTCCTTGTGGTCTTGGGCAAGCCACTTAACCCTCCATAGCCCATGTTCCCTGTAAGTATTAGTGTATGTGTCTCATATCCCCGCGTGTTAAATGTATCCCCCAATTGTGTTGTGACCGCTTTGATTGAAGGATAAGGCGGTATACAAAACTGTCTAAATAAATAAATTAATAAAATAGTGGGTATCCTGACTTGGTGTCAAAGTCATTGAAACATTTTATGGTGACAAGCTTGCAAGAAATGTTCCTTGGTGTCTGAATCTGGATAATATCCCTTCTTGTTGGTTTGGTCTATGGCAGGGGTGTCCCAACCAGTCCTGGAGGGTCGCAATCCTGCCAGGTTTTTGATATATCCCTAATGAGCCCTCCAGGACTGGATTTCAAGACCCCTGGTCTATGGCATGGGGAGCGGGATATAGACAAATTCATAAGAAATGTGCTTGGTTGTTTTCTACGGTCTCATAAAATAAGGTCCAAGCTTCATATGCATTGATATTTGCAGTCTGGAGGATACATACCTGGCTGTGGGTGCTAGTGAATTTGTTAGAAATGGGTCATTTGAGTCATCTAGGTGATCTATACTAGGGCTTCATGTTCTGTATTTTTACCATTTTGTTAATGATGGTTCCTTCATACTGGTAATGCATTATGTTGTTGACAGAAGAGCATTGTCAAATGTTTTTCTTCTGACACTGCAGCCAGGGTTTGTCTTCTCAGTTTCCTTGGAGGTTGGAGTTGCTGAGGGCCTGTTATCTTATCTATTCCATGCATGTGATTTGGGGTATTCCTTCATCTTAATTAGCCTTGTGCCACTTTAGGAATTTTGGAATGGATGATGCTTTGTTGAGATGGTAATAAGGCCCTGTCTCTTCCTTTCATGCCTGCCTAGGTTCATTTGTGACAAATACAACTCTGTCATGGAGCAGTAGGGTAAGCTTTATCTAGTAGTTACAGGGCAGTCACCAGTTGTGTATTGGTTCATTTTCACCATGTCCTCTTGTGGAATTTATTTCTTAGCAAGGGGGGAGGTTGGCTTAGGGGTTGCATGCTCTTCATTATGAAATTGGGAAGGTTCTCTGAGAGGTGCAGTAGTTTTATTTCTTTGCTTAGGTATTGCTTTGTCCCATATGGTGTTTTCCTTTGCATTTTGCAGCATAGCACGTTAGGTGTGGATAGCGAGTTGGTGTATTGCAAGAGCTCCTCTAAGCTGATGGTATGCTATTCATCTGCATTTTAATTTTCAATGATTCAGTGCAAATTATGGCATCTGATGGGTTTTATCTTTCTTTAATTTAAAAATATTTATATCCCGCATTTCCCACATCCTCATCAGGTTACAGTTAAACATGCATAATTAATTTACAAACAGAGACAATAAAAATAATTAAAACAACAGCTAGTATTTTTCTCGCTTGATATTTTTCCTTTTGTACATTGTAATTTATAATGTCTTTGTGTCTGTTCCCCAATTTCCATGCAGGCGTATTAATGCTTGGATTTATTTGTAAAATGATAAAGTTTAAATTAAAACAAAACAAAACCAACAGCTAGTACATTGATAATCAGCATTAAAAGTCTCCCTATAAAGCATTACCCTCCTGAAATTAAGCATGTCAGACAATTCCCAGAGGGAAGTCAGTAACTGAATCTACAACTTAGGGCCTATGAATGAGAGAGCACAGCTTCTTGCTCTGGATAACCTGGCCAAATGAAGGAATGGAACATCTAGCAATCACTGGGATTGCAAACACAATGAGTGTCTTGTCTGATAATTTGATAACGGAAAAGTCAATAACAATGGGAGGTACCATCATAAACACTAAAAAAGCATCCACAATGCTCTAAACTGGATCCAAAATGCTATTAGCAACTAATGAAGCTGCTTCAAAACTGGGGTGATGTGATCAGTATGTTTGGCTCCAGAAATAAGCCACCCTGCCACATTCTGAACCAATTGAAATAGTTTGTAGTGAGATACTGGCAATAATCCAGTGGAGTTAAAACCAAGGATGGCAATACTGTTGTAAAGTCATCAGTATAAAGATAAGGTTTTAATATTCAAAGCTGTCTCATTTTGAAAAAGGCACTATTGATAATGAATTTCAGCTGTGAACGGAAGGAGAATTTAGAGTCTATTATGACTCTGAGGTAGGGTTGCCAACTAGTTCCAAATGAGTTCAACAGGCTTGATTCAGTCCTGGGTTTACCCCATTGCATGCAGGGACTTGTAGTCTTGTTTTTCTTATGTAGTGCAATGGAGAATTCTGAAAACGTGTCCAGGTCTGGATGGAGGCCAGTTGGCAACCATACTCTAAGCTAACGTACTTCACTCTTGATCTCAACCACGCACTCCCTAAGATCAATGTATTGGAAGCAACTTGTATGCCCCATCACCATAAACAATTCCATTTTACCCACATTAAGCTCACGACAGTGGTTTTCTTTAACCACTGAGCAGCCTCCAAGATAGCTTGCTTTCATCCTTGCTATGGTTAATGCTATATCATCATTTGAGGGGAGAGACAACATAATATCATAGGCATAAATTCTATAATCAAAGCCTAATGTCCTAACACTTTGTTCTGTATTGGAACAATTTCCTTTGCAGTATCTATATAGTGGACTTGTCATTTATCCAATGGATGGGAGTGCAGAGTACCCAGCAAGGACTTGGTATTAGGTGCATTTGAAGGTATTAAGGGTGGTTGCTTAATGCTTTTCATGTTGGCTTCTCTTTCAGGATTTGCCTCTGAGTGTGTATTTTATGGTGATGTTGACATTAGTCATGGTTTGGGGACTGTGGGCATGTGGTGGAGTCTATGCAAGGGGGGGTTATCTGAATCGGGCCCAGAGCATCTGAATACGCTGGCATGAAATTTGGGGTAGGTCTTGGATGCAGATTTTTCTCTCACTGTTGTCTGTGAAGCAGTTCCTGGCATCTCAGTAGTGGTTCATTTTTGGAGAGATGACTATTTTGGTAGAGGATGGGGAGAGTACATCTGGGGTTATGGACTTTTATGTCTGGGTTTCTGTTGCTCAGATTGAGTTTACTTTTCTGGCAGTAGCGTGATCATATTCTAGGTATGGTGCAGGAGTTGTTGGAGGTTGGTAATGATGGCAAGAAGGATATAGCTAATGGAGTAGGAATGCAGTGACAAGCTAGAGGCTGTTAACTGCTTGTGGTGGGGGTACATCTAGTCTTCCTCGTAGAATCAGCCTGAGATGAAGTGGAATAGGCTGAGTGGAGATAAGTTGGAAGGATTCTGTGGCTGGCAGGTGACATGACTGTGAGCTGTGGGGCACAGTCTTGCATCACTGCAGTCTGTGGCATTATTTCAGGCTATGTAGGGTGATGGGTGAACCATCCACAGGGTTCAGAAAGAATCTCACTATGGCTAGGTCAGCACCAACTAGCCAAGTTGTCGAGTTAAGTTCTGGAGGTTGGATAATGGGTTGATTGAGCAGAGGGAAGTATTTAGGGGTGGAAAGTCAGTCTGGGAAAGGATGGGGTTAATATGATTTGTATGGGGTTACTGAAGTTTTTTTGAAGTCTCAATAAAGCTACAGCCAATTTTATGCCATGATATCTGTGTTCGTAGAATTATGTCAAAGACCAGTGCGAGGAAGGTCTGTGAATACCTATGCTATATGTATGGTGGAGGCAAATTTCAAATTTGGGTCTCCTAATTTCATAACTTAATTTTTTTTATTTAAATTTCTATTAAGCTTTCAAAATACATTCCAGATAATGCAAGAATGCTGGAATAATAATGGTGTAACAATATCAAATAAGAAAAAATTCCATGAAGTAATCATTTCCATTAATTTAGACCACTACCAATGGTAAAATACAAATAAAAATAAACAAGGGAAATAGTGACCTATCCCCTAAAGGAAAATACAAATAATCATAACAGGGTGAGAACTTGTATCAGCCATTTGGGACATCATATTAACCACAGCCTTCTCTCCAGTGACCAGGAATTCTAGTAGCTGCCCAGGTTCCAAAAATAGAAAAAACTTTATCCTTATAGGTAATTATATAAGAAGGAAATCTTAAAACAAAATTCCCACCAAGAGAGAGGACTCTAGGGGGTATGTTTACTAAGCAGCGGTAGCGGCTTCCGTATGATATCGGAGCTGCGGTCCCATTGGCTCCGATATTGTATGGAAGCCGCTACCGCTGCTTAGTAAACATACCCCTAGATCTAAGTCTTAGGACTTTCTTCCTCCTCAATTGGGTAACACGTGAGAAATCTGGAAAAATGCGTATTTGAGAACCTAGAAAAGGTACATTGATATTCCTGAAATAAGAACAAAGAACTACAGACTTTCCAGTTCCAAGGCCAGGGTCACAAGCATGGTGTTCCTCTCAGTGACCACCTCAAGGGAATCCTCCAGGAATTCAGTTAGGTCCCTGGGAACCTGAGAAGAGTCACTGGAGGCAGAGCCACGAAGGCCCACACCCAGGGACAAGTACTGAGCCCTCACTAAAGGAGGCAAGTTATCCACAGGGAGCTTAAGAACCTCCTGAAAATACTTGTGCACCATCTCAGAATCAGACAGAATAGGTGATTTTGGAAAATTTAACAATCTCAAATTATTCCTGTGTACTTGATTTTTTAAGTAATCTGTCTTTCTGGAGAGCAAAGTCTTATCCTTGATAGGGGCAGCACACAGTCCTTAAAGCTGACCCAGCTCTGCCTCCATATCGGCTGTCCTACCAGTATGATCCTCCTGCATCCGAGAGACCTCCAAGAAAGTAGTTTTTAAAGTTGAAAGTTCCGTACTCACAGTCCCCATGATAGATAAAAGGGAGGAAGTCATGGTTACCATGGTGTCCCATGGTGCTTCTAATGTAATCTTTGCAGGCTTGACCAATCTCCCTGACACCGGAATCAGGTCTCCTCCACAACTTGTTGCCAGTAAATCCTGAAAAGAGGATGTTGACCCCGGTGAGCCTCCAGCAACACACACAGCAGCCGTGGAAGAAGGAAGAAACGTCGACACTGTCTTGGAGCCTTCTTCATTCCCCTGAACCAGAAAGCTCGTCGGCAAACCGGAGAGGAGCATTCCAAAGGCTGCTGCTGTACTTCTGGGTCATGGCGGGGGAGGGGGGCACACTGCTCCGGGGAAATCCATACCCTGAATGCACCCAGAGCCACGGAAATCTCACCCAGCAGCCCTGCTGAAGATGTTCCTCCTGCTTCGGTTGAAGAGAAGCCACCCACAACCAACGTTTTCTGACCCAAAGAGCTGTTACCAGCCAAGCCCGAGGATAGGCTGGCCTGCTTGTATTTCCGCTGCCCCATCACTTATACTGGAGCCGTGAAACGATACCAGTCAGAAGTTTAGTGCGAAGCACCCACACCATGGCATATCCCTACTGCCATCTTGCCTCACCTTACCTCATAGCTTTTTACTTATATGAGGTATATGCTAACCAGGATATAGATTAACTTCTTGAGTTTTTCAAATGTATTGTCAAACATTGTTTTTCAGTACTGTATTTTATAATTTCAAGCATAAGGTACATTCTTAATTTTCAAGAATTGCTGAAAAAGAACTTGTTCCTGTTTTTGATTGTAAATATAAAAAAACAACCTAATTTTCTATACAATAAGCAGTTTTTAAAAAAGCTTTTTTATTTGTACTGCACTGTGATCTTTTTAAATACACCTAAGTTTAAATGATGATGCAAGCAGTATTGGGCAACTCTGAGACGTCATTTTAATTTTTCTCCTGTGGCATAAAATATAATTTCAGTTGGCTCATTTGTTACCCTTGTTTTATTACTTCTAATTGTGTCCGACTATGAGCTAAGGAGTGAAGGAGTAGCCTAGTGATTAGAGAACTGGCTTGGTAACCAAGAGACCAGATTTGATTCCCACTGGCACTCCTTGTGGCCTTGAGCGAGTCACTTAATCCACCATTCCAGTTCATACTGCTAGACCAGTCCAGACAAACGGGTTATGCACCCCTGCCAGCAGATCTTGGAGATAGAGAATTCTACCAGAGCTCTGATAGGCTGGAGCCTGGTGATATAATCCTACCCCTAGGGGTCTCCCTCAGTTTTTTTCTGTCTCCAGCAGATCTGGATGCTTTTTTTTTGCTCCTTCAAAAAAATTTAAGATGCTTTATTTCTTTGTGATTTCTCTGGGAGAGATTATACCCTGTAGTTGCCAGTGTACTTATCTGGGCACCAGGATGAATTCCAGCTGAGCTCCTGTGTCCTGCAGGTCACAGTAGAGATCGCTGATGTGCAGACTTTCCCAGCACTAGTCAAGAAGACTATTTAGCTGGATGGTAAGCCTCCTAAAATCCAGTCCCTGGGGCTGATTTTAGTGGTGAGGCAGCTGGCAGTGCTCTCAGCAGCGGTCCGTGGCTTCTCTGCACTTTCGGTACTGTGAGTACAAAACCTTTCTTTCTCCCACTGCTGTCTGCAACTCTGTGGTGACTGGATTTATTTTTCTTGATTTTTCAGCGATTTTAGGCATTTTTCTCATGCCTGCAACCCCCCCACCTTGTCATTTGACTTTTTAAGTTAATTCCTTAGCTTTTGGGGGTTTTAATTCACTCTTTTTGAGGTTTATTTTTGCCAGTGGCCATTTTGAATAGCTAATGAGCCCTGGTTTTTGGCGGGAAGCCAGATTCCTTCTCTCTTTGCTGGCTTCTAGCACCAAAAAATTGCTGTTTAAATTTTTCCACAACACTTGCTAGCTGTGAGTTGTGTGGGGGTTCCTTTTTTCTCTGAATAAAAAGTACGGAAGGCATGATTAGAGAACCGGATGCAATTCAGAGCCACAGTACAATGCTAAGACACTGACCACTGGTGCAGGGCTCATGGGTTCCAACCCCCACTGTGCCCAACAAAGAAGGCTGGCTGAGGCATTGCATAGTATGGGGGATATTGTTAAATGCCTGTTCCTCCGGGGCAGAGTTATTTATTTTTTTTTAGTTCTCCCTATGCCTTATTCAGGTCTACGCTGCATAGGCTGTCAGAAGACACACAGGGACCTCAGAAATCAACTGTGCTCTTCCCCCAGCATCTTGATTCCCCAGATAAACTTGGGAACTCCTGAGCCTGGCTTCAGTGGAGCTCTCCATTGGCTTTACGCTGCGCTGAGTCTTTGCCACGGACATCCCCAGGAAGTTCAGGTATCAATTCCTGAAAGGAAACTGTGAGTAGCCTGTTTTTTTTTCTTACTTGCCTCAGCTACTGCTCCCAGACCGGCTGCCTCTGAGTTTTGAAGTTCCTACTTTAAAATTTTTAATCCACAAACTGCAGCCGGGTTACTTTGTACGTCTTACTGGAATATTGTACCTGTCTTTTTCAATATACCATTTGATTGGAATTTTAAGTCAGTGTTTTGGATCCTGACTGTTTTGGGCTCTACCTAATTAAACATACTCACTGTCATCTTCCGTACGGCTGGGTTTGAGCTTCTACATCCCTCCCCAGAAACACCTTTCAGCCCCTACCATGGAGGTCTGAGTGGCTGCAGAGGAATCAAACTCTAATTTCCCTACTTTCAGTCACTGTAATTGCCTTACCCTGACTTTGAAAGTTTCTCTGTACCAGCACAGTGAATGACTGACAGTTCCCTTCTCAGCTCAGTGAATACCTGACAGTTTTAATGTGCCAGCGGACATTTTGTTTTTCTCTTCAGTGTTTCTTTTTGGAGGGAACAGCTCTAGACAGCAGTTTCCACACATTTAAACATGCTGTGGAGGCACGGAGAGTTTCAAAATCCTTTTCTTTGAAGAGTCTTCGGTTTCCCTGAGCCTACCTTGATTTTTGTTTTAAATGCTAAAAAAAAAAAAAGGGAAAAAAAGAGGAAAGGTGGTTTAAGTCTCTACAATGCTTGTTTCTCTGGCTGTATTATATGTAATAAGTAATCAGCCAAATGGGGAATTAATGGATTGCTTGTGTGCCACCTGCACGCTGCATCCCGGAGACTCTTTCCCCATTCCCACTGCGCTGCTAGATGGGTTCATCAGCACCTTATCTCCTCCCTCCTCAGAGCCCCTGCTGCAGGATCTTTCTGCAGGAAACGATTCAGTCAGCTCCCTTGTTGCTTCCACAGCCGCTGGAGGCCACAGCAGCCTTGACTGACAGTGCCTTCCTCACACTCTTCCATCTGGCATGACGCCTGTGACTTTTGGAGTCTTTTGGAATATCTCCTATACCTGCCCAGTAGCAGGCAAGCATATGGCGTGGTCTCACAAGTGGTCCCATAAGTCCTCAGACCTTAGAGCAGTACGTCCTCCTTGGAGCGTTGCATGTGCCTTGCGGGGTACTATGGATATTCAAGAAGACTTTAAATCTTCGGAGGTCAGCCCTGACTCGGAGTACGGAGATGGGGAATATTCTCCATCTGTTTTCTTCGCTGACGGTTCTCAGCCTTTTTCGGAAAGAGGAGTTGCCGGCTCTAATCACACAGGTGATGGAGTCGCTCCCCCTAGCCGATACACCTGATCCTCCGGATTCTCAAATCAGGTTGCAGCCGGATCCCATTTTCCAGGGCATTCGTACGGCACGCGGTATTGGTCAGTTATACCCTTGGTCTCCCTTTCACTTGGACCGTTGGCTGACATACCCGACAGTTGATGCATTCTGACCAGGGTCATCAGGCATACCACACTTCTGGTTGAGGGCGGAGTGGCGCTCCGTGACCAGCAAGACCTAAAGAGTTGGGAGGCTGCTGAAGACGGGTTTTCCTTCGCCCACTATTTCCTTCTTGCAGGGGTGTGCAGAGGTCTAGCAGCTCGGGCCTCCCTTCGCTGGATTCAGCAGCTTCCAGGTGTTCCCGAGTTGGTTCATTTCGAATCCATCGCTGCATTCCGGGCAGAGGCATTCTGTGATCTCTTGTGGCTCAGCTCGCTTCCTAGCACCGGTGTCAGTAGCTCGGAGATGGCTCAGCCTGCGGCAATGGGCAGCGGATGTTGCTTCATTTACAGGCTCCAGCATTTAGATGCCATTCATCGCGGTCCACCGTTGGAAGGAGGACTGGGCCGTTACTCTGTCTATTTTGGGATGCTTCAGGTCCTGGATTTTCTAGGGGCTGGGTGCGACACTCGTCGGGGGCGGGTGTTTCTACCTCAGGAACGTTTTCAGAAGATCTCTCTTCAGCTCCGCCGCTGCTTGGATCAAGCGGCACCTCAGCCTTGGGGGCTACCTTCAACTCTTGGGGTCCTTGGCAGCAACGATAGCCCTCGTTCTGTGGGCAGGAGCGCACATGCGCTGCTTGCCGACGGCGCTTCTATCTCGTTGGTCGCCGGTATCGGACAGTTATCTAATCCAGTTACCTTTGCTTCTGCCGGTGCACCGCAGCCTCCGCTGGTGGCTTCAGGCACACAATCTTCTACGGGGCATCCCTCTGGAGTCTCTGCGCTGGATCTTGGTGATGCCAGTCGCTGACCTCTCCGGTTGGGGAGCGCCTTGCGGCGTGGCCTCGGCGCAGGGGAGTTGGTCACCTCGCGCAGCCCAAGGGTCTATCAATCGTCTCGAGACGCGGAAAGTGCGCTTCGCCCTTCTTCAGTTTCAGCCTCTTCTGCGGCGGCGTGCGGTTCGGATCCTGTCCGACGCCACGATGGTTGCTTACCTAAGCCGCCTAGGTGGCACGCAATGTCCGGATGTCTCACAGGAGAGGCATTTGCTCCTCCCATGGGCGGAGGAACATCTTCAGGCTATCGGCGCAGCACATCGCAGGCGTGAACAATGTGTAAGCCAATTTTCTCAGCCGGCACTCTCTGGAGCCCGGGGGCTGGGCTCTGCAGCCGGATGCGTTCCGGTCCATTGTTCACCTGTGGGCACTGCTGACCATGGATCTAATGGCTACGGCGCAGACTGCCAAGGCTTCACTGTACTTCGGCCATTGGAGGGACGAGGGAGTGCACGGCATAGATGCTCTCTCTCAACCGTGGCTGGCTCATCTTCTCCTGTGTGTTTTCCCTCCCTGATCCGTGATATGCATAGTTCTCCGGCGGCTCCGAGACCGTCGCGGCCCTGTACTCCTGCTGGCTCCGAATTGGGCTCGCGGACCATGGTATGCGGATTTCTTCCGTCTGTCTGGGGGGGTGGCTGCTCCGCCTCGAAGCGTTTCTCGGCCTTCTGATTCACGGACCGGTGGAGATGGAAGACCCGGCTCCTTACTCGCTTTCGGCCTGGCTATTAACCGCCACCGGTTTGCTCGCTACGGCTCTTCTCACGGCGCGGCAGTCTTCCATGACGCTGACTTACGCTCGGGTTTGGCGTCTATTGATGGTTAGTGTTCACGAAATAACCTCACACCCTGGCGTTGCGGTGTTCCGGACATCCTGTTCCTCTTTTGTCTTGTTCGCGGGTTCTCGTCGGGGATCCGCAGCCTCCGAATCTACCATTTCTAGATGGGTTACGGAGGCCATTGAGGCAGCGTACCTTCTTCAGGGAAAACAAGCTCCACCGGGACTCCGTGCTCACTCCTCTCGGGCGCAAGCAACTTTGTAGGCCGGGAGGTCTCATGTAGTTCCTCTCGATATTCGCCGGGCGGCGACTTGGTTGTCGCTGTCCACCTTTTGTCGGTCATTATAGGTTGGACGTTCATGCCCGTCAGGAAGTCCGTTTTGGAGTTGCTGAGCTGTCGGCGGCCTTGCCCCCCCTTGAAAGCAGGTAGCTTGGGTACTGCCCGTTTGTCTGGACTGGTCTAGCACTATGAACTGGAAGGAGAAATTTCACTTACCGTTAATTTCCTTTCCTGGAATACTGCTAGACCAGTCCAGGACCCGCCCTGCTGTTGGTTGGAGTGCCGCTGGTGCGGTGCAGCCGCCAACCGCGGTTCTTCTCTTTGCCGGTATGCCTCGCCCTGGGCAGTCCATGGGTTCGTAGGTGGATACTGTTTTCAGCTCTAGGGAGTTCTTCGGCTCCCTTGTATATAGTTCACTTGGGACCCTCTGGGGTGATGTTACAGTTCATGTTGCATTAGCTTGTGGACGTAACTGAGGGAGACCCCTAGGGGTAGGATTATATCACCAGGCTCCAGCCTATCAGAGCTCTGGTAGAATTCTCTGTCTCCAAGATCTGCTGGCAGGGGTGCATAACCCGTTTGTCTGGACTGGTCTAGCAGTATTCCAGGAAAGGAAATTAACGGTAAGTGAAATTTCTCCTTGCCTTGGAAGAAAGGCCTGTCAATCTATTTCCATCCAAGAAAACCCAGGAGCTGCTGGATCACCAGAAGTCAGCATTGGCTCAAAGGCACACATTGCATTTTTGTGAACTATAAATGCACCCTTCTGCATTCATCACATTTTTCTTTCTTTTCTGTACCTTTATCTTAGACAAAATGGCTGCTTTGTAAGCAATGGAAGAATAATAGCCAAATAGTCTGAAATAGGAGTTAGTCCTTTTCATCAACAAGATAAGGGCAATCAGAGGTTTGTCATTAGGACCAAATTTGTGATATTCACCTCTTGTATTCTCACTTAGTCTTCTGGAATAATAAATATTGCCCGATAGGAGACCGCAGTGCTGTGAGGGCTTAACATTAATGAATAGTTGTAATATGTTAGTGGAAGAAGTACCGAGTCACTGATGCTTGAGGTTTCTAAATAGCAGTAATTTTTTACAGCTTCTTGAATTGTACTCTAATGGCTGAGGTTGTCTTAAAAATAAATTTTATCCTGATCTCCACAACCCTTAATAGGAAGGAAAAGTGTTAGCTTTTGAGCATATTTAGGGAGTTATTTTAAAAGCCTTATTCATTATTCACATATGTATAATCAAGGTTATACATGTGTAAATTGCATCTTTGTGTAAATGTCTATTTTAGAAAGAGTCAATTTGCACATAGATTACCTTACCGCATGGAAATTTGGAAGGGGGTATGGCCTAGGTGGGTTAAAAATCAACATGTGTATTCTCCATTTCATATAAAAAATGCACATGTAAACCCAAAATTCTCCATGTTGAGATTTACACTACTCTGGCATTTGTAGGTTTTAAAAAGTGTACATTTTGGCCAGCCCTTTACAGGAGGGATTAAGGGGGTAAATTGAATATAGATTTCTGAAAGAATCTTTTAAGATTTTAGCTTTCTTACCTTCTTCTCAGCCCATCAAATTTAATTTGGATAATTAAACTTTTGAAACAAGGTAGTGAATTATCATAAACTCCAATTACTAGAAAAACTCCACCTAAATTTTCTACAAATGAAAGAACTTCTACAGCAGAAAGGAGTGGAGGAGTAGCCTAGTGGTTAGAGCAACAGCATAGTACCCATGAGATTAGGCTTCAATTCCCACTGGCACTTCTTGTGACCTTGGGCAAATCATTTTACACTCCATTGCCTCTGAAGAAAAAGCCTGGCAATCTACTTCCAGTCATACCTTGCCAAGAAAACCCAGGGGCTGCTAGGAATCAACATTGACTTGATGGAACTTACAAAAATATAGCAGAAAATATTCTTAATTTAAGATATAATATTTAAAATTAGAAAGAAAACCTCTATAACATCATTGGTCTAAAACCTTAAACAATTCATTTTACTAAAAGTCATACTAAAAATACCATCAAAAATTAATCATTTTAATACCAAAATTTTAACTTTATATTTCAGCCGGAAGCTTGACAATTCATATTGTGCAAATAAGCTGCATCAGGGTGATCTCCAAACCATTTTTGTCCAATTTTCTTTACCGATTCTTTTTTAAAAACTTTAACTGGGTAGTCGGACCCAATGCTCACCCTTGCAATCTATTTACACCTCCCCCCCCCCCCAATAATCCAACCTCGTAAGCAGTCCTGACCTACTTGGAAACCCCCCAATAATCACAAGAGACCGTAGCTGGCAGAAACTGGTCGCAGCTTTATTCACAATAAACCAACCATTAACACTTAGAACAGTAAACAAGCGACCCCATGCCCCGCGGCACGATCGGCCACCAGCCATATGATTAGCAAGGTGACCTCGCCGCCGGCCCAGGACAGTCAAGGCACCAGCCAATTACCAAGAACCCTTCCCCGACTTGGCCGTCTCAGTAGCACAAGCCGGCCCGGGTTTAACCGGGTCGAGGGCACCCCGCCCTCGCCCAAATGGCCTACAGCTCCGGAAACCTCCGGGACCCCGCCACCCCCAACCAAGCTGCGACAACCCAAACCCGCCTGACTCACCACGAACTCCACGGGTGGGAGGGTGGGTAGCTGGCAGCGTGCGCCTCACATGCGCCACGATGCCGAAAGGCTCGTGCGCATGCTCGCACAGGCCGGTGGATCCCCCACACGCGCTCCCACGGGGGGATCCAATCAATTTGAAGCTTCCCTCGGCCTTGCGGCCAATGAAGCCGCGCCACCACCAAGCCCGCTCCCGATGCCACCCCCCCCCCCCCCCACCGTCCATTTCGCTCCCAAGGAGCGCGAGCCGGGTCCTGCATCGGGCCGGGCACCCGGTTACCTACGGGCGCCGGGACCCTGCCCGCGCCCTTAATTTTTACAAGAAATCAAAAAATACTCTTAAACATTAGAACTTTACTTGTCTACAAATGCAACCACAACCTAAGCCATCTTGAAACGACGTCAGCTGCTAAAACTTATCCAGTTTTTAATTAATTGCAACAACTTTCAGCAAACTAATAAAATCAGTGCTATTCAATCGAATTATTCAATCCATAAGGTTCTAATGTGCAGCCTTCTCCATGTCTTGTGTAGTGGGTAAAATTACTTTCCTCTTTCTACTAGTGATTACCTCTTTGTGTGCACTCAAATACATTATTAACTTTCTCAAGAATTTGTCACACTAACCGTTACTTTGAGGTCATCAGGGCGTTGATCCCAAGTCTTTTTTTCTGTTTGGCGGCCTCTAGTTCTGTCCCTTCCGAAACAGTATTTATGTCTTGGATTTCTGAATCACATATACTTCATAAAATTACTTTGTTGATCCACTAAAATACTGTATCCAAATCTCTACAAAATCCAAAAATAGATCACAACAGATTAAGTACTCAATATAGTGTCTATGCTTTAAGACTGGAACACTGCCCAATTGCTGATTAAAAGAGTTAAGCAAAACTGACTTACCTACACTGTGGAAAACCAGATTGTAAACCCATATATTAGAGATAAATCTCCTTGCTGTTAGCAAAGCAATCTGTACTTCGCCAGCCTGTGCTTACTAAAATCCTTCTCCTGCATTGCAGCTGTGCCGCTCTCTTTTTATAACTATGCTTCAATTTTAAAACAACTTCAGGCACCTATCTATTTCAGAAAAGACATCGAAATAATAAAGGGCACGCCTTAATGATTTTGTCTTATGAATTTTTAAACTATGCTTTTGGTACTGTTGCTGGTTTAAGTCAAGCAAAAGATATTGTTTTACGTGCTTGGCACCATTGGAGACAGATACTGTTGTTATTTTAAATTTTGCCACTGACTGAGTGTTTTACAAAGCCTGATTCTTGCACATTTTAAATTCTAGCTATTTTATTACCATTTTCTAAGACGTTTACTACTAAACTGTAATTTTCTGTCAAGCTCAGGCTTAATTGTGTTCCTTTTCTGGGGATTTGGAGGTTTATCTGCCTGCTCTATTTCACACAGTGGAACACAAAACTAGAACACTGCAAGATGCTTTAGCACAAACAGTAAGAGCACATAGTCAACGGTGCACCACCGTAAAAAGCGCTCATTAAAACCATCAATTACCACCCGGCATTCAGTAGGTATTCTCAGTGCTGTTGGCTTCCAGTTAACATTCCTGTTAAAACTGTGCTTGTATAAATCCTCAATTAAAAGGCACATGACCGAGAACAACGTGCTGCCCGTATTTCTTTGCCAGTTCATGGAATTCATTAGAAGCACCACTACTTGTTATTTTCAATGCATTCTTGCAGCGTTTCTGCTCTTCCTTGGGTGTATGGGGGTTTTTTTGTGTGTTTTTTTTACCTTTGTTGTGCATTGCTTCTGTCCTTTCGTTTCAGTTTTACTACTAGTACTACTTATCATTTCTATAGTGCTACAAGGCATACACAGTGCTGGAACCCGACCTGATGATAGCTCGCATTAATGATGCTATGTAATGGAGTCAAGAGACTCAGCTGTGAATTTTTAACCAGAGTGGTAGAGAACTGGTCAGCTTCTGAAGTAACCGTTCTTATACTGGCCAAAATGTTCTCTTTTCCCAATTGTGTCACCTCCTTAAAAGAGGAAGACAAACAATATTTGGAAAAGTTAAGAGAAGCTGTGAAGGAGTCAGGAAAGCAAGGATGAAAATGGTAGAAACAATAGTCAATGAAATAAAAAGGGAGGATAAGACTTTTTTTAAAGATACATTAGTGACAGGAGGAAGTGCAAAAGGGTCATTGCTAGCCTCGAAGGTAAAGGGGAGGAATATGAAGAAACTGAAGAGGATAAAGTAGAAGTTCTTGAAAAATATTTCTGTTCCTCCAGGAATATAAAAAGATAAAGATAGATTAACTGCTCTGTAGTTGTTAGAATCTAAGTACCAGACTAGACAAAATCCTTGAGAAAAAGAGAGAACAAAACTTATATGGGAAAAGATCAAGGGTTCAATTCCCATTGGCACTCCTTGTGACCTTGGGCAAATCACTTTACCCTCCATTTCCTCAGAAGAAAAGGCTGGCATCTACTTCCGGTGATACATTACCAAGAAAACCCAGAGGTAGCTGGGTTGCTATGAGTCAACACTGACTTGATGGCACTAAAAAAAAAAATATGACAATCACAACAAATTCACCTCTAGAAGATCATGTCAGTTGATCTTAATTTCTGGCATAAGTTATTACAATTGCAGATAAAAGTAATTGAACACATCTTAGATTTTTCTAGTGCCTTGTCTGCACACTTAAAAGCACATCCCAAAACATGCATAAATCTAGCATCAAAAATGCATGTTTATCAGCAGTTGATTATCATCAATAACAACAAGCAGTAATAAAATACATAACCTGACATAAGTTTATTGATGGATTCATTGCACAGCCTCATAAAGTGTCATCTTGTCTCCATGCTATTGGGGCCCACAAGGTCCATGGCCATTGGGAGTTCTTCTTAACTCTTTTACGCATGCTAATCAAATTTACGCATATTGAGTCCAATATTCAAAAGAGTTTATTCCTTCCTTCCTTCATTTACTATACCACCATTTTAAACATGTGCACTCCTATTGAGCGTGATATTCAATGGCACTATACCGGCCAGTGCTGCTGAATATCCGCACGGATCGCCTTGGCACAATCCAGATAGTATTGGGGTGGTCAGTGGGTGGGGCTGGGGCAGTCCCAACACCTCTTGGTCAATGGCAATTCTCAGCCCGAAACTGGATAGGTAACCACCTACAGTTAGGACCGGACTGTCCTACCTTTGTGAGGTTTTGCTATCTGGTTAGTGGCTGAAATTGCTGCTGACTGGATAGTAATTGAGGTCAGCGGTGAAACTGGATGTTCAGTGCCGGTAGATATCTGGCGCTATACAACTGTTTTTACTTTTACCTGTGGCGGTCAGGCTCTTTACCAGAGGTGACTACCATGGGCTGAATATCAAGCCTATTAGTTTTTAGGTAAACATGCATAAAATCGGTTCAGCACACACTGGATTTTTTAAGACACACTAATGAAGTGACTGCAATATCAAATGCATATCCCTGATCCTTTGTATTTACTAACAGTTTGTAATTGTTTGTTATGTGGTCTTTAAGTACCATCAGCACATCTGAATATCACTTTTATTTTCAAGATAGCAAATCATCCAATCACGGACGCTTAGTTAACAATTACAGAATAATAACAAAAAGAACTTTTGTATTGAAAACACCCACTTCTTTTATAAAGACCACCATAACACAGGGAAAAACATTCTATCACAGGTTAATGGACTACCTTTAGCATTGCTTTAACTATTGCTTTCCATTTTGCATTTATGATTAAAATAATACCATGTTGTTGTTGTTGTTAAGTGCCGTCGAGCCGGTGTTGACTCAAGGCAACCCTCTGGATAGATGTCCTAAATTGTGTTATTTGGGTCTTTAGGTAGGCTGCATTCAGTGAAAATTTCTTACTCCGTTATTCTAATGTTAGCACTATAGCTGCTGATAGTACTAATGCTTCTAGGAATTATGACTGCCACAACACTGAAAGTTTCACATGGATCAGGGACACCTTTCACGTGCTGTTATTGATTGTTAACCTTTTCTTAAACTGTTCTATTCATAAAGTAAATCAGACTCATGCAGGTGCTGCCATGTAGAGACATAAAAGGCTTCATAAGAGGTAGACGCTCTGCTGCGGCAGAGGCCATTACATGTCCTGTCTCTGTGTGCATTGTACAAAGAAATGCTTTCCGGCAGCCTCACAGCACTGGGTTTATCAACTGCATGTTCAAGACTATGGAACTTCCTGTGGAGATACAAGAATGGGAACTACAGGGCTGCCATCCTCTGCTTTGAAAAAAAGGTTAATCAATGCAGGTTCATTATTCAATCACTCCTTGCAAGTCGTTGATATGGAGCGCTTGGGCTGTTTTCTTTTGACAATTTTCAGGTGCTGGGAAAGCAGCCGGCATGGGACATATATAATAGCATTTGCATGTTTTACCTGTTCAAGTTCATGACTGGATTTTACTGTGGAATCCATAAATACTTCATGTAATATAATCTACAAAACACTAGTTAGCCAGAAATAGTGTGACAGTGGGGGTTTTTGCATTTGAAACATACTGTTTTCCAAAATGATTTTAAACATTTTAATTGCCTGTTCCCCTCACTTGGTTTGCAGTTGCTGTGCTGTGAGGGCTAGTGTGCATCAGTGATGCTGAGAGCTAAGCTATCAGTAGCTTAACTATTGGCTGGGTCTCTTAAGATGCACAGGTATCAGCTGAGGTGCCAGACTAGGACAAACCACCCATCTGGACAGCATCAGAATGGGATGGTGTTGGCAGCAGAGGAGGATCACATTTCTTTGACAACAGCAACACCACTAGCATTGCCTGTGCAGAAGAAAGGCCCGGCAATCTACTTCCTTATCTTGCCACGAAAACCCAATGGATAGTCACAACAAAACAAATTGCACTATAGTGCTGGAAGATGAGACCCCCAGATTGAAAGGCACTCAACTGGCTACTGGGGATGAGCTGAAGACTTTTCAGAGTAAAGCCAGCATTTATGATGTCGTTGGATCAAAGCCTTCAGGATGTCTGACTGCTGATGTAGCTGTGCATGGAATCAGAGTCAGAAGCTGCAAATATATCTTACATATTGGGATATGGAATGAATAAAACATGAAACAAGGGAAGTGGGAGGTGGTCAAGAATGAAATGAAATGTGTACAATTCAATCTGGTGGGTGTCAACAAACTGAAATGGTCTGGCATTGGGCACTTTGAAACTGATGTTCATATGGTATACTATGTTGGAAAAGAAAGACAAAGAACAAATGGTGTTGCATTTATAATTAAGAAGAAACTTGTAAGAACTATAATGACATACATTGCAATCAGTGAACACCTAATTTCTATTCGTCTAGGAGGAATACCCCATCAACACAACTATTATTCAGGTATATGCCCAACAACAGCTGCAGAAGAGGAAGAGGTTGATCAGTTTTATGAAGTACTACTAGCTGAAATTGACAAAATATGCAGACAGGATATCCTGATAGTCATGGTTGACTAGAATGCAAAAGTTGGCAACCAAGAAGAAGGCAAAGTAATTGGAAAATATGAACTTGGCAACAGAAATGAACCTGGAGAAAGACTGATAGAATTCTGCATCAGTCTATTCATCTCAAACACCTTCTTCCAGCAACACAAGTCGTGGCTGTACACATGGACTTCACCCAATGGATTGTATAAAAGTCAGTGACTATATCTCTGAAAGTCAACGACTGAAAAACTCAACAACATCAACAAAGACAAAACCTGGAGCTGACTGTGGTACAGACCACAACTACTAGTATGCAAACTCAAGCTAAATCTGAAAAAGATCAAGCCACTCATGAATGTAGCTAAATATGACCTTGGGAATATACCACTGGAGTTTAAAGACTGCCTGCAAAATCGATGTGCTGCTTTGGATACAAATAACAAAGCACCAGAAGAGTAATGGGATGAAATACCCACTCACCCGCAAAATATAAAATGTGCCCTCATAAATGCACGATCTATACGAAAGAAATGGCCAGTCATACATGACATGATTTCCCTCCATCGCCCAGACATACTCTTCATAACCGAAACATGGCTCTCTGATGATGATAACGTCCTCCTCAATCAACTACTACCTAACAACTTTTCAATACACACATGCCACAGGAGCGGTAAACGAGGTGGAGGTGCACTTGCTATCACCAAAACTGACCTCCATTTCCACCTGAGCCATGCAACCAACACACCATCCATAGATGAAATCACAATTACCAACAAACACTGCTCCATCAACCTAATATACAGGGCCCCATCTACTGACCCCGACTCCCTTGCAACTACAATTGATCTCGCATCCAACTCACAACACCCAAACACACCAAGCTGGGTTATAGGAGACTTCAATTTACCATCCTTGCCAGAGGCACAAGCCTCAGCTTTCCTCGATGCCCTCGAGGAATTAAGATACACACAGCTGATCCACGAGCCCACCCATGTGAAAGGTGGTACACTGGACCTTGTCTTTGCCCCACAGAATACAGGCAACACAATAAACACTACTATACTCTCCAACACTGCAGTCCCCTGGTCTGACCACAGCTTAATCATTTTTCAAATATTACTGCAAAACAAACCCCAGAACAATGCCGATAAGTCCAACAATACCACAAAAGCAGCACCATGTAGGTTCCATGCCTTTGACAAAGACGCGATCCTCGACCAAACTCGCTCACTCCTCGACTTGACATTGATTGACCCTGATGAGCTGGTATCTGCCTGGAATGAAAAGTTCACTGCTATTGCTCTGCGACCACCATCAAACAATCCAACTAAGAAAAGAACCTCTGCAACCTGGTACTCCGCTGAACTTAGAGCGTCATTAATCTGCCTAAGAAAAATGGAAAGACACTGGCGCAGAACCCACTCCACAGATGATCTAAAAGCATACAATGTGCAACTGGAAAAACACCACCAAGTAATATCCGAGAGCATAAAAAGATTCCACACCGACACACTAAAGCGGTCCCTAAAGAAACCACACGACCTATTCACTCTGGTAAAGAACCTAACAAAAGAGCCCAGCACCTGAGAAACCTAGCCTGATCCATCCTCAAGTCTTCGCTGACCTCTTACAAACGAAGCTGTGCCAGACCAATAAGTTCACTGCTCCCAACACTCCAATCAAACCAGGATCACTAGCACCACTGTCCATTTTTTCCAAGCCATCTAAAAAACAATTTGAAGATATAATCGCCGGAATCAACACAACCACTGCACAAACCGACCCTTGCCCGGTGTTCTGGATAAAAGAGCTACGATCGACTGTCAGCCCTTTTCTATCCAAGCTAATGGACTGCTCCTTCACAAATGGGACCTTTCCCCAATCCCTCAAATGTACCTCTATCAGGCCACTACTAAAGAACAGTAAGCTTGACCCTAAGAAGCCAGACTCATAAAGGCCGATATCAAGCATCCCACTCTTGGTGAAAATCATCGAAAAAGAAGTTCAAACACAAATCCAAGAACATATTGATGCTTCTGCCACACTTGATTCATGTCAGCACGGTTTTAGAGCTGCTCACGGCGTGGAGATTCTCCTCACCATCCTCTTCAGTACCATAGTAACAGGAATTGATAACATACGCCAGGGATATGTGCTCATCTTCTTAGACATCGCAGCCGCGTTCGACTCAGTCTGCCATGATCTCCTCCTACACCGCCTCCAGGAGAAGGGGATATGTGACTCTGCACTTAAATGGTGCAAGTCGTATTTCTCCGATAGATGGCAACACATAAGATCAGGAGAAACAACATCAGAACCTTTCCACCAGACTCAAGGGGTCCCGCAAGGATCATCTCTCTCTGCACTCATGTTTAATATATATATGCAACCTATCTGCGAGATCATCTGGTCCTTCAAGGTGAGCTGTCTGTTGTACGCTGACGATGTTCTCCTATATATGCCATTCACTACTGAGAACCCTGACCTTTCCCCACTGACAGACTGTTTCGATGCAGTATCCAGCTGGCTCCAAATGCAAAATCTTCGGATACAACATAAGAAAACCGAAGTCCTTTTCATCACAAGGAACCCAAATTTCATCACTCCTCCTTACTTGAAGGTCCAAGATGCAGAACCTCTGACCAAACCCTCCATCATATACCTGGGAGTCACACTTGACCCATATAAGCAATGTAGCAAGAGCCGTATACCATAAAATCCGATCCCTCAGACACCTATGCTCCCTACTTGAACCAGATGACTTCTGGACAGTGTATCACGCTCTGGTCTTATCACATATCGACTATGCCAACGCAATACTCCATGGTCTACCACAATCCACTTTGCTTCCATTACAGCTAGCAATGAATTCAGCAGCACGAGTTCTCCAGGGCGCTGCCATGAGGGAACACATGACACCCATCCTGAAACAATTACACTGGCTTCCTATAAAAGGCAGGATCACATTCAAGACCATACTAATGACCTTCAAGATCATAAACGGACTCGCCCCATCTTCCTTATCCGATCTCATACTGATACCCCCCCTAATAGATCTAGAAGATCTCATGCCGCAAATAAACTAGTAGTCCCAAAAGAAACGACCAAGTGTTGCCAAAGCACAACAAACAGGGCTTTTAAGCTCGCCGCACCTAAATGCTGGAACACCCTTCCACACAGTATCCGTGATATCACCAATCTAACCCAGTTCAGAAAAGCCGTGAAACATTACCTCTTCCTCTTACACTACCCGGATGACAGCACCACTGATCACTCACCATCCAGCTAGGCAAATCTACGCAAATGTCCAATCAATTTGCATTGTACAGATGTAAATAGTTACCCCTGTTTCTTTCCAAGTTCCTATTTCTGTTATTTGTAAACACAAATCAAGTCATTTGAAATGTGTATGTAAAATGTTCCATGTAAACCGCACTGATGGAAAATAGCGCGGTATATAAGAAAATGTAAATAAATAAATAAATAAAATAAATAAATCAAGAAAGTTATGCTTGAAGAAAGTGAGATGTCTTTACAAAAGATGAAAAAGAAAAAAATGGCCAAAATGGATGACTGAAGAAACTCTAAAATTACCCAGATATGCAGAGAAGCTAAAGCCAGAGGAGAAAGAGAGGCAATCACAGAACTTAACAGAGATTTCCAATATGCAGCAAGATTAGACAAGAAGTACTACAATGATGCATGCAATAAAATAGAATTAGAAACTATTAGAGGAAGAACAAGATTGGCTTTCCTAAAGCTACAAGCATTAAAGAGAAAATTCCAGCCTCAAACTGAAATGCTACAAAATGCTCAAGGATCCATGTTGAATGATGATGAGAAGATCAAGAAAAGGTGGAAAGAATATTCAGTCATTCCATAAAGTGGACCAACAGCTATTTCAACCTGTACATTATGATCAGAAACCATTGGTGATGAAAGAAGTAGTCCAAGCAGCATTGAAAGCAATATCAAAGAACAAAGCACCAGGCATTGATGACATTCCCATTAAAGCATTACAGCAATCGGATGCAGCTGTTACCATACTTCAAATCTTCACCAAGAAATTTGAAAAACAACATCATGGCCAACTGACTGGAAAAAAAAATCTGTGTTTATACCAATACTGAAGAAAGGTGATCCAACTGACTGTGGAAATTATTGCACAATTGCTCTGATCCCACATGCCAGCAAGATTCTACTCAAGAACATTCAGCAGAGACTATAACCATACTTGGAATGAAAACTGCCCAAAGGCAAGAATGGTTCAGGAAAGGCAACTAACAAGAGACATCATCGAGGATGTGAGATGGATCCTTGAAAAGACAAAAGACTACCAAAAGGGTATCTTTATGTGTTTTATTGACTACAGTTAGGCTCTTGACTGTAAACCATGAGAAACTCTAGGCTACATTATGAAGCATTGGTATACCAGAACATCTGATAGTTCTCTTGTACAACCTTTATGTTGATCAAGTAACAGTTCACATGAAACAAGAAGAAACAGAATAGTATAAAATCAGCAAAGGTGTAAGATAAAGCTGTATTCTTCCCCTTACCTGTTTAATTTATATGAAGAGCAAATCATCAGAGAAGCAGTACTGTATGAAGACAACCAAAGTGTGAAGATTATCATGCAGATGAAAGGACAATATTAGCTGAAAATGAAGATAATCTGAAACATTTGCTTCTCAAGATTAAGGAAAATAGTCTTAAAATGGGCCTGCACCTTAAGGTAAAGAAGACAAAGATCCTGATACTTGGCAAAATCAATAAGTTCATCATTGATGGAGAAGAATTTGAAATAGTAGACAACTTTAATCTGCCTAGATAATCAATAAAGAAACAACAACTAGTCAAGAAATCTGATGATGTATTGCTCTTGGTAGAATGGTTATGAAGGACCTAGACAAGATTCTCAAGAGCAGAGATGTCTCTCTCAATAGGAAGATTCAACTTGTCCAAGTTATGGTATTTTCAATAGCATCATATAGATGTGAAAGTAAGACAGTGAAACAGAAAATCAATGCCTTTGAATTATGGTGCTGTTGAAGAATACTGTGTAGACTGTATCATGGACTTCTTGAAGAACAAACCAGTCAGTGCTAGAGGAGATAAAACCTAAACTTTCTTTAGAAGCTCAGTTGACAAGACTTTTAACTTTCATACTTTGGACATATCATGAGAAGAGAGAGATCATTAGAGAAAGACATCATGCTTGGCAAGGTTGAAGGTCAATGCAAAAGAGGAAAGCCAGCAATGAAATAGATCAGTACAATAACAGCAGCTATGGATGCCACTCTTTCAACTATCAGCTGTCTTACTGAAAGCTAAACACAGTTTAGGAGAATTATCCAGAAGGTCACTGATGAGTCGACACTCATTCAATGGCACTTAACAACAGTAACACGAACATTTGCCAGTTCCTGGTCCAGATTCCTAGCCTTAGCTTAGCTGTGTACTGATCTTTAAAGCAAAACCTATAGAGTGTTTCTAAGAATACTGTAAACATATTAAGCCACACTGAGTCAAATCAAAGCCCATCAGCACCCATCAAAACCCAGCATCTTGTCTCCAACAATGGTTAGTCAGGATCACAAGTACCCAGCAGATCCCAAAGAGTAGATCTATTTCTCACAGCTTATTTCCAGAGATGAATTATGTCTTTCTCAAGTCTACCTGACTAATAATTATTTATGGACGTTTCTTCCAGGAACTTGCATAAATCTCTTTTAAATTCTGCTATTTTAGTCGCCTTGACAAATTCCTCTGGTATTAGATTCCAAAGCTTAATTATATGCTTTGTGAAAAATAACTTTCTATGATTTGTTTTCAATCTGCTGGTCATTAGGTTCATGGAGTGTCCTCTTGTATTTGTGCAATTTGAAAGGTTAAACAACCATTCCCTATGCAACCAATCCACCCTACTCGTTATTTTCTAAATTTCTATCATATTCCCTCTGTCACCTTTTCTTGAAGTTGAAGAACCCTAACCTGTTTAGCTTTCCTTTATAAAGGAGGTATACTATCCTCTTTATCACTTTTGCTATCCTTCTCTGAACCTTTTTATTTCCATAATATCATTTGTGAGATGGGATAACCAGAACTGCATACAGTATTCAAGATGTCATTGCACCTGAGACTTATACAGACTTGTTGTTTCAGCTGTTGTTAAATGTCACCAAGTTAATGTCCACTTAGTGGAGTGTCAGGTAGCTAATTGTTGATAGATTGGCATCTATAGCTGCTGTTATTGTATTGATCCATCATATTGCTAGCCTTCCTCTTTTGTGTTGACCTTCAAACTTGACAAGCATGATGTCTTTCTCTAATGATATTTCTCTTTGTATGATGTGTCCAAAGGTTGAAAGTTGAGGTTTTGTCATAAGGAAAGTTTAGGTTTGATATCCTTTAGTAAGGTTGGATTTGTTCTTCAGGCAGACCATGGTATACACAATGGGGGTTATTCTGAGCCACGAATAGCGGGGATGGACAGCCCAATGGGACATCTATCCCCGCTATTTGTGGCTTCACCTGCCCCAAAATAACTTCCGCGCCAGTTGTGCAGGGAAGTTAGATGGGGGCGGGGAATGGGCGGCACAGGGGCAAAGTGTGGGCGGGCAGTGGGCGGTCGCCTGCCCTGGACATATAGGGCCAATTTTAATGTCAGCCCTGTAAGTCTGGGGCCGGTGAAATGTCCGGGAAGTTAATCCACCTCCAAGGTGGAATAATTTCCATGGACATTTTGTTATGGAAGGCCCAGGGCGCGGATGGGGCAGGGGGGCCAGGGTTTATCCCCCACAGCCTGACCCTGGCCTTAGGAGAACAGATCGGGGGTCAGGCTGTGGGAAATAAACTCTTGTTCTTGGTGGCTGGCATCATGGCTTTTAGATGGAGCCGTAGTGCCATGGCAACATGATGCCATGGCGCCGCGGCTCCATTTAAAAGCCCTGACTGAGTTAGCCGGGTGCAGTCCTGCAGGTGCAGACTGGAAAGAATCGCTGTTCCAGCCTGCACGTGCAGGACTGTTTGCAATTCTGATCCCGCAGAGCTAGATGTGCCCCACGGGATCAGAATCGCGATCCCCTCTGTGTGTCTGGTTCAGACGCCAGGACAGAATCGAGCCCAGAATACTACTCCAGCCTCATAATTTGAAGGCAACAATTTTCTTTCTGTCTTTCTTCTTCACTGTCCAGATTTTCCATAAGATGTTTTTGAAAATACCATGGCTTAAACAAGTCAAATCTCTGTATGCAAAGATACATCTCTGCATTTGAAAATCGTATCCACGTACAACATAGCTGCTCTGCCAAGAGCAATGTGTGGTTGGATTTCGACTGCTTGTTTCATTATTGATTATTAGTCCAAGCAGGATAAAGTTTTCTACTATTTCTATTTCTTCTCTATCAAGGATAAATTTACTGATTTTGCCAGTTGTCAGGATTTTTGTCTTCTTCATGTTAAGGTGCAGGCCCATTTTAAGACAATGTTCCTTGATCTTGATAGGCATGGAACATGGTATTGTCAGCATAGTGAAGGTTGTTGAGCGTTCCACCAATCTTCATATCGTGGTTGTCTTCATACTGCTTCTCCGATGATTTGTTTTGCATATAAATTGAACAGTTATGGGGAAAGTGTGCAGCTTTGTCATACACCTTTCTTGATTTTATACCATTCTGTTTCTCTTTCTTCTGTTTGAATTGTTGCTTCTTGATCTATGTAAAGGTTCTACATGAGAACTATGAGGTGTTCTGGTATACCCATGATTCTTAATGTGCCCCACAGTTTTTCATGACCTATGAAATCAAAGACCAGCTGTATTCCACGCTTTAAGAAAAGTGGAAGGAAGTCCAAAAAACTGCCAGCATGGTTTAAAGGTGAGGTCAGAGAGGCTGTTGCCAAAAAAGCATCTTTCAGGAAATGGAAAAAAGAGCCAAACGACGAAAGCTGGAAACAGCACAAGGCATTGATAAGGCAGGCAAAGAGAGAATTTGAGAAGAAGCTTGCTGCGGAAGCAAAAACGCGAAATAAAGACCTTTTCAAGTACATTCGTAGCAAAAAACCTGCGAGAGAGTCAGTTGGTCCATTAGATGATAAAGGGGTTAAAGGAGCACTAAGAGGCGACAAGGCGATAGCGGAGAGACTGAATGAATTCTTTACTTCGGTCTTTACTGAGGAAGATGTAGGGATGTTACCCATGACTGAAGTGGTATTTAAAGGTGCGGAAGAATTGAAGGAAATATCGATACATCAGGAAGATGTCTTACAACTATTAGATAAACTGAAGAGTAGCAAATCACCTGGGCCGGATGGTATACATCCAAGGGTGTTGAAAGAACTGAAATATGAGATTGCAGACCTGCTTTCAGTAATCTGTGAACTATCATTAAAATCATCTCTAATACCTGAAGATTGGAGGATCGCCAATGTAACACCAATTTTTAAAAAGGGTTCCAGGGGTGATCCGGGAAACTACAGTCCGGTGAGCCTGACGTCAGTACCAGGAAAAATGGTAGAAACCATCATAAAGAATAAAATTACTCAGCATGTAGATAGTCACAACCTAATGGGAGACAGCCAACATGGCTTTAGACAAGGAAGATCTTGTCTTACTAATCTGTTATGTTTTTTTGAAGGAGTGAATAAACAGGTGGACTAAGGTGAGTCTGTTGATATTGTGTATCTGGACTTTCAGAAAGCCTTTGACAAGGTCCCTCATCAGAGACTTTTGGCAAAACTAAAGAGTCATGGGATAGGAGGCAGTGTACTATTGTGGATCAGGAACTGGTTAAAAGATAGAAAGCAGAGGGTAGGGCTAAATGGCCAATTTTCCCAATGGAGAAAGGTGAATAGTGGTGTACCCCAGGGATCTGTGCTGGGTCCGCTGCTTTTTGACATATTCATAAATGACCTGGAAAGTGGAATAACGAGTGAGGTTATCAAATTTGCAGATGACACAAAACTATTTAAAGTTGTTAAAACCCAAGAGGATTGTGAAAAATTGCAAGAGGATCTTGATAAATTGGAAGACTGGGCATCAAAATGGCAGATGAAATTTAATGTGGACAAGTGCAAGGTTATGCACCTAGGGAAGAACAACCCAAACTATGGTTACACGATGCAAGGTTCCACATTAGGAACCACCACCCAGGAAAAAGATTTTGGCATCATTGTGGATACCATGTTAAAACCCTCGGCCCAGTGTGCAGCGGCGGCCAAGAGAGCAAAGAGAATGCTAGGTATGATACGGAAAGGAATGGAAAATAAAACAAAAGATATTATAATGCCTCTATATCGTTCCATGGTGAGACCGCACCTTGAATATTGTGTGCAATTCTGGTCGCCGTATCTTAAAAAGGATATAGCGATTTTAGAAAAGGTTCAGAGAAGAGCCACCAAAATGGTAAAGGGGATGGAAGGATACTCCTATGAAGAAAGGCTAAAAAGGTTAGGGCTCTTTAACCTGGAAAAGAGACGGCTGAGGGGAGATATGATAGAAGTCTATAAATTAATGAACGGAGTGGAATGGGTAAACGTAGATCGATTGTTTACATTATCAGAATATAGAAAGACTAGGGGACATGCAATGAAGCTACCGGGTAAACTATTTTAAGACAAATAAAAGAAAATATTTTTTCACTCAACGTGTAATCAAACTCTGGAATTTGTTACCGGAGGATGTAGTAAAGGCTGTTAGTGTAGCTGGGTTTAAAAAAGGTTTGGACAAGTTCCTGGAGAAAAGGTCCATAAACCATTATTAAGAAGTGACCGAAGATATCAATGCTTGACCCAGTACAAGCATTGTGGAACTTGTGTCTCTTGGAGAAACTGCTAGGTACATATGACCTAGATTGGCCACTGTTGGAAACAGAATACTGGGCTTGATGGACCTTGGTCTGACCCAGTATGGCATATCTTATGTTCTTATGTTCTTATGACCTTGTTGTAGTCTACTGTATGAAACATGTAGATATGATTTTGGTATTCTTTTGTATTTCCAAGGATCGATCTTACATCTGTGATGATGTCTCTTGTTCCTCGACCTTTCCTGAACCCTGCTTGTACTTCGGGCAGTTCTTGTGCCAGGTATGGTTGTAGTATCCACTGAATGATCTTGAGTAGAATCTTACTGGTGTGTGACATCAGAGCGATAGTGCGATAATTTCCATAGTCGGTTGGATCATCTTTTCTCAGTATCGGTATGAGCACATACCTTTCCAGTCAGTCGGCCATGATATTATCTTCAAAATTTGCAGGCAGAGCCTTGTAAGTATTGTAACAGCTGCATCTGATTATTGTAATACTTCAGTGGGAATGCCACCACTGCCTAGTGCTTTGTTCTTTGAAAATACTTTTAATGCTGCATTGATTTGTTTCCTTACCAGTAGTTCCTGATCTTAAGGTACAGGCTGAGAAGCACTTGATTTTTATAGCATAATGAATTGGTATATTCTTTCCATCTTTTCTTGTTCTTCTCAGCATCATTCAACGTGGATCCTTGAGCATTTTTTAGCATTCCAATTTGAGGTTGGAATTTTCTCTTTAACTCTTGTACAGTAGCTTTAGGAAAGCTGATCTTGTTGTTCTAATAGTTTCTGGTTCTATTTCCTTGCACGTGCCATTGTAGTACTTTTCTTTGTATCGTCTGCTACATGTTGGAAATTTCTGTTAAGTTCCATGATTATCTCTCTTTTTCCTCTGGCTTTAGCGTCTCTGTGTTTCTCAGCAATTTTCAGAGTTTCTTCAGTCATTCAGTTTGACTTTTTCTCCTTTTGCAGAGGTCTTTTTTTAGGTTTTTTGATCATAACTTTCTTAATGTCATCTCATAGCTCTTCTGGTTCTCTGTCATTTGTATACAAAGCAGCAAATCAATTTTGCAGGCAGTTTTAAAATTTCAGTGGTATATTTTCAAGATCATACTTCATTACATTCATGAGTGGCTTGCTTTTTAAAGCTTTAGCTATAGTTTGCTGGGGATCTGTACCACACTTGACTCCAGGTTTTGTCTTTGTTGATGTTGTTGAGCTTTTCCTTCATTGCCTTTCACAGTTATGTTGAATTTGATGTTTGTACAACCCACTGGGCAAAATCCATGTGTACAATTGCTTGTGTTCCTGGAAGAAGGTGATTGTAGGTCTTGCAGAATTCTATGTCTTTCTCTAGTTCTGCTACTGTTGCCAAGCACATATTTTCCAACCACGTTGCCTTCTTCTTTACTCTTAACTTTTGCATTCCAGTCACCTATGACTATCAGAATATTTTGTTTGCATGTTCTGTTAATTTCAGCTTGAATTTGTTCATGAAACTGATAAACTACGTCTTCTTCTGCATTTGTTGTTGGTGCATATACCTGAATAATTGTGCTGATGGGCACTCTTTGTACAGGAATAGAAATTAAGCAGTCACTGACTGTATTGTATTTCATTACAGTTCTTGCAACGTTTTCCTTAATTATAAATATAAGGCTGTTTTGTCTTTATCTTTCATTTCCAGTGTAGTATAACAAGTGATCGTCAGATTCAAAGTGCCTAATGCCAATCCATTTTAGTTCACTGAAGCCGAACAGATCACGCTGTGCACATTTGATTTCATTCTTGACTACATCTAGCTTCCCTTGGTTCATGCTTTGCATGTTCCCTGTCCCAATATGTAAGATATTTTTGCAGCTTCTGAGTCTTATTTCATGTTCAGCTACATCAGCAATCAAATGTCCCAAGAGCTTTATCCATACCACACCATAAATTCTGGTTTTATTCTGAAGAGTCTTCTGTTCTTCCCCTAGTAACTCACTGAATGCTTTCGAACCTGGAGGGAGGGTGGTTCTATATCCATTGGGTTTTTGTGGCAAGACTGTTGCTGCCCAGATTGGTGATTTGTTTTAGTCTGGCACCTTAGCTAAGACCACTCCATCCTAGGAGACCCTGTCAGTAGTTAAGCTTCCGATAGCAGAACTCTCAGCATCACAGATGCATGCGATCCCTCACGTCATGACAAGTCACAAACCAAATAAGGGCTTATATAGAGACATAATGATATTTCAGTTTTGCTCTCCATCTTCTTTCAAATAATCCCTAACATTTTAGGTTTTTTTTTTTTTTTTTTAGCAAGCATGAACATTTGCTAAACATATGTTGAACATTTCAATGTCTTGTACATAATGACTGCAAGATCTTTTTCTTGGTTGGTGACTCCTAACGCAGATCCCAACATGTATACCTGTAAGGGTAAGTTTTAGGGAATGTTGTCTGCTGAGTGAAGAGGAAGGGTTTCATTAACCCCTTGTTTCAAGATGTAGAAACTGCTGTCTAGCTAGGATAATGCATAAATTTAGCTACATCTCTCAGGTGGAGTTTAGTTTATTTCTAAATATAATTACTTATTGTTTTGCATCAATTTGCATACTACACAAGTCATAATATATTTTTGTATTCTATGGAGATTTTTTCCTGTGTTAATAGTAATGCAGGGGCTTGCATTTCCTCTAATTAATTAATACAACCATTTAAAACATTAAGAGGCTTATTTTAAACTCATTCCCATGTCTGAATGTTAGCATTTTTACATATGGATAGGTTTATATGTCTAAATGCTGTTTTAGAACAGGGACTTTTTGTGTAAGTCTTTTTATTAAATTTTACATATCAAATACAGCAAACGTCTGCTTTTGATACATTTGCATGTGATCCAAACAAATAGAATCATATTGAAACTTTTCCATTGATTTTTAAAACCCTTCTCCCCCCCTCCCTCCCAGCCAAGAGCAATTAAACACATCATATGACCAGGTGGGCCAAGAAATAGGCTTCCTCCAAGCACTGTGGGTGCTCTTACAAAGTGCTTCGAGACCAAACATATGGTATGGCTTCACCCCTCCCAAGGTAGCCTCCCTATTTATCCTCCCTCCCCCCCCACTCTTTCCTACACTTCTGCAGACAGACATATGGGTTCAGCCAAGTCACTCTGGGCCCCAACCCATGGGATCAATCAACCTTCTAGATGTCTCTTCTATACACCCCCGGCCTCCCCTCTGTCTTATCAGGTCCGCTGCTACAGTGCCAATAATTTGTTTGGGCCACAGATGTCAATGTATCAATGTACATGCCTCACAGTGCCAGGAAGTTTCCCATCTTTTGGCATTTCCTTTGGATACCATATGTTCCATCAACATCAATTGGTGAAAGCAATTCTGCCATCCCCAATATGATGGAGCTATAGCCTCTTTTCAGTGTTGCAGCAAGGGTTGTTTCCCCACCACTCATGCTTTCTGCACCAGCAGCCGAGCCCAGGATCCATTAGGTTGGGAAGGAGTCAACTCGTCTAGCACTATTAGCACACCTGTCCATTTCACTGATTGTTCTATCAGTGTCTCCACATAGCCCTGGATCTGGTGCCAGTATCTCTGTATCTTCCTACATTTCCACCACATATGACCTAAATCAGCCATAAGTACTCCACACTGTGGACAGCTACTGCTCTGAGCCACTCCACTGCAGAGGGCTTGCCTGGGAGAAAATTGTGCATAAATGCCCTCTTCACCAAAGCTGGGATACATGCTATAGCCCATCTCACCCTCCTGGATCTATCTTGATGTCCAATTCTTCTGCCCAACACCCCTCTACTGCAGTGAAGTCCCGCGACGGAGACCACATCAGCAGTTTACGGAAAAACTGTGAGATTGACAAATGGTCCCAATCTCCTAACTCAAAAAATTGTAATACTTGGGCCAAAGTCTCCACCACCAGACCCTCTGAGGGGAGAGACCTGATGTAATGGCTTAACTGGAAGAATGCAAATACATGGGTTTTATTCAGATTGAACTCTGCACAGAGCATAGAAAAGGTTTTGATATTTCCCTCTAAGTCTACCACATGAGCCAAATTATACAGCCCGTGAATTTCCAAGTCACAAAACACCTGACACTCTGTGCCCGGCGTAAATCGAGGATTACCTCTGATGGACAGAAAACTAGTACTAGTTGGGGAGATACGCCATTATGAGCAGAAGTACTTCCATACTTCTTGTACTGGGCTGATCAACAAACTATATCCACAGGGGTAAATCTCGTCCTTGCAGGTGCAGCACCGCCAACAAAGTATATGGTGATACAAAATCTTCCGCCAATGCTCGCAGGGTGAAAACTTCTGTTTGCCCCAACCAGTCTTAGGTGACATGCCTGTGCATATTGACATAGGTCAAGGAACCCTACACCTCTGTGTTTCCAGGAGCCACGCATTTTAGACAGTGCTACGCTTGATATGCCACCCCTCCATATGAATCAATGAAGTTCCCGCTCAAATAGGATCATGCCTTTATCTAGCAAGTGAATGGGCAGCAGTTGTAGAACATATAAAAGTTTAGAGAACAAGATCATATGGAAAGCTACTATCCGTCCCATCAGTCACAGTGGCAATGGTGTCCAGTCATGCATTTTGGTCTGTAAGTGGCGTAGTAAGGCTGTACAGTTCATCTGATATAATAATCGGGGGTTGCTGGGTAATTGAATACCTAAGTACTGGAAAGCACGATCCGTCCATCGAAGTGGAAACCCTGTCCCCCACTGGGCTCGCAGTTGCCCTGAGATATCCAGTGCTTCTGATTTGTCCATATTTAACTGCAGTCCAAATTCTGACCAAAATGGGTGAATTCTGAAAGCAGTCTCGATAGGAAGTTCTGAGGCTGAGTTATGTGAACTAGAAGATCATCTGTGAAGGCCGATATCTTGAATTCGGAGTACCTGATCCACACCCCAGCCACTCCTCGACACTCTACTACCATCCGCAGGAAGGGATCCAGGGTTAGTACAAACAGGAGGGGGACAGAGTGCATGTAAAATATGTAAAATCCGGAGCTGTAGAATCAAAACCTTTCCATCAAAGGCAAGGTGTACCGCAAGGTTCCTCTCTATCATCACTCATGTTCAACATATACATGCAGCCCATCTGCAATATCATCAGATCTTTCAATGTGAACTGTTTGATATATGCAGATGATATACTGCTCTACATGCCATTCTCTATGGATCAAATGGACCTTTCCCCCCTGATAGAATTTTTCGACGCAGTTTCAGAATGGCTCCAATCTCAAAACCTCCGTATTCAACACAAGAAAACTGAGGTTCTCTTCATCACGAGGGACCACAATTTCACTCCATCACCTCAAGTAAGAGTTAAGGAAGCAGATCTGCAAACAAGAGCCACAATAAGATACCTTGGGGTCACGTTGGACCAACGTCTTGATATGAAGGTACACATAGGTAACATAGTAAGAGCAATATACTTCAAGATCCAAACACTCAGACACCTGCGTTCCTTATTAGATCCAGACGACTTCCGGACTATATACCAAGCACTAATCTTACCTCACTTCGACTATGCTAACGCCATTTTACAAGGCCTCCCACAATCTACCTTGAACCCACTACAACTTGCCATGAATGCCGCAGCAAGGGTCCTCCATGGGGTCTCTAGGAGCGACCATGTGATGCCTATCCTGAAGCAGCTTCACTGGCTCCCCATACATGGAAGGCTTGTTTTCAAGACCTTACTACTGACCTTCAAGGCCGTCAATGGTCTTTCATCCTCCTCACTTACAGAGCTCATTCACACCGTTCCACCGAACAGATCCAGAAGACCAACAGCAATAAACTCTCTAACAATTCCGAAGGCCTTGACAAAATTCACCCTGACAACGGCAAACAGGGCTTTCAAATTTTGCGCCCCAAGATGCTGGAATGCTCTACCTTCGAACATTCGTGCTATCGTTGACTTAGCCCAGTTCAGGAAGGCACTCAAATATCACATGTTCCTCAAGTACTATCCAGTCAGCAATGACGCCTAGCTAACCCCACCAAAGAAAGTAACTACATGATACTTCTAGAGCTTTGTCATAACGCCTATTTGTAGATATTTCATGTAAATAGTTCACCCATGTTATCCAAGTTTGTACACCTTGTTCTCTGTAAAACCGAACAGCCTGTTGTTCTGGTCTTTTGTTTTAATGTAAACCGCCCTGATGGCGAATAGTGCAGTATATAAGAAATTGTAATAAATAATAAATACAATAAAATCCCTATTGCATTCCTCATTCCAATTCAAAGGTCTCTGAGGTAAACCCATTAATCAACACTGCTGCAGTCAGCTTTGTATAAAGCAGATGGACCATTTGAATGAATGAGTCTCCTAGGCCATATAGAGGCAGAAGATGAAAAAGATACTCCCATCCCACTCTATCAAATGCCTTCTTGGTGTCAAAGCTACTATCTTCTGCATACAGTGGTATAGCGTCCCCTCACAAAACCAACCTGGGAGGTCTGCACCAGGTTTGGAAGGAGTGGCGCTAACAAATCCACCAGGACTTTTGCCCAAAGTTTCAAATCAAAATTGATTAACGGTATTGGGCAGTATGATCTCACCTGCAGGGGATCTTTGTCGGGCTTGGGTATTAAAGTAATGTAGGCTTGATTATCCTCCCATGAAAAACACCCAGTTTGTGTAAGGTCCACGGTACATTGCTGCCAGGGGACCAACCACCTATTCTCACAAACGTTTGTAAAATTCCACTGTAAATCCATCGGGGCCTGGTGCTTTACAACATTGCGCCCGACTAATAGCTAAGGACACCTCCTCCTCAGTGATGGGAGCCCCTCATGAGGCTGCCTGCTGTTCTGTGAGGCGAGGCAAAGGAAGATCTCAAAGATAATCTATTACCCTAGAGGGAGAAACCCAATTCCCCTTGAATAGGGTCTGATAGTAGGCCCAGAAGAGACGTGCTATAGTTGGAGTGTCATTGTACAATTGGCCCACTTCCTCTCTTAGGGCTTGAACCATCTGCTTTCCCCTGGAGCCCCGCAGACATCATGCAAGCAGTTTCCTGGTTTTGTCGCTGTACTGGAAGAGCTGGAATTTATAATACATTTGGGATTGTTTTGCTCTTTGATAGAGGACTTTGTTGAGAGTGGCTTGGACCTCCAGAAGACATGCTCTCATTTCTGAGCCTGGCTGCAGCACATGTTTTCATCTAGCAGATACAACTTGGCGTTCTAGGTGCACCACCCAAACATCAAGGAGACTCCATCGCTGAGCGGTATATGCCAAGATGTCTCCGCAAAGCACCACTTTCGCTGCCTCCCAAAATAACTCAGGCATCTCCTGATGCTACACATTGTCATCCAAATAAGATTGCCATTGATCGCTAATATAGGTTAGAAACTGTTTATCTTTATATAAATCGAGAGGAAAACGCCACAAGTTGGGACCCTGTGCTATCGGGTGCCATGCCATGTCTACCCAGATAGGGGCGTGATCAGAGATTTCAGCCAGGCCTATTTTTGCATCCTCTACTTAGGAAAACAGGGACTCAGAGGTAAGAAGGTAGTAAATACGAGAGCTAGTTCATTGAGCTCAGGATAAGTGAGTACAATCTTTATCACAAGGCTGCAAAAGTCGCCACAGGTCCACCAAATCCATACAAAGCCACAAACATTGCAATATTCAAGTGGCCCCATTATGAGTGCCTAAATCACTATGAAATGTGTCCATCAGAGGGTCTAAGACCCCGTTGAGATCTCCTCCTACTACCAACTTGTCCTTGGGGAGTTGTTCCAGAATGGAGGCCAGCCGAGTTTAAAAAGGAACATTCGGGTTACCCGGGCCATATATGTTACAGAAGACTAATGGATGGCCCTCCAGTTCCCCTTGTAGTATAACATACTGTGTTTGTGGGTCTGAGTGTTCTCTGGTATGTATGAACCCAACCAGTTTGTGTGTCAAAATCACTGCATCACCTTTTTGGCCCTGTGCTGGCATGCCATATACTTAGCTGACCCACTCTCTATGGAGTTTAATGTGCTCTGCGTCTGTCTGGTGCATTTCCTGGAGAAAGCCCACATTACATCTATGGTGTGCTAATGCTCGTAAGATCTTGGAGCATTTGATCAGAGTTCCCAGACTGCAGAAATTCCAGGAGAGGATTCTCAGCCCTTTTCTGGATCAATCCTGTTCAGAGCAAAGATTACCAATCCGTTTATGTCAGGGAATCCTGCCCCAGCCTAGGGAATCCCCCCTCGAGTGTAGTATAATATAGCATCTTGTCTGTCTGCAGAACCTGTCACCCCTATACTAATCTCCCCTCTCTCTGCCCTTCCCCCCCTCCCACCACCTCCCCAATCCCAAACCCCATCCTCACTATCCACACTCCACTCAGGAGTTTTCCATGGGGTCCATCACACGTAGGGCTCCACCTGAAGCCAATTGGGGGCATTCCGATCCACGAATAGTGGGTATGGATGTCCAGGCCGGAAGTCCAACTCGTGCTCAGTTCCCCAGCCCTATTCTACCACCAGCACTCCCCATACATACACAGTGTTTGTGCAGGGAGCGCTGTATGTGGGTGGGTGGGAGGGGTCAGAGCAGGGTCAGAGCGGGGGTGTGGCCAGGCACCGGGATGTACAGAGGTTATTCAGGAAAGGCATCTGTATGTATCCTGGTGGCAACTTGGATGGCCAGCCTATTCCATCCCGATGGTGGAATAGGTGCAGTCCTCTGCACTGTTGGCGGGCTGCAGTACCCGGCACCCACTAGCAATGGCTCAGGTAGGAGCCTGCCAGCATGGCCTGCTCTGGTGGGCCCCCGCTGACGGCCCGACAGCATTGTGTGAGTGCTGCTATCAGGCCTGCGATTCTATGCTGTTGGCTGGATGTGTCAGTGCCATGGTGACGGGACACTTCTGCACCGGCACATCAGCCGGAGCATTGTTTTCTGTGGATGGGCAGCCTTGAAGACTTTGTGCACTGCAGAATACAATGCATGTAGGCCATGTATCTGCCTGATTCTGCAATCGCGGGTGTATGCAGATCCCGTGGTTGTGGAATCGGGTCCAGCTTGGCCCAGTCTAAGATTTCGGTGTGCAGATGGCTCAGGCATGCACCTTTTGGAATCGGCCTCCACATATACACATACCAAGCTATCCCCTCCCCCAGACACTCACCACAAACAAATAACCACAACACTCAGAACAAACAACTCTATGTATTCACAACTCCCTACACACCATTCAACAAGTCCCTCACGCCAGAACTCGAAGTTTCCAAAAACATGTCATAATGTTCCCTCTGTGGGAACAAACCATGTATAAGTAGGGGACCAAGGGAGGGAGGTCTACGATTACTAGAACCCACCCATAAAGTAAACAAATCCCATTTACACCCCAGTCTCCCCTCAATGTCCTCATGTTGGCTTCTCTATGCAGTCTGCCATTCCCCTTCCCATCCATACAACACCATTCCTTCCTCCCCTGATCCCATGGTGTCAATCCTTCCCCTATCCCCGATAGCGTCCCCACTCACTCAAACCCTAATCTTGCATCCTTTAATATCTACCATGCATCCATCCTTACCACATTTATCCTACTTATCAGCCATGCATCAGTCATCCTGTTGTGGGGAGAAATGTTCCAGACACCTGGTATCCACCATTGACCAACGCAAATAAAACCATGTCACCAGTAAGCTCCTAAACAGAATGAACAAAGATGCTCAATTGAGTCCCCCCTAGAGCTAAGAGTCAAACCTGAGCTTCAAGTGGGAAAGTATAACCAGGGGAGTGTCCAGTAATATACTAAAAAGATGAAAAAGAGAAACATAAAAATAAAAAAAAACAGGGGGGGGGGGGATGCATAAAATATGAGGAAAAGCCGTCTTCCCAAAATAGAGCTGAAGAAAAAATGTTATTTGAATATTGAAACAGAATGTAAAAGAAAAATAGGAGCAGAAAGAAGGGGAAGTTGAAATAAAATAAAATGAATTAAAAGGAGGCGGTAGACACATGCCGCAGACCACACTAAGTATGGTTAACCAATACAGAATCCTACAGTCTGGAGGCAAAGCTGTCCATATGTTCTCTAGTCTATAGGCTGAATGACCCATCAGTCAATGCACTATAAGACCAGCCAAGTCAGGGAAGCCTCAATGGCGCACAACAGGCTTCAGGGAAGGAGAAAGAATCCAACACCCCTGCTTTTAAAGGCTGCACAGTCAAGTTAGTGTTGTCCTCTAGGTCCAGAAGCAACTAGCTGCAAGGGGAGGCCTCACAAGCCTCTGCGTCTTTCACCAGTCACCCAGGAAAGAGTCACTCCAACAGACCTTCAAAAAAGGATGGTGCCTCTGTAAGTGTGGTAAAATGGAGCTGCCAGTCTTGACAATCTACTCGGAACTTCGCAGGGTATTGCAATGAGAACCGGATCCCCTTAGCGGCAAGCTGACCACAAGTGGCAGTGAATTCCTTTCTCTTCTTGCTAACAATGGAAGAGTAGTCCTGGAAAATCAGGAGATCTGCGGAGGAGTTTGAGATGGTCCTCTGTGCCCATGCTGCCTCTTTCTGGGTATAATTATGTAAGCTTGCGATAACCACTCTTGGGCGGTTAGAGCCTTCTCGCCGTGAACCGTCTATGTGTTCTTTCAATCAAGATTTTCCTGCCCTGATCTCACAGGTGCAGGTTTGCAGATAATCATGTTTCCAGAAAGCCCACAACTCTCCATCCATGACAGACTCAGCCACTCTGACAAAATGCAGATTTTTCCGATGACCTCAATTTTTGAGGTCATCCAGCTTCTCACTGTGTTGTGTTAAAAGACCCTCCAGACAATGGGGGCATTGTCAGTCCTCCATATCAGAGATCCTATGCTCTTGTCTGTGCCATCTGACCCCCAAAATCAGTGACAACCTGGGCGACCTGTGAGAGTTGGTCCGAGAGAGCGCGCTGTCAGTCTTCTAATGCCACCACCAGCACTGCCTAGGAGACCTCTTCCACCAATCTAGCTGAGGCCACCTCCGGTGCCCTGGGGGAAGAAGGACAACACCACAAGAAGCACTTGTACCACGTAGATGCAAAGACCAAGTCCAGGCGTGGTAATAGGAAAGGCAGGCCTTTATTTGTCGTATATCAGGGACAACCCGACACTGGCCGTGTTTCGTTACCTTCGTCAGGGGTTTTAAACTGGCATCTAAAATCATAAATACATGAATATCAATAAAACTTAACACACATCATAATTCGTTAGTATAAATAAATGAATAAATAATTAAAAACAATAAAAAAACCTAAAAAAACCCCTTATACAATGATAAATGATCACACATAAAAAATACCAATTAAAATTATTGATACACTCTACGAATAAAGCGCATGTGTGGGCGTCCTCAGGATCATTTGTATATTTCTTTTGACACGCAGCGGATTGCGTTCCACTTTTGTGCAGACACGTAAGCTACAAAGTTGTTTGGCTTGATTTACAGTATAACAGCAGTTTACATTCTGTTTTAAAGTACTATTAGTCTATGAGAGATTCCATTTTTTTCCTTTGGATTTTATTAAGTTATTATTATTTATATAAATACCTCATCGGCCCGCATGTGTGGCTCTTTATATGATCAGTGGTTGTGCATAATATTTATGTCCAGCAGTACTTTATATGGTAATTCATACTCGATAAATGTTTCTGCTGCATACACTTTCATTCCTCTGGAAGAAGCTATTTTGGTTTGCAAAGTTCAACTTGTTTCGCTATCCTGTGTACAGTCTAGTTGATTCCTTTTAGCAATGCATTCATGTTTTAAGTCACTTATATAGATGTTACATCTAGACATTACATTCCAGTACAATTATATTTTTTTATATCTTGAGCTGGCATTTTCCCGCCTCTAGCAGCCTTTTTTTTTTTTTTTTAAACGTTTATTTTCATTTTACAACAAACAAAGTAACAACACATCAAAAGAAACAAATACACACATACAATAAAGAAAGCAACCCCAATTACCCCCCACCCCAATGCTTCTTCTCTAAGCTGATTAGAATCATCATATGAGCGCTTACATACAACAATTATTGTACATCAAACAAACAGAAGGAGAATCTATGATACCGGATGAGCATGTGACAAAGATTAATACAGAATCAAACAGTCAACTGAGAGCATCGAAATTTTGAACATAATCGTTGAGCGTCTTCTAGCTAGACCAATAGTGAATAGTGTGACCGGAAGAGGCAGATATACTAGGTATTTGCGCACATTTACAATAAAGACAGATATGTTTCCCAATATTTCGTGATTGAGGAAATAGGAGACAGCAATACCCAGCATAAAGACTAAAAGAAGTAAGCCAATGTAGGAAGAGAGGGGATCCCCGCAGCTAAGCGGAGCCCCACAGACTTCCTAAAGAGGGAATCCGAAATATATAAAATAGAATGAAAACGACCTCAGACCCGACTCCAGTAATACTGTAATGCGGGGACAATCATATATAACAGGAGTGTAGTAGACCAAAGGCCATATAGCATGTCCCGCATCAAGCGCACTGGATGGCATTCCAATTGGCGAACCTATCAGGAGTATTTGTCTACATGAGATAGCAGTACTGAGGAGATAGGAAAAATCTGATCTAGAATGTGAGTGATGGGGGGGGCTGAGAAAAGGTGAGCTCTAAGTCTGAGGGGTGAAGCAACTTCCAAATATCAATTCACGCAAAATCTTTCATCAGGGCTGGCAGGGTGTGGAGACTCTTGGGCGGACCACTCGTTCTAGGCGGCAGGCTATCTATCAAAGGAACAAATACTTGGTAGAAGTCACCGCCGAATAACAATAACAGGGTCATCCACATTCAGAGCATAAATACCAATACACGCTAATGCACAATCTCTAACCTTAAAATATACACAGGCCCAGCTACCCTCCCCATCAGAGCTAGTATCCATTACAGTGATTGGCAAAATTTCTCAACTAAGATGGCTACCTCACCACGCTCAGAAACGGCGGGAGAATAGGCAGCCACCATATAAGGTTTGGCAGCAAGTTTCAGTGGTTCGACAGAAGTGAAATGGATTTCCTGAAGAAACACTAAATCAGTATGATCATGATTAAAATAACTAAGGATGGTCATTCTATTGATTGGACTATTGATGCCTCTTACGTTCAATACTAAGAGCATACATAAGGCCATACAACAAAGTCAAACATTCTGAGAAAGGAAACATGATGGCGCACCGAGTTGCGCAATGTCCCTCATATCAACTATAAATGACTGTACACACGATATGATAGAAAATAAGCCAATGAAATCATGAAGCGCCCTATATAACAGTAGAAGCACCGAAGTGCCTTAGAGAAGAAGCAAAACCCCAGAAATTACAGGCGACCTGATGTCTGCGGGTGAAACCCAGAGAAGGCCTAAATTGAAACATATAACCGGTATAGCTGTGCGTGCACCGAATCCAACCGAGGTGCACATCATGGAGGAAAAGGAGACCAAGAAAGGTAGATATAAAAGAAAGGAAGGTCCAGGCAGTCTCTATTCCAGGCAATAATCACCGCGCCGGGCCATTCAAAATGGCGGGCAGTTCCAGCGGAGTCCATTCGAATTGTTAACTTAGCGCATCTGGTCCGCCTCTTTGGAATCTAAAAATGTTGCTAGCAGAGCAGGATCTTCGAAGGTTCTAGTTTAGTTATGAAGAGTAACTCTGAGCTTCGCTGGATATAAGAGGCCAAAGCGAGCCTGTAGCTGTTGAAGTCTAGGACGAAAAGCAAGGAGTCCCTTCCGCCGGTCAGCTGTGGGCTTTGCCAAGTCGGGGAAAAAGGAGACTTTATGATCGTCAAACTGCAGATGTGGCATCACCCGGGCGGCTTTGAGAATTTGCTCAACTTGCTGATACCTCAGTAAACGGAATATAATAGGCCGGGGGGTCGTCCGATTGAATGTGATGTTGGTAGGAGCACGATATGCTCGGTCAATTTCCAGATCTCTGCAAAAGGTAATCTTCAGCAAGGAAGGGAGAGTTTTGACCAGAAATTCTCTGATATCTCCTGCTTCCGCCCCTTCTGGAACTCCTATGAGCCTGACATTGTTGCGACGAGCACGATTATTGCAATCCTCTAACTCTTTTGAAGATTCTGTATGTGACGCTCAGCCTTGTCCAGGTTCACCAAAACGCACCGCGTGCGAATCGAGGACCCCCGCCATGTTGTCAGCCATAGTGAAAGACCTTCAAGCCGGTCCTGAAGCATACCGAAATCTTCTCGCATGGCTCGGAGCGCCTCTCCATTGGACTGTACCAGTTCCTTCACACCACGTATTTCCTCCAAGATCTCCTGTTGCAGTTCAGGGCTTACCCGAGGTGGAACCATCTTAAGTGGGGAAGACAACTCTGTTTTGGAGCGTTTTCCATGTGAAGAAGAGGGAGACCCGAAGTCCAAGCGCACTGGTTTGTGGGTCGCCATTCCCCCCAAGGCACCCCGGTAAGTTCGGTATAAAATATTAAGTTTATGCAGATGTTAAGTCAGGATTCTAAGTAGGCCCCTCGGGAGCTTCAGCACAAAGCGTCTAACCCGCTGGACATCAGGCTCCGCCCCCCTAGCAGCCTTTTTTTTAAAGCGCATGTGTGGGCGTTCTCAGGATCAATTGTATAATACTTTTGACACGAGGCTGATCGCGCTCTACTTTTGTGCAGACATGTAAGCTACGAAGTTGGCTTGTTTGAGTAACAGTAATGATATCAGTCACATTCTGATTTAAAATACAATTCGTTTGGTATGAAGATTCTTTTTGGTTTAAACTGTATTTTTGTGTTTTAAACTTTTCACTCCTGCTCCGTGGAATAGTGTATAAATGCTACAATAGCTCTTTATCAACGTACAACTTATGCTCCCTTTTCATCTCCATTTTCTTCATATACATGTTATTTGTTCTTTTTAGTGTTTGCAGACCCGTTTTAGGGCTAATATTCTGTATCGAGTACAATAAGGATACATAAGAGATAAGACTCTCATTGAGGTACAGATTCATTTTTTGTCACACCCCTTTTGTTTGATTCTTTCAACATATGGTTATGAGTGTTTCACAAACAATTTGGGTATTTACAATGATTTTATATAAATGTTTTTAATTATTTATTTATTTATTTATTTATACTAACAACTTATGATATGTGTTATTTATTAAGTTTTATTGATATTCATGTATTTATGATTTTAGAGTGCCAGTTTAAAACCCCTGGCGAAGGTAACAAAACACGGCCAGTGTCGGGTTGTCCCTGGTATACGACAAATAAAGGCCTGTCTTTCCTATTACCACGCTTGGACGGTCTGGGGGAGGAAGGGTTCACCATCTTAGGGTCAGGGCAGTGACTCTTCTCCTTGTGGGCCATTTTGGCAGCCATCTGTGGGGCCAGAAGCCACTGTACCACCATTTGAGGACGTTAAAAGCAATGCAAAGTTAGTGATATCGAAAGGTGAGTGTATGGGAGATAAAGGACTTAAATTAACATGAATTCCAGGCGGATTGCCCATGAGTCGAGAAGAAAGACGTCCTCTTGGTTCACCGCATCACATGACCCTCTAGAACAGGGACTTTTTAAATGTGTGGATGCTTGCAATGTTTAAAATTCCTGGAGGCATGGTGTGGACAAGGAAAGGGAGTAGTTTGGGTAGGACTACAATATATAGATGTGGATTCTCCATTTTACAAGAGGAAACCACATAAGACTTGCTATACTGAATCAGACCATAGGCCCATCAAACCCAGTATCCTGTTTACAATAGTAGCCAATCCTGCTCACAAGTACTTGGAAGGATCGCAAAAGTAGATTCCATGCTACGTATTCCCAGGGATACTGTAAGCAGTGGCTTTCCCCAGATCTACCTTAATAACAAGTCTATGGTTTTTACCCTTAAGACGTTGGCCAAACCTTTTTTAAACCCAGCTGTGATAACTACTTTACCTCCTCCTCTGGTAATGAGTCTGAAAGCTTAATTATGCATTGAGAAAAACTATTTTCTCCTGTTCGTGTGCCCAACAAGATGGCCACAACTCGCTGAAGCTCCTTAGCCACATTTCCCATTTCTAAGGCTGCCTGCTGTTTACCTGGTCTGATTTGCTTTTATCCTTGCCCCATGCAGTTGTCTGACTTCTCCGATCAAGAATATGGCTCCAGATCTGAAATCAGAAGTGTAAAAAAAGGCAATCTTCCCCTCTACAATGCCTACACTCCTGTGGATCTCTACATATCAATGGAGAATCTGAGCAGAGAGCAAGTAAAGCCCTGGGCTGATGTCTACTGGGCAAATTGAAATCAACGACTTAATTCCGCCACGCTGCTGCCTCATTCTCTGACTATTCCGGCTTCTCAGGCTAACCTCCTACTTCTCTGCATTATTCACATGAGATGCGTGAGTAATGAGAATCTTTTTTACCCGCTGGCTTCTCCACCCCTTGCCATCGAGATCCCTGCATATAGAAAAGTTTTCCCTACCATCTCACAGATCCCCGTGGTGCAAAGGTCCTCTGAGGCTGTCGGGTCCCTCCGGTCCAAATCTGGCTTCCTTTCATATCTCCATTGTTGAGGGATTCCTCTGACACGCACGGTGGAATGCAGGAGTGGGTAGAACCAGTGGCGGGAAAAGGCAGGAACACATCTTTGTGGAACTCATGTTTGTGCTGCGATCATGGCCATCATCTCTCTCTAGCTCCTGGTTGAAACGCATGCTTGTCTCCTTAAAATGGCTGCCGCTGACTGGAATGCATAGCTGGAACGCATGCCTGTAATCCAAAATGTCCGCCACATTATGAATACCGAGCCTGAAGTATAAGTGTGCAGCTGTCTTGTCTTATCCTGGAGCTCCCTTGTGTGGCCACTCAGCGAATTGCAAGCTTCTCTTTATTTATTTATTTTTTTGTTGTACTACTACTACAGTTTTTGTCATCCTCTCATTATAGCTAAGGTTAAAAACTACGCTTCGGCATTATCTAAGTTCTCCAGATCCTCGGAGGACCCTTCAAAACTTGCGTCGGACGCCGAGCAGCACTCTGCTCCAAAAGTGTTAGACGAAGCAATAATTTCTACTTTGGCAACGAAGCAGGATTTAGCTGAAATTTTGCAGGAACTAAAACCTTTCCGCACGGACTTCACCAAAGTTATTGCTGGCATGCGCTCCGACATAAAAGCATTGGATGACCGTGTATCTCACGCTGAAACCCTAGTAGGAGAGCAGATGGATTCTTTGATTGCTCTTTAAACGAAATTGAGAACACTAGATCAAACCACAAAAGATATGTTGGAGCATCAAGAAGATCTCGAGAACAGGCAATAGAGGAACAACATCCACAGCCTGGGGGTCCCGGAAAGCTCCGGGAACAGGGAGGACTCAAAAACTCTAGTACAAGAGATATTTGCATTTGTGTCTCTGCATCTGCCCACCCAGTCAAATTAGAAAGACCGCACCGCAGTCTGGGCCCTAAGAAGGATTCCAAAGCTCGCCCATGTCCCATCATTGCCTGTTTCTCCTTCTTCGAAGATAAAGTGGCCCTACTGCGCAGTGTACAGGGCAAGCGCTCTTTCCTCTATAAACGTCAAGAGCTCCAGATTTTTCAAGACATTGCTCAGCGCACCTTAGAGCGGCATAAGAGCTTCCGCCCCCTTACTCAGGAGCTCCAGAAGCGGTCAATACAGTATCGTTGGGGCTTCCCTTTTTCCTTAAATTTCAAATGGAACGGCATCAATCAGCGCATTTCGGAGCTCCCCGACTGCCTACACTTTCTCGACACTCTTCAATTTGGGGAGCGATCCCTTACACCACATACTCAGAAGAGTGATTGGGAAGTCTCAATGCCTAAGCGGCGGAAAATTCCCAGATCTCGGTGTTCTTTGGAAGCTGACCAAGAAAGTTCCGGATGTCACGGAATGGACACGGCAGCCCCATCCTGAGAGAGGAGTATTATTTCTCCTGAGAATTTCAATTGGCTTCAACGCTTGTCTCTTCCTCTCTCCAAGGTTCGGTCTCCTCAACAGGAAGAATGTTGGAACACTAGAGCAAGAACTCTCAATACCATTGGCATTGTCAGAGAGAGACTGGAATAACAGAAGTCTGCACTCTTATTGTCTCAAATCACTTGTTATTATGTTAGACACCATTTATACTTATGACTAAGGATAACCAACAGTTATATAGCAGGATTGTTCTCTTTTCAACTTTTCGCTAGGGAAAGGTAGGCTCATGTGTGGTATCCTGAGTATCCAACTCCTTAGCGTCTCCCTGGGAGTGGGAAGATTCCCCACCCACAGTAAAGGTTTTTTGTTTTTTTTAAGAAATGGCTGTTTTGTTTCTGTATTTAAATTGATATTAAGATTGTTTGTCCTTAAAGACTTGGGGTCTAAGGGGCAGGGGTGGGAGGGATGGGTTTGGGAGGGATGGGAGGGAGGGGTTGGTGGGGGGAGGGGGAAGAACGGGAAGAGAACTTGAAACAGGGAATTGGAAGCTGGGTTACAATTGTGGTCACATGGCTGCTGAGCTAAAGGAGAGATGAGGAGACTCTACTGGGGAGAGAAGGGATGTTGGTTGGAGCATCAAAGGGTCCTTTTGGCGAGCAAACATGTTTCTATTTGAGAGAGTTCAGGCTCTGTTAAGGAAATTCTTTTCTCCTACTAGCACAGTAATTCAACTCCGAGGTGCTCCTTGGGATAATGGTTAGACTCATTTCTTGGAACGTTAGGGGCTTGCATCATCCCATTAAATGACGAAGAGTCCTGGAGCTCCTACACAGAGAGCGCACAGATATTGTTTTCCTACAAGAATCTCATTTGGCTCCGGGAGCTCACTCGTGTCTAACCTCCCGTAGATTTCCATCTGTTTACTCCGCTGGCTTTTCTACTCACAAAAGAGGGGTAGCCATAATGTTCACTCAGAACTGTTCCTTCCAGCTGTCACAACAAATTCAGGATCCTAATGGTCGCTTCTTATTGCTGACAGGTACCCTTAATGGAACAAAGGTCTCCCTGGTCAATGTGTACATCCCTCCAATGGACATTGTTCAATCTCTATTGCATCTCATGGAGATTTTAACTGCTCAGGCAGACTTCCGGTGGCATGGTGGGCTAGGGAAGACGTGTCTTTCTTAGCTCCGGAGCCCGCTCCTCCCCCATCAGCTTTTTTCTGATTTCCCACGGCAAATCTCTCTCGGGGGAGGCAACCCAACCTAGCAGCGTGCTTGACGGGGCTGCAGTGGTACCGATTTTGGGGCTGGAGAGGTTATGGCCACGAAATCTGCCAGGAAGGAGAAGCCCCGCGGTGCGGAAGCAAAGATGGCCGAGAGTGGTGTGGAGGGCCAGATCCTGCCTGCACAGGGCTTGGTGGTAGTGGAGGTTTCTAAGGCGGTAGTGCTGGCCCTGGAGGATCGCCTCGGCGGCCTGGCTGCCCAAATGAGTGCGGTGGCGCAAGCCGTCGCGGACTTTAATGGGCGCGTGGAGCAGGCTGAACAACGCATAAGCACGTTGGAAGATGGCCACACTCAGGCCTCTGCTCGGATCCAAAAACTGGAGGAGCTGTTGGCAAAGCAAGCCGATAAACTAGAGGATCTGGAGAACAGGAGCCGCCGAAATAACTTGCGGTTCATCGGCATAGCGGAATCGGTGAGGGAGATCGATCTGCGCCGTTACCTGGAGCAGTGGATCCCTGAACATCTGCCGATAGACGAAGGACTGGGGGCGATCGTCCTGGAGCGGGCTCACCGGCTGGGTCCTTACCGTGAAGGGGACAATAGACCGAGGGCCGTCATCGCCCGGTTTCCTTAATGCTGCCCAGAAGGAGGGAGTCCTACGGGCGGCTCGGCAGCAGCGCCGCAGTGGAAATGGCGCCAATACCCTCCTCATATTTCAGGACTACTCTGCGGGAGTTTCCCTACGCCGGAGGGCTTACAAAGAAGTCTGCGGCTTGTTAGTGGAGAGGGGCCTTCGTTTTACGTTGGCCTATCCTGCCCGCCTGAAAGTGGACTGTGACGGGGGGCAGCGGCTGTTTTCATCCCCCGAGGAAGCCATGGCGTACTGCCAGCAGCGTGGTTGATGGCGCCGGCCTTTACCTGGCTAGAAGAGCGCTGTACTCTGGCTGGATGTGGGCTTGATCCGTACTCTGTGAGTGCGGAGGACCTTGCTGGACCTGCTGTTGGGGCGGCGAATAGTAAATGCCGTGTGTGTTCTTTGGACCGCCTGTGGGCCCTGGGTCTTGCTAAGGCTCTACTGGCCTCATTGTTTATGCCTGTTTGTACCTGTTTGTACCTTCTTGTTTTGGCTGTCTTTGTTATAGTTTGGCATTTCTTTCAACGGGGCTATGGATCCTTGGACGGGTTGGGGGAGGTGGGCTGGAAGGATATGTAAAGGGTATGTTAAGGGGTGCTGATTTGTTCTGGGTTCTCTAATGGTAGCTGCTGTGACAGATTGACTGCTCCCTGGTTGGGCGGGAGGCAACTCTCTCTCCCTCTTTGGGACTTCTCACATGCAGCGGGAGCGGGTATGTACTCTGCATAGCTTGTGGTGGGACACAGCCGAGACACACTTTACATGTTTAATCCCTTCATGGGGGGGGCGCTGCCTGCTTTGCCTGCGGTTGGCATGGCACCTGGCGGTGGTGGCGGACATAATACTCTTCCTGTAGGAGCAGCTGCTCCCCTTGGTTTTTCAGGCACTTAATTGATGTTTAGGACCGGGCTGCAGGTCTATTGCCCTGGCGGTTTGGCCCTTGTGGTTCTCTCCCCTTGGGGGGAGAGTGATGAGCGGGGCCTACACTTGTTGGGTTCCCCCCTTGAGGAGGAGGCCTGTCTGGTTGTTTCTCACCACTAGTTCTTTTCTCATTGTCTAAGCCTTCAATTCCCCTAAATCATTTGTTACTGTGGGTGTAATTTCATGCATGCTCCCGATAAAGGTATATTTGTGCATGTTTGCATCTCTTCGCTTATCTTGGCTTCTTTCAGGCAGCTCCCTGCTGGGCCCCGGTTTTCACCGGTGTAGACAATGGCGCGCTCCCTCTTTTCCGCGCCATGCGGGCACCATGTGACTGGGGCCTACCTCTCTGGTCTTCTCATCTCATTTCTCATGTTCTTTCACTTTTTTGCCTATGGGTACTCTCCGAATCTCCTAGTCTTCTGATTAAATTCTCCTTGTTCTCGGAATCTCCTGGGTTGTTGCATCCCAGATTTCTCGTTGTGCCTCTAGGGCTCCCGGATTGCTCTTACCGGCTTTGTGAGCCGTTCCTGGGTGAGCTTGCCGCCGGAGTAACTCTGGACGGCCGCTAGCCCTCTTTGTGTATTCTGCCTGTGTATTTTTGTCGCTATTTGCAGTACTTGGGCACCCGAGTTAGCATTCTGGGGGGCCTCCTTAATTTCTTGCTTATTCTTCATTGCCCTTTTCCATTTCCCCGTTCTTATTCCTATCTTGTTTCAGTCTCTCTCTGTCTCTCTCTCTCTCCCCCTTTATTGGGAGACTTGATGAGGCTGGTGGGGGGTTGTGGTTAGGTTGGGGGGACCTCAAGATTTACCGGCCATGTGGAAGGGTGATCCCTCTGATGCTTGCTATCTGGGGGGGCGTGGGGTGCTCTGGGGCCTTTATTGCTGGTGGGGATAGGTCCACTGACCCCCTGTGTGCCTGTTGAGCAAGGGGTGAGCTGGCTGCCGTGGGGCGCGGGGGGGGGGGGGGGGGCCGGCAGTACGGCCAACCTGGTCAGTGGCCCGGGCTGGCCAGTATCTGGGGGGATGGCCCACCCGATATTCAGCCTTGGTGAGGGGGGATAGAGACCCCCTTTCTTTTCTTTATCTCTCTGCTTTTGTATTTCTAACATTATGTTGGTTTCTTCTCCTCCACTGGCTGCTGAATTGGGGAGATGGGGGAGGTGTTGGAACAGCCTTGTAGGGGAGGAGCGGGTGGGGCTGCATGCCAAGAAGGGTTGGTGGGGCCAGGACGGCTGGCTGTGGGTACGTGGATGGTTTGAGTGGGGGTGCCGTTGGGAGGGGGGAGGGGGGGGCGGGGATGGGTAGGAAGGGGGGTCTGTGGGGCTTGGGGGGGGCAGGGGAGGGGGGGCAATGCAGCATGTATGAGAGTGCGGGATGAATGTGTTTTTGATAGTGTGAGGGGGACTGTTTTGAATGTGTTGGATGCTTGGTTCCTTTGGCTTGTTCTGATCTGGTTGTCCTGGAAGGGGGCCCTTGGCTGGGGGGGTCCTCGCTCAAGTATGCAAAGGGTTCTAATTCAGTGGTATCCTGGTTTGGTGTTGTGCGGTGGCTAGGTACACGCGAATAGTCTCTTGGAATGTTTGCGGGCTGGGCTCCCCGGTAAAGCGTTACAAGGTTCTACAATACTTGAGGCGCCAGAGGGCGGATGTGGTTTTGTTGCAGGAGACTCACCAATCGGATGCGGAACATCAGAAATTGGGCTCAGGTCCTATTGCCCATGTGTATGGTGCTCCTGCGGTGGGAAAGAAGCGGGGTGTAGCCATTCTTGTTGGCAAGTCGGTTAGCTGGATCGAGGAAAAGGTGGTGTCGGATGTAGACGGCAGGTATGTGGGCGTCTGGGGGAGACTCGCAGGGAACAAGGTGTTGCTGTGCTCGGTTTATGGTCCGAATGTCTATGATGCGCGTTTTTTTCAGAGTATTTCCCAGTTGTTGGCAGCGGCTAGCGGCTATCAGGTAATCATGGGTGGTGACTTTAATGAGGTTTTGGATGTCGGTCTTGACCGGTCTGGCGTGTCGGGGAGTGGGAGTCGTCGGGGGCGACAACGCCTGAGGGGGCTGTGTGAAGCCTATGGCCTAGTTGATATTTGGAGGGTGCTGCACCCTGGCGACCGCGATTATACTCACTTGTCCAGGGCGCATGGTACATGGTCACGTATTGACTACTTTTTAGTTGCGGACTCGGTATTTAGCTGGACCTCCCGGGCGGAAATAGGGTCTCTTGTTATATCTGATCATGCGATAGTGATCCTGGAGCTGAAAAGGAATAGCCCATCGGCTAGTCGGTTGTGGAGATACCCCTTGGAGTTGTGTGGTGATGTCTCGTTCGAGGCATTTTTTGCGACAGAGATGGAAGGAGTATGAATCCCAGAATGGGGCGCCGGATGTGTCTCCGGCTCTCCTTTGGGAGGCAGGGAAGGCTGTACTCCGTGGGGAGATATCATTAGCTATCTCAGTCAGCGACGTAAACAGATGAACCAGCAGATACTTCAGCTGGAGCGGGGACTTAGGCAAAGCGCGTAGAGTGGTGGCGGGTCTCAAGACCGCGGTTGCTCAGCGCAAGCTCCGGGAGCTGCAAGCGGAGTTGGAGATGTTGCTTCATCGGCGGGCCCAGAAATCGATGTTGTATTACCGGTATCGGCTGTATCGCTTTGGGAATAAAGCTGGGAAATTGATGTCTTCGTTGCTGTGACCCGCCGGGGGATCTCGGCAGATAGGGGCGATAAGGAAAGCTGATGGTACTATCACCCGTGACTCGGCCGAGATTGAGAAGGTCTTTACGGCCTTTTATCAGCGTCTTTACGCTAGTGATGGCGATAAGGACGTCGAGGGGCGCCTCCTCCTTGAACGGTGTGGGTTACCGCGTCTAGCAGCGGAACATCTGGAGGCCCTCAATCAACCCCTCACTGGGCAGGAGGTTCAGGCCGCTATCCGGGCTTTGAAGAATGGGAAGGCTCCGGGGGTAGATGGATATCGCAGTGAATTTTACAAAGCCCTGGGGGCTGCCGTGGTTCTCCCTTGGTGGGCTACTTTGAGGACCTGATACAGCGTGGTCATTTCCCGTTTGAAGCCAATAAGGCCTTGATCACTATTCTGCCCAAACCAGGGAGGGATCCCCTCTTGCCGAGCTCTTATCGTCCCATTTCCTTACTCAATGTGGATCTTAAGCTCCTTGCTAAAATAATGGCGGATCGGTTGGCAAACTACCTACCTCTGTTGATCCATGGCGACCAGGTGGGGTTTGTGCGCGGGCGTCAGGTTGCGTACAGCTTGCAGCGGATTTTGTTGTCGCTCGGAGCAGGGCGCCTGGCAGGGGACCCCTCTCTACTAATTAGCTTTGACGCCGAGAAGGCTTTTGATCGGGTCAACTGGGGGTTTATGTACCAGGTCCTGGACGCCGTGGGGATTGCTGGGTTTTTCGTGGATGTGGTTCGATTACTTTATGCGCATCCTGTTGGGGTGATTATGATCAACGGGACTATGTCGGCTGACTTTGATATTCAGAAGGGCACTCGGCAGGGTTGCCCACTCTCGCCCCTCCTCTTTGTTCTTTCGCTAGAGCCCCTCCTGTCTCTCATTAGAGCTTCTTCTCGAATTCGGGGTATTCGGATGGGGGGCGAGGAATTTCGCCTTGCTGCTTTCGCCGATGATTTATTGGTCCACTTGGGGGATCCTGTGGCAGGTCTGCCTTGCCTAATCAAGCTTATTCAGGAGTATGGGGAGCCTTCGGGGCTCCGCCTCAACTTCGATAAGTCGGAGGCGCTTCTCTTGGCCCCCGCGGGGCATCCAGGGTGGCAAGGGCCCTTTCCTCTGCAGTGGGCGAAGGGGCACTTTAAGTATCTGGGCATTTACCTGCCGGCGCGGTTGGAAGATATCTATCAGCTTAATATATCCAAAATAGTGCGGGAGGTGACGGCTTGCGTGGATCGGTGGAGTGACTTGCCGCTGTCTCTGGGGGGTCGCGTCGCCCTCTGCAAGATGGCGCTCTTTCCTAAAATACTCTAACCCGCTCCAGACGCTCCCGCTGTTTTTTTGCGGCGAACTGATATTCGGCAGCTGGAGCGCTTGTTCAACAGGCTCCTCTGGCGGGGGCGGAAACCTCGGGTTCGTCTGGCGATTTTGCAGCAACCTTGGGGGCTGGGTGGGATGGGGTTTCCGGATATTAGACGCTATAATGTGGCTTGTTTGCTGCGGTATGTCCACGACTGGTTATGGGATCTGACCGTATGCTCTCCGTTGGGGTTGTGGGCGGCCGTGCTGGCGCCCTTTCACCTGCGGTACCTGTTGCATGCCAAAACGATTAGGACTGTCCCCCAGGACTTTCGGGAGTATCTTCTTAGGCCTATTCGACAGGCGTGGCGCTCTTTTTGTGCTGGTCACCGGCTCTCCGCGTTGTACACCCCCTATCTTCCTATTCGGGGTAACGCAGACTTTGTCCCAGGCTTGGGGCGGTCTCCTTTTCAGTCTTGGGACTCTCTTGGGGTGATGAACTTAGAGCATGTGTTAACTACTGAAGGGGCTATGATGTCCTTTGCCGAGCTGCGTCGTTCCTATCAGCTGGGGGCTTGGGATGTTTTCCGTTATCATCAGCTTCGGAGTTATCTTCGTACGATTCCTCTGGCAGCGTTGAGTGGGGAGGTCTGCTCGGCGATTGAGCTGGCGTTGCTGGGGGGAGACGGGGGAGTTCGCGTGTCTGACCTCCATAAGATGTTGTGGGAAGGCGTGTCTCCCCTGGAGGTGGATGCTTTGGCGACCGTTTGGTCCGTGGACTTGGGGGAGGCGGTTAGTGTGGAGCAACTTCTGGGAGGGTTGGCGAATATCCCGACTCTCAGTACTCAAGTGATTCACCGTGACACTCAGTATCGGATTACGCGTCGTCTCTACTTTGCCCCTCTGAGGGCTTGGCGGGCAGGAATAGGAGTGCGTCACTGTTGTCCTCGCTGCGGGCGGGATCGGGCGACTCTGGGCCACATGTTCTGGACTTGCCCCACGGTTCAGGTTTTCTGGGGTAGGGTGGGTGGCCATCTTCGTCGATGCTTCTCCCGGCTGGAGCCTCTGAGCGCACGGAATGCGGTGTTGGATGTCTGGGAAGTCGAATGGGGGGGTGTGCTGGAGCCTGTGCAATTGCGCTGTTTGCGTTTGGTGTTGCTGCTGGCGCGTCTGACGGTGTTGCATCAGTGGTTGGATGTACGGGGGCCGTTGTATGGGCTTTGGAGACTTCGGCTGCATAACGCTCTGCTTATGGATCCGCTGCATGCTGCTGGAGTCGAGCGGCGATGGGGCTGTTTTTTGCAGATGTGGGGACCTCATGTGCAATTGTTACCTGCAGGAGTGCGTCGGCGTATTTTAGGGCGTCGCCTATAGGGTTGGTCTGGGAGTGTGATATAGCGTCTGTTGGTGTGGCTATGTCTGGTAGATTAAGGTGAGCCTTGGTTTGGCTTGGTAGCGGTCCCTTGTTTCTCTCCTTTCTTTATTCCGTATATCTATTCGTTCTGGCTGTCCTCTTGGGGGGGTGGGTGGGGTGGGGTAGGGTGTCGGTTGGGGCCCGGCCCGATGTTTAAGGTGAGAGGGTAGGCCTGGGGGAAGAACCCACCCCGGGTCTGCGGCTTTGGTTGGCAGTGGTGGGCGGGAAGGGGTGGTCCCCTGGCCTGGCACTGGGGGGGTGGGGGGGACGGGGGTGGTGGGCGGGGGGGTAGCTGGGGGAGGGGAGGTTCTGGGGGGGGTAAGTTGCAGACTGGAGGTGGTTTAGGTGGCTTTACGTGATCCCCGGCTGGTGTCTCACCCCCGGCCGTTTGTATGCTTACTGACTACTCTTCTCTATTCCATTCCTTTTAGTTTTATCTCTGTATTTCTACCTGTCCTCTGATTCTTCTGACGCAGAGACTGGTGCCTCTGGGGGTGGGGATGGGCGTCCCTGCTTGCTGGATGCTCGATGGGCAGGCGGCCTGTCCGGTGCCCCCGCGGTGGACTGGCTACTAGATTTGGAAGTCTGGAGTGGGGATTGGCAGGGTCGACTTTCCAGTTGTGGGGGGGCTGGTTTCTTTTTCTCTTTCTCTGTACGCTTTGCAACTGGCTGCTTGCTGCTTCTCTTGCTTACTTCGGGGAAGGCCTATACGGCTGCTTTTGGTTATCTTTCTATAGTGCCATTGTGTTAGTAGCTTTATATTGTTCCAATTTAAAATAGTTGTTTGCCACATTGTATTATTGTGTATGATCCTTTCTATGAATAAAAAGATTTATACATAACTGCTCAGGCATCGGGAGAGTTAATTATCAGAGGAGACTTTAACTGCGTCCTCTCCAATTTAGATGGATCCTCTGGGCTCACTTTTTCGCACCGCCCATCACAAACTCTTTCCACATTAATCTCTACCTTTGCTTTAGAGGACATATGGCGTTCACACCATCCTAGAGAATGAGATTACACTTTTTTCTCATTGGCTCATTGTACCTATTCCCGTACTGATATGTGGCTAATTTCCAAGCAATTATCTCCGCAAGTTAGCAAGGTGACGATTGGATCGAGTGGACCTTTGGACCACTTTCCACTTTCCTTAGACTATTATCTTAGGGATACAGAAGTCCCTCCACACTCTTGGGCTTTCCCTCGGCACTTACTGAAGAACACCACCTTTGTGCAACAGTTACAGGAGTGCTGGAGAGATTATTTCGCACACAATGATCAGGAGGGGATCTCCCCATTTCTACTCTGGGAGGCTGGGAAAGCTGTTTTGAGAGGGCATGTTATCTCCTTATCAACCTCCCACAAGCGTAAGACCGAAACTATTCAGGCTGATCTCAGATCACAAATAGTAAACCTCGAACATCAACAGAAGTGTTGTCCAACTGCCTCGATCTTCTGACAGCTTACGGCACTCCGAGGTAAACTAGCAACCTTCGAAATGAAGGAGATCTCTTCTTGTCTTTTGAAAACCCACAGGCACTTTGAACTTGAAAACAAGGCTAGCAGATTACTTTTATGGCAGTTGAAAAGGCAAAGAATAGCTCATCGAGTTTCGACTGTTTTGGATGAACGCAATCGTCCTCTTTTTAAGTCCCAAGACATTGCTCAACGGTTTGCCAGATTCTACAGAGATCTATACTCTTATCAACTTTCCGCAAATAGCACAACTATTCATAATTTCTTATCAGGTCTTCATTTGCCTCAATTATCTGATGAGGCCCGAACTGCTCTGGACAGAGAAATTCAGCTGACAGAAGTACAATTGGCTTTGAAACATCTAAAACCTGCCAAAGCATCCGGCCCAGACATGTTTCTGGCTGAATTTTACAAGGCTCTTTCAGACCAGGTAGCTCCCGCGTTAACCAAGGTTTATAACTCAATCCTTCAGCATCAAAGACTACCCGAGTCGATGCGACAGGCCTTGATCACGGTAATCCCAAAGGAAGGAAGAGATCCCTTGCTAGGAAGCAGTTATTGTCCTATATCCCTTCTAAATGTAGACTATAAACTTTTCACTACAATTCTTGCCTCTCGATTGAGTACCAACATGCAGGATCTAGTTCATCCAGATCAAACAGGTTTTATTAAGGGACGGCAAGGTTCTGACAATGTTCGTCGTCTCCTTAATATTCTGCCGGAGGTTAAGCAACTCGAAGGTAAATATGCGGTCCTCTCGTTAGACACAGAAAAAGCATTTGATAAGGTGGAATGGAGGTTTCTCTTAAGTGCATTGCAGCAGTTTGGGTTTGGTCCCTCATTTCTAGCTTGGATCTTTGCTCTCTATAAGGGACCCATGGGGATTGTCCAAGTCAATCGATTCTTTTCATCGCCATTCTCCCTGGAACACGGAACCAGACAGGGCTGTCCTCTCTCCCCGCTTCTGTTCGCCCTGGCACTTGAACTCCTTGCTATTCAACTCAGATCTCATGAATCTCAGCTTGGGATTCCTCTGGCAGGCAATTACCATATAGTTTCGCTATACGCGGATGACAATTTAATATTCCTTCGGGAGCCAGACTCTTCTATGCCAGTCCTTCTATTTTAACTGAGTTCTCTTACCTGTCAGGGTACTCAATCAACTTCCAGAAATCTGCTCTACTGCCTTGCATGACGTGGCGAGGTGTAAGCCAGTTGGGATCGGATAGTAATTTTTCGCAGGTTAAAGGTTTTAAATATCTAGGAGTCCAGATCTCTCAGAAAGTGGAGGAGCTCTATAAATGCAACTACCTCCCTTTACTAGCTTCCTTGTCTAAGGAGACCGTAGCTTGGCAAGCCCTGTTGGTCTCTTGGCTAGGGAGAGTAAATACAATCAAGATGTTGCTCCTCCCATGAATCCTTTTCTTATTTCAACAACTCCCTATTCATTTACCATGGTCGTTTTTCCTGCAGTTGCACAAGATTCTTATGCACTTTGTATGGCAAGGGCGGAGATCGAGGCTACAATGATTCAACCCAAAACAGGGGGAGGGGTTGGACTCCCCAGTTTCAAACTCTATTATTTCTGCACCTGCTTACGGGCCATTCCCCTTTGGCACCTGAAGAGAGCCGCGGCATGGATAGACCTGGAAACCCACTTGATCTCTCCGATACCACTGCAAGCAATCCCTTTCGTCACTGACAATTTGCTGATACGAGCTATTCGCTCCCATATTTTTCTAGGCCCAATTTGGACAGCCTGGTGCAAGGTTTATAGTAAAACGGCCCATTCATCCTTTTGGTCCCCGTAGACACCTATTGGAGTTTTCCCCTTTGTTAAATGCCTTCCACTGCCACTTCAACAAATTCTGGAAAATTTGCATATGGCTGCAATATATCATAAATCCGGGTTGTTATCGCACTCCCGACTCGACACGAAACTGCAATTTTCGCTCTCAGTATTTCAATACCTCCAATTCCACCACTGTTTTTCTTCTCAATCCATTAGAAAGGCGGCTAAAAGCTTGCCCACTATCTGGGAGAGACTTCTTTTTCTACCTCGGTCAGACAAAGCTCTCTTGGCATGCCTGTATCGCTCTATACTTGCGGCTCCTAAATTGAAAGCTTGTGACAGATGGGAGGTGGATATGCAGCCTAAATCGTATGAATTTTGGATAGAAGTATTTCACCACGCACACTCCTGTTCTATCTCTCTATCTCTAGTTAATATGTAACTAAGAATTGTCTTATGAATGTCCATTGTTCCGACCTCCCTTTTCCGATGGGGACGAACTGATGATCCACTTTGTTGGAGAGTATGTGTAGAAATAGGAACCTTCTCTCATATATGGTGGGATTGCCCCAAAGTCCAAGCATATTGGGTCCTCATATATAATGCGATTACTCGCAAACTTGAGATCACCTTCCCTTTTGATGTGGAACACTGCATCTTAGGCCATTTCCATTTGGATTTATTGTCTAAAACCCACACACGTACGGCTCAGTGCCGCTTTTTGGCTGCGCGTTCTGTCGTTAGTAGATTCTAGAAGAGATCAGCTGTACCTACGTATGATGAGTGGATGGCTAAGGTGTGGGACTTGTACCGTATGGAAAAGATGACGGCCGAACTACGGGGTAAGTGGAATACTTTGAGTATTTTATGGAATCGAGTGTTACCTCTCTGATTATAGTGGAAGCGTCTGACTTGGGATTATCTAAACTTTCTTACTTCTCTCTCATCCTTGGGCCACTGCTAACACTTTCTGCTGCTCTACGTCTGGGAGATCTGAGATAGTTAAACAAGCTCAGCTTTAGGCTGCATTCTTCCCTTTCCCTTCCCCTTCATCCCTTTTTAGTGGTTGTATCTCTTTGATGCTAGTGTATTTCTGATTTGACTTGGGGGAGGCAGGGTGGGGGGAGGGAGGGAGGAGAAAGGGGGGGGGAGGGGGATATACTCTATATAAAGAAAGTCTCACCTTTAAGTTTCAGTCTTATGTCATAGGGCGGATGCCCCCTTTAGGTGTCCAGTTTATGTATGTTATGACACTTACGCCTTAACCGGCATTGGATTTGTTTAGCCACGATAAATTTTAGATAGTTAACTAGTATGTTTTTCTTAGTTTTTACATTCTTTTGTTTAAGAGATCCGAATACCTTCTGCTGTCTCCTCTAGGATGAGTCAGTTTAAGTCCTTTGCCTATGCAATTATACTGTTTGAAAATGGCTATATTCTGGTATTGGTAATAAGTGTGTCCGTGTACTGATCCTTGTATGTGGTTTTTCATCAATGACTTTCAATAAAAAAATTTGTACAGAAAAAATATGTAGTACTTTCAATGTCACGATGTATATACTAGTAATTGTACTTTTTGAAAGAATAAACAATGCATTTGCTCTTACCTGTTCCAGTCCCCTCAGGATTTTATAGACCTCTATCATATCATCTCTCAGCTGTCTCTCCTTCAAGCTGAAGAACCCTAACTTCTTTAGCCTTTCCTCATGGGGAAGTCATTTAATCCCCATTATCATTTTGGTTGCCCTTCTCTGTACCTTTTCTCATTCTGCTATATGTTTTTTTGAGATTTGGTTACCAGAATTGCACACAATACTCAAGGTGTGATTGCACTTTGGAGCAATATGATATTCTTTCTTTTGTTCGCTAGTCCTTTCCTAATTGTTCTAAAATTTCTGTTTGCTTTTTTGGCCATCGCTCACACTGATGCCTAGATCCTTTACCTGATTGGTGACTCCTAATGTGGAACCTAGCATCATTTCGTTATTCTTTTCTACATGTATGTGCACAACTATGTATTGCAGACACGCCCACTCTGCTCATATCCCACCCACTCTTGTATTTACTGTGGGCTCTGCAGATGCAGCTTGGTAAAAATGCCCCTAAGGGAGAAGGTGTGAGAGAAAAGTTTACTTAGGAATATTAAACAGAAGATGAGAGTGAAAGGGGATAGACTCAGGAGTTAGATGTGGAAATATTTCTTTACAGAAAGACGGATAGATGTGTGGAATAGTCTCCTAGTGGAGGTGGTGGAGATGAGGACAGTATCTGAATTCAAAAAGCATGGGGCAAACATAGGATCTCTAAAGGAAAAAAGGGGACTGTAGTAGTTGATATGGAAGGGCAGACTAGATAGGCCATATTGTCTTTTTTCTGCTGTCGTGTTTCTATAATTTTTTTTATAGCATTTATATAGCACATATCAAACAAATATCCACAAAGTACAGTAAAAGGGGCATCAGTGGATTTGGCTATCAAGGAACATAAGAACATAGGATATGCCATACTGGGTCAGACCAGATGTGCCTTTAGGGAAGAGCTTTCAATTGCCTGATGATACCATGGGGTTGGGGGGAGATCACTGAGGATGCTGTGGAGGAAAAAGGGAGCTTGCTGATTCTGTGGAGTTGGTAAGAGTCTTTTAATTTGGTCTAAAGAGCATAAAAGATTTCCATAGGCAATATGCAGTCTACATTTTCGGCTTTAGCAAGCTCATGGTAAGTAGTGGGTGGAAGAGAATACGTCATGCTTTTTTTCCTTTGCATGCCAAAGCCCCTCATTTTTTTTTCAGCACAGAAGCACATTTTTTATTTTATTTATTTACATTCTCTTATATACCACGCTATTCTGCATCAGTGCGGTTTACATTGAACAAACTGAAATTACATTGAACAGGGCATTATAACTTGGAGATAACTATTTTATAGGGAACATGGGCTATGGAGGGTTAAGTGGCATGCCCAAGACCACAAGGAGCACCTGTGGGACTAGAAACCCCAGTCCTTCCGGCCCAAGGTTGCTGTCCTCTAGTGGGATTTGAACCCCTGACCTTCCGGCCTGAAGTACCTTGCCCCAACCACTAGGCTACTCCTCCACTCCTGTGTGTTTATTGAATAGGCTCCCAGATCCACCCCAGGAGCATGGAAATGTCAATTTACATATTTACATTTGCTCCACGGCTGGTGTAAAGGTATGCTTGTACTCTGTGCATTCATACATCACAACTCTGTCCTTGCTCTACTCAGACTACACCCCCGGCAACATCTAGATGTGGCACTGTATAAATACGCCCATCTCTTTGAGGCTGCTTCTGGATCCTGATTCTCCTCATTCTCTTGCCCACTACTTATGTGTATCTTGTCATACTCTAGTCCCCACTTTTGTGATATTTTTCATCTTGATTAGATTCTAAACTCTGATGAGCAGGGACTGTGCCTTACATCTATATGTACAGCACTGTATACACCTTTTACAGTTACAGTTTTTATTTAACTTAAATATACTGCCTATAGCAGGGCATCTAGGTGCTTAACAAAATAAAATAAAAAACAAAGGAAACAACAAGAAAACATAGAAAAACGAACAGAGGTAGATGGGCCAGACAAAGGAAGAGAGGGGACAAGGAGGTCCTAGGTTACAAAGCAATAGCAAGTGTCAGTAAACGGAGGACATAGAAGGATGGAGAGGGAAAAACAAAGAGGGCTTGGTGCATAGCCGTCACTGCCGACCCTTAACCCTGGATATTCAATGCCAGGGTCATATACAGCTCAGGCATTGAATACCCAGGGTCACAGCATAGCCTCCGCAGCCACAGTAGCTAACCAGGAAGCAGTGATATTACATGCGGTTAAAACATTGGCCAGTTTTTGCTGCACATGTCTTTTACCCGCAGGCCGCTAACTGGGCAGCATGCAATATAACCGCTGCCCGGTTAGTGATTGTCACCACCCCCGGCAAATGCCCACGACACCCCCTGATGCTAAGTGCTTAGCACCAGGGTATGTAGCAACGTTAATCGTGGATATTCAGCAGCACCACTGTGCTAGCGTCAATGAACATCCTGCTAAGCAGCATTTACACAGCTGACAGGTCTTTGAATATTGGGCCCATAGAGACCAAATTGGTTGGAGTTGCTCAAGGGAGGTCAGGAGAAAGGAAGCGATCAGTGAGAAAAAAGGATCAGAGAGGTCAAAAAGGGATGGTGGCGAGGAAGGCTAGGGCAAAGAAATGGGTTTTTAGTTGTGATTTAAAGCAAGTAAAGGAGAGTTGGGGCGGAGGACAGGGGGAAGAGAATTCCATAGATTGGGGGATGACAATATGAAAAAGAGGATGAACATGCTGTGGATGAGTGGACAGAACATAAACCAGGGACTACAAAGAAGGTTTTGAGATGTGTATCGAAGAGCATGCTGGGGGATGTAGGTAGAAAGAAGCTGTGACAGAAAGGGGGGGGGGTGGTTACCGGAGTGCAAAACATAGTGGGTGAGTATGAGAACTTGTAGCGCTATACAAATGATCAGTACTCATAGTAGTATTCTTATCTTGTTGTTATGCATACTTATTCACACATACTGCCACAGAATTATATAAAATATTTTTCCATGTGAGAGACAGGTTTTATACGTGGAAAAAGCCTTCCATTTATAGGAGGGGTGGGAGATTCAAAACCATTTAAGCAGACTTTAAACCTGCTAACTGCCTAAATGGCACTCTGTGGGATATTCAGCAACGTTAACGTAGTTAGTGCACTGAATATCCCCGAGTGCAGCCTCCTCTAAGTGTCCCAACACTAGCCAGCTAGGGTCATGGCATCCTCGGGATAACTGGCTAGAAACTACATTCAGCTGCTAGCCGGTTACAGGCTAAAGTTAGACACATAAAGGGCTGGCCTAACTTTAGCCACTTTAGCTAACTGGCCAGCGGCTGAATATCACAGCTGACCATTTTGCTAACATGCTATTCAGCCAACACTGCTATTCAATGCCAGTGGCTGGCTATGACTCCAGCATTGGATATCCGGGCTCCGTTGTCAGCGGAAGAAGGAAGCAGATGAGAGTCCAGAGTCTGCTGGATTGGGGTCGAGGCAGTTGTCTTAGGACTCTTGGCCACCATCTTTTTCCCCCTTCTTAGGAGGCATATACATGGAGGAAAAAAGACTATAAGATAATCAAAGAAAAGCAGCTCCAAATGTATCTCACCATCCTGCTGCCATCTTGGCTCTTTCCCCTCACAGTACCGCAAACATAACCAGGAAGAAATCTCTCCGGCACCTGCTAATTTAAGTTAACATGTAGCGTAAGGTTTCTTCCATAGACCCCATTATGTGACTTGGGCACACCTTTAAAAATAGTTGGATGGCTATTGGTAATGCGCTGGAAACACTAGAGAATCTTGCTTTTCAAGGGGCTTATCAGATTCTGATAGTTCTCCCTTCTGATGGCCATTTTCCTATTTTGCATTATTATTGCTTTCATGAAGAGAGAAAGCATATGAGAGCCCTCGTTGTCTTCATAAATGACTGGCTTGTCTTTGCAGATTATTTTTGTGGGATGAGGACATGCAGATATTTCATACTTTGCAGACTTAATGGCTCCATTCTGTGCTCCATGATGTGCTTCGGTGAATAGCACTATGGCAATGGAGTTTTCAGGCTCTGGAAGCTGCCAGTACTAAAATTCCAAACGTTGTCAATAATTTATGTGTAAGATTGATCTACTGCCAGCTCTTTTACTGCGGAGCAGTGCTAACTTCTCATATCTGTTTAGAAAATGTTGTTGTTTTTGAGGCTCTGTAGAAATCTCCAAAGATCCTTCCCACATCTGTGTAAAGCCACAAGCGACCTCCTATAATTAAGTGCATACTAACTCTTCATCCCTGCTAGACTCATAATGTCACTAATTATAGAAATGTTAAATTATTTAAAGGGTTTTCTGTTCTCTACATGTGATTTAGTATCCAGCCCTGAAACTTGAATATTGTCTGCAATAGTTGAAGGTTTTGTAATATGTAATTTTTTAATTTCTAACATTTTGCTTTCCTTATATATGTCGACACCATGGGAAACACAAATCTAGTATTCTAGGATTAGTTTAGCTGAATATAGCATGGATTTGGGTCCAATCCATTGTGGGCCAGATGGATTACGCATTTTTCTCGTAGGGGCAAATTATATAAGGAATTTGAGTGTATTGAATGGCGTTTTACATGCTCAAATAGACATAAAATTCCCAAGGGCTATGCATACATACAAAGTTGATGCACCTATTTTTTTTACAGGATAGACTCATAGGCATTCCTGGGGGTGAAGAATAAGCAGAACGGGGATGGGATTGGTACTTATGTATAATTTGTAAAATACATGAATATGCACCTATTCTTTATGGCACGTACATGTCCAAATTACATCTGCCTCAGAACAGGTGCAAATGAGTCTGCTTATTGTTGCACAGGGGTCAGTTATCAAACTGAGATAAAATATTGCATTTTGCCACAGAATTTGCTGTGGAAATCACTAAGCGGCAGTAACTCAGAACCACAGGTTAGTAACTCCTGTAGAAAATGAATAATGTAATTTGTGTTAAAGCTCATAAGCTGCACTATTTCTAGAAAAGAATACCCCTGGTGTTACTTTCCTCTGGCCCGATGCTATCAGGAGCCTTTTTAAAGGGGCAGGCCTTTCAAAGATTGTGTCTACCCTCTGACCTTCTCCTAACAAGCACTCACATCACAGTCCTCCCCCATCAAATGCTTCCAGTTACAGCCCTCCTTCCTCCCAAGACTGAATGGGCCATCCGATATAAATCTCCCATCATCAATCCATCCCTTCCCCAAAGCAGATCCTCCACCCCCCAAAGACACCTCCACCTACTCCAGAGAAGACCCTCCATCCTTTCCCCCTCCCTCCAGAAAAGACCCTCACCCCATTAAGACACTCCCCCTGGACCTACTACCACAATACCTGGTGTCTAGCAGTAGGAGACAGAAGTGATGGGCAGTCGCTCCTGGCCACTAGGCTGTTAGGCTCAAAATGGCACGGGTTGACCCTTAACAGGAGTTATGCAATATTACCACTTTGACCATGCTTTGATTTGCATAATAATAAAGTGCTTTGAGTGCATTTGCAGGCTTTGCATCTCATTATTTAGCACATGTTACAGTAAAATAATACATGATTTTGCCATTTAGTGGTCATTAAGTAGCCTAATGGTTAGAGCAACCACCTAATACCCAGACGATCAAGGGTTCTATTCCCTCCGGCACTCCTTGTGACCTTGGACGTCACTTTACCCTCCATTGCCTCGGAAGAAAAGGCCTGGCACTCTACTTCCGGTGATACATTGCCAAGAAAATCCAGAGGCAGCTGGGTCGCTAGGAGTCAGCACTGACTTGATGGCACTAAAAAAAAAAATAAGTGCCAAATATTGTGCTTTATTTCCTTACTGAACATTAGCAACAGCCTCCCATAGATGGCTATGTTGCCTTTATAAAATGAATTCAACACATGGTTCTAGGTACTCCCTTCTACACTCGCACTCAAGAAGGCAATTTTCAAAGCTAATTAAGTGGGTAAACAGGCTTATCTGAAAATTGATTTCACTTGGCAACTTCCATAGCTTGTGAGCTTCCATAGTGTGAGAATTTTAAGTTGGTCTGCAAGGGTGAATTTTAAGATGCATGTTAAGGATGGGTGAAGAAATCAGTGCACATAGATAACATTTTCACAAGTGTGTATTCTGTTCCCCCTTCTTCCCCCCGGCTGCCTGCACAAAACAGCTTGTGCAACCTACTGTATATGGTGACATGTTGGCCATGTGCTTTATCCTACTTATCATACAGAAGCTACTTGGTTTGCTTTTCTTTGAAAATTATGATTACGCATGCATTCAAATAGGCTATTAAAAATTATCCCCCCAGCTCAGTCCAGTGATAGAGTGAGATACAACTATCTTGACTAAAAGTTTACTTTCCTGCAAGTAGAGGTTTTATTTTATATGGAAAATATAGGGGTATGTTTACTAAACCAGGCTAATGGTTAAACCGATCTATCTGTAGCTAGGTCTATGTTATTCAATGGGACCTAGTTCCAGATAGCTCAGGTTAACTGTTAGCCCAGTTTAGTAAACATACCCCATGTAAAACCAGTTAAAAATTCTCACTCTGCCCCAGTCCGGCTAAAATCTGTCTACATAAAATTGCTCTGCAATGGCAAGGGCATTAGCTCCCAAAGCAATGGTCAATCTTTCTACTGCCCCGTCCTTGCTGTTGCTGCCGCCATGCCATATTTATCAGGTCTAGCGGCAAGAGCAGTTAACAAGCCGGAACGCTGCATGGAGGGAAGACTCAACCCCTGTGTGCAGCTGGCTCCACCCTCTCCAATGCAGAGTTCCTGTTTGCATCTGGGTGGGACCTGCTGCAGTTTCAGAGCACAGCATTCAGGGGTTCAGGCTTCCTCCACATAGTGCTCCAGCTTCTTTACTGCTGCTTCTGCTGGATCTGGGGAATATGGCATGGCATAAGCGACAGCAATGGTAAGAAAGGGGAAGTGGGCGTGGGAGCATGCCACCCTCCAAAACCTGGTGCTCTAGCCAACCACCTAGTTTGCCTTATGGTACTGCCAGTCCTGGCTATATAATAAATGAAAATTCAAAGATGTGTTTTTCAAATTTAGGCTCCCTTTTACAGTTGTGGTCAACATTAGTGGCACCCTTGCAGTTCAATCCCTGAATGTCCAATATCCCCTAAAATAAAGTGGCTGGTGTTGGACTATATATTGTCGCACCGCCGCCCTAGTGGCCAAGGGTGGTTAAGGCAGGTCGGGTGGACATGAGTTTTTTTTCTATCTTTGAGTTTGGTCCTTGTATGCGGGGTCTGGGTATTTGTTCCCAGGACCTACCGTGTACCAAAACTTCAAGTGAACACAAAGTCCGAGGGTAGGGAAAGAAAGGCTTTTTATTTCCCCTAATGTACAATGGTTCAAATAGTGGAGTCTACATCAACATAAAGAAAACCTTGCTTCAGGTAGAAAAGAAACATATTCAGATATTGCTTTGTCTACTGTTACTTCACAGGACCTTATACAAATAAAAACACACAGGCTTTGCTACTGAGCCCTGCTTTACACATCAGGCAGAGACTCTAGGCTTCCTGCCTGACAGTAGCTGCAATCCATGGTTATCTCAGGAGGGTCCTCATTGAATTCCACCTGCATAGGCTGTGGGTCTGATAACTGTGACTCTGTATCAGTATATTCTTGTGGAATACGTTGAGGCTTCTCATATACCGCTTGCACTAGCCTCCAGTGTTCTGGGCCTAGGTCTGGGCTTTGGTCATGTGAATGCTTGCTATGGAAGTATCTTCCTTTGTCTTGGTGCCTTGTATTAAACAGTCTTTCTTTTGATAAAGGCTTGTGTCTTGTCTTACAGACAGCTTGGTAAGGAGTGCACACCTCTGTTCCTTGTGCTCCCTGTGTCAGCAAGTTATAACGCTTATTAGAATAAAAAGGTGGTTTACCTTGTTCTCTGGGCCTATCCCAGTTAGCTGAGTCTTGAGGCCTAGTCCTGCTGCAATTCAGCCTTACTCGAGTAGTAGGCTTCCCACTGTTCAGCTGGCCTTCGGGTGGAGTTACCACTCTTTCACACCCACACCTTTTGCTCCTTGAATGAAGAGTGTTACCTCTTATGGCAATGACTTCCTCATCTCTCTGGTAAGTTCCACAGTGTCCTGCATCTGCTGGTACCGGTTCCTCATATAAAACTCTGACCTTTGTTTCTCTCCTGGTACCTTTCTTTCCAGTGTCTCTTTGCCTAGAACTCCTGGTATTCTGCTGCACCGGACTCACTGTGTCTTCTTGCCAGGAACTCCTTCCTCTCTGGTCTCTTTGCCAAGACTCCTTTTCTTCCTCTGCTTCTGCCTCTGCTTCTCTTGCTTGTCCTACTTCCTCCTTTTCAACTTCCCAGCCTTTCTTAGAAGGAACTCCCCCTCTCCTGGATTGGCTGTTGGCCGGCATTACATCACCAGTTCTGGGGTGCGGTTCTCTAGGCCTTGGAAGGTCTCTCTTGCTCCCCCTATCTGGCTCCTCGTAATGTTGCATCTGTTGTTGGAATCTTTTTTCTGGATTTAAAACCTTTTTTTCTGTTTGCATAGGCTCTGCAGTACCACAATATGCATACATATTTGACAAAAGAATCAAATAAAACAAGATCAATTAAAAACCCCCAAATAATATGAAATAGTATAAAAACTGGGACATTGTCAGGACATGATTACTACTCTTTTTTGTGGTCTCTTGTTTGAGGGTAGACCCAAGTCACTAAGCTATGAAATTCCCTCTAAAATATTAAGGTAATAACTGACAGACCGTAACACTTTTTTGCACTACAGTAGTGCACATCCTAAGCAGTTACGTGACAGTTTGCCTTTATCGCAGTTTATTCGTTATCGAAGAAACTGTTCTGATAGACGAGATTTCAAACTGAAAGCAAAAGGTTTAATTCGTGATTTCAGGCTCCGAGGATATCCCGAACATATCGTTAAATCAGCATATAAGAGAGCCTTGTTTAACAACAGAGAACTACTTTTACAACCAGGACGTCCTAGGCAGACAGATGACATGAACATTAATTTGATTACCAAATTCTCTCCTTGCAGTTGGTCTGTACAACGTATACTAGCTAAACATATGAATGTGCTTAAAATCCTTCCAGAGTTACAGAACAAGAAAATTAGGTGTGTATGGACCAGACACAAAAATCTTAAAGAACGATTGAGCCCGACTGTATTAAGAAGACCATTATCAACAACATCAAATCAAAAAGGTCATAGAAAATGTGGAGACTGCAATATATGTAGTATTACAGAGGAGTGCACAAGTTTTTCACACAATGGTAATTTCTATTCCTTGCGACATATCACTTCCTGTGATTCCCAATATGTCATTTATTGCATTAGGTGCCCCTGCGGCCTTATTTATATAGGTAAAACGATCAGATCCTTTAGAATTCGGATGAATGAGCATCGAAGCAGATTAAAATGCAAGGTCATGGAAGCTCCGTTAGTGACACATTGTATTGATCAATGTCATCAATTTATGGACCTCCGTTGTTTCTGTATAGATACAGTTAATTTTGGTCAAGATGGGAAATCAAGGGATCAAACATTAACTATACGTGAGCAACGTTGGATATATAAGTTACAGTCTGTCAGCCCGAGGGGTCTTAATAATATGATCGACTGGTCGGCATGTACATGAATGAAATGGGCATCAGTAAAATGTTTCCATTAACATCCGGAGGGTGGCTTAATCACATCTCCACTACATAGATAGTGCAACATAATACGTCATCTTGCCAGGACAATTTATTCTTTCTGGTAAATCATTTACGTCATGACGTTGTGAACGTCTTTGTCAAACTTCTTTAAACCTGCACGGTTTGTTGGTGGTACGCATGCGCGGCGTTTTTTGGAAGCAAGACAGCCTGAAGTAACACGCCAGCTAAAATTGAAAATTGGAACGGAATCAACGGACCAGTATGTGTTTTGATCCTGGCAGGTAGAATTGTACTTAATCCTCATTAATTCTGATATGTACATCGCCGGTATACTGGTTTGATGCAGTATTGATTTACCTGTATGATGCTACCTGACTTCGTTTCATTCCACTGTAGTACGTTATAACACTCCATACATCTTGCCGATGGAAGTATTAAAATCATCCTCCTGAGGAAACCAACGGACTGTGAAATGTGACTTGGTACCAATTGACGGCGTCGAGGAATACCATTACGACGAGATAGTTTTTCTCCAAGAGGCAAACTACTGCACAGATGCATCATTCGATAACAACTGAATGATAGCCGTGGACTTTTGTAACGAAGCAAGAGGACATTGATTTCATATATTTTTGAAGATAAGTGTGACTTTACCATATATATAAGTTATGCATATAAAGTTCTATTAGTATAAGTCACAATGATGATTTAAACATCTTCCTCTATGAGAACCGGAGTCGTTGATGCATATTTGAGCACATATTCAGGATAATGCCTGTGATTTAGTGCTTGTTCAAGTCTGAGACTTCTGGTTACTCATTATTCATTATCACTACAGGTATACACTATACATCAGTTATTACCTTAATATTTTAGAGGGAATTTCATAGTTTAGTGACTTAGGACATGATTATTAGCACCCTTATAAACAATTGAAATCAGTTTGAACAGAAGAATCACATTCTCATTGTAGTAAAAATAGATGCACCTGTGATCAACTGTCAGTAATCACATTACTTGAATTGGCCAATGAATGATGGCTGTAATGTTTAAAATTGCCACATTTACTCCTTGTTCTATTTTCACAATGATGAAGACCAGAGAGCTGCCTGAGACTGTCAGAAACACCATTATTACCAAACATCAAATTTTAAAGGGGTACAAGGCCATTTCCAAAGATCTTGAGATTCCTATGTCTACAGTTCACAATGTTATTAAGAGGTTTTCTGCTCATGAAACTGTCAAGAACTTCCCACGACATGATGGGAAGAAGAAAATTAATCTTAGAAGTCTTTGATGGTTATTACGGACTGTTGGAAAAGCAGCATGTAGAACAACTAAAGAGCTTAAGGCTGACCTGGAGCATTCTGGAGTGGTAGTTTCAACCTGCACTATATGTCGCACACTAAACAAAGAAGGACTTCATGGGCGAAAGCCAAGGAGGACCCACTGCTCAAGGACAGACATAGAAAAGCATGCCTGATCTTTGCCCAAACCACCTTGAGAACCCACAAACCTTCTGAGTAAATGTTCTGTGGACAGATGAAACCAAACTTGAGCTCTTTGCAATTCAGTCCAGTGATACATTTACAGGTGAGGAAATGAAGCTTTCAAGGAAAAAGCACCCTTTCTACAGTTAAATATGATGGAGGTTCCATAATGTTGTGGGGCTCTTTTGCTGCCTTAGGAATTGGAGGCCTGGAATGTATTAAAGTAATCATGAAGTCAGAGGAATATCATGATATTTTGGAGTGAAATGTGTTACCTAGTGCCAGAAAGCTAGGTCTGGGTCGAGGGTCGTGGTCCCACAGCAAAATAATGACCCAAAACTTTAGGGAGTGCTGCCGCGTGTCTCCAAAGGGCTTCATCGCTGGACGTCCCATCCACCACCGTGCCCAATCGGGGCCCAGCTGAGCACCTAAAAAACAAGCGCCAGCAGGGAGAGCGTCCTCTTCAGCCCTGCAGCTCCCAGCAGGGAGTGCTGCCGCGTGTCTCCAAAGGGCTTCATCGCCGGACGTCCCATCCACCACCGTGCCCAATCGGGGCACAGCTGAGCACCTAAAAAACAAGCACCAGCAGGGAGAGCGTCCTCTTCAGCCCTGCAGCTCCCAGGAGGGAGTGCTGCCGCATGTCTCCAAAGGGCTTCATCGCCGGACGTCCCATCCACCACCGTGCCCAATCGGGGCCCAGCTGAGCACCTAAAAAACAAGCGCCAGCAGGGAGAGCGTCCTCTTCAGCCCTGCAGCTCCCAGGAGGGAGTGCTGCCGCGTGTCTCCAAAGGGCTTCATCGCTGGACGTCCCATCCACCACCGTGCCCAATCGGGGCACAGCTGAGCATCTAAAAACAAGCGCCAGCGGGCGCGCCCGCGCCTTGCAGGCCCGCGCCTGAGGGCCCTTTGGCACGGCCCTTAGGCAAAGGCCTGTAAAGATCTACAAGACTGCAAGACAACTTTGAAGAAAATTCCACGCCGACTCCAACAACTGCCACATGGTACAGCTGAGCTCCCCCAGGGTCAAGCTCGCGTACCACATCTTCACTGCAACCCCTGAACTGCAAGTATACCTACTACAAACATTTAACCAAACTTTCCTCCAACAACTGAACTTTGTGCATGAAATTGTTTAACCCCATTACATTAATTCAGCACTGATCACAGCAAGTATACTACACCTAAATGATCTATCTATAACTGATTTCTTGCACATTCATTCAGAATCGTTATATATACTGTTGTCAGTAATCATTAATTGCAAATACTGTTCCCAATAGCTAGATATACTGTTGTCAGTAATCATTAATTGCAAATACTGTTCCCAATAGCTAGATATACTGTTGTCAGTAATCATTAATTACCAGTACTAGTAACCATATACACCGCTTCTTTTTTTTTTTTTCACCACATATAAGGTTCTTTCACTGTTCTCCTCAAAAGCCCACCTACTAAAGTTACCTCACCAGCCCCTAACATTTGCAGCTAGCAACTCTACTTTCTCCCTTAATACACAATGTCCTCTTTAAAGATGCATACATTGGTAACCATCACCATTACTTATCTCCTCACCACTCTAGCTGGTCACTCAAATGCCTTTAATGGTGACCAAAACTATATACCAATATTAAAAAATAATTGGAAGAGATGGTCAAATAAAACTCAAACAGACCAAACAAACCCTACACATAACCACCAATCACATCTAATCCACGTTGCCCTTCAGCTTACCAAAAAACCTCAACCTAAACATCAATACCAACCACCATTGCATTGCGCCCTTATCAATATTAGATCCATCCGCACAAAGTGGCCTTTGATACCTGATCTTATAAAAACGCATGACCTTGACATTTTGATGATCACGGAAACCTGGCTATCCGACTCTGATAATGTCATTCTCAACCAGATGCTACCCCCAGGCTTCTCAATCCACACATGTCATAGGAACAAACAAAGAGGAGGTGGAGTACTCATCATCTCTAAGAGCCAGCTACAATTTCAGATGGACAACAGTATTAGTACAACCCACCTAAACATAATAAACATATCAAACAACGAGCATTCAATCAACCTAGTATATAGAGCTCCAACAACTTCAGCTGATGATCTGCCAACGATAGTAGACCGGGCCTGCAACACGGAAAAACCACGATTATCTAATTGGTTATTAGGAGATTTCAACCTCCCCTCCCTACACGACACACAAATCGCAGCATTTATAGAAGCGATTGACAACCTTGGATACAACCAAATAGTCAAAGAACCCACTCATACTATGGGAAATACACTTGACCTAATATTCGTTCCACAAGCCACCACAGAAACCGACCACAATTATGATCTTTCCATAATACCAGTACCATGGTCTGACCACAGCCTAATTTTATTCCAAATTCCCAACTCCTCCAATACCATTAATTCCAAATCCACCCTCGCCAAACCAACAACTAGAAGGTTCCGCTCCTTTGACAAAGAGGAAGTACTTAAGAATATTCTCCTAACACTACACACCTCTAAACCAGATTTGGATAGCCTAATCAATACCTGGAATCACACTCTCAGAGTCAATTCTCAACCATCAAACATGGCAAAAAAGCCCAACCATCGGACACATGTAGCTTGGTATTCTAACGAGCTAAGAACATCCCTCCTCCATCTTCGTAGACTTGAAAAACGCTGGAGACGATCCCGCTCTACCGAAGCCTACTGCAAGTACCTAAAAAAGCATCGCCAGGAAATAGCAGATCGAAGGAAACAATTCCATACTAATCTCCTAAAGCAATCATTAAATAAACATCATGATCTCTTCAACATTGTAAAGACTATGGCAAATGAACCAACTCCCCAGCACACTCAAACAATACATCCACAAGATTATGCTAACTACTTAAAGTCAAAAATGACGAAAACAACCAACATCTGCACCACTGGACCAACAAATATAGACAAGCTATCACAGTCAACCATATTAACCAAGTTTAATACATTATCAACCAAAGAAATTGAAAACACTATCGCTTCAATAAATGCTACTACCGCGGCAAATGATCCATGTCCAGCAGCATGGATAAAAGACCTTAGATATGAACTAAGCTTCTTCATACATAAGATCCTTGAACAATCTTTTTCAACCGGAACCTTTCCTCAGTGCCTTAAGCAAACCTCAATTAGACCATTATTGAAAAACAACAAATTAGACACCATAAAAGTAGAATCCTACAGGCCAATATCCAGCATCCCACTGCTAGCTAAGATAACTGAGAAAGTGGTCCAACGCCAAATACAACAGCACATAGACACTGAAGCCCCACTTGACCCTGCACAACACGGCTTTAGAGAAGCTCACGGAGTGGAGACCCTCCTCATCTCATTACTCAATACATTAATCACGGGAATAGATAATATCCACCAAGGATTCATCCTTATATTCATGGACATCTCAGCTGCGTTCGACTCAGTAAGCCACCAAATACTTATCGATCGCCTTAAGGAAAAAGGAATTCTTGGATCCGCACTTGACTGGTGTATATCCTATCTAACTAACCGTTGGCAACAAGTAAGAATTGAAGAAAGAACATCAGAACCATTTCTGCAAGATCAAGGTGTACCGCAAGGATCCTCTCTGTCAGCATTAATGTTTAATATATATATGCAACCTATCTGTGACCTCATCCGTTCCTTTAATGTTTCCTGTTTAGCATATGCAGACGACATTCTCATATACATGCCATTCTCCATCAACCATCCGGACTTTACAACGCTGATAAAATGCTTCGAATCAGTAGAAGACTGGCTCCTATCACAGAACCTAAGAATCAACCACAGCAAGACTGATATTATGTTTATCACAAAGGACCAAAACTTCACACCTCCTACTACCTTAAAGATAAAGGACAAGGAATTGACAGTAAAACCTACGATACGATACCTAGGTATCACCCTTGACCAGCGTCTCAATATGAAAACCCACATAAAAAACATAACAAAACTAATATATCACAAGATACGCACACTACGCCACTTACGACCTTTACTGGAACCCACAGACTTCAGAACCGTCTACCAAGCCTTGGTAATGCCTCACCTAGACTTCGCAAATGCAATTCTACATGGTCTCCCTCAATCAACTTTAAATCCTCTCCAACTGGCGATGAACACCGCTGCCAGAGTACTTGAAGGAATATCAAAGGCAGACCACATAACTCCAATCCTAAAGAGACTCCACTGGTTACCAACCAAAGCAAGAATCCACTACAAGATCCTAATCACTACTTTCAAAGCCTTAAACAATCAAGCACCATCAACAGTCGTCAACCTTCTTCACATGCAGACCCTCAATAGAGCCAGAAGATCAGCTGCTATAAATACATTAACAATCCCGAAACAAACCGTCAGATACACTAAGGAAACATCTAAAAGAACCTTCAGCATTCACGCCCCAATAGCTTGGAATGCCCTCCCATCAGAATTGAGAGCTATAACCAGCCTAACACAATTCAGAAAAAGCCTCAAACACCACCTCTTCCTAAGCTATTTTCCAATTTAATCTTTCATGAGTGAAATATTAACGCCATATTCAGACCAAGACAATCTTAACTATGACTAATGCGTATAGTTTATTGTATATAGTTGACATAGTTTACCTTTATCCAAGTTTTAAATCCCTGTTACTTGTAAAATGCACTACAGATTCCTGTATGTATATGTTTGGTTTCATGTAAACCGCGCTGATGACAATAGTGCGGTATATAAGAGATGTTAAATAAAATAAAAATAAATAAATAAAATATCCAAAAGTAAAAAAGAATGGTTAAACTGGAAGAAATGGACTCTTTTAAACTGGCCAGCAATGAGTCCTGATCACAATCCAGTTGAGAACCTTTGGAAAGAGATGAAATTTACCATTGGTAAAAGGAATCCTGGAAACATTCATGAGCTGGAACAAATCGCAGTTGAAGAGTGGCAACACAATATTAATGAAGGGTGCTCCAGACTCAGAGAATTTAGTGCTGGGAGCTCCAGGCGTTGTCCGGTAAGGAACCATACTTGATTTTTTACAAGGAGAAGGTTGTGTTGAGGACAGTGCCTCCCTTTCTTCCCAGGGTAGTGTCCTTCTTCCATTTGAATCAGGTGGTATTGCTTCTGAGGTTTTCCCTCTAAGATGATATGGATGATAAAAGTATGCAGCGAAGACCACGTCGTCACTTTGCTGATATCTATCAGGGGAACCAAGCTGAATTCCGCCCGGGACATGACTTGAGCCCTAGTGGAGTGTGCCCGCAGACGGTGCGGCAACACTTTTTCTCTTTTAACAGGTAGGTCAACATAATCACCTCTTTTATCCAGCATGCAATTGAAGTTTTGGAAGCCGCTTCTTCCCAAACAGCACAAACATATGATCAGACTTACTGAAGAACTCCGTATACTTCAAATAATGCTTAAGTCCACAGGGCAGAATACAGCTTGGTTCCCCTGATGGATATCTGCAAAGTGACGACATGGTCTTCGCTACATACTTTCATGTGTCACTATCTCTTGGATATCCAGGTGATGGGGAATGCTCATTTTGGAGCTTAGGTGCTTCAAGCTGGACTTGCGAGTACCTCCCACATCTAGTTACTGCTCTGGTACATCCCATATATACTGGACTGGACTGGAAGGATGATTAGGAAGGAGTTATTAGACCTTACCTGCTAATAGTCTTACTCCAGTCCTGTGCAAGGAAACAGCAGGATGAGTTCACCGTGGAATGACAACTTTAACAACAAGGAATGATGTCAGCCTGGCATGTGTTTCGGCTGGAGGCCTTCTTCAATTATGGCCTTTATATCCAGATTCGGTTCCACAGTGTATATGGTTTCACTGGGAGAAGAGCTTCCTGACATAAGTTTATTTAAAAAAAAAAAGAAAAGGATTCTGTTAGATCACAGTTGAATGTCAGGGTAGTTGCACAATGCTCTGTTCTCTTCATGTCTGCTTTGTCAATAGGATACTGCCTGCTAGGCTCCAAGGGGAAAACGCTTCTACTGTGACATCAGAGGTTTTGGCATGTTCGACCCTCGGCTGCTGGGGGAGGGAGATGACCCACATGTGCTGGACTGGAGGGACTCATGGAAAGACCATTAGCAGGTAAAGTCTAATTACTTCTTCCCATGCATAAAGCATTGCTTTCCGTACAAAAGTGGCTTTTAAAATTGTATTTCACCAAATTAAATGACCCCAGGGCTTCCAGAAGGAACCATTAAATATTCCTGATCTATGTTTTTTGACCGGACAGTAAATTAGATACCACTGGCGGCTTGCAGTGTCTACTTCTGTCTTATGTTTCAGCTAATGAATCCTTCAGGTTTTTATTTTTAACTCTCTTGGCTACTTTTTTTTCTCTTATCTTTTACATCCCCCCTTTCGCTCCAGATATTTCAGGTTCTCTGATTGGATATCTGCATAATTATGTAGCATTGCTAGCTAGCGAGTGGTATGTCTACAGCTGTGAGAAATTCACCAGTGGCCTACTTTTTATTTTCTACCTGCCTACTGGAATATCTTTGTGCTTCTGGGAACAGCAGATCATTAGCTATGCTATTTGATCAACCAAGTCCCCTCCTGCCAGAAGACCAATGGTATGTAGCACATTTTGGTACGAAGGGTATCTGATGTTTTTGATGCTGGGACAATGTTCTTATAATTCTTTCTTTAAGCTATTTTCTAAGGTTTGCCAAGTCTGGGGCTGTCTAAACAGTCTTTTTTAGGGCCAGAGTTAGGAGAGCACAACCAGGGCAATTGCTCTGGGCCCCATACTACAGAGAACTTGCAAATTTGCCCAAAACTGAGGAAGACACAGCTTGCAGATGGACTTTGGGGCTCCCTCCCAAATTTCTGTCCTAGGCCCCAGCATGTCTAACAGTGACCATGAGTTTTTCTTTTAATCAGACATCTTTGTTGCATCCCAGGGAGGCTCCATAAAGGTGTTCATAGAGATGTAAGAAGTTGCATAATTAGTTTCATCTCTGGCCCTTTTCAAATCCAGGCTGAAAACTCACTTCTTCAAGGCCGCTTTTGGATCCTGATCCACTTAGTCTCCAAGGTGTTTCCTTCCATTCCCCTAAATATACCCTTGTCCTCAGCTGTTGTGTTTGTCTTGATTAGATTGTAAGCTCTGAAGAGCAGGGACTGTCTCTTACATGTGTCTGTGCAGCGCTGTGTACGCCTTGTAGCGCTATACAAATGATCAGTAGTAGTAGTATAGGGTGCCATTAATCCCGTCCAGGTCATATTTTGTTTTTTTCTCAGAAACTACTAGGTCTAAGTTGCACAGACATCTTTTTTTGCTGTATACCTTTGAACATACTATTACAATATTCTGATGACATACAGTTGGAGTATTTCCAATTATTTCTCAATTATTTCATACATAATATACCTCAAAATGCAAGGGTAACAATAATGTTAACCACAACTGTAGGAAGCTGAATTCAGATTTTGCAGTTACCGTGCCTTAAAGGCCGACATTAATGTGTGGTGACTGCGAAACCTCTGCTTTATCTGTTGGGGACATGCCCAGCTTCTTCTCATACAGTTAATGCACAGACAATATACTTACCATATCAACTGTGTGCAGATAAAGCGGATGCAATTAATGCTACCTATTGAGGTGATGTTAATTGCTCCACTTTATCTGTTGCATTGATAGTTAACATATGGTACAATGCCACAAGTTAGGCATAGGGCCTAGTCTCTGCCCATTCCCTACTCCATTCCATATTTGTCAGATAATGTTAGCACACGTGTGCTCTAACAGCGCACACTAATTCCTCCCATTAACTACTCAACACGCTTTAGTAAAAGGAAGCTCTTAGCCAGTTGATGCAGTATTTTGTGCTAACTGGGCTAAATTTGTCCTCCTAAATCTGGCCTCACAAATAACTGTATGAACTCTACACGCATAGGTTTTGTACAATTAGCTTTTTTCAGATATTTAACGGCAATGAGTTTCTCAGCAGCTCTTTGAATATTTACCCCATGCCATCAGAAATCATCCTGCATATCATATTTGAATATATTCTTAATCAAAAATGAATATTTTATTCTATTTTCAATTACTGTAGATATTTTGCTAACAAGCAGAAGTGATGCAATAAGCAAGCGCTTTCCATCCATTGCTATCTGTCAGCATTTGAAGATGCCTAAATATCGAAGGGCGTGCAAGGCCAACAGGTTAGCTCGTAATGTTATTCCCTAGCAAATGATAGCATAGCTTTGAAATTATTGGTACAGCCTAAGGCATACTATATATGTGCATAGTTTCTTCAAGCTGTGACATGCATCCAAAATGAGATCCATTAACAATAAATAGGAGTAAAAAATGACCTGCTCTTCCTATCAGCTTCCAAACATTCTTCATTTTCAGAGGTCCCTGGATTTTCTTTTCTTGAAAGGTTCAGTTCATCCATATTAATAAAAAACAGTGGCGGTTTTCTTGTAATTTTCTTTTTTATTTTGTGTGACACCTTTGAATAGTAACAAGGGTTTAGCTTTTTCTCCCATACATTTTAACTACTTATTGTCCTTTAACCTCCACAGATCACTCAAAGTGTACAAAGCAGACCAACAATTACTTGAATTCATCACATTACAATATAAAACATATGGATAATGTAGACAGTCCATGATATAATTTTTTATACCTTACACAGCATTATTCCTGCTGGAATTCTGCTCATAATGCAGTAATTCGAAATGTTGCACTTTTTTGTGATTGCTTTTTCTGTATTTTGTTTTAAATTAAGTATCATCCAAAATTAATATGCTTTGTTATTTTGACAAAGTATGCAGCATTTTGTGTAATTCAGACTTTTTGACACAGACGTTTGATTTTTGTTTACATAATTCCAGGAAAAGTAGTTCATAGTGAATCTATTTTACCCTCCATAAAAACAGTTCCCATTTTCTGTCCCTTTCATTGTGTGTTGATTCCTTTAATTAGTTAAGGTTTGTTTGTTTTTTACTGGTTTTCACTGAAGAGATGCTACTTGCTTCCTTTCTCAAGAAGTGTTAAAGTGAAAAGTGCTGTGTGATAAAAAAAAAAATCCTGTTTCAATATCTTGCTGCATCTTATTCATGAAGGTGTTGGGACAAAATTGTAAAATAAATCCCACATTTTCAAACAGCTGGTCTCTGAGTGATACTATTTGGAAAATCTAACTATATTCAGTTAAAACTACTTGCGTACTGGACACATTTATTTATTTAACAGTTCTTATATACCGCGCTCTTTGTTGTCAGTGCGGTTTACATACAACAAAATTTTACTCAGACAGATAGGATCTGTCTTAAGTTTACAGATAACAGGGAGCATAACATGGACTTAAACTGGGGAGAACTATTTACATTTTAACCTACATACTTGGTATGGCTACATTTTCTACATTACCAGCTTGCATTCCTTCTATTTATGGTTGCTTATGATGAGCACATCGATGAGATGGCACTACCAAGCTTAAATCCTAACTTTGTCCACTGTTCATCTTCAACAAGTCAACTATATCCATCATCTGAAAGTGGAAGAATCTGACTTTTGGCTCCAACTCCTAGTATATCCTCCTCCAATACCCAAACCAGCATACTATCTTTCCTGGAGTTGGAAGATCTCAAGAAAGGCTGGGAACTGAGGATCCATGAGAATGAAAGACTAAAGATGACCTGTGCTTTTTTGCAGGTATGTAGATACATAGATATGGTTCTTATTTTACCCTGACAAACTACATTATACGTACTGTCACTACAGACCCGATGGTGATAAAGCTTGTTTTATGTCACAAACACACCGCACACACCAGCTGTACAGCCGCATGCATATCACAACAGGCAGTAATGGTATCTTTGTCAATCGACTTAATAAACACCAGGGCTAGCCCTAGAGTTAGTTCAAGGTGTTGGTGCCCTAGGCGAACTGCAAGCTTTATACCCCTTCTGGCTGTCAAAATCTATTATTTAGCTTTGAATACCTTGCTTTTGCTGCTCTTCAGAAGTTGCCGCTGTAGGCGACTGCCGAGTTTGCCTAATGGTTGTGCCAGCCCTGATGAACATGCAGTATATCCTCAACCCTGCCTAAGGATTCTTCTTTCTGGAACTTTTCACTGCAACTTCTGCTACACAATCTGTCTCATTGTTCTTTTTTCTATGGGCCTTACCCAAAAGCCCAGAAAATGTCTTACATCAGTCATGGGAAGTTCTCCATCCAATAGGATCCAGGGGTGAAGACCCTGAGAAAAAGGAGGGTGGGAGATTCTCCCTTCTGCATATCGAATGGGGAATTTAGGGCAGATGGGGCCCGCGCATTAAGGAGAGGGTGATAGAGTTCAGTAGCCTAGTAAATGTTGTTTTATCTAGGTACCTAGACTTATGCATTTTAAATTTGGCGGGTTCTAAGCCCCCTAAATTTAGGCACTTTAAATAACAAGGTTATAAAAGAAAGGTAAATAAGATCAGAGTAGGGGACTGAAATTGGGTGCCCAGCAGATTTCCAGTGCTGGATGCGTAGTCAAGGCAGCTTAACTTAGGGTTAGTTTTTGTAGTCAGAACGTTTTTTGGAACCTTTACTTTCTAACTATAGGCATATAACCATGGAGGCCTATTCGCAATAGGACGTCCAGCCCCCTATACTGCGGGGCAGAATCGGGCTGTGCAAAGTTAGACCCGATTCTGATCAGAATTGGGTCTGGTGCCTGGATGTGCAGGCCAGTACATGATTCTGCCCAGCTGTACGTCCCAGCGACTACCCGGCTAACTCAGCTGGGCTTGTGAATAGAGCCACAGTGCCATGGCATCCCATCACCTTGGCACCGTTGCTCCATTCACAAGCTGCGATTGCTGGCTGCCCCAGAGCAACTCCCGTTCCCTGCAGCCTGACCCCTGATCTGGCCTTCCAAGACCTAGGTCGGGCTGCAGGGCACCTCCTGAGCCCCCTCACCTGCCTGACCATGTCCCACACTGCGGTGCCCCGCCATCCAGGGGGACTTATTCCACCTTCGAGGCCCTGGACTTCCAGGCCCTCGGAATCGGCCCTGGACATCCAGGGTCAAGGGTTTCCCACGTCACGCCCTCGCCTTGCCTCTGAAACACCCCCTTCCACCGCCATCTAGGCCTCCCTGTACAAACCCGCTATTCATCCGGGGAGGTATGGGGACAGCAGGGTGATGAATAGCAGGACAGAATGACCCCCACAGTGCCTAACTTAGAAGCCTCTAATGAGGCCCTGAGCCCTTTTTGAATATCAGACTCTTGTATGCATACGCTTTTACTACAAGCATGCTTCTAGTCTGATTCAAATGAGATGTTCCCTGGGCTATGTTTAAGTAACAGTGCCCATCTAATTGGACTTTCCAATGCATGCATTGTGTTTTTTGTAGCTTTTCTGCCCCCCACAAAATGGGAACTATGTAGGCTTTTTGAACCCCCTAACTTGTAGGGCATTTTCAAAGAGAAAAACCTCCACGTTATTTCACTTTACAAACCGGTGGCAAGACCCACTGATTCAAAAGTGGCATATACTTTCCAGTAAAGTAGGCTACCGAAAATTGTAAGATTAAGGCGCATCAATAGTGTGCGATTGAGCTGCCAAAATAGTGCAGAGGACCATGCTAATATTTGGGGCCATGTGCATCTGTCACCCTGCTGATAGCAAGAAGCTGACGTGCAGCGGCAACCAGGCGGAGGTGCTTCAACACATAGGCCTTTCTTTTGGTGAATCTGAGTTTTCATTCTGGCCAATAGGCTGACAATATTTTGATGTGATGGGACATACTACCAACCTTTGGGAATGGATCCTACTGTTTGTTTGCAGAAAGAGATCAAAAGGATTATAGAGAATGCTTAATATTACTAGGAAAGAGAAGGATTTTTTAATTCAATCCTATCCAGTAGTGCCCCAGTTTTACCCTCTGCCTAAGATAAACAAGTCTCTTCAGGATCCTCCTGGAAGACCTATAGTGGCAAGTCGGGGGTCACTTCTTGAACCTATTTCAAAGTTTTTGGACAAGATACTGAATCCAAGAGCTCAAAGCTGTCATTCCTATATTAAGGATACCACTTATATAATGAATAAACTGGATCACTTTACAGAACCCTTGAATAATGTCTGTTTTTTTGATCCTTGATGTGGTATCACTATATAACAACATTGATCAAGAGGAGGTTTTGTGTATTATACAAAAATTGATCTTGGAAGAATTTAAACCATCTCAAATACCTAAGGATTTCATAAAGGAGCTTCTACAACTAGTTCTGAAGAAAAAACTGCTTTCAATATGAAGGCCAAATCTATCTGCACACTAAGGGCCCGATTCTGTGCCACGAATATTTGTGTCTTCCCCCGCTGTGCCTAACTTCCCTGCTGATTGTGTGGGAAAGTTAGACAGGGGCGGAGTCTGGGTGGGCGATAGGTGGTTGCCGGCCTTGGACGTACAGGGTCGAATCTAATGTTGGCCCTGTACGTCCAGGGCCAGCGACATGTGCGGGGACATTATTCCACCTCTGAAGTGGAATAACTTCCCTGGACATGTCTTTTGTTCAATGACGGGGTACAGATGGGGATAGGGGGCCCGAGAACATTCCACGCAGCCAGACCCTGGCCTTAGGAGGCCAGATCAGGGGTCGGGCTGTGGGGAATAAACACTTTTTTCAGGCGGCCGGCATCATGGCTCTTCAATGGAGCCGCAGTGCCATGGCAACATGACGACATGGCACCATTGAAGAGCCTTGACCGAGATAGCCGGGAAGGTCCTGTACCTGCAGGCTGAATGGAATTGCAGTCCCGGTCTGCACGTACAGGACTGTTCACGATTCTGAGCCTGTGAGGCTAGACGTGCCCCGCGGGATTAGAATCCAATCCTCCTGTATGTCCGGCTCAGACCAGACTACAGAGGGGATCTACGTCCAGAGTGGAATAAGCCTGTAATGGAATAGCAATGGGAGCTGCAATGATTCTTTCCATTGCAACTATCTATATGGCAGATTTTGAAGACGGGTTAGTGTATCCCTCTGAATGGTCTTCATACATTTAATTATGGAGTCGTTTTCTGGATGATATTTTCTTGTGATATGGAACTGAACAGCAATTGGATTTGTTTGTGGAATGGCTGAGTAGTCACAAAAGGCTTCTGAAGTTTAAGATGATAAAATATCAAAGTTCAATTAATTTTCTGGATATTACCATCAGTAGTACAGAAGGTTGGCTGGAGACCACTGTTTACAGAAAGGAGATAATGCAGAATACCCTATTGTGATATGAGAACTGCCATCTGCCTCATCTGAAAAATAATCTTCAAACTGGGCAATTTCTCCACTTGAGAAGAATTTGTAGTTCTTTAGGGAAGTTTAAGCTGAGGGCTGGAGAGTTGCAGGAATGATTTAGGAAGAGAGGTTATCCTGAATGGACGATAAATAAGGTATAAAAGAGAGCTTTATATGCCCAGTGATCAATACTGCTTTTCTATCAGAGGAAGGAAGATGAACAATGGATGACCTGTATTCTTCCCTACTCTATGAAAGCCATGGAAATTAAAAAAAACATTGGGATACTGTATCCCTGATATCAGGTTTCCAACTACCTCCTCTAATGGCTTTTACAAAAGGCACTAATATTGAGCAAAAACGAAATAATTGGAAAACCTACTTGGATGCAACAGTGATCCCTTGTTTTGGCCATCTTAAGTGTAACAGCTTAAGTATTATGACCAAATGATAGAGGATCCAGAGTGGACTGACTTGAATACCGGGAAACTATATTTTTCTAAGTAAAGCTATGGTGGTTGCTTTACGAAGCCTGACAAAAAATAAATTTGTTACCCAGACTTTGCGAGAGGGTGTTTTGTTGGAATTGTCTTTCATAAGAGTATCAATAGCAAATCACTTTTCCTACATTAGCTCCATCGCATCCCCTCTCCTATCCCTTTGCAGGGTTTCAGTGGTAACAGGAAGTCTGTGAGAGGAGAGGGTGGGGAGTCACAGGGCCTCGGCAGGCCTTGGGGTGAATTTCATCAACAGCCAGATTGCTGATTAGACAGCAGTAAATAAGAACAGAACATCAGGGCCCAGCCAGTAAGTGTGCACGGCATAGCTGATTGAGGGAGGGATCAGAAGACCCTCCCCCATGTGCACCACAATGCAAATCCAGTCCCGCAGGACATGCTGCAGATTTACCCATGCAAGTAATGGCATTTCTAAAATTGAAACCTAAATGTATATGCCCATCATATCTGTGAATTAGCTTTTTGTGCCTGTAAATGCTGCCTAAGCCTTCTATAATGACCTCCACACTTGCAATGAATTAAAATACGCATGCTATTCTTCTCTCTCTTATACCCTCACAGTACGCGGGCACTTTCAGCTTACATACTTGTGATTGAGAATTTTCAGCGGGGAACAGTGTGCATCGCTTCCTTGTGAAAACTGACAGCAATGTACACCGCCTAAAATTTCCCATATATGTTTCATACAACACAGCCTATTCGAAATTGCCTCATCCACATGAAATAAAAGAACAAACTCTAATTCCTGAGATTGTCAGAGAAGTCTGTATCTTCTACATTTTCTCTTCTGTAGATGTCACTGCAGTATAACAGATACAAGAATAAGTAACCGCATGATGAGAATCAAAATTCTTACGTTATAAATACCAGGAAAGCTGGAGCTTACTCCATTTTGTTGTCATATCAACTGCGAGGTTTTCCAGGGGTTTTTTTGTTTTCTCTGTGCTCTGCAAAAATACAAGATATACATTTTTCTTAATGGTTACATGCTAATTACTGTAGCATCCATTAACATTTTTATATTACAACTGCATGAGTTTGTGGAATTCATTAGAAATAATCTTCATATAAGTAATACCAAAGGAATTATTAGTAAGCTCTCACAAAGTGGTATGTTTACTAAAAAATGCCACATTAGCATGTATTCAACCCCAAAGATTAGCATGGAGATTGATGCTAACTTTTGGGGATATGTGCACATGTCTCTCTGACATTAGTGCACTGGAACCAGAACAAACACTGCTCGGAACTATTCACCCCCTTAAATGATTTATTGTATGTACATCCAGTTGGTTAACTGAAAAATATCATAAAAGTGGAGAGAAGACTACCAGATTGAGCCACGTTCAGTCAGTTGGAATAAGGACAATATGCTCGGGCTCCCTTATCAGTCATCAGTCTCACTCAACCCCACTATTAGTCCATACAAAACTCAAAAACTGCAGCTTCATTGAATCACTATAAAACGTCTACTCAATTAACATCTCTTTATATTTTTGCTTTTATATGTTTTAGTGTTGTAATAAAAATTAATCAATGGTGAACCACAAATGACACAGTGGGAACTGTCACCGTTACAGAGTAAACATGCAAAAATAGCATTTAAAATAAATAAATGGAAAGACACTTATCTGCACATTATTCCTTGTGCTCCACAATGAGACCGTCAATATAATAGATGTGATCCATTCAATGTAAGCTTGTGCTGTCTTGCCTACAAAGTTCCATTCGCCACCTTCAACCGACCTTCACTAGGCCAGAAGGTTTCGGATCCTTCCTCAGGGGCTGGAAAATTGCTGATAACTCCACTTTCAAGCATGCTGCAACAATTTCATCCACCACGCGAGGGGAGGCCGGTGTGGCTGCCATGCTGCTATGCGATTACATAACAGCTGCTCAACAAACTTTATTGACAAGACAGATTCAGATGAGGGTATTTGGTTCCAACTCATCATTCAAGCCAAAAGGCTTTACCGACGTTAATTCGTCAAGCCAAAACTGTTCATAATATGATAATTTCTCGCTCTGATTCCCTTCCTGGACAGATGCTGGCAGCACATCAATAATAGTCCACAGCAAATTTTGAAAAGTGTGATTCAGTGATTGACAATAAGGCATCATAGGCGCCGAGAAAGTAGCAGTCTTTACCCAAATTTTCTATTCACTGAGACTCTTATGTTCACTAGTGCATTGGAGACATGCTAAACAGTGGAGTGGAGGAGTAGCCTAGTGGTTGGGGCAAGGTACTTCAGGCCGGAAGGTCGGGGGTTCAAATCCCACTAGAGGACAGCAACCTTGGGCTGGAAGGACTGGGGTTTCTAGTCCCACAGGTGCTCCTTGTGGTCTTGGGCAAGCCACTTAACCCTCCATAGCCCATGTTCCCTGTAAGTATTAGTGTATGTGTCTCATATCCCCGCATGTTAAATGTATCCCCCAATTGTGTTGTGACCGCTTTGATTGAAGGATAAGGCGGTATACAAAACTGTCTAAATAAATAAATAAATAAATGCGGGTGCTGTTACTGTTTCACTGTAAGCACAAATCACGAAATTGAGATGTGCAACTCTTATGTTCATTGTAAACCGCACTGATGTCGAATAGCGCGGTATAAAAGAGACTGCAAATAAATAAATAAATAAATCTGCAAATAAATAAATCTGCTAACGGCAACATTTGCAGTCAGTGCACACCTATGACTCTCATGCTAACTGTGATGTGCTATTGCTTCCTAAGTTCTGCCCCAACCCACCTAGTCCTCACCCCATTTCATGCTAAGTGGTTAGCGCAGAACTTTTACCATGCTGCCACATGCTATCAGCATGGCGTACTCTCCTTATGGTAAACCCCATACTAACATACTAACGCACAGTGTGGTAATCATGCTCTAAAGTGTTTGTGATCAGCATGTTTCCTACTTTCTGATGAGTGATAGCTCACAGCCCCTTCCTGCTTTCCTTCCCGATGTACTTTAAAAAGAAAAATAACTCCATAGCCCCCATCCCTTTCCTCCCTAAGTGATTTAAGGAATGAGCCCTGTGGTTCCATGCCCTTCTCTCTCTCTGTGTGCTTTCAAAAAGACCCTATGGTTTGCATTCCTTTCCCTTCCTCTATCAGATATGTAAAGAGGTCAGGGCCTCTATCCTTATTTGGAAAGGAAGGAAGCAGGGGATCCCAGGACAGCCTTCCAGGCTTTAAAAAAAATTTGACAGGAGGGCAAAGGGTGGGAGGTTATGACTAAGTGTAGGACCTCTTTTCATTTAAAGCACATTGGGAGGGAACACTGGAAGATGTAGGGCTATTTTTTAACAATCATGTTTTAGAGGCGTGGTACTATATATTAAGGAGAGCTGAGAACCCTGGAGGATAAACATTTTGTAGGAGATAAACCATACTCTAGAATCTTTTTCGATACAAATTCCATGCGTGATAGGGAAGAGTATAGTGGTAGGTAGTATACCTGCCTGGGAAGGGCAAAGAAGCAGACTATGAAACGCTAGAAGAGAATAGACAAGATAATAAAATTGGCAAAATAATTATAATGGTGTATTTATGTCATCCTAATATTGATTCAGGAAAGGTCATCAGGGCATGGGGGGGGGGGGGTAAAGTTCCTAGATGTAATTAATAAATGCTTCATGGAGCAGCTGAGAGGGGGTATTAATATAGATGTAGTTCTCAGTAGAATGCAGGACCCTGGTACAAGAGATAACTGTGGCAGAATCACTTACCAATAGTGATCATAATGAAGTCGACTTTATATAATCACTGAAAGTAAGATATTAATTAAAATTATTGCAGTAGTATTTAATTTAAAAATGGGAGAGTATAATAAGATTAGAAATTAGAAAAGAAACAGAGAAACATGATGGCAGAAAAAGATCATAAGGCCTATCCATGTCTGCCCTTCCATACCAATATATATCCTTATATCCTTTTGAAGGTGTGGTCTCCAGAATTGAACACAATACTACAAATGAGACTTATACATAGGCACTATTACCTTCTTCCCTCTAGCCATTCCTCTTCCTATGCACCCAAGCATCCTTCTGACTTTTGCCATTGCCAGTCTTACTCACTAAATGCTCAGTCTAAAACAAGAGCCCTTGAGAGGAAACTAGGGGACAGAGGTCATCTACAGCATATTCATAGTGTCAAAGTCAATACTTAATATTCAATATAAAACCCTCAAAACAGAGACAAAGCAAGAATGTGTAATGAAAGACTGAGAAGCCTACATACCCAGCCTCAGAAATGGAAATATGCGTACAGGATGCCTCAGACAATTTCCAAACTTCTGAATATAAGAAAAATAATTTTATCTCTATGGGGATCTTTTACTAAAGGGCACCACTTATCAGCGCGTGTGTTGACAGCTAGCACAGGGCCACGACAGGGCCTGGATGTATATTATATAAATGCCAATAAATTTAAAAAAAGCATATTGGCTGTTTACATTTTTCATTGGGAAGTATAAATAAAGTATTGTATGACTGGGGCTACTTGAGTTTTTTTATTATCAATAATACAAAAGACACATTGGAATAAGAAAAACATCATCGGAAGAAGAAACACACATGTTGATATTTATAGCAATCTAGATAGTACTGCTCATTTTGTTTTTTCCTAGGACAAGAAAACAAGCAACTAAAATTAAAATATTTTTGTGGATATGCTTAATTTTCCATAATTATAAATCACCATTTTTTTTATCTTGTCTGAATTTTGTATTATATTGATTGAATGAAAGAATTTCAGCTGTGTTTTTTTTTTACTGCAACAAAAGCATCAGAGCAATTTATTCTTTTTTCCTGTTAAATAGGTTTCATTCTTTATAGATTCACTTTTTCAGAGTTTTAGAATTTAAACAATGCCCCCATCGTTGTGATTCACTACAATGCACCCATATATCATGATTTACTACACATGCATCCCGACCTCACTGGAAGAGATCCAAGATTAGCAATAGCATTGTTGAGTAGATCCCCAAAATATAGTCTAAGTCTCTAAATATTCAATATAGTAGAACAGTTAGAATCTAGTCTTCTGCCATAAAATTGTCATGTTAGTATTTTTTTCCCTACGTACTGGAGTTCCCATGACGTACAGTACTTTGTAAATATTTTCTGTGGTCAAATATCCAAGCATAGCTGTTATTTGTAAATGATAATCTTTTGCTCAGTGCTATTTACACCTCTTCTTCATCTTTGAAACTTTGGTATATTTAACATTTACCCCTGTCTATGAAAATGTGGATATAAACAGAAATATGAAGCTACTGTAAAATATTCACTATATTATAGAAGCCTCAGGTAACATAACAATACAATCAGAGTAACTCCCAACCTTGTGTGTGAGGAATACATTTCATTCAGAACAGATATCTGTAGAAGGAAAAAAATGTGCGTTTTTAATATTCAGATGGGCCCGAGGTCTGAAAAATGCCTCAGTCATAGACATTGAGGTATTGTTATATGCCATTTATTTTCATATTGCAAATAAATCCATTTATGCTAATTCAGGGGATATTTGACTGTTCCATGTGCCTTTACTCCTCAGTATTAGTTTTTACACATTACCAAATTTCAAAGAAATGAGACAATAGCTTTAAAGGACTCTAACCTTTCTAGGTTAGCAATGAAGAATAGATTTCTTTGAAATTTATTATTAAATCTTTTTATTCCCTAAAATGAATGTTACCGCTTCTAAAGCTGGAAAGTTGCAGAGTACCATTCCTTTGTTGCTAATACCACCATAGAAGAAAATCAGTTCCAATACGCTAGTAAATTCATGGTATGTGATGGACTTAGGTTACTGGAGTTTTGCTCATTTTGTATCCATGGGACAAATGTACTGGAAATAAGATTCAGTCTCTTGTCTTCCACGTTCCACTTATTTACACATTAAGGGCTATATTGACTAAAGATAGGGAAGACTGATGTGGCGGGCATGGTGTGTGGAAATGTCAGTTTGAATTGCTTCCCCATGCCTGGTTGCTCCAGACCATTGCTCCTAACTTTGGGCTAAATTGTCCACTTTCCAAATTGAGTAAGGGTAAGAAGAGGTGGCAGTAAGTGCATCCGCATTCTTGGCACGCAGCCTCCATGCCTGTTGTGGGAAAAAATACTCAAGTTTACCTCCCTGATCAGCATCTGCTTCACATGCTGCCCCCCCCCCCCAATCAGTATCACCAACCTCCACCCCTAATTAGCATAATCAGCACCACTACCCCTCCCCTTATCAGCATCATCCCCCCCCCCCCAATGAGCAACCCAAATCTGCCCATATCACCTGACCTCTCCAGCACTTACTGGTTTGTCCCTGCTGGTTTTGTGGTAGGGCAGAAGCGATTCCCAGATTCTCCTGCCCTTTTTCCATCTGGGTTCAAAATGGTGGCTGTGATCCCTAACACTAGGGATCAAGCTGCAAAATAAGACAGATTAGTTGGGAGGATGGAGGGATGGTGGCTATTGGACCTGACAGTTATTTAATAGATATTAGAGGAGGGAAGGAGATTGGGACTATCGGGGAAAGGGCCAGAGTAAGGATATTGGATGCCATAGGTGAACCTTCAGCCTTATATTTTTCCCAACTTGAGATTTTGATAACCAAACTCAACAGTCATGGTCACTGAAACACCACCTCTCCCACAACAGTCCTGTAAAAATGCATAATTGGGCATCATGGGGGTTATTCTGAGCCATGAATAGTGGAAATGGATGGCCTGACAGGATGTCTATCCCCACTATTCATTCCCTTGCCTGTTACGATTAACTTCCCCCCGTCTGATATCCTCAAGACCTTGGCGTCTTCTAGAAATATCTAGAACGTGATGGTGGGATAGGGTGTACGATGCCATTGTCTCCCATCCTCAAACAGATTATTTATTTGAACATTTTTACATACCATCTTATATAGTGTTTACATTAACAGCAGACGTCAAAGGAAAGAGGAGTACAGTAAAAAATAAAAGTATACAAAGGCATAGCTATTATAACATCTAAGAAAGGGGAAAAGATGAAATCCTACCAGAAATAAATATCAACCCTAATCCCCATACCAGTATCAACCGTCCATGAGAAATAACAATGTTTTCAACCCCTTCCTAAAACTCATTAAGCTTGCTCCCTCTCTTGAGTACACTGGTAGAGCATTCCATTGTTCCGGTCCAGTTCCATTATAGGGGTAACGATGGATTGAATTCTGCAATGCCACCTCCTGGCTGAGGAATCATCAGCAGCAGTGCTGGTTTGTTGGGTTCTACATCAATAATTTACATTTTGTTTAACCGTTTAACTCTGAAATATACCTACGTTGTCCTGATCGTAGAGGGAAAAGGAATCAAGAAAACGTATTTCTAATTCTAGCCATTTATTTTTGAACCTGTAAAAAGGGGGTAAGTAAACTATAATAGGATTCTGGAATCACATTTATCTAGACTTGAATTTCCATGAACCGTTCAAAAATGAATGCCCCTTACACACCGAATTCTCAGGGGACTGATGATACATCGTCTGCAATATTCAGGGATGGTATCCTGTTTTTAAATGCATTTTTCTTCCTCTGAATGTATGGGAGATTAATAAGCTCAGTTGCTTGATAAAATGTTCTGTGAGCTGCACCTCCATTCTGATATTTAAACATTCCGCAGGAAAGAACACGGAAAACGAAAACTGAGAATTTGACGTAAACAAAGCTAAGCCAAAGAATAAATACATGCATCAGTTCACCTTCATTTGTAATTCTAACATTTCTCAGCCAATACTGGAACTGGGATTAGAGTGCATTTAGTAAGGGGTTTCCATAAGAAATTTCATCTGTCATCATTTAGGATTCATCCTTCCAAAACCTCTTGGCTACCAGAGTTCATCTCTTTAGAGGAGAAGCTATTGGTCCAAGGTCTTATTGGTGCAGGCAAAGCTTTAAAATCAACAGGCAGCACAGAAATAGTGGTTCTTCTAAGGTATTCCTTTTTACACAATGCAAGGAATAGGAATGTGCATTCATTAACATACATTCAGTTTGTTTGCGTGCCTTAATTTAGCGCTGCTAAATCAACCTAACACTCATTAACATAAGAATTAATGCGCATTAAGGTTATTAAAGCATGTTAAAAAGTTATAATGAGCATATTTTATTTTATTAAACCAAATGTGTAAAGCAAGTCGTAAAATGTTGGAAAATAATGGAAAAACACCAAACAAACTGAAAATGAACCAAAAATGTTTCCCGGTGCATATTCTAACAAAGAATCTGACAAATGCATGCTATGCTTTTGCCATCCATGCTTTACAACTAGTTTCAGAAACAAATTCAACAAATTCCAGAGTTTGGAGTGGAGGAGTGGCCTAGTGGTTGGGGCAAGATACTTCAGGCTGGAAGGTCAGGGGTTCAAATCCCACTAGAGGACAGCAACCTTGTGCCGGAAGGACTGGGGTTTCTAGTCCCACAGGTGCTCCTTGTGGTCTTGGGCAAGCCACTTAACCCTCCATAGCCCATGTTCCCTGTAAAATAGTTATCTCCAAGTTATAATGCCCTGTTCAATGTAATTTCAGTTTGTTCAATGTAAACCGCACTGATGTAGAATAGCGCGGTATATAAGAGAATATAAATAAATAAATTTGATGACGTGTTGAGTGATCTTTCTCTAATTACTGCATATTCCTTTCTTTGGGCCTTCACAAAACTACACTTTGGGGCATTTTTACTAAAGAACAGTAAAGCTTTACACTTACTGCTCGTTAAATGCAAATATTACTGTGCAAAGGCTGTGTGGTAACTGTTGGGGGCTTCCCCAGTATCTGTCCATATAGTTATCACACAGTACATATATCTACTGCATGTATGAAGGGTAGTTTTATAAGACTTGACTAGATTTATGTGTGTTTTTTTCACATACATATTTCAAGTTTATTTTATAAAGTGAGAGACGCACATACTTTAATTTCGAAAATCGGAGTGTAAGTTGTCAAAATGCATTCCTCCCATGCTCTGTTTAAACTCTGCCCCTGTACATGGCCATATCATAAGTATGTATGATTGGTCCGACGCACATACTTACAGAACAGCAAATGACTACATTAGGTATGTACGTAGTCATTTACATGTAGAAACCACTAAAATACAGTGCTTTCCTTACATAAAAATGTATGTAAATCTAGATGACCCTTATAAAATTACCCTCTAAGTGCATTGTCAATAACATGGAGGCACCATGCTACGGCATGGACGGTGCAGCAATTAGAACTTTCCACTTCCCTGAAGGTCCCTTCTGAAACTTTCCACTTTCCTTTAAATACCACTACTGAAACTCACTACCTCCCTGGTACTTACCAGAGGCTCTCCCTGGTGAGTAGTGGGAGAGCAGGAGTGATTCCCAGATACTCCTGCCCCATTAGTGACTAAGTTAAGAACATTAGAGCATAAGATATTCCATACTGGGGCAGACCAAGGTCCAGCAAGCCCAGTATCCTGTTTCCAACAGTGGCCAATCTAGGTCACAAGTACCTAGCAGTTTCCAGGTCATTTACGAATATGTTAAAAAGCAGCGAACCCAGCACAGATCCCTGGGGTACTCCACTAGTCACCTTTCTCCATTGAGAAACTTGGCCATTTATCCCTACCCCTCTGCTTTCTATCATTTAACCAGTTCCTGATCCACAATAGTACACTGCCTCCTATCCCATGACTCTTTAATTTCACCAAAAGTCTCTCATGAGAGACCTTGTCAAAGGCTTTCTGAAAATCCAGATACACTATATCAACCAACTCACCTTTGTCTACTTGTTTATTCACACCTTCAAAAAAACTTAACAGATTAGTAAGACAAGACCTTCCTTGGCTAAATCCATATTGGCTGTTTCCCATTAAGCCATGACTATCTACATGTTCAGTAATTTTGTTCTTTATAATGGTTTCTATCATTTTTCCCGGAACTGACGTCAGGATCACCAGTCTGTAATTTCCCGGATTACGCCTGGAACCCTTTTGAAAAAATGGCATTATATTGGCCATCCTCCAATCTTCAAGTATTACAGATGATTTCAATGATAGTTCACAGATTAGTAGGTCTGTAATCTCATATTTCAGTTTTTTCAACACCTTCGGATGTATACCATCTGGTCCAGGTGATTTGCTACTTTTCAGTTTATCAAATAGTTGTAATACATCTTCTCGGTGTATCCATATTTCTTACAATTTTTCTGCGGCATCACCTTTAAATACCATTTCAGTCATGGGTAACATCCCAACATCTTCCACAGTAAAGACCGAAGCAAAGAATTCATTCAGTCTCTCCACTCTAGCCTTGTCCCCTCTTAGTGCCCCTTTTGCCCCTCTATCATCTAATGGTTTAACTGACTCGGTCACAGGTTTTTTTTGCTACAAATGTACTTGAAAACATCTTTATTATGAGTTTTTGCTTTCCCAGCAGGCTTCTAAAAATTTCTCTACCTATCTTATCAATGCCTTGCATTTAACTTGGCAGTGTTTGTGTTTCTAGTTTTTGTCATTTGGCTCCTTTTTCCATTTCCTGAAAGATGCTTTTTTGACAACAGCTGCCTTTCTGAGCTCACCTTTAAACCATGCTGGCAGTTTTTTGGACTTCCTTCCACTTTTCTTAAAGTGTGGAATACAGCTGGTCTGGGTTTCCAAGATAGTATTTTTTCAACAACACCCATGCTTGATGCAAATCTTTAACCTTTGCAATTGCTCCTTTTAGGTTTTTTTTTAACCATTTTCCTCATTTTATCTAGTCTCTCTTTTGAAAGTTAAAAGGTAGTACTGTGGATTTCCTTACTGTCCCTCCTCCATTTATTAAATCAAACAAAATCATGCCATGATCACTATTGTCAAATGGCCCCAACACCCTTACCTCTAGCACCAGATCTTGTGTTCCACTAAGGACTAGGTCCAAAATGGCTTCCCCTCTGGTCGGTTCATGAACCAACTGCTCTAAGAAGCAGTCATATATTTCATCTAGAAACTTTATCTCCCTGGCATGTCCTGCCGTGACACTGACAGTCAATACCGGGGTAATTTAAATCACCCATTATTATTACTGTGCTGTAACTTTTGTTAGCTTCTCTGATTTCTTTAAGCATTTCATCATCCATCTGTTCATTCTGGCAATGTGGTCGATAGTACACCCCACTGCCATCGCCTTCCCCTTCTCATTTTTACATGGAATTTCAATCCATAGAGATTCTACAGTGAATTTTGTTTCCTGCAGTACTTTAATTGTTTGTGACTCAATGCCCTCTATAACATAGAGTGAAACCCCTCCACTAATTTGATCTGCTCTATCATTATGATATGGTTTGTACTCAAGTATTACAGTTGTCTTCGTTCTACCATGTCTCTGAGATACTAATCATATCTAACCTCTCATTTAGTGCTATATAGTCTAACTCTCTGGTCTTATTATTGTTAGACTTCTAGCATTTGCATACAAGCATCTTAGATGCTGTATTTTATTCATTTTAATCTGGTTATAGGTAGGCAGGGGTAATTTGGAATCTTTAAGCTATGTCTGCTCTGTACTCAAGGGCATTTGGATTACTTTTGTCTTTATTGGAACCTCTCTGCTGCTATGCCCTAACTTCAGACTTTTGCTAGTATCCTTCAAGATTACATTGTTCTGAACCATGCACTCTTGGGTGACTAATGGCTCTCCCCTATTATCTAGTGTAAAAGATGCTCTATCTCCTTTTTAAAGGTTAATGCCAGCAGCCTGGTTCCATCCCGGTTAAGGTGGAGCCCATCCTTTCAGAAGAGCCCCTCCTTTCCCCAAAATATTCCCCAGTTCCTAACAAATCCAAAACCCTCTTCCTTGCACCATTGTCTCAGCCACACATTGAGACTCTGGAGCTCTGCCTGCCTTTTGTGTCCAGTGCATGGAAGGAGAAGCATTTCGGAGAACGCTACCCTGGAAGTTCTGTATTTCAACTTCCTACCTAAAAGTCTAAATTTAGCCTCTAGAACCTCCCTACCACATTTTCCTATGTCATTGGTACCAACATGCACCAAGACAGCAGACTCATCTAAGACCTTGTCTAGGTGGTGCATGAGGTCCGCTACCTTTGCACCAGGCAGGCATGTTACCAGACGATCCTCACGTTGACCAGCCATCCAGCTATCTGCATGCCTAATGATTGAATCACCAACTATAACGGCTGTCCTAACCCTTCCCTCATGGGCTCATGGCCCTGGAGAAACTTCCTCAGTGTGAGAGGGTTTTACATCACCTGGAGGACAGGTCCTAGCTACAGGATCACTTCCTGCCACACCAGGGTAATGGTCTCCTGTCACATGACTTCTCTCCTCCATGGCAACAGGGATGCTGCCTGACTGGAGGTGGGACTTTAGTACTATATTCTTGTAGGTCTCATCTATGTACCTCTCTGTCTTCCTTACGTTCTCCAAGTCTGCTACTCTAGCCTCCAGAGATTGGACTCGTTCCCTGAGAGCAAAGAGCTCCTTGCACCTAGTGCACATGTAAGACCCCTCACCAACTGGAAGAAAATCATACATTTGACACTCAATGCAAAAGACTGGAAAAATCCCATCTCGCTGCTGGACTGCTGTCTGCATCTTAGTTTTAAGGTTGGGTTTAGGTATTTAAGTTCTTTACTTACTAAGGTTTGTTGGGGATACTTTATACTAATAAAACTATACCTAATACATTTAATGGACTTTGTTTACCTCAAGCTTAATTAATCTATGCTTGATGAGGATAAACAGCTGCACCTGAGAGTGAATATGACACCTCCTTCCCTTTAAGAGGTTTAAGCACCTATAAAGCTATGATTATCCCAAGGGTGGGAAGGAGGGAGGGAAAGAAGACTTATTAAAAGTTGACTGCTACACAATGCCCTGTCCTGTGCTTCTAAGGTAATCTGTGACCAATATCCTCGGTGATTCACACATCCCTTGCTTGGATAGAGGCTCTTTGATCTGTCACTTGGTTTTAACACCTATTTAAAACAATTTCACAGGTCTCTTGTCCCCTATCTAGAAGGCCTCTTTGTTAAGGTCTCTAGAAACAATTTATTGCTCAAAGAATGCTGACCCTGTTTTTCCTTTTATGCTAAGTTATACTCTGATTTGATTTAAATTAAAGCTCTTTGCTAGGCCCTGACTGAGTATTAAATATGAACTGGAAGCTCTCTGCTGGGTTTTAAATTTAACCAGAAAGCTCTCTGCTATGTTTTAAAGTTCAAAATGTCAAAACTGACTCTTAGTTTTGTGTTACTAACACTAAGGGTCAATCTGTCAAGAAGAAGCCACTACTTGTGGCTAACCCTTCCTGGTAAGTGTCGGGTGGTGGTAGGTTTCAGAAGGGGCATTTGAGGGTAGTGGAGGATTCTTATCATTGCACTGGCTAAGGTAAGTGAATTGCTTATAGCACAAATGGACTTATCTTATTCAAGAGGTGGTAGGTGCATCCACTCTTTCTGCGGCTGTAAAAGTGCACAGCTAGTGTGGGGCCTTGACAATTATCATTGCTGGATTTTCATGATAACTCCATGATGTGTTAGGGTTGCAGGCAGGAGGGTTAGGAATGGAGAGCGAGTAGGGTGAACACAGCACACCCATGCTACCTTCATAAGTGGCTTTGAGTGCACTCGTGCTATTGTCTTGACGCGGCAGAGCCTCATGCACCGCAGTAACTGCCAGGAACATTATTTTCATGCTCTCAGCAGTTGGTGCTATGGTGTTATCCTACTACGCCATGCATTATGGACACATTTGCTGCAACACTATAGTGCCCTTTAATAAAAGGGCGCCACAGTTGCTTGGTCTCTACAGTGTTCCATTTTCTCCTGTCTTCCTACTTTGTACTTTCAAAGTCCAGATTTATACAGAATACACATGGACAGAAACCCATACTCGATCTCTCACCCATAGACCTTTAACAATAGAGATATAATGGTTCATGATACACAGTGGGGTTATTTTTGAAGCTCTATTCATGCTTTGGATGTCTAAAAATGTGCATGCAGACATCCAAAGCACAGAAACATCACCAGAACCATTTTAGAAAGCTGTTCTAAGGACGTCTCTTGCATGAGGATGTCCAAGGCTGAATGGGGACATGGTGTAGGCATGTCTGAGGTGTTCCCAAGTACATGGATGTCCTCATCTGATTTCAGCAATACCCTGCACATCCCAAGCTGCATGCAAGCTTATATCTGCTACAATGCTCCAAGACATCAAAAAGCTCTCGTTCTGCTGTCCAGACACCTGGAGGGCATAGACAAGAGCGTACTCTGATACTCTCTATATTTTTACTGATGATAATGAAAATGGCAGGTAAATTAGCATACTTGATTTTGGTTTGGTACCCTGATGCACATCCCTCTCATGCAAAATAGCTGTGTTCAGCATAGGACAGACATCCCCACCCTCTATGTGGCCGCCAGTGTGGTCATCCATTTCAGGGATTTCCATGTTTCTAAAATTAGGCTGACACTTAAATGTCCCTGATTTTTTTGGATGTTTTGTCCTGGATGCCTCAAATTTCACCTGGACGTCCATTCTAAAATGCCACTTCATAGATATACAAGACACAAGACAAAAAGCTGACACGTCTATTTCCCTAAGGTACTAAAGTCTTTTTTTTATTTTGTGACTATGGTAAAAATAGCTGGTACATTTGAGCTCCTTAATATTCATTATGAGGCTTATCAGTTTCAGTAGTAGAATATTAACGGAGTCAATTTGAAGGCATTCTATGAATTTTCACTATATGGAGGGTAGATGCCAGCGCTTCTCTTTTGAAATGTGAATATGAAAGAAGTGTTAAAATAGGGACATCATTAGTACATCTCAAGAAAGAAGATTTCTAAAAATAAATTGTAGGTGTTTATCATTCAAATTTGCTATGGTATCTAAGGGAAACCAGGCAATGTAATTGCACAGGGAAAGCTTCCCTTTCGCATTTATATTTTTATTGATAAGCGAAGTCTTTACATTTTTCTGCAATACTAGAGTTCGTAGTGATCTCAGGCTAAGTGTTCAGCAATACAGAATTCTGTTCAAGAGTACTTTATGTGCTTATCATGCAGTCATTTTCCAAGGGCAAAGGGAAGAAAATAACTTTTGACCAAGAATAGGAAACACAATCAGAAAAGCTTTTAGAGAGAGTAGAAGTGGAAGAAAAAGAGGAAATGTCATACTTGCCCAATGGAGATACTGTATCTTCCCAGCATTATTTCAAATATTCTAAAAATGTAGAGAGCAGTTTTTAAAGAGCTGATATTTTTTCAAAATACATGAGGGCTTTGAATGTGCGTACTGTAGGGAAAGTTTTCAAGAGAAACTAACTATGAGCAAAGTACACAGCTATAGGGTATTTTATAAGGGGACATGCATGTTAGATCTATTTTATAAAGACAAGATGCTGTCTAGCTGGAAGTGGTCGAATGTGTGTGGATGTTTATACCAGCCCTAGAACTGGTGTTAAATTAATGTCCATGATTAGAATTTTCAAGTACACATGCAAATTACAGCATTATATAATCTGTGCATGTACTTAAATGCTTTAGTCACATTCTACCCAAATCTGTCCCTGTGCCTGCCTTTGCCTCTTCCTCTTCATGTCAACATGTGAACTTTTATTCCAGTTAGAATTTTATACATGGCTATTTACGTGCATATGTGGACAGTGGGCAGATAGAGATGGATTGTAAAGATGGCAAACACATTAGCGAGCGAGTGCAGTAAAAGTGCCACTTAGTTCAGGTTTACCTAAAGACACCTCTATGGATGCTATTTGGTGCACTCATGTTATTTTGCCACTCATAAAGGTACCCAGTCATGCATTAGCTGCAGGGAGCATATTGGTCGTGCTCCCAACAGCTAACATGGGGACTTTGCATTTAGCGTGCGTTGGTTACACTCATTAAGTGTGAAACCTTAGCAGTGTTTAGTAAAAGGGCCCCCAATACTTTCATCCACAGCTTATGAAGGCTACATCTGAAAAATCTGTGTCATTTTTCCATAGATTAGAAGAAGCATAGGTCTTCTCATACTGATGTTTTCAATTCTTTTTATAAAGCTGCTGTAGATAAGCTTTACATTCTTGACTATTTATTATTTATTTTCTTTTCTTTATTTAACGCCTCTTCTATACTGCGCTATTCACATCAATGCGGTGTACATTAAACAGAACCTTATACAATGCAGTCGGCGCTGCATTGTATTTACAATAAACAGGAACTATAACTTGGACATAACAGGGGTAACTTTATACAAATTATTTACACTAATAAATGTTGACTACTCTGTCAACTCATTTAAGTTACAAGATACTCTATTACGTACAAATGCAGGTCTTCTAAGAATATTCCTCAGGCACTAAGATTGGAATTGGTGAGCTCATGTGCTCCTTTACCTTTTAAATACATTTCAAAGGATAAGCAGGGGGCCCGGAGAATAGATTAGTGGTCCATTGCCCCTTGATTGGAATGCTCATATGGGTCATGAGGAATTCCCCAGTTACTTTTGCCCTGCAGGTTCTCTATTTCAAAATGGGTATCTAGGTGAAATCTGGAGCGTTTTATTGTAAGCCATTCTGCTTAACTTTTGAAACCTTTGTATCGAAAAACACTCCATAAGAAAGCAATGAGTGGATTCATATATTATGCTATATTTGTAAATGGACCTCAGTAGAAGGGACAATTTGCTTCCTTACCATTCCCTAGATACATCCTAGTCCTCAGTCATTGTGTTGTCTGTCTTGACTGTTGTGTTGTTTGTCTTCACTAGATTGTAAGCTCTTATAAGCAGGGACTGTTTCTTACATGTCTCTGTACAGTGCTCTGTACGCCTTGTAGCGCCATGCAAATGATAAATAGTGGTAGTTGTAATAGTATTATTTGCAGAATATTCAGCTGCTACGCCACCTTCACAGATTGATCATTGGTCCTATACATTGGTCCGTGTCCGCTAAAATTTGAATATATTTTTGTTATGCGATTAAAAACGTATTGGACATAAATATACATTTATCTTGCAATCTTGATGCTCGATTCCGTTTCTCCTCCCAACTCAGGTTTCTTAATTACTTTGACTGCTTCAGGGGTTCAATTACTATTTTCTATGACGAGCCTTTTTCATTGGCGACTCTATAGCTGTTCTCTGTTCTGTTTGCCTTTTATATCTAATCTTGCTCTGTGAAACAGACCTGTTCATCTGATAATGTCATGATAAAACCTTGTGCATCCATACAAACTTAAGAGTCAACAATTCACTCAAACAAAGCCATCATTGAATCTAATGAAGGGTTTCAACTTGAAAATTTAAATGGCACTAATTCTGTTTAAGATGCCTATATACTGTAGTCCCTCATGTAATGCTGACATTGGGGTCCAATAATATTTAGGGACCGGATTTAGCTTCCACCTGTCTCAGAGTTCAAGGTGAGTTACATTCAGGTACAGTTGGTATTTTGCTGTCCCCAGAGGTCTTACAATCTAAGTTTGTACCTGAGGCGATAGAGGGTTAAGTGACTTACCCAAGGTCACAAAGAGCAGCTGTGGGATTTGAACCAGGCTTCCCTGGTCCTTAGCCACTGCTCTATTAGGCTACGCCTCCCCTTTACCACATCTCCATCATGCTATAAAAATAATAGTTTAAAAAAATGGGTTCCAACACTTGAACGTGTTATCAGCATCCCATGTAATAAAGGGTCTACAGTGTAGTCACCACTAGAGGAACGCTAATTGTTAAAAATTTTTAAACTACTCTAGTCCGCTTCTCACAGTGTGAATATATAATTCTTACTTTGGTAAAATTCTGTCTTCAAAACAGGCAAAATTGAGAGATGTCCTTAAGATCTCGGACCCGGAGTCTATTCCTCTATCTAAAATATATTATTTACCCTCCGGGGTTAAAGTTACTCCGGTTCCCGAATCTGAGGCTCCAAATATTGAGGTGGGAGAAATGGATCGTCTTTCCGTTCAAAGTTTAGATTTGTCCGCATATTTGGAAACCTCAGTAGAGGAGATTCCAGTTCGTGCTACGTTATTAGTCTCTTTTTCTTTAGAGAAAGATAAGGATAGGATTTTTCAGGTTTATTTTAAACATCGTCGTGATAATTTCTTTGGTCAGGTTGTACAAATGTTTCCGGATGTATGTCTGTGTACCCAATTGAAGAGAAAAGCTTTCCTTGCGTTGCGCCCTCGGGTGCTCGCAATGGGAGCTTCTTTCCTACTTAAGTACCCCTGTAAATGTCTTGTGTCTTTTCAGGGCAACTCTTATACCTTTTTTGATTCTCTTCAACTTGAGGCATTTTTGCATAAGTCAGGATGATGGTATAGTTTGTGTTAATTCACTTGTTTAATTTCTGGGTTTTTTGCTAAGTAAAAGGAGTTATTATTATTTTTCTCCACTCTCTGGCTCGGATTATTATTATGTTTGTTAGTAGACACGCTCCAATTTTTTGTGGGCTAATTTTTGGGAATGATATATTTGATGATGCTGTGATTGTATGATAATTTCTGTATTGCCTGAGATTTACCAAATAAAAGAGTTTAAACTTGAAAAAAAAAAAAAAACAGGCAAAATTCTCTAAAATGAAAAATGACAATAGTCAAAAAACACTTTCCATAATATATTGAACTATTAAGCTCCTCTTTTAAACCCGTAAGTTGTAGAAATTTCAATTCACAAATCCAGCGTTGTTCATGCCATGATTAGAGGGCTTGTCTCTCACTATTCTTACAATAAGGAATAAGATTTAAAACTATTACAGTGTATCTCCTCAAATGCAAAATGCAATGTCTGTCATAGAGTCAATGCTGACTCCTGGCGATTCAGCTCCTATGTTCTTCTTACCTAAAGGAGCAGCAACTTTCTATGTAGTTACCCTGAACTTGTGCTTTAAGTCTCACCTTCATCTTTCTAGTAGTTCTACCAATATAAACCATATTATATGGGTACATTATCACATACACTACATATGTCAATAAGCATGTAGCAGTATATCACAGTGTGTATGTTTTGATGGTAACTTTACTGGGTTAATCTACCTTTGTATGGTGTATAGAAATATGATGACAGAAAAAGACCACATGACCTATCTAGTCTATCCTTCCATATCAACAACTACAACAGTCCACTTTTTACCTTTAGAGATCCTCTGTGTTGGTCCCATGCCTTTTTGAATTCAGTTACTGTCCTCATCTCTACCACCTCCACTGGGAGACTATTCCACGGATCCACTACTCTTTCTGTAAAGAAATATTTCCACATATCACTCCTAAATCTATCTCCCTTCACCATCATTCCATGTCCCCTTGTAGCAGAACTTGCTTTCAATTGAAAGAGGCTCTCTCCCTGAACATTTATGCCACGGAGGTATTTAAACATCTCAATCATATCACCTCTATCCCGCCATATTAAGATCCTTCAGTCTGTCCTCATATGCTTTATAATGAAGACCACTAACCATTTTAGTAGCCACCCTCTGCATCGACTCCATCCTGTTCACATCCTTTTGAAGGTGCGGTCTCCAGAATTGCACACTATACTCCAAATGAGGTCGCACCAAAGACTTATACAGAGGCATTATCACCTCCTTTTTTCTGCTAGCCATTCCTCTCCGTATGCACTCAAGCATCCTTCTAGCTTTTGCCATCGCCTTTTCTACCTGTTTAGCTACTTTAAGATCATCAGACACAACCACACCTAGGTCCCGCTCTTCTTTAGTGGACAAAAGTAATTCACCCCCTATACTATATTGCTCCCTTGGATTGCTACAGTATGTTTGAGAGCAAAAGGCATGGTTACCTATTACCTGTGTCCTGATCTTGTATTCAATCTTCATCTTTTAAACCAGAATGAACTACAATATCTGCATTGTCTATACACGAGGTGGAAACATGAGTCCAGATTGAAAATTTCCATGTGCAAATTTCATGAACTTTTTGAAACACCTCTTTTGCACCCAATACTTTACTGGTTTGCAACTTCTGGAAGAGCCAAAAGTGAGAGTCAGCCAGAGGGGGAAGATGTCATAACCATATATCAAAATGATGCAAGCCCTTTAGCTGTGCTACATTTTCTGGCTAGCAGAGTGCGTCGCGCCACTATTTGGATAAATCCAGGGACTGCCAAACTCTTGGCCCATGCTCCACCGTGGACCTCTATAGACAGCACTGGACCAATCAGTATGATTTCTGGCAACACTATCTGGATAGAGCTGCTGAAATCACTGGACAGATTTGGCCAGCGGCACTTATCTGAATGGCAGGTTCTGCGATCCATTTAAGGGTTTTAGATATGCTGCACTTCCTTTTAAGTTTGCTTCATTGCCTTTCTTTACACAAGTAAAAGGAAGAAATAAAATGGACTGAAAGCATATCTCCAAAACTTGACATCAGACAGTGGGTTAGAAATTCTCTTTTTACAACTTATGCCTTTTCTTACTGCTCGACAGTTTCATTGCCTCTCTGACCCACTTCTGCTAGTGCATATAGAAGAGAGTTCTCAAGGGCTGCATATATTCTTTTCAAGTTCTCCACAATGAATATTCATCGAATGTCTTTACATATGTTTCATCTAAGAACAAGGCTAATTTGCTTAGCTTGGTTATCCTCAAAATCCACCCTTGAGAACCGACATCGAGAATCCCTGGCCTAAACCGCTCGCTTTACAGTCAAGAGCTCTGTAAAGTCAGAATGAGAGAAAAACCTTAATGAATCATGCCCAGTAATGTATTTATTTATGAAAAAAGCGCATGCCACTAATCACATAGGGCCCAGAATTCCAAAGAAAATACATGGTTTACAGACACGTAAAGTGTGTAACTGCCTCTAAGCGGGATACTCAGCAATGCGAACATGGTCAGTGCTGCTGAATATTCCTGGATACCGCTGCTATATGCCCCGATACTACATGGTTAGCATGGGGGTGTTCCAGGGGCGGTACCTGCCGATACTCAGCCACTGCCCGGTTATCTCTCAGTGGCAAAACTTAGGCGCTGATAAAGCTGTCCTAACTTTTGCAGCCAAAGCGAACCGAGCAGTGGCACTGTGCGGCAGACCTGCATGTTCAATGTTGGTGGCTGGATATGGTCCCAGCATTGAATACCCAGGTTAACTCTTCAGCTGCGACGGCTAGGAGCTGTACTAGCCACTGCCAGTGAATATCGAGCCCATAGTTGTAAGTGGCGCCCAAAAAAGCACTGACATTGAGGACGATATTCAAACATACTTATTCTGTTGGTTCCAGAGTAAAACTAAAAAATACTTTTCTCTTTTTTTTTAAAATTAAGTGCTTCAATATGTAAATCCTAGGCACATGGGTCAATATTCAGCTGTGGGGGTCAGTGCTGCTATTTAGATAGTCCGCGGTGCTGGATATATGCATAGACTGCTGACCGCTGACAACTATATGTAGATGTCAACAGATCGCTAAAACCTGTCATTTCTTACTCTAACACATCAGCAAAATTTGTCCCTTTCTTTCTGAACAGACTACTAAGACCCTTATCCACTCTTTAATCACCTCCTGTCTAAACTATTACAACCTGTTCCTCACTGGTCTCCTTCTGAATCACCTCTCTCCCATACAATCTGTACAAAACTCAGCTGCGTGGCCAATCTCCCACCAGTGTCATTACCCTCAAAGTCCCCTCTTCTCAAATCACATCATTGGCTCCCTATCCATTTCTGCATTTAGTTCAAACATAACAACATGAGAACATAAGATATGCCATACTGGGTCAGACTGAGGTCCATCAAGCCCAGTATCCTGTTTCCAACAGTGGCTAATCTAGGTCATACGTACCTAGCAGTTTCCCCAAGAGACACAGGTTCCACAATGCTTGTATTGGGTCAAGCATTAATATCCTCAGTCCCTTCTTAATAATGGTTTATGGACCTTTCCTCCAGGAACTTGTCCAAACCTTTTTTTAAACCCAGCTACACTAACAGCCTTTACCACATCCTCCAGTAACAAATTCCAGAGTTTGATTACACGTTGAGTAAAAAAATATTTTATTTTATTAGTCTTAAATAGTTACCCTGTAGCTTCATTGCATGTCCCCTAGTCTTTCTATATTTTGATAATGTAAACAGTTGATCTACGTTTACCCGTCCACTACGTTTATTAATTTATAGACTTCTATCATATCTCCCCTCAGACTTCTCTTTTCCATGTTAAAGAGCCCTAACCTTTTTAGCCTTTCTTCATAGGGATATCCTTCCATCCCCTTTACCATTTTGGTGGCTCTTCTCTGAACCTCTGGGCTTGATAGTCCTTGGTCTGACCCAGTATGGCATATCTTATGTTCTTATGATATATGTTTTATTTTCCATTCCTTTCCTTATGATGCCTAGCATTCTATTTGCTCTCTTGGCTGCCGCTGCACACTGGGCTGAGGGTTTTAACATGTTATCCACAATGACGCCTAAATATTTTTCTTGGGTGGTGTTTCCTAATGTGGAACCTTGCATCGTGTAACCATAGTTTGGGTTGTTCTTCCCTACAGTGTCCCAGCCATTGCCCCACACCCTATGAAGATGCATCCTTGCCAATCCGCCTTGTCCGGGCCATACCCACAACACCTTGCTCCTCATTATGCACATATTCAGGCTAACTCTGGAACAGTGGGACATTGTGGGCCCGGTGAGGTGTGGGCAGCCACAAAACAGTGGATAGACATACACACACACACTCCTATTGCAGCATTGTGCAAAGATAGGGGTGGTTGGCAACCCTGCCCGCCACACTGGTCCTGATCACAGTGCCGACATTGCTAAACTGTGCAGGAGGTAGTAGTAGTGCTCTGGTGAAAACTGCATCTCAATGCTGGGGCCAACAACCTGACTCTCCATGCATCTTTGGATTGTGGAGCCTGTGTGAGTGGGTGTTTGTACCCCTGTTCGCCGCTGCTTTGGGCTTTGCACATGTTGCTGTTGTATCTGCATTGTACGGTAAAACATAGGGACATGCTCTGCAGGAACCACAGCTGGGGCTTGAACCTGTGACCCTCTGCTTTTGGACACACTGGCTGGGTGTACTGCACCACACATGCATGGTGGTCCCTGGGGCTACCTGTACTTTTCCTCAGCCAGACCTTTTATGTTGCACTGCACACCACATACTGGTACAGGGCATGGCCTAGGTCCACTGCAGGCAGGTGCCACTGCCCCCTCCAGCACGGGCACACACCTCCCTGCCATGCTGACATGACATATGCTGTCGGTGCTGGTAGTGTGCAGTCCCAGGCCATCCACTGTGTGGGTAGGTGGTCGCCTAGGGAGTGGGGTCTGGGGCATGGGACATACATGTGCATCCTCGCATCCCCCCCATCACCGCCTATCAATAGTCTGTCCCTTCCGCTTGGGGGGAGGGTTGGCTGTGGGGATGTCAGGTCAGTGCCCTGGCAACTGTTAGCTCGGGTGGACCAGGTAGATGTAGGAGGATTGCGTTTGGCCTTTGTCAGCTGCTGTCATGCTGAGTTTTGGTTTCTATGTTCCTAGGCGCCCGCCTAGTCCACCCTGTGCCCCAGCTGCCCCCTCTACATGTCCCGCCTACAGCCCCCTATGCCCCACTTGCACCATTGCCATGGTGGCCTTTCATACTTGGGCACTTTGCTGTTGCTGGAAATGGAGCACTACTATCACGTTTCTTGGGCTCCCTGTCTGTGCTGTACATTGCTGACACTGAAATAATTTCTCTCTCCTGCAAATGTGCATCTAACGGCAGGTTTTAATTCGCGGTAGGATTCAGCCCTTCAGTTCAGTGCGTTAGTGTGCAGGGAGCCTCTCCCTGCCCACTCCCCGCCCATTGACCCCTTCCCCCCGCCCTCTCTCCACCTTCTGCGGTGTTTACTGCTGCCGGGAACGTTAACGATCGTTAGGTAACGTTAACATGCGTTAACATTGCCTAACAATCGTTAATGCTACATAACGCATGTTCTGTAACGTTACCACAGTTTAGTAAACATGCCCCTATATGTACAGCACTGGATATGCCTTGCAGCGCTATACAATAATAGTAATAGTAGTGCTGATATTCCACTGTTACATATAGAGGATAGTTTTTTTGTTTCCTGAACTAAATTAAACAATTTAGTAACACAGATAGTGGTTGAATATTGCTGCTATACAGTATGTATAAGTAGGTAAAATGAGCAGAAACAAAAACAGGAAGCGGCAGATTCAACACCCAATAACTTTATTATTACCAAATAAGTGGCCTAAGCCCAACACAGGCCGTGTTTCGTAAGTCACTTCATCAGGGGCTATCAGGGCACACTAAAAAACAAATTATAAAATTACATTAATATAATCAAAATCAAAACAATAAATATGCAGGAAAATGGGGTTAAAATAAATTATAACGTAAAAGTACATAAATAAAGGCTAAATTGGACTATATCAAATAGCTTAAGACTCAAAGAATACACATTAATAAAACTCAAAAAAAACAATCAAAATTGTCTCAATTAAAATCGTAAAAATACATATAAAATCACGTATAAATTTAAATTAATCCTAATACATTGAATAAACCAACAGCTCTGTGGATAAAATGATATATATGAACTTATGTACATACACATATATAAATATATAAATAATTAAATAATTAAAAGTGTAAAAATGCAAATGGAATACAAACAATAATAATAACCTTGCCAAAACATTTATAATTATAAGGTACATTGTACAAACATATACAGAAGAATTGTAAAAAACAACTATGTACAACCAAGAGATTGGAAGGGATGAGGAGACTAAAGAAATAAGTCCGATCAAAGACTGATACTGGATAAATCGCATAATGTAAGGGGGGACATTACCTGTGGGTGTGATGTGATGAAGTGACTTACGAAACACGGCCTGTGTTGGGCTTAGGCCACTTATTTGGTAATAATAAAGTTATTGGGTGTTGAATCTGCCGCTTCCTGTTTTTGTTTCTGCTCGTTTGAGTGGCTAGCGCTGTTCTTTTTGTTGGACCCTAAGTAGGTAAAATGTCCTCTGTCTGCCTAAGTGCTATCTGGATAGTGCTGGATAGTTTAGGGGAAATCTGGATAGTTTAGGGGAAATTTTCAGTGACATTACCTAGACAAAGCTGCTGAAAATTCATGGATCAGTGAGTTATACTTTTAGTGGCTGCTGCGAAATGATAAGACCCGTGAACAGGAAGTTGCATGGGAAGGAGTCAGGAGTAGCAGGCCATGGTTTTTGTGTCATGGGCACCGAAGAGCATGGCCTGCCACAGGTACCAAAGTGGTGGCACGAAGCTGCTGCTTCAAAAAAATTCATGCCGTGCTGGGACAGTTAAATGAACGTATTGTTAAGGAACATGCAGGTTTTGTTGACCCGGTGAAAATCACTGTGGCAGCGAGAGCACATTTCGCTCTTCCCCCTACAAGTGTTGCTGCCATGAAATGAGCACTTTTCTACAACTCTCTGTAGGCTGCCTAAATCATGGGCAGTGCCCCTGTGTGACATGGACATGATTGCACCAGAGACGCTCAGATACCGAGCTTTCTAAAATGGCTCTGGGGATGACTTTGTGATATGAATGTCCACCCTTTTTCAGATACCCAAATCGCGAACAGGGCTTCTAAAATGACCCCCTTTATACAGCAACTGCCAAATGCACATGAGCATTTACACATGTAAGTGCCTGAAAATAGGTGATTTATGCATATAAATGGCACATGGCTGGTCATAAAGTCAGCCTCGTAATGTCTAGATCTTGTAGCAGCACAAGTCAAGTTCAACCTAGAATGTCAAAATCATTGTCTTGCATTAGTGTGGCGTGCGATGGGAAGGGGTTTTCTGTTAAAACACTAAACAGACAGTAGGTCAGGGAAAACAAAATGTGTTTTTATTCATACCCAGTTTGTTTTAAACCTTCACAAAGTTGGTCTCCCAGCCCTTCCTCCAGCCCAGTCAAAGTTTCTTCCTTGCCTAGTTAAGGTTCCTACCTTTATACGGCTTGCCTTGAAAGAACGCCTGGCTCCATGGGCCTCTCCCTCCTGCAGCCTGCTGGGTTTTTAACCTCTTCCTGTGAGCCACACTCTCACAGCCCTGAACTTTGGGCTGCAGGCTCCCTAAAGGAGCCTGTTGATAATTCCTCTGGAGAGGAACGGGCAACACTCAGATCCCATCGCAGGTTTAAACAGAAATGCTTTAAGTAAGGGCAGTTTGAGCTATTGATCTTTGAAGTTATGTTTGCAGATTGTTTTGCTTAAGCAATTTTTTTTCTGTCACGTTTCCCTTTCCAGAAGTTGTAAAAAAATGTAATTACTGGATGTAAAAGAAGTGCTGTTGCAGGCAGAATTATGTTTGCTTGTTTTCTGCTTTACTTTTACCAAAGCTTAAATCCCTCGAAGTGCAAAACTTTACCAACAATTCCAAAATACAGACATGTAGCAGCAGCATGCTGACAAAGGCTTTATTTTCCCTGACGTTTCTGCTGAACTTGTGACCATGCACAGCATAGCATGTGTGACAAGCAGTCACAACGAAGTACAAATAGAAGATTGTATGCTATCATCCTGTCCAAAATTAGCACATAGAATGAGAATCTTACCTCTAGGTTTTGCACGCATTCTATATTTTCTCTTGCAGTAGAGCTGGGAACATGACTGTTCATAGATACTAATGCTGTAAACTGGGCGATCAGTTTTTATATTTCTCAGTCTGCTACCATTACAAACATTTCTGTATTTGCTCAAACCAAATTATTCAGAGCTTACATTTCTTGGCAAATAAGCATGTTCTAACACTTGATGAAATGCCACATCACTCAAAGGGATATGTTTACTAAAATGCGGCAGTGCACCTTGAGTTAAACCTTGAAATTTGGCGCAGGGAAGATGTTGGGCCTGCACTAGCTTGTTGGCGTCCTTATATAGTTAATGCAGTTTCTAAATCACCTTAAGCAGTTTGACACAATTAATGCGGATACACTTCACATCACCCACTGAGGTCATGTTAAGGGCACCCATGCTAAGTTCAATATTGCCAGTTAGCATGCATGAAAGATGCCCGTGCTAACGGCAATATGCATGTTCCACCACTGCCCCCAGTCAACACTACATAGTTAGTGTAGTATTTTTAATGCGGCTGCATTTTTGGTACATGGTAACAGTTACCACAGCACACTGTTGATGTTGTTAAGTGCCGTCGAGTCGGTGTCGACTCATGGCGACCCTCTGGATAGTTGTCCTAATCTGTGTTCGGTCTTCAGTTAGGTGGCTCATTGTTGATAGAGTGGCATCCATAGCTGCTGTTAGTATATCGAGCCATCTCATTGCTGGCCTTCCTCTTTTGGGTTGACCTTCTACCTTGCCAAGCAAGATGTCTTTCTCTAATGATCTCTCTCTTTTTGCATGATGTGTTCAAAGTCTGAAAGTTGAAGTCTTGTCATCTGAGCTTCTAAAGAAACCTTAGGATTTCCTGTTTCCCATCATCACCGGTGGGATCACCTTTAACAGAATCGCGGGAAAGGGAAATACTCTCCCTTCACACATCTCTGCAAAAGCTGAGCCGGCGCGGAAGGGAAACGGGCACGGCTCTTCTGGGGAGGCTGCAGCCACGGCCGTGGGGCTCTTCATTCTGCTGCTGCTTCTTCATTTGGAGGTTTTTTATTTTTATTTTGAAGGCTGAGTCAGGCGGCCTTTTTGGGGGCAATTTTGCCGCCCCCAAAAAGTTGCTGCCTGAGGCTACCGCTTCATTTGGCCTCATTATAGAGCCGCTCCTGCTGTTACCCTTTCTGTCTTTTCTATGATCTCCGAAGAGGAAACTTCTCATCTTCTTTCCTCCTCTAAAATTTCTATCTGTTCCTCTGATCCTATCCCTTCCCATTTTCTTAATTCCTCCTCTGTCAGCCCTTCTGTCATAAACATTCTTAACCTATTGTTCTCCACTGCTACTTTCCCTGCAGCCTTCAAACATGCTCTGGTCACACCTCTCCTCAAGAAACCTTCAATTGACCCTACTTGTTCCTCTAATTATTGACCCATCTCCCTTCTTACCTTCATTTCCAAATTCTTGAATGTGTAGTTCTCAGCTGTTGTCTTGAATTTCTCTCCTCTCAAGCCCTCCTTGATCCACTTCAGTCTGGTTTTCATCTCTTACATTCTATTAAAACGGACTTTGCCAAAGTCTCCAGTGAATAGTTTCTGGCAAAATCCAAAGGCCTTTTCTCAGTCCTCATTCTTCTTGACCTTTCTGATGCTTTTGACACTGTTGACCACCACTTCTCCTTGATACATTGTCCTCACTTAGTTTTAGGGGCTCTGTACTGTCCTGGTTCTCTTCTTATCTCTCCCAATGCTCTTTCAGTGTCTGGTGGTTCCTCCTTCACTGCTATCCCTCTCTTAGTTGGTGTACCTCAAGGGTCTGTTCTTGGCCCTCTCCTTTTCTCTCTCTATACCCCCTCCCATGGTTTCCAATATCATGTTTATGCTGATGACTCTCAAATCTATCTACATCTGATATTTTTCCTATACTCTAAGCCCATATATCTGCTTGCCTATCTGACATTGCTGCCTGAATGTCTCACTGCCATTTGAAATTAAACATGGCCAATGAAAGTTCTTATTTTTCTCGCTAAACCCTCTTCCTCCCTTCCTCCTTTCTCTGTCTCTGTTGATAACAGTCTTCTGTTTTCTGTTTCCTCAGCCTGTAACCTTAGGGTCATCTTCAACTCCACCCTCTCCTTCTCTACACATATCCAACAGATAGCAAAAACCTGCTGTTTCTTTCTCTATAACATTAACACAATTCACACCTTCCTTTCTGAACACACTACAAAAACACTTATCCACTGTTTAATCACCTTTTGTTTAGATTATTGCAACCTTCTCCTTGATGGTCTCCCTCTAAGTCATCTTTCTCCCCTTCAATCTATTCAAAATTCTGCTCTGCGGCTAATCTTCTACCAGTCCCATTATACTCATATAACTCCTCTTCTTAAAGCACTTCATTGGATTTCCTTCCGTTTCCATATCCATTACGAACTTCTCCTTCTGACCTATAAATGCATTCATTCTGTTGCTCTTCTCTACCTTTCCTCTCTCCTCTCTCTCTACAACCCTCCTCCTGAACTCCGCTTTTCCTCTGGCTTTATTCTGTCTGTGCCCTTCTCTTCCACTGCCAACTCCAGACTTCGATCCTTTAACCTTGCTGCTCCTTATGCCTGGAACAAACTACCTTTATCTTAACGTCAGGTTTCAACTATCCCCCTTTTCAAATCCATGCTAATGGTTTACCTCTTTCAAGCTGCTTTTGGATCTTAATCCTTTGTTCTCCTTCTGTCTCCTTACCCTTCCCTACTGTACCCTTGTTCTCATCTATTGTACTGTCTGTCTTGATTGTAAGCTCTAATGAGCAGGGACTGTCTTTTTATATATGTTTGTAGCGCTATATAAATGATTAATACTAGAAGGAGGAGGGGGAGGCAGGAGGAACTGTGCTTATCTCTCTGGGGTTTAAAATCACATCAAAAAGCAAAACATTTTGGTTTCATAGCTTTACTCCTTTATTGGCTCCCAGTAGATGTGCAATTTTGCAAAGTCCATTACTTACAATTATATGTTGTGGAACATTCATGTATTAGTAGCTAAATTGCTGCTGATATGCCTATCACTTACATGCACAAAGCCTTGCATGATGCTGCTTCCACTCATGTGTATAACATTAAAAATATATATATGTTTGCATGCTAAAGTATTTTATATACTATCGCTTTTTTACATGCATGGAGCTCAACATATATTTTTCTGTCTAGATGTCCTATAAAAATTTAGGCTGCATATCAACTCCAGTAAGCTATCTTAACTCTCCTGCTCAGTTTGCCAGACATACTTTTTTAAAAAGTGGGCTTACCAGCACAATTACAGTGTCTGATCACCACATAACCAGCTCTCGATGCAGAGCAATGTACTGCATGATCATTTATAATGCAGACACCTCAACACAGTCTAAGACTGTGTTGATTTGCCAATGACAATTAAATAAATCCTAGTGTAATCCATTATAGTGTTCTAATGCATTATTTTATCGTAGAGAAAAAAAATCACAGATTTTCCCTTTGACAGTAAGCATTGACATTTGCTTTTTCTGTGCTCTACAGACACATGCAAATCTTTGCTATTATTTCCTCTTTTATGTAAGAACAGCGACGGCAATAAGAATGTATCAACCAGTATGTCACTTGTACTTAGAATATGTCTGTCTCAAGATTATCCATTTTGTATTATCTTGACTTACTATTATGAGCACTGACTGAATACATTTCCTTGTTATCTCACCTCATGCATTAGAACTGGTCTCATTTCTTGCCTTCTTGATGTAAACTCTGTCATTGTATCAGTTCTATGACTTTACTATAGATTTCCTTCAGCATTTCACCTAATCTGCTTTTGAATGCCATCCTTGTTCAATTTATCCAATATTCATCTGAGTTTCAGATGTTGATTGGCAGATGAGACTTAGGAAAAACCTATTAACTAATAGAACAATTCAGGCTTAATATACAGTACAGTTCAGTTGAAAAAAAATACCCTACTTGAAAGATTCTTTCAGTTAAGAGATAAAGAGTGAAGTCTGATAACAATAGCCCTATAGATTTCAGGGTTCATAGTTCTTAAATACTGATTGGTTCGTTCAAATAGATGGTCTCTTAAACTTTAGAAAAATTATATTACTATGAAATTATTCATCCCTTTATTTGCAGTGAAACAGGAGCATGACTATCCCCTACCTTCAAAGGGGAAATAATCTAGTTTCAAAGACAATGTAAAACCTAAAAGGATAGTCTAAATTATTTCTACCACTTAATATTTTCTTTGTAGCCTTTGTCCAAGAAAACAACTCTGTACTGGGTTTCTGAAGCCATTAAGATGTTAGGATACCAAGATAATTGTCAAATCAACCCCATTCAGGTGAACTATGTGAAAAGCTCACTTACATTCACTGTGAATATTTTAAGAATTTTAAAAGTTTCCAGCATTCAAAAGCTTAATAATTCTGCTTTGTTCTCCATGATCTGCATGTGGAAAGCTTAGAAACCTTTATAGCAGAAACATTTCAAATATGCTATCTCCCTTCCCAGGGCCGGCACTACTATTAGATGAACCAGGTGACTACCTAGAGTGACAATGGCTAGAGGAAGGTCCTCTGCCACTGCCACTGCCATCACCCATCTCGGGGACCTGAAGTGGCAGAGATTACTTTTATACAGCACTACAGTGCTTACAATAATCTCCGACAGTAGCCCAGCCGCAAACAGGAAGTCTGCATCCGAGTGGAAGCAGGAACAGCACGCGGCACTGGAATTTATGGTAAGTGCTGGGTTGCTATTTAAAAGTAATTTCCACCACTGCATGTCCTGGGGAGGGGCTGCAAGGGGAGTGAGGGTAGGAGCAGGGGAGGTGACAGGAATGAGATTTGCCTAGGGTGCTTCATAACCTTGCACCAGCACTGTCCCCTCCCCATATTGTTTTAAAATAGCCAGTTTTCCTCATCAGCAGTGGATACAAGCACAATATTCTACTAATTGCCTGTTCGCATGTGAAGGGTAATTAGATAAATGAACAGTACTAAACAGGTGCACCAGAAGGTGATGTGAAACAGCTTTATTTGAAAGACACCAACGCGTTTCAGCTTGATGCCTTCTTCAGAGGGTATATTCCCCAAAAAGATGTAAAAAACAATAATATATTTACTAAATACAAAGTGAGTTATTCTGTGCTATGAATAGCGGGATGGATGCCCCGATGGGACGTCCATCCCAGCTATTCGTGCCAGCTCCTGCCCCCGACTAACTTTCCTGCCAGTTGTGTGGGGAAGTTAGATGAGGGTGGGGAAGGGGTGACCTGGGGACAGAGTCTGGGCAGGCAGTGGGCAGTTGCCGGCCATGGATGTACAGGGCCGATTCTAATGTTGGCCCTGTACATCCAGGGCTGGCGAAATGTCCGGGGAAGTTATTCCACTTCCGAGGTGGAATAACCTTCCTGGATGTAATTTTTTGAACAGCCCAGGGCGTGGATGGGGCAGGGGGGGGCCAGGATTTATTCCCTGCAGCCCGACCCTGGCCTTAGGAGGTCAGATCGGGAGTCGGACTGCAGGGAATTTACCCCTTTTTCAGGCGGCTGTCATCACAGCTCTTCAATGGAGCCGCGGTGCCATGGCAACATGACGCCATGGTGCCACGGCTCCATTGAGGAGCCTTGACTGAGTTAATCGGGGACAGTCCTGCACGTGCAGGCCAGACTGAATCATAGTCCTGGCCTGCACATGCAGGACTGTTTGTGATTCAGATTCCGTGGGGCTAGACATTCCCCGTAGGATCAGAATCGCAATCCCCTCTGTGCTTCCGGTTCAGACCGGACGCACAGAGGGGATGTACGTGCGGTACGAAATCAGGCCCAAACTCAAAACTTCTAAGAAACAGGCAAGTGGATAAAAACAAACACAAATAATATATCTTAAATACAAAAGTATATCATAAATAAAAGCATGCATTTAAAAATATTATGAGGTATGTTTACTAAAACGTCTTAACGTAGCAGCGGTGACGTTATTGCGCAATAACGTCATGTATCGCGCGATAACGTCTCCGGAGGTGGTGAGGTGCACAGAGGGAGGAGAAAGGCACCCCAGAGGGTGAAGTAAGGCTCCCCAGGGGCGGAGAGAAGGGGATCAATGGGCGGAGAGTAGGCAGGGAGTGGATCCATGCACACTAACTCCGTGAAATAAAGCTCTGAAAATTAGCACCAGTGAAAACCTCGCGCTAAGCACATTTGCAGGACAGAGAAACCATTTCAGTCAGCAATGTACAGCAAAGGCAGGGAAACCCAGAAAAGTGATAGTAGTGATACATGTGCAGGAACCAAAAAGGCAAATAAGCATAGAAAATGACAAGAAGCACATCTGAAATCCCAATAACCAAGCTGGCCAACAGTGATATTAATGTATTAATGATAAATATAAAGCAACACTACTGACAAAGTGTAAAAAGGAAGATATCATGTTTGGAAAGGTCTATGCTCTGTCCCCTACAAAGTCAATAATCCCACATTGAAATAGCGGTGATCAGGGTTGTTGTCATTTATATTGGGCAGGTTTGTTATGGCGTGCACATGTGCAGCAACAGCAGAGTGGGCACGTAGGAAACGGCAACTGTACTGATGCTGTAAATGGGATACAGGGGGCTGCAGGCGGCACATGCTGTGGTACAGCTGGGGCACAGCGCAGACTAGGCAGATGCCTAGGTGGCACATAGGAATGCCAAAACTGTAAAGCAGCAAGACAACAACTGACGAGGGTCCAACATGGGCACGAGTGTGTGTCCGACAGTGTCACAGGGGATATTACCCAGCAGGTACCCCCAAGCGCACATAACATTGGCAGGCGGTGCCGGGGGGAAGAGTGCATGTCCATGTAGGCACCCCTACCCGATAACCCACACCATTGGCAGCTGCTTGGCCACACACACACTGGATGGCCTGGGACTGCGCAACACCAGCACCACTGGCATAAGGGCATGTCAGCATGGTGGTGGAGGGGACTGGTGGCAGAGGGGGCAGTGGCATCTGCCCACACCAGACCACGGCCATGCCCCATTTAGGTGGGTGCCGTGCACTGCAACAGACAAGGTCTGCCTGAAGAACAGTCATGGTATCCCCAGGGGATGATCTGTTTGGTGCAGTACACACAGCCAGATTGTTCAGGGGCAGAAGGTCACAGGTTCAAGTCCCAGCTGTGGCTCCTGCCAACCTTCTCCCCACATTTTACCCAGTACTAAACCATGGTAATAAACATAAGAACATAAGAACATAAGATATGCCATACTGGGTCAGACCAAGGTCCATCAAGCCCAGTATCCTGTTTCCAAAAGTGGCCAATCTAGGTCATACGTACCTAGCAGTATCCCCAAAGGACACAGGTTCCACAATGCTTGTATTGGGTCAAGCACTGATATCCTGAGTCCCTTTTTAATAATGGTTTATGGACCTTTCCTCCAGGAACTTGTCCAAACCTTTTTTAAAGGCGTAAAGACATAACCTTTATTGCAGATAGAATAAACATGCCTGAAATGCCTATATTTTACCCTACAGAGCACAGACACTATAAACATGTGCAATCCCTACAGCAGAGTTTCCCAACTCCAGTCCTGAAGGGCCAAACACCATTCAGGTTTCATGCTGTCCCTAATAAATATACCTGTGCTGTATTTGTATGCACCGCCCCCATTGTATGCAAATGTACCTCATGCATATTCATCAGGGACAGCATGAAAACCTGAACAGTGTTTGGCCCACCAGGACTGGAGTTGGGAGCCTCTGTCCTAGAGCAGTGGCCAATAGGGGCACACCCACCCACACCCACAGGCTCAACTATCCAAAGCCTCATGGAGAGTCAGGCTGTTGGGCCCTGCGCGGAGCAGCATCTCGCAATACTAGCACCTGCATACCTTAGCAATGCCATCCTAAACTTGGGAACACGTTCCACATATATCAAAAGGTTGCTATGATTAATGTCAGCTAACAAAGTTAAACACGATTTTTCGATAGAGATTCATCACAGCAACCTTTCCGATGTCTGTGGAGTGTGTTTCAGTTATTTCTTTTGACAGTGTTTACCACCCCGGGGAGTGACCCCCTACAGTATTGCGTACTATGGAAATGCCCGCACTGTGCCCAGGACTGGTGAGGCGGCCAGGGCTGCCACAAACCTCCATATTTGCACAATATTGGCATAGGTGTGGGAGTGTGTGTATGTCTAACCAGTGTGTTGTGGCTGCCCACACCTTACTGAGCCCACACTGCTTGCACTGTTTCCAGTGTTAGCATGCCAATGTGCATAATGAGGAGCAAGGAACTGTGGGTATGGCCCAGACAGGGTGGCCTGGGCAGGATGCAACTGCACAGGGTATAGGGCAATGGCTGGGACATTGTAGTGCCCGACCACCACCTGCATGGACAGGGTGGCCACAGAACGTCATGCTGGGAGGTCACTCTCACTCTGACTGAGCAGTGACCACGGCATGGTTAGGTTTCCCCATAGTGCTATACTGCATTTCTCTCAAGTGATATTTATGGGTTCTCTTTTCTGGGGCCCAATCACTGACATACCTGCTTGTGTGTGTGCTCACATCCCATTTTTGGGTGCACACAGTTCCTCCAGGAACGTGCACTATGTACTAGCTAGAAGTCTGTCTGCAGTTAGCATGTGTATGGCTGAAACACCTTGCAGGGTGCAGTGGGTGGAGACTGACTCTGCCCTCTGCTGGTGAATGTCAGATAGTGATGGGGGGCAGCTGAGCTTCTCCAGTGTTCTGCCTGTCTGCCATTGCCTTATGTGATGTGTACAGATCTTCATTGACTGCCCTGTAGGGTGCCTGTTCCCCAGCAGGACTGGGGTTGATGGTTATCTCTACTGCCACCATTGCAGAGATGTACAATGTGGATCTGTTGGTGGGAGATCCTGTCCCCCCACCCTGAGGCACAGAGGTCGGGTTGGGTGGTGCTACATAATCTGCTTTTGGGTCCAAACACCCCCCTTCACCTATAACATGTGACCATGGCACCCACACAGGATAGGCACTATACTGGGTGCATCATAGTCCACGAGAGCTAGACGTGACTGGGAAATACAGATGGACACAGGTGTATCCTAGGTGCATCTACAAGGACTACCTTTCACACACCAGCACTGATGGGGACCTGCAGCACAGCCTATTTCAGCCAAGCCAGTTACTGCGGACCTGGTGCTGGGTGCCCCACCTCACCCTCAGGGTGAGCACAGGACCCGCAGAATGTCACGGTCTGTAGCTACTCTGTGCCAGTAACACACACGGTTGGTTCCCCCTACCAGGCCTAGGTGCTTTGGGGGTGCATACCCCATTATGTGATCAGCTGTAGACTGCTGATCTGCATGTGCAGTGCATTATGGGTATGGGTGGGTTTATCCTATCCTGGTAACCACAGCAGACAGTTTGTGTGCTGACCTGCAGTCTTTCTGTAGCCAGCTAGCAGTGTGGTAGTAGCTATAGAGATGTAGTCTACTGTTTACGTCAATGACTGTGGAGGCAGAGGTCATGGGTTCAATCCTGCAGTGGTGTAATCTAAAAAGGCTGTCTGAGGCATTTTCTTTTAATTTAAATCAGTGCTGCCAGCAGAAACACCCTCACAGTGCTGTAGCCTAAGGTGCCTCATAGGTGCCCTATAGGGTGCCCTGTAAGGCACTCTATAAGGCACCCTGTAAGGTGCCCTGTAAAGCATCCTATAAGGCACCCTATACAGCGTCCTATAGGGCACATTATAGGGTGCCTTGGCAGACAGGGCACTTTATAATGTGACCTATGGGGCGCCTTATAGGGCGCCTTATGAGGCACCTTAGGTTACGGCACTGTGAGGGTGTTTTTGCTGGCAGCACTAATTTAAATTAAAAGAAAATGCCTCAGACAGCCTTTTTAGATTATACCCCTGCAGGATCAAACCAATGATCTCTGCCTCCACAGTCATTGCAGTAACCAGTGGGCTACATCATTATAGCTTCAAACACTGTGCTGGCATATACTTAGGGTTAATGCGCGTTAGCGTGCCACGGCGCCCACTATCGCGTGATACATATTCTTGCTACCTTAGGACTGGAACGCCCACTCCTTATATGGAGTTCTTCACATTATTGCTGCAACTAGTGCCAGTAACATTAGGATGGTTTAGTAAACATACCCTAATATATGAATAAATATATAAAAAAATATATATAAAGAGCATAATATAAAAACATTGGCAGTAGGACCAAGACAAACCAAACAGGTAAAAGTGTGAGACAGTCAAGACATTGACAGTCCAGCATAAAACCTTTTAAAAAAAGTTAAAATATCCTCCTAGGGACAAGACTTGCCTTGCGCTACAAAGGACAAGCGCTTGCCTTCAGACACCGGTTTGGCAGAGAGAGTGGAAAGATGTCTACCGAGACTTTAAGAAAACCTGTGCCAAAGTGCTCAGGATCAAAGTTCAATAAGATGGCATATCTTGTAAAAACATATTAAAATCCGCATCATTAAAAGAACTGTCATAAATAAAAGCATAATCGATAGTGAAAGCAAGAGTGGTGTTGATAAAACTTATACATGTAACTTTATATCAGTCTTTGCATGCCATCGCTGATTCTCAGTCGTTATGCTATGCACCATGCTTCAAAGGAGGGGTTTTTTATCATCATCACAGAGGGAGACGGGTTATACAAACATGTTACATTAGATCTATATTGTTACATAACCTATAAGATTAATGATAAAAGTCCCTAAGATAAAAATCAGTACAAATGATTCTGATTACCAACAGGTAAAACTTGACGATTCTTTTATCAGACCAGAAAAACATATGTATATCGGAGCTGTGCCACTCTGGCCGAAAACACATGAATTGAAAAGTAAAATCCTTCACAATAAAATCAATACTAAAACCTTCCGATCACTAAAAAAATAAATAGTAAAACCAACTATATGGTCAGTGAGAGAAACATAGAATAAGGTAAAAATATTATAAGCATTCAGTCATCAAATAAATAAATAAGACCGCTTATGATGTCAGTGATGGAACATGAGACACGGAGTCTGCTACAGCGGTTTAGTAAACATACCCCTAAGGTTAAAAATATTATAAGTGATTCCATTGTCATATGTTTATTGTGATCAACAAAATAAATAAATGAATGAATAAATAAGATAAAAAATTAAAAAGTTAAGAGAATGTTCAAAAATAACATTGGACAGTCACACCCTATGAACAGCAAAGCAAGGGGAGGATATAAATCATCGGGACGAAGGGGGTTGGCAGAGGGATATATGCAAAGTACTTAAGTGGAACGATATGATGAGGTAAGGTGGATGATGTCAAACTTTGCATAGGAGTAAGAGGTGCTCTAGTTCAGCTGCACTTGAAGATAAATACAATCCTAACACTTTTTATTCTGGTTTTAGGTATTGCAACCATTTATGAATATAATATGTTAATGTCTTGACTTTCTCACATTTTTACCTCTTTGGTTTGTATTGGTCCTTCTGCCAATGTTTTTATATTATGTTCTTTATATATATTTTCATATATTCATTCATATATAATATTTGTATATGCATGCTTATATTTATGATATAATTTTGCTTTAAAAATGTATTATTTGTGTTTGTTTTTATCCACTTGTGCCTGTTTCTTAGATGTACTGAGTTTGTATTTAGTAAATATATTATAGCTGTTTATATCTTTTTGAGGCATATATCCACTGAAGAAGGCGTCAAGCCGAAACGCGTTGGGGTCTTTCAAATAAAGCTGTTTCAAATCACCTTTAGTGCACCTTTTCGGTACTGTTCATGTTCCACACCTACGGGTGGTTAGCTGCTTTACTCTGGTTTAATTATAGAAATGGTCAGTTGGGTTGGAGAACCAAGTAGATGCCTGTTTTGAGGCTATTTTATAAAGATACATAGGCACCTATGTGTCTTTATAAAATGTCCCCAAAAAAGCTGCAGAAATCATGACTAAAATGCATCCACATACAATTACACCCACTCTGGCATTGTTGTAAATTACGTGGCTGAGGTACGCATGTAATTGCATATTTTAGAACCATTGTGTACTCTGAGACAAATAAAGGCGCGGGCAGGGTCCCGGCGCCTGCGCATAACCGGGTGCTTTGCCCGGCGCGGGACACTGCTCGTGCACAAGGGGGAGGTGTTGGAGGTCGGGGCCGCGCAGGGCCGTGCGCACGGGGCATTATTTGAAATGATTGGCTCCGCTCGTGGAGTCGGGCGAGCGGAGCCAATCAGGGTGCAGGCAGCCATGTGCTCTGGCATGTCGGAGACTCTCCAGAGCACAGGCTGTTAGGCGGGAGGCGCGGCAGCCCACCCGCCCGCCCAGCCTTCGCGGTTGCGGGGCTGGGGTAGGGGTGTCGCAGCGGGGGGGGGGGTGAGGTGGGATCCCGGAGGTTTCCGGGGTCCGGAGCCTTAGGCGACTCGGGATGGGGGCGGGGTGCCCTCGACCCGGACTACCCCTGGAAGACTTTTGCTAGTAATATGGCGAAGTCGGATAGGGGTGGTCGGAATGTTGCCGGTGGTCGGACCATGGTTGCAGCGGAGGCAAGGTCGCTTTGCTAGTAGCACGGCTGGTGACGCATCGCTCCGCTGGGGGGGGGGGGGTTGGAAGTGCATTGTTCCTGTTATGGTTTTGTTGTTATGGGAAATAAAGCTGCGACCAGTTGTTACCATACTTGGCTGTCAGAGTAATTTGTGGGAAAGAAAGAGAAATGCTGTTGATTGTTGGGGCAAGAGGCGGGGTGGGGGGAAGCAAGGTATAAGGTAAGGGTGAGCGCCGGGTCTGGCTACCCGGTTATCTACTCATGCCCCACCCCTGAATACATCTATATCTAAAAGGATGCTGCTGATGTAAAAGGATGTTATACCATGAACATTTGCATGGGTATACCATGGGGTAATTTTATAAGAAGCCTTTTAAGTGAGGAAACATTTTATAAAACGTCCCCTTCTTGTGCTCTTCTTTACGGTTGAAATACTAAAAAGAAAACTTAAGATCGGGATGACTAACGACAGAGTTGTTTACATATGCAGAAAATAGAGCTTCTAATGGCTGCCAATTTTTTGTCTAAGAAACCTCCTTTTTAGATTTTTGCCATAGATCATATAAAATAGCTATGTAAAGGAGAGATATGGACACTGCACTTTCACATTTAGTCTGCATTTGAAAAATCCATATTCTATCACTCCATTGGGAATGCGTAATGATATTATCTGGAATATTTTTTCTGAAAGAGTGTTTTCTCTATGGTCCTTTTTTTGGTTTAGAATTTATTCTGTATGTTACATTCAATGAGAGTTTTCAGTATAAATTTTTATTGGTGATGATAAGCCTGTTGGTTTTATATAAATGAATAATATGATTGGGCTTATGTTCTAAAAGAGGGATGGGACTGATTATTTTGTATAAGTTTTTTTTTTACATGAACTGACATACTTTATTCCCATAGAGGCTTTCTAAGCTAGAGATTGTGATGAAAAACAGGTAGAGCGACATTCTGAAATGCAGCACCACTAGGCTTTGTCTTGCAGTGAAAAATGGAGATAGCATTGCTGTAATGATGGTGTCATGTTCTGGATGTCTAATAACAAAGAACAGAGACATTTTCAATACTGCCTTGAGAGTCGCTTGCCCACTACAAATCATCAGACAGTCTTTTTCGGTTTGGGAAGTATAAATTATTTTTAGGCATTATATATAAAGAGGTAAAAAGAATAATACTGTTTGAGATATATTATAAACTTTCAAACAGAAGAATATTTTTAAAATAATAAAAATTTTATTACAAAAAGAGGCTTTTCGTAGTCATACTGAAGTTGAACGATAGTGAGTTATTAGAAGTTATTAGACTGTGATTACATTATAAGGTACCTTGGCGGACAGGGCACTTTATAATGTGTCCTATGGGGCGCCTTATGAGGCACCTTAGGTTACGACACTGTGAGGGTGTTTTTGCTGGCAGCACTGATTTAAATTAAAAGGATATCCCTCAGACAGCCTTATTAAATAACACCACTGCAGAATCAAACTCATGACCTCTGCCTCCACAGTCATTGTAATCACCAGTGGGCTACATCTCTATAGCTTCTAACACAGCGCTGGCATGGACTTAAGGTTAATGCACGTTAACGAGCCAAGGCGCCCTCTATTGCGCGATACAGATTCATTGCTACCTTGTCGCCAGAACGCCCACTACCTTATATGGCATTCCTCACATTAACGCTGCAACTAGCGCCGGTAACATTAGGACGGTTTAGTAAACATACCCCTAAATGGTGGTAGCAGCTTCCGTGCGATATGGGAGCCGCGGCCCCATTGAAATCAATGGGGCCGAAGCTCCGATACTGCACGGAAGCCGCTACCGCCAGTTAGTAAACATACTTTTATATTATTGAAAAAGATAGAAAGCATAAAGCTAGCAAACAAAGCACGTTGAATAAATGTTTTCATTAGAGATGGCCACGGAGTTGACAGCAAGTCACTCAGGGTTGCGGTAAAGACATGGGTAGAGGGAAAGGAGGGTAGATATAGACAGGAAGCCGAGGATTTGGCTACAAAAGGAAAGAAGGCGTAGGCACAGAAAAATAAAGGACAACACAACCAAAACTAATAGCAGAACCATCAAAACCTTTCTCCCACTATGCATCAAATAAGAAATGGCTAATATGTTACTTATAAAAAAGGAAAATGTAGTATCAAAAAATAATTAAAATAAAAGGGGTATCAACCATCCTTCAGTGGGCTATGTACAACTGGAGCCTGCTAAATGCCAGGATGGATGTAATTGGACAGATTCGTTATCAGCTCTTAAATTTGCCGCTAAACATGTTTTGACTTCAAAGAGGCAAACATAAGAGTAATATGAAAACTGTAACACAGTTTGTTTGACACAGAGGTGTGAATTATATGCTGTTGAAAAGCATAACTATTCTAAATATACACATGGTGTTTGGGAACCAGTTAGGCTATGTTATGCATTGAACGATACCTCTGCTTAAGATGAAGTATGTAACTCCCTAGCTTGTCGTCTCTGTGTTTTGACTATGCTAGCTTTTAATGTTGATGGCTGTAAAAATAACTACAAAGGAGTGAACTTAGAGAGTTATACAAAATAAAATGTCAACCAAAGTCTGAGACGATATACACCATGATTGTGTGCTAGCCTTATAGCTGTCAGTAATAATTTCATTGCTGTTAATGTCATGATTATCAACCCTTCCCTCCCCCCCCCCCAAAAAAAGAGAGACCTATAACCATATGCTGAATTTAATAATGGTTTCATATTCCCTTTCTATCTAGTATGGATGCAAATGAAAACTCAAATGTTGAAATAACTGATGTAATAAGAAATCAGCTTCAGTAAGAATACTCTAAATAACTTTACAAATGATGATTCGGATGACCACTTTCTCCATTCTTTAAAGAGCAGAATACTAGTGAGGACTTGCTGCAATACTGAATATAAATGCAAGATTATGGATGTAAAGGCTTTAACAGCTTCCTTTTTATTGTCTAGTGTTTTATTGCCGTCTTGCCGGTGCTCAGAAGTGTTTTGCATGAAGTTCCAACTGTGTGAAGCTTCTAAAAGCCCACATATTTTGCATTTATATAGAAACTGCTAACCGATATAAGCATTTAGGGCATGTTTACAAACGTGTGTATCATTAGCATGCGTTGGACCCCCCAAAAATTAGTGTGGAGGCCCATGCTAATTTAGGGGGTTGTATGTGCCTTATCACACTATATGGAACATGGGTGCACTTACCGCTATCCCCTGAGAAGGCACCGAGTGCATCTGTGCCAACTGCAACATTTGTGGTTAACACACACCAAATATGCCCACACTAACTGTCATGAGCTGTCAATGCCCACATTTCATCTGTAACTCACCCAGTCCCTGCCTCATCGCATGCTAACCGGTCAGTGTGGGATTTTTACCATGGTACCCCATGCCAACAACAAGGTGCATTTAGCATGCCGCAAACCCCATGCCAACAGTTAGCATGGTTTAGTAAACATGCCCCTTTGGGATGCACTGCAATAGTCTGAATTCAGCTGCAAACAGAATAAAACTAATTGTATGTAATACAGGGCCGTACCAAGCCATAAATGTGCCCTGTGAGACTTGCACATCTGGTGCCCCCCCCATCTCCCCATCTTACCCACACCTCCATGTCCAGCCAGCTGCCTGCCCTTGCCCTGTTGCCACTACGTTTTGTGTTTTCTTGTCATCGGAGGCAGCAGCGGAGCAGACCTAAAAGAAATAATGAACAGATGGATCTTTTGACTCCACGCTTGCATCCAGATCTGATTCCCAGCCCTCCTCTGATGTAGGTTTGCTTTAGAGGAGGGAGGGACCAGACCAGCCAGTCTTTGCAACCCCGCGCTTGGATGGCTGGTCTGGTCCCTCCCTCCTCTGACCTGACCTACATCAGAGGAGGGAGGGAGGGACCAGACCTGCGTGAAAGCGTAGAGTCAGAAAGACCCGTGTGTTGTTTTTTTTTTAATTTGAGGTCAGGTCTGCTCTACTGCTGCTGGCGTCACCGTTGCTGAGAAAACACAAAACGTAGCGGCGGCAGGGCAATGCAGGCAGTGTGGAGGGGAGCTGAGGCTGGCAATCCAAAATGCGCCTCTAATCTTTTGTGCACTGTGCAGCTGCACCATTCACACAGGGCTAGGTATGGTGCTGGTGTAATGCCATGAACCACCAGTACAAGTAAAATGAGGCAGAATAGAAACCCATTAGCAGGGCCATACCAAGGGCAGTGCAAGCGGTGCAGCCACACAGGGCGCATGTACGGAAGAGGCACTGATGTCTTCACTGGGGTTGCAGGAAGTCCGATAAGAGCAAGTTCCTCCCATGTGGTTGGGAGACAAGAGGTGCCAGGTTCACGAGTTGCACAGGGCACATTTCTAGCTTGGTACAGTCCTGCCCACCAGATACACAGTTTACCTTTTCCATCGGCCTTTCAAAAGCTTAAGCTACTCGTTCAAAGTCCATGAAAAAGATATTAAGATCTTCACCTGGAAAGAGCTTTTGTAACATTAATGAAATAGCTGAGTGCAACTGCTACACTTTCTGCCTCTCTTGCACTGCTTGTTGTGGACGCTATTTTGTCTTGAGTGCTAGCTGGAACCATGTTGGCCTGGATGCTGGTTCTATATCAGATTTTGCAATTCCTGTCAAGATGTTAGCCCTGCCCTTGTCAGGGAAGGTTTACATAAACAGGACTGTACCACGCTCAACATGCACCCTGTGCAGCTAACAAATATGGTGCCCTCCTCCACCCAGCCAACATTATTGGCACCCTTACATTTTAGATATGTTGTGTACAATATCATAGAAATAATTGGAAATATTCCAACTGTATGTCATCATAATATTTTAATAGTAAGTTCAAAGGTATACAAAAAAAAGATGTCTGTGCAACTTAGACATAGTAATTTCTGAGAAAAAAAACAACAAAATATGACCTGGACAGGATTAATGGCACCCTTCACTAATATTTAGTTGTACAACCCTTGTCAGTGATGATAGCCTTCAAACATTTCTTGTAGCCATCTATAAGTTTCATATATCTGTCTGCTGTTAGTTTCTTCCAGTTTTCAACTGCGGTTTGTTGCAGCTCATGAATGTTTCCAGGTTTCCTTTTACCAGTGGCAGATTTCAGCTCTTTCCAAAGGTTCTCGACTGGATTGAGATCAGGATTCATTGCTGGCCAGTTTAGAACAGTCCATTTGTTCCTTTTTAACCATTCTCTTGTACTTTTGGATGTATCTTTTGGGTCATTGTCCAACTGGAGGACCCATTACCTTTGACCTAGACCTAGATTTCTGACACCAAGTAGGACATTTTGCTCCCAAATTCCTTGATAGTGCTCTGACTTCACGATTCCTTTAATACATTCCAGGCCTCCAGTTCCTGAAGCAGCAAAACAGCCCCACAACATTATGGAGCCTCCACCATATTTAAATATACAAAGGGTGTTTTTTTTCCTTATAAGCTTCATTTCTTCGCCTGTAAATGTATTGCTGGTCTGCATTACCAAAGAGCTCAAGTTTGGTTTCATCTGTCCACAGAACATTTTCCCAGAAGGATTGTGATTTCTCAAGATGGGGTTGGGCAAAGATCAGGCATGCCTTTTTATGTCTGTTTTTGAGCAGTGGGGTCTTCCTTGGCCTTTGCCCATGGTCCTTCTTTGTTCAGTGTGTGGCATAGAGTGTGGGTTGAAACCTCTGCTCCAGATTGCTCTAGGTCAGCCTTAAGCTCTTTGGTTGTTGTACATGGTGTTTTTCCAACAGTTTGCTCTAACCTTTGAAAACTTCTTGGATCAATTTTCCTCTTCCCATCATGTCCTGAGAGGTTCCTCTTAGTAAAATTGCATACTGTAGACACAGGAATCTTGAGGTCTTTGGAGATGGCCTTGTACCCCTTTGATTATAATGGATTTTCTGATGGTCTCAGGCAGTAAAGATGGAAGATGGGAGTGAATGTGGCCATTTTGAGCATTAGAACCATCTTTCATTTGTTGATTCAAGGCATATGAGTAATGACAATTGATCACAAGTGCATCTAATTTCATTGCAATGGGTATGTGTTTCTGTTCAAACTGATTTATTTATTTATCTAGGCTTATATACTACTTTTGTACAAGTCAAGGTGGTGTGCATTTGGGTACTGTATATATATTTTCCTTGTTTCCAAGGGGCTCACAATTTATTTTTGTACCTGAGGCAATGGAGGGTTGGGTGGCTTGCCCAAGGCCATGAGGGGCACCTGTGGGACTAGTAACCCCAGTTCTTCTGGCCCAAGGCTGCTGTCTTCTAGTGGGATTTGGGCTCCTGGCCCTCTGGTCTGGGGTAATGTGCCCCAACCACAAGGCCACCCCCCCCTGAGTTGTTTATAAGGGTACAATAATAATGTCCTGGCACTGTCCCAGTTATTTATATGATTTCCTACTATTCCTTTTTTAATTGGCCTATTTTATTTGATTTTTATGTGTCAAATATGTGTGCATTTATATATATATATATTCCAAAGCCATTTCACTGGATACTTTTCTTTTAGAAGATATTGGATACTAAGGGATTGAACTGCAAGGGTACCAATAGGTTTGAGCATAACTGTAGACTAACTCACTCTTTTTGAGCTTCCTGGAAGCCCAGTGATGATATCAGTGCTCCCTTCTGTGCTTGCGCCCTGTGCGGCCGCAGCACTCGCGCAGTCATAGGTACTGCCCTGTACACAACATCTCAATACAACAGTAAGGGTCAAAGGTTACAATATATGGACACACAGTCAGTTATGTCAGAAATTAGGTGCTAAATCTGTTAATCTGTTTAGTAGGCAGCTATCTGCTTGGGGTATTTTAGGGGTATTCTTAGTTTGGAAAGCAGCTGCAGAAACATGTCCTACAGGAGCTAACTGTATAAAGCCATCCTTCGGCATATGTGGCCTTTTATAAAATACTAAAAACAAAAATAGAGTGAAAAATGTGTGAGCAAATAAATGATGTGTGATATTTTTGTCGGAAGGCAGCCGGGAGAATAATTATTCTCCCGGCTGCCTTCCGACAAAAATATCACACATCATTTATTTGCTCACACATTTTTCACTCTATTTTTGTTTTTGGTATTATTTGGGTAGAGTGGGGGTTTTTTGTTTTTATAAAATACTGGCTAGTATAAAAAAGCCTGCTTTATGAAGAAAGTGTGTACTTTGCCAGTAGGTGCAGCCAGACTGCAGTCTGGGCGGATCATGGGCACGTGTATATGAGTGCAGTGTGCACAAACATTTATACCAGCTCGCAAACGGGTATAAGTGATTGCATCCATATTCAAGATGCGATCTCTGCCACGTATGCTAGTATTTTACAAAAATAATTAGGCATCTACTTGTCTTTTTCAAATAGCACTTATTCAGGCGTCTTTGCTATAAAATTTCCCTCCGCAGAGTTCAGTTTCAAAAGCTGAGAAACATTTATTTTCTTCTCTCTTACTTCCTCTTTTTAAAAGCAAAATAATATTTCTTTCTGCCCTACTTCCTTCTTTGTGTGGCAGTTTGCAGCTATGCATGGTCTAGACCAGTTTGAGGCCAAACTTAGACTATGAAAAGCGAGGGTCAGGGAGCGTTCATTTAGAAGTCTTGTGTGTGCTCATGGGTCAACAGGACTTGGGTAAACAGTGAAAATTACAAGGACCGCAGAAGAACCTAGAGACAACTCAGTGAGAACACATCTATTGTGTATCAGTAATGATATCACTCAAGAGACCCCTTTGAATCAGTAATTCGGGAGTTCCTATGAAGGACTGGTAGCTATCAGGCCAAAATGGGACTGCGCAGTCATAAACTGTGATAAACAACAGAAGCTGCGCAGGACAGATTGTACCAGGGCAACACAAAATACTGAACAATCTCATAGTGAGGGATCATTGACTAAACAGAGACTGGCCATTATAGACCATCAACTGTCCACTATAGACCAATTGCCAAACTTTTGAGTTAAGACCTTAGTAGGCTTTGTTTTGAGATACTGGAGCTGACCTTACATGGGTAACAGTAGAAAAGCTTACCGTATGTAAGCTTTTTGCTGCAAATGAATTTTAGAAATTCTATTAGTCTCCTTATAGGGTAATTTTATAAAGCACACCTAGATTAATGTGCATTTTTATAGGTGTATTCCATGTCTATTTCATTAAGTAAGTTCCACCCAGGCTTTACTTTATAAAATAAAGACCTACGTTTTCAAAAGGCGTGCTAATTTAAACTGCAAGAATTTATGGATGGTGTAAGTACCCAGGCCTGGATTTTTCAAGAACGCGCATAAATGCTAGTATTTCATAAATTTATGCACTTCACTTTTCACTCTGCCCAAGCTCTGCCCAAACTCTGCATCATACACCCACATCGAAAGTACATGTGATTAGCCCAGGGTGGGAACTTTCAGAATAGTGACTGTGTCAAAAAGTGTGTAAATCTAGGCGTAACTTTAAAAATGACCCCTGTAGTGCCACTGACAATTCTTACTGACCACGTCCGCAGAATCCTGATGGGATGAAGTGAGGGCAGAGTGGCCATTTTGCTTAACTATATGGATAGCCAGCGATATTTAGCTGCTATCTGTTTAGTTAAACAGTTTAATTTAGGATGGCAAAGAAGTTGTTCCTAATTAAACTGCATAGCTATAAGAGCAGCAGCTTAATATTCATGGCTATTTGTAATGTGTCACTGAATCTATATACAAATGTAAATGCTTTGGCAGGTGTTTAACAAACACTGACCATGGGGTTGAAATACTGTGTTGATTTCTTTTAAAATATTGCAAGGGATCAGTAATGAGACTCCTGTCAGCAAACACAATTTGGGATGCATTAGCAGAGCAAAACAATGTAAATCTAGGACAACTGTTATGGCAAAATAAAAAAAAAAAGCCCTAAAATATATTTATTTATTTTAAAGATTTTTATACTGCCTTATCAAGCGATCAAAGCAATTTACAAGGAACAAAATTTAAATATTTACATCTAACTTTGTACATTAAAAACAGTAATTAACTATGTACAGTACAACTAGTTGATATGTTTAACATAGACTGGTGTTATCAAACAGCAATTAACTATATACAGTGTAACTAGTTGGAGTACAGTACAACGAGTTGTGATTCATATTCAATGGATATTTACAATGCAGTTAATAGTAGGTATCTATGGTGATGTTAGCTGGTACATTGATTGCATTGATTATATGGTCTATTTATGTTGGGTGTGTAATTGAGTCTGCATGGTGTGACCCATAGTGTTTCGTAAAGAGTAGTGTCTTAATTCTTTGTCTAAAGTCTATAAGGTCTTTTATCTCTTATTGTTGGTGGGAGAGAGTTCCATAATATTGGTGCATAATACGAGAATGCTCTGTTGCTCGTTGTTGTGTTTGCTTTGCGGAAATCAGTTGAGATGGATAGGGAGTTTTGTGTGCATCCCCTTCTCTGTCTGATGTCTGGGGTTTTGCATATTAGTGTAGTAAGGAAAGATGGTGATATGGAATGGAGCAACTTGAAAATGATTAGTTTTTTTTATTTGTTTTTACCGGAGAAAGGAAGCCAGTGTAGTTTGCGTAAGATTAGGTGATGTGTTCGGATCCAGATGTGCATATGATTACCTGTGTTACTGTATTTTGTGCCAAATGAAGGCTTGTTTAGACAGACCTTCTAATATGATATTACAGTAGTCTATATGAGGATCAATCATTGCTTGTATGACCATTCTGAAATCTGATGGTTCCAGTAGAGGTCTTAGTCATTGCAACATCTTAATTTTTCTATAAATGGCCTGGATAGATTTGTTTATGTGAGTTGCTAGGCTCAGGATTTTATCTAGGGTAATTCCTAAGTATTTTACCTCATCCCTCACTACTATTGTTACTTCTCTAAGGGGTTTGTTTACTAAACCGTCTTAATGTTACCGGCGCTAGTTGCAGCGTTAATGTGAAGAACGGCAGCAAGGTAGCAAGAATCTGCACTGCGAGATAGAGAGCGCCTTGACCCATTAACATGCAGTGATAGAAACTATAGAGATGTAGCCCACTGGTTATGACAAAAACTGTGGAGGCAGAGGTCATGAGTTCAATCCCATGGTGGTGTTATTTAATAAGGATGTCTGAGGGATTTCCTTTTAATTTGAATCAGTGCTGCCAGCAAAAACACCCTCACAGTGCCGTAACCTAAGGTGCCTCATAAGGCGTCCTATAGGGCAAATTATAAAGTGCCCTGTCCGCCAAGGCACCTTATAATGTGCCCTATAGGGCGCTTTATAGGGTGTCGTATGAGGCACCTTAAGGTTACGGCACTGTGAGGGTGGTTTTGCTGGCAGCACTGATGTAAATTAAAAGGAAATCCCTCAGAGAGCCTTAATAAAGAACACCAGGGTGGGATTGAACCCATGACCTCTGCCTCCACAGTCATTGTACTAACAAGTGAGCTACAGCTCTATAGCTTCTAACACACTGCTGGCTGGCTACAGAAAGGCTGCAGGTCACTGCACAAACTGTCTGCTGTGGTTACCAGGATAGGGGTATACTCACCTGTACCCATGATGCACTGCACATGCAGATCAGCAGTCTACATCAGACCACAAGATGGGATATGCGCCTCCACAGCACCACGGCCTGGTAGGGGGAACTGACCGTGTGTGTTACTGGCACAGAGTAGCTACAGACTGTGACATTGTGCGGTTCCTGTACTCACCCTGAGGGTGAGGTGGGGCACCCACCCAGCACCAGGTCTGCAGCACCTGGCTTGGCTGGGATAGGCTGTGCTGCAGGTCCCCATCAGTGCCAGTGTGTGACAGGTAGTCCTTGCAGACACACCTATAATACATCTGTGTCCATCTGTATTTCCCAGTCACATCTAGCCCTTGTGGACTATGATGCACCCAGAATAGTACATAACCTGTGTGGTTGCCATGGTCACACGTTATAGGAGAAGGGTGTTGTGTGGACCCAAAAGCGGATTATGTAGCACCACCCAACCCACCTTCTCTGGGTCAGGGTGGTGGACAGGATCTCCCACCAACAGATCCACACACTACATCGGAGGCAGTAGAGGGGACCACCACCCCAGTCCTGCTGGGGAATAGGCACGCTCCAGGGCAGTCAATGCAGATCTGTATGTATTTCATAGGGCACTGGCAGACAGGCAATAGGCCTGGAAAAGCTCAGCTGCTCCCCACCACAATCCGACATTCACCAGCACAGGGCATAGTCAGTCTCCACCCACTTCCCCCTGCAAGTTGTTCCAGCCATACACATGCTAACTGCAGACAGTCTGCTAGCTAGTACATAGTGCATGTTCCTGGAGGAACTGTGTGCCCCAGCTGTCCCACTTCATGTCCCGCCTTCAGCCTCCTGTACCCCATTTGCAGCCTCACCGTCGTGCCCTTTCGTACTTGGGCACTATGCTGTTGCTGATCATGTATCACTACTATCACTTTTCTTGGTTTCCCTGCCTTTGCTGTATATTGCTGACTGAAATGGTTTCTCTCTCCTACAAATGTGCCTCTAACACGAGGTTTTCACTGGCGTTAATTTTCAGATCTTCATTCCACAGTGTTAGTGTGCCTGGAGCCTCTCCCCACCTACTCTCTGCCCATTGACCCCTTCTCTCCGCCCTCTGGAGAGACTTACTCCACCCTCTGTACGCCTTAATGCGACGTTATCGCATGCTAAGTAACGTTATTGCACGGTAATTTAACATTATCGCACGATAACATCGCCACTGCGACGTTAGCACTGTTTAGTAAACATACCCCTAAGTTGAATGTGTGGTGGGGGGGGGGGGAGGGTGAATTCTCTGTCCCTGGTGATGAAGATTGCCTGTATTTTATTGAAGTTTATCTTCAGATTGTTTGAGAGCCACTGGGAGGCTTCTTTGAAGCATGTTGTAATTTGTTTGAGGTTAACTCTTTCAGTATTAATTGGTAGATGAATCATTATATTGTTAGCATAAATGTAGTAATTCACTTTATGCCTTCAAAAATGTTGCAGATTGGTTGGAGGTATATTTTAAAGAATAAGGCAGATAGTGCAGAGCTCTGAGGTGTTCCTTGGTTTTGGCTAAATGGTTTTGATGTGTTTTGGCTACGTTTTACCTTCTGCGTGTAGTCCTGCAAGGATGATATGAACCAGCTTAAGGCAGGTCTGCAAACTCCAATTTGTTGCAGTCTTGATAAAGAGTATATTGTGGTTGATTGAGTGGAACACAGAGGCGATGTCAAGGAATATCATTATGAATACTTTCTTGGGGGTTTCTATTCCTTTAATCAAGCTATCGAAGAGGGCTATGATGAGGGTTTCAACCCCTTGGTGGATTCTGAATCCATAGAGGTGTGGGTCCAGTGGGTCACTGGTTTGTAAGTGGTCTTGCAGCTGATTCTAAATTATTTTTTCTATTATCTTTGCTAAGTAGGGTAGGCTCGATATTGGGCGGTAGGAGTTTGGTTGTAGTTTGTCCAAATCGGTTTGAAACATTTGCACAAGTAAATCAGTGCTTTATCAGCAGACGTAGCACTGTTTAAAATTGCTGAATGGTATTTCTGAGTGCATGGTAGGAAGTTTTACACATACTTTCCAAAATTTGACCATATTCAAATAAGTGAACCCAGAAAGTTTGTTTTTGCTAAAGAACAGGTGTAAATGAAGTGCATATATTCCCTGAGATGATCTGAAAAAAATGCAAGTACACCACTACTTTCCTTACGAAAATGTGACGAAGACTGCACAGGGGAAAACTATGTGCATACCTTTTACACATATGCACATTTTAAAAAAAATCCTCCATGTTGTACTCTCATGTGCAGACAGTACAACTTAAGCAGGTCTCCAATGTATCTCACCTTGTATGTGAGTCTCCTTTACTACAGTAGAATATGAACAGAGCTGGAACTCCGTGCCCAGTGACTACATTCATCCTTTAGGATTTTGTTTCATGCAGATGGTTTGGACTGAGAGCTGAAACATTGCTTCTATCATGCAATCTCTATGTTTGCCGTAAATTGCCCTGATATATAACGAAGTAGTTGTATATACGTTTTATAAAATAAATAAAAAGAAATAAAGCATTGCTATTTACGTTCTTGTAGTATGATTTTTAATGCAATACAGGGAGTTTTGTATATTTTATATATTTTAAAATATGCATGCTGAAATTTTAGCACTTTTGAAGGGGGGTCTGCAAAGCAGGTTTCTTCCAAGAACTGATTTCTTGAATTCTAATTATACTAGAAGCTCAGAGGTAAATGAACCATACTAAACTTGATTAGATCAGCATGAAAACATTGAGCACCTGGTAATTAGAAGTGTTAAACAGCGTATGGAAGTAAAACTTACTACAGGGGACTAGTATGTACCTAATTCTTCTTTAATTAGACCTGAGGAAAGAATGGCCATGCCTAGTCGAAACTGCAAGAAATAATGTCCTAATGTCAGCTAAATAGTAGGATTCATTTTATGGAACTTCAATCAATAAATACTAATTACTCGGGCTGTCTAGCACTTAGCAATAAAATACATATTGCCTCTGCAACCTGATTCACCAAAGAACAATTTTCATGTTAGAAAAAGTAAAAGGCTTGGTAAGCTCATCTTTGCTAATTGCACTCTGGAAAGAAAACAATATATGATTTGAAGACATTTGAAACAAACTGATATTATTTTAACATTTCCCCCTTTAGTCAATTAAAGGAATTCATTTTAGAAGACTTGTGTGGCACCTGTACATGTGAAAATGGCCCAACGTGTGAGTAGCAATTAAAAAACAACAACTGTCATTTACATGTATGTGTCGTGGCATGCTCTGGGTGTGATTTTGGCAGACCTGAAAAGTATGCATGTGTAAGGATGTGGGGGTCCCCTTGCTGCTTCTATGTGCTGTGCAGGAGATTGGGGGGCGACACTGTCCTTTATGAGCTTTATCTTTCTGGGGTTACGAGTTCCAGGTCAGGACCAGCTTAGCTGGGAGGTCGTTGGCTCCAGGAACTCATTCTCTCTCTACTACTCACACCCACTTCCACAAAATTGCCAGAGGGTGCGCTGAACCAAACGTTTACTAAACGTTTAGGTGGCAGAGTAAAGCATAATCCAAGTAATTTGCAAAGTATATAAAAATCATGCAGATGTTGTTTCTTTGCTCCCTCTGGGACTCTCCCTTAGTCTGGGGAACCCTTCCTCTCTGATACCTTGAGGAGCTGGATATCCGATTCAGATGAGAATTCAGGCACTGAACCCCCTTAGAATCTGATCCTCCTTGTCTCAACTCCAAGGGTCATTCCCTGCATCTTCTTCTCTTCCAGAATCAGTGACACCCCTGATCTTCTCAGCATTCAAAGTTTCCTCCTTCCTCTGATTCCTTTTGCTCCTTGTTTGGTAAGGCAGTGCAGTGACCTAAACCACCCTTGCCACTAAACTTGTGCTAGTTCATTGACTGGACTAGCCAGGGACACACACATCCTGTGTTGGCTTAGCTGGCCAAAGACAAAAGACTACCCTTATACCAGATCAAATCTCCTTGCAACTGAGGTCTCCTCCCACCATTATATCACTGATGCATGTGCCTTCCACTTTTCTGGAAGCTAAGTGGCATGAAGAGGTCGTCCTACACTACTCTTATAGAGCCACTAGAGATCGCTCTTGTCTAAATAAGGCAGAACCTTAGGGATCTTTAAACACGCACTTCTTATTTTAAAAAGGAAAGCATGTCTACTTCATAAAATCTGGACCAGTGGTATCAAACTGCAGTCCTAAAGGCAGCAATCCAGTCAGGTTCTCAGGATATCTCAATGAATATTCATGAGCTATCTTTGCATACAGTGGAGGAAATGCATGCAGAAATATTTTGTGCATAATGTTAGGAGGAAAAGACTACCCCTAAGCTGAGGCAGACCAGGAAAGCTGAAACTCATAAGGTAAGAGAACCAGAGAAGCCTACGACTACATTTTGCTACATTCTCAGAGTAGGGTTGCCAACTGGTTCCAGATGTGCCTGACAGGCTTGATCCAGTCCTGGGTTTACCCCATTGCATAGAGGGACATGTAGTCTTGCTCTTCTTATGGAGTGCAATGGAGAAATCAGGACTACATGTCCCTGCATGCAATGGAGTAGACCCAGGACGGGATCAAGCCTGTCGGGTGCATCTGGAGCCAGTTGGCAGCCCTATCTCAGAGACAGGGAATTACCTGAAGAGGATCATGGGATAGAAGGGGCCCTGTAGGGGAGTCCTGACAGTAGGGTGAGTGGGATTTCCCAACAAAAGGAAGTAGCAAATTTTCAAGAAGGGCAGATGCGACAGGATGCGTGGATGGAGAGAGGGGAGCTATTGTTTGACTTGCGGACTTCAAACATAGAACCAATGGAACTGGAGCCTTTAAATACAACTGGCCGAGCATGGGAGGAATATGAGATTAAAGCATGGAGGTCAATACAGCAGTGGTGTGAATCAGCACTGACAAAGCAGGTAGGAGAGAGACTGCTTGTTGAGAGATTGTGTTGTTTGGACTCCTCCAGGAAGAGAAGGTAAATATTCTAAATGAAGTTAGTATTTATTGCTGTGGAAACACAATACAACGAAGACTGAGCTTTGATTTAAGGGCTGTGCATCATATAGAAACTAAAGAGGCTGCATATCTGATGTATGCTGACATATTTTGCTGAGCACATCCAGATAAGGCAATTACTAGTAAAATCACTCTTTGATTAAGACAGGACTCTCTTGGGCTAGTGGGAGGTTGGTAGCATGAGAATTCAGTGAGAATAACTGTGCGAGGTGGCCCACCATTGAGGATTTCCATCTGTTAATGAGAGCATGAGCAATAGGAAAAGGACTCCTGTTTGTTGATTTACAGAGCCAGAATACTTATCTCGAGTACCTGTAGGTGGAGGAACGGAAAAATTGCTGATTAATTGGAGAACAGATTAATTTTTTTTTTCCATTATTTAAATGTAGAGGCAATCCTAACAAATTCTTATATTGGAAGCTATCTTATATTTTCTGATGGAATTCATTCATTCCCAATGGTTTGAATTTGGAGACTGAATGTCGTCATTTTTTGGGAATCAGAGTTTTTTGTGAATGGATGTTGCTTGATGTGTATGTCATTAGTAGTAGTAGTATTTCTGCCTGTTTTACCTTTTAAAATGCATGCATTGGTGTTTCACTCCAAGGATTCGCCATTGTGATTAATGTGCTGGTTTCTGAATAATTAGGGCCCGATTCCGTCCTGGAAGTCCATCTCCTCTCTACATCCAGTCTGAATCGGAAGTACAGAGGGGATCATGATTCTGATCCTATGGGGCACGTGCGGGATTGTCCCCGGCTAATTCAGTCAAGGCTCTTCAATGGAGCCGCGGTGCCATAGCGTCAAGTTGCTATGGCACCGCGGTTGCATTCAAGAACCGTGATGCCAGCCGTTGGAAAAGAAATATTCCCTGCAGCTCGACCCACGATCTGGCCTCCTAAGGCCAGGGTTGGGCTATGGGGAATGTCCTCCAGCCCCTCTGCCCCATCTGCGCCCCAGCTGCCCAAAACAAACATCCAGGGAAGTTATTCCACCTCAGACATTAGAATCAGCACTGTACGTCCAGGGCCGGTGACTGCCCAGACTCCGTCCCCGAGCAGCCCCTTCCCTGCCCCCGTCTAACTTCCCCGCACAACCATCGGAAACGTTAGTTGAGGCCAGGAGAAGGCATGAATAGCAGGGATGGACGGCCCATTGGATCGTCCATCCCTGCTATTTGTGGCACAGAATAACCCCCTTAGTGAGTAAATTCAGATTCATCATAATCAGGATAGGACATATGGTGGTACTCGCAATATAATGTCTTTATCTACAGCATAACCTTGAAGAAGCCCCTGGTGGGGTGAAACTATCAGCCAGGTTGGGGTGGGTATATTAAATGTAGAAACCAACATCCTTTGGGATTCATCACGGAGAAAACAAGGTCCTCCTTTTCATTCATTTCCTTACTAGAGTATAATACATTTTATTAAAAAGAAAAAAGACCACAACAGAAATAAGAAAGAATATAATACATTTTTTGATACATGTTAATAAAAGATGAGGAAAATACAATTTCTAGGGAGCAATGATGAATACAAAGTTGATGAAGATTGTGCTATGTTGCGAAGTTATTTGTGCTCCCTTTGAGACTATTAAGTGGCTATGCAAGTGGCATGATGTGTCATAATTAATACAGTATTTTTGTACTTACTTGTTGGTGACATTTCTTTTGAACATACTAGGACTGTGTAAAATACATTCTACTCAAGAGGACTTAGTGGCGCAGGAGTCACAGAGGCTGCTGTAATATTGGTAAGGGATAACTGGCTAAACCATGGTCAGCGGGATATTCAGTGGCACTAGAGTATTTATCCCCTCCTATCCCATTTAAATGCCACAACACTAACCACTTAGCGTCAGGGCGGCACTGAGGGTTAGCCAGTCAGCAGTGATATTGAGTTGCTGGCCACTGACCGTATAGCTAAATGACTATCCGGATAACCCGGATATTTAATGCAAGTGACTGGATATGGCTGCAGCATTGAGTATCCGGGTTTACATTAAAGTGGCAATGGCCAGCAGCTTTATTCACGCTGACCGCCGCCACTGATTGTGCCCTCCTGTGTTCCTACAGGATATGCTGCAGGATACACCTATCACTATGACCTCAGAGGTAGAGAATCTTACAAGAAGATACAGATTCAGGGAGCCTTTTGTAAAATACTCTGCAAATTGTGAACATCTAGACTTGGACGTTCCTTTTCCTACCTCGATTGCCTATGCAAAACCAGGCTTCAGTTCTTATAATTAACCATCCTATCTCTCAAAAATTTCTCTTTGGGTTTTGAGGACACATCTCAAAGCAGATTGTGGGGTGAAACACATAAGTGACTGTACCTCAAGGCAATTAAATGTATGGGGCCTATGAGTTACATTTAGATTTGAAGTTACTGTGGATGAACTTTAATGCATGGTAGTTGCAAAGCCTCTAGGGTAATTTGTGGGGATATTCTCAAAACTTATGAGAATGCAGCCACGTGACTAATATGGGGAAAGGTCTCTACCATGAGTTAATGGCACAGCTGATTATGTGGAAGGTGGTTAGCTATACCTCTTGAGGTGTAGCCAACTGTACTGAAATATCTGCTGTGTTAGTGTCATCACTAGGGCCCACTCTAGGAGAATACCAGGAACCTAGGAAGTGCAGCTTCACCTATTAACAGCTCCCCTTTCTTTCGAGTTGAGCCCTCTGTTACTCAGAGGCTTCCAAGACTTGCTGCATGGATAGAGGTATTCCAAACAAAATGAAGTGTACACTGATATCAGGCAGAGAAAGAGGCAGGAGAAATATCAGGCATAGAACCAAATCCAAAATGCAGGATGAAGCAGCATCAAGGAACAGGCAATAGTCATGGCAGAAAGAACAGATTCTTTATTTAAAGACTCGCAGAGATACGACACTAAGGACTTTTATAAAATGCATTAGTTCATTTCAAGCCTATTTATCAATGCCCTTTATAGTACTCATCATAGGTCTTAAAAAACCTTTCAGCTATTGAAAAGGCTCAACAACACTTATGTTTTATTAATTGAATATCGCTCAATCTTCCGGCGGAGCATTTCGCTTGACGCTGCTTTAGGGACTACATCAGGGGACTTGATTTTCCCTTTGGAAACAAAAACAATGTGTCATCTAATATAGAGTAGTTACTCACCTGTAACAGGTGTTCTCCAGGAGCAGCAGGAATCAGTCCTTACATATGGGTGACGGCGCCGACAGAGCCCTCGTGCGGAGTATTTCCCCAGCTTTCAAGGAAAGCCTTTGGGAATGCAGCGCGCATGTGCAGTCCCCTTACCGCCCAAGGGTGCCATCTTGCTCAGTCTGATGACATAGCTAAAAGACAGCAAAAAAACAAAATGAAGTATATGACTGCAACTCCAGGGGAGGAGGGAGGGTCGTGAGGACTGATTCCTGCTGCTCTTGGAGAACACCTGTTACAGGTGAGTAACTACTCTTTCTCCAGGACCAAGCAGGAAGTCAGTCCTCACATATGGGACTCCCCAGCTCTAGGCTACCGGGAACCCAAAGCTGAAAAAATGGCTCACTCTCAAGAGCCTCAGCATCCGTGATAAGAATATCCTCTGAGAACGCCCCCGTAAGGTAGCCAAACACAAGGGCCGGAGGGTAGGAGTTTCCTAAACCTCAAAGAGATTACGGAGTACCGCCTTTCCGAAAGCACTGTCCCTTCGTGACTCTATCTCGAGGTAGTAATGGGCTGCAAAAGTCTGGCTTTGAAGACCAAGTAGTGGCCCGGCAGGTGTCTGCCAACAGAACAGAGCGGAGATGAGCTACTGACGCGGCTTTCGCCCTGACACGGTGGGCCGTGACTCGACCCTGCAAGGGGAGGTCGGCTGCCTTGTACGCCCAGGCGATACAATCTGCTACCCAAGTGGACAACATATACTTGGAGACAGGTAACCCCATCTTATTAGGGTCAGAGGAGATGAAGAGCTGAGTAGCCCTTCGATGCCCCCGCGTACGTTCTATGTAAAAAGATAACGCCCTCTTACAGTTCAGGGTATGCAAGACTGTTTCAACCCAGCTGGTATGCGGCCTGGGAAAGAAGGTCGGAAGAACCACCTCCTGGTTGAGGTGGAAAGAGGAGACCATTTTTGGAAGGAACTTGGGATGGATCCGTAGGACCACCCTGTTCTTATAGAACCGTGTGTATGGCCTATCAGAAACCAGAGCTTGTAGTTCACTCACACGTCTGGCCGAGGTAAGAGCCACCAGGAAGAGCGCCTTCCAAGAGGAAGCACAAATGGCAAGTAGCCATTGGCTCAAATGGTGGGCGAGTAAGTTGCTGTAAGACCACATTCAAATCCCACTCAGTTGCCGGTGGACGAACCGGAGGCTTGAGTAGAAGCAGACCTCTGAGAAATCTTGACACCAAGGGGTGAACCGACAGAGACTGTCCTTCCACCAGTGAGTGGTGCACTGACAGAGCACTGAGGTGGACCTGAACAGAGTTAGACTTAAGGCCTAGGTCTGACAGGTGAAGTAGATACTGCAGTACTACTGGCACAAGGCAAGAGAAAGGATCTTCATTGTGCTGAGCACACCATACCGTAAACTTACGCCACTTGAGGGCATAGGACTTTCTGGTGGACTGCCTCCTAGAGGCCAAGACCACCTCCTCAACCTCCTTAGGTAGGAGTAAGGGAGCTAGCACTTTCCTTTCAGCAGCCGGGCCATCAGATTGAGGGACCTGAGATTGGGGTGCAAAAGGGAACCCTGATCTTGAGACAGGAGATCATGTTGCAACCCCAGAGGGAATGGAGTTTCCACAGCCAACTGCAGCAGAAGTAGAAACCACGGCTGCCTTGGCCATCTGGGGGCTACCAGAATCACCGAGGCTTTGTCTCAGAGGATCTTGAACAGAGTTTGGGCCACCAGGGGCGTAGGAGGAAACGCATACAGGAGGCCCGTAGACCAAGAGATCAGAAAAGCATCTGCTACCATCCTCAGGGGATGCGGCTGTCTGGAGCAAAACCTGGGCAACTGACGGTTTTGTGGACTTGCAAAAAGATCGATGGATGGCAGTCCCCAGCAGAGGAAGATCTGCTGGACCACCAATGGATTCAACTGCCATTCATGAGGCTGGAGAATCCTGCTTAGCTTGTCTGCTAGGAAATTCTCCTGACCAGGTAGATAAACTGCTTTGAGAAACATGCCTTGCGTGACTGCAAAGGAGCAAAGGGCCAGTGCCTCCTGACATAGGCACCTGGACCCCATGCCCCCTTGTTTGTTCACACGTAGAACATCGCCACCTGATTGTCCGTCTGCATTAGAACAGTGTGGTGAGAGAGGTCATGAGAAAATATTTGCAGAGCTAAGCGGACAGCTCCAAAAGATTGATCTGCTGCGTGGCCTCCCGAGAAGACCAGAGGCCTTGAGTGCACGTGCCCTGGCAATGTGCACCCCAGCCCTTCAAGGAAGCATCGGCACCCTTGTGTGTGCTGGAGCCTGATAAGGTACCCCCCTGAGAAGGTTTGGGAGATGTAGCCACCACTGCAAGGAGTCCAAAAGTGATTTGGACACCTTTACTCTGTCTTGGAGGTTGCCAGTGGCCTGCGTCCACTGAGCTCTGAGGCACCACTGAGCAGCCCGCATGTGCAGACAGGCATTCGGAGTCACATGTACCGTGGATGCCATGTGGCCCAGGAGCCGCAGGTAGTGCCTGGCGGAAACATGAGAATTGCTCAGAAACTGGTTGGCCAAGTCCATCAGTCTGTGGGCCCTGTCCTCGGGCAAGTAAGCTCTTGCATGCAGGGTATCTAATCTGGCCCCTATAAACTCTAGGTTCTGAGAGGAGAGCAAAGTGGACTTTGCGTAGTTTATGACAAAGCCCAGATGCTGAAGAAGAGAGACAGTGCAAAGAGTGGCTTGTCTGGCCTCCTGGAGAGACTGGCCCCTGATGAGCCAGTCGTCCAGGTATGGGAAGACAAATATTCCCTGATTCCTGAGATAGGCCACCACCACCGCCAGGCATTTGGTGAAAACCCTGGGGGCAGAGGTTAGGCCAAAGGGAAGTACCCTGTACTGAAAATGGTTTCCTCCCACCACAAATCTGAGGTATTGTCTGTGGTCTGGATGAATGAGGATGTGAGTATAAGCATCCTTTAGGTCTAAGGAGCATAGCCAGTCTCCCTGCTGGAAGTAGGGCAGCGGTATCCCAAGGGTAAGCATCTTGAACTTTTCCCTCTCCAGAAACTTGTTTAGGTTTCACAAGTCTAGGATAGGCCAGAGGCCTCCTATCCTTTTGGTACCAGAAAGTACCTGGAGTAGAAGCCTTGCCCTTCCAGGTGGTGAGGCACCAGTTCCACCGCCAGTTCCTTTAAAAGATTTGCCAACTCCTGAAAGAGGAGGTTTCTGTGTAGAGGGAGTCTTGGAGGCTCCCCTGGAAAGTAGAAGGGGGGTAGCTGGTGAAAGTGGAGCATGTAGCCCTTTTGGACTATGTTGAGTACCCAGGTATCCCCTGTGATGGCTGGCCACCTGTAGGCGTGCAGGGTCAGCCTACCTCCTGTGCTGAGTGGAGCCAGCGGCGGAGAAGAGGCTATGCTGTGGGAGTCAAAACCCTGCTCCCTGCTGTGCAGGAGCCGGAGCTGGCGGCTTGGGGGTCTTCTGCCTACGGGGCCCATGCCCCTGCCCCTTGGCCTGCTGGCCCTGTTGGGGAGCTGGAGAGGCCTGATATTGAGGGTAGGATTTGTAGGCAGCACCCTTCCTTGGCAAAAAGGGCTTCTTTCCCGAGCCCTTCTTTTTTTGAGAAGGGGCAGAAGTCTTCCTGGACAGCCTTGTCCTGGTGAGAGTCTCAGTCTCGATTTCTGCAGCCTTTTCAGTCATGGGCTTACCGAAAAGGTTTTCACCTTGGCAGGGGACATCGACCAACTTGTCCTGCACCCATGACTCCAGGTCTGATGACTGTAGCCAGGCCTGACGGCGTGCACCGATGCCGGCCGCGGCTACCCGGGCCAAAGCCTCGAAGCCATCATAGGCTGCTCGAGAGATAAACTTCGAGCACTCTCGGATCCCTGTTGACAAAGCCTTGAACCTCTGCAAAGGTTCCTCGGAGAGGCCAGCTGAGAACCTGGAAATCTCTTTTGCCAGGTCTCGTAGGTACATGCCCATGTACAGCTGGTAGGTCTGGACACGGTAAGATAGCATAGAGCCCTGGAAGCACTTTCTACTGAGGGCATCCAGGTTCCGGGCCTCCCGGCTGGGGGGCACAAAGGAGTGAATCTTCTGACTCTTCAGGCAGTGCATGGCCTATTACACAACCATGGAGTTGTGCGGTAGCTGCGCCTTTTGGAACCCAGGGCTCTTACAGACTCGATAAATGCAACTGACCCATTTGCTAAGAACCGGCACCGAGGCTGGTGCCTCCCACATATGGAAGAGCAGCCATTCCAGCATCGGAGGAACCGGTACAGTAAAGGCTTCCTTCAGAGGAAAGTCATACTGGAGGGCATCGAGCTCCTCGGCTCGAGGCTCCTCCTCGGCATCTGCAGGGAAGGCCAAGGCTTTGGCTATGTTCCTCATGAAGTCCGAGAACTGGGTATCCTCTGGGGTGGACCTTCTCCGAGGCTCGGACTCCAGTGAGTCCGAAGGGATCCAGAAGGTGTCCGGGGACTCCTTGTCCTCCGTCTCCCACGCCGACTCCTCCAAGGAGGAATCGAGCAGCTCCGGCCGTGTAGGCCTCGGTGCCACCTGCCCCGACATTGAATATCGGCGTAGACGACCTCGGCCCCACATGGGAGGTCGAGGGGGACCTTGACCGAGGATCGACTCAAGACTTCATTGACTCGAGGATCGGCTCAGTCTCCGGGGTCGACTTGGACGTCGAGGTCCCGGTGGTCGGGGCAGATGCAATGGTCAGACCGGCGATCAGCACCTGCTGCTGTTCCATGAAGGCGGCCAAGCTGCTCTCCAAGGCCGTCAACCTGAGTCCAAGCTCAGGAGACTCAGCAGCCCCCGACTCGGGCCCCGATGGCATCGGGCCTGACATCGGCTCCCTGGAAGAGAGTCCACGAGGACAACAGCGCTTACATGACTCGGGGACTCTGGCTCCATGTGAGGTAACTTGGATGGCCTCTCCGACTCCAAGAGCCCGGGGCGGCGGTCAGGGGTACGCGACCTGGCCCTCGAGGACCCAGGAGCCTCCACCGATGCCACCCTCGCAAGCTTCTTCTTCCTTTTGTGCTCCCGGGTGGGAGACTCCCTGTCTGAGGAACCCCGACGGCACTCAGGGTCAGACTCCGAGATGTCGAGGCCTCTGTCGAAGTCCGGGCCCGGCCAGACACGGACTCTGAGAAAATTCTCTCACATTGATGCTGATGGCTCCGAAGTGCCTTCGACGACATTTTGCCGCACGGGCCACAGGCCAGCAGGTCATGGTCGGGCCCGAGGCAACGGAGGCAGCAGTCATCTGTGTCGGTGAGAGACATAAGTTTCTTGCAGCCATCGTGGGAAAAAGGGCCCCTGCAAGGTCAAAAGACCGGGCTGCCAGTGAAAACACAAAAAGAGCGCGAACGCTAGTCACGAAGGACAAAAACTGAAAATCAAAACTCCGGACTCGATACCCGTGTACCGAGCCCAGGCGGGGAGGGGAACCGGCATCGAACCAGATCAGAAAAAGCCAAAATAGCCGAAAGAAATCTACTTTCCCGGGTGACACGAACTCACGTCCGTTGGGCTCCGCGGAAAAAGAAAGACTGAGCAAGATGGCACCCTTGGGTGGGAAGGGGACCGCGCATGCGCGCTGCATTCCCAAAGGCTTTCCTTGAAAGCAGGGGAAATGCTCCACACAAGGGCTCCGTCGGCGCAGACGTCACCCATATGTCAGGACTGACTTCCTTCTTGGTCCTGGAGAAACTATCCTACACCTACTTCAATTTATTTTCTAAGCTCGAAGCAAGCATATATACATGAGTTTTGTGGCTAGTGTTAAATTTCCCAATGTCCTACTTTACCAATGTGCACATCAGAGAAAAATTCTATTACCATATCTCGCAAACAATCTCCAGTCAGACCCTAACTTACATATTCAGTAAAATATCAATGTAACTTACCCAAAAGCACAAAAAAAGCTCATCAAAATTCACTGCGATTCACAAAACAGTACCATCACTACACCGCTGTTCCTGGGCTTCGATCATCCTAGAAGCATCACCCAAGGTGCTTTTTAAGCTCCCAGTTATTTACCTTAGTCATTAGAACATCATACATTGGTCCTAGCTCCCACCACATTGGTCAGTACAAAATCTACTTCTTAAGGAGCTCAGTACCCCGTTAATATATATCAACAAAAGATTAAAGGGAACCAAGTGAACAGAGTCTCTCAGTGGGCGTTCTCTTCTATGGCACTGTTCAGTCCTTTTGAATGGACCATCTGCAATTTAAAAATCCATTGTTGTTGTACCTTATCTACCTCATCAATCAATTCAAACTAAACTCCTTAAGGTGTAACTGTGCCCGTCTACTGTTTGTAGGTGGGTATTTTATAAAGTACATGTGCAAATCATATCAATGCTCAAACTCTACCATCAGGAGTGCCCATGCACAGAGTGCGTAATAGTCAGAGTAATCTTGCGGTGCATCTATGTTTTACATATGATAACTCTTTTCCATGTGCAAAACATACTTCAGATGTGGTAAACGCTTGAGACGTGCAAATGCAAAATTTTTGATTCATTTTCCATTTGGGCTTTTATCCTGATTTTCAATGTGTTCTTCAGTTGCTTTACCTTATTGATTTCACTGGTCAACACTGAAATCGTTACTGACTTTAAAAAGCCCTAATCTGTAGTATTTTGGTGAGCTGAACACAAATATAACATTAAAAACATTTTATTGGCTCTCGTTTTGAAGATATTGCATGTAGTTCATTTTTGACATTTTACCGTGTAAATTTATCCAGTAGGACATCAACAACATCCCAAATAAGCCTTGAATGATGTAATATTGCATCAAATTGCATAATACCAGCATGCACACATCATCCAGAGTTGATTGCATCATTTTCTGATGCAATGCAATACTACTGCCAAATGGCTGCTGAAGCCATCTGACGTCAGCAGTGTACTATACGCAGTCGGAAATGTTGAGCATTTAAAATATTTCAGACTGTGTGTGAGATAGTTTAAGCTACTGTTTCATGTAACTTTTATTAATCATATAATTTTAGCCATTTAGGTACAATACAGAACAGTAATGCCACAAAAGTGCGTTAATACCGTTGACAATTTCTGCTACATTTGTGGGGAAGTGACATTTGCCAACCAGAAGAAAAAGTATCACTTCTCAACTGAAGAAGGCATATCATCTTTACTTCGGATGCAAAATTGGTGACCAAGACAAGCCTTGGGCCCCGCATATATGCTGTGCTACATGTACAACACAGCTTTCACAGTGGTTGAATTGCAAAAGACCATCAATGCCGTTTGCAGTCCCCATGGTATGGAGAGAGCCAAGCAACCACATAAATGACTGTTACTTCTGCTTGGTTCCTCCTCTTTCCAGCAGAATAACGAAGCAAAAGAAGTCGAGCATAGTCTACCCAAACATTCCGTCTGCATTGGACCAGTACCACATGGTGAGGGACTTCCTATTCCAGAACCTCCATCAGAATATTCTCTTGATTCATCTGATGAGGACAAGGGTGAGCCAACCTGTTCTTCTCCTGGTCTGTCAGCATGCAGTGACCCAGATTTTCACTGGGATGCATTATCAACTCCACACAGAATAACACAGGAAGAACTAAATGACCTGGTTCGTGATTTGGACTTATCCAAGAACAAGGCAGAATTGCTAGGATCAAGACTCCAACCATGAAATCTTCTAGGAGAAGATGTCAACATTACTTCATATCGAAGGCTCCAACTGCTGGTGGCGCTTTTCTTCAAAAAGGAAAGTAATCTGGTATTCTGTTCCGATATTGAAAGCCTCATGAATGCCTTAAAAATCACTCATGACCCACAAGACTGGAGACTATATAGACTCTTCGAAACTGAGTCTGAAGGCTATGCTTTTGAACAATGGAAACCGTCTTCCATCTATTCCAGTAGCGCATGCCGTCCACATGAAAGAGACATACGATAACTTAAAGCATCTACTGATTTCCATTAACTATAACAAGTACAGCTGGCACCTCTGTGGTGACTTGAAGGTAGTTGCCCTTTTAATGGGACTGCAGCAGGGATATATAAAATACATGTGTTTCTTATGTGAGTGGGATAGCCGAGCAAGGGATTGGCACTATTTGCGGTAGGAATGGAATCGCAGACAGAATGGGAGAAGAATGAGAGAAGAACTTCCAGCACCCAGCTCTGTTTGAGGCTTACAAAATCCTGCAACCACCCTTTCACATCAAACTAGGTTTGATAAAAAACTTTGTGAAAGCCATGGACCGCACTTCGCCTGCTTTCCGATACCTGCATGAAAAATTCCCTCGACTCAGCGAAGCAAAGATTAAAGAGGGAGTTTTTGTGGGTCCTCAGATTCGAGAGCTCTTCAAAGATGACCGGTTCAACAACTTGTTGCAGGGTGATGCGAAACAAGCATGGAATGCTTTTTGCCTAGTGTCAACAAACTTTCTCGGGAATGTTAAGGCAGAAAACTAAAAGGAACTAGTAGAAGACATGCTTATGCAGTATCAGAAACTTGGCTGCAATATGTCTCTAAAGATCCATTTCCTTGATTCCCATCTCGATTTCTTTCCTGACAACTGTGGTATGGCTAGTGATGAACAGGGTGAACGTTTTCACCAGGATATCGCAACGATGGAGCAATGATACCGGGGAAAATGGTCCACTACAATGCTGGCTGACTACTGCTGGACACTTCCCAGAGAAGCTCCCGAACAGCTGTACAAGAGACAGGCGAAAAAATATAAGAAGTAGTCTAGACTTGTTGTTTTACAGGTATTAACTGAAGGCCTATTATATTTACTATTGACATGCATTTTGTGATGTAAACATTAATTCTTGTAGATTACAAAAAAACTAGAGCCAACTTTGCAAATTCACTGTCATATTCGTGTTCAGCATATAAAAATTGATAAGAAATGACCTTTTATTTCAGTAACATGACTTTTGTAAAAATTTGTTGACCAGTGTTTTCATAGACATTTTTAATACACAATGGAACTTTTTAACATACACTTCTTGACTTAGCAAGGATAATTTTATAAGGGGGCACCTGGTTTAAGCGTGTTTTCAGCAATTTTATATAGACAAGTAGGCCGTTCACACACACATGTGCTCACATCCATATGAAATGACTTGTTAACATTTTCTCTGGCATATATTAATTCATAGGTTAATGCATGTTCAGTTGATTTAGGGACATTTACAAATTAAATATTATACGAATAGTGAAGCCTTTTCTATCTGAAGAAAATCTTCACACGGTGGTTCAGACTTTGCTTATTATACCTGTTGCATGATTACTTAGAAATACTGGATGACTTGAACATTTTACACCAAGTCCATATGAATTACATTGGTTGCCAATTAAGTAGCACATTATTTACAAAGTGCTCACGTTGGTGCCAGTGTAGTGAGTAACTGCCTGTATTTGTGCGTGCGGAATACTGGGGATCTGTGAATACAGCAAGTATTTGGGTGCAGGTGGTCATGAGTAAGCTCTTCTTCCTTTCATTACAGTTCTCCCTCTTACCTCCTCTCACCCTTTTGCCCTTCCTTTTCCCTATGTTCGCCCTGTTCCCTTTCATCTGCTTCCCTTCCTTTCCATATTGCTTCTGTTCCTACCTCTCTCATCTTGCCAGTATCTCAAGTTATGCTGCTGCAGGTCCAAATCCTCCTCTTCTGGGTGCCATGTCTGTCCACTTAAGAAGCTAGAATGAAAATTAAAATAAAACCTCAATGATTTTTCAAGCTGTGTCAAGTCACTGCATATACAGTATGCAAAAATATAGGTGCACACTGATAGAAGGACTAACAGACAGACGGACATAGCTTCAAGAAGAGACATTATTGCTTTAGTACAAATTATACACAATTTTTGTTCCTGGGTAGTGACTGTTATTTCCTAATTGCTTTTAACTTAAAAGTATGAAAAATGTTTTTTATTCTCATTAAACTTTGCTTTTGTGAACAGGAGATTGATATTTGGGAAATTTAAGTATTCCTATTGTTAAAACAGGCTTTCTTGTGCCTTTTTGTTCACATAAAATAAAAAAAAACATATAGTATTTACTTATATTTAAATTATTCAAGAAAGGCCATAAAACATTTAGAAGTGAGTAGATTTTCAACATTTATGATTATATTGTAAATCACTTTCATGAATAAGCTCCCAGATGTAGTTTTCCATCATGTTCTCGTTATACTGTCCTTGGTAGCGGCGTTCAAATTCCAGTATATCCTTGTGGAAATGTTCGCTTTGCTCCTCCACATATGCATCCATGTTCTCCTTGAATTTATCAAGATGAGCATCAAGGGTATGGATTTTGAGAGACATCCTGCAACCCATTTTGCCGTAATTCTCAATCAGAGTCTCAACCAGCTCTACATAGTTTTCAGCCTTGTGGATTTATTATTTATTTATTTTTTATTTATTTATTTATTACAATTTCTTATATACCGCACTATTGTCAGCGCGGTTTACATACAACAAAATGACCATAACAAACTGCTTGGCTTCACATAGAACAGGAGTAACAACTTGGATAACATGTTTTTGCTTTACAGAGAACAGGAGTAACAACTTGGATAACACAGGGAATGCAAAAAAGCCACAAACCACTGCAACAAAGCTGTTCCAAGCCGCTTTTTCCATCCTAGTAAGCAGCTTGGGAAAGTCCATGCACTCAAGAATCTTTTTTATTTGAGGTCCAACAAAGACACCAGCTTTGACTTTGCCTCAGTTTAGTGAAGAAGTCTTGAAGGTACTTGAAGGCTCTTGACTTTCTCTAGAGCTGTGACAAATTCTTCCATAAGTCCCAATTTGATATGCAATGGTGGCATCAGCACTTTCTGTGGTTCCACCAGTGGCTCCCACTTTACGTTCTTTATCCCAACAAAATTCAGTTCACTGTGGCCAGTCCCGCCTCTGGTAGTATGCCGCGGTGTCCCCACTGTCCCAAAGTTTCCCAAAGCAGGGAAACTTGGTAAAACCACTTTGGAGACCTATCAGAAATGCCACCATTTTAATGTCCCCGATAGCCTTCCAGCCACACTCAACATACTTCAAGGCTTCTAGCAAGGGCTTGATGCTGCTGTAATCTTCTTTGAGACTCACTGAGTGAGCTAGGGGAAGAGACGGGTACTTGTTCCCATTATGTAGCAGCACGGCTTTGAGACTCCTGGAAGAGCTGTCAATGGGTTACATACAGTTCCGATAGTGTCGAACAGTGTAGCAAAAGCAGAGCTCATCTTGACAAGTGAAGAAGCTACAAAAAGTGTGGTGACGCTTCCCCTGACCTGTGACTTGCATACTTTCATCCATCAAATTCCTCTGCTTGAACCTGGACGTCAAAAACCCGGCATTGGACTTGGTGAGACCAAGGTCTCTGACCAAGTCATCGATGTCATTTTGGTTCAGGTAGTAAGGGTTTCTCTCCTCATCTTCACCTCTGATATTGTAATCTAGATCTGCAATGTCTTATTCATTCTGTGAATTGCTGCTTTCTTCTGAAGACAGCTGCTTTCTCTGTGGAGGAGTGGGTACAGGGAGCTCTGGGCAGTAAGGCACCAGGGCAATGGATGAAGGAATGCTTGGATACGTGACAGAAGGAGCAGTCTTGCCAGTCCAACATTTGGAAGGATCCACCATGCAGAAGTAACAATTGCTCAAGTGGTCAGTGGGTTCCTGTCAAATTCTTGGGATAGTGAACTTCATGACTCTCTTTTCCCCTCTGTACCATCCTGCCAAAGAAAAAATAAAAAATGTGAAAAAAATATATATTAATCTTATATATATATATATATATATAATTATGATAAAATTAATTTGAATTAATGATGTTCTTGCTAAGTATTTCAATCATTATGTAAAAATTCAGTAACAAGGATTTTATAACAAAAAATGCCTCAATCTAAGCTGACATCAATTATCCATCTTACCTTCCAGAGTTTTCTTGCAGTGCTCGCAAGTGAAATGAGGCGCCCGGGGTTTGTCCTGATCCCCGACAGGCATGCCGAAATATGCCTTGTAAGCTTTACACATCTTGGCATATGATTCCATGGAATACTTTTTCACTCTTGTCTTGATAAAATCGCCACAGACATAGCAAAATATGTCTACCAGATGCTTACAGCCTCTTGATGCCATGTCAGTGCACTAAAGAAGCTAGAATGAAAATAAAATGGTGAACTTAAGACATGTGTTGTTGTTGCTCATTCCTAGGTTTCCAGTTGGTAAAGAGGCTGCTGAACCACTGTGCTCACTCTGTGCAAATCCGTTGCTTATATAGACATGAGGCGGAAGTGACGTTAAAACGATCACCAAAAGGCTTTTATTAAAAGTTCTCAAAAGTTATACAAAGTTCCACAATTTTTGCAAATTTTTGTTTTGGAAAGCTCTGGAAAGTTCTAGAATTTTCCAAAAGGTACTCCAAGTTTACTTTGCACTAAATCTATCTAGAATGTCCTGCAAAATAGGTAATTTTCAAAAATATCACACTCCTGGTCCCAAAAGGAACATTGTGGGCCATAATTGTCATTTCCTATGGTTCTGAGACATAAGATATTGGAAAATAACACTTATTACCCAGAAATAAGAAAAAAATAAAAATTTATTACACAGTGAAACTAACAAAGGAATGAAAATAATTTTTTAGACTAACTGAAGTAGATTGTATAGGGACGAGTCACGAGTTTCCCTTTGAATATGAGCTCTCAGGCCTGCAGATACAAACCTACTGGAAAGTCTATATGTCTGTGGGAAGTTCAAAAAAATATTCTCCATGTCGAAGATACAGAATTTAGACAGGCTTCTTCTGTTAAAAGCCCCTTAAGCTTTTAAGATTCCATCTAGGAATTTAAATAGATTTGGGGTTTCAGAGAAAAGGGATCACTTGCGGGTGAGAAAAGAAGCCATATTTCATAAAGGTCTTGATACAGGGTTTTTGTTCTTTTGAAAATAAAAATTATATCAATCTAACATCAAAAATAATGCAGATTTTTTTTTCAGCATAGACCACACTTTATTTGAATTTACTTATCAGAACAGTCTGAGCAAGAACAGAAAATCAATCCAAGGTTTTGTACTCTGAAGTAATTTAAGCCTAGGATTAGTATTTTAAAACAGATTATTGCATTCCTTTCCAGCAGAAATTCTTATTTCTGCAACTAGAGATTTAATGAAAAGGTTGAAATGAACTCTCTTAGGAGGTCTCAGCAGCAGAAGCACAGTATTTTCGCTAGGCTTTATGCCAGACAGACACACTGTAGTCTGGGCCAAGAATCCAATAAATGTTAATGCTAAATTGCAATGGCAGAAAATGATGTTTTATCCATTCTAGAATCAGAATATTTGCCATTACCTGCGGGTTATGGGAACCCTTCTTGTTATTCATGATCACTGAAAAATAAAACCAGGACCAGTGATAGATGCATATATTTTTTCTCCTGGTGATTGGCGGCCCTAGCAGTAATGAAAACCCTTTTTAGGGGGTAAAATATTGTTCTACCCACAGAAATAGGCTTTTTGACTTGTCCAACCTGTATGTGGATAAATGTATGATTACCGTTCCACAACTTATACAATAAACAACCTATTTTGTCTTCACCTTGTTCAGGAAGGACAGGGTAGCAGAAAGTAGAGGTGGAGTGCACTAAATGTCAATTTAATAGAAAACATAGATAGTATTGCTATTGATAGGTGATTTCAATATGCCAGATGTGGATTGGCACATCCCTACTGCGGTGTCTAGAAGTAAGGAGATACTGGACTATCTACCAGGAGAACTATTCAGGCAACTGCTAAAAGAACCCACACGTGATAGTGAAATACTGTACTTAGTGCTTACCAATGGGGAAAGTATTTCTAATGTCACAGTGAGAGATCATCTCACATCCAGTGATCACCAGATGGTATGGTTCAGTATTAGTATTAAGGATGATAAAATCCATTCAAAAGCGAGGGTTTTAGACTTTAGGAAAACTAACTTTGCAAAGAAGGGACAATACCTCAGAGAGTCGTTAGCGGGATGGGAACAGCTGGGAGATGTAGAAAAACAGTGGACAAAACTGAAAGGGGATATTTTAAGGGCAAAAAACCTTTTTGTTAGAAAGGTAAATGAATCTTAAAGGGAAAGTAGGCCGCTATGGTTCTCAAAAGAAGTAACTGAAAAGGTGAAGAAAAAGAGGGAGGCCTTTATAAATACAAGAGACCACAGAGAGAAGAAGACAGGCATCTATATTTGGAAAAACTTAGAGAAGCTAGCAAAGTAGTCTGGAAATCAGATACAAAAAGAAAAAGAAATAGCCAATGCAATAAAATGTGGGAATAAGACATTTTTCAGATATGTTAGTGAGAGGAGGAAGGGCAAAAGTGATAGTGCCAGACTCAAGGGTGCAGGGGAGGAATATGCAGAAACTGATGAGGATAAAGCAGAATTGCTTAACAAATATTTTTGTTCTGTGTTCACAGATGTGGCCAGGCGCAGGACCTCAGAAAACACCCACAAATAGGAAGCGAAGCGAAGGGGATCTCAAACAATTTTCAGAAGACTGTTCTGAGAAACTAGCTAAACTAAAGTAGACAAAGCCATGGGTCCAGATGGGATACATCCAAGAATACTGAGACAACTTGGAGATGTTCTAGCGGCTCCACTGTCTGACCTTTTCAAGGCCTCTTTGGAGTCAGAAGTGGTGCCAGAGGACTGGAGAAAGGCACATGTGGTCCCTTTACAAAAAAGCAGACGTAAGGATGACATTGAGAACTAAAGGCCGGTTATTCTAACTTATGTGGTTAGTAAATTAGTGGAAAGGCTACTAAAGGAGAAAATAGTGATGTTTCTGGAGTCCAATGAATTGCAGGTTCCGAGGCAGCATGGATTCACCAGAGGACGGTCTTGTCAGACAAATCTGATAGATTTCTTTGACTGGGTGACCAGGGAATTTATTTATTTGAAAAACGTTTGGACTGAGGGAGAGCTCTAGATGTGGCATATTTAGATTTCAGTAAAGTCTTTGACACCATTCCGCACAAGTGACTAACAAACAAACTGAGCAACCTAGGGATGGATTCTAAAGTTACTGATTAGGTTAGAAATTGGTTGAGTAGAAGTCAACATAGGGTACAGGTAAATGGAGCTCACTCTGAAGAGAAAGAGATTACCAGTGGTGTGCCGCAGGGGTCTGTCCTTGGTCTGATTCTGTTTAACATCTTTGTTAGTGATATTGTGGAAGGACTGTTGGGTAGGGTTTGCTTGTTTGTGGTTGATACCAAAATCTGCAATAGAATAGATACACAGGAAGGAGTCGATAACATAAGGAGGGATCTAACTAAGCTTGAAGAGTGGTCTAGAATTTGGCAACTGAAATTTCATGCTAAAAAAATACAAGGTCATGCATTTAGGATGCAAAAATCCAAAGGAGCTGTACAGGGTAGGGGGTGAGGTACTTCTGTCCATGAACCAAGAAGGAGACATGGGCATGATTGTGTCTGATGATCAAAAGTAGCTAAACAGGTAGAAAAGGCGACTGCGAAAGCCAGAAGGATGCTTGGGTGTATAGGGAGAGGAATGGTCATCAGAAAAAAGGAGGTGATAATGCCTCTGTATAAGTTTCTGGTGTGACTTCATTTGGAGTATTGTGTGCAATTCTGGAGACCACCCCTTCAAAAGGATATAAGCAGGTTAGATTTGGTGCAGAGGGTGGCTACTAAAATGGTTAGTGGTCTTCGTTATGAAGCATATGAGGACAGATTTAAAGATCTTAATATGTAGAGGAAAGGCGGGATAGGGGCGATATGATAGAGACATTTAAATACCTCCGTGGCATAATTGCACAGGAGGGTCTCTTTCAATTGAAGGCAAGCTGTGCTACAAGGGGGCAATGGATGAGGGTGAAAGGGGATAGGAGTAATATGTGGAAATATTTCTTTAAAGAAAGAGTGATAGATGCATGCAATAGTCTCCCAGTGGAGGTGGTGGACACGAGGACAGTATCTGAATTGAAAAAGCATGGGACAAATACAGAGGATCTCTAAAGGTAAAAGGGGGACTATTGTAGTTGAAATGGAAGAGCAGACTAGATAGGCCATGTGGTCTTTTTCTGCTGTGTTTCACCAGAATCTAATATAGTTCTTTTATCTATTATTGTCCCAAGTTGTAATGATAGCTTTCCAACTTGTAGCCATTAAATTTCCTGATGCCACACAGAAACCTAGTTGTTTATTGTACAAGCTTTGTTGAAGGGTACGCAATTCTCTGAAATGTGCATTCCCATCCCTAATCCTTCCAATGACAAGCTCATGTACAACAATTGCATATTTCTTATACAGTATAATATCACCGTCACTCTTCTCTTCTTTGGTGATGGCATATGTTTTCTCTATTATTTTCTTTACAGTTTTACTTCTTTTTATGATATTCACTTTTTATGCCTTTCCAAGTTGGTGGCACTCAAAAACAGTCATTAAATTGTGATTGATAGGAATAAAAAAGTTATCTTGGTTTACACCTTTGACCTCGCATTTTGGTCCCATTTTTAGTTTTTTAAATGCCGTTCTGTCAGTGCGCTTTTCAATGCCGGTATTGTGGCAATCCAAAAGACGCGGTGAGTGTTTTTACAAGGCAAGTGATTTTCTTTTTGCACTCCCCTATGGAATATTACTAGATGTTCTCTAGCAATCTTGTGATATTAATGTAGCGAATCTCTTCCCCATGTCATATTTCTACGTTGGTGGTTATTCCTTATAGCTTTGGATGGGTGCTTACAGTATTTGTGCTGGCAGCTGCTATGTAAGTCTTTTGCTTGAATTAATCCACATTAGGATTTCCCAGTTCATATACTCTTAGATTAGACTATTTCAGTGTATTCGAAGTTTTCCCTCCACGTAACTATGCTTGTGAGTTATGGGATTACTTCAGTATAAGTTTCTAACACTTTCCAATTTCGAACAGACCATCAAATAAATGATTCAGACCATATAGCTTATATATTATGTGGATCAAATATGGGTCTCACATGTAGTCTCCTCGTCCCTTCCTTTTGCACCCCTTGGTGAGATATCTTTGCATGGCTAGTTCATTTTATGTTTATTTATATATGACTTTTTAAAAATATTAGTTTTTAAGACATTTTATTATATATGTTTTTATTCTTTTATTATTTATGATTATTTATTGCTGTACAGTTCATCCATTGATTGGCTTTTTATCTATATATTGCATGGTTGTGATTTTCTATACATTTTGTTATTTTGTTTGAGGTATAGCCTCCTGAAGAAGGCGTCGGCCAAAATGCATTGGGGTTGTTGAATAAAATTTGCTAAACCTACCACTGTCTTGGCACACCTGTTTTTGTTGTTTCTGCTGCTACCTACAGGTGGTTTTGCTCTCCTTTGGACTTCCAATTTAAAATGGACTTTTAGCACTAGAGAAGACAACTTTCAAAGGGACCCTTTTACTAGAGTGCATTGTGACTAACTGTGCTGGCCATTCTCTAACATTTACCACGGACTGCAGCGTGAAGTTAGCGTGCGCCAAAACTCTCATTTACTGCATAGCACACTTTAATAAAAGGGTCTCAAAGCTTACCCCACAGGTAAACAGCTGCTTTCCTGTGGGAAAAGGCTCCCTGAAAATTGCCCATGCTCCTCGAAAAAAGGCAGCAGGTGGAGTAAGGTGAGTAGAGGGAAAGTGCTTATATACACTTTTCCACCTATGGCCACATTGATTTCCAAAAGAAGTCCTATAAGTTTAAAACTTGTTCCAAGAATGAACATTAAAAGAGATGGGTGGAACAATGCACATTCTGGGTTTTTTTAGAAGTCTTGTTTGAAATGTCCTCGTGTAAAACCAAGCATTTATACATGGAAATTGCAACCTCATGTAAATGGTAATTTTTGAAAGGACTAAATTTACATGCAGATGTCCTTACTATATAGAAATTGCAAGGGTATGAGTTCAGGGTAGGGCTAAGGCAGGTCAAAAATCTACATGTGTATCCCCATTTCATATAGGGAATGTCTGCAGTTGTCCATGTCAGGATTTGCAACTGCTCCCTGGCAGGGCTGTACTGAGGGAAGATCGTGCCCTGTGCGACTTGCACATCGGGCGCGCATCCCCCCCCCCCCCCATGGCAGGAGAGAAGAGGCGCGCCCGATGTGCAAATCGCCGGCATGCTAAGCAGATCTTTCAATTTTCAATTTCCCTATGGCTGCAGCCACTTTCGCCTACACAGAGGAACGGTTATCCCAGTTAAGGAAACAGAAGTCCCTTTTTGATAGTGATGTGGTAATTGGAACAGTAGGGGATTTACCCCCAACCATCTTAGAGTTAAAAGATCTGCATAAAAAGATTATTCGATCTGACCTTCATGGGGAAGCCATGGCTCAATATTTAAAATCCTCAGTGTTGCCTAGAGGACTTAGGGTGTTAAAACCTCCCAAACAATTCACAGGGGACGAAGGATTTTTGGCTAAGTGGAACGCCATATTGAATAAATGTAGTCTTGATCTTGTTGCATTACTCTTAGAACGTTCCCTTCAGGAACGGGATTCCCTCATGACTCAAACGGTGGCTCTTAAAGAGAGGATTTTGCAAACTGTCCTTCCTCCAAGTTTTGAGGCTCAGTGGAGTGAGATTGAAAAATAATTAGCCTCTTTCCGAGATCATGTTCGGGGGCTCAAGATCAATAAATTCAAACGTGATAAATCGGACTACGATAACAATTGCGTATACAATTGGCCATCACGCAAACAACCTCGTAAAAAGGTTTCTTTCGCCTTCAGTTCAGAAGAAGGTTCAGACACAGATTCGAGTGAAACTGGTCAGTTATCTACAGGCAAGAAATCGCAACCATCAGTTGATTTTTCTCGAGGAAACTCTTATCGAGCACGACGCCCCAGGGGTAATTATCAGATGGATTTTTGGGAAGGTCCGGACACCAGGTCCAGAACGTGGAGTCGTCAGTTGTAAATATTTCAGGACAAGCCCTGACTTCTGATCAGCTCCAAATTCTAGAAATGGGTCTGTCTTTTATTCCTTCACCGAGATATGATGGGTTTGAGATGAGAGTAGCATTATATAAATTTTTTCGAAAGTTGCGGGTCACACAATATATGGCTGAGCAGGTAACCATGGTGGATACTTCATTGATAAAAAATCCTTCTCACTGGCAACCGCCTGGTTCATTGGATGCAGCTATTTCGACCTTTCAACAGCTAACTCTGCAGGGTTTATCGCAATTGGAGCAGTCAAGTCTTAGCTCTCATAATAATTTTTCTAAAAATCATCGTGTTGCACTGCAGGAGCTTTTTCAGTCCTCTCTTGTCATTCGACAGGCTGACAAGGGAGGTGCTACAGTGGTGCTTTCTGCAGAGCAGTATGAGCGTGAAATACACATTCATTTGGACAATCGAACCCACTATACTCCTATTGAGGATCCCACAGCAAATTTGAAAGATTGCATTTACCAGGTGGTTTCTCAGGCATTTTTACATAACTGGCTGACCAGGAAGGAGGCTGACTTTTTGATCAAACGGCATCCTCGGACACCAACCTTTTATCGTGTGCCTAAAATTCATAAGTCATTGGTTAATCCTCCGGGACGTCCGATTGTGTCATGCCGTGATTCCATACTTGAACCCCTTTCTCAGTTTTGCGACCTTTTTTTAAAACCAGTCGCTGCAACAGTAACATCTTATATTAAAGACACGGGTGATTTTTTGAGTCAACTAACAACTATCTCTGATTCTTCTCTGTGCTCGTTTTTGGTCACGCTTGACATTCAAGCTTTATACACCAACATCGATCAGCGTGAAGTTATGACCGGCCTTTCTCAATTTCCTATCCCACTACCAGATCGTATCCCAAAGCAGTTTTTCTTGGATCTTTTGGATTTGGTATTGAATAAAAACTTTTTTTTATACCGGGGCAATTTTATTTGCAGAGTTATGGAATTGCCATGGGGGCAACGGTGGCTCCATCCATAGCAACAATCTACATGTCCTGGTTTGAGGAGCGGTATGTATACCCTCATCTGTTATTCTCTCAAGTTAAGCTTTGGAGACGATTTTTGGATGACATTTTTTTCATATGGATTGGACCTAGGGAAGATTTACATTCTTTTTTGAGCTCTCTTAATTCTTTCAAACCCAATATACAGTTTACCGTGCAGGTGGAGTCCCAGAAAATCCAATTTTTGGATATTACGGTAGAGCACACCTCGAAGGGATTTTCTACTTCCTTGTATAGGAAGCCGGTTCAAAGAAACACGTTACTTCGTTTTGATAGTTTCCACCCTCCGGCTCTCAAACGGGGTTTACCTTATGGTCAATTCCTCAGGCTTCGTAGGAATTGTACTGAGTTATCACAATTTAAACTTCATGCACAGGAATTGGGCTCCCGTCTTTTAATGAGAGGCTATCCTTCGAAAGTGGTTCATCTAGCTTATAAACGGGCCTACAACACCCATCGTGAATGGCTTTTGTTACCCAAAAACCGGGCTGCAGAGGTGGAGATGACGACGGGGGTTTTGCCTTTTATGAGAGGAACTACGGCAGTAGTTGGCTTGATTCATAAATTCTGGCCAATTTTAGCCATTCATTCATGTTTCCGAACACCACTCCGAATTGCCTATTCTCGTAAGGCCAATCTACGAGATCTTCTGGTTAAAACCACGTCTCTTGTGGACCGGCCTATTACGAGTCATGATCAAGCCGGGCATTTTTCATGTGGAGCCTGTTCTTTTTGTTCAGGTGCCTTATTGGGTTTGACTTGGATGGACAACCATACTGGCAGAAACTACTATACTCGTTGGCACACAGATTGCAACACCACCTATGTTGTTTATTTAATCATGTGCCCTTGCCAGTTACCGTATGTTGGACGGACTTCGCGTATCTTTAAACAAAGACTGACAGAACATGCTTCTCGATTACGCACTAAAGTACTGACGGCTCCTTTGGTAACTCACTGCTTGGAGCACTTACATCTATTTGAGGATCTTCGCTGGCGTATTTTAGATCATGTGCCGGTCAATCCTTGTGGTGGTGACAGAAACCAGCGCTTGCAGAATTTGGAGCAAAAGTGGATTTTCAGGTTGAATTCTGTTCATCCTGATGGCCTGAACCAACAAGTAGACTGGCATACTATTCATTGAATTTTTGCTGCGGCACTGGTGATTGGACTGATGAATTCTTCTATGGATTGGTTCCCCTTATAGTCCATCAACCGTTCAGATCGGGGGGTGAAATCTGGTCGGTGGTTTCACTTCCTGGTATGGATTGGTTTTTCTAAGCGTGCTGTCTTGGATGGGCGTGACCTATTTAGGAGATCAGGTGGCAAGCCGGGGTTATAAAAAACCAATTTTTAGCTGGGATTTAGGGCTGACGGTTCATTCTCACAGAGGTCTTACCTGAAGCAGGGGGCTGAGGTGTATACCCCCGAAACGTGACACGTCGTTGAAGTGACCTACTGACACATAATTGCTCTACAGATACAAAATTGCTCTACGGATTTTCATACCGTCATCACAGCCTGTTTTTTCCACAAAGCTAAGTATCAGCTAGTCTTGATTATAGCTGTTTTAAATGGACTTTCAAAATTGATTAAAAAGGACGGGCCACGGTGGTAGCAGGTATTTTTCCTGTTTTACTGTGCTGGCCACTCCGACAAAAAAATATTTTTCGTTGGTTTCTTTTCCTGAGTGTTTGGTTTATTTTATTATTAGTGTAAGCTCAGTTTGGAAGGTCTGTATTTTTCAATAAGCAGATCTTTCAGCATGTCAGCGGAAGGCTTAAGGTGCGCATTTTAGCTTTCTTCCGTTGCCTGCCGCCACTGAGAGAAGAAAAAGTGGCGGCGGCAGGGAACGGAAGAAAGCTAAAATGCACCCCTTAAGCCTTTGTGCCCTGTGCGGCCGCACTGCTCACACAGGGCTAGGTACGGGCCCGCTCCCTGGCACATATAGGTTTTTAAAACATGCTAATTTCAGCTAGCCTTTACAGAACGGGTTAAGGGGGTTATGTTCCTTAATCCCTTATTTCCCCCTTCAAACTGAAATTAAATAAAATAGAGACATAATTAGTTAAATGGCAGCATAGACTTGTGAGTTGCAAAATGGCCACATACACGCGTGTCTTGTGAAATACCAGCTTCAACATGTAAGAGCTGGTATCTACACATGGAAGCTGTCGAGTTTCCATTTTGATTCTTCCCATGTGCACTCCTGGACTATTTTAGAGAAGGCTCCATGTTTAACAGAACGTTTTCTAAAGCACTGCTATTATTGTTTGCACTGCATCCTAGATGTCTCAATTCCATTCGCCATGTATTATCCAAAATATGCCTTTACGTATATTATAGATAATAAAAATGTACCATACTCCAATAAATGTATTGACATTTTGATCTAATATATGTATATAAAGAGATAAAATGTGTAACCATGCTAAGGCATGGATTTTATAGCATTTTTCAACTTTCACCAGGCTCATTTTCAATACGGTATATAGAAAGTCCATGCTTCACCTTCTCCCAGCTTTGGATCGAATGCACAAAATTTTGCAGAAGACTGAATGTACCAAGATGGGTAGACAGTTGGACTGAATCCGCGAACTGCTTTTATGTATGAGTTTAAAGGTGCTAATAAGTACCTAGATGGACATGTGAACAATTGGGAACGCACTTTATTCCATGTAAAATTTAAGCAGTACCTTATGGTATTTGAAGGAGCTTTATGAATCTCTGCAATTTCGAAAGAAACTTGACCGGAATATGAAATATCAAAGACAGAGATAGCAGCCAACCTGCTGAGTTCCATTTGAATATTTAATAAAATTAGCTGTTATCATCTGATAATACCGCTATTTCCATTGATAGAATATCTGAAAATATAAGTCGGGGTATTTGTAAGGAAGAAAACAAATGACTTGAAAAGCTGTTTTTCAAGTAGGGGACAAAGAGATAAATTGAGGAGTTCAGAGTAAGGCCAAGTGACAGAGTGGTTTCTTCAGAATCCAAATCTAAAATGTGACGGGAAAGAGGACATCGGAACAAATCACATTTAGTACTGACTTAGATCATGTATGGTTTTAAAGAACTGAACCCCGATTTTGTCTTAGGGAAAAGTGACATTTTGTAAATAGTCTCAAACTTAAAGAGGTGTTATCACAGAGATTGGAAAATGTATTGAGGAAGTAGAGCAGAGGGTCAATCAGCAAGGAGCGGCCTTAACTGAAATCAAAAGAAGAGCTCCTAAATCTGTGACCACAAACTTTGGGGTATGTTTACTAAACTGCGTTAGTGCAAATCGCGTTAGGAGCCGCGTTAGTGAAAGGAAAGCCAAAAAAGGACATGGGCGGGACATCCTAACCACTAACGCACGTTCCAAAAACTAACGAGCGTTACAGGGCACCGTGGCGCGTTACTGCGCGTTAATCGTATGAAGGCATACAGATACAAAGCACTGAAACAGAGCTGTAGCACAATGGTTAGTGTACTGACCGCTGTTACAGGCAGCATGGGTTTGAGTCCCCAGTGTGCCTAACGCAGAAGGCTGGCCCAGGCATCACCCTGTACATTACATAGGGAATGAGGAGGCATGTTTTTCTTTATGTTGAGTAGTGGTGCCAGAAACACACCCTCGCAGTGTGCCTAGCCACGTGCGTTGGTGCGTGCGTACAATCGTGCATGGGTATGTGTGTTTTTACCAGCGTGGGCACCTAATATTACAGACTCTTTAGGGTGTCTTGCACCTATGCATTATGCTAACAGATGTATGTGTGATGGCCTATGGTGTATCTGAGCCTGTGAGCAGGTGCTGGATTTACCCAGGGTTGGATTGTGCCAGTCACACCCATGATGCACTGCACATGCAAATCAGCCATCCACAGATACACACCATGGGGAATGTACCCCCACAGCACCTCAGCCTGGTAGGGGGGAAGTGATCAGGTGCACCCCCACAGTACCTCGGCCTGGTAGGGGGTACTGACCATGTGTTGTACTGTCACATTGTGCGGGTACTGTGCTCAACCTGAGGGTGCAGTGAGGCGCCCAGCACTAGGTCCACAGCACTGTCCATAGCTGAAAGAGGCCATGGCGCAGGTCCAAAGCAGTGTTAATGTGTGAGATAGGTAGTTTCTGCAGGAACACCTTGGACATCTCTGTCTGTTTCAGTCAGGTGTAGCCCCCATGCACCACCACCCCCCTCCCCCAGGGCTGAGGGTGGCAAACAGGGTCTACCTCCCTGCAAAGGTGGCAGTAGAGGGGAACATCAACACCAGTCCTGCTGAGGAACAGACACCCCACAGGGCAGTCAATGCAGCTCTGTACACATCCATAACACAATAGCAGACAGACATTAGGCCTAGATATGGTATGCTGCACCCCACCACTATCTGATATTCCCCTGGTGCAAGCCATCAGCCACGGCAAGCCACTCCATCACAACACATACCAGCTGCAAACAGTCTGCTAGTGCCCAGTGGAGATGCCTGCACCCAGAACTGGGATGTCAGCATACACAGCAAGCAGATACATCAGTGACTGGGCCCCAAAAGGAAACCCATATCTATCACATGAGAGAAATACTAGATAGCATTATGGGAGTGCCTAGCCATGCTGTGGTCACTGCACAGTCAGGGTGAGAGTGATCTCTCAGCAGGATATACTGAGATCACCCTGTCTGTGTAGGGGGTGGCCGGGCACTACAATGTGCCTGTCACTGCCCTATGCCCTGTGCAGATGCACCCTGGCCAGGCCACCCTGTCCGGCCTATACCCATGGTACCTTGCTCCTCATTATGCACATTGGCAGCCCAATACTGGCAATATTGCTGGCAGTGTGGGCTGTGGAAGGTGTTTGCAGCCACCACACACTGGATAGACAGACAGCCACCCCCACACCTATGCCAGCATTGTGCTACTATAGAGGTGGTCAGCAGCCATACCCACCACACCAGTCCTGGGCATAGTACAGGCATGGATATGGTACACAAGACTGTTGGGGGGTCACTCCCCAGGGTGGTGAACACTGTCAGAGACCAGACCTGCAGCACACACCGCAGACATCAGAATGATTGTTATGGTGGAGCTCAATGAGCAAAATGTGCTTAACGTAGGAATTGATATCTGCCAGTTATCATAGGAAATGTTTGATAGCTGTGTACCATATACCCAGGTGTAGGGTGGCATTGCTAAGGTATGCAACTGCTAGTATTGGGAGATACAGGCAGGGCCCAATGTCTTGCCTCTCCAGGAGGCATTGGCCAATGGGGCCTGTGGGTGTGTGTGTGGCCCTGTTGGCTGCTGCTTTACGGCAGAGTTCCCCCAACTCCAGTCCTGGTGTTCCAAACACTGTTCGGGTTTTCATGCTGTCCCTCATAAATATGCATGAGCTACATCTGCATACCATGGGGGTGGTGCATAGCTATGCAGCACAGGCATCTTTATTAGAGGCAGCATGGAACCGGAATGGTGTGGGGCCCTCCAGGACTGCATTTGCGGGACTCTGCTTTAGGTAATGTGCCTGTTTCTGGTGTCTGTGTTTGGTGTGGTAAAATATAGGCGTAGTAACCATGCGTATGTTCTCTGCAATAAAGGAGTGTCTTTACTATCACTGTTTAGTGGTGGGTAAAAACTATGGGGACTGGGTTGGCAGGAGCCCCAGCTGGGATTTGAACCTGTGACCCTCTGGTCTTACAGGCACTGGCTGTGTCTGTTGCACCACACTGTGGCCACAGAGACAGTGCAGTCCCTGGAGATAGGAAAACTGGCCTGACGAGTCAGAAACCCTGCTCTGCACAATTTTACTGTGGGCTCATTTACATTGTATGGAGACAAAAGTGCAAATAAACCTCAAACAGACCTCGAAAAAAGGGGCAAACACCCATAACCGAGCTGGGCAACAATGATATCATTGGGCAACAATGAAAAACACTCCCAGGAAAGCTCCAATAAAATGAAATGCTTTTTGAAAGGGTCTACGGAGCGTAGACCCTTCCAAACATCATTAATTTTTTTTGGAGCTTTCCTGGGAGTGTTTTTCATTGTTGCCCATTGCTATCACTGTTGCCCAGCAGGAGTATACTTTCTACAATATTTCTTGTGATCATTTTTAAAGTTTTATGTGAACTTTTGTTCTGTGCACATGTATCACACTGCTCACGTTTTGTAGGTTTCCCCGGTTTTGCTGTACATTGCTGACGGAAATGGTTTCTCTTCCCTGTAATATGCCTTTAACGGCAGGTTTTCATTCGCGTTGGAATTGAGCTCAGAAATTCAGCGCGTTAGTGAGAGGGGAGCCTCTCCCCGCCCACTCTCCGCCCATTGACCCCTTCTCTCCGCCCACTCTCCACCTTCTGCGCTGTTTTAACGCGCCGCGGGGCTTTACGATCGTTACGTGCGGTTAACGCGCGTAGTATGACGTTAACGGTCGTTGGCGTGTGATTACGCACGTTATACTGCACTTACGATCGTTAATGTCATACAACGCACATTATTCAAGTTTACCGCACTTTAGTAAACATACCCCTTTGAGTTACTAGAAAAATTAAAATATGTAAAACTGTTTGGAGGAATGACATTAGAATCAGGGAATTTTTTGATAGTTCCTCTGTGAACCAAAGAGTGTTGGGAATGTTAATATCTGGGACTAGACAGATGACAACTTTTTGATTAAACTTGATTGTGCCCACAAGCACTGGGGATCCCAAATGAATAGCTTTCTCTGTGTGATTGTATGCTTACATAATTTACATAGAAAGAAAATACAATGGTATAAAAAAGATCCTTGGAAAATGCAGATGCTAATTTAGATTTATAGAAAGTAATAATCACAGGCTTTCCCCTCAGGTTCTTGTGGCACACTTTTCAAGATCCTGTGACAGATTTTTAAACTTCTGTTGCAGTTCCATGGTATATTTCAGGGGTGGCGGAAGGCTTTTTTCTTTTGGGGGGCCCAAGCATCACTGCAAGCTTCGCCTCATGGGCAGAGTTGCTTCCTGTTCTGCCCGAAGGGATCTGTCTCCCACAGGCAGAAAAGGAAGGGTCTTTGCCATGATTGCGGCAAGCAGGCTGCCTGCGGGATCTAATCTCCTGTGGACAAAAGAAAAGTCACAATCGCAGCAAAGATCCCTCTTGTTCTGCCTGTGGGGAACTGAATTCCCATGGGCAGACAGGAAGAGTCTTTGCTGCAATCATGGCTTCCCTTCTTCTGCCCGTGGGGGATCCCCACGGGCAGCCTGTCATGCTGCATTTTTGGTGGGGCCAAGTCCCATGTGGCCTACCCCTTTCCAACACCCATGGTATAGTTATAAAAATTTGCTATTGTATTATGTTATATTTTTTTCAAACTTTGTGGAAAAACTCATTTTCTGACATGCATGTGCTCACTTATTTTATTTGGTCCCTTTCTGGGGAAAGAGCATCTTAATGTAACCAGAGTGAAAAAGGATCAATAAAAGATTACCTGGGGAGCTCCTTGGGGTTATTGGACTGTCAGTGCGTTGCAGAGGTTTTTTCTTCCCGCCAGGATTTTGATGGGCTCTGAAGAGGCTGCCAGGTGCAGTCGGAAGTTTTTTTGTTTTTTTTTGTCTTCCCCATGGCTGCGTTGAAGAATTGAAGCAACTGCAATTTTTTTTCCAAAATGAAAAAGGGAGAGGCTAAGGTTCATGGCTCCAAGCTGGCAGCTGTGAAGCATTAAAATAAATAAATAAATAAAGGGAGGCTGAGTTTGGGAATTTGAAGGGCCGCGTTTCTACGGCCTTTGTCAGGCCAGTCCCGAAGATAGTCAGCAGGGAAGGGGGAAACAGAGAGATTGGGGAAAGGAGCATAGAGGAAGCTCGGAAGACACAAGTAAAGGGGGACACAGGATAGATGGGGGTTTAGCAAGGGCTCGGTGCATTGAGATGGCCCAAAAACATAAGAGACTGGGAAAAAAGAGAGGAGGAGAGTGTAGAAAAGCAGGACAATAGGGTAATTCCATTTTTCAATGAAAATAAAAAAAAACATAAATAAAGATATCGTAATGAGCAGAGAAGAGAAGCTGGGGCCAACTTATACTTTCAGATTTACGGCCTTTAGGACTGATATACCGTAACATTCAGATGTTATTCCATACACTGTTTTTGTCATTTGAATGACTGTGGTTTTTCTCCATATATTTTCAATCATAGTGGAGAGTAACTATAGCGCGGATACTGTTTCGCGAGTTCGACTCCCATCTGTTGTGACTTATCTGCCGACAGTATGATAATGCTACCACTGACTGACCGGTTACACTTTAAAACTCCTCCTTTAAAAACAATTAATGACTCTCATCTTTAATTTTTGATTTTTTAGTCGATGTGGTTTTTAAGATTTTTATGCAGTTTTTTTAGGTACAGAATCACTTTATTCTATAATCAGCGTAACCTGATATGACGTCAGAATGATGTCAGCTACCCTTTTTTTGAAAATTCAGCAATTGGCACCAAACCCTACTTTTTCATTTGGTTAGTAATGCGTCCCCCCCCCCCCCTCCCAGCTGGGGTATGTTATTTTCCTTGTGAGACTATATTGGATTCTTCATTTCGGAGTACATTATGTTTTCATTAATAAACCTTTCTTTACAACATCAACAAAATTCTGAACACACTATTAAGACACTCCTTAGTCACCTCGTGTCTAGACTATTGTAACCTGCTCCTTGCTGGTCTCCTTCTGAGTCATCTCTTGCCCCTTCAATCTGTTCAATACTCTGCTGTGAGGCTAATCTTCTGCCAGCCTCATCACACTCATATTACCCCTCTTCTCAAGTCTCTTCATTGGCTTCCTATCCATTTCCAGTTCTAACTTCTCCTGCTGACCTATAAGTGCATTCACTCTGCAGCTCCTCACTACCTTTCCTCTCTTATATTTTCCTACACCCCTCCTTGGGAACTCCGCTCTTCTGGCAAATTGCTTCTGTCTGTGCCCTTCTCTTCTATTGCTAACTCCAGACTTCGCTCTTTTCACCTTGCTTATGCTTGGAACAAACTACCTGAGTCTGTAGGTCAGGCACCTTCTCTGACCCTTTTCAAATCCAGGCTGAAAACTCACCTGTTCGCTGCCACCTTCGGATCTTGACTCCCCTGATGTCCTTTATGTTTAATATCCCATATCTACAGCTACTGTGTTGTCTGTCTTGACTAGATTGTAAGCTCCGATGAGCAGGGACCATTTTTTACATGTGTCTGTTCAGCGCTGCTTATGCCTTGTAGCACTATATAAATGTTCAGTAGTGGTAGTAGTAGGGTAAGCTAATTCTCTCTGTGCCTGGACTAATATGTCATTCTCCTCCTCCTCTGCAACTATCTTTATCTTATCCTTGTTCTATCCACTATTATTATATGTGAGCCATTATCCAGGTAGCAGTGGCTCCACCCATGGGCCCCTACAATAACCCGGTAGTGCTAGGGTAGTCTGTGGAGATGTTCAGTAGCACTATCTCAACGCCCTTATCTGGACAACCCCTTGTGGGTTATGCAGATAATATCGGCTCCTGTATATATAGGCAGGTAAATAACTACTTGGAGCTGGAGAGGAGGCAAAGAAGTGTCCAGTAATGGAAAGGAAAGCACTCCCTGCTCTTAATATCTTTCTTTGGGCCTTTATGAATACGTTTTGGAGTGTCTCAAAACTCCAAATGGTGACCTAAAATCCACTTTTACATAAGAATAGAAATTTAAGAAAACAATATTTGGCTGCTGTTTGGAGGACCCAAATCTTTGGTGGTAAACAGAGTCCTTCTGTTTTTAAGTTCATGTTGTTTTAGAATGAGCAAGAAATAAACATTAAGGAAAGAACTAAAGCAAATACAGTTCACTATGCAAAACCCTCTAGTCCAAATGATTGAAGATTAACCTTTATCTAATGACTCTTTCAGCAATTTCTAAATAAGTCTCTCATGCAATTAGAATTAAGAATTGCTTGGAACCTCTGTAAGACCAGCTTGTTATTATTGTTTTCTGTCTAAATTAGCTTGATGGGAAGCCTTTGGCTCTAGGCGGATTTTATAGATTTTTACGATTGTTTACTGAAGGATAGGTGCAATGGATGTCTGCTTGGTATGAAAATTCATGACCAACAAAATTAAATCAAGTCAAACTTAATTTATTACTTGTGCTGACGACGTTTTAGCATTTTAAACGAACAGCAATTTAAGGCTGGTAGATAGATTTGATATAAATGATGATTATTTTGTGTTGGTCTTTCTAATTCTCCTTTTTTTCACAGTGTGCAGGATGAGAGGAGAGATACCTAGATCAGGTTGCAGGAAGGAATGCTTTGTGGGTGTCTTCTAGTGTAAAATTACTCTTCCTAATAGATGCATGGTAACTGAGTCACATTTTCTGTTAGCACTGGATGTGATTTTATTTGTCACAGTTCACAAAAATATCTTCTGCTGGAAATGTTTTTTTTAATGGATGAATGTAGTCAAAATGAATTTTGATTAAATCACCTGCAAAATGTATTCATTGCCTGCAAAAATCACCTGCAAAATGTATTTATTGTATATATGTGTATATGTATATAAATACATATACACATATATACAAAGGCAAACAATCAATCAGAAAATAATCTGTAGAAATGCTTTTGGTTCTGATGACACCCGTTCATGAGGCACAAGAGCTTCAATCCACTGTCAAACTGATAATGATATATTCCCCTTGTATCTGGCTCTACAGTCATTTACTTTATATCATAAATAATGATGCTTGCAGTCTTTACTGGACAAATATACAGTCATCCTATAATTTAACAGGGCACAGTCTGACACAATTACCATACACCTGTTGAAAAATGTAGGCAAACAGTAGGATTTGACTTATTATGTTAATGAATCTCCAAGTCCGTACAGTAGATGACTTTCCTTTGTGTATGGTTAGGTGATCGGTTACAGTTTTCAAGGAGGAAATGTCAATTTGTATTGTTGTTGGTTTTCTTCTCATTTTTGGATTTACATATTCTTTTATTTAACTATAAAAGAGGAACTACAAAGTCTACATCAAGGGGAAACCAACAATCCTAAACACATAATACCGTGAAACCCACAGAGCAATCAACTTATCAATACCACATATACATAGCAAGTAGAATTTAACCACTTATTCATGCAATCTACTCCTTCCCAGACAGAAAAGCCTAAAGTTGGGCAGGATCAAAGAAAACAAACTTATCAGCTTGATACTGTACAAGGCACTTACACGCATATTTTAAGAAAAATGCCAGAGTCTTAGGTTTCAAGTTCAAGAACAACTTTCTATGCTTAGAGTAAGTTTACTAACATCAGGAAAAATCTGAATCGGAGAACCATAGAAATCCACATTCTTTTTAGGAAAATACAATCTTAGTATCAAAATTTTGTCTGAAAGCAAATGAAAAGAGGCAAATAATGTGACCTGATGAGAAATAACATCAGCCAAACACTCAAAAAATGCTGAAACATCTAAAATCTCTAACTGAACCCCCTGAGCTGAGTTATCTTAGAAACACAGAAATATGATGACAGAAAAAGACCACATGGCCTATCTAGTCTGTCCTTCCATAACAACAACTACAACAGTCCACTTTTTACCTTTAGAGATCCTCTGTGTTGGTCCCATGCTTTTTTGAATTCAGTTACTGTCCTCATCTCTACCACCTCCACTGGGAGACTATTCCACGGATCCACTACTCTTTCCGAAAAGAAATATTTCCGCATATCACTCCTGAATCTATCTCCCTTCACCCTCATCCCATGTCCCCTCGTAGCAGAACTTGCTTTCAATTGAAAGAGGCTCTCTCCCTGAACATTTATGCCACGGAGGTATTTAAACATCTCAATCATATCACCTCTATCCCGCCTTTCCTCTAAGGTGTACATATTAAGATCCTTAAGTCTGTCCTCATATGCTTTATAATGAAGCCCATTAATCATTTTAGTAGCAACCCTCTGCACCGACTCCATCCTGTTCACATCCTTTTGAAGGTGCGGTCTCCAGAATTGCACACCATACTCCAAATGAGGTCGCACCAAAGACTTATACAGAGGCATTATCACCTCCTTTTTTCTGCTAGCCATTCCTCTCCGTATGCACCCAAGCATCCTTCTAGCTTTTGCCGTCGCCTTTTCTACCTGTTTAGCTACTTTAAGATCATCAGACACAACCACGCCTAGGTCCCGCTCTTCTTTAGTGGACAAAAGTACTTCACCTCCTATACTGTATTGCTCCCTTGAATTGCTGCAGCCCAAATGCATGACCTTACATTTTTTAACATTAAATCCCAGCTGCCAAATTCTAGACCATTCTTCAAGCTTAGCTAGATCCCTCCTCATGTTATCTACCCCTTCCTGGGTGTCTACTCTATTGCAGATTTTGGTATCATCCGCAAAGAGGCAAACCTTACCCGACAGCCCTTCCGCTATATCACTAACAAAGATGTTAAAAAGAATCGGACCAAGGACAGATCCCTGGGGCACACCACTGGTAACATCCTTCTCCTCAGAGTGAGCTCCATTTACTTGTACTCTTTGTCGCCTCCCACCCAACCAATTTCTAACCCAAGCAGTAACTTTAGGGTCCATCCCTAGGGTGCTCAGTTTGTTTATAAGTCGCCTGTGAGGAACAGTGTCAAAGGCTTTACGGAAATCTAAATACACCACATCTAGAGCTCTCCCTCGGTCCAACTCCCTGGTCACCCAGTCAAAGAAATCAATCAGATTTGTCTGACAAGACCTGCCTCTGGTGAATCCATGCTGCCTCAGATCCTGTAATCCGCTGGACTCCAGAAACCTCACTATTTTCTCTTTCAGCAGCGTTTCCAATAATTTACTCACCACGGAAGTTAAACTAACCGGCCTGTAGTTTTCAACCACATCCTTACTTCCGCTTTTGTGTAAAGGCACCACATGAGCCTCTCTCCAGTCCTTTGGCACCACTCCCGACTCCAATGAGGCATTGAAAAGGTTAGTCAGTGGAGTTGCTAGAACGTCCCCAACTTCCCTCAGTATTCTAGGGTGTATCCCATCCGGTCCCATCGCTTTGTCTACTTTAAGTTGAGCTAGTTTCTCATGAACACAGTCTTCTGAAAATAGTTCAAGATGTCCCTTGCTTCTGTTCTTATTTGTGGGTGTTTTCTTGAGACGAAGCCTGAGACTTGGCCCTTTGAGGCACATAATATACACTGGAAAACTTCATAGCATCCACATCTTCTATCAATAATATTTCTTTAAAGTACTTTGCAACATTATTTATTTATTTACATTCTCTTATATACCGCGCTATTCTGCATCAGTGCGGTTTATATTGAACAAACTGAAATTACATTGAACAGGGCATTATAACTTGGAGATAACTATTTTACAGGGAACATGGGCTATGGAGGGTTAAGTGGCTTGCCCAAGACCACAAGGAGCACCTGTAGGACTAGAAAGTATCATAGGAGACTCATAGTGGATACAGGGAAAATTAATAAATTGTAAATTCTTTGCCCACATTGCATTCTCCAACGATTCCAAGTGATACTAAATCACTGTACTATCCAGGATAGATGAGGTGATAGCAGCTTGGACAACAGCCACCTGGCCTTCTAATTTACCAATGGACTTCTTAGCATCCTGCTCAGTGAACTTAGCCACTTCATCATTAGAAAATTGTGATATCTGGGAGAGTGATGATCTTAAAGCAACTTCCGCATGGGTTACTACCTCCCAGATATCCCGTAGTGATAAATTATCTGGAGCAGCTATGTTCTCTGCAGGATCTAGAAAAGACAATAAAGCCAGGATAGTTATATCAACAGCAGAAGAATGACTGTCCACCCAGGTAATAGCCTGCTAGACCAAAGGAGATATTGTCCCCTCATGAACTTCGTGTCCCGAGGGAACAACAACCTCATCAATACCTTGCAAGCTGGGTGGGATAGGACCCATTACTGGGGAAGTCATATCCGAGTCAGTACTCACATTCCCTGAAGAAGTATTTGGATCACCCAAAGATGCATTAGATGAAGTAGTATGCAGATGATGGTCCATGGGCCCAAAGGTTTTCACAGTCTTAGCCGAACACACCAGCAAAGACCGCTTCTTATGTTTTCCCATACAACACAGATTCAGAGTCCTCTGGACGCCAAAGGGGCTCTAAAGGGACAGGTCATGTCCCTTTGGTCGCGCACCAATGGGCCTACAGCAAAATTCCATGGCATAGCAAAATTTTAAACTAGCAAAGGGAGGGATGTCAGGGAAGCTTCTCCTCCTCCTACCAGCATCTCACAGGTGTTCACAGCAGCCAACACAAAACCAGAAACAGAAAGGCAATCCCTTCTTCTCATTTTTTTAGAAAATATAAAAATTGCAAAAGTCTGAATCATAAAAAATATACATATTAAAAAAAGCACAATAATATAACAGGAGTTTCTTATCAGCGACTTACCAGATGCTACCACTATTATCAATGTCACGGCCATAATTGGTATCATGCCAACTTAATATAACTTGGTTCCACTTTCTACCCTTTCAATTTCCATGTTGGCATGAATCCAAGAGGGCATAATAACATTATCACAATAATTTTTAAGATGTGCGTTTGCTAGCTGTTAAGCCAGTTTCGATATTTTAGGATGAAAAAATGATGAAATTTCATTGAGATGAGGAGGTTTGTCTTAATGTGACAGCAGCCCTTAAACAATGGCCCTAAGCAAACTGTTTATACTAGTGTTAGTACTCAATCGGGGCATGATTAGCATTTAAATCTTTCTTCATGGGTATAGTTTGGAGAAAGGCAGGGCTGAAAAATCTGCTCTCTTTAACCTGCTCACAGTGGGGTCCTGAGTGAATTTGACAGACTTTACAGTCTTTCATTCTAACGAGTCTAGCAAAATGATGTTGCTACTGAAGAATTTAAATATGCTAATTGTTGTTTGTCCAAACCCATGGCCATGTAGAGGAAAATTCTGTGCTTTATGTACAGAAATAGATGACTATCAAATTATATGTGTCCAATATGTGCACAAAGTTACGTGCGTATAGCCTATAAATGCGTAACCTTACCTCAGCTGAGAAGAGCAATTCTCAGGAGTCCTGCTGGGAAGGGTTTGCATTTACCGCATGCTCAGACTCTGTAAAATATGCATGTATGTGCATACATTAAAACAGAAAATGTGTGCATGTAAATTGTAAAGTAATATATGCACTGAGGTATTTTCCAAAGCAGTTTTTCTTAAGCAGTTTCCAAAGTGAAAGTATTCACTTTGAAAATCAGTGCAGTCTGCAGGTAGAAATGCCAGCAGACTGCATCTATCTGGCTATTCTGAAACAAATTCCTAAGGGTGTCATTTTAAAATAGTCCACATAGCTGCAAACCACCTTGGCAGTTTATTTTCAATAATTGCCTGCAGGGTCTGCAGGTTTAAAGTGACCACAGATTTTTCAGCTGCAGTTTGTGTTGGCAAAATTTTGTAAGAAATTAGCATGCATTGATTAAGTGTCAAATTTACACATGTTGTTTCCCCGGCTTTCCTTTTGCCTAGTCCCAGGGGTGCATTCCCTTAGTTTAGCTAAAAATATGTGTACTGTAGAAGCCAGCATGGACTTTTAGCTTAGCATAAGAATGCAATTTCCAGACAAGCAAATTTATCCAGGTAAATGACTTTAAAAAATATACTCTAAGGGATATGTTAACTGAATTGTGTTTAGATTTTTGCAGCTAATACGCCGTCATCATGCATATAGCTCCTTGCTAGCTGCGAGCACGATGTGCTATCTGCTGGGGGTGTGAACAGCATTTCCCTGGTAGATAACACACTGAAATTCAGTGTGTTCTCAGTCCTGTTCTATGTAACTTTAGCTTGCTGTGATGTTCTCTGTAAACTGCCTTGAAGTGACAAGAAAGCGGTATAGAAAAACCTGTTAAATAAATAAATAAATTGCAAAAAGTGAGGCCCATAGCACCATGCATGCAAATAACCCCCCCCCCCTACTGAGGTGCCGTTATCTGCACCCGTGCTGTCTACAACTTTGACAGTGACTGTATTCTGTTGATGCCCTTGGTAACTATGCATTACAGAGATGCGTACTCAATCATATCCCATCCACTCTTGCAGATACCATGGGCTCTGCAGATAGTACAGAATATTGCTGGGCTATCCACTTTTTCCCTGCTCTGTCTGTTAACATGGCCCAATAGCATGTGCTCTCAATCGCATTAACAGGTAATGCAACTTAGTAAACATGCCCCTAAAAATATAAGGAGCATGTTTATTAAACTGCATATTGTTTGCATGTTTGACCCACAAAATTAGAAACATAGAAACATGATGGCATAAAAAGACCACATGGTCTATGCAGTCTGTCATGCCATATTGACTACTGCAATAGTCCCCTCTTTTCCTTTAGAGATCCTCTGTGTTTGTCCCATGCTTTCTTGAATTCAGATACTGTCCTCATCTCTACCACCTCCACTGGAAGACTATTCCATACATCTACCACTCTTTCTGTAAAGAAATACTTCAGTATATTATTCCTGAGTCTATTCCCTTTCATCTTCATTCTATGCCCCCTTGTTGTAGAGCTTTCTTTCAATTGAAAGAGGCTCTCCTCTTGTACATTTATGCCATGGAGATATTTAAATATCTCTATCGTATCTCCTCTATCCTGCCTTTCCTCTAAAGTATACATATTAAGATCCTTAAGTCTGTCTTTATATGCTTTATAATGAAGACCACTAACCATTTAGTAGCCATTCTCTGCACCGACTCCAACCTGTGCATAGTATGAACACTTGCACTAGCTTTTGGGGTGTCTGCATGTCCCCCAGTCATCAGTGTGTTGGAGCTACACATCACCATTCTAAACAACATGCAGGTGCACTTACCACCACTCGTTGAAGAGACAGTTATACCCATACAATATTAACTGCATCTTTCACAGTTAGCACATGCCAAATGACACCAGTGCTAAGTGCGATGTGTTGTCAATGCCCACTTCCAACCCTAACCCACACGGTCTCTATCTGATTGCATGCTAACCGGTTAATGCAGGATTCTTATTGCAGTCCCGTAGTAAGAGATGGTGCACTTAGGCACGATAAACTGTGTGCTAACAGTTAGAACAGTTTAGTAAATGTGCCCCTAAATATCTACTAATACTATATGAGCGGTTCCAGATGTTTATTGGGAATGATCTTATGTTTGGACACAGAAAGTGGCAATTGTATAATTGTCCAACAAAAATATGGATATTTTTGGATAGACATTTCCAGGAACATGAATTTTGGGGAGTGAGGCAGGGTTGCAATATAGTGTATAAAACGCATGCATACAGAATGGGGGCAAGTTTTATAAGGAGCTGCGTAATGTTACGCACCTTCAGTGCACATAAATCACATATTTTCAGTGTGTTATGCGTGCGGACAGTCCTTTATGCACATACTTTCGCTGGTTGCTGTCTTATAGGTATGTGCATCAGACTGATGGCATGTACTTTTACTGCGGGCATACACAGCGGCAGAGCAGTGGCAGAACACAAATCAACTCAACTTATAGGATACTGAAATTAAGTGCATTCCTTAAAAATTTAGGTGCGGGCATTTACACCAGCCTGAGGGCTGATGTCACTGATCTTGTAAGGCCGCAGGCCCCCGTCCTCGTGGTCGCGTCTAACCGGGTGGGCGGCAGGGCGCTCGTGCCCCCGTGCTCCGGTGGCGCGCGGGGCGAGGAGGGGACCTTGGGGTTCGGCGGCCTCATTGGCTCCCGCTGGCGTTTTGAACGTGCGGGAGTCAATGGGACGGCTGAATTCTGGCGGTGGGGGGGGGGGGGGGGTGACACAGATGGCGATTCAACCGGTAGGCGGCAGTTTGGGTGGACCAAAAGGCAGAATGACTGTTACCGGGAGGGCGGACCGGCCCTTTCGATCGGGCGTGCCCCCGGTGGGACAGAGAACACCGGGGGGGGGGGGGAGCTGGGGACTTGTGCTGGCGGTTCAACAAGTCCTCATGCCCCTTTCCGGACTGCAAATTCGGCACGCTTGCTCTTTCTGTAATGGGAGTCACTCCGCACTCAAATGTCTCAAAAAGGGTGTCGGGGGAGCCGCGGTTCCCTCCCACAAGTAGTAGGGGCTTGTGGAGCTTGGCTCCCACTCCCGTTGCGATTGAGGTTTTAGGTCCGTGGCTTACGAGATATCCTAAGAGACAGGTGAGCTTCGTTTTAGAGAGTGGGTTTAGGGAGGGGTTTCCCATACCGGTGGTGGGCAGTGTTGCGGCGCACAAGGCTCGGAACTCGCCTTCAGTTCGGCGTTTCGCGCAGATTGTAAGGGATAAGCTGGAAAATGAGATTGTTTTAGGAAGGGTAGCGGGACCTTTTGGTGAGCAGCCTTTTGCTGAATTTGTAGTATCTCCGTTGGGTATCATTCCAAAGAAGGAGCCTGTTAAGTATCGCCTAATCCATAATCTTTCCTTTCCCATTGGTTCCTCGGTCAATGACCATATTCCTAGGAGATTGTGCGCAGTGCGTTACGCCTCCTTTGATGACACTGTCGAGCTCGTGAGGGCATGCAGGCCGGGGTGCTTGCTGGCGAAAGTGGATATTGAATCCGCCTTCCGTTTATTGCCGGTGCACCCGTCTGTGTTTCCGTTGCTAGGGTTTTGTTTCGAAGGACAATTTTACTTTGACAAGAGCATGCCTATGGGTTGTTCGATTTCCTGTGCTTACTTCGAACAGTTTAGCTCGTTTCTACACTGGGCATTTGTTGACTGGGTCGGGTGTGGCACGGTGGTGCATTACTTGGACGACTTTCTCTTTGTTGGACCTGCGCGGACGGGGCAGTGCAAGGTGTTGTTGGATGGTTTTGTGCAGTTAGCCCAAGGGTGGGGTGTTCCCTTAGCGTCAGGTAAGACCGAGGGTCCTGAGACTACTCTTACCTTTTTGGGAGTCGAGTTGGATTCCATGGCACTGGTAGCTCAGCTGCTGAAGGAGAAAGTTATGAAGCTGCGGGTGTTGTTTGCGAATGCGCTGGGGTCCAGCAAGCTGACTTTGCGTGAGATGCAGTCCTTGTTGGGTTCACTTAATTTTGCTTGCAGAGTCATCCCGATGGGGAGAGTCTTCTTGCGGCGGCTGGCAGCAGCTACCGTGGGTGTTACTAAGCCCCATCATCGGCTCAGGATGTCACGCAGCCTGCGGGCGGACTTGAAAATCTGGGACGATTTTCTAAGTAACTTTAATGGTACTACGGTCTTGCGAGGCCGGGAGGTGACTTCTGTGGATTTGCAATTGTATATGGATGCGGCTGGGGGTTCGGGCTTGGGAATTTATTTTGGGGGCTCTTGGTGCTCAGCGGGTTGGCCGCCGTCCTGGCGGGACGCTGGGCTTACCAAGAATATTACCTTCCTCAAGTTGTTCCCCATTTTGGTGGTAATGTCATTGTGGTCTGACAGGCTTCAGAATCAAAAAGTTCTTTGGTGGTGCGACAACGAAGCTGTGGTGTCTGTTATCAATAATTATTCCCCAAAATGTAGGCCTGTCGCCGACCTGATGCGTCAGGTTGTTTTCGCTTGTTTACAGTTAAATCTAGTCATTAAGGCTCGTCATATTCCTGGGAGTCATAATCAGATTGCTGATGCTCTTTCCCGTTTTAAGTGGGAGCTGTTTCGGACCTTGGCGCCGGATGCGGACGAAGAGGGGACCTCGGTCCCGGAGCATTTATGGCGGGTTGGCCTCGAGACATGATGGAACTGCTGCGGAATTCTGTCTCTTCGGCGACTTGGTTAGCATATCAACGGGGATGCAGCAGTGTGATGTCCTTCTTGGTACTTCAAGGATGGCAGTGTGGTCCAACCTCTGATCAGCTTTTGGGTCAGTATGTGTCGGCAGCTAAGGCTGCCGGACTGTCGCGTACTTCCGTCCGGAGGAATTTGGCGGGCTTCTCCTTTTTTGCACGGGCATTAGGATGGGGGGCGGCGGGCGGGGGATTTTTAACGTGGACTCTTCTGCGGGGTTGGGAGCGGACCTGCCCATCTCCGGGTGATTGGCGGCGTCCTATTACGCACGACTTGCTGCGGCATATATGTGACGCATTACCTCAGGTGGTTTCATCATCTTACGAAGGGGTGCTCTTTCGGGCTGTTTTTTCGGTGGCCTTTTTCGGCGTGTTTCGGGTGGGTGAATTGGTGGCGGAGTCGGGGCGGATTTGCAATGGACGAGAGATTCAAATACATCAAGTGCAATTGATCGGGGGAGGGGTTCGTATCCGCCTTGCCCGTTCTAAGACGGATCAGGCCAGGAGAGGCGCGTGGGTGGTATTGACAGCGGTGCAAGACTCCCCCTCATGTCCTGTTGCATTATTACAAGCGTACTTACGCATTCGGCCGGTGACCGACGGTAGCCTTTTTATACACCAGGATGCTCGGGTTCTTACGCGTTTCCAGTTTACGGCGGTGCTGCGGCTGTCGTTACGGCAGATAGGTGAGGATCCTGGTGCGTTCGCTCCTCACTCCTTCAGGATTGGGGCAGCGACCAGTGCTGCAGCGGCTGGCCTGCCGGAGCAGGAGATACAGCGGATAGGGAGATGGTGGTCGCGGGCCTTCCACAGCTACGTACGTTTGTGAGGGCGGGGGGGTGTCACTAACTGTTTTATTCTTTCTATTGCAGAAAACGGGCAAGGATCGTGTTGCTGTTGGGTGCTTGGCCACTCCTTTGTGTTCTGGGCTGGTCGGCGAGCAGCGACACGGCCGATGGGGCCGAATTTGGGACTGACAGTGCTCGAGGTGACCGTCACATGGCTTGGTGAGCGCGGACTCCGGTGGATCCAGCTCTTGCCTTTGCTTCGGCACCACCAGCGTTTGAGAGGAGCGCCGGACATTTTGCTGCTCCATTTGGGAGGCAACGATCTTGTCTCATGGACTTGTCGACAGTTGATTCGGGCAGTTCAAAAGGACTTGGGGGTGGTGTTGGGGATGTTTCCGGGGATAATATTGGTTTGGTCTGATATAATTCCAAGGCCGTCCTGTTGGGCTCAGCGACGGTGGTCACGGGGGGGTGACAAAGATTAACCGTCAAATAGGCAGATGGGTGGGGGAGCAGGGTGGCAGTCAAGTTCTGCATCCTTGGGTGGACGTTGGTTGCATGGGCCTTTACAGGCCGGATGGCGTGCACTTGTCCCCGGTTGGGTTGGATTTACTTCTTAACGATTGTCAGGAGACCTTGGAAGGTATTAGGTTGTGGAAGAGGGCTGGTCGCAGCTTACCTTTGGGGGGCGGCTCTGGTCGTGGCTGACCTGAGCCGGTGGCGGGATCCCGGAGGTTTCCGGGGTCCGGAGCCGGAGGCAAGCATGAGGGCGGGGGTGGGGTACCCCTGACCCGGTTAATCCCTCAGGTTTTTGCTAATAATATGGCAAAGCCAGAAGAGGAAGGGCGTGGAAAATTGTCGGGCCTGTACCCAGCGAAGAACAAGATCAAAGAACATAAAAGTAAACGACAGGTTAAAGTGTCTGATTAAGACAACAGTACGCAGCACCGGCTAATACTGGTTAAACACTTGGCTGGTTGGATCATATCCCCTGAAGAACCTCAAAATGTTGGGAGAAACGCAATCACAACGTTGTTAATGAGGCGTTGGGAGAACAGAATTAAATATTATTGAGGAACAGATGAAGATGAAGCTTTATAATCCATAGAAAGTTACATGAAAGTTAAGTGTTTGCTTTACTATCATCAAAAATTAAGTATAAAGTAAGCAAGTGAGAAAGGGTGTTAAGAAAAGTAAAAAAAAACATGCCGGAATGAGTCATTGATGCCACTAGGCGCCATTGGATATTTCAAAGCGTTTAATATCCTATATAGGCAACCGACTAGTCTGAGATGAATTCCAGGCATTTAAACTGAATTGAAAATAAACCCTTTGGATTTTTGCTGCAGTAGTCAGTTTCGTTTGGAGTAATTTTTATATAACTTATTAACAAAGAAGAACATGTGGTCACAGCACAAACCGGCATCTTTTAATGTTGTCCCTCATCTGACCACCCCAGGAGCCACTTCTTCAGCAACATACAGTGACCATTTACCTTTGATTCTATATTATTCAACATACTCTCAAACACCCAAGTTCAGGAGGAGGGGGCTGAGGGTTCACACATGCAATTGTTTTTACTCCCAAAGCAGTGATGGGAGGAAAGGCTAGAGGAGAGAAATATGATGTAAACTTTAAAATACCTTTCAAAGTACTAATCCACATGATGTAGGGCTCTTTAAACAGAAAGAAGGCTGTAGAATCCAGATTGAAGGATGCACCTAGCCAAGCAGGTATTCAGGAGAACTACAATGAATATGCACGAGGGAGATTTGCATGCAATATCTCCACTGTAAGCAGATCTCTTTCATGCATATTCATTGTGGCTATCCTGAATACCAAACTGGCTAGGTGTGTCTTGAGGACTGGGTTGAGAACCTCTGCTCTAGAATGAGGGGTCATGCAATGAAGGTTAAAGGGAGTAGACTCAGGAATCTAAAGAGGTATTCTAAGGAAATATTTCTTTTTTGAAAGGATGGTAGATGCATGGAATAGCTTCCTAGTACAGGTCATAGAGATAAGGACAATATCTGAATTCAAGAAAGAATAGAAAAGCATAGAGGATCTGAGGGAGAGAAAGGGATTGTAGCACCAAGAAAAATAGAAACATGATGACAGAAAAAGACCTCATGGCCTATCTAGTCTGTCCTTCCATATCAACAACTACAACAGTCCACTTTTTACCTTTACAGATCCTCTGTGTTGGTCCCATGCTTTTTTGAATTCAGTTACTGTCCTCATCTCTACCACCTCCACTGGGAGACTATTCCATGGATCCACTACTCTTTCCATAAAGAAATATTTCCGCATATCACTCCTGAATCTATCCCCCTTCACCCTCATCCCATGTCCCCTTGTAGCAGAGCTTGCTTTCAATGGAAAGAAGCTCTTCCCCTGAACATTTATGCCACAGAGGTATTTAAACATCTCAATCATATCATCTCTATCCCTCTAAGGTGTACATATTAAGATCCTTACGTTTGTCCTCATATGCTTTATAATGAAGACCACTAACCATTTTAGTAGCTACTCTCTGCACCGACTCCATCTTGTTCACATCCTTTTGAAGGTGCGGTCTCCAGAATTGCACACCATACTCCAAATGAGGTCGCACCAAAGACTTATACAGAGGCACTATTACCTCTTTTTTTTCTGCTAGCCATTCCTCTCCGTATTCACCAAAGCATCCTTCTAGCTTTTGCCGTCACCTTTTCTACCTGTTTAGCTACTTTAAGATCATCAGACACAACCACACCCAGGTCCCGCTCTTCTTTAGTGGACAAAAGTACTTCACCCCATATACTATATTGCTCCCTTGGATTGCTGCAGCCCAAATGCATGACCTTACATTTTTTAACATTAAATCCCAGCTGCCAAATTCTAGACCATTCTTCAAGCTTAGCTAGATCCCTCCTCATGTTATCTACACCTTCCTGGGTGTCTACTCTATTGCAGATTTTGGTATCACCCGCAAAGGGGCAAACCTTATCCGACAGCCCTTCCGCTATATCACTAACAAAGATGTTAAAAAGAAGTTGGTATGGATGGACAGACTGGATGGGATATAAGGTCTTGTTCTTACTATTCCCCTAAATATATCCTAGTCCTCATTTGTTGTGTTGTCTCTAGACTGCAAGCTCTTAAGAGTAAGGACTGTCTTTTACATGTCTCTGTACAGTGCTGTGTACACCTTGTAGTTCTACACAAATAAGTAGTATTAATAGATTCAATAGTTTCATGTCTATGGAATATTTAATTCCAAGTAACATTTATTTTTGTTTATTCTATTTTTTCTACATACAAGAAGAATCCTACCTCTTTAAATGGGAACTAAAATTTGTGTTATAGCTCAGGACTCTGCAATAGAAATATATATTCATTTTTTCTTTTGTTTTTTATATTACGTATTGTATATTGATTAATGGATTTTCTATTTTTGGTATGCGTGGGACTTGAGAAAACAGCTGAAGCGGCTTTAAAAAGTTACAATGCCTCAAAGTCTACATGGAAATATTTGAAAAGATATCATCTTTAAATACATGTGAGAGCAATTATATTGCCTTTTATATGTTTCTTATTTATGTAGTTAAACTATTCTAACTAAAATAAGGCTTAATTGACTTACAGAGCCAGAGTTTAGCTCAGTCTGCTAATCTTAATAGGCACATGTCTTTACTGATAAGGCAGTGACCTACAATTATTCATTATTTAATCTGAGCAATTTTCAGTCCCATAAAAAATGTTTCAGCTTAATTAACTTTGATTTATGAACTTGCCAGGCAGCAATTATATGAGTGGGCAGATACTCTGCAGGTTATTCCAGAAAGGCCTGTCAGCATCTCAAAATGGTACTCTTTTTCTTCCAACCCAAGAAAATAAAATTAGGAAAACAAGAAACCGTTACTATAATTTAAGCATAAAGGACACTAATTGGTCCTTTAGTATACCAGTTCTGTGTCTGGTAAATGATTTTTTTTTTTAATGAGGATGTGGTCACAATTAGTTACTGAGAACTAAATCTAGATGGTAATTTCTACTTATGCAGAACTATTAGCACCCCATTTAGTAAAATGCGATAAGGTTTTGCAGGTACTGCAGTTTAATTGCTAAAATCAATGTGCAGTAATCGCAAAGTGTTCACGTTAACAGTTGATGTCATGTCCAGCAGCTTTCCATACAGTTAACACAGGGACAATGCACTTAGGCACACTGACTGCATTGCTGATAACATGGATGCAGTTAATGCCCCCTATTGAAGCTTTGCAGTTTAGGCTGAAAACACCTCTTTGCTTCCACTTTCGGATCTTGACTCATCTGATCTACTTTGTGTTTCGTTACCATTCTCCCTAGCTATATCCAGTGTCTACAGTTACTGCGTTGACTGTCTTGACTAAATTGTAAGCTCTGATGAGCAGGGACTGTCTTTTACATGTGTCTGTGCAGCACTGCGTATGTCTTGTAGCGCTATACAAATGTTCAGTAATAGTAGTAGAGGCAGAAACATAGAAACATGACGGTATAACCCCCCCCCCCCCCCCCACATGGCCTATCTAGTCTGCCCTTCCATATCAACTACTATAGTCCCTTTTCTTCCTTTAAAGATCTTCAGTGTTTGTCCCATGCGTTCTTGAAATCAGATACTGCCTCTTCTCTACTACATCCACTGGGAGACTATTCCATGCATCTACCACTCGTTCCAAAAATAAATATTCCACATAAAACTCCAGAGTCTATCCTATGTCCTCTTGTTGCAGAGCTTACTTTCAATTGAAGGAGGCTCTCTTCCTGGGCATTTATGCCAGGGAGGTATTTAAATATCTCTATCATATCACCTCTATCCCACCTTTCCTCTAAAGTATACATATCAAGATCTTTAAGTCTATCCCCACATGGTTTATAATGAAGACCACTGACCATTTTGGTAGCCACCCGCTGCACCAACTCCATCTTGTTTATATCCTTTTGAAGGTGCGGTCTCCAGAATTGCACACAATACTCCAAATGAGGTCTCATCAAAGACTTATATAGAGGCACTATCACCTCCTTTTTTCTGTTGGCCATTCCTCTCCCAATGCACCCAAAAGTCCTTCTGGCTTTTGCGGTCGCCTTTTCTACCTGTTTAGCCACTCTAAGATCATCAGAAACAATCACATCCAGGTCCCGCTCTTCTTTCATGGACAGAAGTACTTCACCCCCTATATTGTGCTGCTTTCTTGGAGTTTTGCAGCCCAAATGCATGACCCTGCATTTTGTAGCATTAAATCTCAGATGCCAAATTCTCAACTATTCTTTAAGCTTAGCTAGATCCCTCCTCATGTTACCTACTCCTTCCTGGGTGTCTACTCTATTGCAGATTTTGGTATCATCCACAAAGAGGCAAATCCATAAAGAATTAATTAAACTGTAAACCTACTTGCATGTACTTCATCATGAACACTGTATATAGTTAAATTATAACACGTGTTTTAACATGTTTTCTTCTATTATGTAAATAGTTTGAGATATTGAGTTATTTGAATTATTTGAAATTAATGTTACCCTACAATGTTCAATGTTATCTTCTTACTGTTATATGTAACTGCTAACTGCGCAGAGTTTAATTGTTAAATGTAAACCGCTGCTGATCACTGGAAGGAGCGGTATAAAAATGTGTTCAAATAAATAAATAAAATAAATAAACCTTACCAGACAGCCCTTCTGCAATATCACTAACAAAATTGCTTTAAAAAATCGGGCCAAAGACAGATCCCATACAGGTGGAACCGAGTGGGAATCAGGCTCAGACAGCTTGCGGGGCTGCAAGTCCCACCACACATGTCCCAGAATCGAGCCCTAAGCCTAGTTCGTTGAGACAGGTTCCATCTTAACCATAATGGGATCCTGTGCTCATGCTAACAAATGAAAATGGAATAAGGTAGTCTTTAGTTTAGATAATAGATGTAATAGTCACTTAACACCACATTAGAGGAAGATACCTTGAAACTGCTATTAGAAAACTTGGAATATCCCAGCATAAACAAACAATATGGAGCAGGGCCCATGCAAGGATTAGAGATGGCCTAGGCGAGCCCTCCATCCTGTTGCCACCTCCTGTCTTCATTGCTGCTGCCCCCTCTCTGGGGTCTGCAGCAGTGGCAATAGTATTGAAACCACAATGCAGTTGTGGTCAATATTATTGGCACTCTTGCAGTTTAACCCCTTAATGTCCAATAGTTCCTAAAAAAAAAAGGGTGCCCAGTGAAATGGCTTTGGACTATATATGCACACATATGTGACACACAAAAGAATCAAATAAAACAAGACAAATAAAAAAAGGAAATAGTATTAAAACTGGGATATTGCCAGAACAAGATTATTGGCACCCTTACAAACAATTCAAATCAGTTTGAACAGAAGAACCACATTCCCATTGCAGTAAAATTACGCACCTGTAATCAATTGTCAGTACTCACATAGTAACATAGTATATGAAGGCAGATAAAGGCTGGCATGGTCCATCTAGTCTACCCAGCAAATTGTAAGAGTAGGTGCACCTGCAGCTCCATGCAGGTCACCCCCTCCCATGTCTTTGTTTAGGGGTGTACCCACCACTCTGTGTAGTCCAGTCCTATTTGTTGAGATATAAGAAATAGTTATGTTTATTTTGATTTTATCCTGTTGCTATAAAGGCATCCACTCTGTCTGTCTGTCCCATGCCATTTTGAATTCTGTCATGGCATTTGCCCCACTACTTCCATCGGCAGGGCATTCCAAACATACACTACCCTTTCAGTGAAAAAGTATCTCTTGACGTTGCCTTTCAGTTTACCCCCTTGCAGTTTCATATTATGCCCTTTAGTTTTACAGCTTTCCCGTCTTTGAAAAAGGTTTGTTTATTCATTAATACTCTTTAAGTATTTAAAGGTCTGTCCCTCCTTTCCTCTAGGATAAACATATTTAGGTCTTCATGTCTCTTCTCATATGGCACCTGGTACAGGCTCCAAATCATTTTTGTTGTCTTCCTCTGAACCATTTTCAGTCTTTTTATATCCTTTGCGAGATATGGTCTCCAAAACTGAACATAGTATTCCACGTGAGGCCTCACCATAGACTTGTACAATGGCATTAGTACCTCATCCTTTCTGCTGGTATTTCCTCACTGTATGCAACCCAGAATCCTTCTGGCTTTGGCCAACCCTTTGTCACACTGTTTTGCCACCTTGAGTTCCTCAGAAACAATTACTCCAAGGTCCTTCTCCTGGTCTGTGCACACCGACTTCTCGCCCCCTATCGCATACAATTCCCTTGGATTTCTGCATCCCAAGTCATGACACTACACTTCACAATAAATCTTAACTGCTAAGGACTAGACCATTCTTCCAACTTTTGTAGATCTTTCCTCATGTTATCCATTCCCTCAGGAGTGTCGACTCTGTTGCAAATTTTTGTGTCATCTGCAAAGACACTTTTCCATTCAGTCCTTTAGCAATATCACTCACAAATATATTGAACAGTATCGGTCCCAAGACCTATCCCTGGGGCACGCTACTAATCACCTTCCTTTCATCTGAGTGAGTTCCATTTACCATCACATTCTGTCGTCTGTCAATCAACCAATTTCTGATCCAGTTCACCACCTCGGGACCCATCTTCAGGCTGTTCAGTTTATTGATAAGCCTCCTGTGAGGAACAGTATCAAAGGTTCTGTTGAAATCTAGATAGATCACATCCATCACATGCCTTTGATCTAGTTCTCTGGTCACTCAGTCAAAGAACTCAATCAGATTTGTTTGGCATGATCGTCCTTTGGTAAAACTATGTTGCCTTGGATTATACAACTATTGGTTTTCAGAAAGTCCACTCTTCTCTCTTTCAGGAGTGCCTCCATTACTTTTCCTCACACTGAGGTAAGGCTTACTTACCTGTAGTTTGTCACTTCTTCTGTATTGCCACTTTTGTGAAGAGGTATCACATCAGCCCTTAAGAACATAAGATATGCCATACTGGGTCAGCCAAGGTCCATCAAGCCCAGTATCCTGATCACAGTAGTACACTGCCTCCTATCCCATGACTCTTTAGTTTTGCCAATAGTCTCTGATGAGGGACCTTGTCAAAGGCTTTCTGAAAGTCCAAATACACTATATCAACCGACTCACCTTTGTCCACCTGTTTATTCACACCTTCAAAAAACATAGCAGATTAGTAAGACAAGATCTTCCTTGTCTAAAGCCATGTTGGCTGTCTCCCATTAGGCCATGACTATCTACATGCTGAGTAATTTTGTTCTTTATGATTTTTTCTACCATTTTCCTGGTACTGACGTCAGGCTCACCGGTCTGTAGTTTCCCGGATCACCCCTGGAACCCTTTTTAAAATCGGTGTTACATTGGCGATCCTCCAATCTTCAGGTATTAGAGATGATTTTAATGATAGTTTACAGATTACTAATAGCAGGTCTGCAATCTCATATTTCAGTTCTTTCAACACCCTTGGATGTATAACATCTGGCCCAGGTGATTTGCTACTCTTCAGTTTATTTAATAGTTGTAATGCATCTTCCCGATGTATCGATATTTCCTTCAATTCTTCCGCACCTTTAAATACCACTTCAGTCATGGGTAACATCCCTACATCTTCTTCAGTAAAGACCAAAGTAAAGAATTTATTCAGTCTCTCCGCTATTGCCTTGTTGCCTGTTAGTGCCCCTTTAACCCCTCTATCATCTAATGGACCAACTGACTCTCTCTAGCAGGTTTTTTGCTACGAATGTACTTGAAAAAGTCTTTATTTTGCATTTTTGCTTCCGCAGCAAGCTTCTTCTCAAATTCTCCCTTTGCCTGCCTTATCAATGCCTTGCATTTGACTTGCCAGTGCTTGTGCTGTTTCCAGGTTTCGTCGTTTGGCTCTTTTTTCCATTTCCTGAAAGATGCTTTTTTGGCAACAACAGCCTCTCTGACCTCACCTTTAAACCACGCTGGCAGCTTTTTGACTTCCTTCCATTTTTCTTAAAGCGTGGAATACAGCTGGTCTGGGCTTCCAAGATAGTATTTTTCAACAACACCCAAGCTTGATGTAAGCCCTTCTCCAGTCATGTAGAACATCTCCTGTCTCCAAGGATCTATTAAAAATATCCTTTAAAGGCCCAGAAAGAAAATGAGCTCTTTCAGTTTCCTGGGATGTATCCCATCCAGTCCCATGGCCTTGTCCACTTTCAGTTTTACAAGGTGTTCAAATACATCATCTTCTGTGAATGATGTAGTATCTACTCCATTATCATTTGTATATTTGTCAATTACAGGTGGTCCTTCTCCAGGATTTTCTTTGGTAAAAACAGAAGTATTTGTTTAGCATTTTTGCTTTTTCAATGTCACTTGAATCAATGTGACTTGGATCAACCAATGAATGATGTCTCTAATGTTTAAAATGGTCACATTCACTCCCTGTTCCATTGTCACAATGCTGAAGACAAGAGACCTGCTTGAGACCATCAGAAATGCCATTATCACCAAACATCAAACTTCAAAAAAGCACAAAGCCATCTCCAAAGACCTTGAGATTCCTGTGTCTACAATTTGCAATGTTGTTTTCTGCTCATGGAACTGTCAAGAACCTTCAAGGATGTGGTGGGAAAGGAAAATTAATCCAAGTCATCTTTGAAGGTTAGTGTGAACTGTTGGAAAAACACCACATACAACATCCAAGAGCTTAAGGCTGACCTGAAGCAATCTGGAGTGGTGGTTTTAATCCACGCCATATGCCACGCATTAAACAAAGAAGGACTTTGTTTAATGCGTGGCATATGGTGTGGATTAAAGGACTTCATGGACAAAGGCCAAGGAGGGCCCCACTGCTCAAAAACAGTCATTAAAAAATACATCTGATCTTTGCTTGAAATTACAATACTTCTGGGAAAATGTTCTGTGGACAGATGAAACCATATTCGAGCTCTTTGGCAATGCAGACCAGTGTATTTACAGGTGAAGAAATGAAGCTTATAAGGAGAAAAACATCCATCCTACAGTTAAATATGATGGAGGTTCCATAATGTTTTAGGATTGTTTTGCTGCCTCAGGAACTGTGGAGGCCTGGAATGTATTAAAGGAATCATGAAGTCAGAGGACAACCAAGGTATTTTGGAGTGAAATGTGCTAACTAGTATCAGAGAGCTAGGTCTGGGTTGAAGGTCATGTGTCCTCCAGCAGGACAGTGACCCAAAACATACATCCAGAAGTACAAAAGAATGGTTAAAAAGGAACAAATGGACTGTTTTTAACTCAATCCAATCAAGAACCTTTGGAAAGAGTTGAAATCTGCAATTGGTAAAAGGAATCCTGAGAACATTCATGAGTGGAACAAATCACAGTTGAAGAGTGTGAGAAACTACCAGAAGACAGATGTATAAAACTTATAGATGGCTACATGAAACGTTTGAAGGCTGTCATCACTGCCAAGGGTTGCGCTACCAAATATTTGTGAAGGGTGTCATTAATCCTGTCCAGGTTATATTTTGGCTTTTTTTTTCTCAGAAATTACTATGTCTACATTGCACAGACAACTTTTTTGTTGTATACCTTAGGAACATACTATTAAATATTATGATGACATACAGTTGGAATATTTCCAATTATTTCTCAAGCTATTGTGCAGAACATTCCTAAAATGCAAGGGTGCCCATAAATTGACTGCAGCTGTACCTAAACTCTATGGTGCTGCATCACGGTTCCCATTTTCTATGACCTGACGCTTTTGCCCCCTTTGGCGCAGACTTTCATAGTGCTCTCGGATTTTACGAACAAAATGGGCAGTTGATGTGCTTAGAAGCTGGTTCTACTGAGAGGAACATTCCTTAATACAGAAAGTCTACTTATTGCCTACATGTTGGGAAATTTATTTTGAAGGTATTGAAGATCAACTGTAGAACTCATCTTCAAGGCAAGTCATTTCAGTTTGGTATAGTTGAATGGTGTTGGATATAGATTGAATTTTAGTGGGGTGAACACAAAAATGTATGTATGTTTGAACCAATGAGGAATTTTGGTGAGTAAATCAGACTTCGTGTGTATATGCTCCCTATGTAATGGTCCTAAAAAAATATTTCAGAAGGTCTTAATATCTTAGATAAAATTCTGATTGGCATAAAAGTATGCACGTTGACATAAAGGCATGTGCTTTGCCGGTAGGTGTAATTGAGGGCCCTTGAGCAGGTTTAAATGCCTAATTAAGGTGTTATCTACCACTAATCTTTTTTTTTTTTAATTTATCTTTATTCAAATTTTCATAACATGTAACAAACATGGTTAAAGATATACAATCAAGTCCACATCATGAGGAGCACTGCCCTGATACATCAGGAAAATAAACTAGGAAAAATTAACAAATATAAAAAGCCAGATTGGATTCCCAAATTATATAAACCCTTAATACTAGGTCAAAAGGAAACAACTCTCATACCTTTTCTTTGTTTAACAAAAATGCCTCCAGTTGTTCACACTCAAGAAAAATATATTTAACTGATTGAAATATAACAATACACTTACATGGATACTTTAACAAAAAAGATGCCACTAATCATTTGTATAATGCTACAAGGCATATGCAGCACTGCACATATAGATGAAAGACATCAGACCCTACAATCTAATCGACAAAACACAGAGGGTCATTTTAAAATGTTTAGTTGTGATTTAGAGGTCTGAAAACTTGCAAGCGGATGTCAAAATCTCAGACATCTTCATAGCCATTCCACCAATGACATTTGCAGATGTCTCTGGTGCAGGGACGTCCAAGTAGGCATGGGGTGTGGCAGAGGAATGGCAATGCATTTACACATCTGCCTTTGGTCTCAGAAACACCTGCAGGCACGTCAATGTTTATACCTGCTCCAGGCACAAATAGGCATCAGGAAAGTGCTTGTTTTCACCTTAAAGCATTCCAAGAGCATAGAGAAGATGGAGAATTAAGCGACTCGCCTTACATCACAAAGGCCCACGCTGGGATTTAAACCCTGATTACTCTGCTCTTAAGTTACTACTCTAACCATTATGCTATTAGATATCTTAGTTCTGAAATACTATCCTGGGGACTTCTATATAGACGTTTCATACACATACATTTCGGGCATGTCCACATTCCTGAAATCGTGCCTGCATTTTTTTCCAGATATTCTGGCTTTGATGTCCCAAATTGCACTTGGACGTCCCACTGTGAAATGTGCCTCATAGTGAAACTGGTGACTGGAGTATTGTAAGATACATAGAAGTAATGGACAAGAGAATGAAGAGCACCAGGATCCAAAGGTGTCTTCAAAGAGTTGGGTTTTTAGCCTGGCTTTGAATAGGGCTAGAGAAGGGGCCTAACACACAGACTCAGGTAGTTTGTTCCAGGCATATGGAACAGCGAGATGGAATGAACGGAGTCCGGAGTTGGCAGTGGTAGGGAAGGGCACAGATGAAAGGGATCTGCCAGAGGAGCGGAGCTTCCTATGCTGGTGTTTTACAAAGACGTGTTGACAACTTTGTGTCTTTATACAATAGCATCAAAGTAGGCTCTCTTAAACTAGACATCCCCTTATAAAATTACCCTCTGAAAGGATTAGAGTAAACAGAAGGGATGGAACAACGGAGAGTATGAACAGACCAGACTAAGGGTGGGAAAAGACTGAGGCGATCAGGCAACATTTGCCCTTTCTGTTATAGTGTTTCTGTATTCTGAGGACGATAAGGATCTCTTGCCTGTTTAAAGCACATTTTCCCTAGCAAATTGCATTATATGTACTGTAGTTGTGTTGATCAGGGAACTATTTGTGTGGAGCTTGCAAAACTTATGAATACATTTTTTAAATTAGATTTTCTCATCTGTTACAAAGAATCATGGCACAAAGAAATGTGTGTGACCTGCAGTCAACTGTGCACTCAACAATATAAAGTGATTTTCTGCTAACTTTTAACAACCTTAGAGGGAATACAGAGTTGTGAATGGTCTAATCAGCTCCATCAGCCATCTGTGAACTGTCCTCTCTGGAAAGTTACATTAATAGAACCAAGCACATCAGCAATGAATGCAGCTATTCAAGTCAAAAACTATCTTTCCAAAGCTAATTTTGCCCAGGTACCTTACTGAGCAAAAGAAACCCTGATTTTGGTGGTATTGCTAGGTACTTAGAAATATTCCTGTAGGCCTGAATCTTTTAATCTGTGGCCTCTCCCCTCTCCCCGGAGACATACATTCTGCTCTGCGTTCTCTCCATTTCTCCTGCCTGTACTTTTCTCACCTTTCACGCCATCCATCTTCCAGTTTAACTCTCTCGGCCCTGCTAGATTAATCCCTGATACTTGCTCTCTGCCCCTTGACTGAATCCCTGTGCTGCTGTGTCTGTTCCAGGAAAAGGACGCATGAGAGGTAGGGAAGGTTTGGCATTTCCAGTTTGATACTGTAAACCACTGTGATAGACTTCTGAAGAGTGGTATATCCACCAGAACTAGAACTAGAAGCTAAGCAGATCTCTGCTTTCCTCTGTTCACTCCAGCTTGCCCGTTCTCTGTCTGCAATGACAGGAAGAAGGAGCGGCTTAGTTCTCTCACTCTTCCTCTCCTATATCTTACATGCCACCTGGAAGGAGTGCGGCTGGAGCAGAAATCAGTGGTGGGTTCTCTGTTGAATAAAATTTGAAGAACCCGCTGATATAAAGAGCTTTTCAAACCTTTATCTCATATGACCCCGTTTTAACAACTGAAAATTAATTTGATCCCAAATGATGATGAAATCAAACTGGCCAATCTCCAGCCACCTTCCCCTCTCTCTACACATTTCAAACAGGACGGCAGCAGCAAGAGTAGTGGCAACAGCAGCAGCAGTCAGCACAGGAGCTCTTCTGTCCGTGCGTCAGTGTGTGCTTACAGACTCCAGTACTCGACAGGGGTTTCCAGCCTAACAGGAAGCTTACCCATAGGGGGGGGGGAGGGGGGAGACAAGGGTCTATGAATGTTCTCTGGCTCACCGGCAAGATGCTGACTGATAGTGAAATGGCTATCTTTGTGACCACCACAAAAAGGGAAAAAGATTGGCGATAAACCGACACACAATCACCAAATACATTTAAATCCTATTTTTTTAACAATTTTGTAATATGCAAGTTGTATAGTTACAATGATTAAAACAAGGGGAAAATACATCATCGATGTCCCTTTATTGCTGGATGAGCCAATTTAAGAACTGGCTTTGGGAACTCTTCGTCATAGATCATAAAAATTCCTTGTTAGGTTTTTTTTTTTTACATTTTTTAAAATGTTTATAGTTAATTTGTGAACCATTTATAATCCTTGAAACTTATCTTGAGGCATCATTATAGCCAAACATTTCCACATGCGTCCATACATGCTAAAACTTATCTCAAAGATTCACCACTCAGAAACTAAAGAAAAAGATTTATTATAGTGCCACAAAGCTAACCAATGCTAGGTACACAGGTCTCAGTAAAAAACAACGCAGCTATTTGTAAGGTCTGAAAATCATCACCATTACTTTGCCACTATTCACATCAACGACCCTTTTCCATATACCACTTTAATTATTTTATACATTTATACATTTTATACATTCAGAAATATCAATCTATATAATATATTATATATATCTATTATATATATAATATAATATATATATTATATATTATATATATTCTATAATCTATATGTTAATATTAATATTAATCTATATAATATATTATATATATATTATATATATAATATAATAGAATAGAATATATAATATATATATATTATATATTATATATATTATATATATTATATAATCTATATATTATAGATTAATATTTCTGAAGAGGTGACAAGAATTTTTAAGAAATAAGTACAGAGGATTAATACCTTGCTTTTAAGAAAACAAGAAAAATATACGGGCACAGAAGAAGTGATAAAATAACAAACAATAAAATGTATAAAATAATTAAAGTGGTACATGGAAAAGGGTCGTTGATGTGAATAGCGGCAAAGTAATGGTGATGATTTTCAGACCTTACAAATAGCTGCGTTGTTTTTTACTGAGACCCGTGTACCTAGCATTGGTTAGCTTTGTGGCACTATAATACATCTTTTTTCTTTAGTTTCTGAGTGGTGAATCTTTGAGCAGATAATCAGTTTATACTATTTCAGCAGTGACTCGCTCAGTAAATTTGACCAAATATAGTAGTTTTACAAAACTTATCTCAAAGCATCTTCCAGCCAAATGCTTCCACACTCAACGTGGCCGTGTTTCTCAGTAAAGCTGCATCAGGAGTAAAATGATTGTGTCCAGATGGCTGCAGACATAATCTGTGATAAATACAAGAGACTTTTCAAAATTTCTCAAAAATGAAAAAAGAACATGGAAAAGTTAAGTAGATATTCTTATCATATTTTATCCTGGTTCCACTTTCTTTGCCCCTGATGAAACCCATATGGGTTGGATTAGCTGTCAGTGATTTTGGACAAGTTCCTGGAGGAAAGGTCCATAAACCATTATTAAGAAGGGACCCAGGATATCAATACTTGACCCAGTACAAGCAATGTGGAACCTGTGTTTTTTGGGGAAACTGCTAGGTACGTATGACCTAGATTGGCCACTGTTGGAAAGAGGATACTGGGCTTGATGGACCTTGGTCTGACACAGTATGGCATATCTTATGTTCTTAAGTTAAGTAAACTGGTGGGGACCTTGTGGAAGTGTTTGTGAAGATCCTTAATAGTTGTGTTCCATTTTGTTTGTAGGCGTATACCTTTGAGCCGGTATGTGTAACGGCTTCCCTGTACATTCCCCAGGTCCAGTGATTACCATATTTGCTATGGTTTTACCTCTTAAAGACTGTGTGGCAAAGAGGTTCTAATTAGTAGCATATTAATCATTGAATAGTGCATAGGTAAACATTGATTTAGTGATTGTTGGATATTGAAAAAGTACTTTCTTAAAGTTGTCCATTTAAAATAATACAAAGTTGATAAAAAAAGGGGTTTTTTAAGCCAGTGATGTTGAGTATTCTATTTCCCCTATGGCTGTGTTTTCCTTCTGTGGTGGTAGCACTCAAAAGGGTTTCTTGTGGCGTTGCTAGTAGGAGCATGGCTTTCACAGCTTTCTTCCGTGTAATCTCTATACTGAAATATAACAGTGTTGGAAGACCTTTGCTCCAAGAGGTAATTTATTACCTTTCCTTTTGTATTTTACTGTTCAGCATTTAAAAACCGTCTTACAATCCAGCTGTGCTCCACTATTCAGTATTCCTAACGTTCCAACCCGGAGGTAAACTATGAAGAGAATATCCACTTCATAACTATTCCGTGCTCTTTTCATTTTTGAGAAATTTTGAGAAATCTTATTGTATATTTATTACAGATTATGTCTGCAGCCATCTAGACACCATCATTTTACTCCTGATGCAGTTTTACTGAGAATCACAATCACGTTGAGTGTGCAATCATATGGCTGGAAGACACTTCAAGATATGTGTTAGCATGTCTAGAAGCACGTGGAAATATTTGGCTATAATGATGCCTCAAGATAAGTTTGAGGGATTATAATTTATTTATTTATTTAATGTTCTTATATACCGCGCTCTTTCTCATCAGCGCGGTTTACAGTAAACATAAAGTGCTCACAGATAGCAACATGCTGTCGTGAGCTTACATGTAACAGGAGATCTAACAGGATTCAACTTAGGAAAACTTTGTACATCTTAATTATACAACTATATACACTGGTAGATTTCTTGTTATACAGAAGAGATGGATCAGAGCAATTATGGTTTATAGAGGGGGCTTAGGAAAAGTTGAGAGGGTAGGAGATGGTAACTGGTGTTGGGAGAAGTGTAAGAGGAACAGGTGGTGTTTTATAGCTTTTCTAAATTGCTTGAGGTTCTTGATTGCTCTTATGGAGGGAGGAAGATTGTTCCAGCATCTAGGAGCAAAGTATGAGAATGCTCTTTCCGTGGTTGCATTTGAACGCTTTGTGGAGTCGGTTGGGATGGTTAGGGTATTGGCCGCTGCCGATCTCCTGGATCTGGTATTAGGGGTGTGAGTGAGGAGTGTGCAGATTGCTGGGGGCGCTAAGTTATTGATGGCCTTAAATGTTGTAAGTAGTGCTTTGTATGTAATTCTGTAAGGTATTGGGAGCCAGTGTAATTCCTTTAATATGGGGGTTATATGATCACTCCTTGAGGCCCCATGGAGGATGCGAGCAGCGGTGTTCATTGCTAATTGAAGCATGTTTAGGGTGCTTTTTGGGAGGCCGTGGAGAACTATGTTTGCGTAGTCAAAGTGGGGAGTGACTATCGCTTGAAAGATGGTGCGGAAGTTGTCTGGATCGAGCATGTTTTTGAGGTGTCGAAGGGTCCTAATCTTAAAGTAGATGGTTTTTACTGTTCGGTTTATGTGCTCTTTGAAGTTTAGGCGATGGTCCAGAGTTACACCTAGATATTTTATGGTGGTTTTGACTGGAAGTTCGGCGTCCCGTACTTTTAGGGTAGGTGGGGGTGAAAATTCCTTATTCTTGGTGATGATTAAAACTTCGTTTTTTTTGAAGTTTATTCTCATGTTCTGTGTGAGAAGCCAGTCTGCTATTGCATCGAAACACTCTACTAGAACCGTGAAATCTGTTCACAAATGAACTATAAACATTCTGATTTTTTTTAAAAAAATCTTATAAGGGGTTTTTAATGACTGTGAGGAAGAGTTTCTGAAGCCGATTCTTAAATTGGCTCATGCAGCAGTAGTGGGACATCTCTGATGCTTTCCCCCTTATATTAGTCACTGTGAATATACAACTTGCATATTTCTATGACTCCATCCACTGATGATGTAACCCCATTTGGGGTCACGATCCCAAGTTTGGGAACTACTGTGATAGAATAAGAGCACAAGTTCTGTGAGCCTATGGGGTATGTTTACTAAACCGTCTTAACGTCGCAGCGGTGGTATTATCGCGCGATAATGTGACATTATCGCATGATAATGTTATGTTATCGCACGATAATGTCAGTTATCACGCGATAACGTGGCTGCGGCATTAAAGCACCCTAACGCTGTGAAATACGGCTCTGAAGGGTGGAGTAAGGCTTCCCAGAGGGCGGAGAGAAGGGGTCAGTGGGCGGAGAGTGGGCGGTGAGTGGCTCCAGGCACACTAACGCCGTGAAATGAAGGGCAGAAAATTAGCACGAGTGAAACCCTGGTGCTAGGCACATTTGCAGGAAAGAGAAACCATTTCAGTCAGCAATGTACAGCAAAGCCAGGGAAACCCCAAAACATGATAGTAGTGATACATGTGCACGGAACAAAAAGGCAAATAAACATAGAAAATGACCTGAACCACATTTAAAATCCCAATAACCAAGCTGACCAATAGTGATATTAATGAGAAACATAAAGAAACACTACTGAGAAAGCATAAAAAAGAAGATATCATGTTTGGAAGGGTCTATGCTCTGTCCCCCTACAAAGTGAATGATCCCACATTGAAATAGCGGTGATCAGGGTTTTCCCTTTATATTGGGCAGGTTTGTTATGGCATGCACATGTGCCGCAACAGCAGGGTGGGCATGTAGGAAAGGGCAACTGTACAGATGCTGGAAATGGGATACAGAGGGCTGCAGGCGGCACATGCTGTGGTGCAGCTGGGGCACTGTGCGGGCTAGGCAGATGCCTAGGTAGCACATAGGAATGGTGAAACTGTAGAGCAGGCAGACAGCAACTGATGAGGGTCCAGCATGGGCACGAGTGTGTGTCCCACAGTGTCACAGGGGAGATTACCCAGCAGGTACCCGCAAGGGCACATAACATTGGCAGGCGGTGCATGGGGGAGGGTGGAGCGCGCATGTCCATGTAGGCACCCCTACCCGAGAACCCACACTATAGGCAGCTGCCTTCCGGCATACTGGATGGCCTGGAACTGTGCACAACCAGCACCACTGGCATAATGGCATGGCAGCATGGTGGCAGAGGGGTGCTGGTGGTGGAGGGGGCAGTGGCATCTGCCCACAGCAGACCATGGCCCAGCCACGTTTAGGTGGGTGCCGTGCAATGCAACAGACAGGGTCTGTCTGACGAACAGTCATGGTATCCCCAGGGAATGAACTGTCCCTGTGGCAACAGTGTGGTGCAGTACACACAGCCAGTGTGTTCAGGAACAGAAGGTCACAAGTTCAAGTCCCAGCTGTGACTATTGCCAATCCTTTCCCCATATTTTACTCAGTACTAAACCGTGGTAGTAAAGAAGGAAACTTTATTGCAGATAAAATAAACATGCCTAAAACGCCTATATTTTACCCTACAGAGCACAGACACCATAAACATGTGCAATCCCTAGAGCAGAGTTTCCCAACTGCAGTCCTGGAGGGCCAAACACCATTCAGGTTTCATGCTGTCCCTAATAACTATGCCTGTGCTGCATTAGTATGCGCTGCCCCCATTGTATGCAGATGCTGCTGCACGCAGGGCCCAACAGCCTGACTCTCCATGAGGCTTTGGATAGTAGAGCCTGTGGGTGTGGGTGTTTATGCCCCTGTTGGCCACTGCTCCAGGGCAGAGGTTCCCATCTCCGGTCCTGGTGGGCCAAACACTGTTCAGGTTTCATGCTGTCCCTAATGAATATGCATGAGATACATTTGCATACAATGGGGGCGATGCATACAAATACAGCACAGGCATATTTATTAGGGACAGCATGAAACCTGAATGGTGTTTGGCCCTCTGGGACTGCGGTTGGGAAACTCTGCTCTAGGGATTGCACATGTTTATGGTGTCTGTGCTCTGTAGGGTAAAATTTAGGCGTTTCAGGCATGTTTATTTTATCTGCAATAAAGGTTCCATCTTTATTACTGGGTAAAATATAGGGACAAGGTTGGCAGGAGCCACAGCTGGGACTTGAACTTGTGACCTTCTGCCCCTGAACACACTGGATGTGTATACTGCACCAAACTGTTGCCACAGGGGCAGATCATTCCCTGCGGATACCATGACTGTTTGTCAGACAGACCTTGTCTGTTGCAGTGCATGGCACCCACCTAAACGGGACTTGGCTGTGGTCTGCTGTGGGCAGATGCCACTTCCCCCTCCGCCACCAACACCCCTCTGCCACCATGCTGACATGCCCTTATGCCGGTGGTGCTGGTAGTGCGCAGTCCCAGGCCATCCAGTGTGCCGGTAGGCAGCTACCTATGGTGTGGGCTCTCGGGTAGGGGTGCCTACATGGAATTGCGCGCTTCCCCCCTGCACCACCTGCCAATGTTATGTGCCCTTGGGGGTACCTGCTGGGTAATATCCCCTGTGACACTGTGGGACACACACTCATGCCCATGTTGGTCCCTCGTCAGTTGCTGTCTTGCTGCTTTACACTTTCGGTATTCCTATGTGCCACCTAGGCATCTGCCTAGCCCGCACTGTGCCCCAGCTGGACCACAGCATGTGCCATCTGCAGCCCCCTGTATCCCATTTATAGCATCAGTACAGTTGCCCTTTCCTACATGCCCACTCTGCTGTTGCTGCACATGTGCACGCCCTAACAAACCTGCCCAATATAAATGACAAAACCCCTGATCACTGCTATTTCAATGTGGGATTATTCACTTTGTAGGGGGACAGAGCATAGACCCTTCCAAACATGATATCTTCCTTTTTACGCTTTGTCAGTAGTGTTGATTTATGTTTATCATTAATATCACTATTGGCCAGCTTGGTTATGGGGATTTCAAATGTGGTTCTGGTCATTTAATATGTTTATTTGCCTTTTGGTTCCTGCACATGTATCGCTACTATCACTTTTCTGGTTTCCCTGCCTTTGCTGTACATTGCTGACGTAAATGGTTTCTCTCTCCTGCAAATGTGCCTCTAACGCGAGGGTTTCACTGGCGTTAGTGTTCAGACCCAGATTTCACAGCGTTAGTGTGCCTGAGCCTCTCCCCGCCCACTCTCCACCCACTGACCCCTATCTCCGCCCTCTGGGAGACCTTACTCCACCCTTCAGATCTGGATTTCACAGCGTTAGTGTGCCTTAATGCCGCTGCCAACATTATCGCGCGATAACGTCACCGCTGCTACGTTAAGACGGTTTAGTAAGCATACCCCTAAGTTGTAGAATAGTATAACTTGCATCTGTTGTTGACTGATCTCAACTGCTGTGACTAGGATCAGGAGCATCAGAATACCCTTATTATATAAAGTAAAGCATGCTTGTATTTTTCAGAAAGCACCACAAACACGTGTTAACTGCACGGAGGTTTATAGAATTTCCCTCATAGGAACCTATGGAATAACACTTTAGCAAATTTTAGTGTGGGTTTGCAAGAAACCTAACATGCACATCTAAAGCTACATGAAATGTTTATTAATAGAAGTTAAAATGGGCCTCCATGCTAATTTGGCCACTTGTTATCAGCACGTATCTTAGTAAACACACTTCTAACCTGATAACGATCATTTTATTTTTATTTTTGACTTCACCTGTTGGTTTATACTTGGTTTTACAACTGAAGCTGGTACACAGGGGTTATTCGTCAGTACAGGAAAAGTATATTGATGTACACAGCCAAGAAAGTTTGGTTAGTTTTTTTGAATTTTGGTTGATTTTTAGCTCATTTCACACAGCTTTAATAACTTTTTTGTACATTTCCTAAAACTTTTTAACACATGCCAATCAACTGTATGCCTGTTAATTCTTAGGTTTATGTACATACAATTTTGTACACATTTTTAAGGTGCCCAAACAAACAGAATGTTTAATATAATCCAGGTGAGGAAGTAAGAGGAGATTTCCAGAAAACTGACATGACTTGCTGTTTAGAAGCAGTTCTCTTCTGTTTCAGTAAGAATATGTGTGGGCGGTGTGAGAGGATTTGGTTGGGGAGAAAATGGAGTATGCAAAGTGTAGACCTAGGGCGAATCCCTGAATCACAAGGGCACCAGCATCTGACCAGGCTCCCTTTTATAACTAAAGAAGTAGAAAACCAAACCCAATCGGAATTACCTATATAACAAAAACTGAAAAAATTCCGATTCCAAAAATCTCCCTACGTTAGAAAAATTATTTTTGTCGGAGACTATCTTCCCAGTGCTGTGTATGCAAACAAAGCACCGCCGTGATGTCTCCTTTTATTAATATTATTTAATAAGAAAAAGAAGTAAGAAGTACTTAATTTTTTCAGTTTTTGTCCCTTTTATAACTAGCTTGTAGCATAAGCACCACACTGGTAATACCAGTCTCAAAGCTCACAGACATGAATTCTGCTTTACTTATAGCAATTGGACTGAAGCAAATGACACTTTTTAGTAACACCGACTATTCCTGCCAATATTGTTAAGTCAAGCAAGAAGAGACTGAACAGGTGGCGTTTTTACTATCATTGGTAGAGTTTGACTTCAGAGAGTGCTATTGCATCTTCTATGTTTATGATGATTGGAAAATTTGTGTTTAATAAAAAAAATTATCATTAATTGCTTCCTATTTAAATTAATCAGAGAATTAGACCTAGAAAGAAGGATGCACTAATATAAAAACAATCACATGTTGTTTTCAAAAATTCTACCAAGATGTAATTTACCTCTAGAAGGCTCTCATTTTATCATTCACCTATAAATGGAAATATGGAAGGCTGATTTTCAATTTAAGTTTTCCTTTGAAGGTATAATGAAGAAAATCTCTACTGAAGACTAAAGTAAGTGGTTACAGTACATAGGACTGGGGACAGCTGGCAGGGAACATGCTACGAGAGGTCCACCAGGAAAGGGCTTGCAAATTCTTACTGTCATTGTTTCCTATTGCTGTTTCAGTCATGATTAGGAGGAAGAGTAAAATAAAATGTTAGCCCTCTGAATCATAAAATTCCACTTTGAGGTCTCATGTACCTTTATCCAGCTTTATCTAATTGGTTCATTGGCTGCAGCGGTAGAAGAACCAGTGGGGCTGAGATAAAAAAAATCCCCATAATCCTCAAATTCTAGCTTAGTTCTGAGGTTCAAACAACTCATAACCAATGAACCAGATATATCCCAAAATTTAAGAGTTTTGACAAGGAGTCTTTTATCAAGGAAGCAATTATAAATATTGATACCAGCTCTGATAACTTAAAGTCCTAAACAATTGGAATACTACCATAGCACACTCAGCATTAATCCGAACAATGCAACCTCCTAAGACCAAAAACAGATCCTAACAATGGTACACTCATGATATAAGAACCTCAAAAAGGCTTCTAAGAAAAATGGAGAACCTCACAATCTCCTCAAGACAGATCATCCTACATGAATGCCCTTCTGACATATTGTGATCTCATAAGTAACAAAAAGAAAGAATTCTACTCAAAAATCCTCCAGAAATCCTTAAATTGCACTAGGAAGTTATTTGAAATAGTTAAATCCCTCACCAGCCCCCCAACTGAATGCTCCCAGCATCAACCTATTAACCCACAAATTCTTGCAAATTATTACGCTAACAAATTGCAAGCCTCTAACAGCCTACCTCTTGTGACATGGTGGGTCCCTCCAGCCCTTTAGAAAGAGCCAAAAAGGAAGAACTAGAAGCAGTGCTGGGTGGTAAACAAAGGCACATGGCTTGTAGTCGCCACGGAAACCAGACACAAGGGGGAGAAACACGCCCTTGCTGCCAGTTAGCTCAAGAGTCACGAGCTGAATTAGAGCACCTGCTAGGAGGAGGAGTCAGGCACTGCCCTAGAAGTCAGACACATAAAGAGGCCTCAGTAGAGAGGAAGGAGTTGTCATTAGGAGCTCCACAAAAAGCTCCATCACAAGCTCAGCTGGGAGTTCAGCTACAAGGCCAGCCAAGGGTTCCGGTAAGAGGCCAGCCAAGTGAGCAGTTAGCAGATCAGCTAACAGACCAAGAGGAGGACCGGGGAGGAGTCCGAGTTCCAGGCCAAGGCAGAGCTACAGGCAGAGTCCCAGTCCAGAACCGGGGGAGAGAAACCGTGGCACGCCTAACGGAATGCTCAGTAAGGCAGAGAAAAAGCCCAGAACCAGAGCCAAGTTTAAGGGCAGAGAGAGAGCCATGTATAAAGCTTTATTCCAGAGAAGAAGATAGCAGAAGCAGGCCCGACTGTCTGCAGTATTGTAAGAATAACCAGGAGAAGAGAAAGCCAGGAAGGCAATTCCAACACTCATTTCACAAACCAGGTTTTGAATCCACAGCTGTTTCAAAAGTTCAAAGAAAACAGTTTGCAAGCAGGCAAAGAGGTAAGCCCAAAGACTGGGTTTTAAATAGGGCAGTTGACAACCAGTGTGATATTAGTTATCCAGAAGGTTGGGACTGTGTTTATAATACCTGTACTGATAATGACCATTTGCAGCAATACCTGATTCAGGAATATGATATAAAGCCTAAGATAGAGAGGAGGGGCATGGCCCCAGAAACAGCGTTACAAACATTCTTACCTAACTCCCATGAGGAGCTAATGGAAACGGAGCCAGGGCTAGGAAATGTAGCCGAAGAATTGATGGATTGTACGATTACAAGGTCAGATGAAATATATTCCCTGCGCTGAATTTAAGCCTTGCAGAAAACTGCAGAAGCTTAAGATAAAAGCACAGAGCTGTGAGGAACCGAACTGTTTTACTCTAATTGCTGGGAAGCAAATGTTTGTTGCTGAAGTAAGCTATTTCTGTTGGAGACTTTTATTTTGTCCTTTACCAGAAGTATATGGTTTTGTTACCTTTGTTTTCCACGCTGAAATCCGCCCGGAAGGGAAATAAATCCTGTTTGCTGAAAACCACTTTGAGTCCACACTACTCTTCATTGGACAGTGAAAAACTACATTTCCCAGGGGGCTTTGCCTCATGAAAAAGTCAAGTAGCTGTTCAGGAAGGATAACAGGTTTCTTAAGCCCTACATGCTTTTGCTGGGGGGCACTATAGGTGCAGTTACAAGTTACAAGATGGCATAGTAGTACGGATTTTTGCCCGGATTAAAGGACACTTGAAGGATAAGATCCCAGCAGCAAGGAAAAGCTGACATCCAGGAGCAGAAGGATCCACTATTCGGCTGACAATCGGTCAGGAAAGAAGCTACCATTCTCAGTGCCTGACTCTGCACTGTGCCAGGTAATGGTGGCTAGGCACGGGTGTGGAGGGATAAGCCAGAGAAAGGGGTAGTGCACAGATATAGTGCACAGTATTGAAAAAAAAAAAAAAAAGGTGAGGAAATTTTTTTTGGGCCACACTTGGTGTTTTTTTTGTTTTTCCACAGGCATCTAGATATCCAAGATGGATCCTCAGGAGTTGCTGTGGTGGATTCAAAACCTGGTTTGTGAAATGAGTGTTGGAATTGCCTTCCTGGCTTTCTCTTCTCCTGGTTATTCTTACAATACTGCAGACAGTCGGGCCTGCTTCTGCTATCTTCTTCTCTGGAATAAAGCTTTATACATGGCTCTCTCTCTGCCCTTAAACTTGGCTCTGGTTCTGGGCTTTTTCTCTGCCTTACTGAGCGTTCCGTTAGGCGTGCCACGGTTCTCTCCCCCGGTTCTGGACTGGGACTCTGCCTCTAGCTCTGCCTTGGCCTGGAACTCAGACTCCTCCCCGGTCCTCCTCTTGGTCTGTTAGCTGATCTGCTAACTGCTCACTTGGCTGGCCTCTTACCGGAACCCTTGGCTGGCCTTGTAGCTGAACTCCCAGCTGAGCTTGTGATGGAGCATTTTGTGGAGCTCCTAATGACCACTCCTTCCTCTCTACTGAGGCCTCTTTATGTGTCTGACTTCTAGGGCAGTGCCTGATTCCTCTTCCTAGCAGGTGCTCTAATTCAGCTCGTGACTCTTGAGCTAACTGGCAGCAAGGGCGTGTTTCTCCCCCTTGTGTCTGGTTTCCGTGGCGACTACAAGCCATGTGCCTTTGTTTACCACCCAGCACTGCTTCTAGTTCTTCCTTTTTGGCTCTTTCTAAAGGGCTGGAGGGACCCACCATGTCGCACTCTACAAGACTTTTCTATTGCATCAACTCATAAAACGATCTGGTCTGATTTTCATCAATTATCTATTGACCATCTCAAGAATATTTTAGCGAGTATAAGTTCTACAACATCTGGTCTTGATCCTTGTCCTGTTAGTTGGATAAAGGCAACCCGCGAAATCTCTGCACCAATTATCCTCAAGATAGCCAACACGTCTCTTGCACAGGGCTACGTACTCAAAGAGTTAAAACAAGCCATTATGCACCCCATTCTAAAACATAAATCAATGGACAAATTATGCTCAAAATCATATAGACCAATTTCCAGTCTCCTATTTCTTCCAAAAATAATAGAAAAGATTGTACATATTCAACTTCAAGACCATATTGAACATCATGCACCTCTTGATAAACACCAATATGGTTTCAGACCACATCACAATACTGAAACACTACTTCTGGCACTGTTTAACAACTCATAAAAGGTATTGAAAATTTCAAAACTGCATTCATACTCATCTTCTTAGACATTACCTCAGCTTTTGATTCTATCGACCATAACATTCTCCTTGGCTGTTTACAGCAAACTGGTATTTATGGTACCGCACTCCAGTGGTTTAAATCGTAGTCATCTGACAGATCCCAACAAGTGAAAATTGACCGATTGACTTCAGATACCTATGATCAACAACAGGGTTTACCCCAAGGCTCAACCCTTTCTGCATTATTTACTATATACCGTCAGCCATTATGCTCAATCATTAATAAATTCCAATTTAACTATGCTATTTATGCTGATGACATAATGCTCTATCTGCCCTTTTAGCATAACAAACCCCAATTTTGAGCCCATTATATCCTGCTTTAATGACTAAAGATGCCACTTCAGAAGTAAAAAATGTAATCAAATACTTTGGGATTACTATAGACAAAATGTTCAACTTAACCATTCACATAAGATTAACCACCAGAACCATGTATAACAAAATAAGGCTAATTCAACAATTATGTCCACTACTACCTGAGCATGACTTTAGATCTGTCCTTCAGGCAATGGTCCTCCAACACTTCGCCTATTGTAACAGCATCCTAAATGGACTTCCCAAACAAGCCCTACACAGTCTTCAGGTAGCTGAACACATGGTAACATGCATTAAACGCAAAGCAAACGTGACTGAACATATAACTTGTACGGCCCTGTTTCGTACAAAAATAGACCACCACCTAATTATTATAATTATTATTATTACCTGAAATGGTCAGATCCGAAAAGTCAGTACAGGTGCAATCAGAGTCTCTGTTTATTAGATAACTGATGACCAAATACAGGCAGCGAAGTGGGGAAGAGAGTTCTATCGGGCACTAGGCACCTCAAGAATGCAACTCTCCCCCTTCGAATATAGAAAGCATATTATAATTTATACCTTTTTCTCTTCCGCATTTTTACATACAGTCCAGTCCCCAGAGCTATTCCTTTGTGTTCTCTCCCCCTCCCCTACCTTATTTCCTATTATTACCCTTTACTCCCCTTAGTTCCTGTTGCAAAATCCCCCTGGCCCCCCTCTTCCCATACTCACCATGATCCAGCTAATCTGCTTTCTTCAGAGCCGGGCCCAGCATATATGTTGGTAGCTTTGTGGTTTCCTGTGTATGCATTTCTTGACACATAGACCTTACAGGCCTATATCTGATATCCCCTTGCAGGTCCTAGTCTAGACTCTCCAGCCCAAACTGGCACCTCACAAGGCTCATGATATCTCCTTATATGGTTCTTTCCGGTGCTGGATCTCTTCTTGCTAAGGCCTGTATTCTTGGCTCACATGTTATAGCAGAATGACTGTGCTTTAACTATTTTGTGAGATTCAGGGCAGCCATTAAGTGATTATGAACCAGGAACATTATTAATCCTTAGCACTTAAAAATTAAAAGCAAATCTATCATACTAAATCCCAAATGTATCATACTTAACCCCTACAACTCCCCCATTTTTTATTTATTTTTTTTTTTATTCGGCTGGGGAATGGGAGAAATCCAAGTCTGAATAGTCTGACATGGGGACGGCTGCATAAGAAACATTGACAAGAGTAGAGCTAGTCTGAACAGGCAAAAAAGAGGTAGATATTTTGGTGAGTTGTTTCTTACAGCAGGATATAAAAACAGAAACAAAACAGAAGAGTAAAGCAATGATTAAAATAATGCCAACAGAAATCAATAAACCTTTCAAGCCAGAGCCAAGGGAGTGAAACCAGGAGGAGAGAGATGAAAACCAATCTCCAATCTGGAGGCCACCCTTAAAATCATCAATATGTAATTCAGATAAATGCTTAATCTTATTCATAGCGTCTAATACAAATATCGTGTGGTTCGCGATCACAGTGCAGCAATTAGTAGCGTTGATAAAGGAACAGGTCCCTCCTTCTGCCGCGAGCAATAAATCTAAAGCCTGTCTATTCTGTAGAGTCATTTGATTATTTTGTTCAAGTGATTCAGCTAAGCGAGAAATAGATTCAGTAACAGCTTCATTTGTATATGTAGCAAACATTGTAAGCGGCGAATAGACATGCCAAGCTCCGCTGTAAAGGCGGGTGTAGCCCAAGGAAGCCAAGAAGTAGCGCTAAGAGCAATAAGGCGGGCTTTGGTCATAGGATAAGTGGAATTAACATATTCATAGGAAGCTTGTATTGCAGCATCTTCAACCATGGTGGAATCCCAGGGACTAGCAGAACTGCGCTTATGGCGCTGGTGCAGAGGAGTAGAGGGAGAAGGCGGGGTATTATGTGAGACATTCAGGGGAATAAGGACTGAGTAAGGGGACACTTTAACTAGGGCACAGGGTAAATTGGACAGTGAAACTTTCTGGTACAAAATATCACCACAAAGCCAGTAATGGCCTACAATAGCAGATAGAGAAAAAGAAGGTTTCCAAGTAAAGTATTGTTTGATAGGATATGCAATAGAAATATGAGGTTCACAGGTTAGTTTACCAGTGGTAGGGGAGGGAGCACAAGGAGTCTGACAGAGAGGATGATCATCACGGGATTTACAAGGTTTCCAGTGGAGGCGGCCAGCAAGTTGGTGGCCTATGATTGTAGTAGCAGCGGGGCGACCCTGCTGGGCGGTGGTGTTTAGTTTACTGGGAGTGGTGTGTGCTTTGCCACACTGGGCAACATCATTGCAGAAAAGGATTGGTGCATAGCAAGAAGTGAAAGGAGAGGACATGCATGTACCTTTACGGAAAAGGAGAGTATGTGTGGAATCTATAGGGCCAACATTAAAGGTTGAAGCCCAAAAGTCAGGACCCCATACCTGAGAGTGTGCTTTAACTCGTGGGCCCCAGTGTGTGGAGTTGACACGGTGTTTTCGGGCTTGAGAACGGTACCAGTCTACCTTAGTCACATTGTGTCCATGATAGAAAGGGCGCATGGTACCATGCAAAAAGTGAAAATTATTTGTTTGGACATTCCAGGAGACATTACAGTTGTTGGCAAAAGAAACAGAAGAATTGGTAATAAGACAGTAATAAAATATCATAGAAGGCACAAAGACACGGACAGGAAAGGAAGCAGCTTGATGGGCCGCCCAAGTATCATTACAATATAAGGGACCACGCTCTATACACCCTTTAATAAGGTGGGGGTTATTCCAGCAGGGGATGGCACCTACAATTTCTTCAAATGGGACAGGGAGAACACGGACAGGGGCATAATTACCACCTTGGGGCAATGGGGGTACATATAATGCAATCACTAATATTCAGAAGATCAACCACTTCAAGAACGGTTGTTTTCCAAGTATTAGTGAGGGGGAAAACTGACCTACGGGAGCGGTTCAGAGAAGGGGGAGATAGAGAGGAGATAGGAGCAGAGTGAAAAGAGCGGGGACGGGAAGAAATAAAGTATAGAAACCACCCAATAAAAATTGTCAATAACATAGCCAAATATAGAAAAGCAAACTTATAAGAGATATGAGGCATACTGAGAAGAGGTCACTTAAAAGTCCAAAAACCAGAAACAGTTCAAGGCACCCAAAGATGGGCAATATGAGTCCAAGTTTGGCTAGCGTCCAGCAAGACAGCAAATGGAGTTGATGCAGAAACGATGTGGGGTCCTGAATATGTTGGATCTTGCCAGGAACTCCGATGAGGATTTCTGCGGTAGACAGTGGTTCCAATTGGGATGAAGGTATCCTTTGGGGACTGTGGATGTTGGTCACGGATGGCACAGCGTCTGGAAATCTCTGCCAAAGCCAGGCGCAGACCTGCAAGGTAAGGAGACAAAGAATCCGGTAAAGGAATAGCAGGGTCAGTGAGATTATATAGCAGCAATCGCCTTCCTGTACAAATCTCATGAGGTGTCAGAGCAATATTTTTTAGAGGACGATTTCTCAATTGAAACAGTGCCAGGGGCAAGGCCTGCAGCCAGGAAATACTTTTATCTGATTGTATCAGACGCAGAGCTGTCTTGAGCAAGCCATTGGTTCGTTCGACGAGGCCGTTGGAAGTGGGGCGGTACACAGAAACATACTTCCACTTTACACTCAGAGCTGTGGAAAAAAGATGTATTAGATGATTCCGGAAATGAGAACCATTGTCAGAATAAACAGTTCGTGGTATGCCAAAGCGAGGAAACAGATGCTTAGAAAAACAATTGAAAACCTCGGAGGCCCGTTCCTGCCTGCATGGAAAAGCCTCAATCCACTTGGAGAATGGGCACACGCAGACGAGAAGGAATCTGTAGCCATCTACACGTACCTGCATATCTGTGAAATCAACATACCAGGAAATAAAAGGACCCTGAACTGTCGGAAGATGCCCTTGGAGAGTATGTTTGCCCTTCACTGGGGAATTTTCTAAACACTGTGGGCACTTTTGGCACCACTCCTGTATTCTGAGCTTGAGTCGTGGATGCCAAAAAAGTTCAGAGATCTGTGCAGACACGCTGGAAGCCGGTGCGTGTCCAACAGAATGCAACAGAGAACACAATTGCTGCAAAGACCAAAAGGAAATACAAAAATTACCAGAGGGGAGGACCCATAACTTTATATGTTCAGTTCATCCTAACAGCTTCCACTATTGGACATCATCCTGGGTACTATTCTGCTGATAATCATGCAGCGAAGGTAAGGGGTAAGTTCTTGCTCGTGTAACAACTAAAATGGGGGACAGTATCTGTGACTTGCTTTGCTGCCTCATCAGCTAGAGCATTGCCAAACTGCAGGAAACCATAATGGCGGGAATGGCCAGGGACCCAGTTACAGGAAGTTAGAATATTTCTCTCACAGCGTTGCAATAATAAATCATAGAGGTACAAAATCAGGGACTTGTGTATTAATTGGCTGCTAGATGAATTAACAAACCCACGCTGTAGCCAAATCTGAAGGTATTCCCCACACAACTTTTGAACATACTGTGAGTCAGTGTAGAAAATCAGGGGCGTTACCGGACGTTCTTCTAAGACTGCCAATATGGCGCACAGTTCAGCTGCCTGTGCTGAGTATCCCTGATCTGAGTCCAGAGCATACTGTAATCGATGCTCAGACACTCCATCAGGGGTCAGCAATACCGCAGCAAATCCTACAGTACCTTTCTGTGCTGAACCATCTGTAAACCAAATTTCACTGTCTGGTGGCATATCAGCGGGGGATACCATAAAAGATAAAACTTCCTCATAAGATGAATCAGGAACTGGGGTATAAACATCTACTGCTGTCTGTAGCCAACTAAGTGGACAGGTGGAGGCAGTGAGAGGACGAAAGATCACTCCATATTCAGAATAGAAGCACAAGCTTGCTGCAGCTTAGATGGGGACAAATGTAGGGTATCTTTGTTCAGAATAGCCTTCAATTCAATGGACTGATAGAGAATCAAGGTCGTGGGAGTGAAAATAGACAGGACTTTCTCTATTGCTGCTGCCACTGCAATAACTAATTTTTCAAGGTCAGGCAATGGGAGCTCAGTACATCCAAAAGTACCAGACAAAAATGACAAAGTGGAAACCCTATCCTGAAATAGTATGGCTGCCCACGCCTGGGAACCAGTTACCACCATCAATTGAAAGGGCTTGTGATGATTTGGCAGCTGTAAGGCCGGAAGACACTTTAAATCTTCCAAAATAGACTGGAGCACATTTACATGACAAGGATCTAAAGTGATTCTTTCAGAGTTCTTTACCCCACCCTTCAGATAAGGGCGGAAACAAAGGGTCCGAGAGCTAAAAGCAGGGATCCAATTTCTGCAAAAATTAAGTGTGCCCAAAACAGAGCGAAGTTCTTTCACTGTACTGGGGACTGGTAACTGTAAGCCATGCTGTACTGTCTTATCTCCACTTCAATAGAACCCTGGCTTAGCTGAAATCCCAAAAGATGACTGTTGTTTGCACTAATTGTGCCTTCTCGGCATTTAATTTATAGCCCTTGTCCTGTAGCTCGTGTATTAGCTCTTGTGTGTACTTCCTCATTTGCTGATAGTCTGAGCCTGACAGTAAGATATCGTCTACATACTGTAATAAGCACATTTCTCCAGGGAGATGTGAATTGAACTCCTGCAAATCTTGTGATAGAATCTGAGAAAAAATACTGGGACTGTCAACATATCCCTGGGGCAATCGCGTCCATTGATAATGCACCTGATCAAAATAAATGCCAGTAGAGGCCTCGAAGCAGTGTCAATTTCTACACTAAAAAAAGCATTTTTTAAATCCAATACTGTAAAATACTTGTACAACTGTACTGTGTTCAACGTGGTAGCCGGATTGGCAACTGCAGGGAACTGGGTTTCCACTACTTGGTTCAAGGCTCATAAATCATGGACAATCCTCCACTTCCCATTAGGTTTACTAACCGGAAATAGTGGGGTATTATATGAGGAGGTACTGTGTTCTATAATGCCATGCAGTTTAAGCTGATCAATTTCTTCCCGTGCACCCTCTATAGCTGCCCGCTGTAAGGGATATTGTGGCAATTTAGGTCCCTGTTTCCCTTGTTTTAGTCTTATGTGGACTGGTGCACCCCGTACTCGGCCGTAAGGGCTGAGTAGATATGTACCAATTTCACTGATTCCTACAGACTGAAATTCTCCTGCCACTAGGATAACCTGGGCCTTGACAATTAAATCTCTCCCCATCAAATTAATAGGACAATGTGAGGCATACAGAAAATTGTGATAAAGATCAAACTCTGGCCCCACCACATGAATTGGATTGGTCACTGGGGTTTTTACTGACTTACCATCAAACCCAGTAGTCATTACACTGTCTCTGCCAATAGTGCTACCTGCAGGCATGGTATTTAGGACAGACAATGTGGCTCCTGTATCAATTAGAAATTTCATCTCTTGGCCATTCAATTTTAATTTTATGTGGGGCTCCTCTGTTCCCAGTGTCACCTGCATATTATAGATGCCTAGTCATTGTCCATCTCCCCTATTACCATAGCCTGCTCTATTTGGGGGCTGCCAGGTAGGATACTGCCGTGGCCTAATAGGTGGAGGTGGGCCTTGGTTATACTCTTTCCGCCCTCGTGATGGAGGGAGAGGGGCACGGCAGGTCCGTTGAAAATGTCCCTTTTCACCACACTGCCAGCAACAAAAAATCTCTCTCTCTTTCCTGTTTTTGTCTGGGGAAGGACCGTGGTCCCTGACCCGAGAGCTGACCACGTCCTTGAACATTCAGAGCACGTGTCACAGGTTTGTGTGCGTCTTCCGAGTCACTATCAGTGGAACTGTCACCAGAGGACTCGTAGAAACGTTCCACACATTCCTCAAATAGTTTTCGTGCAGTTTTAGCCTGCTGCCTTGCTTCCCTAACCTCTTGCTGCAAAGTCTTAATAAGTTTCTTGTCAGCGGAAGATACACTGACTAATCCTTCCTTTTGCCTTGATCTATTTCTTTCAACTGTAAGTTGAACAGACGGGCTTGAGCAGCCTTCCGGTCTCTTTCCGGTTTAGATAATTCCTCCTCTGCCTGCCTGACAAAGTGAAAAATATGTGCTTGTTGTTTCTGCCATGTTTCTGATTCTAGTGCAACTATATTTTTCAATTTCAACTGAATAGGTAGTGGTAGTGTATTGCACAGAGTTTGGAAAAACATAAGGGCCATATGAGGAGCATTATGGGGTACACCCATTTGTGCTTCCCATAGATCTTGGAACTTAGCCAAATAAGCACTAACATCTTCCCCTACCTTAAATTGCATCGATGTAAGGGGTCCCATACTTCTTTGAGTGGGATATATATCTCTTAGTGACTCCCAAATTAAATTACGATAAGGGTTAAATAAAGCCCCATCGTATTGTGGTTCATGGACCAATACCCCATTTATATGTGCATTATTAAACACTTGATTGGCAGCATTATTGCCCAAAATCCGGGCTAATAGTGCTTTTACATCACCAATTGCCAAAGTATACCCTGCTGTCAATCGTTCAAACTTCTGTATCCATGCCCCTGCACCTTGATTTAGGGGAGGGAGTTGTTCTGACAGGTTGGTCATGTCAGTGAAACTCCAGGGAACATATACCTCTGCCCTTCCCTGCCCTTGGTTAACATGTCGCACAGGAAACACCATGTAACCTGGTAATTTTGGGTTATCGGGATCTTGCCCCTCATACTTTTCCCACACTCTTAATCCTGCTTCCATGTATTTATAGTCCCATTGTGGGTCCCCTTCTCCTCCACGAATACACCTACGGGCTAAGTTTAAATCTCTAGTTTCCAGTGATCCTTGTTCTGGCCAAATTCTCATTTGTGGGGCACATGCTGAGGTCCATCCATGTAGGTTGGAACTCCAATGATATACATAAAATCCTTCACCCCCCTCTTCATTAAAAACAAACTCTACAGGAGTTTTCTTAGGCTGAACTGGTTCTTTAGTGCTCTGCACAGGACAAATACGATAGTCATGTGTGCAGGTTGTTCTAGTCCCAACATCAGACAGACTTTCAGGTCGTCGGCTAGAATAAGGGAACCATTGGCCTGCTGCCCTATTGGTGGATTTATGGTAATCAACAGGTCCACGACCAGGAGGGGTCCCAGACTTAGTTGATAACTGAGCCGGGGTGGTATTACTCAGAATTTCTGTCGGTTCCTTGGGAAAATAGTCAGGCCCCGGCTTGCCCGCCCCAAACTTGGAGGGATTATCCTCTGTTGTGACCTGACAACTGTCGTTAGGGGTAAGATTAGGAGCAGAGGGAATGGGACGCAGACGGGGTGGAGTGTTACCTCCCGTAGCCCCTAAAACTGATTGTTCATATGATCCTGGGGTCTGAGAATTTATGTCAGGAGTCAAATGTAATTTACCTGTTACCTGAACCCATCCCTTATGTGGTTCCCGGTGGGGGGATGCAGATCGGGATCTCCTAAATGGCTGGGAGTCCTTATGGCAAATTATATCTTCCATTCCCTATACAGTGGCTTATATAAGGATGTGTCATTGTAAGGTGCAGAGGGCTCAACTGGGTTTGTCTTTCCCAGATTCTCTTTTTGGTTTTCTGTCACCTGTCTATCATTAGGGGTTTTCTCAGATTGTTCCCTTTTGGGGTCTGTGTTTATCTGCGGGTCTGAATACCCTATTGCTGCCATGGTACGGTTCACTGTCCTACAATAAGGGGGAGGAGCCTCACTACCGAGGGTACCTGGGTTTGCCTGTTTCATCCACATAGAAATGTATTGCAAATGTTTTAACTGACTAGCATTGGTCTTATGGGACAAAACATAATCCCTAATCCTTGCTAAACAACCACCATCAAAAGACCCCTCCGGTGGCCAGCCAAGAGGGATCCCAGGAGCATTGCTCCACTTTGCCCATTTAAGGCAAACTTTCAAAAGTTTCCTTTCCTAATATGGGATTATCTCTCATCATCCGTTCAACCGGAGTCATTGGGGAAACCTGATTTATCATTATTCCCTGATTGTCATCTTTCTTTCTTCTAAACAGAGACATAATTTCTACGTGCCACCTGTTATTTTAAGGATCTCAATATCCAACCTTTTTATCTACAAAGGGAGGTAGTGCACGAAATGTCCAGGACACCTTTCAAACAGAGATTCACTTCGTTCAGACCCAGCCAATCTCCTCGCGGAGGTATGGAACCGTGAGTAAGAACACACACACAGTTCGTATCAGCCGATACGTAGCTCAAACACACACCATTCAGTCCTGACTAATAGCAGCAAAAATATCTTTACACTTTATCAATACAATAGAACAAAAAATAACAACACTTACCAAGCTTGGTCAAAAATAAGTATACTCACGGCTTTGTCTCACAACGGCCGTCTTCCTAGGGAAAAGCAATCACTCACTGTTTCTTCTCCTCCGGTCTTCACACAACACCGGGAACACAGCTCCCTCAACCTTTTGAGGGGAATCCAAAAAATCTTTAAATTTATATCTTGGTCCTAGAGACCCACCCGTAGGCCAATCCCGGGTTTCGGCACAAATTTTGTACGGCCCTGTTTCGTACAAAAATAGACCACCACCTAATTATTATAATTATTATTATTACCTGAAATGGTCAGATCCGAAAAGTCAGTACAGGTGCAATCAGAGTCTCTGTTTATTAGATAACTGATGACCAAATACAGGCAGCGAAGTGGGGAAGAGAGTTCTATCGGGCACTAGGCACCTCAAGAATGCAACTCTCCCCCTTCGAATATAGAAAGCATATTATAATTTATACCTTTTTCTCTTCCGCATTTTTACATACAGTCCAGTCCCCAGAGCTATTCCTTTGTGTTCTCTCCCCCTCCCCTACCTTATTTCCTATTATTACCCTTTACTCCCCTTAGTTCCTGTTGCAAAATCCCCCTGGCCCCCCTCTTCCCATACTCACCATGATCCAGCTAATCTGCTTTCTTCAGAGCCGGGCCCAGCATATATGTTGGTAGCTTTGTGGTTTCCTGTGTATGCATTTCTTGACACATAGACCTTACAGGCCTATATCTGATATCCCCTTGCAGGTCCTAGTCTAGACTCTCCAGCCCAAACTGGCACCTCACAAGGCTCATGATATCTCCTTATATGGTTCTTTCCGGTGCTGGATCTCTTCTTGCTAAGGCCTGTATTCTTGGCTCACATGTTATAGCAGAATGACTGTGCTTTAACTATTTTGTGAGATTCAGGGCAGCCATTAAGTGATTATGAACCAGGAACATTATTAATCCTTAGCACTTAAAAATTAAAAGCAAATCTATCATACTAAATCCCAAATGTATCATACTTAACCTCTACCCCTAAAAGCACTTAACCCCTACAAACTCCAATTCTATATAAACTCCATTGGCTTCCAGTACACAGCAGAATTAAATACAAACTTCTAATGACAACCTTCAAATTAATTAAAAACATAGCCCCTTCCTTCCTATTCAGTCTTATAAAAGCAACCACAGATGACCGACTCCGAAGAGGCTGTACACAGAACACCTTGATAGTCTCTTCTGAGTTCTGCAATACAAACGTTATCACCAGTAATACAGCATTCACATTAATAGCCCCTATCCTATGGAACAAACTCCCAGATAAACTAAGAGCAGCCTCAGACCTGTCTACTTTCAGGAAAGGTCTTAAAACCTCTCATTTTATTGACTCTTCAGAAATTTCGACATGCATCAAATACCCCCAACCTAAACTAGCAATCACCATGTACCAGAACCCGTTTATACCCAGTCTTCCTTTATATTTACATTTGCTTCTTTGAACAACTTGTACATAGTTTGTATATAAATTACACAGCCAGATTGTTTATGGCTACATGCTATCCTTCATTCTCCTTATAGCTAGTTTACTGTACTTATGTTAATTTATATTTTATCTCATGTTTTAATGTATAATGTTGTTACCAGTTTGATCTTTGTAAAGGCGGTATAAAAATCCTTTAAATAAATAAAATAAATAACCACTGGCATGGGAGACCTGTCAACACAGAATAAGTTCACCAAGGGTATGGCAATGTAACCAAAGGGGCCTTTTTGCTAATGTGCACCATGCAGTTAATGCGCGATCTGGCATGCATTGATAGTTATTGTGTGGGCATGACAGTTAATGCATGCTGAGTTCTGTGCTAATTGCCAATCATGCATTAAGTGCCAAATGGGCAGGTTAGTGGTGTAGAGTGGTGGGCACATGTCAGTTATGTGAGGATATATATCACTGCAGTCCTTGTTGCAATTAGTGCAGGATCACCTAATGCCACCTCAGTAGATGGTGTTAGGTGTACATGAATCACTCTCTAGGGTATGCATTCATGTGCCAACTGTTGGGAACATGCTGCCCATGCCTCTACAGTTACCATGGAGGCTTGGCACTTAGGTTCTAGCATTTAATGTATGTTTAGTGCTAACACACTTTACTAAAAGGGTCTCAAGGGTCCTATAGATACAGTTTCCAGTGAATATGCAGACCAAAGATTGATGATCATACTCAGCCTGCAGATTATCCAATGAGTGGAATTTATGGGAGTAGCATTATGAACCCCATTAATGTCTGGGCACAAGAATAGGTTAGAGCAGGGGTCTCCAACTCCAGTCCCGGAGGGCACGAAACCAGTCAGGTTTTCAGGATGTCCCTAATGAATATGCATGAGATATATTTGCATGCACTGCCCTCACTGTATTCAAATTTATGTCATGCATATTCATTAGGGATATCCCAAAAACCTGACTGGTTTGATGCCCTCCAAGATTGGAGTTGGAGACCCCTGGGTTAGAGCTAGAGGAAGATGGAGCCACAGTACAGGGATGGTCTGCTCTGGTCCAGATAGCTCAGAATCCATGTTATCAGTGCTCCTGTTTAATGCACATTACCGAGTTTAAGTTACAATGTAAACCGCTTTTGACTGAAATAATAAAGCAGTATAAAAACCTGTTAAATAAATAAATAAAATGGCAACCTTAGTGGTTGCAGTTCAAAATATGATGAGTGAAAGAAATCTGGATGTCAGCCTCTCATTCATAAGCATATGTATATATGTATATATATGTATATATATATATATATATATATATATATATATATATATATATATATATATATATTTATTTATTTATTTATTTAATAAATTTATACAGGTTCATTGCTAAACTCCTAAGTGGTTACCAGTACAAGACATATAATATATAAAACTCAGACACACAAACGTACAGTGTCTTATGATAAATTATGATGATTTTAGAAAGGTTGTCCAACTTAAACTGGGGACGTCAAGGGCAGAGCATGCAGAAAAATGCCAGGGACTTCTATATCTCCAGCTAATTTCAGGAACCTGGCCACGTAGACATCCCAAGTAGGGAAGCCTGGGTTGGGAATGTCCATCTCAAGCAAGCTAGCATAAGGGGATGTCCAGCGGCATTGCAAAGTGAAAATATGAGCTCCCATTCCCCGTCAGTATATGTTGATGTGGAGCCTGATTCTGGGACGCCCCTGCTGAAGATGGGGCCATTAGGACCTGATTCTGGTTCGCAGGAATAAAACGTTCCTGTGGGAGCCAGAACCTGGATCGAGGATGGCCCAACATGCTCCTCCGGCCTGCGGGGACATGCTTCCCACAGGCACCCTTGGCATCCATGGCTCTGGCCTCCCGGATCCCCGCTGTCTGACCTAAGGCTGGCCTGTCATGGTCTGGATTGGGTGATGGGGACCCCCCTGTGCTCAGCCCTGGCTCTGTGTGTGGCTCCCCTACCCTGATCTTCTGAGATGTGCAGTTTATACCACCTTGGAGGTGGTATAAGCTGCACATCCCGGAATGCCTAGCAGAACATACAGAGCCATGACCTGAATCGGCCCTGTACGTCCTGCTGGTCTGGCCCGTCCCCACTTTGCCCCGATCCCGCCTCCTCCCACCCCTGCTGGATCTCCCCATCCTGAAGTTCAGAACGTACAGGGAGAGTCAGTGGGAAAATAGGCTCTAGGCAGATCGCAGGGCTTCACAACCCAGGGGGACATGCAGCCTCGCACCCCACATTCCAGAATGAGGGCCATAGTGTAAAATGCAGTGGGTATTAGTGTAGCTCCTTCTCCACCCCTTCCAGAAGTTTACCTGACAAAACAAGCACTTTTCAGATGCTTGTTTGTGCCTGTAGCAGGTGTAACTTTAGACACAATATGGGAAGTCCAGGGAGTTTCTGAGATCAGACAGGGACATCCAGGTTCTTAAGAATGCCCTAGCCACACCTCTGCCAACCTATATTCTGACTTGGATGTCCTCGTGCTGGGGCTCCATGGACTTCTCTGTGATTTGGATGCCGGCATGCTCGTTTGCAGATATTCAAATCATGAATAGCTCTTTTAAGATAACCCTCATAGTGTCAAATGCCAATAAAACATTGATGAAGACTAGAAAAAAGGCTGTATCCTTCTTTTCTACACTATGATATAGGGCATTCATGAAAGATATCATCAGTGATTCCATCCCATGCACAAGATGAAGGTGAAAGGGGCTAGACTTAAGCGTAATATGTGGAAATATTTCTTTACAGAAAAAATGGTAGATGATAGAATAGTCTCCCAGTGGAGGTAGTAGAGACAAGGACTGAAACTTCATGGACTATGTAAAAATGTTTGTGGTAAAACATAAACAAAGAGTGACATGTCCTGTTTGGCATCAAATAGTAGCCAGGATTCTCAATAATGTGGATAAGGAAACAGACTCCAGATTTAGGAAGAATTTATGCTCACTTAATGGATCTTTAATTTCAAGGTTGTACTAAGAGAAACTCCCCATAGTTTTGTGGTGCCGTTATAGATTTACATCACCACAAATCTTGCCAAATTGTTTTCAGTACAATCACACAATGTCACAGAGCTTGACTACACAGTGTGCTATCTCTGATAACCAGCTGATTAAGGCCATTAGTAATGCACTCTTGCCCAATCAACATAATGGTGTGTACTGGCCTCACATTAGTAAGCCAATTGTAAAAACAATTAAGTAAAATGATTCCCTAAGTGACAATGGTCGCCTTCAGTGAAAAATGTTAAAAAAGAGAAAAAATGCATAAGCTAAGAAACATAGCCACTGGGAAAAATAGCTTTCAGCACTATGTAACGTAGTGTGATTGCTGTAATGGTGCACTTGGCTATGTACAGTATAAACAATGCTTAAAAATTATAGATAATGCCTTTTTCTTATTTCTGGCCAGCTTTACTGAGCTCTGCTCTCTCCATCAGGTCAGTGCATTGACTTTTTTTAAAAATATATTGGCCTAATGAAGAGATGCACAATTCTTAAAAGTCATTCATAAATGTATTGAATTAGTCCAATAAGTCAAGCGTGCCTTTTTATTTATCCGGTCTATTAGTCCTATACTATTCATTACACTCCCCTTGGTCCCAGTATGAGAACGTATTCGCCATACCTTCTCCTACGGTTATCTGGTTTGAGGTTATGCATCACTCTACAATTGGTCTATTTGGCTCCCTCTGTCTGAAATTCTCTGTCATTGCTGTAAAAACTACTACCTCAGTAACAAATTTTAAGGCTAACCTGAAGATTCACTATCCGATATTTAACCATGGCAGTCAGCGTATTTTTTTTAGAGGCTGGTTGCTGCAGTTAATTGGAATTCAGATTTTCTATACCAGTATCCAGACAGTGAAAATCACCACTATCTGGGTAAATGCAGTTGCAAAGGGCGGTATAGAAAGTGATTGAATAAATATAAACATACTGCCCTGATAAAATTGCTGAATATTCCTCTCATCAGGATTTCACCTGCTAACTGGATAAGTCCTTTTAAATATTGGGCTTTTAGGGATTTTTGCTCAAGTGTTTCCAGATTAATGACTTATCTTAACCTTGGTTGTTATGGGATCTAGGACATGAGCTGGCCCAGTGTCCTTATGTCTTTAACCAAATATTGTCTATTATTCTCATTTATGTTACAGTCCTTGATTTAACCTTTGCTGGCTAGTTTGTTGCTTGTTATTTTATTTGTTTTGATCTATAAACCACCTCACTGTGCTTAATCAAAAAGTAGTATAATATATTTTAAATAAACAATGAAAAGGTTTCATGTTCAATCTGGTTGTTGATTTTATTTCTAAATTTACTATACTCTGAAATCCAGGTGTTGCCATCTGATGGAAATACTTGAAAATATTAATTAAATGCATTAAATATTATTGGACCTGTGCACTAAAACTAAATTTCAACTTCAAAACTAAAATGCCACCTTTGAGACTACGCACTAAACCTTTGAATGCACATTGTAAAATGTGATCATGCCAGCAGGACTATTTGGTTATTGAATTATAGTCATTTAGTATTGCTTGGATAGGCAGGATAACCTAAAAAATATGAGGCTGTGAGAAAACGGAATATTCGTGCTAAACTGAGAAAGCGTGGTCCTCTTTCTCATGGATCAGTGTGGTCCTCTTTCTCATGGATCAGCTCCCTTGCTGTAAACCTGAGCAAATGTAAGCCATGAAAATGGGACTTCTCGTCATCCTGAAGGCAGAAATTGGACAGCATCTGGTCCCTCGGAGAAGAGCTTAAGAAAAAGCGGCTTCCATGACAGGAGCACTCAAAGCAAAAGTATGCATCTCAGATACCTGCTAAGGAGTAGAAGGACTGGTGCTAGGTGTCTCAGCCTTTCCAGGCATATCCATTCTGTTGATGACAAGGAGAGAAATCTGCCAGCCATGAGTCAGAAGGACTTTCACATCTGACCATCAATCTTGGGGGATATTTCTCCAAATGCGTTAGTTTTGTGCATACGAAGACAGTAATGAGCCCACTCCTAAGTCAGGGTATGTGACGTATGATCTCGGCCTCTCAAGTTTACTGCTAATGCTTGGTGTAATACTTGCATCATGCCAATGAGAGCTTCCCTCTGGAGTTCGTAAGATGCAACATATATGGATACTAATATCAATGTGTGCTTGGAAATTCCTCAGCCCTCTGTGAGCATCCTATCATATTGGGGTCACAATGATCCAATTTATACTGCTTATGCTGAAGTCTTAAAAGGCCTACAGTTATCTTAGGACCAACTAACCAGAGTAATGTCAGTAATGGTCATTTGTATATGTCAGCACAGCAAATTAGACAAATTTAGTGAAAGTTTATTAGGTATTATCTAGGCCACCTTTTGTGAAAAAGCGGCAAAGTGGTTTACAATAAAATATAATAATAAAGAAATAAAATCTTAAAAAGTCAATACAGTAAAATAAAAAGGAAAGAAAAACACCACCAAGAAAAGAAAGAAACACGTGAAAATGAATAGACAGTAAAGGAACACAAACCCCACATACATAGCTAGATGAACCAGTTTGCTCCATCCAGCCTGCCACGGTTCTTGGAACCTTGGAATACCAAAAGGCAAAAGCCTTGATAAACAACTATGTTTTAAGGCTTGCTTTTAACTCTGCTATGAAGGAAAGGAATTCCACAGGAAGGGGGCTGGTAAAAGAAAGCCGAGCACCTAGTAGATTCTAGGCATGAAGGAAGGACTGCATGGATGCTCAGAAGGCTTGTGTGTTGTGATCTCAGAGAGTGTAATGGCGAATAGGTAAGCAAAAGGTCAAGCAGATATTGAGGGGAACCTGTGTAAAAAGCTCTATAAGAGATTAGGAGAATTTTGACTTTTATTCTGTAAAGGTATGGGAAGCTAATGTTTGGGGACTAATAAGGGCATCACGTGATCATATTTTCTAGTGTGACATAAGAGTTTTACTACCATTGGGGTCTTAAAAATTGTAAATCAGGGCATGAAATTACCACTACATGGACCAAGTTTTCCAAGGCAGCAGAATCTAATAGAGCAAATGTGCCTTAAGGAAGTAAAGGAGGCCATTAGAGTTGCAGTGACTTAATCCTGGCCGAGTTATGGTCAACAATCCATCCTAAAATCTTAATTGAGTCCACAAGAGTAATAGGAGAACATAATAGATATGGTGAACATATTGGTCTCAATCCCCTTCCAGTGATCCACATTACCTGTAACTTAGCAGGGTTTAGCTTCAAGTATTTAGAGGCAATCCACCATAAGAACATACATAAGAACATAAGATATGCCATACTGGGTCAGACCAAGGTCCATCAAGCCCAGTATTCTGTTTCCAACAGTGGCCAATCTAGGTCATATGTACCTAGCAGTTTCCCCAAGAGACACAAGTTCCACAATGCTTGTACTGGGTCAAGCATTGATATCTTCGGTCACTTCTTAATAATGGTTTATGGACCTTTCCTCCAGGAACTTGTCCAAACCTTTTTTAAACCCAGCTACACTAACAGCCTTTACTACATCCTCCGGTAACAAATTCCGAGACAAGACATTTAGACAGGAGGTAAAGGATAAAGCTCTATGGTATGTGATAAGACGTACAACCCATAGTCTTGAGCCAAATGTGCCAGGGGAGTGTGGGAGTCATGTCAGAGCCCTGGATTACTCTACTTTGTATGGTGCAGCATGGGGAGGAGGATGGACCAAGTGCTGTTTCAACTCCTTATGGAGCCCAGGGCAAATGTTTCCAGTGGGGCTCCCCCTGTACACAAGGCCCCCCTCCATTTATGGGCCCCTCCTCCTGCACCTCCCCAGGAAGCACAGTGGTGGCTATACATTTAAAAGGCACCGCGGCGCTGGAATTACCTTCTCTTCAGTCCTGTTCATGTTTCCAATTCCAGCCACCTTCAAAATGTCAAAAAATATAAATATATATCCCTCTCGGATACGTATATATATATATATATATATATATATAGCAGAAATATGGATGGTTTGACAAAAGTGGACCTCAATTCTCAATGGACTGATGATGCATAAACCAAATCATAAATGCTGAGATTGTATAGGCATTTTCAGTTCTTTAAGAGATATGATTACTAAAATGCAGTAGTTTACCATGTATACAGTCCCAAAACTTAGCACAGGGATGACTCCAGACCCGCACTGACAAATGGGGGCGTGTGTGGCATGTCCTCATGTATACCGCAGGTCCAGCACCTGTGCTAAGCAATTTGCCACGATTACTATGGGTGCACTAGCTGCCACCCATTGAGATGGCGGTAAGTACATCTATGCTAACTGTAAAATTGATGGTGAGCATAGTAATTAATATACATATATTTTTATGTAGCAGGGCTTTTATACCGCTTTATCATTTAGACAAAGTGGTTTACATTGTAACTTAAACTTGGTAATGTACATTAAACAGGGACATTGATAACTTGGATTCTATTGAGGCAATGGAGGGTTAAATGACTTGCCCTAGTAAAGATGTCCACACTATCTGCCCCTAACCAGTCCGATATCTGCCCAACCCAGGCTAAGCACTTAGCATAGGATTTTTACTGTGGCCTCATGTTTTGCACGTGGGACAGTCATCACGGTGGGCTTAGCACACAGTAAAACACATGCTAACCATTAGTGCAGTTTGGTAAACATGCCCCTAAGCCCTTATGAAAAGTCACGGAGCAATGATTATGGAGCACTTGAAAATAATTTCTTTCAGAGATGTCTATACCATTAATCTAATACATCAGCTCTGCCACATAAACATATTTCTCTGTTTTTATGCCAGACTAGGGCTTATTTTTGATGCTTTTTTTATTTAATAAAGAAGTTTCCATGAATGTAACCATCATTCTTCATTTTGTCATACCATGTTATTACTTATGAGATGGCGTATCATCTACTGTATATTCCATATGATCCCTTTAGTACATTTATGAAGTTAAAATTGTATTTAGAGTTATTGGTTAGATAGGAAATCATCCTGTAATTCCATTTGCAGCAGCATTCTGCAAAATTCCCAAGTCATATAAAGGGCGGAATGTCTGGAGATATTAGACCATCAACACCGTTTCTCATGCCGCAGGAAAGATGTTCGGGCTAGCTCACTAAATATTTGTCAAAGCAACATAGAACATGACAGCAGGACAGTGAGGTGCGTCCAATATAAACCATTTACTTCCTTGTGTAATATCACAGTTCACAGCAATCTCTGCCTTTCATTTACTACTTTCTGTGCTTATCCTGGGCATTCTGGGAATCTTATTTTTATCTTCACCATCCTCCCTGGGAGAGTGCTGGATGCGTCTACTGCCCTCTCCTTGAAAAGATATTTTCTAATGTTACTCCCGAGCCTACATTTCAAGATTTTTTTTATCCTACATCTTCCTTTCCAGTAAAAATAAGTTTGCTTTCTGTGCATTATTAATAGTATTGAGGTATTTTAGTGCCAATAAGATATGCTTATCTCTCTTCTCCTCTATGGTATAGCTATTTAGGTCCTTTGGAGGGTGTTTTTCAGTTCTCTGTAGGCTGATGGAAAGTTCTTCTGTACCTTTAATTGTGGATTTTGCACCAGGCTGTTTAAATGAAAAGGATATGTGTATGTTTATTTATTTATTTTGCTGTATTTATATCCTGCTTTTCACTGGGTCAAGGTGGTCAATTGGGGGATACATTTAACATGAGGGGATATGAGACACATATGCTGATACTTACAGGGAACATGGGCAATGGAGGGTTAAGTGGCTTGCCCAAGACCACAAGGGGTGCCTATAGGACTAGAAATCCCAGTCCCTCTGGCCTGAGATTGCTGTCCCCAGGTGGGACATGAACCCCTGGCCCTCTGGCCTGAGGTACTTTGTCCTAACCACTAGACCACTCCCCCCCTTTTCTTTTGAAAACCATTCAAGGGAAAAGTACTCATAGGGTCTAATTCTCTCCCGCACAGCTATCTCCTTTGTACGTCCGGTCTGAGCCGGACATACAAAAGGGATCGCGATTCTGATCCTGCGGGACACATCTAGCCCCGCAAGATCAGAATCACGATCACGCCTGTACGTGCAGACCAGGACTGAATCGCAGTCCTGGCCTGCACGTACAGGCACTGTCCAGATAGCTCAGTCAGACTTTTAAATAGACCCGCAGTGCCATGGCGTCATGTTGCCATGGTACCGCGGCTCCATTTAAAAGCTGCGATGCCAGCTGCCACTGAAAAAGGTTTATTCTCTGCAGCCCGACACCCGATTTGGCTTCCTAAGACCAGGGTCGGGCTACGCTGAATAAACACTGGCCCCCCAGCCCCTTCTGCACCCTGGAGTGAACAAAAAAATAGTTCAGGGAAGTTATTCCACCCCGGAGGTGGAATAACTTCCCCGGCCATTTCGCTGGCCCTGGACGTACAGGGCTGACATTAGAATCGGCCCTGTACGTCCAGGGCCGGCGACTGCCCACTGCCTGTCCCCGGGCTGCCTCTTCTCCACTCCCGACTAACTTCCCCGCACAACCGGCGGGGAAGTTAGTCGGGGGTTGCTGCCGACACGTGTCTCAGAATAACCCCCATAGCGAATTGCAACTGCTTTTTCTGCATATATGTAGTTTTGACAATATGACCATTGTTGTCTCCTATGACCTAACCCTATCCTAGTTCCATGAAAATGGAGGTAAAAAATGCATGTTGATAGCATGCAAATAGGGGGCTTCGAGATGCTTGTTTGAACCTTTAATGGTGTGGATTCTGTCTCTTCTCTATCCACAACTTGAAATTAAATATGGCTAAACACATGGAATCCTTATCTCTCAATGAGGGAGATATTCACCAGCTCTCTGTACCTCCCTTCCTTGTGAAGAGGAACCATACTGGGCTGTCATGCAGCCATGTGAGTATGGTATCTATTAATTATTTATCAGTATAGTATGATCCCCGCTAGTGATCTCCTTTTGTTTTGATACGGTAGTGGAGCTGAGTGAGGGGTTTCCTTCTCCCCTTGTCCTGCAGTTTACCAGCTGTGTGTTTTGAGAATAGGAGTAGTGCAGCTGGGTCTTATTAGTTTCGCTTCAGTATGTTTTGTGAATTTTTGTAATATATTTACATTTTCATGAGGTTTATTCGTTCTTTTTTAATCCTTGTTTTTCTACTGGCGTACGTGAGGAGTGGTTCTGAGCTTTCTGCACTGGTAGGATTGTAGTTTTTAGAAGTCTTGTCTTTTCGGTTTTTCAGGAATAGTTTGAGTAGAGTTAGCTGATACATCATCAAAGTGCTATATATATCAGGTTTTTATTTTTCTTACTCTTTTGTGATTGTTTGGTACCTCCTATACATGTTTGCAGTTAAGAGATATGGTTATTTGTAAGATCTGTTGTGTCATTTATTTATTGTTTTGTAAACATACTTAAGGCTTCTCTATATGTGTTTTTTCATAGGCAATTTTCCTCTGCTTTTTATTGTTATTTTATAGTGTAAATCGAGACTGCATACAATTGTTTCACAAGTGGTATTGTGTGTATTTTTTATCTTTGTTTTTATTATCTTTTCACTTTTCTATTTTTACATTTTATTGTTTACAGTGTTTGTATGTATATCTCTGTTCTAGTCCCCTGATGCAGGCTGAGAGCTGAAACTTGGCCAAGTTGGATCTCGAACCTTGAAGGTTTCTTTGAAATAAAGGCTTCATTGTTTTAAGTGGTGTGGCTGTGTCCCTCCTTTACTGGTAGTTGCTCCCCACCAAATGCTGGCAGCATAGGCTTTCAAGGTCTGCGCTAGCGGCACCATGATGGGAATGTCCATGCCCTGTTAGGTGCTGCCCAAACATATAAATGCAAAACATCAGCAAGAATTTAAGTGCGCCCTTATCAATGCGCGCTCGGTCCGAAATAAATGGCCTGTAATCACTGACCTAATCACTACACACAATCTAGACATACTAATGGTCACAGAAACATGGATCTCTGAATCTGACAACGTCATAATGAACCACCTGACACCTCCTAACTTCTCGATCTACACCTGTAACAGGGAAAACAAAAGAGGTGGAGGTGTACTGATTATAGCAAAAGCAGAGCTACAATACCGGGCTACCCTTACCAAGAGCACACAACAACTCAACACACTAACTATCGCTAATAAATTCCACACTATTAACCTCATTTACAGAGCACCAGGTACTGGGTCAGATGAGCTCTCAGAAATCATTGACTTAGCATGTAATCCAGAAGACCTCTCCAAACCCAACTGGTTGATGGGTGACCTCAATCTTGCTTCTATGCAACCCGCCCTCATCAAAACCTTCCTAGAAGCAATGTCTAACCTCAACTACAAGCAAGTAATAGCTGACCCCACCCACCAAGGAGGGAACCCCCTTGACCTAATTTTCATCCCCCATACAATTATGGATACGTTAAATCAATTTGACCTTACCATCTCACCAGTCCCCTGGTCAGACCATAGTCTCATAACATTTCAGATACCAATGCAATTAACTACATGCCACCACTTAAATACAACGGCTACATCAAGAGTTGCACGCTTTAAAATAACTCAACAGGGAAACAGTCATTAGCGATATTCTACCAAAACTTTCTCAACCAACAAACAACCTTGATGAAATGCTATCCAACTGGAACAAGACCCTATCTCAACACGCTCAACAGCCTGCTAACAACAATAAAATCACACCCGACACAAGATCCACTAAGAAGCAGACCGCCCCGTGGTTTTCATCAGAACTACGAGCCTCACTACTCAAACTTAGAAAACTTGAAAGAAAATGGAGGGTCACCCGTAATACCTCAGACCAATCCATATATTTACATTACCTGAAGACCCACCGCGAATCAACCTGGGCCAAAAGGAAGCAATATCATGCAGAAATCCTCAACCGCTCACTAAATAAACCAAGAGACCTTTTCAACCTGGTGAAATCCCTTACTAGCCAACCCTCCCCACCTCAACAAGACGGTATTCAACCTCAAGCATATGCAAACTACATCCAATCCAAAGCAATAAAGATCACTACAACTACACCACCACCACATCTCAGCCATACCTCAGATTCCAAAACTACTCATATTCAGCCTACAATCACCAAACTTTCCCCCCCATCATTGAAGGCCATTGAAGAAGTGATCGCCTCAATCAACGCTGCGACTGCTCCATCTGATCCCTGCCCAGCACACTGGATCAAGATGATGCGCAAGGAGCTCAGCCCTTTCATAGCCAATATTACCAAGTTGTCCTTTGAAACCGGACTCTTCCCAGATGCACTCAAGCACACATCCATTCGCCCTCTACTAAAAAACAATCAACTCGATCCAAAGAAAGAATACTCGTACAGACCAATCTCTAGTATCCCATTACTTGCTAAAATTCTTGAGAAATTAACCCTAAGACAGATTCAGCAGCATGTTGACTCATCCTCACCTTTAGATACTGTCCAACATGGATTCAGGGAAGCTCATGGTATTGAAACTCTGCTAACAACATTAACCAGTTCATTGATAAATGGAATAGACAGCATAAAGAAGGGCTTTGTGCTAATCTTCCTCGATATAGCAGCAGCGTTTGACTCCGTAGACCATCAACAGCTCCTTACGAGGCTTCACGAGAAGGGAATTCGTGACCAAGCTTGGAACTGGTGCAAATCCTACCTTGAAAACAGATGGCAACAAGTCCGTATTGGGAATACCACCTCCGATATTCTTTCCGGCAGACTCAAGGCGTACCCCAAGGCTCTTCCCTCTCTGCGCTGCTCTTTAACATCTATATGCAGCCCATTTGCGACATTGCCCGTTCATATGGCACATCATGCCTTATGTACGCCGATGATGTTCTACTATTTACACCCATAACCATCACTTGTCCTGATTACACAGTACTAGTCAACTGCTTCAATGCAATAACGGACTGGCTACTCACTCAGAACCTCCGGATAAACTTCAAAAAAACCAAAGTCCTAATAATCACAAGGAATAAATGTCATTCTTCCCCACCAACGCTGAAAGTCAGAGATGCGGAACTCCCAATCAAACCCAATATACGTTATCTCGGAGTAATACTTGATCAACACCTCAACTTCAAGGAACATATCAAACGAACAGTCAAAACCATATACTTCAAGATCAAAACCCTACGGCATCTTCGACCCATGATGGAACCCAGCGATTTCCGCACCATCTTCTAGGCACTAATCACACCGCACTTTGATTATGCCAACATAGTTCTACATGGTCTCACAAAAAGTACCCTCAACCCTATGCAGCTTGCCATGAATATAGCAGCCCATGTGCTCTACGGAGCCGCAAGGACCGAACACATCTCCCCCATTCTAAAGGAACTCCACTGGCTTCCCATAAGCAGTAGGATACTATACAAAACCCTCCTCATTACCTACAAGGCATTCAACAAGATATCTCCAGCTTCCATCTCTGACCTCATCACACACTATCCAAACAACAGATCCAGAAGATCACTGGCCGCTGACATGCTACTAATTCCAATTGAATCCACAAAGCTCAACCAGATCACCATTAATAGGGCATTCTCAAACTACGCCCCTGCATGCTGGAACAAACTCCCCCCTTGCATTAGAGCTATTAAGGACCTTAGTCAGTTTAGAAAAGCCCTCAAACACCATCTTTTCCTATTGCATTATACTCACCTTGATATCCCTCCCCAAATATCTCCCACACCCTCACTAAGTCAAACAACCGCTACATGATGCAAAACTATACTGTATATTCATCTCTAACATGTAATGCATCTGAATTGTATATAGTTTCACCAAGTTTATGTATATCGACTTGATTGTATATAATTTCCCCAAGTTTACCGCCATGTTAATTCCCTGTTCTATGTAAACGACGGCCAAACGTTTTGACCAAGTGTTATGATGTTTTAATGTAAACCGCACTGATGACAAATAGCGCGGTATATAAAAAATGTTAAATAAATAAATAAATTGCTACCTGGTCAGCATGGGTTTTGTAGCACAAGGGACCATAAAAACATCACGGCAGAAAAAGACCATATGGCCTATCTAGTCTGTCCTTCCTTATCAACTACTACAATAGTCCCTTTTTTTCCTTTACTTTGTAGCACAGCGCTGATACGCATTTATCCCATGCTACTCTGGTAGCACCCTTTACTCAACATGCCGCAAGAAGCCTCAACATGGGTAGAGGCAGCTCAAGTAGGGGCTCAGCAATGCTGCTTTACCTACAACTAAGGGTCTGTTGAAAAGCAAAAACTGACACCTTATTTTCTGCTTGTTTGGACTTTTTACCCTATTTTTGCATTTTCTTTTGTTTGCCTACACATTCATTTTAATGCAAATGTTTAACACATCTGAACGTTTTAAAATATGCTAATTGACTTAGCATATGTTTTCATAGGTTAATGTGCATTAAATGAATTTAGCATGCAGCAAATTCTTTTAAGGCTTGGTAACAAACCAGTGGGCATGTTCAATGAAGTGCACTAGCGGGTAGTGCGGAGCTCAGCCCCTGACAAGTACTACATGCCAAAAATGTCGCTGTGCTAAAAATCCCATGCTACCAGAGAAGCACTGGTTAGAAAGAAGAATGGGCACTGCTTGGGTAGAGCGTTTACATCACGGGTAGCACAGGCGTTTCGGAACACATTCCCCATCGATATGGCACTTAGCATGGGCGCACTTACCAACACCTCACTGGGTGATATTAACTATGCCTGTGCTGACTGCACCCAAGTACAGGGACAGAGCAATACCTGTGCTAAGAACATGGAGACACATCGGTCATGCCTCCATTTACTAGTGCAGGTCGAGCGCCTCTCCGTGCTCGTTTTCAGCGCCAACCACACACTAGCGGCATATGTTTTAGTAAAGATGCCCCCCAAATGCAAAACTCTACCCAGAGCTTCAAAAGAAATGTTCTTTAGAGCGCTGTGGAAGACAGGTAAACTGGGTATAGTGCGCAAGGTTGAAACAAGCATCCAAGGCTGATTTGCTGCTGGGTGACAAAAGTGTAGGGCGTGCTTTTGGCAAAATCCTAGTATAAGAGAGCATCACAATGTAAATCCTCCTGTTGTCACGCTTGTACACTTTGGAAGGCTTTTTCAGATATGCAGCAGCTACTGTCAAAGCAAGATGCAAGTTATAGATGAGTTTTGAAAGGAGAAGCTGGAAGAGCTTGGCTCAGATTGTTTTGGTTTGAGCCAACAAGTGGCTGAGCTAAAGGCTTGTCACTCAGTACTGATTAAGAATAAACTTGCTGTCAGGGCTGGATTTAAGATATTAGCTCCCATAGGCAGGACAGGACAGCAGTGGAAACAGTGCTAAAACAAGAGATATCAGACTCTTTTTTAGGCCAGGCATTTGGTGCCTTCGAACTCTGGCATCCTAGGCAGTTACCTATGTTGCCTATTTCGAAATCCAGGCCTGCTTGTTGCCCACCATACAATGGTGATTCTGAAGAACTACAGTAGATGGCTGTAATTATAAAATGTCCCTAAGTTTCCTAATTTGGGACTTGGCGATAGGCTCAAGCGATACTTAAAGTAGGTCATAAGGGTTCCAGAAGGGTCTATTCCTCCTGCAGTTAAAACCTTCTAAATTTCATCTGGGAAATCTGGCAGAACTCAGAGAGGAGAACTAGAAGTCAGCGTGGAAATATCAACTAATATATTGGACTTATTCCCAATAGGAGGTCTTCACCAACAGAACAATACCAAGGTAGAAATGTGTTTGTGTGACTCGCAAACCTAGTGCCCTCTCCCCCATCCAGACATGTGCAGGAACTCGCTCTTACTGGGCTTTCTGGAAGCCCATTGATGATATCAGCACCCCTCCCGTATTTGCACCCTGTGTGGCCACACTGTTCGCACAGACCTCGGTATGGCCCTCCTCACACCTAGTGTCCCTTTGCTTCTGAACCAGACAAGAAACATATGATAAAATACTCTTTAGATATCTCAGTGTTTCCTGATACATCTAGAGCAATGATGGCTAACCTTTTTGAGCCCGAGTGCCCAAACTGCCGCACAAAACCAAAGAATTTCCTCAAAGTGCCAGCACGTCAATTTGCATAAATATTTGCATAATGCTAACATACACTAACTTTTAGTAAACATGTCTCTTAATGAGTGTATGGATAAAGACAGACTAAAAGATTTCTACATTACTATAATCCAGTGCCAACCGCCAGGCACATTAGGAACTACTACAAACACTGCCCATTTAGAACCAATAGCAAACCCGCCGTATCCTAACAGCACTACCAGGACTCACAAAGCACCACACCATACCTATCAAAAGGCAACACTGCAAATATTAAACCAATACATTTCAGACAATAACAATACATGACCTACTGGGGAAAGAGAACAAGTGGCAATGTCAAAAAGGAATTACATAAACAGAATACCTCAGCTCAGTTACACAGTTGCAATTGCTCCAGCCACTTTCTTCTGGTTTCTTCATGTCTTCTGCTAACTCTCCATCATCTGCTGTCCATTTGTCCTTTCTTCTCTCTTCTAGTTTTTTTTTCCATTCTCTCTCTCTACATCCGCTTTAACATACTAATCTTTCTCCTTTTGCTCTTTCCTCATTCCTATTTCATCCACTCAAATTTTACCCCTCCATCCTCAATCCCCACTTACTCTCCCAATACCCGGCCAATTGTAGATTTTTTATCGCTCCCACACAAAATATTTTTCCCCTCTCCATTTTACTCTCCCAGCCCCATCCCATTCTAATCCTCCCCCAACATCAGCTCCCTTCTAGTTCCAGCCTCACCCAGCATCCATTCCCTTCTAGTCCCTGCATCAGCCCATTTCCAGTCCTAGCCCCCCATCAGCCCATTTCCAGTCCTAGCAACCCCCCAACCCAATACCAGTCCTAGCCCCCCCCCATCAACCCACTTCCAGTCCTAAACCCCCATCACCCATTTTCAGTTTAAGCCCCCCCTATAACCCATTACCAGTCCTAACCCCCATCACCCCATTTCCAGACAGCCCCCATCAGCCCACAGCCCATTAGCAGTCCTACCCCCCCAGCCCATTAGCAGTCCTACCCCCCCCCCCGCCCGCCCGCCCGCCCATTAGCAGTCCTAACCCCCCCAGCCCATTAGCCGTCCAACCCCCCCCGCCCGCCCGCTCGCCCCCCCTGCCCGCCCCCCCCCTGCCCATTAGCAGTCCTAACCCCCCCTCCCTCCCCGCCCCGTAGCAGTCCTACCCCCCCCGCCCCCCCGCCCTGCCCATTAGCAGTCCTAACCCCCCCCTCCCTCCCTGCCCATTAGCAGTCCTAACACCCCCCCCTCCCTGCCCATTAGCAGTCCTAACCCCCCCTCCCTCCCTTCCTGCCCATTAGCAGTCCTAACCCCCCCTCCCTCCCTCCCTGCCCATTAGCAGTCCTAACCCCCCCTCCCTCCCTGCCCATTAGCAGTCCTGCCCATTAGCAGTCCTAACTCCCCCTCCCTCCCTCCCTGCCCTGCCCATTAGCAGTCCTAACCCCCACCCTCCTCCTCCCTGCCCATTAGCAGTCCTAACCCCCCCTCCCTGCCCATTAGCAGTCCTAACCCCCCCTCCTCCTCCCTGCCCATTAGCAGTCCTCACCCCCCGCCTCCTCCCTGCCCATTAGCAGTCCTAACCCCCCCTGGCAAATTTAAAAAAAAAAAAAAGCAGGCTCTGGGTGCTGGCGCGGCCGGTTGAACTGGCCCCCGGGGCCCCCTCCACCCGCTACGCCCCTCTGCAAGGGCTTGCCGATACGCGAGGGAGAGCATCTCCCTCGCGTCTCTGGTCAGCCCGCAGGGGCTAATGGGAAATTTCCCATCAGTCCCTCGCGTCTAAAGGGGCTGATGGGAAATTTCCCATTAGCCCCTGCGGGCTTAACAGAGACGCGAGGGAGACGCTCTCCCTCGCGAATCTGAAAGCCCTTGCAGAGGGACTTAGCGGGCGGAGGGGGCCCCGCGGGACGCTGCATTCTGCCCTTGCCGCGTCCGCGGCAGCAGTCAGAGCCAGCTTTTTCTTTTTTTGCAGACCTTCACGCGTGCCAGCTGCAAGGCCTTCGCGTGCCACAGCTGGCACGCGTGCCATAGGTTCGCCATCGCTGATCTAGAGAGTTTCAAATGAGACAGACTTTAGGAGGGTCATTTTATAAAGTCCTGCATAAATGTTAAAAAATGCAATAAAATCTAGGCACATGCCTAGATTTTAAGAACATGCATAAATTATAGTGTTTTGTAATGTACATGTGCATGTCACTCATGTGCATGCCCACTGCGAAAGTTGATGTTATCGTGATCATGCGCACATTTATAGAATATCAGTTGGCTAAAGTACACATGTAAAGGCCCATTTATGCACATGAATCACTACATATCTGTGATTACATGTGCAGATAGCATGGAACTTTCTCTGATTCCTTATAAAATTAGCCCCTTTATGACAGAGCAGTGGGATGTGCTTTCTTTAGGGATTACATTTAGACTCAGTTTCCCTGTTTCTCTATAGCAATTTATCAAGGTAATGCATTTTCCTTACAGGACCCAACTCAGCTGCAAATCCTTTTGGATAATAGGGCTACTCTGAGGAATCTGACAGTACAAGAGTTTCAGGGTGTAAGCAATGAGCAAGGATGTGGGTTTAGGCAAGTTACATCTTAAGGCCCTTGGTAGCCTGCTGTTTTCTTAAGATTTGTGGGCCTGATATTCATTTGGGATGGCTATGTGCCACTATGGCGCATAGACATCGCTGCTGCCCGCTTACCCTGGATATTCCATGCCAAGGTCGTATGCGGTCCCGACATTGAATATCCAAAGCCACTGCACAGCCTCCGATGCTTCAGAAGCTAACTGGGTAGCGGTGATATTGTGATATTGCACTGCTACCTGGTTAGCTCCCACAGCTAAAACTAGGCCAGCTTTTGCTTCATCTAGTTTTACCCACAGGTCGCCAATCGGGTAGTGGTGCAATATCGCCGCTACCTGGTTAACGACTGTTGCCATCCGCGACACGCCCTGGATTGCCCACAACAAGCCCTGATGCTAAGCGGTTACCATCAGGGCATATAGCGATGTTCGCTGGGATATTCAGCGGCATTTACACAGTTTACAGGTCAGGAAATCATGCAAATGCCTTTAGTTTCTAATTTTATACTTTTGTCATCTTTTCTCCTTCTTATCCTCGTAGATCCTCTCTAATGTGATCTCTTAGCCTTGAATGTGCTGAATCTTTCTCTATGATTGCATTATCACCATAATCTTAAGAGATTAATAGTTGAATTGGTAGTTTATAGATAGTTCAAAGATATCTTGTGCATTTGTTAAAACATTTTTTGGTATATTGTTTCCTTAGCTCTACAGGATCACAAATTATAAAGTTATCTCCAATATTTTTGATGAATGGCTTTGGGTAGATGTTTGTGCCTTGGGGTGAGAACATTAATGTAATCAAAATATCTGCCAAGCAACTGCCTTCTTTGTCCACAGCTGTTTCTAGCTGAAGAACAGTCACTTCTGTCTATCTTCATTTTATGCTTTAGTCGACCGTATTGTGATTACTGGTTTGTTGTCCCCAATGGAAAAAAAAAAGACCTGTTCAGCAAGCAGCACTTTCTACATGTCACTCAGTTATTGCCTGCCCAGAAAATGCCTCATTCCTCTGTGGATCTCATACGGGAGGCATCTACTTTGTAATCATCACTTGTCTTCCGTAAGTTACTAGACAACAACCTCCAGCAAGGAAAATATCATCTTTCCGTTTCATAAATAACATTTACATTGGATAATTGCTGACTTTCTTCATGCTTTAATACAGGAGAAATTCCTCTGGTTTCACTGTACAAGTACATCATAGGCAAACTGGTGACTTCATTTTCACAGTCATTCTCCGTGTCATCGATGATCAACGAGCATGACACCATTGTGGTTGTTAGAACATTAAATGTGGCATTTTAGAAAGAGCATCCAAATGCAATCTGGGATGTCCAGGGCAGAACATGTAGAAAAATGCTAGCGATGTCTATATTTCAGTCCAGTTTTAGAAACATGGATGCCACTGCCAAGGACGTCCATATAGACGTCCTTGCTATGAAACCATGTGGTTGCGATGTCCATTTCAAGCAAGGTTGCATACAGGGATGTCTAGAAATGTTGCAAAACAAAAACATGAGCCCCCTATTCCCTGTTAGTGTTCACCAATAAATTGTAAAATAAAGGGTATATGAATGTACCTTCGACTCCATACCATCCAGACATTTGACTGACAAAACAAGCTTTTTATAGAAACCTATTTGTGCTTGGAGAAGTTATAAACTTTGACATGGCTCAGGACATCCAGGGAATTTCTGAAATCGGGAAAGGATGTCCAAGTTCTTGTGAACGCCCTGGCCATGTCTACATCATACCCACGTTCTAACTTGAACTTCCTGCGCTGGGGATGTTCACAGACCCGGCTTCTAAAATGGCTCTAGTGACATCTTTGTGCTTGGATGTCTCTCTGCCCATTTTTAGACATCCAAAACATGACTAGGGCATCTAAAATAATACTCTAAAAGCAGAGGAAAGCATCCTCAGCAATTAATAACATAGGAACATAAGCAATGCCATACTGGGTCAGACCAAGGTCCATTAAGCCCAGCATACTGTTTCCAATAGTGGCCAATCCAGGTCACAAGTACGTGGCCAGTTCCCCAAAAGGTACACAGATTCCACAATTCTTATCCCAGGGTAAACAGTGGATTTCCCTGGTCCTCTTTAATAATGGTTTATGGAATTTTCATCCAGGAACTTGTCCAAACCCTTTTTAAACCCAGCTACACTAACAGTTATTACTACATCCTCCAGTAACCAATTCCAGATGTGTGTGGAGAAGGAGAGGGAGGAGTCAAAGATGACCCAAAGGTTGCGAGCTGAGGAAACACAGAGGAGTAGATTATTATCTGCAGATATTGAGAAAGGTGGAAGGGGGAGATGGGTTTAGGAAGACAAATGAGAAGTTCTGTTTTGACCATGTTCAATTTCAAATGGCGATGAGACATCCAGGCAGCAATGTCAGATAGGCAGACAGAGATCCAAGTCTGGGTTACCAGAGAGATTTCAGGTATAGAGAAGTAGATCTGAGAGTCACCAGCATAAAGGTGATACTGAAAATCATGGGAGGAGATGAGTGCACCAAGGGACTGGGTATACAGAGAGATATGGTGTGGATCCAAGACAGAACCTTGGGATACACCAACTGACAGTCAGATAGAAGCAGATGAGGAGTCACCAGTACAAACACTGAAAGCATGATTGGACAGATAAGATGAGAACCAGGATAGCACAGAGCCCTGAAAAACAAGTGAGGACCAGGTGATGGTCAACAGTGTCAAAAGCAGCAGAAAGGTCAAGAAGCATGGAGATTGAGTAAATGCCCTTAGATTTTGCCAGGAACAGGTCACTGGAGACTTTGGCAAGAACCATTTCAGTAGAATGTAAATGATGAAAGTCAGATTGCAATGGATCCAGAAGGGCTTGAGAGGAGAGAAAGTCAAGGCAATGGCAGTGAACTATACATTCAAGTAGTTTAGAAATGAAGGGGAGGAGGTAGATGGGTCAATAATTGGAAGGACAGGTAGGGTCAAGTAAGGGTTTCTTGAAGAAAGGTGTAACCGCAGCATGCTTGAAGGTTGCAGGAACAGTTGCAGTGGAAAACAATAGGTTGAGAATATAAGTGATGGACGGGATGATAATGGATGGAGTTTAGGAGAAGTAGTGAGAGTCTGGTGACTCTCAGATCTACTTCTCTATACCTGAAATCTCCCTGGCAACCCAGGCTCGGATCTCTGTCTGCCTATCTGACATTGCTGCCTGGACCTCTCACTGCCATCTGAAATTGAACATGGTCACAACAGATGGAGTTTAGGAGATGGGTAGGAATAGGATCAGAGGAGTAGGTAGTCAGTTTGGAGGAGGAAAGAAGATGAGTGGTTTCCTCCTCAGAGATAATAGAAAAGGAAGAAAGGTAGCAGAGGATGAAAGGAAGAGTGAAGAGGGGGAAGAAGGGATGGAACTGACCTCATGGGGAATTCAAATGTAATCTTGTGCAATTTGTCATGAAAATATTCAATCAAAGTTTGGGCAGAAAGGGAAGGCGGGGTTGGAAGAAGTGGCACCTTGAGGAGAGAGTTGAGAGTAGTAAAGAGATGCAGAGAGTCAGGGGCAAGAGAGTTAGTCAGGTGGACATAATAGTTTTGTTTGGTGAGTGCTATGGCTGACTGGAAAGAGGCAAGCATGAATTTGAAGTGTACAAAGTCCACAAGGGAGTGGGATTTAAGCCAAATGCACTCAGCTGAGTGGGCATTGGAACGTAGGTCAGGTAGTCGAAGACAGCCAGGGCTGAGGTACAGTACATCTCATAGGACGTGACATGGGAGGAGCAAGAGCATCCAGAGCACAAGAGAGTGCAGCATTATAGGAGGCTACTCAACAGACTCAGATGACATAGTGTAAGAAAGAGGTGATGAGATAGCAGTGGAGAGAGCCAATGGGTCAATAGCATGAAGATTTCTAAAGAGGTTGGAAGAGAATGGGCGAGATTGAGGCAGGAGTGATGAATAGTGAAGCTTAGGAGGAGATGGTTAGATAAGGGAAGAACTGAGGTACAGAGGTTTGAGAGCAAGCAATTAGAGAAGAAGACAAGGTCAAGGCAGAGGCTGTGCTGGTGAGTGGGGGCAGTAGAGCAAATCTGGTTGAACAATGAGGCAAGAGAAAGGAGCTTTAGAGCATAAGGATCAGAGGGGTTATCAACATGAATGTTAAAAACCCCAAGAATAAGGAAAGGGGAAGATTAATCCAGAAAGAAGGAAAGCCAGGAGTCAAAGTCAGTGAGAAAGGCAGAGGTGGACTTGTCAGGGAGTCGATAAATAACAGCTATCTGGAGAGGTAGTGGAGAAAAAAAGTGGATGCCGTGGACTTTAAAGGAGGGAAGGGAGTGAGACTGAGGCAGAAGGAGAGGTTGAAATTGACAGAAAGGAGAGAGTAGAAGCCCAATACCAGCACCACGACCACTGGGATGAGGCATGTGGGAGAACTGGTAGCCACCATAATAGAGGACAGCTACTGAAGCTGAGTCTTCTGGAAGGAGCCAGGTCTCAGTTAGAGCAAGAAGACAGAGAGCATTAGAAACAAAGAGATCATGAGTAAAGGCAAGCTTATTTAAAATGGAGCATGCGTTCCACAAGGCACAAGAGAAAGGGAAGGAGGAGAGGGAAAGCAAAGGGATATAAATAAGATTTGAGCAGTTGTATGAGGATCTGTCCTGGGAGTGTGAGAAAAATCTAGGGGGACCAGGGTTGGGGTTGATATCTCCAGATGAGAGAAGGAGAAGGAGTAGAAGAGTATGGGGCAGAGAGGAAGCAGCATGGCTGAAACGAGGGTGAGGTTCTTCAGAGAGAGAGGAGATGGCTGACTGAGAGAATGAAAATGGTGAAGCTCAAGATCAGAAGACAGGGTAGATGAGAAGATAGTGGGAGAAGTGAGGATGGTAAAGAGGAGAGGGGGGCTTTGAAGCTGTTGGTATGTATTTATTTTTTTTAACTTTTCTTATATACTGCCTTTTATGATATCAAGGTGGTTTACGTTGAACAAACTGAAATTACATTGAAAAGGGCATTATAACTTGGAGATAACTATTTTACAGGGAACATGGGCAAAGGAGGTTTAGTGGCTTGCCCAAGACCACAAGGAGCACCTGTGGGACTAGAAACCCCAGTCCTTCTGGCCCAAGGTTGCTGTCCTCTATTGGGATTTGAACCCCTCATGTTCTGGCCTGAGGTACCTTGCCCTGACCACTAGGCCACTCCTCCACTCCACTGGTGTGAGGGGAGACGATTAGGGAGTGTCAACAATAGGAAGAGAAAGTAATGAGGAGCCATAAGAAAGATGGAGAGGAGAGGATAGAAAAAGTTAGAATATCTGCAGATAGAGAGGAGTAAGATCTGAGGAGATTAGGGAACACCTGTGAGTAATAGTGGTAATGAGCACAGGACAGCTAAAAGAGACTGTTAGCTGGGGAAGGGGGGGGGGGTGGGATAAAGTGGCAAAGGAGGAGCAAGAGAAAGACAGCTGAAGATAGGAGAGAGCTGAACAATATTACAGAAAAATACAGATAAAGCGAAAAGTACACTAACAATGCTAAAATAAATAGAGCCAGACAGACAGGATCAGGACTCACAGAACAAGCAGTTCAATGTCTGACCCGAGCCAGAAGCTGGGAGCAAAGGCTTGTAATTAGGGTGGCCAACTAGCTCCAGATTTTAAGGATACCCTGATCCAGTCCTGGTTTTACCTTACTAGCTGCAGGGACTTACTATCTGGATTTCCTTAGAGAAATCAGCAAAGTAAAACCAGGACTGGATCAGGGTATCCATTCATTCTAGAGCCAGTTGGCCACCCTACTTGTAACATCAGTGCAAAAAGCAACAGAAGTCTCAGCACACGTGGGCAAGGAAGAACAAGTGATGCCTCATTAGGGGAGAGGGGTTAGTTATTCCACCCTCTGCACACTCAGGTAGATTAGAAACAAGCACAGGGAAATTTAAACTCAGAGAAAACAGAGACAGAGTTAGAATGTGGTAGAGAGAATTAGAATGTTAAAACTTGGCCTCACAAAACAGAGACCAGGTAATAGAAAGACAAAAAGTACTGGGTCAGTAAACAAGAGAAAGACAGCGTGTGCACCCCCACTGCCATCACCTTCCCCTTTTTACGTGGAATTTCTATCCATAGAGATTCTACAGTGTATTTTGTTTCCTGCAAAATTTTAATCCTGTGTGACTCAATGCCCTCTCTAACATAGAGCGCAAGCCCTCACCAATTTCATCTGCTCTATCATTACAATATCGTTTATAGCCTGGTATCACAGTGTCCCGCTGGTTGTCCTCCTTCCACCATGTCTCTGAGATTCCACTTACATCTAACCTTTCATTTAGTGCGATATTCTTACTCTCCCATCTTATTTTTTTAGACTTCTGGCATTTAAATACAGGCATTTTAGAGGTTGTAGCTTATTCATATTAATCTGGATATCAGTTGAGAGGGGTAATTTGGAATCTTTCAGTTCTGTACTTAAGGGCATCTGAGTTACTTTTATCTTTATTGGAACCTCTCTATTGGGATGTCCTAACTTCCCTCTTTTGCTAGTATCGTTCAAGGATACATTCTTCTGAACTATGCACTCCTGGGCGACTGTAGGCTTTCCCCTATTATCTAATTTAAGATTTGCTCTCTCCTTTTTAAAGGTTAATGCCATCAGACTGGTTCCATTATGGATAAGGTGGAGCCTATCCTTTCAGAAAAGCCCCTCCCTTCCCCAGAATATTTACCAGTTCCTAACAAATCCCAAACCCTCTTTCTTGTACCATCGTCTCATCCACGCATTGAGACTCCGGAGCTCTGCCTGGCTTTTGGGTCCTGCACGTGGAATGGGAAACATTTCAGAGAACGCTACCCTGGAAGATCTGGATTTCAACTTCCTACCTAAAAGTCTAAATTTGGGCTCCAGAACTGATAATCATGGACTCTATCCTCCTGAGCAGGAGAGAAGCTTCACTTCAAGATCCTTTGGTTCAGACCACGTGTAATTCAAGTCCATCATCTACTACCCAACAGGATCCCAGAGTAGATCCAGTCCTTGTTGCTTACTCCCAGGGATAAGCTGTGGTTTCCCCACACCTACATAGCTAATAATGGTTTATGAACTTTCCTCTAGAAGTTTAATAGGAGCATGCATTGACTTTAAGATACAGAGAAATTCTGTGAGAAGGGAAAGGTCTTACTTTGCTTTTCCAACTTACGCTCTGTAAAGTTAGAGCTTATGCTGTTGCTCCCAGTTTAACCACAGAGAAAACTGAATGCTCTAGAGCAGTAGTTTCAAAGCCTATCCTGATGGCCCTCTTTAGTGTACCCACAGAGAACTTAGAAGAGGTGAAGGCACTGAATACAAATCAATTTCATGCATAGTCATTACAGACATCCTGAAAACCAGAGTATCTTAGGGTCCTTCAAGACATGTTTCAGAACCACTATTCTAGAACCCTAGAGGCTTTCATATATCTTTCCAAACTTATTTAATTATGATACATACAGAAGCAAGTTCTCTTACAAATGGAGTGTGCCCAATTCTCCGTACTCAAAAAAAATCCCATGTTTTTGTAAATGGGACATAATCATTCAGTAATGTAAGGGAGGGCTTTCTAAACTTGTTAGCCGGCCAGGTCTCAGGATTTCTACAATAAATATGGATAAGGCAAATATGCATTAGAAAGCCTGCATATGCAGATTTTATCTCATGCATATTCATTGTGGAGATCCTGAAAACCCAGCTACCTGTGAAGTCCCCAAAACAAGTTTAGGAAGCCCTGATCTAATTGGTCCCTACATACTCAAACTGTCAAGTTACCCATTTCCATGAGGGAGACTTTAATCTAGCCCTGGATTTATGACAACCTTATCTTGATGCATTATGGGATTTGCAACACTGATTTCAATGGATAGAATAAAGCACCGCAAATGCTACACTGCTTTGGGATTTAAATGCAAAAGCAGGAATGGGCAAAAAGATTCCCCACTTGGAAATGGGTAACTTGGCAGCACAAGAAACATACTTTGGGTTGCAACTGCACTGAGCAGCAGTTACAACCCAAAGTAAAAAGCATAGAGTCAGGGTAACCTGCAAAGAGCGGCAGTAACAACCCTAAACATGTTGCTGGGCTATAATGGTCTTTATCTGCCATCATTTACAATGCTACTAGGTAGAAAAAGCTATAGCATAATCAGGTATTCCAAAATAGGAAGAGAAGCACAGAGTATACAATAGATAACACACTATGGAGGCTATTTTAGAAGCATCCCCACGTGTAAACAGCAGCATTTACACATGCAGATTGAAGAGAGTATCTCTAGGAGTCATGGATGCCATTTTTGAAACCTTGCCATAAGAAAAGGAGCAAATGAAGATCACTCCTGTTCCCGCTAGACACCAGGGACCCTAATAAATACAAGTTAGGGATTTGGGGCGAGTTCTTCCAGGGGCCCTAGGGGGTTCATTGTTGCTGTGGGGGGTTGGGAAGGTGTTTGGATTATGTATTACATGTTTTGAGGGGTGGAGGGGATTAGATGTGGGGACTGGCTGTAAAGGGAATTGGGGAGGGAATCAGATGCCTTTGGTGTTTGGGGGGGGGGGGAGGATTGGAAGGTCACCAGGGGTGATCGGAAGGGATCAATGTCGGGGGGAATAGGTAGTGCAGGATCAGTGAGCAGCGAGAACCCGAGAAGCTAGTTTAAGAAGTTGCTCCCATGCAAAGGTAGGGGGAATCTGTATGTTTTCCCCCATGTGCAGCTTTTTAAAATCATTGTTCAAGGATGTGGGCGGACTTCAGTGTGCAGCACTGCACTTATTTTACCAGAGGTTCTATATTTGGCACAGTCTCTTGTAGAATACAATGGCAATTTTTCACGTCCCGACCTGGAAATATGAATTCCTCTCTCCACATGCTATTTACAATCTGCCGTCTCATTTGCCAGTAAGTCAGAGCATTTCTCTACCCCTGGAGGCAGGAGATAATGGCAGATTGCATCAGCTTTAAAGCAGCACCCCGAGGGACACACATATTTAACTACCACGGAACTTGTTATTGTGCTTTGGCTATAGAGAGAAAGAACAGCCAGTATGAGCAAGACAGATAGTTTAAAATAGCAAAATATTCATCTTTACAGAGGAGACACACACCACAGGCAGCACAGACATTTCATGGGCCGATAACGAGGGAAGCCATAGTTTAACTCCTGCTTCTTCAATTGACAATACTTGACCGTAAGTAAGATGTTTTACACGCCATTCCCTTAGAATGCAAATACTGTATTTTGTGGGAAGGCACCTATTGTACCTGGATGCTTATCTTCTCCTTAATTCCTCTGCTTTTGTAACCCAGAATTTTCTCTTGAATACTCACTATTTTTCCCTATATGTTGTTGCATTTTTTCTGTCCTAAATTAAACTGCTTAATTGTTAGGGTCATTCTAGAAGCCGAATAAGTATTTGGACGTGCGCGGGGACGTTTATATGGCAGAAACGTCTACGAATGTATTCCAGTGCACAGGTCCCAAGGTTATCCCCATGCATGCACATTTATCTTGCTTGCACTGAGATGCCAGCATGCATCCCCGAGGGGGTGAAATGTAGGCATGGCCAGTCCCAGAGAAATGTATGCCGTATTCCAGAAAGCCCTGTTCATGTTTCTTGCCTTTCCCACCGACGTGCATATTATGCCTTCCGGATACATGGAACAAGGCCAGGACTTTGCCAATTTTCTGCTGTCTTCTAGGATTTGTCTCTGCAAGTGAGTGTGTGTGTGCACATTAAGGTTGGAGGGTTGCATGGGGGGGGGGGGAGTTGGTGTTGGGATCTGCCAAGCATAGAGGAAATGAATGCGTGGTTTGCAATGTCCATGCTGCATGAGGCATCATAACATGGTTACTTTAGAATTTGATGGCAGATAAAGACCAGTATGGTCTAGCTAGTCTGCCCAGTAAGGTGGCTAGAGTGGTTGTAACTGCTGCTTTGTGCAGCTCAGCCCCCGTCTATTAAAAGATATGTGAGTTTGCTTTGATCACATCCTTTTGCTATGAAGGGATCCATTGCGTCTGCCCCATGCCATTTTGATTTCCGTCACTATATTTGCCCCACCACCTCCATCGGGAAGGCATTCCATGCATCCACCACCCTTTCAGTGAAAAAGTATTTCCTGATGTTGTTTTTAATTTACAGCTTCCTCTTCTTTGAAAAAGGTTTGTTTGTTCATTGATACCATTTACGTATTTAAAAGTCTGTATCATATCTCTCCTATCCTCTAGGGTATACATATTTAGGTCTTCAAGTCTCTTCTCATACATCTTCTGGCACAGGCTCCAAATCATTTTGATTGACTTTCTCTGAACCGTTTCAAGTCTTTTTATATCCTTTGTGAGATATGGTCTCCAAAACTGAACACTACTCTGAATGAGGCTTGTATAGGGGCATTAATACTGCCTCCTTTCTGCTGGTTATGCTTCTATGTATGCAGCCCAGCCTTGTTCTGGCTTTGGCCACCGCCTTGTCACATAGTGTCTGAGGATCTCAATTTGGCCAATCAATCACTCCAAGGTCCCTCTTCTGGTCCATGCACACCAATCTCTCTCCCTCCATTGCATACAATTCCTTTGGCTTTCAGCATCCCAAGTGCATGGCTCTGCACCTCTTTGCATGAAATCTCAACTGTCAAGCACTAGACCATTCCTTCCAGCATTTATAGATCTTTCCTCATGGTGTCCACTCCCTGAAAGGTATAAACCCTGTAGCAAATTTTTGTGTCATCTGAAAAAAGGCAGAATCTGCCATTTAATCCTTCTGTGATATCACTCACAAATATATAGAACCGTATCTGGCCCAGGACCAATCCATGAGGCACACCACTACACACCTTCCTTTGTCTGAGTGAGTTCCATTTAGCACTACCTTCTGTCATTTGTCAGTCAACCAATTTCAGATCCATTTCACCACCTTGGGACCTATCCCCATATAGAGTAAAGAGGAGGGCAGCAAGAAGATACTTAGGATACTCAGAGGATACTTAGGCTGAGAAGCCAGTACATGGACCTTACTGATGAACTCAGTGTCACCATATCCTGCTTTGATAGGGCAGCCACACATCAGCTGTGCGAGGAGCTGGAGCCCCACCTCAGTGCAATAACACACAGGGGAAGGCTCTGTCGGTGCATCTAAAGCTGACAACAGCACTCGTTTTCCTAGGAACAGGTGACTTTTAATCGGTGCTGGCAGTCATTGCAGGTCCGAGCCAAGCAGCAGTGCCCAAGTGCACCCCCAGTTTCTGAGTGCTTTCCTGATGCATGCCTCGGATTATATTGCATTCCCTCACACAGTGCAGCAGAGGCAACAGACACTGCTTCAGTGTCATGAGGTAGCTGGGTTCCCTTCTGTGCTGGGGGTGATTGTACGCATGTGGCCCTGAGGCTCCCTCGACAGAGGAAAGCCACATTCCACAACCGAAAAGCATTCCACTCTCTCAGTATAGGAGTAGTGTACAAAGCACTGGGAAAAGTTATTGATGTTGTTGTAAGCTTCCCCGGAACGTGCCACAATATATCTATCCTTACCCATTCCATGAGCTACGCAAGCTTTGAGAGTGGTGGGTTCTGCGAAGGCTGGCTAATGGGTAAGCTGACACTGAGATCCCCTTCCCATTCCCACACAGGACTGACCAGGGAGCATTGCCACAAAGCAGACTCTGAGATGGCCGGCAGGATTGCCCCACAGACAGCAGATGTTTACAGACCGAAATGAGCCAAGACAGAGGGTGGATGTATGGTACAGGTGTAGCCACCTGTCGGGAGCTGCTGTGAGAAATATCAGCACCCATTTCGGGTGCACAGGCCTCCATTAGCACTTCAGCTCCTCAATGTCTCCGTTATTGTGCTATGTGGCATTCAGCATGCGGCAGATGGCAATCTTTTTGTAGGCACCCATTCGTGTGCCCTCATTGCCTATCATAACGTCCAGGTGAGCAAGGGTCTCCTGTAACATGTGATCTAGCTCCCCCTCAGTGAAAGTGCACTTTATTATGGGAATCTTTGGAGTCATTTCCCAATGAGAACAGAGGCTAAAGAGATGCATGTTCTAACTGGAGGTGCATGGCTGTCCGAGATGTCCATGTTCATATTCTGGAGACGTGCCCGATTGGGCATTTGGATGTTTTCAGAATATGATGCATGCATGTATGTCCCCTCAAATAAATCCATCCACTTTGTCAGGATGCTGGACAGGACATGATGAAAAGGTCCCCGGGGGCAATTACAGAAGTGCGTGTACATCCATATCCGTGGATCTATAATATGATCTGAATCACGCCTGTGCTCAATTTACATGTACCCGTAGGACATATGCAGCCTTTGTGGAATCTACCTCAATATGGCTAGCGAATGAATATCACTACTCTGCACATCGCTGATTGAAATGCTCTCAGTTTGCCCTTGCTCCAACTAGGCAGTGCATAGATAGTGTTGGAGTGGTCGGAAGCACTAGCTTTACAGTGCTGCTGAAAATTCACAGATGTGAGACTTACGCATATGAAGGCACATTTTAGATAGAATGTGGCGATCAGAATCGAGACATTGGTCCAAACATGCTCCATTCTGATTGTATTTTAGAAACAATCGATGGGGGAAAATCTCGCAGTTTACCCGTGTAAGCGCCATCATTTCACAATGACCACATGTAACTAATCGGCGCTTACATGTGTATCTAGACCTTTTCACACATGTAGATGTGCAGATGCTCTTAATTAAGCAGTGGGGACTCTTTCTTGCCCTCATTTCAGTTTGGAGAAGAAAATAAGCCTTAGCAGATTTAATCTCTTCTGTAAAGGAATGGCCTAAAGGAACCTTTTGTAAATCTCTATTCATGCCTGGGAGCAGGTGTAACTCTGGACGTAGACATTGTTGGGGTCACACGGGTATACCCTGTGTGAAATGGTGAATACATGTGTGCATTTTAGGAATACTCAGGGCATGCCCTTTACATGCCTCATCTACTTTCAACATGATGAAGTGAGCCACGTGTACATTTCACCTTTTCTAAAATGGCAATTTACACACGCATAAGGTTTATGTGTTATCGTATATGGCTACTCATACATATTTAAGTTGCAAATACAACTGTTAAAATAACTCCTTTTAGGAGGTATTTCTGTAAGTAGTGACTACATCTATGTGCGGCTTTACATATTCTAAACGAATCTATTCTATAATGTAGAATCCATACGGATTTAACATTCTAGAATGCTGGCGTAAATGGCCGCAAACAGGTACAAAGGAAGCCGTGGTCCCTTATACCTACTCTAGAGCAGGTGTAAATGACTACACTTAACTTATGCATATTGGGTTACATTCTTTAAACTATGTCTGTAAATGTGCGCTCTATTTATGCTCCACCCCTTTGCACGCCCATAGTGAAATTACGTGCCATTGGTTCATGGCGTTTACTTTCAGACTAGAGACCAATTAAGCTCCACTAACATTCCAAGATGTATGCATATAAACATGCATTGTAACTTAGCTGCACCTCATAGAATTACCATAGAAGATCAGAATATCTTCTCCACATAACTCATAAACAATCCACTTACACACAACACTCCAATTGCACATGTAAATAGGCCTACTTAACACTGCCGAAAATTGTATTGCCTGTTTATTCTATGTCCATGAAAACATCTACCCTGCCTGTGTAACTAAGCTTAAATTACTGAGTTTACTTACAGTATGTTTGCTTTGCTGCATTGTTCAGAACCCCTTGTTTCAATGTAAACCGTTTTAAGTTTGTTTAAATGTTATCTGTAAACCGCCTTGATTATGTTGAGAAAGCGGTATATAAAACTCAAAAATAAATAAATCAATCTTAGCGACTGCTGCTAAACAGACAAGGTCCTTTCAATATCCAGCCCACACTTGCCAAAGCTTATCTGTATGCCTAGTTGTTCATTATGATCTTGTGAAAAAAGACTGTCTGGGCATGAAATCCAACAAGTTCTGTTTCAATGACAGCACTAGGAGATTTGTCAGCCCACCTTATGGGGCTTTCTCCAAAATGGTAAACGTTGGGGTATGTTTACTAATCGGCGGTAGCGGCTTCTGCCATTTAGTAAACATACCCTTTTGTTTAACCACTTAATCCATTACAGTAAAGAAAAAACCAGACGTGAAGTTCAAAATAAGTTACTTTTATTATAAAGCAATATCACAGAGAACAGGAAAGGTAATACAAGTATATGTTTTACAGCTTGAAAATATCTAGAAGTATTTGACCCTACTTGTATCTATTACAATACACTGCTTCCCCCATTCTCCCAACTTCATTTTTATAAACCGAGTCAAATGATTCTTCTTTAGACCAGGGTTGAAAGGAAAGCTTCTTCAAAGCCTGAACCCCTTAATTTGTTATGCTGATAAAAAATGCCTGTCTGTACCAGGACTAGAATATATAGCCTTCAAACTCCAGCAAAAGAAAAATTGTCAAACTAGGTTTCCAATATAGCATTAGACAGTCATAAAATCATCTAGTCCCTTTCAATTTCATTTCATTCAGAGGTCTTAATTGACTTAGTAACCTTTGAGTTAAGAAACAATCTAAGATTTAATTATTTTGCTACTATATTTAGATACATCGAAATGACTGACAGAGGATCTATAAAGGAAAAACGGGGACTGTTGTAGTGGTTGATACGGAAGGGCAGACTAGATAGGCCATGTAGTCTTTTTCTGATGTCATGTTTCTATGTTTCTATTATTAAGCACATAGACAAACATAGAACCAGAGAAACATGATGGCAGAAAGACCATATGGCTTATCTAGTCTGCCCTTCCATATCAACTACTATGGTCCCATTTCTTCCTTTAGAGATCCTCTGTGTTTGTCCCATGCTTTCTTGAATTCAGACATTGTCCTCTCCGACCTCCACTGGGAGACTATTCTACGCATCCACCACTCTTTCTATAAAAAAATATTTCCGCATATTACTCCTGAGTCTATCCCTTTTCACCCTCATTCTATGTCCCCTTTTAGCAGAACTTGCTTTCAATCTCTCTATTCTGCCTTTCCTCTAACGTATACAAAATTAAAATCTTTAGATCTGTCCCCATATGCTTTATAATCCTCTGGGACCTCGCCCAACTCTAAAGAGCATTGAAAAGGTCAGTCAGTGAAGCCGCTAGAATGTCCCCAAGTTCCTTCAATGTTCTTGGATGTATCCCATCCGGTCCCATCGCTTTACCTACTTTTAATTTAGCTAGTTCCTCATGAACAGTGTTATGAAAATCATTTAAGATCTCCTTCACTTCTGATCCTATTTGTGGGTGTTTTCCAGGGCCGGTGCTAGGGTTTCTAGTGCCCCCCTGCAACCTATAAATCGGTGCCCCTCCCTCATTATTATTAATGTTGGCTGAACCCTACCCTCCTTTTTTCCCCAAACCCCTTTGTGAACTCTTTTCAAGTGGTATTAGCATTTCTCCTTCAAATCCAGTGTTGTAAGAAAATTGCAGCAAAAGAGCAAATGCATAATCAAAATAAAAATACTTAGCATCATACAAACAGGTTGTGATAGTCCAAAAAAAAAAAATTCTGATTCTGGTCATCTCACTAACATAAGCATTCTCCAGTGCCAGCCATATTTTGAACTAATATAAAACACTGCAAAAGTAACTGAAAAGCTACAAAGTCAAATCTACCATACCATACCAGCATACACATCCAAAACACATACAATAAGGGACCTACCCAGAAAAAAGCAGCACTACAAATACTGCAATGAGCCCCAAAACATCCATACCCCTATTTGAAAAGCTGTACAAGTCAAATTACTACAGTACAGATCCCTACGTACAAACTTCATGTTAACAGAACACCTGGACGTGGTCACACACTCGGATCACAGACCCTCACCAAGTGCAGAATAAGTGACCACAACCTAAAGTAAAAATAAAAATATGTAGACTAAAATTAAAATGAAACCCCAAGAAGCCAGAATCCGCATGCGGTGCCACACCAGATAAGAGATGCAATTCCCCATACTGTTTGAAATATAAAGATAGCGCAAAGTCCAGTCACTAAATTGAAAATAAAATTATTTTTTCTACCTTTGTTGTCTGATGATTTTTGATCATGCTGGTCCCGATCTGAGGTTTCTGCTTTCCTCTGTCTTCTCTTAGCTCTTCTGACCATGAGGAGCATGGGTGGTATTACAATGTACATGCCTGTTTTATAAAATACACATGTACATGCTTCCTGTGCGGCTGCCCCCGAGGAGGCGTAAATGTCTGAGTTCAATCGTATTCTGCTGGTTATTTCTGCTGGTTTTGTGCTAGCATTCTGTAAAGGCTCAGTCAGCTATTTGTCTTTATAAATAGACTAGAAATAGGTACTATTGTGGCTTTCACACATAGGCAGCCTGTTAGACAATAACCCTCAAAGTGGGTTAAGGCTCTACAGCTAGCATCTGGAATACTTTATCAGGATGGGCTGGAATAATGGATCAGATTTGACTTACCTATATTTATTTTTTCATACTTCTGAATTTTATAGAGTAAAATCCCCATTCATAATGATAGGAGGTAGCTGTAGATATTATGGGGGCTTTGGCTATCATATGGCCATGAGTATTTGGTATTATGCAGTATTGTTATTATGAAGTCAGCAATGATCCAATATATTTAAAATAGAAATATAGGGGTCGATATTCAGCCACGCCAGCCAGTGCTTTTAAAGCATCTGACCGCCGCCACTGAAATTAAAACTATATTTTACATTCTCTTATATACCGCGCTATTCTGCATCAGTGCGGTTTACATTGAACAAACTGAAATTACATTGAACAGGGCATTATAACTTGGAGATAACTATTTTACAGGGAACATGGGCTATGGAGGGTTAAGTGGCTTGCCCAAGACCACAAGGAGCACCTGTGGGACTAGAAACCCCAGTCCTTCCGGCCCAAGGTTGCTGTCCTCTAGTATATATTCAGTGCTGGAGCCTGTCCGGTGCTGAATATCAAGTTTCACCCAATTTTATACAGTTTAGAAATCCAGTCAGCGGCTCGATATCACTGATGACTGGATAGCTACTGCAACCATCTCTGCTCTGTCCACAGACTGCCCCAGATTTAACCGGGCATCTTTTCTGCAGTCTGGGGGATAGTGCTGCTGTATATCGGGATTGGCAGGGTTTAACCGGTTAGCTGGTCCTGTTAACAGCACATATGGTTTATGATCAGATTGCCACTGCATTTTTCTAGTATTTTTACAAGCCGGTTTGAAGGGATAAATTGTTACATTGAGTTTATTTTATCTCAGGCGCTGGTTAATTTTGGCTTCTCTTCTTAGGTCAGAACTGCAGAAAAGGTGTCATCCTTGTCCAAGATAAAAGGGTCAAAGCATTGCTAACATCCTGCAATAACTGTTCCTGCAATGATCAAACTCCCTTTACCATGTTCATTTTTTTCATAGAAGCCATTAACCTTTGCATAACAGCATATAGATTGCTGAAATGACTTGGCTAAGCAAAACTGTCTTTGTGATGACTTGTCTTGGATGCTCAAATTGTGACTTATCTTCACGTGTCTCCAAAATGTCCTGTTCTATGAAAGCAAGGATCAGCATCCGCACGCCTCCTGACTATAGAATAAAGATCACATTTCTGAAGCAAAAAAAATGCAACTCACTCTGAAATAACGACATTTTGAATCATGCATTCATGCAGTATTATAGAACATTGCACTAGCTTCTCATTATCCAATGATTGTTTGACACCTTCACAAATATTTAATGACTTTAACTGTGAGTGAGCACTAACATGGGTCACATACTCTATTGGGGCTAATGGAGCTATTCAGTTCTCAAAGGATTTCTGTCTCATCACTCAGTGTAATATTTGCACTCCAAGGTCAGGGCAAACATCACAAAAAAGAAACCATCCAATGAGACTAGAGTATAAAAAATGCAAAACTATATTGCCCCAAGCAGTGACTCTAAATGATTGCAATATGCTGGTATGCTCGTGGCATATTCATTCTAGAGTGATTGAGAGCACTATGGCATCTGGCAGCAAAAACCATAGTGGAGATCCATAAAAGGCAGAACTAAAAAGAAATCACTGAAAGCTAAAAGAGAAAGAAAAGAAAATCTGCAAAATTAAAAAATATATATATTTCATCTATCCATGTCTATTTTTGCCTATCATTCAGGGGGAACTCTCAGGGTAGAATGGGCTTGAATTTTGAAACGAAAAATCTGTTGGGCATTCAAAATTGCCCTCATAATGGAAAAGAAGCTATGGAGTAAAAAGTGGGCATAATACAATTTAGCACAGTCTGCTGCAGCAGAAATAATTCTGTATGTAGGATCATTTGCATGGGTTTCCATGCTCATTGCACTAAGGGGGTCTTTTACTAAAGTTCACTAGCTGCCAGTGTAGCATGTTCGACCTGCGCTGACAGCTACCATGGGGCCATGACAAGTAGCGCCGCCAGATTTTGGCACTAAATGTCCATGGTGCATTAGGGTTGCAAGTGGGATGGTTAAAGGTGGAGAGTGGGTGGGGTGAATATCACACATGCAGCGCACCTGCGCTACCTGCAAAGCAGGCTAGTAGTGCGGGTACATTCACTACCACCTCCAAAAGTGGTACTGAGTGTCCCTACACTCTTGTCATGCTGTGACAGGGCCACATGCATCACAGTAACTGCCGGGAACATACTTTCCATGCTCCCGGCAGTTTACGCTATGGTGTTGCAAAACATGCCATGGATTCACACGTTATTGGCTCGTTAGGTGCAACACTTCAACGCCCTTTAGTAAAAGGGGCCCTAAGTGTACCACAGTGTAGAACGGGTGATTGGAAACTAGGGAAACCAATCGCTTAACCCTCCATTACCTCAGGTACAAACCAATTATAAGCCCTCCTGGTTGAGAGATATATTTTCTGTACCTGAATGTAGCTTGCCTTCAGCTACTAGGGAAAAAGACATGAGCTAAATCTAAAATCCCTTCTTTCTCACTTCTTGGTTAGTGCAAAAGGGAATTCACATGTCTAGGTCAGGATGCTGAACATTTCTATAGTATTTTACAAAAAGCTCTGCCAGAGATAGAGCCACTTGTAAAATAGGTTTAGGACTGCACATGTCTGATTCTCCATGTCCAGCAGCAGCAGTGATTTTATGAAGCTGTACATGGGGAAAATAAAATGTAAAAATATCCAGGAGCAGTTTCTTAAAATTGCTGCTCCCACTTTGTACGTGCATCTGTTTCAGCTCGATGCAGAAAAGTGCATTTGGTTTTGCATACAAGTTAGTTTGATTTTAGCACACAATTTTGTGTGCTACCAATGCGAGGTCAAGCTTTGTGCACGAGCTTACTGTGTGCAAAGCCTCGAGCAGTCATCAGTGCACAGCACATTGAAATCCATTTAAATGGATGGCAATGAAGGAGTCAGCTATGCAGAGAAGTGTACAGAAGACTACAAGGCAGAGCTCATGCAGCGATTTTAACCTCTGAGGAGGTGTAGAGGTTAGGTCATAGGTTTGTGGCCAGAGCTGGAGAAGAAATTATGCCTCTTTCTTGAGCAAACAACACCCACAACGTTTTTCTGGCTTGGCTGAAGGGAGAAGTGAAAAAAAAAAAAATCAGCAGAGGAGGTATGCTGGAGCAATGTTATACAGATGCGCTGGTGCATAAACGGTTTATGAACACTGACATTATTCGGAGTCGAACGTCTGCACAAAATACTGCTGTGTGCCTGAGAGCATTCCGGCACATGTGCACAAGTGTCAAACTGTTTCTTTTTCCGTGTAAGATATAAGTGTTGCTAACGGAGATGCCTGGGCACACGTGTCTGCTTCGTTCTCCTTGTTTAGTGCAGACCTTTTGTGCACAGTTTATCTGCATGCCTGTTGCTTATAGCATCAGTGAGCAAACGTCTGCCTTAACCTTGCGTGAGAAAACCCTTTGCTGAGCTTTAACACAATGCTCTAGTGCAGGGATTCTGCATCGAGGCCTGAATCAGACCGAAGGTCCATCAAGCCCAATGTTTTGTTTCCAACAATGACCAATCCAGGTCATGAGTACCTGGCATATCCCAAAGTAGCCATATTCCATAATCCTTATCCCCAGTGATAGCAGTATTTTTCCCCAGGTTTACTTTAATAATGCTTTATAGACTTTTCCTCCAGGAACTTGTCCAAACCTATTTTAAATACAGGGGTATGTCTACTAAAATGCACCATGCATTGAACATGTGGATTAGCACATGCTGTCACACCAGTGCAGTAACAGTTACCAAGCTTGTGCGCTAAGGGAGCATGCTAATTTGCCCATTCTCTGCTTAACACACTTTAGTAAAAGGGTCCCTTACATCCTAAAAGGCCTACTATTTTGAGCAATGAGATGTGCAGCTTACAAATGTGAGCTACGAAGAAAGCAATCATCACTTTAAAAGAAGTTTTGTTAGATTATTTTCCTAATTGAAATGCATGGTTTTGAGGGTACTAGGTTTCCAATTAAAATAATGCATATTATTATAACAAGAATAATGTTCAAAATACTTAGCCACTAAGGATGCTACTTAATTAGGATATAATATTCTTGGAAGCAATTAGTTAAAGTTGGTACATTGCGTTCTGAGGCTTGAATAGAGGATGACTTTGCAGTATTTCACAGCAAACTGTTAAGTTTGTTTTACGCTGAAGTTTCTACAGACCATGGGGCATATTTTGCTAACAGACATGCCATTAGTGAGCATTCAAGCTGCAAAACTAGCACTTAGGTCCGTGCTAACTTTTGGATGTATGTTAGCATGTTGGTAACACATCACAATATGCTAAGTGCCACCGCCCTTTGAGGTAGCGTTAAGTGTACCCACACTGAAGGAGACATTCACAGTTTTTCTCCTTTAACACCTGCACTAAACACAATGCACTGTCAAGGCCCACCTTATACCCCTAACCAGCCCAGTCAGATGCTAAATGCTTAGCTTGGGATCTTCACCATGGGCACTGTGCTAATAGTTAGAATGGTATGCTTAGAGCATGGCAACATCACACCAAGAGCATGGTTTAGTAAACATCCCCCTTAGTGTTGACTATCACCACATTAACTACTGTTCCACATATATTTACCACAATATTATCATCAGCAATTTCACACTTAAAGATTTGGTACAGTACATTCATAGAACTATCAGAAATAAGCATTTGCACACTTTCCACTAGGACTCAGACTTACAGTACTGCTTTCTAGATAACTAAAGAATGCAGTCTGGAGTTTGCTTTGTCTTAGCTGGTTGGAGGTTTTTTTGACTGTTGATGTAAGCTGAGTCTGATCATTTGTTGTGACATGTTTTATGTCTTTGATAGACTCGATCCCCTCCGGGCCATAGGTTGGAGGGTGTGCTGAGGTCTTTTTTCCTCCAGCAGGGCAGGCTTCTGGGGACTGGTGTTCAGTTCTGATTTATACCTCTCACGTCCATTCATTGATTTTGCATTTATTTTGTGCCTAGTTTGGGGTTTGTGTTTTTAGTTTTTTGGACAGTTTGGCTCCTTGGGGAGATTTTGTAAGTATAGTTTGGACTATGGAAGCAACTCCTCCTATTTGGCGTGAAACATTAACTTTTTCAGCTGACCAGGTACAGGAATTGCTTAAAGAACCTACATGCTTTGGCCCTGTTGTAGCTTCAGAGAGTCAGGCAGCATGGATGTCTTTGACTAAATTATGGAAACGTCAAATTCGGGCTGAGTTACATCGTGCCACTTTAGTTGAATACATTCGTCGTCAGCAGATTCCGCGTGGATTCCGTGTTAAAAAGGAACCCCAATTGTTTGTGGAGGATGAAGAGTTTGTTGACAATAGGAATAAGATCCTAAATAAATGCTCCCTGGACTTGATGGTTCTCACGGTCAATGCCACCAAGTCTTTTAATGACACCACAAGTGCGGAAATTGATCAGAAAATAGCGACTCTCAAAACTGAAGAAACGGACGAAGTTTTTACAACTCGTATGCAAAAGTTACAATCTCAATTGGATTCTTTCCGTCAAGAGACGAAGAACTTTAAATTTTCTAAATTGCACAGGGATGACATCGATTACAAAACAGGCTTTGTTTATGTCTGGATGCAGCCCAAACGCAGAAGGCCTAACCACGTTTCTTTTGAGTATTCTGATGATTCAGCCTTATCAGATCAACACACTTCTGGCCCGGAAGATTTTTTAGATCGGGGCAAAGGTACCCGCAAACGAAAAGGTTGTGGCCGGGGGCGTGGGAAACAGAGCGAAGCTCCTCCACCACATCGCCCGTGGACCAGATCCCAGGTTGCGGCAGATCCCAAGGGCTTGTAGTTAATTTATCTGCACGGGTTCTGTCTCCAGCCCAATGGGGTGTATTAGAAAAAGGTTTATCTTTTGTCCCGCGGATTACCTTTGATGCTTTTTCTGTTCGTTTAGAATTTGAGCAGCTTTTACGTAAGCTTCATTTGTAAGCATTTTTTGCGGACTCGTCTCGTTCAACATCCATATCAAGCTCAGAGGATCTTAGTTTTTCAGTGGAGGATCGGGTGCAAGATTCTTTGGCAGCTCTTCGTCTCCCTATACGGTCTACCTGGACCCCTCCTGGCCCATTACCACCCACGCTGCAAGTTTTTCAGGAACTAGTTTTGAAGGACATTTTACAGTTGGAATCGGTGTCCCGAAGAAAGATCCATCACAGCTTATCGTTTTTGGAACGTCAAGCGCTATCTGAGCTTTGAGGTTATGATGACATTATGATTCGAAGAGCCGACAAAGGAGGAGCGGTTGTTGTGCTGGATGTGTCTCAATACGTGGCAGAAGTTCATTCTCAATTATCAGATATTACCACGTATCAGCCTCTGGTAGTGGATCCTACTTTAGATTTTATTAAACAGCTTGTTTTTCAGGCTGTGGATCAAAGTTTGATTACTAAAAAAGAGGCAAAGTTTTTGTGTGTTTCCCATCCACGCACTCCGCATTTTTACATTTTGCCTAAAATCCATAAGGATCTCCGGAATCCACCAGGTAGGCCCATTGTATCTCTTAAAGGCTCTCTTTTGGAGCCCCTATCTATTTTTGTATATTCTTTTTTGAGGCCCTTGGTGTTTTGCATACCTTCCTATTTACGTGACACTATGCATTTTTTGCAGGTGTTAGCTCAGGGCCATGACAGAGATTTACCAACCGGATTAGTGATGGCTACTTTAGACGTCTCTTCTTTATATACTAGCATTCCTCAACAAGAAGCTATTCATATTGGCCGGACGAATCTGATGGCTCGTCATGATTTGAGTCCATCTAAAATTGATTTCATTGTTCAGCTTTTGATGACTGCTATGATGAAAACCTTTTTTTGTTTTGATGCATCTTTTTACCAACAAATATTTTTCCTCCAGCAGGGCAGGCTTCTGGGGACTGGTGTTCAGTTCTGATTTATACCTCTCACGTCCATTCATTGATTTTGCATTTATTTTGTGCCTAGTTTGGAGTTTGTGTTTTTAGTTTTTTGGACAGTTTGGCTCCTTGGGGAGATTTTGTAAGTATAGTTTGGACTATACAGCACATGTGCACATTTATATCTTCACAGCAGGTGTAAATTTGTGTGAGGGATTGGCGCACCACTAGGTATTTTATAGGCAGAGTAGTGCTCTGTTATGAAATTACCCCTATAAGTGCAGGTGTTGCTGTGCTGACCCCAGTCAGGACCATTTGCCAGAAGCCCTCTACTATGGGTAAAAGCATGAAAATAGCAAATGTACCTGCAGAACAGAGATGGGGAAAAAGAGAATGTGGACTTAATAAAAAATATAACACGTATTCTAAAAACAATATATGAAAAGAAATTTGTTGTGATAAAAATGGAAAGGAAACACAGAAAAAAACACCAAGGAAGAAAGAATAGAGTTTGAAAAACCTCTAAGTTGCTTGCTTGAGAAAAGTGGCAATTTGATTGTGGAAGTTTTTGAAATGATTTGCATTGGGCATGTAGTATAGCTAAGCAAGCAGCGGAATAGCTAGTCATTAACAAAACTTGACAAATAAGTGGATTTAGGAAGATAGGATATGCCCACTAGAGTGGTTACAAAATACCTATATTATAAGGAGCTGTGCCAGCTTTTCATAGACTTGTTCCTCTCTATTGAGTTCCAGGCAGATGTAATTGGCACAGTATAAGCAGAGTAAGACTGGGAATAGTAAAAGGGTGTTGGGGTCTGCTAGAGGCAGGGAATACACAATAAAGCAATGAACACAATTACCAAAACACGAACCACTCGCTGTTTAAACATAAAAGCTATGTGGTCAGTGGAATGGAAAACATCTAAGTCCTGTGTTCTGCCATCCATCACTCATTTTGCTGGTGACAACATGCAATTTCAAAATAATGCAATAAAAATGGGATTAACTTGGTATGCTGAAAATACAGCAAGAGGCCTGCACTAGGCTGCAAAAGAAGATCTGTTAAGATCCAAAATCGGATTAATTGGACTTGGATTGGATTTATCAGATAGTAGGTGGGTATTAAGTGACAGCCAATGGGAACTGCATATTGGTTCCATTTTGCTCATGTCTACATACTAGAATTCGCTAAATCTCCGTGCCATCTTCCTCATCTTACTAAAGTATCTTCATGCACCAGCTTGGGAACAATTTGCTTCCAAGCTGCTCTTGTTAATGTTGCCGAAGGGATGGAGAGATGCTGGTTTATGGTATTTTGCAGAACCACGAGATATTTTCTTCTACTGAACGTCACCTTTTTGCAAAGGAGCTTGGCAGCAATCATGGAGACTATGCTTATTGTCAATGTAGTGGCTACTCCTCCAGTGTGAACAAGAAGCCTGTGAGGACGGAGGAGCCACTGCGGGGACTTGGAACACGTGCTGGCAAACCTCCTGTTGCTGCAAGGCTGCATATGCAGTTCCAGATGGAATCAAAGAGCGTCCGTGAAAGTAGATTTCTTTAGTCTGCATGCAGTTAGAAAATCATGACATGAAGCTATGTATTTACCCCACTTAGAAACCGCTCACTCACTGCCCTCGCCACTAATTCTTTGGGACAAATGGCCATGTCTCAGATGTGCCCATCAAAAATCTGGTAACATTATTACAAGGGGCAAATCTAGGATTGTATCAGTCTCATTAGGTTGATCTGGGTGAGATAACTAGTCTAGTCGAAGAAAACGTTAAGTAAATGACATTAATGAGGTAACATAGTAACATAGTATATGACGGCAGATAAAGACCAGTATGGTCCATCTAGTCTGCCCAGCAAGGCGGCAAGAGTAGGTACACCTGCCGCTCTGTGCAGGCCACGCCTCCCCATGCCTTTGTTTAGGGGTGTACCCACTGCTCCGTGCAGGTCACCCCTATTTGTTCAGATATAAGAAATAGTTATGTTTATTTTGATTTTATCCTGCTGCTATAGAGGGATCCACTGTGTCTGTCTCATGCCATGTTGAATTATGTCACTGTATTTGTCCCCACCACTTCCATTGGGAGGGCATTCCAAGAGTCCACCACCCTTATTAGTATGGGTAATTAGCATGAGTGCCCCAAATGATACCTCTGGAATTGTTAGGTGCATCCATGTTAATTCTGTCACACGTTAACGTACCCAGTCACACCGTTAATGCCAGGAACATGTGGTTAATGTCCCCAACAGCTAACATGGAGGCTTTGGGTCCAATATTCGAAAGGCATTTACACAGTTTACAGCCCAGTAAACCATGTAAATGCCTTCAGTGAGGATAGTCAACAACATTTACATGGTTTTAGTGCCATTGAATCTCCCCTACTAACTCCCCTACATGCCCCGATGCTATCTGGTTAGCATCGGGATATGTTGGGGGCATTCAGGGGTGGAGCAGAGGCATAGACTATTGCTAGCTGGGCAGCGGCGATATTGCATGCTGACCGGTTAGTGACCTGCGCCAAAGAGATGGGCGAGAAAAACTCTCACCTATCTTTAAGGTGCTGGAACTAGCCGGGCAGCATACAATATCGCTGTTGCCGGGTTGGCTACTGAGGCTTCTGGCTGTGCGGTGACCCCGGATATTCAATGCTGGGGCCGCATATGACCTGGGCATTGAATATCCGGGGTTAAGGGTTGACGGGTAGGGTTATGCAATAGGGACATGTGGAGCCCCATTCCAGGAGGGAGCTGTCTGGGCCGTCAGGACATCCCCGCTTTAGACGGGGCCGTTAGGACCCAATTCTGCTCCATGGGAACAAAATGTCTGCAGGCACCCCTGGCATCCATGACTCTGGCCCCCCAAAATCCTGCCACCCGTGGCTAGACTCCCACAGCCTGGATTGGGTGGCGGGGGCCCTGCCCCCTGCATATGGCCCTGATCCTGGTCCGTAGGTGGCTCACCTGCCTTGATCTGCCACAAAATGCTGCTTATACCAGCTCTGAGGTGGTATAAGCAGCACATCCCAGCAGGCTTGGCAGCACATTCAGGGCCATGACCTGAATCTGTCCTGTACATGCTGCCGGGTGACCCACCCCCTCTCTACCCCCTCCCAGGCTCTCCCCGTCCTGAAGCTCAGGATGTATGGGGACAGCTGGTGGGGGAATTGGATCTAGGTGGACTGCAGGGCCCTTTGCATTTAAAATGCCTTATCGGGATTTAGTGAAAAGTCCCCTAAATGACCTTTGGAAGTATTAAAATCAAAACTGCTATTTTTCTGCCTTTTCTAGAGCCTTGCTTACAGCTGCAGAACCTGCTTGCTGTCACGGACTATATCCTCTTGATATTTGATATTTTCATATTAAACCCCATCTTCAACTCCTTAGCTTATAAGATTACTGTGAATGCATTTGTATGTAGTCTTTCTTTTAGTAGTTCAAAGCCAGTACAGTAGCCGTTTCCCTGTCTCTGGGGGGCTTACAACCTTAGAGGCCCTTTACTAAACTGCATTATGCAGTTAATGTGTATGAACCTCTTCCACAGGCCTTCAGCAAGCGTTATTGCAGGTGGGACAATCACCACGTGCTGAAACATGCGTTAACTGCAGATCACATGATGTTACCGTTAGACTGCAGGTGAAAATGTCCACGGCTTCAATCTAGCTAATATTTTTACAGGGTCTGTGCTAGTATTTTATAAAGACACATAGATGTCTTTAAAATAGGCCAAAAATAGGCACTTATAAGGCCTTCACTCATAGGCGAACTGTTATAAACTTACCTTCCATAGGAGAACAGAGTCAATCTAATGCACTTTAACGTAGGAATAGATACGTGTACAATTTATTCACATTAAAATATTTTAGTATATGTTTCAATATGTTTAATAAAGCAAATGCCTGACACCAATCCAAAAAATGCCTGGAAATAAGAGAAAAGTCAGAAATCCAGAAATGAACCAAATCTTTTAGTACATATCCCTAGTAGGCCACATTAGTTCTGAACACAACTTCTGGATGTCTGAAAATTGCTCTTATTGCTGATTTTTCAATTTTTTTTTAAACTGTTGTGAGAAGTACTTGCCTTCCTCTTCCACTTGCCCATGTGTGGCCTATAAGGAGATCCTATCACGTAGAGAAAGAGGGCGGCTAGCTAGCTCTTCTGCTTGATTATCAACTCATTGGGGTTTCAACACAGTCACCTACTCCTTCTACAAAGTAAATGGTTGAAAATCTGTAGTAATATGACTTTGCTGTTTACTTAACAAAAGAGACACCTAACATATTCAGAGATTTCGGGGCTCCTTTACTAAAGTGCGCTAAACAGTGGCCCTTTTACTAAAGGTTAATGCGTGTTAAGTGCCATAGTGCCCATAGCACAGGAGTGCTGCTTGGGCAGAGGATGGGCAGAGCACAAATTTATGCACATCCTTCTGAAATTTAGGCATGGGCATTTACACCAGCCCTAAGCCGCTTTGACCACGTCACCCCCCTCCTTCTTCGTTTGCACTGGCTCCCTGCCCTTTCCGGATTCAGTATAAGTTCCTTATTTTTGTTCACAGATTAATCTACACAGGTACCCCCCCCCCCCTCTACCTTGCTGACCAGGTTCACCTTCACACCCCTCACTGTTCCCGCCGGTCCATTCACGTCAACCGCATGTCCCTTCCCTCCCCGTCCCAAGCCCACTTGGAATCTACCCGTTCATCTGCCTTCTACTTTCTTGGGCCAATACTCTGGAACTCGCTCCCCCCCCCCCCTCTGCTTAGAACCTTCTTTTAAGACTTTTAAGGTCAAACTAAAAACCCATCTCTTTTGCTCTGCTTTTGACCTTCCCCCTCCCTCCTCACCCCTCTCCCCTCCTCCTCGTTGATGCATAATTCTGTTTGCCTCCTCTTGGTCTTATCTTTCCTGTCCTATTTTAAATTTTAATGGCATTCGTTTTCCTTTCTCTGCAGCTTTTAAATTTTGTTTGTGAACCACCCGGATGCTCCTGTTATGGGCGGTATATTAAGTTTTTAATAAACATAAACATCAAGATTTGCTTCACATATCCCATCACGCACCTATTTTATAAAGTTAGGTACACACGTACTTGATGTTACAGAATAGGTGCGAATGATATGCAGCCCACTCTATTGGCCACTGTACATTAAAAGCAGCCAGTGTGGTAAAAACCTGCTTGAACTGCTTAATGCATGATGGGATGGGGTCTGAACAGATTACAGACAGTGTACATGGACTGCGCAATGGTGCATGTTAATCACGTGCTGTCAATTTTTCAGTTAACACAGGTGGACTTAGCATCACTTTAAGAGGAGACATTACCTGCATGTGAGCTAACTGCAAATGAGCTGAATGGGCGGTAAGCAAGGTTTCTAGTTGCTAACTCTAGGAGACATTCTGGCCTCACACCAGACAGGATGTGACCTTTGCACTTACGGGGCACCCTTTACTAAAGGGACTTTGCCTGCAGTATTGATTTGCACCAGATCTACCATTCATTAGAACTTAGCTTGTATGTGTCAATATACTTTACCCTCAAGCTGCCACAGAGAATTAGTTTGCTTTCCTTGACATTTTCAGGAGCTAGCTTTTGTTTTCAGCTTGTCTGATGTGGATCAGCATCGTAACAAAATCGCTAATCAACTGTGAAAAAGTTGAGTAGCAGCTCAGCAGGAAAGGTAGGAGCTAGAGGCAAGATCTATAGCACACAACCCTCTAGTGAATCTTTATCTGCTAAGTTGGTAATTGCAGGCATATGTGTTACTCTTTATTCTTACAACTTGTACGTTGAAAATTCATGTCTTTTGAGCTTCTACTATGACTCTATACAGACAATTAAGTAGAACATGCATATGGTAACCTGGTTAGTCTGGACACCTGTCCTCTCAGTGGGTCCCCCCACCCCACAATTCCCAGTCACCTCTTGACCCCTCTTCCCCTTTGTCAAACAGCAGCAAACTCGCATAGTTTGTACAAACATGGTCGCAGCTTTATTAATACACTTTCTCTCAAATTTGACCCGAGCCAACAATTTCAACATGAACTGTATTTGAACTAACCCCTTAACGGAGGATGCCCCCCACCAGCCATACTATTAGCAAAGTGGTGCATCCTCCACTCTCCCCCTCCCCCCACCGCCAACCTCGCCATATTATTAGCAAACGCTGGCCCATCTCCCCCACAGACCGGACGAGGATCCCCACCGGGATCTCTGACCACACCCCTTCTCCGAGAGATGAGCTCCCTATCTCCTTCACACCAGCTGTTAGGCCCTGCTGACACAATGCCCATTGGCTTGGGACCTTGCCACTAGCGCCAGGTGGTATTACCATCCTCGTGCCACCCCCCCTGATGAACTGCGCTGTGAACAACCACATCTTGGCTGGGTAGCCGCTTCCAGAGCCTCCTGCATGTCATTTAATAGGAGATCCTGCTCTACCGGTGAGAGATGGACCCCCATCTGTGCAATATAAACCCATACAGCCGACCTCTACCCACAAATGTCGCACTTGGAACCCTCCAGACTGTATCACCCACTGCCCTATCTGTCACTTAATCTTCACCAGACCCCTGAACCACCTATGTTGTGACGCGCAAGAAGGCTGAGGAATAATGTCAAACCAACCAATGATCATCCCCGGCAACATAGAACGTGTTGCCATAATGTCCTGCTGTATTGCTCAAATAAGCTGTTTACAAGTCCAGCTGGAAAGGACATTCCTGCCCAAATGTATGATAAGTCCTGCCAGCCATTGGCGCTGGCTCGCATGATGGCGCACATAAGGCAGCAACTGACACCAGTGCATTCCACGTTGTCCTAGCCATTCCAGGTACATGCCTGCCGGCGCTAGACCAAAATGTGAGCCTAATGGTCATGTGGGGGCACGATTCCCTGCCCAATATATGAAGGAATGGCCCAGTATCCACCATGTCACTGATATACTGTCATCTGTAATGATAAGAAAGCTGGTTGTCATCCGAACACACATCGGATGCTACTTGAAAAACAACAGTTATTAATCGCTTTTCCTTCCCTCCCCACCCTTTTAAATGGGATGTGGTGATGCCCTCCACAATCCTTATGCTTTGTGTGGGCATACATACCTTGTGTAAGCACTGGGGCACCACCTCCCAATCTGTTGAATCACTGTCGCACCAAGTCCTGCTGCCACAGCACTTGTTGCCATCCCAATACAAAAGGAATGAGACACGAACTGCAGAGCATCACACCCAACATGCCTCAGCACCATGCACATCACTGCCACAAAATGAAACCGAGTCAGCGGATGTGAATTCTCATGCAAAAAGAGCAGATCCTTGATTGCAGGTCGGCATGCCATATATGCCTGCATGTTTAGCACAGGACTTGAGGGGTAACGTCCCAACCTTATTGAGCACTGCCCACTTTCCCCGCCATTTTTGATCGGACTTAGACCAGGGAATGAAAGTACATAACTGCGCCTGCCAGACTTTTGCATGCTGCCTCTCTAAATCGCATACTGCTCCTGGCTTACCGGAGCGCAATACCAATTCACTAACCCAGAATGCCCCAAAAAATGCCACTATGAAAACTGCTCAAAACAAACAGGACTCATATGTGGAGGATGTGACTTCTGGCAGCACTGCCCTGATATGGACCAACAATTCATGTGACACTGGGCATTGCCAATCTGGCCTAACTGGCAAGTGCTTTTCCCAGTCCAAAAGCAATTGCTGGATGACAAAAGTAGCCCTCGGGTTGCCCCATCCGCAGTTTTTCTGAAAAAGAAAAACCCAGACAGTGCGGATTGAACTGATGTCCTGGACAATCCCGCAGCCTTAGCCCAAATAATAAATAAACCCCACAGCTTGTTGGGCACGCGCCCGCCTAATCAGCCTTTACCTTTGAGGAATTTGCCCACCCTACGATATCCTGTGTGTAGGCCACCCACATTGCCGGTGCCACCGAGGCTTGCAGCAATGCCATCAGCTCTGGATTCCAATCCTCCAAAGATGTGCGGGTACTGCCGTAGCCGTCTCCTCTGCCCCGGGAGCCAATAGACAAAACTGGGACCAGTGAAAACAGGACAACGAAACAGCTATGCAATTTTGAACGCTCGGTATGTGACAAGCTCATGCTGTCACACTGAGGTGCAAGCAAGCCAGCACCAATACCCACATTAGCGCTGCCAACCATGGACACTTACGAGACTGTCGGTTGATGGCCTCTACTACTGCTGTATTATCGCACCAAAAAACTACCCTTCTGTTTCGCAACACTCAGGTCACACTGCCAGTGCAACCACAATAGGAAAAAGCTCCAAAAAAGTGATGTTACGCGTCAACCCCGAGGCATGCCACTTCTCCGGCCAAGCCTCCACGCACCAATACCCCTGGCAATATAGGCCGGCAGCATCCGATTATAGCTATAAATCAGAATTAGAAACTTCAAGAAGCTGGAGAACCAAGCACCTGTTGTACTCCATTAGAAAAGCATTTCAGACTTGCAAATCCTCCCGCATCCCATGGGACACCCGGACATGGTGATGTGGTTTCAGGACCCCTGCCATTGGCAGCGCTAGCCACCTTGAAAAGGGGCACCCCAAAGGAATGGCCCTGCATACAAAATTGAGATGGCCCACAGTGTGACTTTGGAAGCTGACCAGACTACCGAAACCAATATTTTCAACATATCTATTTTCTCCCATAGTAGGCACGCTACCGGTGCCACAGAGTCTAACTCTATATCTAGGAAGGTCAGATGCAACACAGGACCCACAGTCTTCCCAGCAGCTAACAGCACACCAAACTCCCCAGCCATCTCTTCAAAAACTGTCAGCAGCATGGCACAGGTATCCGACTGGTCAGGTCCCATGAATAAGAAATCATCCAAGTAGTGCACCACACTGTCTAGGCCCATCTTCTGCACCAAATCCCAATGCAAAAAGGTGCTGAAGGCCTCAAAATAGGCACAGGATATAGCACAGTCCATGGGCATGCACTTGTCAAAGTAGTATCCGCTGCCGATTTGAAACCCCAACAACGGGAAAGAGGGAGGATGTACCGGAAGCAGCCAAAAAGCGTATTCAATGTTGACCTTCATCATCAATGCCCCAGCCCCGCATTGTCATACCAGGGATACTGCTGTATCAAAGGAAGCATACCTGACGGTACAAACCTCCTGTGGGATATGGTCATTAACAGACTCGCCTGTTGGGAAAGATAAGTTGTGTATCAACCTAAATTTCCCAGGTTCCTTTTTGGGGATGATTCGTAGTGGGGAAATAAAGGGCCGAAAGGGAAGGTCTGAAAAAAGCCCCGCGATTTGACTAAGTGCACACTCCGCCTCGACTTTTGCACGCACCACCTCGTCCAGATGCTTCGCCGAGGCTGTGTTCTTTGCAGTCATGTCCCTTACACTACTTTGGAATGGAATGAAGAACCCCTGCTCAAACCCCCATAATAAATGCCCCCCTGCTCCTTATACTGAAGGAGCCAGGTTCACAAGGCCTCGACCTTTACTGGTGTCGGGGCCAGCTGTGATATGTCATCATTTGCCAGCAGGCGGGGGGTCTCCAATGCCTTTCTTGCTGCACTTGGTTGTGGCATGACCACTCGAACGGAACTTGCAGTCCGGGAATGGACATGACGAGTTGTTGAAGTGCCAACGCAGGTCCCCGCCCCCCGTTCCTCCTTTGGGAGACCAGAGGCTCACTGTCATGTTCTGAAAGGACTGTAATCCTGGTGCCATTCCCAAGGCCCTATCCCTGCACCAGCCCCCACTCCCACCCACTGAGCCCTGCTTAGCCGACATTTGTGGAAGCCACAAATTGATATCCTTTGTCTCCCAAGACAAGTGGGTATTTTCTTCCATCATGTCTCTAAAATCCTCATCGTAATTTAACCAAGTCCATCCTTCATATGCTTGAGAAGCTGCCAAGATAGCATGCCCGTATGCTAATAATGCACCTGACTACTTCAGGAAATAGTGCCCCCACACACTGACAAGCTTCAGAAAGGCTCTTGTCCAGTTAAGCGTGTTCCAGGACACTTTCCTCACTCTGACAGACTTCTCATCATCTTTCCTCTTCTTCCTACTCTCACCTGAGAGCTTCCGCCCCTCAAGAAGCCTAAAAATATCAGTATAGTGCTTCTTTTTAATCCTGTGCATAATTTCCGCAGGACCCCGCCCCATAGTTCAGAATACATGACCAACATAGGTGCGTCACCCCCTTTCACTGGCCTGGCCACCCCCTTTGATGCCCCCGATGACCCACTCGATGACGTTGAATATGATGATGACAGAGTTATGGCAACATCGGTGGGCATATTTCTGCTTAGCCCTTGCTTTCCTCCCTTCACCGTGCACTTGCCCAGAGACCCTGTCCCCTTCGGAGCCATGCCCACCCATTTGAATGCTCACCTGTTGATGGAGCTGCTGATAAGGGTGCGGAAGGAGATATGTTATGTGCTGCCACTGAATCCAATGTTTCCGATGACAGCTGATTGCTCTGCACAAGAGTGTTCTGCGATGTGGCTAAGTCAACAGGCACCTGAGTTTGTTTCATGCTGACGAGTCCGCCGTGCTGTATCCGCTCCCTGTCTTCAACCCCAGTTCCTTGCTCTCTGACAAACAGGAATCCTGCTGCCCAGCGGCGCTACGAAGATCCGCTTTCCCTGATCTGAAAAAAGACCGGTCCCAGGCAGTTAAATCGGCATGTGAATACCACCACCCAATGTCCATCTTGGCCGGTGCAGAGGAGGGGTCAGGGCCAGCAGGGTCTTGTGTCTCAGCATGTCCAGCCCACACCCCCTGACTTTGGTTCTGTCACCAATCAAATCACCTTGCATCACTAGGCAAGGCGATTTGAACTGCTACTCCCTCCTATCCCCCTCCCTCCTCAGGCCTACAGGTGCCAGGCCCCAGGTTACCAATGGCTCTGCGGCCTGTTTCATATATATCAGTCTAATAAAACCTCTTTTTGACACAACAAGGGTTTTGGATTTTCACAGCCAGGTTTTACTGTATAATGAGGACTGCTCTTCAAAGAAAGAATGGCCACCCCAACAAGCATGTTCAACTCAGGTTCGTGCCACCCCACCCCAATTTGATGTAATCAAGTTCCATTTCTTTTACTACCACGTATAACCCAAGTTAATATCACCACAATTTAGTTCTATGTAACCTAGTTCTGTTAATGTTAATGTTACATGTAAACCGCCTTGACTGAAAGAGGTGGTGGTATATAAACCCTATTAAATAAATAAATAAATAAAATAAGTGCTGCGGCCCATTCACAACTTACCCGGATGCTAATGTTTCATTCTCCGTTTATCCCAAATTATCCCATGAGCACTCTTTTGCTAGTATCCTGCTGGCCATGTTTGAAATTTGAACTGAACCTTTCGTATGCTTTTCAATGCTCCTGTCAATAAGCTCCTCTAATTTAGGCTTTACTCCTCGAAGGCACACATTGCATTTGCCTTGTATAATATATCATTACAATTCTGGATATAGTCTTAGGGTCGTATTTAGTAAAGTGCGCTAACTATTAGCAACGGTTTTGGTATGCAGTAGGCACACCACACTAAAAGTTAGCATGGCGTCCTGTGCTAAAAATCCCACACTAATAGGCTATCATGCAATTGGGTGATGATAGGGCAGGTTGGAGACAGAACTTTGGCACTGATGGCGAAAGCAGTTAGTTTGGGCATAACCATGATTGCTGCCTTTTTCAGAGTTGCACTTAATACCACCTCAATGGTTGACCTTAGATACATCTGCATCCTGGGATCTGTGCATTGGCAATGTGCCAATGGCAGAGGGACAGACACAACCCCCCTGAAGTTGTCACGGGCCTCTGTGGTGGTTTTCTGGCCTGACCGCATGCTACTGGTGCACTTTTTAGAAAACATGCCATTTAGTGCAATAAGTACAAACTCTGGAGGAGTCTAAAAAAGGTTTATTTATATATTTTTTCTCCATTATAAAACATATATAGATTTACACCCACAGCAAGTATTGTGTTGTGAATAAATGATGGAAATATAAAAAGGTGTGGACTGGCGCTCTTGTTTTCATAAAATGCTCAAATACTTTCTAATAAGATGCATAGTCATCAGTATACACAGTTATACTATGTGGTCCAGAAGATAAGCAGGTGAATGCAACCCTTATTCATTCCGGAATGATCTACATGCACATTTGACGTCTTCTTGCTTCCGGCAAACATCACTTGATAGAAACAACAGTGTTAATGAAATTGTAGCCAAAAGGAATTTGCCGTGACAAAGGATAGGAACAGCCTTTTTCCCTTGCCTGAGGGCAGTGATTGCGCAGAAGGCTAGTTCATATGATCGTGCACAGGTGGAAGAGAGGGAAATGCCTTCAGATAGCTTTTACAGTTGCTGCATTCAAAACATGTTTCTTCTAATAATGAAAACCAAATATGACCAAAAAGAGTTTTCCTATAAAACTAACCAGTTACTGAAAGAAGAAAAAATAATTTTTAGGATACCAGAACCTTGAAAGTTAATTAAAAAACAATATTTGAAAAGTATGAATTGTCTCCGCTTCCAAAGATTTTTATAAAATATGACACCAACTGCTCAATAATGTTTCTTATATTTAAATATTATTAAAAATAAAAAAAAATCATAATGCTTCTGTTATTAAAATTCACACGGTGCAAGGATTATTTAATCTAATTAGTAGCACCCTTGCATGTGAAGGACATTTTTCAATAGTATGCAGAGAGGGAAATCGAGATATCATGGTGGAGACGTACACGATTCTAGTGGTGGTATAGAAAAGACTCTGTAAAATGTGTAACATGTTCTAAAGTACAGATGAGGACATGCAGGAGGACCCGTGTATTTGCCGACACAGAGCCAGAGGAGCTATTTCAGAAATCTACACCTGGGAAAAATGAACAGAAACAACTTACATGTGTAAGTACTGACATGTACATGTGCAAATTGGCATTTTGCAACTTATATGTGCAAGTTGGTATTTGCATATTTGGATATTCCGTAGTAGGATCCGGACAGCGGCTGCCACTTAATATCTGGCTACAACAGTCAGCGTCGGCAATACCTACCAAGATATCCAATCTCTATATCAGTTAGGAGAACTTTTTTTCCTTCCTAAGTTATGTGGATTGTTATCTGAATAGTGGCACTAAAAATCACTGCTATCCGGATAAATGCTGGCTCTACCAAGGCTTTGCCCCTGGACCTCCCCACACTATCTGGATGGTGCTGATGAATGTTAGGCTCAGTGGCACTTATCCTATTAATAGCTGCTACTAACCAAAGAAGTGCTTTTGAATTTTAGTATTTTCTTTTCTTTTTAATTAGACTTTTCAATTTTTGACAATATAGTATAAACTAAAAATTCAACACAAATCAAGGAGAATGATAATAAACCCACAGTCCAAAGAGGAAAAATAAAAACCCACTATCTTCTTGGAACAGTCCACATCATGGGGAAAAAGTGTGGAATCCACTCCGCCTCTCATTTTATACTTAAAGGCGGACATTGAATTCCCACAACAAAAAGAGAAGACATCATTACTTCACTTCATGTTGCAAAAGAAAATTTTCCAAATGTGTACTTTCCATGATCTGTTCCCTTGATAACTAATGAAACACTTAAAAGAAAAACTGATAAAGAACGGAGCTCCTGAAGCGAGAATCCGCTCCTTCGTTTGAAGGGAAGCTTTACATCTGATCTAGATAGCCCTAGAAACATCAGGGAACATTTCCAAAGAAGGGAAAATGTTTCATCTTAAAGTAGAATTTAAGCAATATTATTTTATCAGACAGAGATGGTAGAGAAACTAGCAAAATAGATCTAGCTGTAATATCTTCCTGGGAGTTCTCCCCAAAGGTAGTTAAATTTAGGCTCCCTTTTGTTCAGATATATAACCACACTATTTCATGAGTCATAATAAATCTTGGAGGGGGAAATCCCTCCAAATCAGGCATTTTCAAAATATCTCTCAGGTAAATCAAACAGCTCATGTCATATGCTGAAAGTAGGCGATGTCTAGGAAAATTAAGCAATCTCAAATTGTGATCTTATCAAATTTTCCATAGCCTCCAACCTCTTAGGAATATACAGGAAATCTTTAACATTGGGATTAGCAACAGCTTGCATATTTGTGACTTGAGAATTTACTCCCCCTAAATTGGCCTCCAAGGAATCTATTTTCTGTTCCTGTTCTCCTATTTTTTTTTCACAGCTTGATTAGGAAAATCACACTCTTTAGAGATAGTGTCAAGAACAGAGACAGCACAGTTACTTACCTGTAACAGGTGATCTCTGGGAACAGCAGGAATTAGTCCTCACATATGGGTACGTCGGAACCGACGGAGCCTGCGCGGGAAAGCTCCCCAGCTTCCCAGAAAGGAAGCTTTTGGGGCCTCCCACAGCGCATGCGCGCTGCCTTCCCGCCTTCCTGACCAACTCTCTTCAGTTCGAGTTTAAAGCTGAGACAATAGAGAGAGGAAAGGAAAGAGAGAGAGAGATACAACTCCTAGGGGAGGTGGGTGGGTTGTGAGGACTAATTCCTGCTGTTCCCAGAGATCACCTGTTACAGGTAAGTAACTGTGCTATCTCCAGGAACAAGCACGAATGAGTCCTCACATATGGGGACTCCCTAGCTAAGATGCCGGGGAGATCCCCCCCCAAGGGTTCCTCATCTTCCTATGGATCTCAGGCATCCATTCAGGGAAGGTGGGCAGGAGTTGTTTAAGAATGGAACAGGTGTCTGAGGACAGCCTGACCAAACAAGGCATCCCGGCGGGAGTCCTTGTCCAAGCAGTAATGGGCTGTGAAGTAATAAGGAATTGACATCATTTCTTATTCATTATTAATTGTTTCATGTCATTTGATAAAATGAAAAGCTAGGACTCCTTACCTTTGGCCTCTTAAGAATTCCCAGATGCTTTCCAGTTAATGCCAGTTTTCTTTGGAAGCATGGACATTGCTGCTTTTCTTTCACTTAGTTAGTTTTCCAGTTTCCATTGAGTTCACAGATAACGACCAAGACCCTAACTTCAAAACTCAGGGGTGGCAGCATCGTCAAATCTATCTGAATGGCAATGGACTCAGGAAAGATGCCTGTTCGCTTTTGTCTGCCTTCCTGCCCAGTTTCTCTCTTGGAAATGGCAATCAGAAGCCAAATAACTTAATTACGCGGCAGAAAAAGAGCAGCAGATCAACAAGTTATCATCACCTATCAACTTCTATGAAGAGCTCATAGCGGTGACAGCAAAACTATAAACTGAAATACACACCAGCACATCAGAAACTAACAACTGTGAAACAGAACTTTGCTCTACCTCACAGCTAAGCATTCTCCAATTTTATTCTTCAAACTAATTTGTATGGTGAAGGTATTTTTATGGTTACAGTTGCACATATCTGGAACCCATTGTTCATGTGGAGGCACATTCCGTTCAGACCCCTGTGTGTCCGATCGGAATCGGGACACCCCGATGTAGATCTGATTCTGATCCTGTGGGGGCTAGATGTGCCCATGGGATTAGAATAGGGTCTGAACGGGCAGGCCAGGCCCCGATTCTGATTGGCCTGCATGCATAGCAGATCCCTGGCTACATCAGTCAGGCTCCTCAAAGAAGCTGCAGTGCCATGGTGGCCGCCGCTGATTCACTTCATTCACCACAGCAGGACCCTCAATCCGGCCTCCCGTGTCCAGGGTCCGGCTGTAGGGAACTTCCTGCAACACCTACCTTTTGTCCCTGGCCGGCGACAGGATTCTCCAACGTCCAGGGGAACTTATTTCACGTCTGCAGTGGAATAAGTCCCCCATCTCAGTTCACAGCCCCAGACGTACAGGGCAGACATCAGAAAGGCCCTGTACATCCGGGGTTGCAGACCGCCCATGCCCCGCCCTCGCTCTGCCTCCAAAATGCTCCCTCCCACCCCCATCTAAACTTCCACATACAAACACATTGCTCGTATGGGGAGGCTTTTGCCAGGGCCGGCAGGAGGGGCAAATAGCGGGACAGAATGACCCCCATAGTGTATTTAACTTAAATATAACATTTCTCTTTTCACTGACATACTGTGTTGGGAAATGTGATTAGGGATCTTCTCATCATCCAGCAGTTTCCCGTTGGGCTTCCAGCACATTGGAACTCGCTTCTGTTGGGCTATGATGCTACAGACCACTTATTTCAACATCTTAATCACCTCTATCAAAAGACCTGAAGCAATTTACAAGGTACACATCATTAATGCATACAAAGTTATAAATTTCCCACCCAAACAATGGTTCTGGATCAGCGGTCCCTTCAGGAATAGGCTAATGCTCATCTTCAGTCTGACTATGAGTTATCACTGTTGAGCTAAGTTTAAGTTTCCTTCTCCCAAAGACTGGATTTATTTAGCAGGTTTATTTTATACTGCTTTATCATTTCAGTCAAAGCAGTTTACATTGTAACTCAAACTGGGTTATGTACATTAAACAAGGACATTGATAACTTGGATTTTTCTGAGGCAATGGAGGGTTAAGTGACTTGCTGAAGATCACAAGGAGTGCTAGTGGGAATCGAACCCTGGTTTCCTCCACTCTGTGAATGTAGCCTCTACAGTCAACCAGCCCAAGAAGAAAGGTCCTGGCCCTGGATTCGAACCCAGGTTTGTCACATAGTAGGGCACAGAATGTGACACAGAGCCACCAGGCTAGCCATTGGGTTTATTTTTTATGTCATTTATGCACTGATTGTTTCAAGTGTTCAATTCTTTAAACTATTTTGAAATGTATACAGTAGAAATCTGATTTTAATAATACTATGTAGAACTTGTTGATACTGCAGAGTCATTGGACTGAATGGATTTGCATGAATGTTCTAGTTGATCTGCAATTTATGCAGTGAAAATAGAAAACAAATTAACTGCATAATGAGCTATGGACCTGTTAGAAAAGTGTGAACGCATTCACCTTGAAAGTACAATGTGTAAAACATGGAATATTTTCACTGCTTGAAACAGTCCTAAATGCCTATAACGTAAACACATTGCTTTTGAAATCAAAACGAAATCCAGAAAAATCAAGCGACACACAAAGATGACTTATCAAGAAAAGAATGAGGCTATCAAACTATAGACAAAATAAATCAGGCAATATTCAAAAGGGTGTATACAGTTACCAGGTCCTGCTAACTGGATAAGCCCAGGAGCAGGGCTGTACCAAGGGCTGTGCGAGTAGTGTGGCCGCACCAGGAGCAGGGCTGTACCAAGGGCTGTGCGAGTAGTGTGGCCGCACCAGGAGCAGGGCTGTACCAAGGGCTGTGCGAGTGGTGTGGCCGCACCAGGAGCAGGACTGTACCAAGGGCTGTGCGAGTAGTGTGGCCGCACCAGGAGCAGGGCTGTACCAAGGGCTGTGCGAGTAGTGTGGCCGCACCAGGAGCAGGGCTGTACCAAGGGCTGTGCGAGTGGTGTGGCCGCACCAGGAGCAGGACTGTACCAAGGGCTGTGCGAGTAGTGTGGCCGCACCAGGAGCAGGGCTGTACCAAGGGCTGTGCGAGTAGTGTGGCCGCACCAGGAGCAGGGCTGTACCAAGGGCTGTGCGAGTAGTGTGGCCGCACCAGGAGCAGGGCTGTACCAAGGGCTGTGCGAGTGGTGTGGCCGCACCAGGAGCAGGACTGTACCAAGGGCTGTGCGAGTAGTGTGGCCGCACCAGGAGCAGGGCTGTACCAAGGGCTGTGCGAGTAGTGTGGCCGCACCAGGAGCAGGGCTGTACCAAGGGCTGTGCGAGTGGTGTGGCCGCATAGGGTACAAGAACAGAAGGGGCTCAGCAGAAGTGATTTCCTGTGCACAGCATAGTGGCGGTAGTAGGGAAAATGCCAGGTTCGAGAGCAGCACAGGGTGCATTTATAGCTTGCTACGGGGTCCTGTCCCAGTGAGGTCAATATTCAGCAGTACTATCTGGATAGTGCCGCTGAATATTTCTTCAGATTGATGCAGCACTATCCAGATAGTGCCAGGGTAGTCTGTGGGTAGACCTGGTATAAAAAGTTGTCTTAAGTGTATGTGTATTGGCTATCCAGATAGCTGTTAAAAATCACAAACTAACAGAATAGCCACCACTGCTGACCACAAAATTTGGATATTTATTGGCAACCGCTCATTGGATACTGTCATTTGATATCCAGATTTACAGTACTTTATCCGTGGTGGCTGGTATTTAAAAACATGCTGAGTGCCACAGGATTGATGGAGGCCCTGCAAAGCGGCCCATCAATGCCACAGTTTATAAACTCCATCCCAACAATACATCTGCACCTACCCCTTCTCAGAACCTACCCTGCATCCAACCGGGTCATCCTGGAGCTCCATCTTGCCCCCGTCCCACACTCCTTTGGCGAGTGCAGACAGCAGTTTTATGAAAGTATTGTACCACGTGCTATACTAGTTACCATACTTTAATAATAGTTAATAAAAGACCCCTCAGTCTGAAAAGTAGCTCACACGCATGTGTAAGTGCTGACGTTTATATGTGCAAGTTGTGAAATTCTGGCACTTAAATGTGTAAGTTACTCAGGTTCCTCGTGGATTGTTTCCACATGTAAATATGTAAAACATGCCTCCTACTCCACATGAATGTCCTTCCATGTGTGTTGCTGTGCTCCCTTCTATGTATAGTATTCTAGGAACGGTTTCACGTTTAGATGAACCATTTCTATAATAACACCGTAACCGAGTATGTCCTGATATCAAAATCTCCATTCCAGTTTCCACTTGCTAATTCAAATGGGCCTTGAAATGAAATCAACAAAACAAAATCCTTTAGAAAACATGGCAAAACCTTGCAGAAGCTACTTAATTTTCCCCACAAGATCATGATTATTCATAGATTTAGTCAAAGATGTTGATTTACTGTCCTCTGAAATTGAGACATTCCAAAAATGTCACTTGCTCCTCTCAAGCCCTTTCTCAAGGACACAAAATCGTCAAGCTCCTTATATAGAGAGAAGCAAAAATTAGTACTACCCTACAATTATCGACAAAACACCATGCACTCTTCTGGTAGAGGGAAAGATCAGTCACTACTCATCAACCTCCATACTCATTTAGTTCCCCTTATCACATCTTGTAATAATACAAAAGCCAGCAGTTTTAGCTCTGTTTACCTCATACATCCTATACAAATGACTGGGTAATGACTGGATAAAATGTAGCAAAACCCCATCAAAAAGCTTGCAGATTGAATTTTTCCTGGAAATGTATTTCATTGCCTATTTTATTTATCTATTTATTAGTATTTAGCTCACGTCTTTCCAGTAGATCTAGGAATTAAAAAGCACCATATTTGATTAAAATATTTCAGTGACCTAAAATGATTCAATGAAGGAAACTTTGATTCTTGAGTCCAGAATTTTATGCCTGGGGGTTGTATGGCCTAAATTTCGCTAACAGATATTCTGGGCCCATATTGGGAATAATTTTAAAAGGAAGTGCCTATTTTACAGCTAAATGTTTCAAAAAGGTATACAGAGGCTATTCAGCAGTGATGGCTAACCCTTATAAAGCAGCTACCCGTCACCGTTGAACTTAAGAACTGGATAGTGAATGCCATGGTCGGCATTGAATATCCGGGTCAGCTGGATAGCAATGAAGCTAAGCAGGCAGCGGCGATACCAAGCATTTCTGAGGTGAAAGTTCGGCCAGTCTTTAAGGTGTCTAACGTTTACTGCTTAGGGATAACTGAGCAGCGGCTGAATATGGCTGATTCCTGGTTATCCCCAGGTGCCGCCTTCGATTCACCTCCGGAAAATCCCAGTGCTCACCGGCTAGCATTGGGGTGCCTCAGTGGCAGCACCCCACATATATTCAGCAGCATTACGCATGTTAGTGCTGTTGAATATCCCGGTTACTGCGATTAATGCGGTTAGCAGATCTGTTTACCACATTAATCTCTCTGAATATTGGGCCTCAGGTTTTTTGTGGACATCCAAGTTCTCTAGAACAGCTACCACAGTTCTTAGAACATACGTACTTTTAGCACTATTGAAGGAAAGAAATTTTCAGATCATCAATTTATGAGTTTTTTACCTGTAAAAATGGCTTTGAAAATTGTCTGCTCATGCAGCAGATATACCCAGAGGTGCATTTAGTCAGTATTTCAAGAATGAAATACCACGATGAACGACTGTCAATCATTTTGATTCAATTGTATCATCAATGAGAGAACAAAATGTTTCCACCACACAATTACAAACCATATCGCAAAATGTATTCGCTGACTCAATCCATCATTTATTTGACGCATTCATTATTGAAACTTGAAGTGGAAAGCTTGCATAGTACCATATAAAACATATTAACTGCAAATATATTAAACTTCAAAAGATATTGCACTTCTGGTTTTGTGACAATGTAATAATAAAAGACCTTTAATAAAAATTCAAAATTGATGATAAGAGGCATATGCTACATTTTTTTCAGGATTTGAAATGTTTTAATAAAAAATATGGGATCTATGATTATGACAACTGATTTTCGAACAGTTTGGTGAAACCCTAGATACAGCTTGTCCATTTTCTGATGAAAAACCAGAAGAAAGAGGTGGTATTTATCTATCTCTGTTTCTCTCTCTCTAAATAAACTTTCATGATTAATGGACTGAGGATAAATGTAGCAATGAGACTATTTTTACACTCTAGAGGGACTTAGAAAACTATAAATCTGGGTATCAAATTGTAATTCTTGAGGACTGCTTTCATGTTCCTGTGCCAGAAATCCTGTGGAATTGTGTCTAAGTATACTATTAGAGACACTTAACAAGCTTAATCCAGATCCTGGCTGTCCAATTGGTTTCACAGAATTTCTGTCACAAGAACATGGAAAAAGAAAAATCTTTGGATTAAATCTCTACAGTAGGAGTCAATAGATTCATAAAACAAAAATCCAGGAAGGGTTTTGCACAGAGCTCCAGACCAGGCCAATCAGGAAACTGGAATAAAGATTACCAGCAATACAAGACATAATATTTCTTCCTGCAAGATAGCTGTTTTTTAAACCAATGGTTACTGCTTTGAGGCCAGTCTCTGATGTGAAAAAAAGCCATTTGTTTTTTAATTTATCTGAAAACTCTAATAATCTTTCAACTATGTTTTTTTTTTGTTGAAATAGCAACCACAGCCACCTCTTTAATTAAGAAAATTGCCCTGAAATGAAAATTTATAAAAAAACCCAGTACAAAACGAAAATGTATAAAAACAAAACACACCTGCAAGTGACACAGGAAACAAAACAAAATGAATTTTTTTTGCCTGCACACCCCTATTGTTTATGCTCATCATATTATCTTACAGTTAAGTCATTTCAATTTTTGCAGATTTTAATGACTACACACTTTGATTGATGTTGCTTATTCATCCATATATAATAATAATTATATTACTAGTAATTTCCATGTATATGCCTTAAAGCCTATTTGCATAACTGGAAAATTCTTTTCAGGTCTGCAGATCATATGGTAGAAGTGTTAAACAAGCCATATGATTGATTCAAGCCTCCCCAAGGAAGTAACCTAATTTCGGAGGAGGAGAAATGTAGTTCATTATGAGCAAGGCAGTGAAAAATCAACAGTTATTATTTAAGCTATAACAGAACCGTGGTGTTCTCCGTGAGACAATAATCTAGCTCCCAAGTGGCTAAACTTTAAGGCCTAAGGCCAAGTAGTTTATCCAGAAGAGAGAACTGGAATATTGCCTAGAAACAGCAAGATGTTATTATTATTGTTATTCTGTTTCGATTGCTTAAATAGGTTTTATAGATTTTTGCAGTCTGTTAGGGAACATAGCCGAAGTTTTTGTGTTTAGAAGTTAGGGAGGGAGGGTATAAAGCACTATAATAATGTTACCACTGAATAAAGTATTGTAATTAGTATCTGAATTTTCAAGTCAAGCTGACAAAAGGGATCCAATTCAAATGTTCTTTCTGGTTATATACTGACTGCACAGAACATTTCAGAGGCAGGAAGGTTCTTTATCCTTCAGAGGCAGGAAGGTTTGAATCTACCTCTTCTATTACTAAGACAGTAATAGCATTTTTAAAATTGTGTAGAGATACGAGCAAGTATAGCTTTTGGCATTTCCATCTGTTTGTGAATAGTCTCCAATTTAGGATAAATTTGCTTGATAAGATTGCTTTTGTGTTCTGAGAATTGCCTAACTTTAATACATTTTTCCTTCAAGTCTGGAGTGTCAGAAGACAGATCTTTAAAAAAACAAAAAAACAAAATAAAACAAAACAAAAAAACCCCACCACCCTCCTATTTAAGGGTTTGCCAAGAAATTCCCAAATTTCCTAATGGTTTACCAATGTTTAGAAAGATATCCATGGGTTTTAACCTTGAAAATACTCACAGATTAAATTCACATGTTTATCTTCTGTTTGCAAAATAAATGAAAGCTGTGAGGTGGTGTGAACGTACTAATACAAAAAGAGGTCTAGGTGCAAATTAATTTTAATTGTCTTCTCTTACATCACAGGATCTTGTTTGCATTAAATGAAGTTGAGATGTGCAAGTCATCCGGATGAGTAAAAAGAATGAAAACCTGAAATACAGAAATGAATATAAAATTCCCCTTGCAATGACTGAAATAATAAGTTTTGTAACATAATATTGTAAAATCCACATAGGCAAAGAAGAATATGCAACTACCTAACTCAAAACACCACAAAGAGCTTGGCATTAAGCCTATCCTATTCTCTAAATGCAGTTGTGCTTTATTTTCAAGCTGAATTATTTTTCCACATTAAAAGGTATTTAACACATATGGTATTTAACACAATATAATAAACTTTTCCTGCAGGAACAACATTAATGAATTTAGGGAAATGGCTTTAGAAGTGCCTGATTTTCATCTAAATTAATGTAAAGTATAATAGCTTCAGCGCTCGCTTTTTGTCCTCCGTTGTTCAGAATTAATCCACTTGACACTTTCATAAACTTTTGTAATATAAGCTTACGCAAAAACAATCATTTGACTCATTTTCACTGACCCTCTCATTCTCAGTTTCTTTTGAATAATACCAGTTACTTGAATACAAGGCAATCAAGGAAGTAATTTTATAAAGTCGATCCATGTATATACGGGCACATGCTGCGCAAATGACCTTTTATAAAATACTGACCAGCATAAAGTACAGTGCATGCTTTGGATTCAAGGAGGATATTCTAAGGCATTTACGTGGTTTGGAGTCCAGCATCTCATGGAAATGCCACTCACTGGGATAATTCAGAGGAACTCACTTGGTTAGTGCCTCTGAATATCCCTGGTTTGGACTGCGAAAAGCCCCACGTTAAGTGCACAGCATCAGGCTGTTCTGGGGGCGGAAGGTGGGTGGCACCATGGGTTAACCAGGTAGCCTTGATAGATTCAGCCGCTGCCCAGTTACCTAACTGACTAAAGTTAGCTGAATGGCTGTGTTAACTTCAGTCAGTTTTGCAATCTGGCCAGTGGCTGAATATAGCCATTGTTTGGATTCCTTGTCTTTATAAAACAGGCTTAACTTAGATGCCTTAAAATGTGCTAGGGACCTCCATAAAAAACTACCCTCCACTTTGTAGGAACCCAAAAGAAACAGAGGATAGAATTCTAACAGATGGTTGGCAGATTTGGCAGCCGTGCCACAATTCTTAAATATAAGTTGTCAGTAGATTTTACCTGTGGTCCTAAGGAAATATTGTAGACCGATTTCCACTGAAGCAGATCAAATCCAAACCTGTCTACTTCACTTTCACATGGGATACGTTTGCAAATCTCTACCTTCTAGCACATTAGCAGTTAGGTCTGGAGCTCAGATTTTACCCACTGTAGAGGGGAGACATTTATGGAGCAGTTTTCTAGACCTACCATGCAGGCAAGTGGAAGCCTTGGGTGCTTTTATCTGTGCTCTGCACCAGATCCCGAAAGGAAAGAATGAGCACGCTTTCAATTTATAAATGGCCAGAGGAAAAAGTACACGAAGATTTGCACTTGCTTTTTCCTTTGAATACTTTTTCCAGACAAAATAAATAGTGTGAAATTTTGAAAATGTGAAACTACGCATATTGCTGCCTCCCCTAACCCAAACTAGCCAGAGGAATGCCTCTTTATCCAGATAGGGGGTAATAATGTGAAAAGTCCAAAAAGTGTTTATTCTAACCCTACTGTATAAAAGCTACAGAGAAGTCTATGGGGGTTCTTTTAGAAGCCTTACTCATCCTTTGTACATATGAAAATGAGCATAGAGGTGTCCAAAGCATAGGTGCGTCTCCAGAGGCATTTTAGAATCTGGGTCTGTGAACATCCAAAGCTGAACAGGATCATGATGGAGTGCTCCTATGAATTGGATGTAGGGAGCTGCGGCTAAGGTTATACCTGTACCAGGCACAAATAGGCATTGGGAAAGTGCTTGTTTTGGCTATAAGACATCCAGAGGAGATGGTACTCCACCAGTTCCAATACTCGGCACATTCACAAAGTGGAATTGGAACCCTGGTCCTAACCCACTACTCTAACCATTAGGCTATTACTAGATGTCTACAGTTTGGAATCATGTTCTGGGGATGTCTATGTAGACGCCCCACAGAAATCCATATTGGGCATGGCCACATTTGTGAAACCGTGTCTGAGCTTGAACATGCCTGCTTCTTTTTCTAGACATTCTGGCTTGGACGTCTCTGATTGCGCTTGGATGGCATTTGTAAAATTTCACGTTATATGTCTTTAGAATAGACACTCAGAACAAGCCCTAATAGTGCAGAAATTTTCACACAAAAATTTACATTTGCTTTGAATAACAGGTGTAAACATGTACATCCCAACTCACCCTAAATCCACCCCCGGGGATGCCAACATGTGATGCACATGTACTGTAAATATGCTCGATCTTGTTGGCTCGCGTACCTATACAGAAGTATTTGGTAATGCAAATTTGTAAGGGCAATATTCCGTATGCAAAACATCCTATACATATTTAAAATGCTTTATAAGCTTACCACCATGAAGGTGGTGCTAGTTACTCAGGTAATTAGTAAGTGGGCAGTTTAATAAAGCTTTTTTCCCCCACTTAAGACCTCTTTTATGTGCATCTTATAAAATTACCCCATGTTATAGGCACATGAATGTACACATGGTGGCAAACAGGTGCATATTTTTACATGTCCCATATAGGCATTCCCAGCAGCGTCTTTTGGTTGGACTCTAGGTGATGTCACAAAGTGCACATATAGACTATAAAATATGCACCCACGCAGGTACTTCAGCTGTGTACACAGCTCTCAAACAGACATAATGTACAGGGCTGCATTTTAGTGATAATTCTGCCAGTTTTGGGAGGTGATTTTATAAAGACACATGAGCACCTATTCATTTTTATAAAATAGCAGGCGCCTAGTAAACCATGTAAATACCATCAATCGGGATATTCAATGGCACTTACACGGTTAATACCATGGAATATCCCCTTCTAACTCCTCTACACACCTCGATGCTATCTGATTAGCATCGGGGTATGCTGGGGGTATTCTTGGGTGGAGCGGAGGCGGCAACAAGTGATAACCGGGCAGCAGCGATATTGCATGCTGCCTGGTTAGCTGTCTGTGCCGAAAAGATAGACAAGGAAAATCCCTGCTGCCCAGTTAACTTCAATGGCTCCCAGTGTGTGCGGCGATCCCCGGATTTCAATGCCATTGCTGCAGCATTGAGTATCCGTGTTAGAGGTCGGCAGGGAGGGCTATGCACCGACGAGGCTCATAACCCTTCGAAAATTAGCCTAGCTCAGTATTGAGTCCTATACATGCACATCCCCAACAGCACAAACACACACACACCCAACATGCTTCTTTCTGCTACCCCTCCAGCCCATCACACATACACATACCCAACATACTGCTACTCCACTCCAAAACACAGATATACACAGCCCCGACCCGCACACACGTACACACCCCTGCCACAAACATGCACACATACAGAGCCTCAGACGCACACTGCCACTCCACCCTTTGACATCGTAGCCTCACATCCCCTCAGATAAACAGCTAAACTCTGTCTGTGGAGATAAATATACTTCCAATGCTATTGGTTCACACACAAATGCATCTCATATGCATCATCAATCACTAGCCATACTATGCTCATCCACCCAGTTATCCACTCACACAGCCTCTGCTACCCTGTAGGGAGACACTTAACATGGCCATTTCAATGATGTCCCCATATGTACACGCATCAGCCTGCAAATGGAGGAAAAGGGAACCGTGCATTATGTCTCATTGCAAGTGTGCACTATTCAACTTGTTTAAATTTAGAGTTAGCTCACACCCTTTTATTGTTAGCTCTAGATGAGTTACAGTAGCTATTTTTCTATCCCCAAGGAACATGAGTGGGAGAAGCAGGATCTGAATACTGGCTCCCTTTCCCATGCTCTCACCCCTAGGCTATTCCTCCACTCTATATATTTTCCAGCTGCTTCATGTCCTCCTTTGCTTGTATGCTTAAATATTAACTCACATAACTGAAGGAATTGTTATGCAACACTTGCCTTTTCCATATCCGATTGCTTCTGGCTCCTTAGCCATTCAGAACATTTAGAGGTTCACGTTTACATGAAAGATTCCTTGTTTGCCCTTATAATAGTTTATTGATGTAGTCTACACATGAACTACATAACACAGCATATGACACCTAGTTCACATCACTCCTTGTCCTTTTCAGAAGCACTCTTATTAATGAAAGTTGCCATTGTCTCATTCTTTTTTTGTTCTTTTGGAAATTTATTACTCTCGCTTCTTACTACAGCATCTTTGGAAGAGTTCTTTTTATTGGTGATAGATCTCAATATCACTTGCAGTATTTCCCTGTGCTTATCACAGATGATTTCAATACCCCTTTAGGTATTTCTTTGTTGGGTTTTCCAGTGGACTTTCTGTCCATTCTGGACAGTAAGGACTTGCACCAACATGTCACCTACCCAACTCAACCTAGTGGTCCTCTCTGCAAGCCTTGCTCCTCTTCTGATGTTTTTTTCATCTGTGCCCCTCCCTTGGACTGATCATGTCCTCATTTCCTGATTTCTTAACTCTCCCTGCTCTTCCTCTTCCACTTTGTCCATTCCCATTTCTCCCGAAATTATGAACAAATTGACGTGGAGGCCCTTGCTCAGGCTGTGCCCAGTCCTCCTTTGCAGTCTCCAATTAGTTCCCTAGACTCAACTGACAGCTTGGTCTCAGTCCTGCAATCTCCTCTGGACAAGTTTGGGCCAGTGTGGTCAGTGGCAGTTACTCCTTGTCAAAATGCCTGCTACCATACAGCCTCTGATTGCTGAAGTGCCAATATTGACATGCCGAACAACTCTGGTGAAAACACTGGACCCCCAATTTTCTTTTATAATGTAGGTCTTGACTCTCTGAAGACAAGAAGAGTGACTACACATGTAGCAAAGAAATTGTATTTTACCAAATTCATTGATTGACATTCTAACAAACCCAGGAAACTCTTCCTGCAGATTCTCCTTCCTCTTCATTGAATGGCTTCTCATTTACTGCTGATGAATTCAGTAGCTTTCTGAATTCCAGAACTGCCACGCTTACAGATCCATGTTCCCGTACTTTAGCTCTTCTATCTCTTTCTATGGATGCAGAGTTATCTTCAGTCCACCGCTCCCCAGTGGCATTCCAAGGCTATTGAGCACCCAGAGTGTATGCTCTTCCTGCAATGATGCTCCCCCCACTAGACCCACACGGTGGAGGTGTGTGTGGCAAACATACCTTTGTTGGTTTGCTCTGCTGCCTCCGTTCCAGTCCCAGTGGCTGCTCCCTCCCAGGTGAAGTTTTGAAGTGTGGCCGTTGTTATAAGACTTCAGCCGGGGAGGAACATCCGCTGGGCCTGGAGGGGAGCAACGTGGCAAGGTAGCAAAGAAGTAAAGGCAGCTTGCTGCGCATGCCTCTGCTGTGTAGGCAAGGAGTTTCAGCACTCCCTCCTAACCAGCATCCAGGGTGGAACGCACCCAATGTCTTGTCCTTGGTACGCCGCCACTGCTCTTTCTTGTCAGAGTTCCATCCCCTGCTCCTTTTTGCCACTGAATGTGTTCTTTCTGCCATTCATCCATTCTTTGCACTGGATCCTTGGACAACCTTCTAAATGAAAAAGCTCACCTCGGAACATCCCCCTTGTATCTTCCCTATGCTTTCTGCTAACTTGGCTACCGGCCAGGTTCCAAGCCCATGGAAACATGCACTGGTAGTCCCCACATGAAGAAACCTCTGTTGGATTCCTCAGTTCTGTCAAATTCTCTAATTTATCCTTTCTGGCAAGAGTATTGCAGAAAACTGTATCCAGAAGCTTCTGTGTTTTTGAACAAGACCCCTAAGCATGTGAATTTTTGAAGTATCATAGCACTGAGACACTCCTGATTGCTTTAATGGATATAATGAAGAGTTCTTTAGATTAAGTAACTCGGTTATTCTGATTATCTTGAATTTGTTATCTACTTTTGACCTTACCATTCACTCCCTATGGCATTCTTGGCTCTATGAACTGTGCCTTTATGGTATGATATATGCTTGGTTCGTCTTATATTTATTCAATGCTCTTTTCAAGTGCCTCTCAACCTATTCTTTCTAGTGTGCCTCAGGGCTCACTCTTAGGGGCAATTTTATTTAATATTTTTCTCTCTCCTTTACCACTCTTGATTCAGTCTTCAGGCTGTAATCGTTTTGCTTTTGCAGATGATATTCAAATTTTGTTCTCTGTTCCGCCTTTAACATCTGATATCTCTCCTTATCAAGTTTGCTTACAAACTACCTACTAATAGCTAAAGATTAACAAATTGGTTCTTAACACCTCTAAATGTGAGGTTATTCTTTTCTCAAGTCCTTGGACACTAGCTCTAACATGTCCTATTATCACTGGTGCATGCCTTGCTTTTAAAGATTCTGTTCAGACACTGAGCATTATTCTTGTCTCTTCAACCATGAATTCATGCAGTGCTCCAGACCTCAATTTTTGCCTTTTGTTGGATCAGAGTGATTAAGTCATTTCTATCTATGTGGTAACTTAAGCAGTTGGTGTTATCTCTAGTGATAGTTCACTTAGACTATTGTCATGAGATTGATAATGGCCTTTCACAGAACACTATCAAATGTCTGCAATGTGCAATTGATGTCTGTTAAGTTACTTGTGTGAGCCTCTTGTTTTGACCATTTTTCACCCCTACTTCATGCTCAGCACTAGCTGCAGGTCACAGCCCAATTAAAGTCGGATTCTTATCCTGGTGCAGCATTAGTGGAGGAGTATTCTAGCACCACGAGATCTGGGTTTGATTCCCACAGATACTCCTTTTGAAACTGGGCAAGTCACTTTATGCTCCATTGCCTTGGAAGAACAGGCCTAGTAATCTACTTCAGTTAATATCTTGCCAAGAAAACCCAGGGGCTGCTGGGTTGCCAGGAGTCAGTGTGGACTTCACAGCACTTTAAAAAAAAAAAAGCCAATCTACACCCTATTTGTCCTTTATGTCCCACCGTGGACTCTTCAGTGATTCCAGGTTTCATCTGTCCTTCCCCCACCAACCTGCCTATGCCTGGATATCTGGCATAATTCAACTTCCTCATACCTATTCCTTGCCTGCCCTTTGGAATTTGCTCCGATTATATATTTGATAAAGACTTGGCTATTCCAGCTGGCGTTTAGGCTGGATCCAGAGGCTGAGGAGTAGACCATCCCTGTGCTTGTTCAGTTTCTTGTCCTCTTTTCCTCTGTTGATGTCCTTTACGGAGATTGTAGTCTTTTCCTGTTGAATTAGCCATTTAAGTTATCTTGTTAACCACCTTGATAACTTTGGGTTATTAAAAAGTACCATAAGTACTGTGTAGTTTACTGAAATCTTCTCTCGACCCTCTGCATGACCGCATTATTTATTTAACTTATTTAGCTAGGTTTCTATACCTCCTTTCAGAGTGTCAAGGCGGTTTACATAGAACAGGATGAAAAGTAATGTTTATATAGAACAAAAATGAACAGTAACATATAAGAAACATTGGCGATAGTCTAGCACAATATCATACAGGATGGACAATTAACAGTGGTATCAGTAAGAAGATATATACATGAAGAACTTATATACATAATCATGAGGAGCATAATAGTGGGAAATGAGGGAGGCTAGTAATTAAAGAGGGGAGAGGAAGGGTTAAGTTGGTGAAGGGAGGGTGGAGGAAAACACTAATCTCTTATTGCTACAGAAATGGGTACATTATTTAGGTAAGCTGTTGCTACAGTTCTGGTTACTTATTTAGGTGGGTTCATTTCTGAAATGTTCCATGAATAGGTGTGTTTTTGTTTTTTGGCAAAGTCTTCCAGGATCTTTGTTGTTCGAATGTTGTTGAGGAGGTTATTCCAGATCTTTAGTGCAAGCAGGGGGAATGCTCTGTTTGATGATGCTTGTGTGCTTTTTTGTTTTTAGTGGAATGGGGAGTGTGGATTGTGATTTAGATCTTCAGGGTCTAATTCTCCATCGCTTTCTCGAGTAGGGAGTGTAGGTACTCAGAGGATAGCTGGCGGTAGGCCTTAAAGGTGGTAATTAAGGCTTTTTATTTGGTTTTGGCATTGATGGGGAGCCAGTGGAGGTTCTTAAGGACTGGTGTTTTGTGGTCCTTTTTAGATGCTGCTGTCAGAACCCTGGCGACTGTGTTCTGTGCCATCTGTACTGGGTGTATTGTGTATGCAGATAGACCATGGAGGGTGATGTTACAATAGTCCAAGTGTGGAAAGATCATGGCCTGAAATACTGAGCGGAAGTAATAGTGGTCTAGAAGCAGTTGGAGGCCTCGAGCTGATTTTGTTTTTTGGTATGTCAGTTTAATTGTATTCTTAATGTGTTGTTGGAAGGTTAGGCCTTGATCCAGGATAACACCCAGGTATCCTACAAGGGATTTTACTTGAGGCTGCATTCCAGATATGTCGATGAAAGATGGGGGTATGAAGCCTGTGTCTTTGGTAATATGGAGGACTTCAGTCTTTTGGTAATTTGGAGAGGTTGTATGAGGTTAGCCATTTGGCAACAGCTATGAAACATACTATTAGTGGAATGTATACAGGTTGTATGGTTGTGAATGGAACATATAGCATATCATCAGCAGCATATATGTGGTATAAGACTTGTGTGATTTGATGATAATCACATATATATTGCACGAGTATGTTGAAAAGAAAAGCAGCCAATGCAGAGCCTTGGGGTATACCTTGGGTAATCTCAGTTGCAGTAGTCTCATGCCATCCAACCTAACTTGTTCTTGATGTTAGGTTAGGTAGGAGGTGAACCATTTGAGGGTTGTGTTGCAGAGACCAATTGCTTTGAGGTGGTGGATGAGAGCAACATGTGGTACTGAATCAAATGCTGCGGATATGTCCAAAAACAAGAGGATAAAGCCTTGTGTTTTTTGTATAGCCAGTGATAGTTTATTTGTTAGGACTGTGATGAGTAGTGTATTTCTACTCCACAATTGGGTCAGAGGCTGTGAGTCAAGAGGGGCATGGGAGTCTATATGGTCCTGGATTTGCTGCTGGAGTGTTTTCTCAATTATCTTGGTGAGAAAGGGGAGACTAGATATAGGACGATATGAATTTGGGGAAGATGAGTTTGGGTCCTTGAGGATAGGTCATATGGAGGCTTGTTTGAGGCTGATTGGCATGAGACCTTGTGAGAGGGAGTGATCTGTGATCTGAAGCAGTTTAGGGGCAAAGTCAGTATAAGCCAGCTTGATCCAGCTCACTGGGCAAGTGTCTTTGGGGGGTGGGGAGTTCAGTATTCTACTGAAACTGAACTTTTCTGTATGCAGTACTCTCGCATGGAAAAAACATTCATGTCTACTCTTCTTGTTTCTCCTAACCTTCCTACCACATTTATCACATAATGAATTTCGGAATTTTTCTCCAACTGCCTTTAAACAATATGGGTCTAATTTTATAACAAGACATCTATGTGAGGAGTCTAAAAAGGCATCTATTTTAAGCTAAATTTATAAATGGACATTTGCACCCATGGTTCACTATCAAATAGGCTCCCAGAACAAGCTACATTAGCATGCAAATGTCCACGTGCACCTTTAAACCTGGTCCAAAATTGCTGTAAATGTGTGCATGTACTCTTAGCGTGTACCAGTGTATTTTATAAAGTACACATGTACATTGCCATTCCACCTATGCTAGTCCAAACTGCATCACCAGAAATGCTTCTACACAGATGCATAAAAGGAGGCGCATGCTTTCCATGCAAGTTAATTTTATACATATATGTGATCACACTATTTTATAAAAGCTCTTTCCACATTTAACAAAGCTTTGCACATGGAACAAGCCTAATAAAATGGCCATGATATTTAACCAAATCCCTGTATTCAGCACCATTCCCTGCATAGGTGGCAGTGCCGAGTATACAGATGGTACAATTACCATGCTGGCACTATGTGCTATTTGACAGGCCTAAACACCACATAACCTATCCAGTTAGCAGCTGAATATTGCTGCTATCTAGGTGATTTTTTTTGCCCGCCTTCACCCCATCCCGAACCTGGCTCTTTATTATATAGATGGTATCAGGCCATTTAGCAATTTGAACACCTCTATATTATTAATGTGGAGACCAATTCGGATCTGGGTGCCTCCGGCCCATCCGGATTTCCAGCCCACGGGATCAGAATTGGGCGCACCCGGCCTGGATGGGACACCCGTTCCCCGATTCTGCTCCCCCAGACGTCCAGCCAGCCACTTACCCGGCTAGCCCAGCCAGGTTCCTGAATGGAGCCGCGGTGTCATGGCGTCCAGTTGCTATGACACCATGGCTCCATGCAGGTGCCACAATCCCTGGCAGACCCCAAAATGATCATTTCCCTGCTGCCCAACCCCCAATCGGACCTGCAGTGGCCAGGGTTGGGCTGCAGGGAACCCCCTGTACCCCCTTTTCCCTGTCTGGAGGGAGTGTTGACTGCCATCTAAGGGGACTTATTCCACCTCCGAGGTGCAATAAGTTCCCTGTCCAAATGGCCGACCCTGGAATCAGCCCTGTACATCCGGGGTAGGGTCCTGCCTCTGTCCCACCCTCGCTCCTCCCTCAGCCTCCCCCTCCCACCCCCGTTCAAAGCTCCCCGCACATCTCTGCTGTAAATGCGGGAGCTCTGTGGGTGGAATTGGCATGCTGGTGTTTAATGGGGATTTACGTCCAGACCAGACATGTATCTTAGCTAAACGCGGGTCAGAATCTAACCCATAACTTAAAATGTACTGATGATCAGGCAATTATGCTTTCCTAGGCTGCCTGCAAATGCATCCTTGCCTTTTCTACTGAATGTGACTTGCCCTGATCTACTCCAGAAAAAGGCATAAGCTAATGCCAAAATTCCTTATACAGTACTTTCTTTCCTTTTAAACATTGAAATAGTTATAATACACCACTGAGAACATTTCCGTTGATTGTCTGGGCAGAAATCTTAGGAGCTTGTTCACTAAAATGAAGTAAGTAATTACTATGCGAATAAACACGATAAACGTTGCTGCAAGGCCACAATACTTAGCATGCACTAATTTACATGTTAAGTGCTGACAGTGGAAGGGGCAGGAAATCGATGGAGAATGTGCAGGTAATGGGTGTGGAAAGCACCTTATAGTTAGGACACAGCAAGATACCACAAATCCTTTACTGTCTCCACTCCAGATAATGTGGATGCACTTACTGCCTTCTGCAGCATTCCAATAGTCATCCACCCCCCGACACCCTAAAGCAGTACTTCTCAACTAGGTCCACCATGAATACGCATTAGATAGATCTTCATACAATGGAAGCAGTGCATGCAGATCTGTCTCATGCACATTGTGGATATCAAGAAAACCTGACTGGCCTGGGTGTTCCAGAGGACTGGGTTGAGAACCACTACCCTAAACACTTCCTTTATCATGACCAATGATCCCCCCACTCCCAAATCTGTTCACGACATGACCAAGCTAGAAATGCGCCTCATATGACTCATGAATCTGGTGCCCCCTCCTTCACCAGCCACACGCAAGAGCTCTCTCTCATTGGGCTTTCTGGAAGTCCAGTGATGAAAACAGTGCCCCTTTCATACTTCTGCCCTGTGAGGGTGCTCTGCTCATACAGCCCTTGGTATGGCCCTGATAAAGATTCTCCCACCCCGACATGTCAGGCTGCTACTGGGGGTTTCCTTTTTTCTAGTGGAAACCCTTGCCCTTCAGTGGTCTGGGATCAAAATATACCCTTTAATGGCAGCTTAACTCCTGGTGGTAGAACAATGAGATTAGGCTCAAGATCAGAGATGCCACTGTGATCTCATGCCATCATGGGACAGGAGCATCTAGGGATCACTCTTGCCAGAGGGTATCAGGGGTGGAGGGCTCTTCTTTGGTCATGTTGGGGGGTAGAGGGGTTTTATTCAAGGTGTCAGAGTGAAGGGGTTCTTATCAGCTGGAGTAACTCCTTGGTATATTGCCAATGGTATGGATACAGACATGCTATCAGCAATGCACTTAAGGTGTGGTAAATATCTTTGTGACGTAACTGCACAGTCAGATGCTGGGCTGTTACCACACAGATTTTGCAGTTACCATGTGATAATCTTTAGAACTAATGCATGGTTATTGCAAAATCTTAAAACAGTCTAGTAAAGAGGCCTCTCTAATCTTTTTTTCCTTCTCAAAATTTTCCATTTGAAAATACTGTTATAAAGTGCTGTCAAGTCAGTGTCGACTCATGGCGACACTCTGGATAGCTGTCCTAAAATGTGTTTGGTCTTCAGTCAGGCAGCTCATCATTGATAGAGTGTTATTGTATCAATCCATCTCATTTCTGATCTTCCTCTTCTGCGTTGACCTTCAGCCTTTCCAAGCATGATGTCTTTCTCTAATGATGTCTTTCTGCATGATGTGTCCAAAGTATGAAAGTCAAAGTCTTGTCATCTGAGCTTCTAAAGAAAGCTTTGGTTTGATCTCCTCTAGTACTAACTGATTTGTTCTTCGGGCTTGGAAATGCTACAGTACATAATAACATTGTAACATAGTATATGTTGGCAGATAAAGACCAGTATGGTCCATCCAATCTGTCCAGTAAGGTGGCTAGAGTAGGTGTACCTGCTACAACATGAAGTTCACCCCCTTCTATGCCTTTGTTTTGGGTTGTACCTGCCAATTCGTGCAAGTCATTCCTCTCTATTTGTTGAAATATAAGAAATAGTTAAGTTTATTTTGATTTTTTTTTTTATTTCTTTTTATTGTTGGAACAACATAGGCAGTACATATATAAATGTGCTGGTTTGGCCAAAGGCCCTGTAAGGTGTGTGCATTGAAAGATAACATAGTAAGGGAACCTCATGTTCTCTAACAATAAACGTCTAACAAGAAAAAGAAAATTGCAGTGTTTCTTTGGGTCCCCTGTTATGGTTGTCATGGTAGCCATCTGTGGTCTATTCCCTTTTTTTCCAGTCTACCTTCCCCTTCCCCTCCTTTTCCCTACCCTTTCCCCCCCCCCCCCCCACCATGCACTCCCTCTTTCCTGTTCCCTGTTCTTGTCGCTCCCTAGGCTTTAAAGTCCCTTCCCAAATTTATGCTTTTGCTATAAAGGGATCTTTTGTGTCTGTCCCATTCCATTTTGAATTCTGTCATTGTATTTGCCCCCACTACCTCCATCGGGAGGGCATGCCAAGCATCCACCACCCTTTCAGTGAAAAAGTATTTCCTGACGTTACTTTTAAGTTTACCTCCTTGCAGCTTCATTGTATGCCCTCTAGTTTTACAGCTTCCCCTTCTTTGAAAAAGGTTTGTTTGTTCATTAATACAATTTAAGTATTTAAACATCTGTATCATATCTCCCCTGTCCCTTCTCTCCTCTAGAGTATACATATTTAGGTCTTCAAGTCTCTTCTCATATGTCTGGCACAGGCTCCAAATCATTGGACACCTTCCTCTGAACAGTTTCAAGTTTTTTATATCCCTTCTGAGATATGGTCTCCAAAACTGAACACAATACTCCAAGTGAGACGTCACCAATGACTTGTACAGGTGCATTAATACCTCCTCCTTTGTGCTGGTTATTCCTCTCTGTATGCGGCTCAGTATTCTTCTGGCTTTAGCCACCACCTTGTCACATTGTTTCTGAGGATCTCAATGTGGTGAAACAATTACTCCGAGGTCCTTCTCCTGGTCCATGCACACCAACGTCTCACCCTTTATCGCATACAATTCCCTTGGATTTCTGCATCCCAAGTGCATAACTCTGCACTTCTTCATATGAAATCTTAACTGCCAACTATTACACCGTCCTTCCAGCTTTTGTAGATGTTTCCTCATGTTGTCCATTCCCTCAGAGGAGTCTACTCTGTTGCAAATTTTCTTGTCATCTGCAAAAAGGCAGACTTTTCCCTCCAATCCTTCAGCAATATCACTCACAAATACAATGAGCAATACTGGTCCCAGGACCAATCCCTTGGGTACACCACTACTTGCCTTCCTTTCTTCCAAGTGAGTTTTGTTTACCACCACCTTCTGTCGTCTGTCAGTCAACCAATTTCTGATCCAGTTCACTACTTTAGACCCATCCTCACACTGCTCAGTTTATTTATAAGCCTCCTATGAGGAACAATATCAAAGGCTTTGCTGAAATCACATCCATCGCATGCCCTTGATCTAGTTCTCTGGTCATCCAGTCAAAGAACTCAATCAAATTTGTTTGGCATAATCTTCTCCTGGTAAAAACCATGTTGCCTCAGATCATACAACCTATTGGTTTCTAGAAAGTCCACTCTTCTCTTTCAGGAGTGCCTCCATTACTTTTCCTGTCACCAAGGTAAGGCTTACTGGCCTGTAGTTTGCCACTTCTTCCCTATTACCACTTTTGTGAAGAGGTACCACATCAGCCCTTCTCCAGTCCTGTGGAACTTCTCCTGTCTCTAAGGATCTATTAAAAACATCCTTTAAAGGCCCTGCCAGAACCTTTCTGAGCTCTTTCAGTATCCTGGGATGTATCCCATCCAGTCCCATGGCCTTGTCCACTTTCAGTATTGCAAGCTGTTCAAAAACATCTTCTGCAAATGGTGTGATATCTACTTCTTTCCCATTTGTATATTTGTCACTCATACATGGTCCTCCTCCAGGATTTTCTTTAAATACAGAACAGAAGTATTTGTTTAGCATTTTCACTTTTTCAATGTCACTTTCCACCAATCTATCCTTGACACTTTTGAGTCCTGCGATTCCACCTCTGATCTTGCTCTTCTCCCGAATATACCTGAACAACATTTTGTCTTCACACTTCACATCTTTAGCCATCTTTTCTTCCGCCTTTGCTTTTGCTGTCCTTCCTTCTCTCTTTGCCTCTTTTAGCTTTATCCTATATTATTTTCTGTGTTCCTCAGTGCTCAGTACTAGCACTTGATACAAATAAAGTCAACACCCGCAGTACAGACTCAGGCAATCTTTCTGACCACGTTTTGTTTTGTCTCTAGAAGATAAAAGATAGCTTCACAATAGCTTCGATTTCTGCAATTCAATGAGGTACCCTTGCTCCCTATTGGGATCACCAGCTAGTGACCACCATGTGACCGGACACTCAACATTGCCCTGGCACTCTCAATTATTGCTGTCTTTTTTCCCCAACACATTTTCATTTCACATATTTCAGAATTTACCACATTGTGCTGCCTGGATGCACCTCTCTGCCTTCTTTGGATGGTCAGTCCCTCACCAGCTGTTCCTCTTCTGACTCAGGGATGCTGCAGCTCCAGGTCCAGAATAAAATTATCTGATGCATTTTTTTTTCTTTTCCTTGCCCCAGCAGTCAAATTACCCTCCAACACACTTTCAAGAATAAAAATAAGCCACACAACTGCTTTGACTGTCCCCAGCAGCACAGAACTCGCATTAAGTACATCTGCATTATCATTCCTTGGAGAAATCAACATCCATATTCCCCCAGTAAGCATCAGCACTTACATTCCCCTTCTCAGTAGCATCAGCATTCACATTCGTCCCCCCATAAGCCAGCATTAGCTATCATTTGGGCCCCCCCCCCCCCCCCGGTCAATGACTTCAGCACCCACATTCCTTAGCGTTCACATCCCTCTCTCCTAAAAAAACAACATCTGCATCCATATTCATCTCACTAAATAGCATCAGCGCTCACGTGCTCAGCTTATGTTTTGATCAGTAATGACAAGAAGCATAGAGTTTATTTGCTAACGCTAAACATCAATATCTCTTCCCTATTGCTATTCAAATTTCCCAAGCAGGCTCCTTAAGATTTTCAAGCTGCATGCTCTTATTCATTTCTGATGCAAAGATGAGGTAAGTTAGTGTGAGAGAGACACTCTACTTTGGATAGATTTTTATAAGGTAAAATTATTTTCAATGCACATGAAACAATAAGTGCAAATGGACAGTAAGCAAGGTTGCTCACAATTTTCAAATATGTTAATTCCACTTTTAGTTTAGTTTAGATTATTTCCAAACTCGACATACCGCTTTCTGTGATAAACATCAAAGAGGTATGTTGTGGTTAAGTGCCGTCGAGTCGGAGTCGACTCATGGTGACCCTCTGGATAGCTATCCTAAATTGTGTTCGGTCTTCAGTCAGGCTGGTACCCGTAACTGCTGTTATTGTATCGATCCATCTCATTGCTGGCCTTCCTCTTTTGCACTGACCTTCTATCTTGCCAAGCATGATTTTATTTTATTTATTTATTTACATTCTCTTATATACCGTGCTATTCTGCATCAGTGTGGTTTACATTAAACAAACTGAAATTACATTAAACAGGGCATTATAACTTGGAGATAACTATTTTACAGGGAACATGGGCTATGGAGGGTTAAGTGGCTTGCCCAAGACCACAAGGAGCACCTGTGGGACTAGAAACCCCAATCCTTCTGGCCCAAGGTTGCTGTCCTCTAGTGGGATTTGAACCCCCAACCTTCCAGCCTGAAGTACCTTGCCCCAACCACTAGGCCACGCCTCCACTCCAAATGATGTCTTTCTCTAATGATCTCTCTCTTCGCATGATGTGTCCAAAGTATGAAAGTCGAAGTCTTGTCATCTGAGCTTCTAAAGAAAGCTTAGGTTTGATTTCCTCTTGTACCGATTGGTTTGTTCTTCGGGCAGTCCATGGTATATGCAGTATTCACCATCAGCACCATAATTCAAAGGCATCAATTTTCTTCCTGTCTATCTTTTTCACTGTCCAGCTTTCACATCCATATGATGTTATTGAAAATACCATGGTTTGAACAAGTCGAATCTTTGTATGGAGAAAGATATCTCTGCTCTTGAGAATCTTATCTAGGTCTTTCATAGCCATTCTGCCAAGAGCAATGCGTCGTCTGATTTCTTGACTGTTTGTTGCTTCTTTATTGATAGCTGATCCAAGTAGGTTAAAGTTGGTCACGATTTCAACTTCTTCTCCTTCAACGATGAACCTGTTGATTATGCCAGTTGTCATGATCTTTGTCTTCTTTACATTAAGGTGCAGGCCCATTTTGAGACTATGTTCTTTGATTGTGAAAAGCAAATGTTTCAGATCATCTTCACTTTCAGCCAGTAATGTGGTATCATCAGCATAGCGAAGGTTGTTGATGAGTCTTCCACCAATCTTCACACCTCTGTTGTCTTCATACAATCCTGCTTCTCTGATGATTTGTTCTGCATATAAATTAAACAGGTAGGGGGAAAGTATGCAGCCTTGTCTTACACCTTGGCTTATTTTAAACCATTCTGTTTCTCCTTGTTCCATTCAAACTGTTGGTATTCTTTAGTCCTTTCAAAGATCCATCTCACATCTGCAATGATGTCTCTCGTTCCTCGCCCTTTCCTGAACCCTGCTTGCACTTCAGGTAGTTCTTGTTCCAGGTATGGTTGTAGTCTCTTTTGAATAATCTTCAGTAGAATCTTGCTGGCATGTGGGATCAGCGTGATTGTGCGATAATTTCCACAGTCAGTTGGATCACCTTTCTTTAGTATTGGTATAAAGAGGTTTACAAAGTAAAAATGACAGGGTTCACAAAACATCAAGGGAGTTATTTTAAAAGCCCTAGTTGCAATTTGGATGTCTGAAAATGTGCATGTGGACCTCCAAATCACAGCTGTCCACGGAGCCATCCTGCCAATGGATTTTGAAGACATCTCTAGTGTAGGGATGGCCAAGTAGATAGGAAACATAGCGGAGGCCTGTCTGAGGTGGTGCAATCTATATGTACAGTGCTGTGCACACCTTATAGTGCTATACAAATGATTAGTAGTAATAGTAGTAGCGATGGACTTAGATGTCCCTGTTCGATTTCAGAAATGTTGGCAATGTCTGCGCACTCATTAACGTTTAGACCTAATCCAGGCATGAATGGCATTGGGAAAGTGCTTTTTGGCTGTAAAATAGCCACAGGATGTAAAGAAGATGGCATTCCAACATCTCCAGTACTCTCCACAATCACAGTTATAGCAGCAGTATGATATGAACCCTGGCTTCCCTGGTCCTCGCCCACTTCTCTAACCATTAGGCTGTTCCTAAATGTCCCCAGTCTAGAACGCTATTCTGGGGATGTCTACTGTATGTAGATGTCCCACAGACATCCATATCGGGCATGTCCATGTTTGTGAAATTGAGCCTGAACTTGGGCTTGCCTGCCTTTTTTTCAGACGTTCTGTTTGGACACATCAGATTGCACTTGGACATTATTTCTAAAATATGCCTTCACATAGAGGATCATTCTGAGCAATGAATAGCGGGGATGGACATCCTGTTGGTATGTTCATCCCCGCTATTCGTGCCCTTTCCCGGCCCCGTCCTCCTTCCCCGCGCGTTGTACAGGGAAGTTAGACAGTGTCGGGAAAGGGGTGGATCGGGGGTGACTTTAGGGCGGACAATGGGAGGTCACCGGCCCCCGACATACAGGGCTGGCAATTTGAATGGGGAAGTTATTCTACCACAGAGGTGGAATTTCCCCGATGCGGCAGGAACAGCAGGACCAGGGCACGGATGTGGAGGCAGGGGGCAGAGGGCATTCCCTGCAGCCCGACCCTGGCCCTGGACGGCCAGATCGGGTGTCGGGCTGTGGGGAAAGCACTTTGGGAGCTGGCAGCCAGGGATCTCAGCTTTTAAATGGAGCCGCGATGCCATGACAACCAAACGCCACGGCTCCATTTAAAAGCCCTGACTGAGTTAGTCAGGCAAGGCCTGTATGTGCAGGCTGGGCTGAATCGCAGTCTTGGCCTGCATGTACAGGCTTGTTTGTGATTCTGATCCCACGGGGCTAGACATGCATCCGGTTCTGACCGGACGCACAGAGGGTTAGGACATACACTACAGAATCGGGCCCATAATAAATAAAAATCAATAAAAACAGAATATAGGAAGATAGTAATGGTGAAAGAAGAAAGAGAAAGAAAGAAAATCAATATACAAAGAAACTTATAGGAAGGGGAAGATAAAACTGTAAATAAACAGGCTAAAGTTGGCTGTTCAAGCTGGGCTTGCTCAGAGTTCTGAAAGTGGTGGAAAGGGTCAAATTTCTGCAGCTCCATATGCCAAAGAGAAATAATGGGACATCTGGGCCTTCTTAAAATGTAAGTAGTTTGATCCTATGAGAAGAACACAGGGTAAGGTATTCCAAAGTAGAGGGCTCTTAAAGTAGAAAAACAATTGTTTGGTGGATTATAGTGGGGTCAGGAGGTGGGAGGAAAGCAGATATGTTTGTTAATCTCGCTGGATGGGAAATCTCTGCTTGTACCTCTGTAGTGGGATCTGTATCCAGTCGACGATAAAACTGTTCCTCATCTAGTTGTCTTTGTACCTCCGCTACATAATCGTATCTATTAAACAGCACAATACCCCCTCCCTTATCCACAGGGTGGATCACAATTGTGGGATCTGATGACAAGGATTGAATCGCTAAGCGAGCTAGTACAGAAATATTATGTTTTAACTTACGTGAACATTCTGTTGTACATCATGCTGAGCCATCTGTATAAAAACCACCAGGCTGGGATCCACCGGCCCCGGTGGCAGCCACCGAGATGGGGGTGCAAATCTCTGCCAACCATCATCAGATCCCACCTGTGCCCACTCTTGAAAGAACAAGGATAATCTTAACATCCTAAAAAACGTTGCAGATAAATATTAGTTTCCAAGGAGTCATAACATCTACTTGGGAAAAAAGTAAGCCCCTTTTCTAATAACAACGTTTCTTCCATGGATAACACCCTATGTGAACGATTAAATATCAGAGACTGAAATACCATAGGGCTACAAAAAACAGATGGATTACTCAAAGAGTTCATGTGTTCCACTGCGGAGTCCACAGATGAGTCATACGGGACTGTTGCACAATGGGTCTCCATCCTTGTCCCCAGGATTGATATTGCTGATTCGTTCGATGGCGGCCTCTTCTGCATTGACCACAGTATAAAAAAGGCTGTGCCACCTCATAATCCGACGAATCAGAGGACTCCTCCTTGGAGCTCAGAGACGTCCAATAATATATCTGTCCCTGTTTATAATCCTCCAAATCCTGTTGAAACTTCTTAAATTTTTTAGATAACACTTTCGTTCAAAATTTCTCCAACTGTTCCAGATAATCTTAATATGCAGAAGAAGCCTCACCATCCTTCGAGATCAAAGCTCACACAGATTGATCAATCTCCTTCTTTAAATCATTAGACACAATACTAGAGGTTTATATCAAAAGAAGCATTAAATCAAATGAACATTAGACAATATAGCATTCCATTTTTGTAAAAATCTTGAATTGTCCACTCGTATTTATTCCGGGAGGCTGATTCATTGAGGGAAGGTGACGGCAGCAACTGCGGAGGAGGAGGAGGAAGACGGCGAGGATGCTGAAAAAGAAAAAAAACTGGTTCTGGTATGGAGGACAACAATGGTAACTTCGTGAATATTTATGCTGGCTTGGATAGCCTGTCAAGTGTTAGTGACATCTCTTCTAAACCAGATACACCTTCCAGACATGCTTTAGATTTGTATGAAGAAATTCTAACTGAAGAAGGGACTACAAAAGAAGCATCTCACAATGATTTGCAGCAACAATTTCAGAAATGCCAGAAGCAGATGAAAGAACTGATGAGGAGTTAACAGACCTGCAAAATCAGAACTCAGGACTGCAAAATGAAAGCCGGTGCCTGAAGAAGAATATTTCAGCACTTATGAAAACAGCAAGAGTAGAAATTGATCGGAAAAATGAAGAAATTAAATCAACTTAACCAAAGGGTAGGCTTTTCAAGTCACCAAGGAAATTACATTAGACCTCATGGTCCAAAGTCATTGAATGCAAGTGGCGCAGATGTGTCGAAAGCAGAAGATTCTAAAGCCAGGAATACGGGTTCAGATGGGAGCCTGAAGATTCCACGTCTATTGAAAGCCATGGCTATACTTTTGGTACAGAGAAGGACAGAGCACACCATTTGGAAACGAGCAATTCTTTGTATTTTTCTAAATCTCAGGAGAGACATCTCAAAAATGGTAAACACACAGACTTGCGAACCTTGTCTCAAGCAAACTGTGCTGATGAACGCAATAAAGGAAGGATAGGAATGAAAGATGTTAACTTGCTGGAATGCTACAGCTACTGCGTAGGGAACAATCCTTCATATTTCAGTGGCAGACGGTGGTTCTGAATGGTCAATACAGGTGTGGAGTGGCATTGGTTTTATTGAAAAGATCTTTCGGAGTCTGGTGAGGAAATATTTTTGGTTTGAGGTGTTCCGGGTGTTTTAGGTGAAGTGAAGTGGATTTGGGCGAATGGCTTTTAAGAGGTATATGTGTTAGTTGGCCTACGGTTAAGGTCTATTTCTTTGTCTGTTTTTTTATGAATGGATCTTGCTGTAGTAAGGCTTTGCATTGTGGGAGGGGTGTTTTGATTGGCTAAGAGGTAGGGTATACCTTTTTGATTGGAGGGTTCTTGGGTATTTAAAGGCTCTGGTCTTTTGGGTGTGAGTACCTGCATTTTCTAGAAGGAGTTGGCTATGGGCTCGGTGTTTTGTTTCAAAAGAAAAAAAGGTAAATGTTTGTAAAGGTTTTTTTTGTGTTGTTAATATTGGTCAGTTTTTTGAGGCTGTGGAAATGATGATGAAGGTGATTAGGTGGTTTGACTGCAGAGTGTTGTACCAATAAAATCCATGGTTTGACTTCCTGCCTGCCAATAAATATAGTAAGATATTGACATAGTATATGACGGCAGATAAAGACCAGTATCGTCCATCTAGTCTGCCCAGCAAGGCAGGTGCACCTGCCGCTCTGTGCAGGTCACTCCTCCCCATGCCTTTGTTTAGGGGTGTATCCACCGCTCCATGTGTAGGTCACCCCTATTTGTTGTGATATAATATGGTTAAATAAATATGGTTAAAATTGTCAACTGTTAAAAACTGTTTGTAAAAAATGTGTTTGTTAAGAATTTGTTAGTAATATTTTTATGATGTGTATTTTGAGGAATTTTTTAGATGTGCTAATTAACTTTATGTATTTTAATTTGTAGTATAACCATAATAAACAAATGCACGTCCCTATTTATCGGCTCAAAACGAAAAACAGAAATCCCAATTATAAGTGAATAAAGTGCCTACTAACACAAAAATGTATTCTCTCTGCCTTCAGAAGCAATAATTAGGTTTCGCTGGTCTAGAATCAAACATATTATTTTAATAAAGCCTTGACAGGACTTCTTCATGAGAAGTAGAAAATAATTGCGCTACCCTCTCACTGCTTAAAATCAAGTGGAAAATGAAATTACTGAGCATGGGGTTTCTACATGATTGTATCAGAATTCTTTGCATTTCAAAACTCGCAAACAAATTAAGATAAACTTGAGCGTCAGGGAAAGGGCAGGGAAAGATAATAGTGCTGTTTAATGAAATATAATACTGACAATTTAGGAGAACATAATATGCCCAGGAATCATTTGCACCGCCTTCTGTATTCAAGCCCAGCTATCAGACATGTCTTGTAACAATCATCCTAGGTAAGATTTAAAATGTATTAACTTTGTCACCTTTTTCTGGTTTCAAACACTATTTAAATGCAATCAAACAAAGAGAAAGCCCAGGGATAATAATCAGAGCTTTGCTGCAAGTGTCCTTAGTCTTTAAATTTAATCTGACAATTTTGGAACAAAAGATACTTAGGAATTAGATGAATCTGCTCAATTGAAGTTTAAATTCCCTGCCGGGTCGGATTTCAGATTACAGCGAAGGCAAAGAACTGGTAGGGAAAGGGATTCTCCAGAGAACAGATTTGGTGCCTTAGACCTAAGTCCTACACAAAAAGAGAAAAACCCTCGGGCATTAAAACCTCCACCAAGCCCGAAACAGCATAAGGCAAAGAAATTGGTGGGTTCCAAATGAGAAAACGTCCTATGCACACACCATGGAGATTTAATGTCGGACAAACGTCTCCTCACCAAAGCAATGCAATTGATGAAGCCTTGGTGGGGGAAAGACATGTCCATTTTAATCAACAATATGCAGTAGAACAGTAGTGGCTAGACAAACTTAGATGCCAGAAGATGTTGGTCATTTCCCATGTGGGCGATGTTCCTACTGTTCATGTTCCCTGGTGGGTGCTACTTGGACTGACCCCTCTACCCAGAAAATCTGGTCATTTAAATTTTCCACCACATGCGATTCATCCATTATTGTATATTTGCTATGCTGCCCCTGTGGTCTAAAATATGTGGGCCGTACTACTCGCCCCTTTAAGAAACGTTTGGCAGAACCTGCCTCACGGATACGTACAAAGGTCTTTTCAGCTCCTTTGGTTCAACATGCGGGTCTCATGATCATTCCTTTGAGAAATTTTCTTGGAGAATTATCGATTGGATTCCCCCTTCCATTACGGGGGGCAACGGGTTATTTAAACTGCAGTATGCTGAACAACGTTGGATTTTTAGACTTGATACGGTTGCCCCAAAAGGTTTAAATCTGGAGCTTGACTGGCACAGTTTGCTGTGATCTTTGTTTTAGGAGGCCTCTGATTGGATAAGCAGTAAACATGTGGTTGGCCTCTTACGTCAGATGCCAGTTCTTTAAGTTGCTTCCTAAGGTATCTTCATTTTGGCATCCCTTTGTTTGGTGGTGACAAGTGCAAACCTGAAGCAGGGTCTTTAAATGACTGACCCGAAACAGAGGTCTGTGTCGTGTTTGATCACCTTTGTTGGATTTTGCTTCGCCGATTCTGCAGTTAAGTACTGAACATTAAAAGGTTTTTGGCAACTAAGTTTGACTAGCCACTACTATTCTACTGCATATTGTTGATATAAAATGGATGTGTCTTTCCCCCACCAAGGCTTCATCAATTAAATTGCTTTGGTGAGGAGATGTTTGTCTGACATTAAATCTCCATGGTGTGTGCATAGGAAGTGCTCTCATTTGGAACCCACCAATTTCTTTGCCTTAGACCTAAGTCCTGGCAGTAAAGATATTGTATTTGTAGAGATTAAGAAATATGTTTGGCTTTTTAGTGTTCAGATGAAATCATGTGCAAATCCTAGCTGGGTCTTGAGGAAGACTTTGATTCCAGGACAGTCAACGAGATCATCCCTATTTCGGGGAAGATCAAAAGTCTAAAGGTTCAGGTCAGTGGTGACTGAGTTTAGATGTTTCTCTGTAATAAAACAAGGAAGGAGAATAACATGATGTGCTTGGAATGAAAGACGTCTGCTACCCATGGGTGAAATATGTGTAATGTACCCTTATAATAAGACAATAACACTACTGATGAAGAGCCCATCCAAGCTAGCAATTAGTCATTACAATTATGAAAAGAAGTCTAAAAAATGACAGTAATAATGTGTCATGGCTCCAAGCCAGCTGTCAACACATGTTCCAGTGCATCTTCAGTGTGCACCAGAACACGCGCCGATAACTAATATCCTTTAATAAGTGACCTCCTATGTGTAAAATCTGGTTGTGCACATAGAAAGTGGGGCAATGCAAAATTCACCACCACATGTACAAGTATGCACAGACAGCAATCCCCAGGGTTCTGTGCTGGGGGTAATAAGTGGAGTGGAGCAAGTTAATGTAGATTGGTTGTTTACTCCTTCAAAAAGTGGAAACACTAGGGGACACACAATGAAGCTATAATGTAGCCCATTTAAGACTAATTGGAGAATTTTGTTTTTTTCACTGAACACCTAATTAAACTCTGGAATTCTTTGCTGGAGAATGTAGTAAAAGCTGTTAAAAAGAGGTTTGGACAAGTTCCCAGAGGAAAAAATCCATAAACCATTAGTAAAATGGACTGGGGAAATCCACTGTTTACCCCTGGAATAAGCAGCATGGTGTATCTTTTAGGAACCTGACAGATACCTGTGATCTGGGTTGGCCACCTTTGGAAACAGGATACTGGCTCAATGGACCTTTGGTCTGACCCTGTATGGAATATCTTATGTACCTATATTTTTAAATGCATGTAAGTGTACCTCAAGACATAATTTTAGATAGTATGTAGAGACCGGACTTGAGATGTCGAGGTCAGGATGTACTTAGTTCCGAAGGTATTTTGGAAACGGCTCTGCTAAATGAGGAGCTGTTTGTAAAATAAAGAGAAGGAAGTGCCAAGACACATGTGGACTGACATCCGCATGCAGTGGGAGGAACCATTTTATAAATTTACACATGGGAAAAATCAATAGAGGAAACCGGGCAACTTACACATATTAAGAGCTGGCATTTCACACTTGCAGATGTAAATGTCACCACTTGATTGTGCAGGCAATACCCAGGCCCCTCTGCACCGGATTGGAATCAGGGCACGCAGAGGTAGACCCAATTCCGATCCCGTGGGGGCTAGACCTGCCGAGTGCGATCAGAATCAGGTCTAGGGTCTGGACATGTAGGCTGGGACCCGATTCCGATCGGCCTGCACATACAGACCCATGCTCGGCTAACTCAATGGAGCCACAAGGTTCCACGGCATCCTGTTGCCATGGCACCAGCTGCGATCCCTGGCCATCGACCACACTTCCTTTCCCTGCAGCCCGACCCCCAATCTGGCCTTCCATGGGGAATCCCCTTCACCCCCTCACCTAACTGGTACTGCCTGGGTTTGCCATCCCCCACTGTCCAGGGGGACTTATTCCACCTCAGAGTTGGAATAAGTGCCCCGTCCAGTCTGCCAACCCCAGACATACAGGGCAGTCTTCAGAATCGACCCTGTACATCCAGGGTGGCAGACCGCCCATGCCCCACCCTTACTCTGCCTCCGTAATGCCCCCTCCCACCACCAACTAAGCCTCCCCATACAAACTCCTTGCTCGTACAGGGAGGCTTCTGCCGAGGACGGAAGGAGGTGAATAGCCGGGATGGATAACCTAAAGGGATGTCCATACCCACTATTCGTGTTACAGAATAGACCCCATAGGGCCCAATATTCAAAGCAATTAATGTGGCTAGCAGAGCTAACTGCATTAGTCACAGTGACTATCCGTGGCTGCCAGTTCTACATGCCCCGATGCTAAACGCTTAGCCATGCCACTGACATGTCCCCTTGAAACTTCCACATGCTAAGGACATGCACACGTAAATGCTTAGAATCAGAGCATGTCGGGGACATTCTGGGATGGAGACTGAGGTGGCACTGATCACTAACTGGGCAGCGGCAATGTTGAGTCACTAGCTGGTTAGCGATATGCAGCGAAAGCCAGGCACAGAAAATCCTGGCTTAACTTTTGCTTAACGTCACTAGTCAGGTAGCAGCCACTGCCTGGTTAGCAGCTGGTCAATAAGGTGAACTTGGAAATTCAATGCTGGGTATAGCTATGACCCTGGAACTGAATGTCCAGGTTTAATGTTCAGCGCCGGAAGCTAGCAGCGTGAGCCGCCGGTGCTGAATATCGGATCCATAGCTGCTGCTAGATCATTATAGAGGATGCTATTGAACTCATTTGAATTTGGAGGGGGAAGATAGCCCCCTTAATTCCTTCTGCAAAGGGCTGATCAAAATACACTTTTTTTTTTTAACTTGCTTGTGCCAGGGAGTAGGTATAAAATTCAGAATGTGGAGAAATTTTGACTTACGTATGCATTCCCTATACGAAATAGAAATATTTAAAATAAATACCTGTGTATTCCCTTTCTCACAAAACCATTGCTTTCTTAGCGAGCTAAAATACACATTTACAACATATATTTCATATACTCACAAAACAATAACAACCACCCAGAAAAATACTTAAGTGAAAAAAGGTCAGTTTTCAGCTGACGCCGAAATACCACTGAATCAAGTAGCCTGATTTGCACTTTAGCTTTTTGTCCCACCCAGGCCATGCCCCCTTGAAAGTTCCACATGACATCCACATATAAATTAGACCCTTTCTAAATTGACCATTTAAACGTGGATGTGATTTACACGGGCATATGCCTGATTATACATATGTCAATCATGAATAGGGTTTCTAAAATAATCCCTTTGCATTTCGCAGACATAGACATCTGCATGTACTTCTGCTCTGGAGCAGGCAGACATATACATGTCTTCTGCTATGTTGAAAGTTTAAAAAGGGAACGTATACATGTACTTTCCCTTTCTATAATTGCCGCTTTTTACGTGTACACCCGCTGCGTCTTCTTAAGTGACTGCTTGTAAACTTGCCTCCTTAATGATACATTTTATAAGATAAACATAGTAAAACTTCATAGACACTGTAATAAATCTTTTGGCAAGAAGAAATGTGTGATGCTAATTGCTTTCTGCTGAAATCATGGTGGATTAAGACAGTGCGGTTACTTTGCTTTCGGAATTCAGGCCGCCAGCCCATAGCAACGTTTTCTGAGTTTTAGGAGGGTTCCTGGGCAATAGCATTGCTTTTGTTGCTTTTGTTCTGGTTTTGCAACACCGCAGACTCTTCTTCTCTTGCAATGTGGCATTAGAAGCAGGGCCGCTTCAAACATTTCCCCCTTTCCATGGGCCCCCTCCTTCTGCTACTGTTGCCACCTCTCTCTGGTGGCAGCGGTACATTAAAAAGGCACCGCAGTGCTGTAGTTACCTTCTTTTCTGGCACCACGGCACTGTTCACGCTTCCACCACCCCCCCCTCAGATAAATTGGAGGGGGGGGGGCAGAAGCAGAAGCGTGAATGGCACCATAGCACTAGAAAAGGAGGTAGCTCTGGTGCCTTTTTAATGTATTACCAGTGCTACAGTTCTCAGAGAGTGACAGCCGTGTTGGCAATGAGCACGGCTGCTGTGGGTAGGAGCAGGGCCACTGTTACCCATGGACAGCAGAGCAGCTGGGTCCCCATTATGCAGAGATCTGGGGCTGCTGCCTCTTCTGTCCATGGGTAAAAGCTTCCCAGATTACAGGCATATCTGTGTTGGTTTGTAACAGTCTATAGAAGTTGCCATCTTGAGTATGGCGTATCCACCCAACTATTTCAAGGGGTCAACATAAAACACAGCTGTCAAGTTAGAATCAGAAATATGGAAGCAAATTACAGTTTTCTGTAATATCACTGTTAACTTTGTTATATACAAGTTTTATGTAAAGCCACTGTTGGCATTTTGTTCCATGTAAACCGCTTAGACTATCAGATTTGCGATATAGAAATCTAGCTAAATAAATAAGATCTCAAACGTCATCTAGTCCGCCCAACTCCACTACTTCTGCTCTTTAAAAGACCTCTGTTGATCTTGAATATTTCCTTCACTTCATAACCCGGAATTATCTGTGCTGGTGGTTTTCTTTCTTAAATTGTATCACTGTTTCTGGTTTCCATCTCCCCGGGAAGCCATTTCATTCATCCAACACTCTATCTGTGAAGAAATATTTCCTGATGTCTCCCCTGAATCTAGCACTGGGAACCTCACACCATGGCCTCTTGTTCTGGACCTCTGAAAAAAGGATTGCTTCCTTTGAGGTATTTTAATGTTTCTGTCATACTGTAGACGCTAACCTCTAGTTTATCTGAAGAACTATGCGGCATAAGGAAGTGTGTTTCTGAGAGCATAATGGGGAAATAATCATTGTTGTAGTATGACATTAATATTCAATTCCAGTAGATGTTATACCTCTAGAAGAGATTCTTTTGGCAATGAAAGGGTGGTAATGTTAGATGAAATCATGGTTGGGATTCTGACTAGATCTTCACTAAGATCTTTGCTGCCAGAACAGCTAGAGTGATCCATTCCATGTGCTGAAAAGGACTAGAAGTAAGGTGAGGGGTAGATGACTATTAGAGCAAGGAAGGAGAAAAAAAGTGTTCTTTGAAACCAAGAGAGGTTATGGTTTTTGCATGAATTTTGCATAATGCAAAACATAACAGGATATGGCAACTTTTAGAAACTGCCCAAGAATGAGTGACTAAGGTCAGTAGATGTTCAATATCCATTTTATTGTGAAAACAAATCATTTAGAGTATAGATTTTATTGTGTACCATTACAAAAGAATGATGGCCGCATCAAGCTGCTGCTTCCAAGGTCCAGACATGTGCATGCATCTATTATCCAACGAGTTATTTGCTGAAAGGAAGAAGTAATTTTATCACTTTAGAAGGTCACCATTTGATCTTCATCAAAGTATGGTGTGTAGTTCTGGGTCACATGCTTCAATATTAGAGAATTAGAAAATAGCTGAAGAGGGCTGACAATATTAACAATAGGGCTGGTTGTCTTTAGCCTATCAAGAGATTCTTATCTCAGCTGGAACTATTCACCTCAGAAACAGAAAACTGATCAGTGACCTGTTCGCTTTGTGCAAGTATATGAAAGGGCCTTATTAAGGACTGGCAGGGAGACTTTTCATGTCTAGAATTATGGCTGGAACAAAAGGATGCCACCTATTAAGATTAAAAGGAAAACTGTTTAAGTTCACTCAGATGAAAGTGCTCTTTATGCCGTTGGTAGTTCGTTCATGGAATATGCCGCACACTGAAACAATTCTAGTCGACTCGGTGAGCATTTTTAAAATTAAGCTGAACATATATTAAGAAGCTAACGATACCATTGGATAGACTTCTCAAGATTCCTACTGACACGTGTCTTTTTCTGTTTCATCTCTTAAAAATCAGTGCTGAAACATCAGTATCTAGATGGCTAGAAGAAAGCTGAACTTGATGGGTTAAATATTGTCTTTCAAACAAATTAAGGTTTCTCCTCACCCTGCATGTGCGACTTGGAAAATTTACGACCAAGTAATATTCATTTCATCAGTGTGAGAAAAGAGCCCAAAGATGGAATTAGCTGCCGTGTTTCAGTCTCTCTTATATTAATGCTGTTTAGTAGTAGTAGTGCAACGTGTGGTGTATGGTGGTGTCCTGTGAGTGCACGTTATTGATCTGTGGTTAGCTGTTCATACTGTCTAAAGCTCTTTGGAGTATGTTCACTGAAGTGTGTGGTCTTGGTGCTGTATAAAAAGCAGCACAGAGCACCCTTGCTAAAAGCCCTGCATTACCCTAGTAGTGTACATTGGGATGGGGGCTGGGCAGGATGGGGGTGTTGTGGTATGGCTAGTGTGGGCATTGGTCATCTGCGCTAATTGCATTTTATGCTGATAGTGTGGTGAAACCAACACTGCCTCAATGGATAGCTTTTGTTGCATCTGCAGTTTATTCGCTAGTGCAACTCAACAATATGTACATTCACAACTGCTATGCAGAAAGGCGTCAGCATTGAACATACATATAAGAGGTAGACAAACCACCTCCCCTCCACTAGCAATACTCGTAGACGAAAATTTTATAAGGGGCACTTTGATTAAGTCTGTTTACAGGCACCTATATTAAGGCAATTCTATAAAGATAAATAGGTGTCTACTTGTCTCTATAAAATATTAGCTTAAGTACTTAAAACAACCTACAAAATTTTGCAGTCTGACGTCAGAATTCCTACAGACCATCCTCAGAAAGCTGGCAGACAACAGACCCCGGAGAAAATGCACACAGACTACATTCAGCGTGCCACTGGAGAAGAGAGAGCAACCAAACTGCTTGTTGACGCGCCTTCTCGCTATGAGCCATAAGTGACATTGCACACTTTTGCAAGGAAATAAACACACTTCTTTTCAGAGAACACTTTGGAGAAAAAACATAATATGACAAGGCTAGTCGCTCAATCACCCTCTGCATCATCATTCAAATAGCAAATCTAATAATCGCATTGTAGCCAGACACTAAAGTTATGATAACCCAGTAAAATAAACACATGTACTCTTCCACAGGCCACAGCATCCATAGCATGATCCTGTATATAATGTATATGTTAAATCTAATATATCCAGTGTTCAACGTTCAAACCAGACCTGCTATCTGTTCTGGTATTATGTTTCTTGTTCCTTGTAAATTGATGGCTTAAATGTAAACTGCATTGATCTAAGGAAATGCGTTTTATAAAAACTTAAATAAATAAATGAAGTGGCAGATCTTGTGCCCATGTCAGGGTGCAGACATTTACACCATCAGCACTGGAGTTGATGTAGATGGCTGTACTTACTCAGGGTCATTCCGAACAGCGAATAGTGGGGATGGCCGTCCTGTTGGGACGTCCATCCCTGCTATTTGGCCCCCTCTGCATCCCCGGCTAATCTCCCTGTATGAACAAGGTGTTGGTGTGGGGAAGCTAGATGGTGACGGAGTTAAGGCGGGCAGTGGGTGGTCCATTACCCCGGATGTACAGGGCCGATTCTGATGCCGGCCCTGTACATCTGGGGCTGGCAGGCTGAATGGGAAACTTACTACACCTCTAAGGTGGAATAAATTCCCCAGACAGCGGGGGAAAGCTGGCCTGGGCGGCAAAAGGGCTCGTAGGGGGTGCAGGTGATTCCCTGCAGTCTGACCCTGGTGTTGGGAGGCCAGATCGGGGATCGGGCTGTGGGGAATTGCAGAACTGGTCAGCAGCCGGGGATAGTGGCTCCTGAATGGAGCTGTGGTGCCGTGGCAACCGGACGCCATGGCGCTCGGCTCCATTCAGGAGCCCTGACTGAGTTAGCCGGGTGGAGGCCTGTAGCATGATTTAGTTGCGATTCTGATCCCACAGGACCAGACGTGCCCTGCGGGATCAGAATCTCATCTGCCCCTGTGTGTCTGATTCAGACTGGATGCACAGGGGCATGGATATCCCGGACAGAAAGCCACTCACTGTATATATTCTTTTAAGTATGCATGTAAATTATAGTATATTATAATCTGCACGCACATTTGCATGCTCTGCTTGTGCTGCACCCAAACTCTATTCCAATGCATGCCTATTGGCAAAGGATTCGCCATCATGTCACAGTATGTACGTTACACTAGTTGGACTTTTATAAGAGGCTATTACACATATACGCACACATATGCACAGAAAGGACTACATTTTCTCCACAGGTCAGCATTTATCTGCTATGTGACTAGCTAAGCAGTTTCAATTTATAACAGAGAAAGTCAGTGCTAAATTAAATACGTAGCTATGGGATCATTTCAGTGTCTGAAAACGCCCATTCAGATGTTGAAATCACATAGATGTCCCTTGAGCCATTTCAAATAGCCCCGCATATGTGTCAAGTGCAATCATGTCCAAATCGTATGGGGGTATGTCGGGCAGGGCAAAAAAGATACACATGTGAATGCAATATTAGACCAGTGCTGCATTCTCTATTCACTATTGGGGGTGTCCATGTCTATACTTGCTTCAGGGCACGGATAGGACTGTGAATAGTACTGGTTTTGACAAACCGACAACGGTAAGATGAGACATACGTCCCCCCATTCCCTCTATAGTTTTTGCTCCTTCCAAAAATATGGCCTTAAGTAAAAGACCATTTCTTCGGGATCCTGCACCGCTGCGTGTCACTGTTTGCAAAGTGGTAGGCTGGGACATATAAAGGGACAGATATAGGTTAATTCTGCTGCCACCACATCTAGCTGCTCGGAATGGCAGACAACCATATTCCACCCGTGCAAGTATCTCAAATCGGGAAAAACCCCAACTATATTAGACCCATTATAATGCACATCCCTGTTTTGCCTATTAGGTGGCAGACCCGTGTATCTTTGAGACTGATTTTACAAGGCCCATGTACCCACATTCTCTGCTGCCCCTCCCACTAAACTGCAAATGTTCTGACTTGGATCTCTCAGATTTCACCTACGCAGCTTTTCTAAAATGTGCCTTTCTATGTATAGCTGCTCGAAATTGCCACTATACTTATAGCTGGGTGCACCACTGATACTCTTCCCTAACTCCACCCTGGCACCATGAGAGGGGGTAATTCCACAAGGAGCGCACCAGCTGCATTTAAGTCATGTTATGCTTGTAACGTATGTGTGTGGATGAGCACATAGGTATTTATAATCGGCTGGTAGCTATTTTGTTAGTATGTGTTTATGTTTATGTTTATTGATTTACTTGATTTACCGCTCCTTCATGTCACCAGGACAGTGTACAATTTTATAAAACATACAGATGCAGCCGAGGCCAGAAAGGAAAGGAACTATAATGCTGGACAGGAAAGGGAAAGGACGATAACTCAATCATACGAGAGAGGAGGGCCAGAGGACAAATATGCAAATGTGCCATCGCATGTAGCTGCAGATGGGCATGCACAGGGGTCGTAGCACAGGCGCAGAGTGGAGGAATATTGACCTGATCATTTCTGGCAAGATGCCTGCCCCAAAGTTATTCATTAGCTAAGCTCAAATTTTGAAATAAAAGAATTTATATAGTTAATTCCGATGTTAAATGCATAAATTATTTTGAATATTAAACTCTTTTAATGTAAACAAAAGGCATCTTAAGCATCACAATTCAAACAGACTCGTACAAATAAGAGCAAAACAAGACTTGTCTGTTAGGTTTGACAATCTGGCTTTGAGAAGAAAATAAAAGTGATGAAATTTCTTTTCTGAGTTGTAATTGGAAGTGTGAAACTGCAGCTGACGATTTTCTGGAGATATTCCTGTCCCTGCAATGTGTAAATATAGTCATGCTTGAGAGGTCTGACTAATGAATGACAATTGTAGATATGCATTCTTTCAAATAAATGTGAAATTTCAACAAAATTTCCTATTTCCTTTTCTATGAAAATTTAAAAAAAAAAGAAAAAAATTTGTTAATTTTCTTACATGACATTAAAAATAAATCTTGCAGAGCCCTTCTCTGATTCCCCCAGATCCCTCTCCAATCTAATTTATTTTTCTTCATGGTGCAGGAATTATCCCGGTTTGCTCCTATCCTGCCCGTGCAACAATTATGATGATACTAGCAGATCGATTCCAGAGTCATTGTTAATTTCTGCACACAAAAATGGTTCCCCAAGTTAAATACATGCATATCTGTGAATTATTAAGTGCAACATTTTAAGAGACTGAATACAGCAGATTAGCACTTTTCATGAGTATAGAAAGATAGGGACATCTCAGACCAAGGAGGTTCTGCTGCACTTGGTGGAGAGTGAGGGAACCTCAGTCCGAGGTGGGTAGTTCTGTAGTTGGGGGCATGGGCTTACATTAGCTGCTACTGAATAACCCCAAAACCTAACTATACATTCCAAGTTTTTGTGTTATTGGACAGATTAACAAAGATAACATAGTTTTACATGATCGATGATTATTTTGAATATGAATCTTTATGTTTGTTTCCTACACCGCCTTTTAAAGTGCATAGCAAGGTGGTTTATACTTCCAATGTGCTAAAGAAGATAAAGCAAAGACATTGTGAAACAATCAAAATCTAGAATACAGAGATTAACATGAACAGTAATAGTAGCTGCCTATGTATCTTGTTCGCCAGCTCTGACGGAGGTCTCCAGTCCAGATACCATTTCAAAATAGTATGTTTCATATTGGCCTTAAACCTTTTCTAGGAGGATTCCAGTTGAAAGGAAAGTTGCAATGAATTCTACAAAAGCAGGGGCCAAAAAAGAAAATACTGAACAGCAAGTCGATTCTCAACGTGCACAAGAGACCGAGATATTGACAAAAATGTCTCACTCTGAGATCAGAGGAGACAGGAAGATGTGTATGGTACAAAAAGTGGATAAGTAAGATGGGATTCCAGTACAAAAAGCTTTGTGTGCGAGAAGAATTTTGAAGTGTATGTGGTAAGATACTGGGAGCCAATGGTTACAATGAGAAGAGGCTAATTAGCATTTATTTGCATGTGAATTATTAAATTTGATGGCATGTGAAAATAAAGCCAGGTTTTACATGCAGAAAGAGCAGTTTCTAAAATAATGCACCAGATACAGTTATTAAATTATGTTCTCAAAGCAGTGTTCAAGCTTTGAATGTAGACGTATTTTGCAAATTGCAAATCTGCAAATTGTGTTAATCCTGGCTGATATACACTAGGGATGTGGATGACCAAAACAAGTTTTTTTGTTTGTAGATTTCCCAACTTTTCCTGACTTTTCAGTGTATTTTTTTTGTGCACATTCATTTTCAGTACATACTTCGCATGCCTACCAGGACGTTTTGTGCATGGAAATTGATTGCATTTGCATTAATCCATAGGTAAACATTTGTACAAGTAATATGCACAAACACAGCATTTTTTAGACACTCAAATGAACCAAATGTGTGCTGATGAACGTACACTCCTAATACACACACACATATACATATATACATATATATATATACATATATACACACATATATATATATATACACACGTGTGCCTGCTGCTGCTAGGTAAATGGGAATATATACATTGATTTTTCTTTCCTCAAATTGTCACTATTTACATGGACACGGGCATGTCTATTTATGTGACTTTAAAATTGCTCTCATGTCCAAATAGGCACTTGTTTTATAAAGGCACTCAGAACCAAACCTAGAGGCGCACAAATACTCACCCATAAATTGCTGAGGATGCAAATTTGTACATGAACTCTATGCATGTATTCATGTGTTTTATACAATATGTGCTTACATTACATTTTTGTCTCAGGTACTGTATGCAGCAATGAATTGGTGAGAGACGTCTATAAATAAAACCAGGAGAGACAATAATTTTGAGCTTGATATTCAAAAGGGTTGATGCCGTTAGCAGGATCTGCTAAATGTGTAAATCCTGCTGAGCCCAATATTCAAAAGCACAACTGGCCGTTGTCGCTAAATATCCCCCAGACTGCCTAGCACAATCCGGATAGTGCTGGGGTAGTCCTGGCACCTATCCAGGCAGTAGCAATTTCCAGTCTGCTAATCAGATAGGTAACCGCATCAGTCAGGAGAGGTCATTGGCTGTCCTAACTTTGGCGTATGTTTACTAAAGAGCATTAAGGGAGCAAAGGTGCCATTAAGAGTCGGTAATGGCACCCGTGAAACTGCCGATAATGCTGGATTAATGTGCGGAAGCTGGTCCCTTAGCATTAAGGTAAAGAGGTAGAGATTGGGTGTTATTGGGGCGGAGACTGGGCAGGGATAGCGTGTGCCCCTTTAATGACGGTTTGTGTTGGAAGCATTGGGGTTCCCAGTGGCGGGAACCCTAATGCCATCGGAAAGCTCATGGTAAGGGCTATTTCTTTCCAATTTTTTTTATTCTTTACCAATTTTCAAACTAAACACAAATTTGAAATAAATTTGTGAAAAAAATGTGGTTGGTTGAAAACATTCAAGGAAATTAAAATAAACAGATCAAGCTCAATCCAGTCAAACAAAAACCAACCCACATCCCTAGCCCACAAAAGGGCAAAAGCAAAGGAAAAGAAAATAATTAACTTAGTCCCAAGAAATAGACCATTAAGTCAGGCAGACCATTTTAAACAGGAGGTGTAATGGACATCTCTACAGAAGCACTGGAAAGAGGATGGGCATTCAAGAAAGATATAAGCTGGGAAGGGTACAGGAAGACATAGAAATTTGATATTTCACTAAATACTTACAAGGATATTTAAGGAAAAAAAATTGCACCCATCTGGAGAGCCCTTGGTCAAAGAAGGATAAACTCCTTTCTACAACACTGGGTCTCTCTCGCCAGGTCAGGAAAAGCCCTTACCAGCAACCCATGAAAATCTACATGCCTCCTACGGAAAAACATTCTCATAAACTAATCTTAATCAGCTAGTAACACAAATTGAACAAGACACGTTGCAGGAGTAACACTACCAACTCCAGAAGTTTCCAATATATCAGATACATTAAGTACATCCAATTGACCCATAGGAGAAGCCCCCGATTGTCCCAGTGTTTTCTTGCCCTGAGGCAGATAATAAACTTTAACTACAGATGGTTGGGACTCAGGTTTAACTTCCAAAATGTCTTCCAAATAACTTTTAAACATGTCTTAGGGGTCACAAACTACGATCTGGGAAAATTTATTAACCGAAGATTGGACATTCGGGATGCATTTTCCAGCTGTTCAATCTTAGTTTTCATAAATGTAGCGTCCTTCACCAAAGTCCCCATGCAGTCTTTGATACTATCCACACAAACTAATAAATTTCCACACTCTCCTTTAATCTTTGATATATCCTCAGAGTTCACAGTACACTGCTGACGTATACTCTGCAACTCAGTTTTTAAATTCTGGACTTGCGGTAGTAAAGCTGCAGTCAATCGTTTTAGTGCATTCCATATCGACACAAGGGTTATCTGGCCAGGGGGAGAAAGGAAAATGTTCAAAGTCGTTTCTCCTGCAACTCTCCAGCCATACCTCTCCGTGCCTCTCTAGACTCGCCACACCACTGTCTGTCCTCAGCTGCCAAGCAGACACCAGATGTAAAAACCAAGGATGGAGTCAGGGAAACAGACATGTCCGCACCCAGTTCCAGCCCTCATTCCTCACTCAGCACACCCATTTCAGCACTCCCAGGCAGAGGAATCTGCTCCAGGGGAAATATGGTGTCAAACTTTAAAGGGCGCCACACCTCCAGAGGGGTAAGTTCTAACCATGAAGAGGACGTCGAGCCCATACACTCTGATGACCCCTAATCAGGGATTACCTCTCCTCCAATCTGGACTGCCCCGGCTGAGCATGCAGAAGAAGAAAATGATCCAATGGACCAGTAGGTATTGCCACAGGTGGGTCTCTTCTAGTCAAGTGATACTTCGCCGTTCTCCCCTTCCACTTCCCCATCAGGATCGTGTGCAAGCTGCTACTCGCTGGTCATAGCCATCTTGGATCTGCCCCCCCCCCCTCCTAATTGATAAGGGCTATTTCTGAGGTGAGAGAGCCTATTTAAAAGTATGCAATGTGCTCCACCCATTGTAGTTCTCAAATTAATGATACAGTGCTCCATTGGCAGTAAGAGCATGGTGCCCTATTAATAAAAGGCATTACGTTGTTGATGCTAAATTGACAAAGGAGGTATCACGTGAGCGATTCAGTGGGGTTGGCTGGTCCACCAGGCTAACAAAGTGGTTTCCTAGGGCATACATCTGCAAAGTCAGGTATGACTCTGCTGTAACAGCGGCAGCACACATACATGCTGCTGCAGTCAAAAATAAGTTGTGCCACTACCACTATGCTGCTCTGTCAGCATTGTGTGAGGTTTTGGATGATGGTCACAGTGGCTGTGGCCTGGTGCAGAAGAGATCTGTATCCTGGCCCAGCATGTTAGGTTGCACTTTCAGTGGCATGTCAAGCATGTCATCAGCAGGTACAGTGGAGTAGAGTACATGGTGATCCCTTCCTTCTGAGGTCTAAGACAGCAGCATTCATGCCCACATTCACTGAGAGGGTGGTGGATGCTTGGAAATCCCTCCCGATGGAAGTGGTGTGGGCAAATACAGTGACAGAATTCAAAATGGCATGGGACAGACATAGTGGATCCCTTTACAGCAACAGGATAAAAACAAAATAAACTTAACTATCTAATTTCTCAATAAACAGGAGTGTTCTACATGGATCGGTGGGTTCACCCCTAAACAAATACATGGGGAGGGGTGGCCTGCACAGAGCGGCAGGTACACCTACTCTTGCCATCTTACTGGACAGACTAGATGGACCATACTGGTCATTATCTGCCATCATTTACTATGTTACATCCCCCGCTGTGACTAGCTGCATGTGTGCAACTGCAATAAGGCCGCCTGCAGCACTGAAACAGCGGATGTGCCAAACTTGGAGAGGGAGGGATTGGCTGGTATGCTGACTACCATGATTGGTGGACTCTGGCACCTGGCTAGTTGCCTAGTGGATAGGCTGGCCCTGGAATCAGGATGTCCCCCACTTGCTCATATTGTGTGGATATGTGCATGTGTGTGTGTGTGGGGGGGGGGGGGGATATGCCACTGAGGCAGGAAGACCAGGCAATATGATTACAGCCCATGTCAGAGGAATAATGACCACACTGCTCACTAACCCCAACATAATAGTGTAAATACAATGTAGATAGTTTCCCCAGTTGTTTCCAAGTTGATTTCCCTGTTTATTGTAAAATTACAACTCAGAATGCCTGTGTTGTATAGTTGATGTTGAATGTAAACCGCGCTGATCTGGAATAGCGCGGTATAGAAGAACTGTTAAATAAATAAATAAATAAAAATAAGTAAGTACTCAGTCATCTAAGCCACATGTGAATCTAAAGTGCAAGATATGAGATTATTCCATGACTGCCCCACAAGCACACACAGGAAATGGGCATCATGGTCATTCTTCTAGGTCACCCATGGTCTGGAATGTGTGTGTTCATGTCTGCAACTTTGGCTGGACAGATCCCATATGTATGACATGAATGTCAGTTGAACCAGCAGCATATCTATGCAGTGCAACATACAAACTTAACAGGATGTCCCTCTCACATACCATCCTAACATACCTTGACAGCCTGAGAGATCTAAGCAGACATAGGCATATCCCAACTCATGCCCTCATATATCCTGACAATGACCACATATATACCCATGGATTGATGAACCCACATGACTGCTCTGTGGCTCCAAACACATAGCCAGTGTGTATGAGAGAAGGGTCAATGGTTCAAGAACAGCTTGTGGATCAGGGATGGTATGTCTAGGTGTGTTAACTTTATCCTGCATCATCCTGTGCAACCTTCAACATTTTGTCCAGCATGAGTCTGCACACTCAGCTTCCATATTGAGAAGCTGCACCACCAACAGCTAGATGGCAGAGCACACAAATACCACCTGCACACTGAGCAGGCATCGTCAATGGTGGAGCATTAAAGGAGGCCTAAGGGGCAGGCAAGGATGGCAACTTGCATCACTTTTGAATAGTGGGGGTCGTGTGTGTGTGTCTACAGAGGACTGTGAGCTGTAGCAATGCACTGTGCATGCATGTGATACCCAGGCTTTATGGCTGTGCATATAACATGCTGCAGGTCAGCTATTCAACAACTCCACATACTGTGCTGAACACCATTTACAAGCAGGTTAGTTTTCAGTAAGTAGTTGTAACCTGTGGCTGTGACACTGTAATGCATTCCCAGATACACCATCGTCAAGGCCTATTCTCACAGCATTCCCCTACACTTAACTCCCAACATGACACTGCTGTGCAGCTCCCAAATCACCTGCTGGTTTGTCCGGCGTGAGCAGGGGGGGACACATGTACTGTATATGTGTTGCAACCCTCACCTCTGACTGAGCCTCCAGACCTCAGGACACAATTTGCAAAGGTGAGAGGCCTGATTAATGCCAACTGCCATTAACTGTATCCATGGTAATACTGTTAGCCCACTTGGTACAGCTGCAGCCTACAGGGAACTAGGCTCAAGTGGAGAGCTGGCATCTGTGAATGTCCAATTTAGTCACCTAGTTGGTGACACTGGAGAGATACTGCGATTTACCTGCATGAACGTTGCTTTTGTCCTATGCTGCAGTCCCAGAGTGCAATCTGAGGCTCTTTATTTTATTTACTTATTTAACAGGTCTTCTATACTCCATGCACAGTATGCACATACAGGTAGGTCTGTGTCAGGTAAATTTTCCCCGCAATATATGCCATCTCAACACTGTCTACTTATCATTGACCAATGCATTCAGCAGTACATTATGTATTACTCCAAAAGAAAGTCAAAGGGCACTTCTTTGCCTGATTGTGACTGTGGTACACTGAATTCTGAATGGTGTATGCACCATTCCAGCTACCAAAATATGCTACAGGATGTCATGTTGTTCTCTGCATTGCCTGTCACCATATGGGAAGGTAGTGTCTGGAGGTGAATGTTGGGGTGGGATAGGGGTGGGGATAGGGGTGGGGGGGGGAACAGTGCCATATATGTTGAGAATGTGCCCTTTGTGGGTGGCATTGCTGGCCAAAGCCTATGTACACATACCCAGAAGCTATGCGAGCCTAGTCGGTGTCTGCATGTGTTATATCAGAGGGCCTGCATGACAGCCTCACCCACTCTCCATGGGCCCTAAGTGGGACAGTCACATGGATGTTGTTAGAGTACAAAGAGGCAGGGAATGGTGGCAAATGTGTGGCCAGCAACTGTAGCAACATCTAACCCCATGTCCAACCTGCCATTCTTCCACGCACTCTGGCAGGGGGTGGGGGGGGGGGGGCACTGCATCTGCAGCATGGGAGAGTGCATGTGCTGCACTGGCCAGTTTTACTGTGTCTATGGCTAAGGACATGACATTATATGGTTGTATAAGCATGGCACTGTGTTCAAAGTTTACTGCCAAAAGCTATGTGGGGGACACTGTATTTGGGTATGTGACAGACATAGGCCACTGTGAGCCAGCATGCACTCACAGCCTGTCTCTGGCCCACTTTCCACTGTGCTTTGCATTGCATAAGCTGTCCCCAAGTTTAAAATAAAAGGGTACAAACTGAGGAACAGAGGATTCTGGGTATTTCCTAAACAGGGCAGTTTGCACAGGATATATATGAGTCAGAGTTTAGGTAAAAGGCTGACCCATTTTAGGTCTCCCAAGGGCAAGGCCTGGGTGCATACATCTATTCATGATGAGAGGCCTCACTCTGACCATGTCATGGCTCTGTATCCACATGGTGCTATATAGCGTCAAGCTGCAGTGATATGGGTGCCGTTTCTTTTTTGGCAGTCCAATCACTAGACAGATTGCTGAATGTCCATGCTATTTGTACAAAGCCAATGTTTTCATGGTGACTAGGTTTACATGTAATGGCTGGTGACTAGCAGACTGGGCACAGATGGTATGTGAGTGGCTGACACAGCCCAGTGTTGCCCAACATATGCAGGCTGCCTGTGGTTGATCTAGCCGAGTGGAATTTTCAGAAAGAAAGTCTAGCAGGTGTCTTGGGCTGTTGGTAACCTGCTGATAATGATGGTATGACACCCCCTTCTTCCTGCCTAGACAACACTCACTGCAATCAAATACCTTGCAGACAGCTGCCACAACCTTCAAGAATAGTAAATAGCTAAGAATCACTTGAAATAGCCCCTAGGAATTAAACAAAACAGTAATTTTTATATAATTTTTGTCGGAGCTGAGCCGTAGGAGGGATGTGAGTGATCACAATCCCCCACCAGACTGCTAGCTTCTTTTATTATTAAAGGTCCTTAACCTGTGGTATCATTTCAGTGCTTTAAAAAGGATTTTCAGTCACTTATCTCAATTTTTTCTTCGATATCGTCGCAACAATCGCTCCTCTTCAGAAAAATGAACAGCACGACGTGCACGTTTCGGGAAAAGAACCCCTGTGTCAAGTGCTTCTTAAACTTCCATTTAAATAGGCGAATAGAACAAAACACCGCCGTCTTCGCGGCTGAGGCAAAACTGTGTTTTATAAGGGCCGTTGGAAATTTAACTTGCATATATAAGAGGGACCTTCCAATAGAAGGCAGGGTAATTCCCACCACCTAGGGAATCCCTGTCTCTATTGGCTAAGGAGACATGAGGTCATAGAATACTGCGCCACTCAATCTCCTGATTTAGCCCATTGGGCTCAACTGAGGATAGCCGAAAAATCCATTGTTGTTCCAATAGTTGTAATCTTTTCAATCGATCCCCTCCTCGGGGATCCGCCGGGACTTGATCAATAACAGTCCATTTGATATCAGCAAAAACATGATCTTTTTCAAGACAGTGAGAAACAACGGGAGCAGTAAGTATCTTGCAGCGTAGACGCGATGCATGTTCAAGTAAACGAGTCTTCACCGGACGAATCGTACGGCCTATGTATATTAATGCACATGGGCATACAAGCATGTATACCACATAGGTGGACCGACATAAAGTGTCCCAGAGCCGTTTATAAGAGCGAAAAGTTTGTGGATGAGTCCAATCTACCCCAGTCAAGGTAGTTGTACAAAAAGGACAAGATCCACACGAAAAGTGACCTTTTGGCTCTGGAGGGCGGTTAGAGCGATCGATGGCTAGAGAGGTCTTCATCAATAGATCCCCCAAATTTTTTCCCCGCGAAAAAGCAATGCGCAGAGGCTTATTGAAACAATCTAAAAGCTGTAACATGGGCCAATGGGTGCGTAAGATATGTAATACCGCCGAACTCCTTTCCATATACGGGAGAATACCCGTGATAAAATCATCTAAAGTGGATTGTGTGTTTTGATACTGCGGGTCAATTAACCATTCGCGATGGATATAGCGCGCTCGACGCATTGCCTTTTTGATCACTCCTTGAGGGTAACCGCGTTGTTCCAATCGACTGCATAGGTCCAAAGCCTGCAATTTAAAATCCTCCACTGACTGGCAAATTCGGCGAAGTCTTAAAAATTGACCAAATGGGAGACCCCTTCGTAAGGGACCGGGGTGATAACTGTGATAATGCAGTAGACTGTTTCTTTGAACCGATTTCCGAAATAGAGTAGTGGTGAAATTGCCTTCAAACAATGTAATCTGGACATCCAAAAATTCTATTGTAGATAAGGCTGTATGGGCTGTAAATTGAATATTGGAATGCAAAGTATTAAGCCACAGTAAAAAGGCTTGGAGAGAAAACTCATCTGAAGTCCATATAAAAAATATATCGTCGAGGAAGCGTTTCCAAAACAAAACCTTTTGAAATTCTGAGGAAGGATAAATTTGTAGTTTTTCCATCTGATGCATGTATAAGGTAGCGATGGAGGGTGCACTGGTAGCCCCCATCGCTATACCAGAAATTTGCGTTCCAATATTCAATTTACAGCCCATACAGCCTTATCTACAATAGAATTTTTGGATGTCCAGATTACATTGTTTGAAGGCAATTTCACCACTACTCTATTTCAAGTGATTCTTAGCTATTTACTATTTTGAGTCAGTATCACTTTTTGGGGGGTATTACTTTACAACCTTCAAGAATGACATGAGATGTTATAGGAGTGTCTCTGTCCAACAGGTGCAGGGTACAAGGGCCTGATAAGACAAACCGCTCAAAGTGCTACAATTATACAGGATACTAAATGACTAGCATCATACACTGCAGGAGTGGCCTAGTGGTTGGGGCAAGGTACTTCAGGCCGGAAGGTCGGGGGTTCAAATCCCACTAGAGGACAGCAACCTTGGGCCGGAAGGACTGGGGTGTCTAGTCCCACAGGTGCTCCTTGTGGTCTTGGGCAAGCCACTTAACCCTCCATATCCCATGTTCCCTGTAAAATAGTTATCTCCAAGTTATAATGCCCTGTTCAATGTATTTTCAGTTTGTTCAATGTAAACCGCACTGATGCATAATAGCGCGGTATATAAGAGAATATAAATAAATAAATAAATAAATAAATAAATAAACTGTAGCACACTGGCAGCGATAGAGATCTGCTCCATAATCTGGAGAGTCCATCTATTTACAGTGCTTCTTCTGGGGACTAGGTGATGTGTGCCTTCCTCACATTTAGAGCAAGTGCTGAAACAGATTATTTGCACATGTGGCGGCTGCTATGAGCAGGAAGCACACAATGTCCCTGCATATTACAGAGCTGATGTGAGGTATCGCTGCATTCTGCATATGGGCAATAGTTGCATATATCTGGTCAGATTGTGAGGTGCATCTTGGGAATGGAGGGGCTAACCAATGCTAGCACCCAGAGCCCCAATTACATCCATAATGACAACTATGATTACTGGAGCATTGCTCAGTATCTGCATGTCTCTATGATGGTGGAAGTGGTGTACATGGCCCCCCAAAGAGGGGAGAATAGTCTGCGATGGAACTCATGAGTCAGGTACATTTTCACATACACCTATCTTGCAGTTTATAGCAGGTCACAAGGGACTGCATGCCCTGCACATGTTTTGCCTCAGGGGTCAGTGTCACACTGCAGCCCAGTGGACCTCTGTGTGCAAATGTTTGGCATTGAAAGTACAGTAGAGGGGTTGGCATCTTGCCCTCACATGTGGCTTGGCCTTTGGACAAGAGATGTATTCTGCAGCTGTGTGTCTGTTATGCAGCTACAGTACTGACTGTCCAGTGCAGTACATACTGCATGTGTGCTTCTGTGGGCAAGCTCTAGCTGTGGTTTACCACCATCTCAGAATGTGCCAGTCACATTGCTTCAAGTCCTAGGTTTTGGCCATTGCAGGCAGAGTCCTGCAGTCTCTGATTCTAGGCATTGCTGTGGAGCAAGGTGTGGAGATGTAGCCTAATGGTTAGAGCACTGGCTCAGTAAGCAACAGACCAGGGTTTGAATCCCACTTGTTCTTTGTGGCTGTGGGAAACTCATTTCAATATACTGCCAGTAACAGTCTGGGTCTGCATTGACTGGAGGACACACATCAATATTTTTTATGTCTTATGATAGGATATTGGGTCTGCAAACATGCACATTGCAGTCATGCCCATCTGACAGCATGACTTTATTGGCTCTGCTGTAACCCATTGCAAAGGTTCAGACATGTTCACCCTGCAGATGTATAACACATGAGTTGTACATGATTGGAATATTTCATAACTGTGACTGAACATCTTTGGCTCCATCACATATATGCAGTACATGCAGGCACATCCCATTCCTGGGATGGCCACCTGCAGAGATCACCACATGTCCTTACTTGCTCCATATGGCCTATATGAGAGACACTTGTCCAGCTGTTATATGCACATATGTCAGGACGATTGTATGGTGGCTAGAAAAGCGGAGGCAACTGTCACACCCAAATAGCTGGTATTGGAATTTCCCCGTGGCACAGCTATAACACTACATTTGTGTGGTCACATCAGGTACATCGGAGCAGCAAGGCCATACTACACTCATCTACGGCCATCCATACCTCAATCCATCCATCAGAATATGCCCATCATATACAGTCATGTATCCTCCTGCCAGCTGCTACACCATGGCCCACACTGGAACATTTAATCATTAGGACGTATCACTCACACCTCTCCTGTGACTGATCTGCATGTCACCACTCTTGCTCTGGGATGTTTTTAATGCCCATATTCTGGTGATGCTGGCTCCACAAGGGAACACTTCCTCCCAATCCTATGCCACTCACTGATATTACAACAGATTATGTGGGCACCTCTCACTGATACAGTACAACTGCCTCCCTCATTATCATGCCACTTACTGACTAAAACATAGGATACATATGGATCTGACAAGTCCATCAGTATTTACCTTTCCACCCGGTGTCCTGTTAGCGCCTATTAAGTGGAGCCAAGCGCCCTTACCGCCGGAATGCCTACTCCCCGCCCCATCCTTTATCACACACAAATGCCCTTAATGATGCCATTTATGCTCATAATCCAGTGCTCCCTTACCACTCTTTAGTAAACATACCCCTTTGTGGAGTTTTGCTATCCGGATAGCAGTGGAGGTTGGTAGTGAAACCTGGTATTCAGTGCTGGTGGATATCAGTCATCTGGCACTGAATATCCAGTTTCACTTTTGCTCGCAGCAGCCGGACACTTTACAAGCACTGACTACCATAGGCTGAGTATCAGGCCTTTTACTGGGAGTGTTTTTCTTTGTGTAACACCTATTGATGAAGGTTCCCCAGACTGCAAAATTGTCTGTCCATATACATGATCTTTGCAGTTTTCTGGGTCATGCTGCATCTTGGTAGGTGGAACCAACATTTAAGCCATCATTCTTTGGCTTTCTTCAGGGTGAAGTGGTTACGCAGTGAATGTCTGCTCTTATATACAACAGATCTCAAACCAGATTGGTTGGTTTGAAGCAGGAAATTTGAATTTTTGGGGGAAGTTCATTGAAGAAAAGGCGGGAAATTTGAATTTGAATTTCAGAGGGAAAGTTCATTGGAAAAAGGCGGGCGTTTTGAAATTTGAATTTTGGCGGGAAGGTTTGCTGGAGAAAGAACAGGAAAAGTTCAAGTAGGAATCCCGGAGGGAAGCTATTTGGATCTCGGTTTCTGGAAGGTGGAAAAAATCTTGCATCTTTGGCACCGGATCTTGTAGCACTAAACCTTCTTGAAAGAGGAGTTACCATGCTTTGTTGATGTTCAGGCCTTTGTCTCCATTGACTTTTCAAAAGCGTCTTGCTATCTCTACCATCTCTTTGATCTTCTTTGGGTTACCAGCATTCTTATTTTTCCAGGATTCTCATGTTATTAAATTTGATTGTATGACCAGTTTCCATTGCATGGAGGACTATAGCAGATTTCTCTGTGTTGCCGAGTTTATAATATCTTTTGTGCTCTTGTAGGTTTTCTTCTATAGTACGGCCAGTTTTGCCTATATATGATTGGCCACAGCTGCATGGAATTTCATAGACTCCAGCAGTTTGGAGCAGGGGGATGCAATCCTTCACTTGTGTGAGTGAGGATGCCAACTTCTGTGGCTGTAGATATTATCCTTTTTAAGCAGTTTACCTAGCAGTTTACTCCTTGGACATAGAGGAGCATTATACATCTTTGTTCTGTCATGGGGTTGTTATATATTGGTTGTTGGTGGTAACTATTCTTGTGAATTGGTTTGTCCAATGGTTTAAAGGCTTGGGAGCCAACCATTTTGTTGTAGCCATTGGCTGAGAACATATCCCGGAGGGTGTTCCTTTCTTTCTAGAAACTCTCCAGATTGCAGACTTTTAGGCGTATGTTTACTAATCGATATCTAATGGAAGCTGCTACCGCTGAATAGTAAACATACCACTTAGTACTCTGTTTACTAGTGTGCACAGTATGTCTCTTTGTGGATGGATGGTGATGTGACTTCGCATGTAGTTAATGGTTGGTATGAGTGGGTTTCCTGTATACAGTGTGGATCAGGCTTCCATCTGTCCACTTTCTGATCATTACATCAAAGAAGGGGAGATGTCCATTGGTCTCAGTCTCCATAGTGAACTTTATGTTGTGGTGGATGCTATTCAGGTAGTTCAGAAAGTCTTCCAGATTTTCCCGACCATGGGATCAAATGAAGAATGTGTCATCTACATACCAGACCCAGAGTTTGGGTTTTAGCTTTGCATTGTCCAATAAGGTGGATTAAGGTCTCTATAGGTGCTCCTTGTGGCCTTGGGCATGCCACTTAACCCTCTGTTGCCTGAGGTACATGTAGATTGTGAGCCCTTCGGGGACAAGGGAATATATCCAGTACCTGCTTGTAGCATTTGTAAACTGCTCTAATGCCTTTCAGCCTAGGTGATATATCAAGAAAGTAAATATAGATAAAGGTAAAGAAACTCCATGAAAATGTTGGCTACCACTGCAATGCAAAAAAATCTGCATGTGATGGAAACTGGTTTTGGAAAAGAAAGATGGGGCAAATGGAGGGCAGAGGGTGAGAATGCAAGGGGAGGGAGAAAGGGACAGAGTCTGAAAAGGATAACAGAGTGGGAGCAGGGCAGCAGGAGAGAGGTGGAAAATTGGAGGTAAGAGTGCAAGAGATTGGAGGTTGAATCGATGAATGAAATGGGAACAAAGACCACAATATGTATATGCCGAAACTGTTCATACAATCAAATTTAATGATACAAGAATCCTGCAAAAAACCCCAAACAAACAAACCTCACTGGTGGCCAAGGATCAAAGAGGCGGTAGAGTAGCAAGACACCCATGAAACGTCAATGGAGACAAATGACTGAACGTCATGATATTAGCCACGGAAGCATAAGAACATGTTCATATACATGTTTGCTTGCCATGTGTAAGCATGCACAAACGTTCATATGCTAATAAGTTAGCTGTCCCCCCTCCTCCCCAAAGGATGACAAGCCCAAGTTTGCAATCAGGAGAGCTGCTCTGTGCCCATGGGAGCAGCGTCTTCCATTGGTAAATGTGAGCAAGGCCACAATTGAGGCCAGGAGAGCTGTTAAGAGAAAGAGAGGGGCAGAGAATGTAGAATACATTTCAAGGGGCAATGGTTTTAGAAAAGGAAGATGGGGGGGTGGGGGCAAATGGAGGACAGAAGGTGAGAGTGCAAGGGGAGGGAGAGAGTAACAGAGTGGGGAGGGCGGCAGTAGGAGAGAGGTGGAAGATTGGAGGTAAGAGTGCAAAGGGTTGGAGCTTGAATAGATGAATGAATTGGGAGAAAAGGCCATGATATTTATGGCAAAAATGCAACAACCCCCACAGAAAACCCACAGGTACTCCCATCCTCCACACCACACCATACACACAGGCACCTACCCCCATATCAGACAGACACAAATATGTAGCTAATACCCGTTATGAAGATTCTTCAGTCCCCATTACCATAACGAGGCATACTTTATCATCTTTCTTTAAAATTTTCCTCCACGAAACATATAATTTTGCAAATGAAGAAAGGGGAATGTGCCATTTTGTTACATCATAAGTATGCTCTTTTCGTTTGCATACACAGCCCCCGACCGATATACACATACACTACACACACATACACAAATGCAGCCCTTGATGGTCCCCATGACACACACATGCACACACATACAGTGTGCAAGTAAAGTGTGACACTCATCATGACACATACACACATGTAGCCCTGTCAGTCCCCATGACACACGTGTGTATATAGCCCCCAGCAGTCCCTATGACACACACACAGAAACACAAACACTTCCTTTGACACAACAGATGAATTTTCTGAATGCCTGATTCGGCAATTGGTGGAACCGCGCTCTTGTGTCACACTGCAAGTGTGCACTTTTCAACTTGTTCTTACTTAAGTAAAACGTATACAAACCAGATTTTACTTAAGTAGTAAAGTCTTTGAGGAGGAACATAAGCTGACTCTCTACCAGCTGTCCTCTTTTGCAAAGAAAGACTTTAATGATTGAAGGTTAGGTTGTACAGATTAAACTGCTCTTTCTTGAGAAACAGATTGCCTGTATCATTTAAGTAATCTAGAGGAAATATTCAAAGACTGTTTTGAGGTCATACTTGAAGGAAAAAAGGATGTGTCTTGTTTTATGTTCCCGACTGGGATAATAAACTGACCAAAGGTCTGAATGCAGAAGTAACAAACACAAAACCTATGGACATTTGCAACATAAATGCCAGAAGGGGAGATCTGTTTTAGATGCGCTACTGAACACATTTTAAATCTTACTTTAGTGCACCATAAAAGTGCATGCAGAGGTTTTTAAATGGGTTACATCTGTTGAGCTAAAGTTGTACCACAGAAGACTTTCATGCTATTAATACTGCAGAGAGTATAAGTTACCATCACACAAACAGCAACCTTGTATCTTTCTATAGTTTCTTTATTTTTCATTAAAAAAAACCCTGTATAATAACGTTTGACCTGGTGTAAAAGTATTCAGAGAGCGGAGAAGTAGCCCAATGGTTAGAGCACTGGCTTGTTAACCAAGAGACTAGGGTTCAGTTCTCACTACCACTCCTTGTGGCCTTGGCAAGTCACTTAACTCTCCATTTCCTCGGAAGAAAGGCCTGGTGATCTACGTCTGGTCACACTACTATGAAAACTCAGGAACTGCTGGGTCACCAGGAGTCAGCATTGACCCAAAGGCACACATTGCATTTGCAAGAGTATGAAGAGGACAAGTATAAGCTTTTCTTAAAGGTGCTAGCTAGTAATAAATGTTGAAAAAATATATGTGTCAATATTCAGCCCCAGTAGAGAGAGGCTCGTATTTTTAATATGTCAAATGCGTTGTTTAAAAAAAAACCTGTATATTCTGTACCATTATCCTGGTAGGAGGCAATGAATATGCATGGAAAGTGCTTGCTGCTGGTTGTTAGCACATGCGGCAGCGATATTCAGCGACTACACATATAGTTAAGCAATTTAACGATCCAATGCAAAAAGTCGGAGCTAGACCTGCGCTGAAGCAATTTTTTATGATCCCGACATTTTAGCGTGCAATGCAGGAAGGATAGGGTATGCAAATGACTGCTGCGGTAACCTTGCACATGTAAATGAGGCTCTGCAGCATTAAACTGGGAGAGCAAACCAAACTCATGTGCATAGTGGGGGTTGGGGGTACAGGGGCCGCTAGACCACCAGGAACTTGCTTTCTGTCTGGACACAGGCCCCCAACAGTGTTATGATGACATCGGTGGCTTTTCCTAATGCCGCGATCATCCCTAATGCCATGAAAATACTGTTTGGGGGGGGGGGGGGAAGAACGGGGCCGCTGGACCACCAGGGATTCTTTTTTGTTGGGCTCAGCCCTTGACAATATTTTGATGGCATCGGGGCTTTTTCCAGATGCCTGATCATCCTGAGGAGAAGATGATCTAGGCATCGGGGAAAGCATTCGGTGCCATCAAAATAAAAACTTATCTATTCTCCATGCACTACGGCAACATAGATAACCCCTTGATTTACTCAGATAACGGCTAAAATCACCTGACTGAGTAATACTAAATCCTACAATTTAACAGAAAAACCACTGAACTAAAAACGCTATGATTAAACCCTAAAGTACCACTACTTGTATCTGTATATAGTTTATCTGTATATAGTTTATTGTACATAGTTTAAAAGCAAGTTTCATGCTGTTATGTATTAGCCTATGCTGTTAACCAATTTATTGTTTATTGTTACATAATGTTCGATGTAAAACCAAGCTCTTGCTTTGTGGATTTTGTTTTATTGTAAACCGCAACTGAACTCTGGAAGATGCGGGATATAAATGATTGTTAAATAAATAAATAAATAAATAAATCAAAATACTGTCGGGGGTTAAGTCACCTCAGACACTGCAGTAAATGTTTTGGTGCTATAGCTGGTTGTGAAATCCTCTATGCCTGTCTCTGCATCGGGCACAGTCAGGATTTGCATACCAGCAGCTCATCAAAATAAATTTGAATACATTTAAATACATGTGGCATTAATTAGGCGCTAGTTTTTCTGTTTGTGTTTGTCTGTTTTCCGCATTGAAAAGGTGCGTAAAGTGTACTTAAAACGTGGTGTTAGGGGTTCTTAAAGGCTGCGCTAGCTTTCTGCATCAGCCCGTAAGTTAAAACTGCTTTTTCATCCTAAACTAAACTGTTTGGCTACGCGGACAGTGGCTGCATATTGCTGCTGTATGTCAAGTTAGGAAGAGCGCCCTTTCCCTGCCTCAGAACTATCTGTGTAGTAATACAGCATTTAGAGGAACTTTTGGTGGCACTATCCAGATAGTGCTGCTGAAAATCCATGGAAAAGGGACTCGTACATCCAGCTTTGACTTAGGAAATTCTATATTCATAAAGAACATCATTAAGGAGTTCTTTTACTAAAACCCATCAGAGTTTGGCACTTAACATGTGATGTAAACTAATGTTAAGTGCAAAGCTTCCATGTTTGCTGTTGGATGCAACCAGAATGTTTCCAGCAGTTAATGCACAATGGAATACTGTGGTGGTGAGACTGTAGTAGAGCCTGAGAAAATGGTGAAAAAACAGTCATTTTCCTCTGAGCAAGGAAATAGTTCAGGGAGTATTAGGGTTAAAACTCCAGCTAAAGAAAAAAACTGCATTCACAGAGCTGTTGATAGTGAGCCACGCCCCAGCTCCATGGTAACCAGGGGAGGTGACGAGGATTACCCAGGGGTGGAGCTTGAGAATATAGGGCATTCACACTCATATAAGCTCAGGGAAGCAGGGAAGAGGGAGAACAGGAGGGAAGGAGAGACCCCGGGTGAGGGAGTGATCACCAGGGAAGGTGTATCCAAGAGAGGAGACTCTTGCAAGGAAGCAGGAAGTAAGGAAACCAAGAGGAACCATGTGAGAGGAAGGTGTTCCAGAAGCTGTCTCAGGAGGAATCCCTATTGCATGCAGCATTCAGGAAGCTCTAGTTCTGAAGGTAGTTCAGCTTGTAAGAGAATTACAGCTGGCTGGGAGGACGGGAGAGTTTGCCCTGTGGAAAATGCTGGTTATGAGCAACGTATGGGAGTGTCCTTAGGAGAGCCGGTAAGAAGTGTGTCCTCTTCAGCAAAGTCTGGGAAGAGACTGGGTGCTAGAAGAAAGGTGAGCACATTGGAAACCTTACAAAGTTTGCTAAAACATAAGGATCTCCTCAAGCCTTCCAGTGTCCCTCAGCGTAGAGAGGAATCCCAGTGGGAAAGGTTTTAAAGTTGTTACAGAAACTAAAACCTGCAGTTCCAGACGCTGAGCCCAGCCAGGTGCCAATTGACTTAGATGATGAGTGCATGCAAGTAGATGAATGTGCTTCAGATAATGTTTCCTCGGTTTCGGAAATGGATTGCTCATTTTGTGTGTGCCAGAAGTGAGAAAGCTCTAAGGTTTTAAAGTTATAGAAAACCCAAGAAGCTTATCTAAGTGCTTAATCTGCTGGAGAATTATGCAAATGAAGTGCTAAAGTTCTTGTGCTAGCCAGGAAGATTCAAAGGACTGATTCGAATGCTTGCAGCCTGGAAGCAAAAGTTTAGCAGCTTGAAGGAAAGGAAGCAAATGTTTAGCAACTTGTAGAAAAGAAGTGAAGTGCTGTACAGAGCTCAGCTGAAGTAGAGGTTTGTGCTGAACCAAGCCAGGAACCTAAAGCTAAAATCTTTAATGAAGGAAAAGATTTACTGCTGTGTTAAACAAGCTGAGAAACAGTGCTGCTGTGTTTGCTATAACAGTTTGCTATGAAGTTTTTGTTTCCTTTTTCAACGGAGAAGCATCCAATTTATGTTGTTGTAATTGTGAACTGCTGAAAAGTTCATTGGCTAAGAAGAAAAAAATAATAAATTTCCTGTTTGCCTTGAAAACCCCGGCCATTCTTTATTACACAACTACACTACCCAGCAGCCTTGGCTCTGGGAATCCAATTAACAGAAAGGGACATTAAGAGGTGACGCCCTGGTAACATGCCTGCCTGGTGCGAAGGTAGCGGACCTCACACGCCACCTAGATAAGGTCTTAGATAGTGCTGGGGAGGAGTCTGCTGTCTTGGTACATGTTGGTACCAATGACATAGGAAAATGTGGTAGGGAGGTTCTGGAAGCTAAATTTAGGCTTTTAGGTAGGAAGTTGAAATCCAGAACTTCCAGGGTAGCGTTCTCCGAAATGCTTCCCATTCCACGCGCAGGACCCAATAGGCAGGCAGAGCTCCGGAGTCTCAATGTGTGGATGAGACAATGGTGCAGAGATGAGGGGTTCGGATTTGTTAGGAACTGGGGAACATTCTGGGGAAAGGAGGGGCTCTTCCGAAGGGATGGGCTTCACCTTAACCGGGATGGAACCAGGCTGCTGGCATTAACCTTTAAAAAGGAGATAGAGCAGCTTTTAAACTAGATAATAGGGGAAAGCCGACAGTCGCCCAAGAGCGCATGGTTCGGAAGAATGTATCCTTGAAGGATACTACAAAAAGCAGAGAGAGGTTCCAAAAAAGAGTAAAGTAGCCCAAATGCCCTCGAGTATGGAGCAGACAGAACTTAAAGATCCCAAATTACCCATGTCTACCAATAGCCAAATTAATATGAATAAAATACAGTCTCTAAAATGCTTGTATGCAAATGCTAGAAGTCTACAAAACAAGATGGGAGAGTTAGAATATATAGCACTAAACGAGAGGTTAGATATGATTGGAATATCAGAGACATGGTGGAAGGAGGACAACCAGTGGGACACTGTGATACCTGGGTACAAACTATATCGAAATGATAGAGCTGATCAAATTGGTGGAGGGGTTGCACTCTATGTTAGAGAGGGCATTGAATCAGAAAGGATTAAAGTTTTGCAAGAAACAAAATTTGCTGTAGAATCTCTATGGATTGAAATTCCATGTAAAAAGGGGAAGGCGATGGCAGTGGGGGTGTACTATCGTCCGCCTGGCCAGAATGAACAAATGGATGATGAAATGCTCAAAGAAATCAAGGAAGCTAGCAAAAGTTACAGTGCAGTAATAATAATGGGTGATTTCAATTACCCCGGCATCGACTGGGTCAGTGTCACAACAGGACATGCTAGGGAGATAAAGTTCCTAGATGAAATAAATGACTGCTTCTTGGAGCAGCTGGTTCATGAACCGACCAGAGGGGAAGCAATATTAGACCTAGTCCTTAGTGGAACACCAGATGTAGTGCAAGAGATAAGGGTGTTGGGGCCACTTGGCAATAGTGATCATAGCATGATCGCCTTTGATTTAATTAGTGGAGGAGGGATAGTAAGGAAATCCACAGTACTACCCTTTAACTTTCGAAAGGGAGACTATGATAGAATGAGGAAAACAGTTAAGAAAAAACTAAAAGGAGCAGTTGCAAAGGTTAAAGACGTACATCAAGCTTGGGTGTTGTTGAAAAATACTATCTTGGAAGCCCAGACCAGCTGTATTCCACGCTTTAAGAAAAGTGGAAGGAAGTCTAAAAAATTGCCAGCATGGTTTAAAGCTGAGGTCAGAGAGGCTGTTGTTGCCAAAAAAGCATCTTTCAAGAAATGGAAAAAAGAGCCAAATGATGAAACCTGGAAACAGCACAAGCACTGGCAAGTCAAATGCAAGGCATTGATAAGGCAGGCAAAGAGAGAATTTGAGAAGAAGCTTGCTGCGGAAGCAAAAACGCGAAATAAAGACCTTTTCAAGTACATTCGTAGCAAAAAACCCGTGAGAGAGTCAGTTGGTCCATTAGATGATAAAGGGGTTAAAGGAGCACTAAGAGGCGACAAGGCGATAGCGGAGAGACTGAATGAATTCTTTGCTTCGGTCTTTACTGAGGAAGATGTAGGGATGTTACCCACGACTGAAGTGGTATTTAAAGGTGTGGAAGAATTGAAGGAAATATCGATACATCGGGAAGATGTCTTACAACTATTAGATAAACTGAAGAGTAGCAAATCACCTGGGCCGGATGGTATACATCCAAGGGTGTTGAAAGAACTGAAATTTGAGATTGCAGACCTGCTATCAGTAATCTGTGAACTATCATTAAAATCATCTCTAATACCTGAGGATTGGAGGATCGCCAATGTAACACCAATTTTTAAAAAGGGTTCGAGGGGTGATCCGGGAAACTACAGACCGGTGAGCCTGACATCAGTACCGGGAAAAATGGTAGAAACCATCATAAAGAATAAAATTACTCAGCATATAGATAGTCATGACCTAATGGGAGACAGCCAACATGGCTTTAGACAAGGAAGATCTTGTCTTACTAATCTGTTATGTTTTTTTGAAGGAGTGAATAAACAGGTGGACAAAGGTGAGTCGGTTGATATTGTGTATCTGGACTTTCAGAAAGCCTTTGACAAGGTCCCTCATGAGAGACTTTTGGCAAAACTAAAGAGTCATGGGATAGGAGGCAGTGTACTACTGTGGATCAGGAACTGGTTAAAAGATAGAAAGCAGAGGGTAGGGCTAAATGGCCAATTTTCCCAATGGAGAAAGGTGAATAGTGGTGTACCCCAGGGATCTGTGCTGGGTCCGCTGCTTTTTGACATATTCATAAATGACCTGGAAAGTGGAATAACGAGTGAGGTTATCAAATTTGCTGATGACACAAAACTATTTAAAGTTGTTAAAACCCAGGAGGATTGTGGAAAATTGCAAGAGGATCTTGATAAATTGGAAGACTGGGCATCAAAATGGCAGATGAAATTTAATGTGGAGAAGTGCAAGGTTATGCACCTAGGGAAGAACAACCCAAACTATGGTTACACGATGCAAGGTTCCACATTAGGAACCACCACCCAAGAAAAAGATTTAGGCGTCCTTGTGGATACCATGTTAAAACCCTCGGCCCAGTGTGCAGCGGCGGCCAAGAGAGCAAATAGAATGCTAGGTATGATAAGGAAAGGAATGGAAAATAAAACAAAAGATATTATAATGCCTCTATATCGTTCCATGGTGAGACCGCACCTTGAATATTGTGTGCAATTCTGGTCGCCGTATCTTAAAAAGGATATAGCGATTTTAGAAAAGGTTCAGAGAAGAGCCACCAAAATGGTAAAGGGGATGGAAGGCTACTCCTATGAAGAAAGGCTAAAAAGGTTGGGGCTCTTTAACCTGGAAAAGAGACGGCTGAGGGGAGATATGATAGAAGTCTATAAATTAATGAACGGAGTGGAACGGGTAAACGTAGATCGATTGTTTACCTTATCAGAATATAGAAAGACTAGGGGACATGCAATGAAGCTACAGGGTAAACTATTTAAGACTAATAAAAGAAAATATTTTTTCACTCAACGTGTAATCAAACTCTGGAATTTGTTACCGGAGGATGTAGTAAAGGCTGTTAGTGTAGCTGGGTTTAAAAAAGGTTTGGACAAGTTCCTGGAGGAAAGGTCCATAAACCATTATTAAGAAGGGACCCAGGATATCAATGCTTGAACCAGTACAAGCATTGTGGAACCTGTGTCCCTTGGGGAAACTGCTAGGTACGTATGACCTAGATTGGCCACTGTTGGAAACAGAATACTGGGCTTGATGGACCTTGGTCTGACCCAGTATGGCATATCTTATGTTCTTATGTTCTTACTCCTAGGCAACCGCCTAGCCAGTAGGGGGCACGACAAAGTACCTTAACATGTGGTGTTATTAAGGTGGGTAGAACCTAATGACACCCATGGAGGTGCTGTTAGGTGCACTCATATAATTACCACACTGCTACTCAGTGTGCAACTACTGGCTCATTGCATGATGGCCAATTAGTATGGTGGTCATTTTGATCCAGAAACAGCAGGGTTGGACATTCAACCCGTACACTAAGCCTGGATCCGATTCCATGGCCTTCGCTCCCCGCATGTACACAGAGGATGTGCGGGGAGCACTGGATATGGGAGAGAGGGGGTGGTCCTGGGGTGCAGCATGGGTGTGCCCAGATGGCAGGATGTACAGAGGCAATTCAGGTCCTGCCTCTGTATGTTCCCTGTCAGCACATTAGATGTCCAGCGTATTCCACCCCGAAGACTCCCTGCACCACTGAGATGCCACAGGAGGGCCCCTGCCGCTCGATCCTGGCCGAGGGTTGAGTGGTGGGACAAGTTTACCCACACATCGGGTAAACTTCCCTCATGTCTCAGCTACCATAGCACCTTATTACAACCAGAAAATGGTTAGACTATACTACTGCCCACCCACCACTTTTACGCCTGTCCCTCCCTCACGAAATGAAGATGATACCAAATTGGCTTAGAATATTGGTGACAATACTAATTTAACCTGTAAATAGTTACCCTGTAAATAGTTACCCCGGTTATCCTATGTTTTTTTTCCCTGTTCTATGTAAAACTCAATGTTGCTTGTATGCATTGTAGTATGTTTTGTTCGATGTACACCGCGCAGATTGTAATAGCGCGGTATAGAAGAAATGTTAAATAAATAAATAAATAAATAAGTGTGCCATGATGGTTTTTGAGAATCTGTTGCTCTGGCTGGACATGCTAGTGCCATGGCAACAGGATGCCACTGCACCAGCCACAGCAGAGCATGGAGCAGTGGGGACGGGCAGCTCTACCTGCTTAGAATCAAGTGCATGCCAGTCTAAGTGCCAATTCCCCAACCGTGGGAACATTTAGCTCCCGCAGTTGCTGAATCAGGTACAAATTGGCCCTGTCCATTTTTTGGGTATCCAGATGGCCCTGACGTGCACATACCAGAATCTGCCTCTATGCATTTTACCACATGGTTGCTGGCATGCTCCCACGTTCGCACTCCCAGCTGCCAACTGTGTGTTACAGCGTACGTTAACCAATTCCTGAGCTTTGATAAATAGGCCCCTATATTGGCTTTGTGCATAAAACCTTTGAATTAATATGCACAAAACTGATTTATGCGCAGTGTCTGACAGACAGCCAAAAGGTTCAAAAATTAGTTAAAATGGACTTTTTTTTCCATATAAACTCTAGCCACCAAAAGAAATTATTTCTGAAACATTCTTGCCATAGTAAAGATCTAAAGGTATATTTAAAATTGCTTCTAATTTACTGTCTACACCAGTTAGTGAAAGCCCAGCCTTATGCCAATTTTTATTTTTTGACTGTGATAAATTTTCTGGGCCTTTGTTTGCAGACAAAATTATGAAGCCGTATATTCTAAATAAATACAATATGAGTATCCTGAAAATCCAACTGGTTTGTGGCACTTGACACTAGAGTTTGAGATTCCAGAGATATGCATATTTGTTACCGATGTCAGCAATGCACAATAGCACTGAAAGAAAGGTGAGAGAGTTGAGAAAGTATAGTGACTAAAAGGGACAAGTAACACAAAAGGTCTTAGGGAAGTCATGAAAGGCTGGAGAGATGTTAGAGAGAGTGATAGGGCACAAGTGAAAGAAGAGGACGTATAAGGATTGCAGGAAAAAGTAGTGAAGAGGAGAAGCCAAATGTGTGGGGTAAGCTCTATGGAAAGGAAACATTAAGGGGGACTTCTAATAAGGACGCTAGCTGGCAGCATGTGTTCTGACGCATGCAACAGGTGCACTGGGATGCATATGGTCAGCTAGCACAGGGCCACCACAGTTAGTGCAGGATGATTCCCTCACTAACCTGTGTTAGTCGCAAGTGAACGGATTAAGGGTGGAGAGTGGGCATGATAAGTTCAGCGCAGTTAGCACTGTGTTCACACTGAATAGGTGGCGTTAGGTGCACTCGGGCTAATGCACCATGTGCTAGGGGACAAGGCTCTGTGCTAACTGCCGGGGAAATGCTTTCCTTGCCCCCAGCAGTTAACATGTTGGTGCTGTACCTAATGCACCATGGTTTGGCACTATTGACATGCTAAGTGCATCATCCCCTAAAAGACCCCTTAAGAGGCCTATTTTCAGTTGGTATCTTACCACCTAACTATGGAGTCAAGGAGCTAGACCCCACAAGGTAAAAATCTGAACCCACTGGACAGTGAGATTTAGCTGCCTAGTTCCTGAATAGATTTAGCTCCTCAAAGTTGACAGTTTCAACTTCTGCTGTTACAGGAGGACTTTGCTGTGTAACCCCAAACAATAGATCAATAGCAGTCTTAGATCTAGGTCTGCAAAGTTTAGGTGGATAAATTTAGGAATTTCTTGACTGTAACGTAACTGGCTAGGTTCTGGCTGAAAATTAGCCAATGATTAATCAAAACTGAAAGATGTACTCTGCACCTCCCCTCACCTACAATGAGGCAGGCTCTTGGGTCACAAAAATCCACACACAAAACAAGAAGAAGGTTAACTGATCACAATCTTTAGATAATACACAAATCTGTAAATAATACACAACACACTTGTATTATGAACACAGGACCAAAGCGCTTTGAGAGAGCAAGCCAGGCCTTTGCCTATGTTTACTCTGAAATCAAAGCTTTAGGCCTCTTTATTTATAGGTAAAGATTCCATTACACAGCATAATTTCACTTTATTATTCTACGTCTCACATCACGTATATTCATAATATACATATTCTATTCTACGTCTAGTGTTATGTATATTCATAATATACTTTTCTATAGGCATGCATGTCATAGACCATCATGAAAAGACATACATATATTCTCAGACATAACTATGTAGGCCTTAATTCTAATTAATCCTAACACTGACAGTTTGATATCTCTGACCAGAGACAGTGAGACTGAGAGGCTGGGTAAACAGCTTGCCTTTTACTTATCTTTCTAATAACATAGGCTAATGTTTATGCTATCTAAACCTTTCACCCAATTTCTTCTACAGATTTTTCAAGGATGGTATTAAATAAGGAGCTACAAATGATATTAACTCTTTCTTAGGGATTATAGCAATATAATGTTATACACAGGGCCTGACTGTGCATCCAACCCGGTACAATCAAGCTTTCTTTCAAAAACTAGGTAGCTAAAACACGATGCTCTATTTTGTACAGAATGTTGAGGTAGGAAATGGAATGTCTAGGATGGTCACAATTCTCCTGGTACTTTAACAAAGGATCTACATGTGCTGAAAAAGAGCTACACTGCTCAGAGTTTCCCACCTGAACATAGGTGTCAGAATGGAGAGGACCACACCGGTCCTGGCCCCACCAAAAGTTTGTCCGTCAGCTGTAGAGAGAAGAGAGCAGTCACAATCATGGCAGATTCTGTCTGCCTGCTGGAGATCAGATCCCTGCAAGCAGACAGGAGAGGTCTTTGCTGCGATCAAATCGGGCTTCCTCTTCTGTCCATAGGGATCTGATCTCCCTCGGCCAGATAGGAATCTGCCATGATCACAGCCATTCCCTTCTCTTCTACCAGTGGGGATCTCTGCCTGTGGGAGATGGGATCCCTGAAGGCAGAACAGGAGGGAAAGGCTTTGGGAACTGGGGGCAGAGTCAAGGTAGATCCCACCAATCAAAGAGGCGTTCCATGGCCCTTGCACATGGAAGCATCACATCTACACTATTTCACTACTTATTTCACAACATATATATGTACTTGTTGACACTTACATGTGTATGTACCACTGTTTTAAAAAACTGCATATACAAGAGAAGCTAATTAAAGAGATGAGCAAAATAATGCTTTCTTCTGCCTTTTTGGAGAGAGTAGTAGACACCACAAAGGTTAGCACAATTGTCCCCTGAAACACTGGTGGAGAACCCCATGTCTCAAGTATCAGATAGCTGACACGCATGTGTCAGGTGGAAAAGCTGGCATTGTAAATTGGCATGCCTAAAACACGTCCTCTTAAAATATCTTCATCCGAGCTTTCTGAAATTGCCAGTTACATATGTATATTTTCATATGTATATTGTATATAATCAGACATGTAAACTTTCTATTCCAGCTATCTTAGACATTTTGGGCCCGATTTAGTCTGGCAGGCTATGCACCGCTATGGCGCATAGCCCTGCCCACTGATCCTAAACCCTGATATTCAATGCTGGGGTCATATGTGGCCCCTGCATTGAATATCCAAGGATCACCGCACATGCCAGGAAGCCTCATTAGATAACTGGACAGCAGCGATACCGCATGCTGCCTGGATAGCTTCTGTGCCGATAGATAGGTGAGGGGTTTCCTCGACTGTCCTTTTGTTGCAGTGTCGCTAACTGGGCGGCATGCACTATCACTGCAGCTCACTTATCACTTGCCGCTGCCTCCACGCCACCCTGGAACACCCCCAACACATCCCGATGCGAACCGGATAGCATTAGGTTACATAGGGGAGTTAGAAGGGAATATGCAATGGCACTAACCATGTAAGTGCTGCTGAATATCCCAATGAGAGTGAAAATAGAAGAGAAGAGCAAGCAAAAAACAACAATAAAAAAAAAATACCGAGAGTATAAGCACAGAAGAGGAGAAAGTAAATTACTGGAAATCCAAATGGGGGCTGGCAATAATTTCGAAGGATCTGTGCAGCTTCCTACGCCTGCAAAGAGGAATATTTTTCAGGTTACACACAATGTAAGAGAAAGGGAATTGATTTCTGCAAAATAGCTCATTTTGGCAAGGTTGACATGTTAAAGAGTGTGAATTAAATGTTTATGGGGTTCTTCCAACAAATATTAATAGATTGGCATACTTTCCAACACATGAAGTATACCTTGAGGGGGCACAAACATATCAACACTCAATTACCTGCTATACAATGATAGAATTACGTATTCTTAAGCTGCTAGGGGGACTGATTTAGCATTTCCTGGGAGATTATTGCACATATTCATTGTAATAGCTTTTTTGCATGTGCAAAAGCGTACGAAGTCATAGATATTATGAACGCACAAGCGATTTGCATACTTTTAGTTTTAGGTGCCCAAACAAGCCTGAAATGCATAAGCCTACTAAAAAGTATCTGCAAGCAGGCAAGATGCTGTTGGTAATTGGCAATATCGGGATTACCCCACTAACCTCCAAACTCAAATATATTGCAAATGCTAGGGAATGAGTTGTTAATGAAAATATTATTATAACACTATCAGAAATAAAATACTGTATATGCACCTAAATAACTAAACAGAAGAACAAATGCTCAGTTATGCTTTATGGTTTATGGAGGTAATTTTATAAAGAGTTTTTATGCATAAAGGACTTTTTACACTGCAAAAGGGCTTTTATAAAATTCCTCAAGGAGTTACAGTATAGGCCAGTGATGGCTAACCTTTTTGAGCCCGAGTGCCCAAACTGCCGCACAAAACCAAAGAATTTCCTCAAAGTGCCAGCACGTCAATTTGCATAAATATTTGCATAATGCTAACATACACTAACTTTTAGTAAACATGTCTCTTAATGAGTGTATGGATAAAGACAGACTAAAAGATTTCTACATTACTATAATCCAGTGCCAACCGCCAGGCACATTAGGAACTACTACAAACACTGCCCATTTAGAACCAATAGCAAAACCGCCGTATCCTAACAGCACTACCAGGACTCACAAAGCACCATGCCCTAACTATCAAAAGGCAACACTGCAAATATTAAACCAATACATTTCAGACAATAACAATACATGACCTACTGGGGAAAGAGAACAAGTGGCAATGTCAAAAAGGAATTACATAAACAGAATACCTCAGCTCAGTTGCAATTGCTCCAGCCACTTTCTTCTGGTTTCTTCATGTTTTCTGCTAACTCTCCATCATCTGCTGTCCATTTGTCCTTTCTTCTCTCTTCTAGTTTTTTTTTTCCATTCTCTCTCTCTACATCCGCTTTAACATACTAATCTTTCTCCTTTTGCTCTTTCCTCATTCCTATTTCATCCACTCAAATTTTACCCCTCCATCCTCAATCCCCACTTACTCTCCCAATACCCGGCCAATTGTAGATTTTTTATCCCTCCCACACAAAATATTTTTCCCCTCTCCATTTTACTCTCCCAGCCCCATCCCATTCTAATCCTCCCCCAACATCAGCTCCCTTCTAGTTCCAGCCTCACCCAGCATCCATTCCCTTCTAGTCCCTGCATCAGCCCATTTCCAGTCCTAGCAACCCCCCAACCCAATACCAGTCCTAGCCCCCCCCCATCAACTCACTTCCAGCCCTAAACCCCCATCACCCCATTTCCAGACAGCCCCCATCAGCCCACAGCCCATTAGCAGTCCTACCCCCCCAGCCCATTAGCAGTCCTACCCCGCCCGCCCGCCCATTAGCAGTCCTAACCCCCCCAGCCCATTAGCAGTCCTAACACCCCCCCTCCTGCCCATTAGCAGTCCTAACACCCCCCCTCCTGCCCATTAGCAGTCCTAACCCCCCCGCCTGCCCTTTAGCAGTCCTAACCCCCCCACCTCCGGCCCATTAGCAGTCCTAACCCCCCCAGCCCATTAGCAGTCCTAAACCACCCCCGCCCCGCCCATTAGCAGTCCTAACACCCCCCCTCCTGCCCATTAGCAGTCCTAACACCCCCCCTCCTCCTGCCCATTAGCAGTCCTAACCCCCCCCTCCAGCCCATTAGCAGTCCTAACCCTCCCCCCCCTGCCCATTAGCAGTCCTAACCCCCCCTCCTGCCCATTAGCAGTCCTAACCCCCCCCCCCTCCTGCCCATTAGCAGTCCTAACCCCCCCCCCTCCTGCCCATTAGCAGTCCTAACCCCCACCCCCCCACTGGCAAATTTTTTTTAAAAAAAAAGCAGGCTCTGGCTGCTGCCGCGGCAGATTACAATGTCCCGCGGGGCCCCCTCCGCCCGCTAAGCCCCTCTGCAAGGGCTTTCAGATTCGCGAGGGAGAGCGTCTCCCTCGCGTCTCTGTTAAGCCCGCAGGGGCTAATGGGAAATTTCCCATCAGTCCCTCGCGTCTAAAGGGGCTGATGGGAAATTTCCCATTAGCCCCTGCGGGCTTAACAGAGACGCGAGGGAGACGCTCTCCCTCGCGAATCTGAAAGCTCTTGCAGAGGGGCTTAGCGGGCGGAGGGGGCCCCGCGGGACGCTGCATTCTGCCCTTGCCGCGTCCGCGGCAGCAGTCAGAGACAGCTTTTTTTCTTTTTTTTGCGGACCTATGGCCCGCGTGCCAGCTGCAAGGCCTTCGCGTGCCACAGCTGGCACGCGTGCCATAGGTTCGCCATCGCTGGTATAGGCACTAACATGAAGGTATATGCTTTGAGACAACCCATGTGTAGCCCTGCTTTGGGGCGGAATTTGTGAGCAGAGTTGCAATTTATGCCTGGTAACGTTATGCCTGCTCCTGAGCTGCTGAAAATATCTGTGGTTTCAATCAAACCATTATTTCTGCTGGTTTACAACTAGTATTTTATAAAGATTCTAGCAGGAGCACGTCCGGGCCGTCCGGATGGCCCCGAGCAGGACAGGCCCTTTAGGACCCGATTCTGTACCGCAGGAACAAAATATTCCCATGGCATACAGAATTGGGCCTGAGGACAGCCCGACATGCCCTTACTTGCCTGCAGGCTCCCCTAGCTCCAGCAGCACAGACTCCCCCCCACCCCCGTCTTACCCATCGCCTGACCCATGGCTGGTCAGTCGGGGCCTGGATCGGGAGGCAGGGACCCTCCTGCACCTGGCCCCAGAGGGGGGATCTCTGGCACAGATTGCACCATTTGTGCTGCTTATTCCACCTTCGAGGTGGATTAAATAGAAATTACACTTACCTGGTAATTGTCGTTCCTTGAGTTATGACAGTTTAGTCCTCTACTTCTGGGTTGTGCACCTCTTCCTGCAGCTAGGAGACTGGGCATGTCAAAGTCGTGACATCACTGGATATAGCCTGCTGGTATCTCCCATCAGCCTCCAGTGTACTATTGACAAAGCAAACTCAAAGGAACAACAAATAAGTAACTATACCATAACTTTAAATAACTCCCCATTCTTCAACCGGAGGAGCCTTTTAAACCGTATCCGTCTTATATTTTCTTTTCTCTCTTTTTTTTTTTTTTCTTTTACTTTACATTCATGTCCCCCCTATGCAAACACGTATCCTATACCATCACCTCGTTTAAATAAGAGAAAAGAAAGAAAGAAAAAACAGAGAGGGATACTCACTGCGATCTAGAAACTGAAAGGATCTGTCTACTCCTTGAGATTGATGCTTCACTCCGCCTGAAAATAAACTCTGAAGAAATCACACTCCTGGGCGGGAATGAGGACTAAACTGTCGTAACTCAAGGAACGACAATTACCAGGTAAGTGTAATTTCTATTTCCTTATCGTTCCTCCAGTTTAGTCCTCTACTTCTGGGATGTAACAGAGCAGTAATCATTGGGAGGGACCTATCAAGCCAACTCACCACACTGCCGACCCGGAACAGGCCTCCTTTACTGCCAAAACATTTAGGCAGTAGTGGTTACTGAGGAAATGGAGACGACCTGGAAGCTGCTCTACAAATCCCTCCTGGTGGAATGACACGGTGATTCACCCATGAAGCCACTTGTGCCCTGGTAGCAAGAGTCAGAAAGGTAAAAATCAAAAGTAAAATCAGAATTTGTCACACTAAATGCTCCTATCTGTTCCCCCCCAAGTGAGTCCAGAAGCTAGGCTCACTATGTCCTCCTGCTGCAAGGAGACTGGACACACTGGAGGCTGATGGGAAATACCAGCAGGCTATATCCAGTGATGTCACAACTTTGACATGCCCAGTCTCCTAGCTGCAGGAAAAGGTGCACAACCCAGAAGTAGAGGACTAAACTGGAGGAACGATAAGGAAGTAGCATGTCTCCCATGACTCCGCAGGATGTACAGGGCCAGGGCTGAAATCGGTCCTGTACATCCTGCCTGCTCGGCCCATCCCTGCTCCACCCAGACCCCGCCTCCTCCTGCTCCCCACTGGCTCTCCCTCTCAAAAGCAGGCCCATAGGCATCTATGTAGCTTTCACAGGTAGGTGACCTGCTACCAAATTACCCTTCAAGCATTTAATTTTATGCCTAAAACATCTGATACTATATATAATTCTACAGACCTAGCTTTTGCAAAACTTAGAATGCAAGCATGTTTTACTAGTTTAAACATATGTATCTTTTAATGATGCCTCAAAGGTATTTTAATATGTTGTTTATATACAAGATTATGTTTCACCTTACCAGGAACAAAATGTTCCTTTTATATTTTAATTAGTGCATTTTAATTTCAGAAAAATACCATTTATGCATGCAATAGCGACATCAAAATCTTATTGGCACGTTCTTCATCTAAAGAAGCAGCACAAAAAAAGGGAAAAGGTCAGCAAGATGTGGCTGGAAATCAGAAAACTTACAGACTTATGCTGGTAATGACTGAAGGGTAGCTAAGGATGTTTTTCAACTATTTCACCGCCAAGATGTGATTGTTTAATTACCTGGGCTGAAAGTCATAAAAAAAATCTAATCACTAAAAAAATATTTGAATTGATGTGCATGCTGTCTTTATTTTTACTTTTGCTTTTTAGCATGTGAAATCAGCTTTGAGAAATGTCAAGAAGGATGACGTTGCTTATACTGCTCTTATATATCAAGTAGAATTGACAGTTGAGCTGTTTGTAATAAAATAAAAAGACTTTCAGTGTTACCAAATGTTACAAAGATAAGATGCTAGAAATAAAAAAATACCAAATTGGAAATTTGAGCAATGAGAAGAAACCACCTTACTTTCCAGACTTTGAAATATGAAATCGCTATTGGTGAAAGATCTGACCCTCTAATAATGATGAGCTTCTCTGGTAGCCCAATATTGGCTTTCAGGATGGCTTGTAAGCATAGCAGCTATAAAAGAAAGGAAGAGCTCAAAGAATTCACAGCGAGAGAACACAGGTTTCATAATTTTTTTTTTTTTTTTTGCAGCTTCATCTTATTAGACCATTAGGAACAATTTTGTTGTTGTTGTTGTTGTTGTAGGGGAAGCACAGTGATAGTAGAGAATGACGGTAGAATAAATGCTCCATTTTACCTGGCATGATCCAGGTCAGGACATTCCCAGTTCCCCCATTATTTTACGAAAGGAATTGCTGAACATTGGGCATTTTGTAAAGTATGTATATGGACACCGGGAAATAAATGTGTATTTGCTGGCACATACAGTACAGCAGAAGTAATGATTTCACAACAAGAGCAGTATCGCTTGACATCTTTCACCTATAAATACCAAAGATTATTATCCATAGAAGATTTTTTACATCTCTACATAGAAGTGCCAGCAACTATATTTATTTATTTACATTCTCTTATATACTGTGCTGTTCTGCATCAGTGCAGTTTACATTGAACAAACTGAAATTACATTGAACAGGGCATTATAACTTGGAGATAACTATTTTACAGGGAACATGGGCTATGGAGGGTTAAGTGGCTTGCCCAAGACCACAAGGAGCACCTGTGGGACTAGAAACCCCAGTCCTTCCGGCCCAAGGTTGCTGTCCTCTAGTGGGATTTGAACCCCCAACCTTCCAGCCTGAAGTACCTTGCCCCAACCACTAGGCCACTCCTCCACTCCATATATATATATTGTTAAGTGGCAGTGAGTTGAAATCAACTTCTAGTGGCTTTGGAGGTAATTCCAGAACACAAATAAGGGTTTTGTATGTGTGGTGGGGATGTCTATTTGCCAAAAACGTCCCCTACCGTATTCTGAAACGCTACTGATGTGCATGTCCATGGCGCTAGCGTGGGGATCTCAGAACTTTATGCTCCATCCCTATGGAATTCTCTACCGAGCCATCTCAGAAACAATGCCGATCTACTGTCTTTCAGAAAACAGCTAAAAACCATCTTATTCCAGGAATACTTCAATACGACTCCCACCAAAAAGTGCACTAACCTCTGATCTCGCCCACCATGAACCTCTGATCCAAAGCTGCACTAACCTGTTCATGTCCAAAGTCTGTCTCATGTCAAAATCATCAATGTTGCCTCCCTGGTGATGGCCCCACCCTTATACTTAATTTCCCCACCCTTGTATGTAACGCCGCTTTGACCCGGTGAAAAGCAGGACATAAATACAGTTAAATAAATAAATAAAATGTTAAAGGACTTAAGTGCATGAATCAGCACGTTCACAATGCACTTTAGGCAGCTGTTTTCTGTAAGTTCACACATATGACGCATCACGAGTGTGCTCTGTTAGAGTGCACTCAGGGGTGGAGCATAGACTAGGACCAAATTTACATGTTTAAGTTATAAGATTTTATAACTTCTGTGTGATTCTGAAGGATCAAGGAATGCACATTTTTTCCATCTCCAGCGCGGAGATGAACTTCTATGGCTAGGTCCAAGCAAGCCATTATTTTGTTGTTTTAGAAGGTAAAGTATGCGCCTGGAAGTGCGCATCAAATGTGCAGGAGGGCAATACTGAGAAGCTTACGCTGACATCACCATTTGGGCTGGGTTTTATTTTCCAGGGCTGCCAAATCCGACACTTTTGCAACCTCTGAAAGTCACAACAATATAAAATCAACAATAATGCAGTGAAGAATATTTTTGCGGTGCTTGACTATAACGTTCCTGGCTTTTCTGACAACAAGATATATTTTATCAATTAATTGAACTGTATTTTGAACCTGTTTTTGCAGTCCAGTGGTGTCTGAAGACAGAATGAAATAACAGAGCAGGAGCCATGGCTACCTGCCTAAACTAAGCTGAAAAAAAAAAATCAAATAAGCTCTGAAGCCAGGAGATGGAATTTAGAACTTAGTTCAGAGTGTCAAGGAAAACCCAGAAATACCAAGATGCCTTCAATTTTAATTGATGGACAGACAGTGGTAATTCCTATATAAACAAAAGTCAACAAGTGGGACAAGTGAATGTGGAGGGGGCTCCATCTTCCAGTCCAACTACCCTGGAGAAAAGGAAACAACTTCAACAAGATTCAAGGTCAGTGACAGAACTGCCTTGGCATGATCTGGAAGAAAATCACTGTGGCTAGGGATAATAGAACTTGAAAAGAATTTCAAGTTGCGACTAACTTTCGCTCATAAAGGCCTTCCTCAGAACAAAAAATATATTTAATTAAAATTAAGACTGTTTCTTGTCTCATATCGGTAAAGTATGAAATGGAGTGGAGGAGTAGCCTAGTGGTTGGGGCAAGGTACTTCAGGCTGGAAGGTCGGGGGTTCAAATCCCACTAGAGGACAGCAACCTTGGGCTGGAAGGACTGGGGTTTCTAGTCCCACAGATGCTCCTTGTGGTCTTGGGCAAGCCACTTAACCCTCCATAGCCCATGTTCCCTGTAAAATAGTTTTCTCCAAGTTATAATACCCTGTTCAATGTAATTTCAGTTTGTTCAATGTAAACCGCGCTGATGCAGAATAGCGCGGTATATAAGAGAATGTAAATAAATAAATAAATAAATATTTTAAGGCAGGAATGACTAGTTCAGTTTATAGGCTTGACATCTAGTCCTTTGCTGAGGAGGGAGGGGCTCCCAACCATTATACAACAGCAATATCTAGTGGCCATGTGGAGACTGGCTCCTCAATGAGGATCACCGCTGCAAAGACAGGACTAAATGGAAGAAGAGTTGGAGTTGAAAAGAAAAACTCTGGATAGCTTTAAATGAGGACTTGTGGCACAATAGACCCAGTAGAAACTGGTTGCAATTGAACTGGACACCCCAAAGGAACAGGGGGAAACATTTTGTAAAAATTAAAGAGAAGAAAATAGACAGTTTCTCTCTCTGTACATATGTACATAGCATAGCAGATACCCACAAAACATTTTGGTGGCCCCAACATTCCCACTCACAATCCAGCCTGGGTCATTCTTTCCATTCCCCCCCTCATTCTCTCTCCTTCCCCCATCTGGACATTCTTTATCCCTTCCTTTGCCCCCTCCCCACCATTAAGGCACTTTTTCTGTTTCCTCCTCCCTCAAGACTCTCTCTCTCCCTTTCCTTCTCCCCCCAAAAAGGCTCTCTCTCCCTTTCCCCCTTCTTCCCTTCCATCCCACAAGCACTCTGTCTCTCTTTCTTCCCTCCCTCTATCATGGCCCCTCTCTGTCCCCTCCCCTCTTCTGCTCTCATGATCTGTAGCTCTGGTGGTTACCACAACACACGTGCTCCGGTGGCTCTGTGGTTCTCAGTTCCTATATCATCCAGGATGCTGCTCTTCAACACAAGTAGTTTGTAAGTTCTACAATGTTTATCTTTCTTCCAATTTTCTACATTGGAGTCAATATTCAAGTTTTGCCTGGTCTAGCTTTAGAGTTAGCTGGACAAATACAGAGATTTGAATTGTCCCCCGCGTTCACCCATTATATTTGGTCTGGCTAACTCACTGGCCACATAAGTTTTGGCATGCTCCAAACCTTTCTTTTAATTCAGCTAACTTTTATCTAGCCAACCCTGATATTTGTGCTGGCTGGATAAAGTTCAACAGGCAAGTTGTTCTGAATAGAAGGCCATTCTCAAGTTATCCAGTTACTGAATAGCCAGTTTAAAGTTTAAAGAGTAGAGGAGTAGCCTAATGGTTAAAGCATTGGCTTGGGAATCAAGAGACCAGGGTTCAGTTCCCACTAGCACTCCTTGTGGCCTTGGGCAAGTCCCTTAATCCTTCATTGTCTCAGAAAAATCCAAGTTATCAATGTCCTGTTTAATGTACATTACCAAGTTTAAGTTACAATGTAAACTGACATGATAAAGAGATATAAAAAAACTGTTAAATAAATCCACTGAATATTAGTCTCACTATTTTGTCTACCAAAATAAAAGGAAACATTTTGAATACTACATATAGAAAAATAATCCACACTAAAAAAAGAAACCATCTTGTGTACTTTGATTGCAGAATTATCCATACCTCTTTACGAGTGAATCATTCCCCTTATTGTGCTATAGATCTAATATTTTTTTTATTTATATTCTCTTATATACCATGCTATTCTGCATCAGTGTGGTTTACATTGAACAAACTGAAATTACATTGAACAGGGCATTATAACTTGGAGATAACTATTTTACAGGGAACATGGGCTATGGAGGGTTAAGTGACTTGCCCAAGACCACAAGGAGCACCTGTGGGACTAGAAACCCCAGTCCTTCCAGCCCAAGGTTGCTGTCCTCTAGTGGGATTTGAACCCCTGACCTTCCAGCCTGAAGTACCTTGCCCAAACCACTAGGCCGCTCCTCCACTCATTAATATGAGTTCTAGCAGCTGGAATATGTGCATCTTAAGAAATATCTTACGCCAACTCCTATATGACATAATATAAGGTAATCCTGAGTAGTAGGAGACCTACAAAATACAGCTATACCATTGAATTTCCTCAGGTATTCCTCACATAAATGTATTCATAGCTGCTATTCAGTACAATGATTCCCCTATCCATAGATCAATATATGGACATGTCTCCTTAGTAACATCAGTTCTGATATAATACCATGACACAGTTCATATTCCAATGGGTATGACTGATTTATTTATCCTACCTATTGTGGATCTAGTATATGACAAAAGACAAGGTAACTTGAAGTTCAGTTTTGTATAGGACGTTGAGGTAAGAACTGGGATGTCCAGATTAGGACATTCAGAACTCCCTCAGTATTTTACTTAAGACTATTAAAAATGCAGCCTTTTGTAAAATATATATAAGGACACCAACCAGGGCTGGTGCTACAGTCTGGAGAACTAGACGGTTGCCTAGAGTGCCGGACCTCCAGGGGTGCCCATTGCAACCGCTGTTTTAAAACTTTGGCACCGTGGGACTGTTGCTTCCGCCCCCTCCAATGCCCAATGCCAACTTCCTGTGTGCACACATACCGTACTGCATTCCCTATATAAAATCAGCCCCACAGCAGCATAAATTCTGCCTAAGCAGTTCTCACAGAGCAGAAGGGCCCGGGCAGGAAGGGAGCCCACGTGACCCAATGAGAGGTGAAAGCAGAGCATGGCAACTAGGAAACTCACTTTCATATGTCCGATGTGTTGTTTCCCACTGCTGGGCCAGAAAGACTTTTAGCAGAAAGCAGCAGCAGTGGGAGACCACCCAGACCATAGGGAGGCCTCAGAAAAATTTTGCGTGGAGGCCTCTCATTGGAACTTAGCCACTGATGACATGCCTTGTATGTATCTAGAAAGGTTAACGCCAACAACAAAGGGTTCCCAATATGCTAATCTAGTCACTTAATAAAGCTAAAGGCCAATAATAATAATACAACTAAGAGATCAGCAGAGTGGGCTAAAGAGTGTAAACACCATCCCCAAGTACCATCATCGGTTTCATGCTCATGTGCTCTATTAAAGATATAGGGTCCAATATTTTAAGGCATTTACACGGTTTACTGATCTGTAAACCGTGTAAATGCCACTGAACGGGATATTGAATGGCATTAACAGTGCTGCTGAATATCCCCAACGAATACCGCTATATGCCCCAATACTAACCGCTTAGCACTGGGGCGTGTCAAGGGCAGCAACAGCTAGCAACCGGATAGCAGTGATATTGCATCATTAACCCGGTAGCAACCTGCTGTGACAGAGGCTGTGCAGTGACCCCACATATTCAATGCCGGGGACGCATTGAATATCCAGAGTTAGAGGTTGGCGGCAACATCCCAACTGAATATTGGGACCATATATATGTTTTTATTATTATTTTTAGTGCTCCAATACATACATTTTTTTTTAGTTTTTGAAATACTACTTAAAAAGTGTGTTTTTCAAAAAGTAAAAAAAATTGATATATTAAAAACAAGTAAATACTGTATATATCTTTAATAAAGCATATGGACATGAGACCAATGACAGTGCTTGGGGCTGTTGTTTAAGCGTTTTAACACTCATTAGCCCACTCTGATGGTCTCTTAAAAATTGTGTTAGTATTGTTAGCCTTTGGCTTTATTAAGTGACTAGATTAGCATACTGGGAACCTTTCGTTGTTGGTGTTACCTTTGTAGGTTAGGTTTCTAGTATGAGATCAATATATTGTGAGTATTATTGTATGTCTCTACTGCAGAAGATTTTCAATCTCACAGGTGTCAACCATAGATGAATTTCAACCTGTTGATGAAATATGGGATTCTTTACAATTTCATAAAGAAAAAAAAACCTTCTGCTATTTAAGCTGAAAAGTCGCACAGACAGTATACTCTCTTCACCACTCTTTAAAAAGCAATCACATACGCTAAATAGGTCAGTTATTTTATAGCATAATTATCATTCACCCAGTTAAAATAATTACCATGGCTACTGTTTGCTATCATTTAGCAAGAGGCTTTAACCTTGCTTCTTGCATGTGTCAGTGAGGGTTGACAGTGTTACTTTATAATATGCTTATTAGACAACTTTCCCTGTCAGCCTTTTTTGGGAATGCTTCAAACGAGACAATCTGCCCAAGGCTCAAGAATAACATTTTATTAGCTAATAAATCAGAGGAATCTGTTGAATATTTTCAGGCTTATAGGATCTTTGGCTGACAGGCATACACATAGGAAAGCGCCGTCAGAGATTCACAACAAGACACGTTTCCTCTGGAGAAGTCTTTGCAAAATACAAACATTCGAAAATTTCAATAGGATTACAATAATCTGTAGATGTTATGATTTAGCCAGTGTAAGCATCATTGGAATTTATTATGGAAGTTTACAATAGTAAATTAAGCGTTTATATTTGGCATTGACATTATTTTGTTGTATGGTATACAGCAAACCGAAGCAGGCCTTGGATCAGCCAACATCATCATGACAAAGTGAGCATGGGGGAATGAGCAGAAGGGGGTAACTCCTGTCTGAGGACTAGTAGCTATAGCTGGTGGTAGCTATATGGAGGTCGTGGGGGAGGGGGGAGTTAAAACAATATGCATTAACATCAACAGTGGTGGCTTAGGAGAGGGCAGACATTTTTCATTTCATTTTCTTTTATGGGTTCTTTTCTTGTTTGTTTTGTTTTAAAAAAATGAAATAGAAAACAAAACAAAATAAAAAGCATTCCGTGCACACTCCTCATTCTGCACAGATTGTGGTACTTTTTTTTTTTTTTTTTTAAATTTTAGCATCATAAGACTTATCCAGATATGCTACACCTGTGCTGTTGAGACCATGTAGATCCCCTTTGCAGATTTCTTTCTTTCACCTTTAATTAACCATCCAATAAAAAAGCTCAACGCAATGTGCAAATAAATTTGACACACCAGATAAACATTGTTCAATACAAAATTAAGAGAACACCAGTTTGGCCTAGTGGTTGGGACAAGGTACTTCAGGCCGGAAGGTCGGGGGTTCAAATCCCACTAGAGGAGAGCAACCTTGGGCCGGAAGGACTGGGGTTTCTAGTCCCACAGGTGCTCCTTGTGGTCCTGGGCAAGCCACTTAACTATTTTACAGGGAACATGGGCTATGGAGGGTTATCTCCAAGTTATAATGCCCTGTTCAATGTAATTTCAGTTTGTTCAATGTAAACTGCACTGATGCAGAATAGCGCGGTATATAAGAGAATGTAAATAAATAAATAAATAAAAAACAATATAATGAATGATACAATCAAGATAACCACAAAAGTCCAATAAATAAAATGCTGAGAAATCAAGAAAACAGAATTATTCCTAAAAGTCAGAGACATCAACATTTTTTAATAGGAACACTGCCTAAAGAAATTAGCCTTCAGATCTCTGTAGAATTTGCATAAAACCTTCTCTAGAAGAATCCCTTATTAAGAGCATTCCAGCGAAAAGGGGCAGCACATGAAAAACACTGATTCTAGTACAAACTAAGCAACTCTTCTTAGGAAAAGCTTTCCAAATCTGTGCTGGGAACCCACAGCTAGTCAGGTTTTCAGGATATCCACAATGAATATGCATGAGATACATTTGTATAAGCTAGGTCTCCAATATATGCAGATTTATGTGTATGTCATCCATGTTCATTGTGGATATCCTGGAAACCTGACTAGCTGTGGAAGACCTGGTCAAATCTGAGAAACTCTGCTTTAGAAGAAAGGTGTAAAGCCTAATCCTGTCTGACTGGGGAGCTGATATGGATTTCACTCCTCTAGGAGAAGCTGTTTGGTGCATGGGTCTGCAGTCAGTTGCAATCCGAGTTTGGTCTTGTGTTTTTTTGTTTCTGCATATTGATCGATTCTGCAGTGTGGTATTTATGTGCTGCTTTTTGCCTTCTTTCCTGCTAGATCAATGTTTTTTGTTTCGGGTTTCTTGTTCTGGTCTCCCCTGTCCTTAGATTCTTGCTTTGTTCCAGGGTACCACTCTTGTCCTGGAATTCTGTCTTGTTTTAGTGTATTAGATTCTAGTCATGCTGTGGCATTATCTTGTTTCTGTGTGCCTTACCATGTTTTCCCTTGCTTGAATCTGATTCCACTGCCATTAAACCTGCCTTGTTGGGGGAGGGGAGGGGGGGGGGGGACACGGCAACAAGCCGGCGCCTGCCCAATGAAGCATGGCAGCCAACTTTGGCAAGATCCAGATAGGGATTTAGGTGGAGAACAAAAGAAGCGCCAGTCAAATTCATCAAGCTATGGTAACATCACTGAATGAAGATAATGAAAATGTCCACGGTAGAGTGGATTGAAAATGGAGACAAAGAAGGCAAAGAGATTGATCTGGAAAGCATTTTTTCACTTAACCCAGGCCTTATAGCTGATGAAGAAATTGAACCTATCCCCGAAATGCCACCACCACCTACACTTACAGCTAAAGTAAACAGAATTGCAAAGAATCAACAAACTGTTGTTCCTGTTAAAAGTGAAACACCTGCCAGAGACATTAGAGCCATTGGTTCTGCCTGCACACGGCCAAATCAACTTCCAGAGCAGTCTTCCTCAGCACAACAGAATGGTAGTGTTTCAGATATATCTCCCGCTCAACCTGGAGTAAAGGACTTTGGCTCTTCTTCGCAAAGAAAATCCAGCTGTGTAAAAGAAGTTGAAAAGTTGCAAGAGAAAAGCAAAGGCTACAACAGCAAGAACTTAGAGAAAAAAAGAGCCCAGACAGAATGTGAAAAATGCAAACGAGTATGAAGACTTTACAAGGCACTGTCCGATACACTCTTCTTTTAAAAGTCAAATGGAACACCCTGTCCGAAAACATAACAACCACCAATGACCCATGGGACTTCCAAAAAGCCTTAAAAACACACCTCTTTTTGGACTACTGGACTACTATGGAACAAAAAACAGAACCACCCTGCGAAACACACCCACCACAATAAAATATGAACCAATTCACTCCTCCCAGTTGACTATACCTACCTCATACCGAATCCAACATCTTAAACTCCCAACCATACGACAACATTTCTCACACTCTGAAACAAAAATACCACGTAACCAACATTGTTAATGACCCTGCTAATTCCAAGTCCTTGTTCTATGTAAAGTTCCTTATTTATCGTTCATTGAATGTAAAAAAAAAGTGGTAAAGAAAAATTGGTAAATAAATAAATAAATGTTGCTCAGCTTGCCTTTGAGATGCTCTGTGGACTTTGCCTTTGGTTATCCCCAAGGGGACCATAAATCCTAGAGACCACCCACATCCTGGACGAGTTCCCGAGAAAAGGATACCGAGATGAAAACATTAGCTAACCGCAAAGAACCTTCAACAGGGCCTGAAAAGATAGGACGTCGTTGAAGATTAGAAAGAACTGGAGCAACATGATCCTGAAAAGAATGCCCAGCTGTCAGTGAAAGGACCAATCAGTGAATAAATCCATGTTAAATGCCGATACAAATCATCAGGGGATTTTGGGCAGCTTCTGAGATTTCAAGTTGGGTAGGAGCAGGGGTTGTGTGGATCTGGGAACCTGAATTTAAGGGAGAGGAAACAGAGGTAGAATGGGGGGCACCATTATTTGTTAAAATATTTTTAGGAGGGATTGAATGATTGGAGATAGCTAATTTGTTTAGAAATCTACAGGTCAGACAGGGCCGCTTGGAAACAGCAATTTTTGTTTCTTAGGGAAAATAGGAGGGAATTAGACATCTAATGGGTGCTTTCTTGATCATATAAAAATGTCTGGTGAGCAAGTTACATGAATATTTTTTATCTGATTCATTTTAGCTGAGAATCTGTGGCATTTTTACCAGGATAAATGCTGTGGAATACTGAGCTAAAGTTATTTGAGTAATTTTTGGGGGATTTTGTTTGCTGTTCACTAGCTTAATGAATATTGACCTGTTTGCAAGTCTAATCAAGAGAAGTATTCTCAGTTAAGGGGAGATCTGTGGGTTTTAAAGAATAAGAATAAAAGATGCCCCTTAGATACCTTGAAGGGCAAGATAGCCCATGTAAGGGAAGTATTGAACAGGAATGCAGAATTCTGTTCGTAAAACACAGGACAGAAATTTGGGAAAGGAAAGAAATCTGATAAGCTTCTAGCACATAAGTTGAGAAAGATGTTTATTTCCCACCTAGTTAAGCAGATAATGTCAAATGAATGAAAGCACTGTAGTGATAAATAGTACGCAAACAAATGTAGCACTTGCTTGCTTTCATAAGGATTTATAGTTGCCAGAAATGTATTTTTCTAGAGAACATTGTAGAGGGCTTTTCAAGAGAGCTCAAAGATCTTGCAAATGAATAATGCAATGGCACTTGGTTTGAGAATAACTAAAAATAGAAATAGGAAAATAGCCAGGAGGTAGTGTATGCAATTAAATCTATGAGTCTGGGGAAGAGTTCTGGGGTCAATAGATTTCACATAGCCTTTTACAGAACTTATTCTCCTATGCTAGCTCTGAAATTGGCTAGCTTCTATAATGAAGGCTTATTGGGTGCCTCGTTACCTAATACTATGAAATTAGAAGGGAAAGCCAGAAAGATGTCCAATGGCCTATTTCATTTACAGATATTAAAATGTTGGCAATTTTGGCTGATAAGCTTAATGATATACTGCCCCAATTAATACATACCAATAAGACATGATATGTAAAAGGTAGAAAAGGAATGGATAATGCAATTAGAATAATTAACTTACAACACACAACTAGCAAAGGCCATTAGAAGCACCTTTAGTAGTGACATTTGACCAAGAAGAGTGGGAATATTTTTGGTTTTAGAGAAGTTTGGGTTTGCAAAGGATTTTTAATTCTGGATCAGACGTATAAAGTGCAGGAAGCCTCTCTCATGATGATTTTTGGATCTTCCGGTGACTTTTAACATCAACCAGTCTATCCTATTGCAGAAGCTTTGTGCTTTAGGAATTATATCTACTGTTCTTTCTTGGTTTCATTGCAATGAGATGTTTATACAATTGTTTTAAATGCAATGTTATGCATTCACCTTTCACTTGACTTGCTCCAGGTTAATGTTTATTGTTCCATGTAAGGCCACTCCAGGCCATGTTTCACGTAAACTGCTTAGACCAGTGGTTCTCAACCTTTTTTGTACCGTGACCCCTTTTACCACTGGTCAACTTGTGATGACCCCCCAATGATAAAATCAAATGCGTCTCTTCCTTTACCGTTAACGCATTGTCGCTGTAATCATTTGTTGAATTATTAATATATTATAGGCCTTTGCAATGGGTTTTTATTTATAAAATTTACTTATTTAAACCACAATAATTAATCACAACAACAAGTAACAATATTTGATTTCAAAATTATGATGATTTTGTAGTCAAATCACTAATATGAAATTAAATTATTTTTTCTACCTTTGTTATCTGACCAATTTATTCTCTGATCATGCTGGTCCTGATCTGAGGCTTCTGCTTTCCTGTCTTCTCTTAGCTCTCTTTCTGTGGTCTATGGTCCATCTGTCATTTCTTATCTCTTCTTTTGTTTTCTTCACTTCTTTCCATCAGCCTATTTCCAGTCCCCTTCTAGTCCCAATACCATGGCAGCCCTTCTCAGCATCCACTCCCTTCCAGTCCCATTCTCCCATCCCCTTGCATCAGCCCATTTGTAGCCCTAGCTCCCAGTTTTCTTCCAAGGCCAGCAGCTCTATCCTCCCCTCCCCACCATCAGCCCATTTCCAGTTGAAGCCCCCCCCCCAATCAGCTCACTTCTAGTGCTAGTCCCCCCTCAACCCCATTACCAGTGCTAGGCTCCCCTAATCAGCCCATTACTAGTCCTACCCCCCCCATCAGTCCATTAGTAAAACCAGTTATCCAAGTTTGTACTCCTGTTCAATGTAAAACCTGACAGTTTGTCGTTATGGTCGTTTTGTTATGATGTAAACCGCGCTGATTCTAAATAGCGCGGTATATAAGAAACTGTAATAATAAATAAATAATAATAATAAATTAGCAGTCCTCACCTCTCCGATCAGCTCATTTCCAATGCTAGCCCCCCAACAGTCCATTACCAGCCCTACCCCCTATCAGCCCATTACTAGTCCCAACCCCCCCTATTGATCAGTCCATTCCCAGTCCTAGCCTTCCCTAATCAACCCATTACCAGTGCTAGCCCCCACCCGATCTGTCCATTACCAGTGCTAGCCCCCCCATTGGCCCATTACAATCCTAACCCACACTGTCTCTCCCCTCTGTCCATGTCAGCCCCCCTCCCTCCATCCATCCATGTCAGCCCCCCTCCCTCCATGTCAGCCCCCCCTCTGTCCATCCATTCATCCATGTCAGCCCCCCTCCCTCCATGTCAGGCCCCCCTCCCTCCCTCCATGTCAGCCCTGTTGCAGGTTCCTTGCCCCTCCTCCCCTCTCCCTATGTCTGCCTGCTACTGCCCTGTTCTTCTGCAGCCGTGGTTCCGTGTCTCTTAGGGAACCGCAGCTGTGCCTGTGAAGCTGTTGTGAAGCCTGCCTGTCTCTCGATGGGCTCCGTGCAGCATTGTCCTGCCTCCAAAAGGAAGTTGTTTACCACTTCCTTTGGAGGCAGGGAAATGCTGCACGGAGCCCGTTGAGAGACGGGAAGGCTCTGCAACATTTTCACAGGCACAGCCATGGTTCCCTAAGAGGCAGGGAGCTACGGCTGCAGAAGAAGGGAGGCGGTGAGTTTGCCGCTGCCAAGAAGCTGACTCGGCAGCGGCAGCAACTTGTGCGATTTTTTTTTTTTAACTGGAGTGAGGCGACCCCTGCTAAATTCTGTGGCAACCCCGTGGGGGTCGCGACCCACAGGTTGAGAACCGCTGGCTTAGACTCTTAGATATAGTGATATACAGGGTGGCCCAAAAAAAGTGAGAACATCTCGTAGCATATAAGTTATTTAAAAATTCAAAAAGACAGATGTAAATGATTGACAAATTAAAAAACAAAAAAAAAGATGCTGGCCAGAAATTGTCAAAATAAAGACGTTATACAGCTAAAAAAGGTAAATAAGTAAACTATTTAAGCTTTTAATTTATGAGATGTTCTCACTTTTTTTGGGCCACCCTGTATAAGCACAGCTAAATCAATAAATACATAAATAAATAAATAACTAAAATAAATAAATTTGACAGAAGGAATGCAGCAGATTAGGGAGGGGAACAGAGTTTCAAACTGCAAAGACTGGAAAACGGTGTGCCATCAGTGCCAGATTTAAGATTTTGGTATCCGTAGGCAAAACCAGATGACAGAAGCGATAGAGCAGGATGAGAAGGGCAAGGGTGTTAGATCTAAAAGACTGAATAGCCAGGACAGGGCAGTGGAAGACCATAGTGTTACAGCAGCACCTCTTAAGCAGCATACTGTATGTGCATGGTCCTAAATTAAGCTGGAACAGGCTACTATTTGGCCTGACGATTTGTCACCTTCAAAATTTGACCCACTAGGTAGTTGCCTTCATTGCCTATGCCTAAATCCAGGCCTGTGTGCCATAAGGTTTAACGTTTTCTGCAGTTGTGTTCAATATCTATTTATAGCTATTGTTAATGATTTTTTAAGATGCCAGGTTTTGCTACTATGTACTATGTACGTATATCTTGTGATATTTTTATTTTTCTTACCTTGTAATATTGATTTGGCTTACTTACTGATGAATAGGTACTTTTATTCAGTCATTTTTGCATGTATATGGATACATATGCATTTAAATGGCCTCTTATAGAATATCGACAGATAAAATACACAAGTATATTGGCATGAAGGAAATTACTTTGCTGGTAGGTATAGCTGGGGCATGGTCTTGGAAAAGTATGGGCACAGTTCACAAGTAAATACTTTAATTTATATGTTTACTTGGAATTTTTTTTTAAGTGCCATCATGTCAATGCTGACTCCTGATCAACTCAGGTTCTGTTTTCTTGGCAAAGTGTGATCGGAAGTAGATTGCAAGGCCTTTTCTTCTGAGAAACTGACTTTCCCAAGGTGTGCCAGTGGGAATCAAACACTGATTTCTGGTATATTAGGCTGTTGCTCTAACCTCTAGGCTACACATGTCTATTTACACATGTCCACTTTATTTAAGGCATGATCTCTGCTTCTTATGCTAGTATTTACACATTATTTTAAAAATTAAGATCACAATATGCAATTAGAAGCCAATGTGGTGATTGTAGAGCTGGAATAATATGTTCTGTTCTGTTCCGTCACAGCTGGGCCCACTTTAGGGGGACACCAGGATCATAGGACGTGTACCTTCATCATTGGAATGAGTCCTTTGAAACTCAGAAGCCACCAGAACCTGAGGCATGGGTGTTCCTAGCAGAGAGGAGTGGGCAGTGGACACCTGACATTAGGCAGATAAGTCCTAGTCCTGTTGTAATGTGGTAAGTTCTGTGGTTCATGGTACAATGGGCTCCTTACAAGCATCTCTCGGGCTTGCCGAAAAACTCCCAGAGAGAACATCAGTTTTGACATTTTTCAAAACCAGGCCAATAGGCGATTATGACATTGAATTTGGTAAAGAACAATGTCCACGTGGCCTGGAAGAAGCTTAAACTTTGACCAGACAGTATATATGCCTATTCTTGTGATCCATAAAATACAGTTATAAGATGCTGAGTTCCTTCCAGGAGTTGCTGTTATACTTCAAAGGCCCACTTAATCACGGGCAACTCCGAGTTACCAAAGCCATAGTTAATCTCCGCTGGAAAGAACTTTCTAGAGAGGTATGCACAGGTGTAGCTCTCAGGTGAGTATTGACTTTGCTGAGAGAGAACTACCTCAACTACCCAGTCATCAATTTCCACAATAAAAGACAGATGGGAGTGCATCAAAACAGATGCCGTTGAGAAGGCTGTTTTGAAGTCCTGGAATGCTTTAACTGACTCAGGAGGCTGTATTTGGGGTTATCCTCCTTCCTCATGGGGGCAGACATGGGTACAGCAATACCAGAAACTCCCTTAATAAATTGGTTGTAATAGTAAAGCCTAGAAAGTGTTGTGCTAAAAGTCAATGCAGGGCTCAATGCTAAAAATCCCATGCTGGGAAAGCATGTGATTGGGTGGGGGACTGGTTGAGTTAGGGGCAGAAAGTGAGCATTGACGGTACATTGCAGTTAGCACAGGCATTAATCCTGAATGTTGTCATTAGCATGGATGAACTTAATGCCATCTCAGTGGATGATATTAAGTGCACCCACATACCAGTCAGCACGGAACCACATATTTGCAGTGTGCTAACAGCAGGGAGATGGATGTACATGCTGCTGAAGTTGGCATGGACCCCTGCACTAGATTTGCTGCCCAAAAGCACTGTAGTGCTTTTTAGTAAACATGCCCCTAAGAGCATTACAGGGGGTAATTTTATAAGGAAGTGCCTATTTTTAGGTGTTAACATTGCACATTAATGCCGGTATTTTGATTTGTTACATGAATTTATAGGCACATAGGCAAGTAAATGACCACTTATAAAATACTGATCTGCATAAAAATATGCATGTTAATTGCATGGTACATCCTTTCACTGTGGTTATTTATTTATTATTTATTTATTTATTATTTATTATTTTATTTACATTTCTTATATACCGCGCTATTAAAAATCAGTGTGGTTCACAGTGAACAGAACAATGCTACAATGCGACAACGACACAATGTGCTTACAGAGAACAGGGGAATAGCTTAGGGGAGAACTAGGGAGAACTATATACAGTTCATTTTACAGGTTATACACAGGGGCGGAGTTTGGGCGGAGCATGGGCAATGCAAACAAATAAGTACGCCGATTATAAGATATAAGAAATTATACATGTACTTGCAAAAAACAGATGTGGTCATTTAAAGCAGCTCTAGGACTGGTGCAAGTGATCACACATTAATTTAAGGCACATTCTCTGCGATATAAGCTAGTATTTCTAAAGTTCAGGCACATAAGTTGGTGCCTAATTTATAAAAAGACTTAATTGAGGCACATTAAAACATGCTTTGAATAAGTGCCCCGTTATAAAATTAGCCTCTATTTGTGTATGTACTGGTGCTGGTAAGTGTACATGGAGATTTTCACTATCTACACATGTAAGTGCCAACACTTATTAGAGAAGCCAATAAAGGTGCCAAACTGCTATGGTTAATTTTTAAAGATATGAAGGACATTTTGATACCGGAGAGTTATGCACAATTGCCCCCTCAATCACTCTTCTAAATCTTGGGCTGAAAAACAGCTTATTAACACATATGCATGCGTCAGAGGTGGTACAAAGGCTGACAAAGAAATCTTTAAAAAGTGTATGTGTACTCCAATGAAAAATTAGGAATATATAGAAACATAGAAATATGATGACAGAAAAAGACAACATGGCCTATCTAGTCTGTCCTTCCATATCAACAACTACAACAGTCCCCTTTTTTCCTTTAGAGATCCTCTGTGTTTGTCCCATGCTTTTTTGAATTCAGTTACTGTCCTCATCTCTACCACCTCCACTGGGAGACTATTCCACAGATCCACCACTCTTTCCATAAAGAAATATTTCCGCATATAACTCCTGAATCTATCCCCCTTCACCCTCATCCCATGTCCCCTCGTAGCAGAACTTGCTTTCAATTGAAAGAGGCTCTCCCCCTGAACATTTATGCCACAGAGGTATTTAAACATCTCAATCATATCACCTCTATCCAGCCTTTCCTCTAAGGTGTACATATTAAGATCCTTAAGTCTGTCCTCATATGCTTTATAATGAAGACCACTAACCATTTTAGTAGCCACCCTCTGCACCGACTCCATCCTGTTCACATCTTTTAGAAGGGGCGGTCTCCAGAATTGCACACTATACTCCAAATGGGGTCGCACCAAAGACTTATACAGAGGCATTATCACCTCCTTTTTTCTGCTAGCCATTCCTCTATGTATGCACCCAAGCATCCTTTTAGCTTTTGCCATCGCCTTTTCTACCTGTTTAGCTACTTTAACATCAGACACAACCACGTCTAGGTCCCACTCTTCTTTAGTGGACAAAAGTACTTCACCCCCTATACTATATTGCTCCCTTGAATTGCTGCAGCCCAAATGCATGACCTTACATTTTTTAACATTAAATCCCAGCTCCCAAATTCTAGACAATTCTTCAAGGTTAGCTAGATCCCTCCTCATGTTTTCTGAGGTCCTGCTCCTGGTTCTTCATCTGTGAACACAGAACAGAAATATTTGTTAAGCAATTCCACTTTATCCTCATCAGCTTCTACATATTCCTCCCCTTCACCCTTGAGTCTGACAATACCACTTTTGCCCTTCCTCTTCTCACTAACATATCTGAAAAATGTCTTATCCACCCATTTTATTGCATTGGTTATTTCCTCCTCTTTTCGAATCTTTGCTTTCCTGACTACTTTGCTAGCTTCTCTAAGTTTTTCCAAATACAGATGCCTGTCTTCCTCTCTCTGTGATCTCTTGTATTTCATGAAGGCCTCCCTCTTTTTCTTCACTTTTTCAGCTACTTCTTTTGAAAGCCATAGCGGCCTCCTTTTCCTTTTATTTACCATTTTAACAAAAAGGTTGGCTGCCCTTAAAATATCCCCTTTCAGTTTTGCCCACTGTTTTTCTACATCCCCCAACTGTTCCCATCCCGTTAACAACTCTCTGAGGTATTGGCCCATCTTGGCAAAGTTAGTCTTCCTAAAGTCTAAGACCCTCACCTTTGAATGGATTCTAACAGCCCTAGTCCTAATACTGAACCACACCATCTGGTGATCATATGTATGTTTTTGTATTGCCCAAATCACATCCATAACATGCCTCCTTTAGAATCTATGCAGCTCGCAGCATCTACACACTTCAATAGTGGCTTTCTAAAATGGCGTCTTTCATGCTTAAAAAAAAGTTGAAGCTTTGGAAACAATTCATTAAAGTAAAAACTCCACTTCTTTCACTTTCGGTGCAAAAGATTTGGCCTTCTTTATCCAGCAGAAACAAAAAGGTCCTCTTAAACAATAAAACCAGGTATTGCCTCAGACATGGTGACATTCCATGTACAGCAAACACATGAAGTTGTAAATTTGACAGGAAAAGGCTTTTATCTCATTGACTGTTGAAGGTATCAAAATCACAGCCTGAAACCTGACCTTTAATGCTGCTTTGCAGGTTCTCAGAAGGTTAGATAGTTGCAAAAAGTTAAGAAATCAAGGTAGAACCTTCTTGTATAATGTCAGCAGAGACTGTTTCTGCTTATTACCTGTCAAAACTGCACATGGCCTATTATTCCCATGTCATGTCACACATATATTATTTATCTATGTACTGATTTTCTTCCAGTGACATAAAATCAATAGGAATCCATAAAATCCTGAATGCATAACGCAACTTCAGTGAACTATATTTACCTTTTTTTTTAATGAAACTGGAGCACTGGAGATAAAGGATCTTGCTTTTCGAGTGGATTTTGAAGAACAGGGGTCACATATCCATCAGCAATTCCAAATATTAGGAAAATATGGTGGGTCAGTGCCAAAAGAGTGTGGGCCCCTTAACTGGGCTGCTGGGTGGAGGGTCTCCAAGGGCAGCCGGATAGGTGGATGTCTGCGGGGGAGGAGGGGAGCCATGCTAGGATAAGCGAGGGGGGTGAGAGCCGCCCCCTTTTCCAGACAGCTTTGCTAGTGAAGTATGCCTCCGTGGACCAGGCCCTGGAACTGCTCTGGGGTCTGGATGTAGAGGCGGTGTTCGGGTTGCTGCAAATACATCCTGATAGCTTTCATCTGCTGGGATTCCGCTTTGGGAGGCAGTATTATTAAGATAAATGCCTGCCAATGGGTTGCACCATATCTTGCGCCTATATTGAGGAGTTCAGCTCCACCATACAATGGATGGTTGAGCAGAAGATAGGCTGGAGCCAAATCATTACCCGGATGATTTTTTTGATAATGGTGGTGGACAGGCAGGGTTGCCAGTGCAACTTGAACAAATGTCAAAAGAAGGCAGCAGAGCTAGATGTCCCACTCACGGACAAGATGACTGAAGGGCCTGCACAATGGCTGTCCTTATTAGGAATCAAAATAGACCCCAGAGAAATGGCAGCCACGGTTCGATTGTCTGTTGCTGCAAAGAAGATTACATTATGGCAGATGCAGTCTGGTCGGTCATTTGAAATTTTCTTGCTGGGTGATGCCCATGGGTAGGGCGTTCATCCAGGGGCTAGCAGATGCCACAAAAGAGGTCCGCAAGAGTCATCACTTCATTAGGGTCACCGCCCCAATAAGGGAGGACCTATCAGTGTGGCAGCAGTTTCTGCTCCAGTACAATGGGAGGAACATCTGGGAGGGAGCCCCCCCATTTTCAGCAGGGATTTAGAGCTATTTACGGATGCAGGGGAGGGGGGGGGGGGTCGGCTTTGGGATTTACTTCTGGGAGCAGTGGTGCCAGGAGAGATGGCAGGCAAAATGGCACCAACTCGGAATTATCAAGGATATCATATTCCTTGAGATGTTTCCAATCATGGTGGTTATAGCCATATGGAAGACACAGCTCACCAATAAAAGGATAGTTTTCCGAATGGACAACTCGATGGTGGTGTTCACTATCAATAAACAATCAGTGCAGGTGACCAGGATGATGAGGTTAGTCAGGAAGTGAGCCTGGAATTGAATGCATTTATCATGGCCAGCCGCATGCCGGGGAAAAGCATGAGATAGGTGACACTGTCTCTCTCATACCTAGCTCCAATACTTCAGGCAACTTATCCCAAAAGCAGCACCCACAGCGACACAAGTGCACAAGGAGATATGAACCTCTGGAAGCTGGGCGCGGCAGAATGCTGATGGCATCACTGTCGCCTGGTAACTGGAAGGCTTATTGGAGATCCTGCAATGCCAGGCAGCGGGGGTACAACAACATGCATGGGATGACCCCAGGGCTTCTGATAGAATTCTTGACATATTTGTGTATGGAAGGAACCTCATGCAGGTAGGCCAAGCTGATGCTGGAAGGGGCAGCCGTCTTCCTCAAGTTGGGAGGGAACAAAGACGTGACAAAGGAGTTCATGGTTAAAAGATTAATGGAGGGCTGGGCTTGGGAAGCCGTGCTATGGCCTGACAGCTGCTGGCCGGTTACCCTGCCCTTGCTAAAAGGGGTCATGATGAGGACAGCAGAGGTGACCAGGAATGGGTTCGAAGAAAAACTGTTCAGGCTTGCTACATTACTGATGTTCTTTGGTGCCTTCCGTATCAGCGAGATTCTGCCTCTGTCCATGTTGGACATCGCAGGCACCATTATGCAGGTGGAGGGTATGGCTTTAGTAGGGGACAGGGTCACCTGTTCTTCGCCCGGTCTAAGATTGACCAGAGGAGAAGGGGGAGAATGGTATGGATGCCACAGCAGTGCAGGATCTTTGCCCAGTTCATGCACTATGTATGTTTACCCGCCAATAGGGGGGCCATTGCTGTGGCACCTGAGTGGGTCTTGCTTATCACAGCACCAGTTTAGGGTCATGTGGCTGAGGGCAGTGGGAGAGGCGGGGTTTGAGCTTACTGGGCTGACCCTACATTACTTTAGAATAGGCGCAGCAACCACAGCACACAACTTGAGTTTTGGGGCGGGTCAAATACAGGCTATTGGGACATAGGCTTCAGACAGATATAAGCTGTACATTTGGCAGTGACAACAGCTAGCTAACACTGTTTTCCTCTTTCCCACTAGGTTGCGGAGTGATCTCTGTCTGGATAGTAGGTCATTCCTATATTTACTGGGCAAAACAGAGGGCGGCGGGGAGACATTTCAGTAAGCAGCTCTGTTTCAATACAAACATTATGCATATACAGTAGATGAGCAAGAGAGGATGTGGTGGGACCAGCTAAGACCCGTACTCAACAACCGGCGCAAGAGAGGCCACCTGCCGGACTTCATAGTCCTACACTTGGGTGGTAATGAACTGGGCATAGATCTTATCAAAAGGAGAAAAGGAGATAGATCAGCTTTTAAACTAGATATTAGGGGAAAGCCGACAGTCGCCCAAGAGCGGATGGTTCGGAAGAATGTATCTTTGAAGGATACTACCAAAAGCAGAGAGGTTCCACAAAAGAGTAAAGTAGCCCAAATGCCCTCAAGTATGGAGCAGACAGAGCTTAAAGATCCCAAATTACCCATGTCTAACAATAGCCAAATTAATACGAATAAAATACATTCTCTAAAATGCTTGTATGCAAATGCTAGAAGTCTAAAAAAGAAGATGGGAGAGTTAGAATATATAGCACTAAATGAAAGGTTAGATATGATTGGAATATCAGAGACATGGTGGAAGGAGGACAACCAGTGGGACACTGTGATACCTGGGTACAAACTATATCGAAATGATAGAGCTGATCAAATTGGTGGAGGGGTTGCTCTCTATGTTAGAGAGGGCATTGAGTCAGAAAGGATTAAAGTTTTGCAGGAAGCAAAATTTTCTGTAGAATCTATATGGATTGAAATTCCATGTAAAAGGGGGAAGGCAATGGCAGTGGGGGTGTACTATCGAGCGCCTGGCCAGAATGACCAAATGGATGATGAAAAGCTCAAAGAAATCAAGGAGGCTAATAAAAGTCACAGCACAGTAATAATAATGGGTGATTTCAACTACCCCGGTATCGACTGGGTCAGTGTCACGTCAGGACATGCTAGGGAGATAAAGTTCCTAGATGAAATAAATGACTGCTTCTTGGAGCAGCTGGTTCATGAACCGACCAGAGGGGAAGCCATATTAGACCTAGTCCTTACTGGAACACCAGATCTAGTGCAAGAGATAAGGTTGTTGGGGCCACTTAGCAATAGTGATCATAGCATGATCGCCTTTGATTTAATTAGTGGAGGAGGGATAGTAAGGAAATCCACAGTACTACCTTTTAACTTTCGAAAGGGAGACTATGATAAAATGAGGAAAACAGTTAAGAAAAAACTAAAAGGAGCAGTTGCAAAGGTTAAAGATGTACATCAGGCTTGGCTGTTGTTGAAAAATACTATCTTGGAAGCCCAGAACAGCTGTATTCCACGCTTTAAGAAAAGTGGAAGGAAGTCCAAAAAACTGCCAGCATGGTTTAAAGGTGAGGTCAGAGAGGCTGTTGTTGCCAAAAAAGCATCTTTCAGGAAATGGAAAAAAAGAGCCAAACGACGAAACCTGGAAACAGCACAAACACTGGCAAGTCAAATGCAAGGCATTGATAAGGCAGGCAAAAGGGAGAATTTGAGAAGAAGCTTGCTGCGGAAGCAAAAACGCGAAGTAAAGACCTTTTCAAGTACATTCGTAGCAAAAAAACCTGTGAGAGAGTCAGTTGGTCCATTAGATGATAAAGGGGTTAAAGGAGCACTAAGAGGTGACAAGGCAATAGCGGAGAGACTGAATGAATTCTTTGCTTCAGTCTTTACTGAGGAAGATGTAGGGATGTTACCCATGACTGCAGTGGTATTTAAAGGTGCGGAAGAATTGAAGGAAATATCAATACATCGGGAAGATGTATTACAACTATTAGATAAACTGAAGAGTAGCAAATCACTTGGGACGGATGGTATACATCCAAGGGTGTTGAAAGAACTGAAATATGAGATTGCAGACCTGCTATTAGTAATCTGTGAACTATCATTAAAATCATCTCTAATACCTGAAGATTGGAGGATCGCCAATGTAACACCAATTTTTAAAAAGGGTTCCAGGGGTGATTAGGGAAACTACAGACCGGTGAGCCTGACATCAGTACCGGGAAAAATGGTAGAAACCATCATAAAGAATAAAATTGCTCAGCATGTAGATAGTCATGACCTAATGGGAGACAGCCAACATGGCTTTAGACAAGGAAGATCTTGTCTTACTAATCTGTTATGTTTTTTTTGAAGGAGTGAATAATCAGGTGGACAAAGGTGAGTCGGTTGATATTGTGTATCTAGACTTTCAGAAAGCCTTTGACAAGGTCCCTCATCAGAGACTTTTGGCAAAACTAAAGAGTCATGGGATAGGAGGCAGTGTACTATTGTGGATCAAGAACTGGTTAAAAGATAGAAAGCAGAGGGTAGGGCTAAATGGCCAATTTTCCCAATGGAGAAAGGTGAATAGTGGTGTACCCCAGGGATCTGTGCTGGGTCCGCTGCTTTTTGACATATTCATAAATGACCTGGAAAGTGGAATAAGAAGTGAGGTTATCAAATTTGCAGATGACACAAAACTATTTAAAGTTGTTCAAACCCAAGAGGATTGTGGAAAACTGCAAGAGGATCTTGATAAATTGGAAGACTGGGCATCAAAATGGCAGATGAAATTTAATGTGGACAAGTGCAAGGTTATGCACCTAGGGAAGAACAACCCAAACTATGGTTACACGATGCAAGGTTCCACATTAGGAACCACCACCCAGGAAAAAGATTTAGGCGTCATTGTGGATACCATGTTAAAACCCTCGGCCCAGTGTGCAGCGGCGGCCAAGAGAGCAAATAGAATGCTAGGTATGATAAGGAAAGGAATGGAAAATAAAACAAAAGATATTATAATGCCTCTGTATCGTTCCATGGTGAGACCGCACCTTGAATATTGTGTGCAATTCTGGTCACCGTATCTTAAAAAGGATATAGCGATTTTAGAAAAGGTTCAGAGAAGAGCCACCAAAATGGTAAAGAGAATGGAAGGATACTCCTATGAAGAAAGGCTTAAAAGGTTAGGGCTCTTTAACCTGGAAAAGAGACGGCTGAGGGGAGATATGATAGAAGTCTATAAATTAATGAATGGAGTGGAACGGGTAAACGTAGATCAATTGTTTACCTTATCAGAATATAGAAAGACTAGGGGACATGCAATGAAGCTACAGGGTAAACTATTTAAGACTAATAAAAGAAAATATTTTTTACTCAACGTGTAATCAAACTCTGGAATTTGTTACCGGAGGATGTAGTAAAGGCTGTTAGTGTAGCTGGGTTTAAAAAAGGTTTGGACAAGTTCCTGGAAGAAAGGTCCATAAACCATTATTAAGAAGGGACCCAGGATATCAATGCTTGAACCAATACAAGCATTGTGGAACCTGTGTCCCTTGGGGAAACTGCTAGGTACATATGACCTAGATTGACCACTGTTGGAAACAGAATACTGGGCTTGATGGACCTTGGTCTCACCCAGTATGGCATATCTTATGTTCTTATGTTATGTTCATAAATATCAAGGCATACATGGCCTGGATATGCGCCGATTTGCGGGCAGACGTCATTTGGTCGCCAGTCCTCCCTCAGCTGAAATGACCGGAGGCAGAGCGGCTGAAGGATATCGAGAAGAGCAGGAGGAAGCTTAACAAGGAAACTGGGAGCTTGGTGTGGGCGTTGGAGGGGTGTCATGGTTACACAAGAGGGTATAATCGCGGGAGGGGTGGCAGTGTTCTCCGAGGATGGGGTCCACTTGAATGAGATTTGGTTAGAATTGTTTAACGAGAGTTTGAGGAGGGCCATCGTTTCGGTACTCAGTATGGGGAGAGTTGAGCCACGGGCCCTTCTGGTGGCAGGACCTCACTGAAAAGAAGGGGGAGAGGTACCACAGGAAAGGGGGGGGGGCTCAGATAGCAGGGCCAAGGCTGCCTGGCCTCAGTTACCATAACTACAAAACACACAGGGCCCCAGGCACCAACACGGAGCATTGGGGATGGGGTGAAAAAGGCGAGTCCTTGGCCATGGGGCAGGCCAAGGCCGCTGAACCCAGCAAAAAGAAAGAGTGGTGGTTCCTCTCCGCATCACTCAGGGGGTCATTTTGGTTGCTATAGTTGTTATTATTATGGTGATGTTGGTTATAGTTATGACTGTTAGCACTGCAATTATGATTGTATTCAACACCGCTACTGTACAACACTATTACTGTGTTCCGCAAGCTGTGGCCCTTGAAATCCACTAATAAAGGTGGTTGTGAAATCTTGGAGTGGCCCAATTTTGTGCAAATGGGAGAAGGGGTGGGGGAGGCAGGAGGGGAGTGATAGAGACCGAAGAAGCCCATAAGCCAGTCCGGCATACTTCGGGTTATGCTCTCCTACCATACTCCAGGTCTGTAAGCTACTTGCCTTCATTCTTCCCATTTGATATTCATTATTCAATCAAATATTTATCACTGCCTTTCCAAATTGTCCAAGGTGGGTTATCATTAATATGAAAGGTAGAACATCACATTCAACAAACAAACATATCACTGAAATTCTAAAAGCACAGGTTCAAAATGACATCAAGACGTTTGTTAGATCAGTCTAACCGAAGGTTTGTTAAAAGGTAAGTGCTTTCAGGTGCTTTCAAAATATACTTGTACATGCCACTAAAAACATTCTATTCCTCTCTTCTAATAAATGTACCTGGCACATTGAAGGAATATCCAGTTGTTGAGAGCCCAGAGACCTCAGATCCCATGTAGGCTTAAAGATTGTCAATATAGTATTAAAATAAAATAAATAGGAACTTTGCACCCTCAAAGGTTTATGAATCAAAATTAATACTTTAAATTTAATTTTCCAAGTTACTGGGCACCAGTGTAGATCTAGTAAGATAGGAGTAAAATGTTCTAAGCGAGGGGTAACTGAAAGAATGCATATTGCAGAATTTTGAACCTTTTATAGCACTAGCAGGTAAACCTGGGGCTTTTTTTGAGGGCGTATGCAGTGGTCCAGAGCACTAGAACCTTTTTCATTGCCTGCTAAAATTGATCATGGTCGTCATATTAATGAAAAAGCCCTGCATATGAGTACCGGCGCCTTTCTGTCTAGGAAAAATGCACTAGGTAAACCTAAATGTAAAGAATGTTAAAATCAATTTTAGATAAAACCAATGTCTGTAAAATCTATCTAAAATCCTCTATTGGTGATAAGCTCCACAATTTACTCAGCATCTGTAACTTAAAGTACGATAACCACACCACCTCATTAATCTGAGGAATCACCGAGAACGAGGAGTCAATCACCACATAACTCTTGGTATTTTAGAAATTAAGGGGGTCATTTTAGTCATGGATTTGAGCATCCAAAAACGTGGATGTGGATGTCCAAATCACGAAGACGTCACAGAGCCATTTTACATATGGCATTTTAAGATGTCTCTGCTGCAGCAACATCCAAGTTGGTAGGGAGCATGGCAGAGATGCTTCTGTGGCAGTTCAATGCTCTTTAACCTGGAAAAGAGACGGCTGAGGGGAGATATGATAGAAGTCTATAAATTAATGAACGGAGTGGAACGGGTAAACGTAGATCGACTGTTTACGTTATCAGAATAGAGAAAGACTAGGGGACATGCAATGAAGCTACAGGGTAAACTATTTAAGACTAATAAAAGAAAATATTTTTTTTCACTCAATGTGTAATCAAACTCTGGAATTTGTTACCGGAGGATGTAGTAAAGGCTGTTAGTGTAGTTGGGTTTAAAGAAGGTCTGGACAAGTTCCTGGAGGAAAGGTCCATAAACCATTATTAAGAAGGGACCCAGGATATCAATGCTTGACCCAATACAAGCATTGTGGAACCTGTGTCTTTTGGGGATACTACTAGGTACATATGACCTAGATTGGCCACTGTTGGAAACAGGATACTGGGCTTGATGGACCTTGGTCTGACCCAGTATGGCATAACTTATGTTCTTAGACATCCCCACATGATTTCAGGAACACCGCGGATGTCTGCGACCCCATCCAAGTTCAGACCTGCTTGAGCCATGAATAGCAAGTCCATATTTGTGAAATCATGGACATTGACATGGACACATGGACATGTGTTTCTTTTGTTGTTTTTTTTAAAAAGATGTTCTGGCTGGCACATCCCAGATTACACCTGGACGTCATTTGTAAAATGTGCTTTTATAGTTGTCCATACTTTCAGAGAGAACACCTGGATACCAGTCCACCCTTATTCACAATCATAAGTTCAGTTTTATTCATATTCATTGCTAATCTATTCTGCATCATCCATTCTTCTACAATCTGCAAATATTTTAGCCTTTCCTTGACAGTCAAATCAGGAGAAAACAAATAACTCAATATAAACAAGACTTCAAAGTAAATTGGTCTTACGCCAGGATTTAAGACTGCAAAAGCTTGAGCAAACAGCCATGGCTTGACTGCAGGAACATCATAAAAAGTTGTGGTAACCTGAGCCAACATTTTCTTTTGGGGCCAATTTTGCAGCATAAACTGCACTAATGGGGCAAATTATTAGCTGGTGTGATCAATGGCTTGTTAAATGTTGGAGCTGCTATTTAACTTAATCTGTATATTCAGTACCATTATCCATATAGGACTTGATTCCATCCTGCACTTTCGGGCCCTCTGTGCGTACGTCCAGAACCAGACGCATAGAGGAAGTCGCGATTCTAATGAGAGGACATAGGATGAGGGTGAAAGGGGATAGACTAATAAGTAATATGCAGAAATATTTCTTTACAGAAAGAGTGGTAGATGCGTGGAATAGTCTCCCAGAGCATTGGACAAACAGAGGATTTCTAAAGGAAAAGAGGGCACAGTAGTAGTAGTTGATATGGATGGGCAGACTAGATAGAAACATGACGGTAGAAAAAAAGACCACATGGCCTATGTTTCTTTTCTCTCCTAGACTTCTTTCCAGGGGTCTTGAATTACTCAAAAGCAAAGGCAAGAGATTTATTCAGATATGCCAGGAAGGCACTCCCTTAGGTACAAAAATTTGCATATTGATTGTATGCAAGTTACATTATTTTGGATAATGTACATGGACCACTGTAATGAATTTTCTTAGATTCTAGAAAGTTGGAATGAGCCAGAAGTCTATTTTTAGTGGGTAATAGGTAAGTTATCTACCAATTGATTGCTGTTACAATACAAATGGACAGGATTTCATTTTCTCTCTTATGGGACAATTTCTTACTACCTTCTCATTATTTCCTTGATCTCCCTCTTTTGAACTGTTAGTTAAATTGGACATATTATATTGATTTTCTTTTTTTTAGCCAGGTGTGATATTTCATTGTAAAATGATTTGCGTTTCCTCTTGAGATGTTTGATATGCAGTCTCATCTTGTAAAAACAGATAGCTAAGCAGATAAATTTACATCTGCTTTCAGCAGACAAATCATCTTTTTTTGAAAATTAGTAGACCTTATCACTGCTGTGATCAACGGGTTTAGCAATAGAATTGGAGCAAAGATGACTCCCAGACTTTGAATCTGAGCACTAGATAGTTAGATATGGACTTTAATAAAATGGATGATAAGACCTTGTCAGACGGCTGCCTGGGTGAGAATCTTCACACTCTTGGCAAGTGCATATTTCTATATGATTTGCAAGGTATTGTGGGCAATGTAGTTCATTCACACCAGACACAGCTGCTGACAATAATTTAGTTGTGCTCTTGGGTAAAGCCAATAAGATATTTATTTATGGGGTTATTTCTCCCAACACAGATATGCTTGGTAGCACATAAATTAGGTAACTTGCTTTCAGTGTTAACTTGGAAAAACAAAGTCAAAAATCAGGAAAACAACAAATGAAAAGCCACAAAGCAAGAAACAAACTGTTCTTTTTTTCTTCAGACTTGATTAACTTCTGATTACTTCCCACATAGATACAGAAGTGATTCTCTCCTAGCTCACAAGCAATTAGGTAAGGCTTAATTGCTAGCAGTTACCAGCTGAAACCCCTTAGCTGGCTTGCCTTCCACTGTGTGGGTCAAATCCTGCTTCAGGAGCTTTTCTGAGTAGATTAAAGAACAAATTTGTATTTCTTTGTGATGGTTGCTGTACTTTATAACAGAAAGATACCAACGGAGTTTAGATAGAGAGCAGCCCATATAAACAGGATCCTCATCTGCTATTATTCCCCCTTGTTCAACAAGCATGGGTTCAATATCATGGATTGGCACAGATGAATCTCTCAATGGAGCATTTTCAGGAGAATACTTGTTTCCCTGCTGTCTTTCAAGGTTATAGCTAGGGCATAGATCAGTGTTCATACCTGAGCTTCCATTGCTGCTAGAGTTCATCTCTATATAGCCTGGCCAGTATGTAGTCCAGTTCTTATGTCCAGCCTTCCAATCCAGATCCCTGGACACTGGATCTCTCTTCACATACCTTCTGGCACAGGTCTTAGAATCCCTTCCACGTGCAGCCGTCTCCCTCACAGGTAGCCTCTGGTGATTCCTAGCTCTGCAGCAGCATTCCTCTGGCTTTCCCCAGTCCAATGGTGTATGCTGGCCCTTGGAATACCTCCCAGTATACGTACTGCTTTGGACTCTTCTAGACCTCTCAAAGGCTTTTCTCCTCTTTCTTCCAGAGGGCTTCTTTCCCTCTCTGTCCGTCCGGTTTGGCTTCTGCTTCTGATGATCCTTCAGATGAAACTGATGATCAAACTCAAGCTGATTCTCAGGATACTGAGGACAATTCTCTGGATATCCAAGGTGATCATGAAGATGGTCATCTGTAGAATAAACTCTACTCTTATTCTGCCTTGATGAGTGCTCCTCCCTAACACAGCGCAGCTGTGCTGAATCAGCCCTGCCCTTTGAGATGAGTGCTTAGGGATTACCTCATAGCCCTCCTGATTGAACACACGTTTCCTCACTTCAGCTCCTCTAATGGCTGTTGGAAACCTGGTGCATTCTGGGACTGGTAGTCTTTTATGGCAAAATTTTGTTTTCATATTTCTACCAGAACTGGCAGGTTGCTTGTTCAGAGTCACTTCACCTTTTCTATAGCTCCTTCCTGAGCTATGATAAGCTTCCTTATCACAACCTATAGAATGGATTGCTTATCCACTCATAAGAGCTTTCTATTAGTGTTTAATTTCAGTGATTTTGTTTCAAAGAAGATGAGCCCATTTGTTGGATCACCTCTCAAATAGGACAACTAATTGCAGATCAACTTTAGTAAAGAAATACTGGAGGTCTGCTTCTTTGAATAAAAAAAAAACCTTTCCCAAAACTACCATATAGAAATTAAATAAAGTCGGCAACAGGAATGAACTCTGCAGTACACCCAAATTTTGATGCCATGGGCTTGAGAAAAATGTCTGTAGGATTACAGAGTGTACCTTATTCTCTGACAGAGAGGAAAAATACAAGACAATCATAAACATTTTTAAAATCAAACATCAATCATCAGCTTTCAGCCTACACCCACTCATACAACCAGACAACAGCACAAGACCAAGAAGAAGAGGCACATCCAACCGTGTCAACACACCTAAAGATATCAACAGGGTATGCAAGGACACCGAAAAACGAGCCTTATCAAAGGCGGCACCAACATTCTGGAACGCCCTTTCCGACGAACTGCGTTCAACAACAGACCTTAAGGAGTTCAGGAAACTACTGAAGACAACCCTCTTCATAGAACACTACAGTGACATTACTTAAACCATGCAACAGACACCTCAATTCCCCCCACATGTCACTATAATTGTAATTAAGCAAGGAACTGATACCCGTAGCATTGTAAATAGCGCACACTGTAAATAGCACCACAAGAATCAACATCCAGACACACTCACACGCATACACTACTCACTGCATGTGCACACTATACACTGTATCTTATTGTTTGCTGTTCAGACCGCCTTGATTGCAGGATAAGGCGGTATTGAAATACGTTTAAATAAATAAATAAAAAATGAACTGTCTCCTAATCCCAAAGGCATGTAATCTATTTTTTCCATTTTCATTTTTTTTTTTTAAATTTAGGTATACTGCCCATTTTTGCTTATCTACACAGTGTACAAATCAGCATGCATATAGTAAGTCACATATACACAACACTATGGCCATGTACAATATAACACTATGGTATCAAAACCCCACTGGTTTACTGGCAAAAAGGACAGGTTTACTGTGATCCAACTTCCATAGATGGTCTTTCATCAGTGCTACCAGAGTAGTCTGTAAACTAATATATTTCCTAAAATGTCACCGATGTGGATCTGGGATAAAAGATTTTGCTAAAGACTATAAGCTCAATATTCAGTGGGACAGCTACCATATTTTTTATAGACAATTTATTTGAGAAAGTTATATTTAGTGAGGATAAACACATATGTAGCACCAGTGAATATATACATGTAACTTTATATGGATAACCTATCCATATAGAGTTATACCTGCTATTTGTGAAGCTATACCTTTTTATGGTAAAAGCAGAAGTAAGAACATAAGATGTGCCATACTGGGTCAGACCAAGGTCCATCAAGCCCAGTATCCTGTTTCCAACAGTGGCCAATCTAGGTCATATGTACCTAGCAGTATCCCCAAAAGACACAGGTTCCACAATGCTTGTATTGGGTCAAGCATTGATATCCTGGGTCCTATATAACGCTATATAAATAAAAGAGACTGAGGGAAGAGCAAAAAATCCCACCCATATGAAACTGGTGCAACCACCGTGAACCAAAAGAAGAAGAGGAAGATCATCTGTGGGCCAATATAAAAACATATGTTATTGACATTTAAAAATTAAAAACATAAATATATAAGGAATGTATAAAAAATAATCAACACTAAATAGATAAATAAATAAATAACATCGTCAATTTGTGCTACAGCCTAACCCTAGTGCTTAAAAATGAGAAACCATGCCCGCTATCGTGCCAGCCATGCTGATTCAATTACTGAACACAATACTCACTAGCGAGTTTCTCATTGGCCAAAACTATAAAAATCTCTTCTTGACCACAAACTGTATCAAAAGCCAAAGGAGGCATTAACAATGCAACATAGAAAAGTAAAAACAAACTTTAGATTATTGTATATTCAAACCTACTCACATGATGTGACAAGCCTAACCAGGCTGCACAAATAGCGGCAATGCAACCGTGGTTATACAAAATCACTCAGAATTGCTGCAAAGGGAACTAGAAGCAAAACATTATTATTCTAAATCTATGAAACGGCAAAAGAAAAACTACATTAAAGCCACCAAAGGAGACCTACCACGTTCTACCAATCGTCTCAACCACTATCCAAACTTGTGCAGAAACTGTATAGCGTTGTGGAACCACTCATGATAAAAACGCCAGCGCATGTGCATTCAGGAGAGTGGGAGGAGCTAAACAGTGATGTCAGCACCAAACCCCCCCCCCCCATATTGGACTGAAAAAAAACTGCGATTTCCCGCTATACTAAAAAGTGCTCAACTATAGGCATTATCGACCCAAACATAGTCCAACCCACACAGTAACTCAAATACATTCTTTTGTAAACAATGTATGCTGGATCATAAAAAAATAATAAAGGAAACACCGTGATCAGTATCAAAGGGATCGCAAAATAGCCATCTCTTTTAAAAAAAGGGGGAAATTTTTTTTTCCTTTTTTCAATTCCTCGGCCAGAAAAAGGGGAGAACAATACACACCAAAAACATGAAAGAAAAGAAAACTTAACCCAAACCAATATGGTGCAGCAGACATAAAAGCCTAAATAAAACAAAATACAAACCGGACTCAGAGGTATCAAAACATACCACAAACATTAACACGAGATTGTCAAAGATAAAAAATATATTTTATCTGAACTCAATTACTAATGAAGATGCTAATTCATAAAAAAACAGAAAAATCTTGTTCTAAATTAAGCCCATTGGGTGTCATTGAGTCCAACATAAAGATATATCTCTGTTCCAGTTGTAAAATTGTTTTATTAATGTCGCCGCCTCTCCAGTTCAAGTTCACCTTCTTGATGACAAAAAACGTAATGTCTGAGATTTTATGCGCTTACTGAATCCAGTGCTCTACTAAAGGTTTTTCTATATTGCCTCTCTTTATCGCACTCCTGTGCTCTATAATCCTGGTACGCACACTACGTAAAGGCTTACCTACATAGAGTTTACTGCATGGACACTGGATAACATATATGACATGAGATGTCTCACAATTAGAAAAATCATTAAATAAAAATCTTCTCCGAGAAACAGGATGCAAAAATTCTTTAATAGACAAGGCATGCACACACACTGAACACCGGCCGCACTGATAGTGACCCTTAATTCTTGGAGCAAATGCACATTCCGTAAGGGCAGAGGGGACCAGAAGGTTCTTCAAATTAACATTTCGCTTATGTGCTATCATGAGTGGTACGTCTTCAAATCCTTCCAAAGATTGAACCAGATGCCACTCTTTCTTTAGAATCCTAATATCATCACGGGACAGCGTGGCATACAATAATGGACAAACCATTCCTATATTCTCCTTCCGCTGTTTGGGAATAAGCAAGGATTCACGTTCAGACACCCGTGCCCTTGTATATGCTTCTGCAATGTACTTGGAGGGATAATTCCTACCGTGGAATCTATACTCCATATCTTGGGCATGAAATTCGAAATCCCTGTTCTTGGTACAAATCTTTTTTGCCCGAAGAAATTGGCCTACTGGTAAGTTCCTTTTCAGAGCCGGATTATGAAATCTGTTGAAATGTAGAAGTGTGTTACGGTCTGTGGGTTTTCTGTAGAGAGATGTAATCAGCCAATTATTCTCAACCTGGATCAGAAGATCCAGATAAGGAATGCGTAAAAAATCGTATGTGAGCTGAAATCTCAAATTACTATCTAAACCGTTGATCCAAACATTGAATTGGGACAAAACCTCTTCCGACCCTCTCCACAAAATAAAAACATCGTCTATATAACGCACCCATAATGTAATATTCCCTTTATATGGATTATCTTTGATATATTTCTCTTCAAACTCAAACACATAGAGATTGGCAATATCGGGGGCCATGGAGGAGCCCATAGCAACTCCCTTAATTTGCTGATAGAACAGCTCTCTGAAACAAAAGAAATTTTCACAGAGGGCAATCTTAGCCAACTCCAACAAAAAATATGTAGGGATGCGTCTATTGGTGAGTCTCCTAGATAAATACTGCTCGAGAATGAGTAAGGCCTCTGCTTGTGGGACATTGGTGTAAAGAGATTCCACATCCATGGTAACTAAAATAACATCAGAGTCCAAATTCTGAAATGTATTCAAGATCTCAGTAACATGGGATGAATCCCTAACATACGACCACATCGATGTTATAAAGGGTCGTAAAAAAATATCCAAAAACTTAGATATAGGCTCTAAAAGGGAACCAATTGCAGCAACAATGGGCCTTCCAGGAGGCGAACTAAGGGACTTGTGAATCTTTGGAAGGATATAGATGGTGGGTGTAATTGGCGATGAAACAGTGAGGAAATCCTTTTCTTTCTTCGTTATATATCCTATCTCGAAGGCTGTTTGAACTAAACTATCTATCCTGTTTTTCAAACCTACTGTATGATCTTCCATTAAACGAACATAAAAAGTATGATCCTTTAATTGTCTTTCTATTTCATCAATATAAGCCTGCTTATTCATCACCACAACAGCCCCACCTTTATCGGCTGGTTTAATGATAATGGTGTTGTTCTTTTGTAAGGATGTAATAGCCTCTCTCTCACCCTTAGAGAGATTATTGTATGGAGAAGTGAATTTAGTACATACTTGATGAACTTCTCGTAGTACCGTTTTCTCAAAAGCAATAATCAATGGATCTGTGGGTGCTGTTGGATACCAAGTGGACTTTCTACTAATAACGGAACCATCTGACAAACCAGGCGGTTGTGCATTAAAATAATGTTTAATCCGAATTTTGCGGAAAAATTTAAAAAGATCCAAATTTATCTCAAACCTATCAGGATTCCTAGTGGGGACAAAAGACAACCCTTTATTGATCAAGGACTCTTCCTCTGAGGACAATTGATAATCAGAGATATTAACATTATTGATGAAAACATTCCTCTCCTGTTCAGTCAATCCTAATTCCAAAAACTTCTGGCTCGTCCCCGCCCGCGTCCCCTCATCACTGGGACGGGGGCTTGATGGTATGTGCGATCTTGATAATATTGCTGATGTTGATTGTAAAACCGGGGTGGACCCTGTCCTCTCCCCTGACCCCACAGTGGGGGAGCCGGGTTGTATGCTCTGTCCTGTCGAAAATTCTTGGACTGGTCCTGATTCACAGGTGGGGTAAGGTCCCATGACCGTCCCTGACCACCTCCCTTCCAAAATTTGTCCATATCGAAAAAAGGGGGGGGGGTTTCTTTGGGGCATGATCCACCTTCTCAGGTGACCTCCTTGTAGGAAACAAGGAGGAGGAAGGATTGAATCCTTCCACAGATTCACTTCTACTCCTCTTCTTCTTAGGTTCAGGGGAAAGAGGTTCCAAGGCTATACTTTCTTTTCGATCAAAAGGGGAAGGTTTCTTCTTAATCCATATTCTATCACTATCCAATTTTTTGCTCCAATGATAAACGTAACCCACTTTATAGTCTTCCTCGTCTCTCTTAAATTTATCTACTTTTTTATCTTTAATCTCTTTTTTAAAAAGTTGAATATTACGCTCATAATCTCCATGTACCTTATTAAAATTCTTATCTTTATCCTTAAGATTCCCTAATTTGATGTCTAAATCACTTTTAAAAAGCTCAGATTTTTTATTAGCTGTAGAAATCAATAAAATCATCAGGTCAAGAGAACATTTATTTAAAATAGCGTTCCAACATTTAATAAAACCTTCCTCATTGCGATATAGGCCTGGGGCTTTATTTACTCTCAGACCTCTAGGGATAATCTTGGCTTTGCAGCATTCTAAGAGGTATGACGCATGTATCTCTTCTCTGACCATCTTCTGTGTAAACAAGACAACTTCTTCCCATTGAGTAGAGGTATTATCATCATCTTCTATATCATGATCTATTAAGGGTTCTTGTGAAGTAAACTTCTCAAGTGCGTCATCCCCAAAACTTAAAATGTCCTTCCAAGGGGAGAACATGCTGGATAATACAGTCCAACTAAGAGCAAAACGTCACGTCAGAAACAGGTCACAGTAGAGGAACGTGTGTTTAAAAAGAGGCTTTTATTTACAATACCAATGGATGCTGCCCACCCGACACAGGCCGTGTTTCGTTTAATAAAACTGTTTTCCAGTTGACCAGTTCTCTCCAGTAATACAGTTCAAAAGGATTCAATTCCAGTTCTCCTTTCCTGGCCCTACAGTCCACTGCAGACTCCAGTTCTTAAAAATGAACTAATCCAGTCCTGATCTTCCCCCCTGGCTTCAGCTGCTTGACTTGGGCTCTGTTTTATACCTTGGAACCCGAGTCAGGGTCCCAGTGAGGCAATCCTTCTCTCTACCGCTAATTAAGTTCTCAGAACTACAGGATAGTTTCTATTAGCACTTAGCATTTGCATCACAGTCTTTATAATAGTTTATTTCTGGTAAGGGCAAGTCCTTTTGCTGCTCTGCCTCTTTGTTACTCAGATTTAGCAGGGAGGACAGCCACCACCCTCTGGCAAGCAAGTTCTTCTGTTTGCCCCTCCCATAAACTATCCTAAGACAGAACAGCTTTATCCACCGAATATTCTTCACTCAGCTAGACATGTAGTATCCCTCCTGCCTAAAGAACAGCCTGTAGATTCAGTACCTTGCGGAAGGAGTTCCATTGAGGCAGGCTCAGTTTCTTTCTGTCCCATATTACTAAGCTCTTCTTACATTATGTGTCCTTGTGGCTCAGATGTTTCAGAGGAAGTGAGCTCGCTCGCCCGGTGCTGTGCCCAGGAACTCCTCCTCCCAACCCTTCCAGGGGATGGGAAGGAGAGTGGAAAAAGCTGATGAAGCCCTGTCCTTTTCCTCAGGGTCTACCTCTAGACCTCTTTTTTTCCTCCTTGCTGGGCTTTCCCTTTACCTGGAAGGAGAGAGATGGCTGTGGCAATTCCTACTGTGAACCGGGAGGGTCAGAAAGTGTATTTCCAATTTCATATAGGAACTGCACATAGAAGCCCAAAATTGTTCATGGTGTGATTTATACCTGCTCCCGAATGGATAGATATTAATGAAGTGTTCTTTGTGGTATCCCTTTAGGAGGAGGGATTAAGAGGGCTATCCTCCATAAACCTTCAATGTTTATTTCACTGTCCAAATTAAAATGAGGTCAAAAATAGCATCACTTGGCAAACCTAGATGTACAGATGGTCTTAACTACAACTGGCCCAGCTGCACATGCAAGTGTTGAGACTTACACACGCAGGCTGTGAAAGGCTGACTCCTACACTTGTAAGTTGCCAGGTTTCCCCATGTACATTTGTGAAATGGCCCCTCCCACTGCACATAGATATATTTCCCATGTGTCCCTGCACCTCCTGCTTCATATTTTAGAAATGGCTCTACTTTTAGCAGAGCTATTTCTAAAATACCAGCACAATTGTAAACAAGGTGACCTCAACATCTGAATTTTGATCCCCACGTCCTACCTAAAATCAGTACATAGAACCGCTATACCCTTTGTCCCGAGTGATTTCTGACATCTTTCATATAATCTCATGTCACAGTTTCCAAAAGCAGCAAGTAGATGGCATCACACTACTGTCTTTTCACACTGAAAACTGTCAGCCAGGTTTCAGGATGACTTTTATTCCCTGCGTTATTCTTACAAAGAAGCCTGCATTTGTTTAATTTATTGGTAACTGTATACAAAGGAAGCTACCGCTTATTAAAATGGACCATGTACTACAAAGGTTACAGTAAGTGTGATTTTATCTCTTAGGGAAATATGCCTTGGAAAAATTGGCATTTAGTGAAACATGAGAGAATAACAGCAAATGCTCCCGGAGATGTTATATGATGATAGGAAATTGCTAAAATTTCATCCATCTGCTTTAAGAAATATTGTTAGGCTGAACTGAAAATGCATAATAGGGTTATGCTATGACATTTTGAACAAATCAAATTTAAATAATATATCATGAGACTAGAGAACAGACCTAATTTGTGGTTCTCGTCTGCAACATGTCTCCTTTTATATTTTAGTTCACACTGTACTTTAAACCATCCCCACATGTTATAAATCTGAAAAGAGCAGAGCAAGAGTTCTGAAATGAGATGCTCTGTCTGCTTGGCTTGAACAGCTCGGTAGAGGAAGCTTCAGTGACTACAAAAGAAATCACCAATGCGCCATGAACCTTGTGATTTTCATGATTCTGCTGCTTCTGGTATAACCTACTGTATTTTGTTGAAAAACTACAAAACAAACTCAGTTAACCCTGGAATTACCGAGATTTTTTTGCACATACTGAATACCATTGGGGTTATAAATGACCCCACGACGAATTTTAATTGTTAACCATGAAAAATTTAAACTAAACAAACAAAATATTATTCCGAATTATTTATTATATGAAGGTTAAATGTTTTGAAATTTAATGCTTTATCATAAAATTACATGGAGTTGGCATGAAAGCAGTTTTTGCATGCACTTGATGAACACAGTAAAGTACTACAGTCATTTGCATGAGACACAGACAATTTCTGAATGTTCTTTGCAAACATTGTGCTTGCAGGAGGTGCAAACTATGTTGCTTTTCTTGTCTTTTTCTCTGGAACATCAGTGACACCTTGCCCTTTTCTTTGGGATCCCGACATTGCAAACAGCATCAGTGGCTTCTTCAATGCTGGAAGAAGTCTCGCTGCAATTACTCTGAAGCAGCTGCTTTCCTAATTCCAAGAGGAATAGACGGTGTCTGTGCTTTGACTTGGACTGCCATTCTGGATTTAGTGACATCCAAACAATGAAGGCGTTCAAAGCACTGATGTCCAACATGTTGTAGAAGATTGTCACTGGCCAGCGTCTAGTCATTCGTTTTGTGGTATACGTGCACAACATTTGATCTGCCATATCTACTCCACCTTTAATAGAATTATACTCCATGATCATGCGTGGTTTTTTGTCTGGACGTGTGTTATCTACTTCTTCTTGATCATGCAAACTGCTCAGAAGAACAACCACTTTTCCTTTCTTCGGGCAATAGGAAACCAGAGTGGCATCATCGCGAAAGGCAAACGGTGAAGTGAATACCTCTCAGCCCTTTGCTGTTACAAATTCTGGAGGTCATTCTTTTCTGTTCTTTTGAATTGTTCCCAAAAGTGTCATTTGTTTTTCTAGCAATTTAGGTGACAGGGATAAACTGCAGAAGAAATTGTCAACAGTAACATTTCTGCCAGATCGCGTCAATCCTTCAGTGAGTTGCAGCACAACCCTTTCACCCCGATTCTGTTCCCTGTTTTGTCCAAGTTCCCTTCCTGTATATACTTGAAGACAGAACATGAGAGGTTGCACTGTCACACAACATCCATAGCTTTATGCCATATTTCCCAGGTTTTCTGGGAATATATTGTCTGAACGGAACACGGCCACGAAATGTAAGTAGTTGCTCATCCACGGTAACATTTTCACCAGGAACAAAGACGTCACTTAGAGTTGCTTCCCAGGTATCAAAAACGTGTCTGATTGGAGCAAGCTTATCCACGCCTCATTGTTCACGTCTGTTGGTTGCATCATCAAATCTGAGAGCACAAGAAATTTGCTGAAAACGGTTACGGGCCATATTTTTGCCGAAAACAGAACGATCATCTTCAAGGTTCCACAACTGAACAATGGATTTATTTTGTGACTTGTACATGCCTGAAAGGATCAGAAGTCCAAGAAAACGTTGAGATTCTCCGTCTGTCAAATCTTTCCAGGTGTCATCATAAATGTGTCTTCCTTGTTTGCTCGTCCACATCATGATTTCATTCAATAAGTTCTTCCTCATGAACAAGTGGAATGCTGCGAGAGGGCCATCAACATTTTGTACAGCATACCTTGTAGGACCTTGTAGGACATTAGCTCTGGCGTATCTTCCAGCAGCTTGCTTTATAGGTTTCCTGTTCCATGATGTGGCATCCTTAGATGCATAAGCTTCAATGGCAACATTTGTGCTTATAGTTGATGACCTCTTAGCTCCTCTGTGACCACAACTAAGATTACTCACAGATGATACTGACACCGAGGGCTCCTGCCTTCTTCCCCGTCCAGCGCAGCCTCGACCTTTGCCTCGACCTGTAACTTGACTCTTTGCTGCAGGCGATGTTACTGGCTCAATATCAGATGTTACCGGCTCAATATCAGTCTCACATTCACTTGGCGACCAACTGCTGTTGCCATCTGAATCATGACTGTCATCATCAGATTTTTCTCCCAAACTTGGCTGATATGCTTCTTCGCGCGCTGAATATGCTGCATCATCAGACGACTCAGAGCCGTCACTGTCAGCATCTCGTTGCAATATTTCTCTTACTTGGGCAGCTGAATACTTTCGTTTTGACATCATAAACAATAACCTAAAATAAATAAACAAAGATAAAGTTGAATAAAACACAAAGCAGTTTTACTATAGGTGTACAATAATCGTGATGAACGAGCTGAAAGCACTGTTCCCTCTAAGCTGTGCACGTGTGCGCGCGCACATACCTCGCCGAGTGAGCGCACATACTTTACAACAGAGCGCACAAAAATTACGGTTCTGATTCTGATAGAAAACAACACAGACGTCTTAAAATTTAAAAGTTGTTGTGTATTTACGGTTTTCACAAGTTCTACAATATTTTCTAGTGCAATCAATGTGGTGTACATACTGTATTCTGACATGTAGTTAAATTTTAAAGTATATAACTCCGAGTGTCGTTATGTGGCGCACAAAAATTTAACCTTCCTTCAAAAGCTGCACAGCTGATATTTTATGCGCACACAGCCTACAGAAAATTAGAGGGAACATTGGCTGAAAGCCTTTAGATTTCATTGGAAATAATGAGAGAACGTATGATATCAATTACAGAAAATGTGTAATTGTCATAAAATAAGAGTACAAAAAATAAATGATTCATAATTAATGATAAATACCTTTGTCAGATCAAAAAATTCACAAAACTGCAAATTGTATCACGATCCAAATCGGACGTAAGCAACTGGGGTCAAAAATGACCACACTCGTACTCTGTGCTGCAATTCATCACTAGCATCACCTAGCGGATGAAAATTATTCCTCTCATGGCGCAATATAAAGAGAATATTGACATATGAAAAGTCATAAAAAGATTGCATTCTTGAACAACTAGTTTCTGAGATACGCATTGTGAAACTTGCAATGGGGTCACTTTTGACCCCATCGGTACTCCCAGGGTTAAGAGCTTCTGATTACAACCCAAGAAAATCTCCTAGTAACACACCATATTATCTCTAATTATTTCACTTAGAGCAATCTCTTATATATAAACTGATGGTCTCCACCTTCACAATTAAGATCTATATCCTGTATGGCTACTTTGAGGGAGACTGACAGAACAGCGTTTGCTATTACAAAATGTGACAAAAAAAGGAGGAAAACAAGACCTCAGTATAGATTCAATCTCCCTCTACACAGCAGAGACCTGCCAATAGGGGACGTGCCTTCTTACTACATCATAGGTCTAAAAAAACCCTCCTCACTTAAATAACCTTTAATTCAAAATGTATTCCTTATATACTACTAATCTTTATTATTATTATTATTCAAAATCCATAGTAGTAAAAGCCTGTCAATAGTAGCCAAGTCCAGGCCATGTTACTCAGGTTAGTGCCCAAAAAACACTTCAGAGCCAGCTCGCTCCAAACTGCTACTGCTGAAACAAAAAGGGATCAAACTCCTTGGAGGAATAGCAAAATTTAATTAGCAAACTTTTATATGCAAGTATTTGAGACTCAATGGGTGTATTTGTTACTGTATGCACAATATGTAGTTGAATGGCACAGGCAAATAGATTACCAAACCTAAAAAACCCTAATCCACCAAACTATCAAGTCAAAAAATACCAATTTTCTACTTTTCAAGGGGAACCATACTCAAACCCTCACTACAAAACACAGAATTCCATCTCCCAAGCAGACCCTCACACCAGATATACTTAAACCACATTTTTAAATGGGAGAAAAAGGCCTCAGTAACTTACAACAGTGAGCCTCTATACTAGGGTTTTTTAGGTTTGGTATTGTATTTCCCTCGTGTGGGTGTTTTGTGTGTTGGCATTTGCAGGTAAATAGATGACGTTTTCCTGATATGGAATGGCATTCAAGAGCATCTGCCAATTTTTTTTTTGACTTTTTGAATGCCTGCAATTTGTGCAACTAGTCCATTGTACATTTTTGGGATATTCAGGTACAGAAAACCACAGATGCATTCCTTATCACTCTATATTCCAAACCAACTGAACACAATAGACTTCTGCACAAGCCAGAAGGATGCTTGGGTGTATAGGAAGAGGAACAGCCAGCAGACAAAAAGGAGGTGATAATGCCTCTGTATAAGTCTCTGGTGCGACCTCATTTGGAGTATTGTGTGCAAATCTGGAGACCACACCTTTAAAAGGATATAAGCAGGTTGGAGTCTGTGCAGAGGGTGGCTACTAAAATGTTTAGTGGTCTTCGTTATGAAGCACATGAGGACAGACGTAATATGTATATTTTAGAGGAAAGGAGGGATAGGGGGTGATATGATAGAAGCATTTAAATACCTCTGTGGCATAAATGCACAGGAGGAGAGCCTCTTTCAATCGAGGGCAAGCTCTGCTACAAGAGGACATAGTATGAGTGTGAAAGGGGATAGACTCAGGAGTAATATATGGAAATATTTCTTTACGGAAAGAGTGGTAGATGCGTGGAATAGTCTCCCAGTAGAGGTGGTGGACATGAGAACAGTATCTGAATTCAAAAAAGCATGGGACAAACACAGAGGATCTCTAAAGGTAAAAAGGGGACTATTGTAGTCGATATGGAAGGGCAGACTAGATAGAAACATGACGGCAGAAAAAGACCACAAGGTCCATGTTTCTTATAGAACAGCTTTCATCCAGCGCACTTAAAGAACAGTCTGCCCTACTCACAACGTTTACACTGTCGGTGTATCTGTTCTTCCAATGAAGAATGTCCTTTGCAAGCTAAAAGGATTTTGAATAGATTTGAAGAGCAAAGATATCCTAAAACTTGTCTTCGAAAAGCCTTTAAGTGGGCATATTACAAACATCATGATTGGCTTATGGTTCCATCTGCACTCCCCTCTTTGACTGCTGAGGGACAAGAATCTATCACATGTGTTCTCCAATATTCATCATTGGCATCACAGATAGCTTAGTCTGTTAAACAACAGTGGACAGTTCTTAACGTACACCCTGTGTTCACAGGTACAAAACCCCATATTGCATATAGCAGATGCAGAAATTTAAGGGACTACACCTTTGTTCAGCGGTACCGAGGGTTGTTGCTATAGGAGACCATAAAAGGCAGTTTAAGTGTGAACACTGTCACATTATGAATGAAGGCGGGGAATTTACAACAAATGGGTGAACTTTACATTTGAAATGGGCTACTTCCTGTTTATCACAATATGTAATATATATGGTTCGTTGCCCATGTTCAATGGTATATGTTGGAAAGGCTACTCGACAATTAAAGGTGAGATTATTATCTGAGCACAAGTATAATCTTTTAAACTATAAAGTAGAGGCTCCATTAGTGGGTCATTGCTGACAGTGCAACCATGTTTTTAGTGATTTGCACTGTATGGCAATAGACCACATCCCCTCCCCCCCCCACTACCCAAGGAGGTGATCATGGCAAAGTGCTCTTGCAGCAGGAGCAAAAATGGATCTTCACTCTTAATGCTATGGAACCCATGGGTCTTAATGGCAAGATAGAATTGTGTGTGTATTTTTTTAAAAGATATACGGTAACTGTGTGGCTCCGCCTGGCTCTTTCTTGATTGGCCGGTTGGTAGTTTAAAGGAAGCAGAGATGACATCAGACGCTATCACTGGAGTGGAATTCCTGGAGATAGAATTAAGCAACCCCTTGATGAAGCTCTCTCGTCAAAGATCTTTGTAGGGTCGTGGTCTTAACTTCATGGGATACTGGCAGATTTAAAGCTAAGTAGACTTTGTTTACTGCAATGAAATTTTGCTATTCCTCCAGCGGGTTGGATCCTTTTTTGTTTCAGGAATAGCAGTTTGGAGCGGGCTGGCTCTAAAGTGTTTCTTTGGGCCTATCCTTGGCTACTATTTACATGCTCTTACTAATGTAGATTTGGAAAAAAATAAGAAAATATTATTAATTTATAAAGAATACATTTTGAATTAAAGGTTATATAAGTGAGGAGTTTTTTTAGATCTATGATGTAGTGAGATGGCACTTCCCTTGTTGACAGATCTCTGCTGTGTAGAGGTAGATTGAATCTATACTGAGGTCTTTTTTCCCTTCTTTTTTGTTACATTTTGTAATAGCAAATGCTGTTCTGCCAGTCTCCCTTGAAGTAGCCATACAGAATGTAGTCTTAATTGTGAAGGTGGAGATCACTGGTTTATATATAAGAGATTGTTAAAAGTGATGTAATTAGATGGGGATAATACAGTGTGTTATTAGAAGCTTTTCTTGGGTTATATCAATGTTCCCTCTAAGCAGCTTGAAGCTGTGCTGGTGTCCTCCGCTGGCATTCCTGCTGGGGCGAGAAGTGATATGCGATCGCGCTTAGGATCGCACAGCATAGACAAATCCCTTGGGACCTGCCTATTCTGTATGATCCTAAGTGCGATTGCTTTGTACCTCCCCTCACCGGCAGAAATGTCAGCGGAGGACACCAGCAGAGCTTCAAGCTGCTTAGAGGGAACATTGATTATAACCCAAAAAAACTTTCTAACAACTCATTGAATTATCCCCATATAATTACATCACTTATAACAATCCCTTATATATATAGGATGACATCAATATTCAGCTCCTGTAGTCCAAACGTGGAAATCCTCAGCATCCGAAAGGAACCCTTTTCAAAATAAGCTATTGTCTGTGCTTTATTATTTAAACTAGAATCCATTTATGTCTGTAATATTTTTGCCCTATTGCGGCAAATTAAGAGGCTTGTTTACTAAGGGGGTCATTTTAAAAGCCAAAATCATGATTTGGACATCCTAAAACATGCATGTGGATGACCAAATCACTGAGACATCACTGGAGCCATCTTGCAAATGGCTTTTAAAGATGTTTCTAGTGTGGGGATGTCAAAATAGGGAGGGGCATGGCAGAAGCATGTCTAGGGTGCTGCAATGGATTTACATGTCCCCACTCAATTTCAGAAACAGGGAGTTCTCTGACCCTGTCCAAATTTCAACCTGCTCCACGCATGAATAGGTATTGGGAAAGTTCTTGTTTTGGTTTAAACTTTCCAGAGGGTGTAGAGAAGAGGGAGAGTTAAGTAACTTACCCAAGATCACAAGGAGCAGCAGAAGGATTTGAACACCGGTTTCCCTTGTCTTAGCCCACTATTCTAACCATTAGGCTATTCCAGGGACGTCTATGCAGATGGTTCTGTTGACATCCATATTGGGAACATCCATGTTTGTGACATTGTCTGTACCTGGATGGGCCTGCTTTTTCAGATTTTCTGGCTTGGACATCCCAGATTACACTAGGACGTCATTTGTAAACTGTGCCTTAATGCCTTAAACACTGTCGGGGTCATTCTGTGCTGGCCGTCCACACCCTGTACGTCCTGTCAGAATCGGGGCATTCAGTGGTAGACCCCATTCTGATCCCGCAGGGGTTAGATCTGCCTGCAGGATCAGAATCAGGTCTATAGGCCTGGTGGTGCAGGCTGGGCCCCGATTCTGATCAGCCACATGTTCTGCACCTACCCGGCTAGCTCTGCCAGGGTTCTGAATGCAGCCGCAGTTCCATGGCATCCTGTCGCCATCACACTGTAGCTCCATTCAGGAGCTCCGATCACTGGCCGACCAACAGATCTGGGTTTCTCCACAGCCCGACCCCAGATCGGGCCTTCCAAGGCCAGGGTTGGGCTGCAGAAAACCCCCTGCGCCCCCTCATCTTCTCCTCCGGGTCCTGCGCCATGATCCCTTGCCATCCAAGGGGACTTATTCCACCTTTGAGGTGAAATAAGTCCCCTATCTACATTGAAGGCCCCAGGTGTACGGGGCAGACCTCTGAATTGGCCCAGTATGTCCATGTCAGTGGCCACCCACGAACAGAGCTCCCTGAACAAACTGGCAATACATGCAGGGAGCTCTGTCCCCGGCATCATCATCTGGGCGTTTAGTGGGTCTGGACATCTGGATCAGACGTGCAGACCCACTAAACGCAGTTCGGAATGACCCTGTGTGGAAACCCTCATGTAGCCAATGTAACTCTTTCAGTATTTGTGTGCTACTCGCATTGGTGTGATATTCAAAGGGTGACATAAGCCATCAAACCCAGTATTCTGTTTCTGACAGCAGCCATTCCAATTACTCAGCATATTCCATTAGGCAAACCATGTGATTGTCTAAAGCACTGGCTCTCCAGGGGCACCCATTGCCATCGCTGTCTGCTCCTCTCCGGGGCCAGCAGTGGTGGCAATGGTCCCAAAACCATGATGCAGCACTTACCCACCATCTTCGGGGTTGTGTCATGGTTTTTCTTTTGCCGAATCTGCTACTTCCACCCCTCGGACAGCAACTGGAGAAGGGCAGGCGGTGGCAGCAATGGGCATACATGGGGCAGCAGGATGGAGGACTCACCTAGGGCACCTCCAGTCCTTGCACCAGCCCTGATTTTTAGAGATATGTTTACCTGGCTAATGGTTTTTGATGGAATTTTTCTCTGGGAGCTTGTCCAAACCTCTTTTGAACCCTGTTATGTTCTTTGCCTTGATCACATCCTCTCACAACAGATTCCACAGCTCAGTTATACTGTATGAAAAAATATTTTCTGTGATTGGTTTTTAATCTTCTGGTTGATAGTTTCATGGAATGCCCTCTTGTTTTAGTGATGGCTGAAAGGTGAAACAACTGTCCACTTTTCACCCACTTATTCTAGCATATTCCCTTTCAGTCATTGGAATAGTCCTAATCTGTTTAGTTTATCTTCTTAATAAAGGGGTTCCATCTCATTTATCATTTCTGTTGCCCTTCTCTGAATCTTATCTAGCTGCACTGCACACAGAATTGAAAGTACAGCTGCACCAAGGACTTCAGAATTTGAAATAGATTTGTTATTCTACAATAAGGCTCCTAGGTTGCCTTTGTTTTATCGGGGTTTTGACTGGGAGGGTAACTTCATTAAATAGTAATTAAGAAGTCTCTTTTAAAGTAATTAATTTAATCACCCCTGAAACCTCTGGGGCTTTTTGGATAAAGCAATAACATTGTGGTCCTCCTCCTTCTCCACTGTTTTTAAATGATATGTCAAATATAGAGCATTATGGTTATTGCTGCTGCTCTGAACAAGAACTAATTCAACATTTGTGAACCTTTTGGCTTCTTAACTGAGACATATCTGAGTGATTGCAATCTTTTAACTAAGATCAGAGCTCGTGGCTTGTGGATCATAGAACCAAGATCCATAGATGGGTAAGGAATGTTTATCAACTAGAGAAAGTCATATTGCCTTCAGTCATGGTAGAAGAGCGTGCATGAGGAAATAACTCCTTTTAAATATATGTATGCTGTCAACGACAGACCTTCAGCAAATGAAATGGAATGCAAACTAAATTTATTCATTGTATTTATTTATTTAGATCTCAGTGCTTGCTATATCCCCAATTAGCCAATAATCAAGGACAGCAGAAAACAAAGTGGAGAAAAGGAAAAAGGAACAAAGAAGGGCAATTAAAATGTTTGTGGTGTTGGGGGGGGGGGGGGAAGGAGGGAGAATAAAATAGTCATACAGAAAGAGGCCCATTCTGAAGGTGTACATCCGGGCCATCCAGACATCCAGACATTTGGATGGCCCCGAGATGTACCTGATTCTGTTCCCACGAGGGATAGATGGCTGGATTCAGGCACCCTTGATGTCCAGCCACATCCCTGGCTAGCTCAGCCAGGCTACTGCCATGGCGTCATTTATTTATTTTATTTAACATTTCTTATATACCGCCTTTCATGATATCAAGGCGGTTTACATTGAACAAACTGAAATTACATTGAACAGGGCATTATAACTTGGAGATAACTATTGTACAGGGAACATGGGCTATGGAAGGTTAAGTGGCTTGCCCAAAACCACAAGGAGCACCTGTGGGACTAGAAACCCCAGTCCTTCCGGTCATGTTGCCATGGCACTGCGGCTCCATACAGAAGTTGCAATTCCCAGCAGAGCCCGACTTCACCCTTTCCGCGCTGCCTGACCCCTCAATCGGTCCTGCTGTAGCAAGGATTGGGCTGCGGGTATCCCCCTCCACCCCCTCACCTTGCTATCCAGGCCCGGGCCTTCCATCATCCTCCGAGGTGGAATAAGTTCCCCATTCAACCACCGACCCTGGACATACAGGGCCACCTTGGAATCAGCCCTGTACATCTGGGGTCAGGGTGCAGCCCATTCCCTGCCCTCAATCTTCCCCCGACCTACCCCCTCCCACCCACGAACAGAGCAGGAATGAACGATGCGCGGGAGAGCTCTGCCTTGGGAATCATGATCCTGGCATTCAGCAGGGCTGGACGCCAGTCAAAATGACCCCTAAAGGGAAGAAAGCAAGCCACCTGGGTAGAAGTGGGAGAGAACTGGAGGAAAAAGGACGCAAATGTCAGTGTAGGACTGTAGAGGAAAGAGGCCTGGAAAGAGCGGCAGGATCAGAAAGGGGAATAAGGGGCTTTTAAAAAGCATTCTTGGCATTCTTATGATGACCCATACAGTATCTCTGTGTGTTACAAACAATTTTCCTCTGAACCATGTTACTCTAGGATTATGGTCGTGACATAGTAGGTGATATCTTAATTATTGCTTGATTTTTAAATGTTCTCATTATTAGAGTACAAGGCTCATCAGCATATTAGGTTGTCAGTATGTATATTATTGGCTAGTTCTGACCTTTAAATATTTCACTTAGGGGTATCTTTACTAAAACGTGTTAAGGGCGCCCTGAAGATCGAGTGTAAATGGCAGCGTTAAGGATGTTTTCATGCCAGGGTCAGAGAACAGGCATTCTAGCGGTAAGGGCGCTTGGCTCCACTTATCAGGCACTAACAGGACACCAAGTGATAAGGTGCCAAGCATGCATCTTAATGCAGGATAAAGGAGCCATTGTGAACGTCACACATTAGGAAGGAAAGGTAAGAGCTGATAGACATGTCAGATCCATACATGTATCCTATGTGTTAATCAGTAAGTGGGATAAGCATATGGGAGGCAGCTGTACTGTATCAATGAGGGGTGCCCATTTGATAAGCTGTAATGTCTGTGTGTGGCATAGAATTGGGAAGACGTGTCCCCTGGCGGAGCCAGTATCGCCACATTATGGGCATTAGAAGGATGACCAAGCAGGTGTGGCAACACGCAGATCATTTGCAGAAGAGGTGTTGAGTAATAAATGCAAATGATTACACTGTTCATGTGTGGGCTATGGTGTAGCAGTTGGCAGGAGAATACATGACTGCACATAAACGGATATATGCTGATGGATGGTTGAAGGATGGATGGCGGTAGATGAGAGTGTAGTATGGCCTTGCTGCCATGATGTACTTGATGTGACCACAAAAATGCAGTTGTGTGCATGAAAAAAGTGTAGTTATGCCACAGGGAAGTTCCAATACCATCTAATTGAGTGTGACAGCTGCCTCAGCTTTTCTAACCATGATGCAATCTTCCTGATACATGTACATATACCAACTGGACAAGTGTCTCACATATTGGCCATATGGAGCAAGTAAGGACATGTGGTGATCCCTGCAGGTGGCCATCCCAGGAGTGGGATGTGCCTGCATGAACTGCATATATGTGATGGAGCCAAAGATGTTCACTCACAGCTATAATGAAATAGTCCAATCATGTACAACTCATGTGCCATAGATCTGCAGGGCGAGCATGTCCGACTCTTTGCAATGGGTTACAGCAGAGCCAATCAAGTCATTCTGTCCGATGGGCATGAGTGCAATATGCACGTTTGCAGACCCAATATGCTATCATAACACAAATATTATTAATGTGTGTCCTCCAGTCAATGCAGAGCCCCCAGACTGTTTCTGGCAGTATATTGAAGTGAGTTTCCCACAGCCACAAAGTGAACAAGTGAGATTCCAACCTTTGTCTGTTGCTTACTGAGCCAGTGCTCTAACCATTAGGCAACACCTCCACACCTTTCTCCACAATGTCTAGAATCAAAGAGACTGCAGGTCCCTGCCTACAATGGCCAAAACCCAGGACATTAAACAATGTGGCTGGCATATTCTGAGACGGTGGTAAACCACACCTAGGGCCTGCCTACAGCTGCACACATGCAGTATGTACTGCATTGGACAGTCAGTACTGTAGCTGCATAACAGACACACAGCTGCAGAATACATCTCTTGTCCAAAGGCCAAGCCACATGTGAGGGCAAGGGCCCAACCTAAAAGTGCACATGTTGATTTGACGACTCATACTTTGCCAGTGGGTAGAATTTGAGCAGAGTGCTGGCAGAGCATGCAAGTAGGCACGTAGATTATAAAATACTAGGGGGCCAATATTGAGCAGCAGTAGCATCACCATCACTTTATCTAAACCAGATATTCAGCCCTGGAACTTATATGGTGTTGGGCCCTGGCTGGTTTAGCCAGATAGCTCCGTCACTATCTGGTCTGCAGTGATATTCAGCTGCAAACTGGATAGCAAAAATTGGTTTAGCTATCTGGTTAGAGGCTGAATATCGCCAATGACGGCAAAGCGACCGAGACCACCCCTGATCTGCCCACAAACCACCCAGTTTAGCAGGTCTGCTGTATGAAATGTTTTGAATAGGCCCTCCTTTATATTTATGCGGCTATTTGCAAAATATAAGCATGGGCATTTGCACCAGCTCTGGGAGTGGTAGACATGTTCACACCTTAACTTAAGGTGTGATTTCTGCCGTTTATAAAATACCAACATAAAGCCACAGGTAGGTGCCTACTTTTCTTTTTAAAATAGTGCTTATAGAGAGGCGTGTACATTCACACTCAGAGGCTTGTTTATTAAGACACATTAGCTGTTAACAACACGGGAAAAGAACATCACGGTGCTAATGCTGGCCAAAGGCCGATAGCTCAGAGATTTCACATATTAATTGTGTGAATGGAGGGAATGAGGGCGGAGAATGGGTGTCGCTTGTAGCGTGCAGTTACCGTAATCAACAGCATGCATGTTTGGGAGAAATTGCGGGTGCAGCTAACGCCCTCAATAGGTGGCGTTAGCTGCAGCCGCAATACTGCCGCACCACTTTTTCTGCTTTTCCACTGCATTATGCTTGTAAGTCCTTTGTAAGTTCTCTGTAATGTTGTTTTAAGTTGAAATTTAAACCGCCTTGATTTAAGGATAAGGCGGTATAAAAATCTTTTAAAATAAATAATCTGTTGGGGAAATACTGTGCATGCCTCGACAGATAACGTGCGGCTGTTGTAGCTAATGCAGTGCTATTTGCCGCAAAAGTGTAGTGCTATTAGCTACAAAAGGGTAATGCGGCTTAGTAAACATATCCCTGATAGTAGATGCCAGTTTATCAAGTTACCCTCCACATGTGTGAGAAGTAAAAATAAAGTGAACTGAAACAAACATAACTATAAAAATACATATTTGTCTGAAATGAACTATGAGGTCAGTTTTCAAAATCCTTTATCTGGAAGAAGGTGTCTATTTTGGCTCAATTTTATAAGGACACAGAAGTGCCTATGTGTCTTTATAAACTACTAGCACAAATCTAGCAGCAATCGTAGCTACACTGAAGTCATGGATATTTGTGCCTACTCAGATGCAGGTGTAAATGCACTTGCTTAAAGTGCACGAGTATGTATGTAAATTAGCAAGTTTTATAACCAAGGTGGAGTGGAGGAGTAGCTTAGTGGTTACAGTAACAGCCTAGCACCCAAAAGAGCAAGGTTCAATTCCCACTGGTACTCTTTGTGACCTTGGGCAAGTCACTTTACCCTCCATTCCCTTGGAAGAGCAGGCCTAGCACTCTAGCTCCAATCACACCTTGCCAAAAACACCCCAGGGGTTGCCAGGAGTCAGCACTGACTTGAAGGCACTTAAAAGAAAATCATCAAGATGCATATTTCACAGCTCCACCTGCCTAAAGCAGATATATGTGCATTCATACCACTGCACACACTTTTATATGAGAGCCGTTTTACGTGCATATATTGCTGCATACTTTCTAAAAAGACTTTATAAACTTAGGGCCTGATATTGAGGTAGGATGACTAAGCACAAGTACAGCGCCTAGCCGTCACCGTCGTCCTCTAACCCTGGTTATTCAATGCCGGGGTCATATGTGGCCCCCAGCAATGAATATCCGGAGTCACCACACATGCCCAGAAGCTGCCGAAGCTAACCTGATAGTGACAGTATTGCATCGATGCCCAGTTAGGCCAGCGCCTATCTTTACCTGTGGAAGCTAACTGGGTAGCGGTGCAATATTGCCACTACCCAGTGAGCCTCTGTCTCTGCCCATGACACACCCAGATGCTAAGTGGTTAGCTTCGGGGCATGTAGGGGAGAAAATCGGGGATATTCAGCGGCACAACGATGTTAGTGCTATTGAATGTCCCACTATTGAATGTCCCATTTACATGGTTTGCAGGTCTGTAAACGCCTTTCTAATATCGGGCCCTTACTCCCAAAATGGCCCCCTTGGATTGTAATCAAATGGTATTTTAGCATTTTTTTTCCTTTTATTCTAATTTTATTTCAGCTATACTATATGCCACAACTTTAATCTGTAGTCAGTTGATAACTGTAAGGGGCATGTTTACTAAATTGCTGTACTTGTTGATGCATAAACTCAAGAAATAGCCACTTCCAGAGTGTATATTGGTTGCTCAAAAACAAAATAACACTACTCTACTTGACTTCCATGTGACAGATAGCACAGAAAATCACTGCACTATCTGCAGAGCCAACATTAAACAGGGGAATAGGCAGATTTAGGGTGGAGAGAGGGCAGACCGGCCTTTATCAGCCAGCATATGAGATATTGCCACGTGCTGGCTGTCATGACCGCCGATAACATGGCTGATCTCACAGTCCATATGGAAGTTGCACCTACAGCACAAAAGCTGTCTGTAACTCCCTTCCCATTCCTAGGTGAACAATAATGACAACCATGCCCTTTCCTCACTCCCACTCTTGGCCCTTACTGGTGATTAGGGTAGGAGCAGTTCTCCTTAGCTGCTGTCTTGGCGACATGCAAAATGGTGCCAGTCTTGTGGTGCTGATCCTTAGCGGTAAGACGTCTTACTACTAGGAGTGTGCACCACAAGATTCCTTCACCTTGAAGAGCAAAACTATTCTGTAGTCATACAAACGGATTCCTTTTCCTCTCTGAGTGAGCCCCCTTCCCATTAAAAGGTATTAGGGGTGAATATGCCCTGGGGAATCTATTTCCCTGTCCATGTGTTCATCATTTAGGACCACACAAATTTTCTCTCTCCTCACTCAAAGTAGGTAGGATGCAGGGGAAGTGTGTAAAGAGAGGTCACAAAACTACAAGTTATTTTATGGTATTAACCTACAATCCTCGTTCCTTAACTGCTATTTCCCCGATTCTGATGGTATTCACATATGCGCCTTGACTTTGAAGGGGGATCAAATTAGATTGTTTTTTATGATCTGTATTTTCCCTCATTGAAAAGTTGTGATTAATTATACCCTAGAAAAAGCAGCAGAAAAGGAAATGTTTTGATATAAACAAAAATGTCTATAGTATGCCGTGCTTCACCATCTTCCTATCCCAAATAGACTGCGTGACATTTGAGCATAGCAGAAGCCAGCTGGCCACTATCTTGTATTACTTCATTAATTTATCTCAAAGCTTCAATATAAGGTCAGCAATGCATTTCCAGTAGACAGTGGTCAAATCAGGATTATGCGACAGCTGCAGCTTTATCCCATTACCCAGATAGGACAATGTTAATCTATTGATAAGATGCTTTTGAAATATATAAACATTATTCGCAACCTTAAACTTCCTTGCATCTGGTCACATGTCACAGTGTACAAACACTTCTTAAAGAAATATTTGAAACATATTTTTCTTCAAAACAGGGGCGTCAAGGTTGAAGTCAGAAGGCATCATGACAGTGTGGAATGCTTTTAGCTTTTGTGGTATCAAATGTTATCAGAAGGATTTCGCGCCCCCCAAGAAATGTGAAATCCAATCTTAGATAAGTCATCTAGATAAGGCAAAAGATGTCCACATCAGGTCATCTAGGATAGCCTAATGGTTACAGTATTGTATTAGTACAACAGAAAGGGGTCAAATCCCACTGTTGTTAACAGAGTGGTGAGTATTGGGGATGATAGAGTGCTTTCTTATTAGTGGTGTCAGAGGACTGGAGAAAGGCACATAACTCTTTACACAAAAGCAGAAGTAAGGATGTGGTTGAAAACTACAGGCCGGTTAGTTTAACCTCAATGGTGCGTAAATTATTGGAAACGCTGCTGAAAGAGAAAATATAGTGAGGTTTCTGGAGTCCAATGGATTACCGGATCTGAGGCAGCATGGATTCTCCAGAAGCAATTGTTCAGACAAATCTGATTTCTTTGACTGGGTGACCAGGGAATTAGACTGAGGGAGAGCCCTAGATGTGGTGTATTTGGATTTCAGTAAAGCATTTGACACTGTTCCGCACAGGGGACTTATAAACAAACAAACTAAGCACCCTAGGAATGGACCCTAGAGTTATTGCTTGGGTTGGAAAGTGGTTGAATAGAGGGGACAAAGGGTACATCTTTGTTAGTGATATTGCAGAAGGGCTGTTGGGTAAGGTTTGCCTCTTTGTGGGTGATACCAAAATCTGCAACAGAGTAGACACCCAGGAAGGTGTAGATAACATGAGGAGGGATCTAGCTAAGCTTGAAAAATGGTCTAGAATTTGGCAGCTGAGAGATTTAATGCTAAAAAATGTAGGGTCATGCATTTGGGCTGCAACAACCCAAGGGAGCAGTACAGTATAGGGAGTGAAGTACTTCTGTCTATGAAAGAAAAATGGGACCTAAGCGTGATTGTGCCTGATGATCTCAAAGTAGCTAAACAGGTAGAAAGGCAACGGTAAAAGCTAGAAGGATGCTTGGGTGCATAGGGAGAGGAATGGCCAGCAGAAGAAAGGAGGTGATAGTGCCTCTGTATAAGTCTTCGGTGCGACCTCATTTGGAGTATTGTGTGCGATTCTGGGGACCGCACCTTCAAAAAGATATAAAGAGGTTGGAGTCAGTACAGAGGGTGGCTACTAAAATGGTTAATGGTCTTTATTATAAAGCATATGAGGACAGACTTAAGGATCTTAATATGTATACTTTAGAGGAAAGGTGGGACAGAGGTGATGTGACTGAGTCATTTAAATACCTCCATGGCATAAATGCACATGAGGAGAGCCTCTTTTGATTGAAAGCAAGCTTTGCTATGAGGGGACATAGGATGAGGGTGAAAGGGGATAGACTCAGGAGTAATATGTGGAAATATTTTTTTAAGGAAAGAGTGGTGGATCCATGGAATAGTCTCCCAGTAGAGGTAGGAGAGATGAGGACAGTAACTGAATTCAAAAAAGCATGGGAGAAACAGAGGCTCTGTAAAGGAAAAAAGGGGGACTCTTGTAGTGGGTGATATGGAAGGGCAGACTAGATAGAAACATGATGGCAGAAAAAGACCGCATGGCCTATGTTTCTATTCAAAATATGCAAGGCATTTTATTAAAGACTCACTAAATACCTATAAGGACCCAGGAAGAACATATGCATTTGGTGGCATGTACTGCTCTAGTGGGAAGTCGTTTGACTAAGAAACGCATTAAAAGAAAGAGAGCAGCATCACTCAGAGCTTTGAACATGTAAATGGCAGCCCTTAACTATATAAGCAGGGCATGTTTACTAATGGATGCTACCCGAGAAGTATGGAGTAAGAACGTGTTATCAGCGCCACACTACGAAGCAGCACAGTGCCCTACACTAAAAAGCCCATGCTGCCTGGGTAGCAACTGTGCAAGATGTGCTCATTTCCACCACAGCACCGCTAACGTGGGCCTTGAAAGTCCATGCTGTCAGTGCCAGCACAATGGGTGGCAATAGTTGCTCTCTGCTGTGGTGTTAACACAGTGAACTGTGCTAAATTCAGGGGGGGATGACTGTCCCCACCCCCTTGCAGTGCCCCACACTCATAATGTGGCCCAAAAGTACATTACTAACATGGGGCTCAATAAGCATTCCCCCTATGAGCCCGATCCAGGAAGGGGTACATCTGGGCCGTCCAGACGTCCCAGAACAGGATGGGCTCCGTTGTACCCGACTCTGCACTATGGGAACTAGATGCTCCTGCGGTTGCAGAATCAGGCACCAAGACAGCCCGGAGTGCCCCTGCATCAGCCACAGGCGACGTTCAGGAAGCAGCAAGGCCAGGCCTCCCTCTGCTCCTGCTGGTGCGCTGGTGCTGTGGCATCCTGTCGCCATGTCACCAGAATGCCCAGCAAGAGCGAAGGCCTAACTCCTCACCAGACTAGCTTTCCTGCCACTTGACCCCCAGTGGGATCTGCCAGGACTGGGATCAGGTGGTGGGGCATCACTTTCCACGACTCCAGTGCATCTGAAGGGCTGCCAGGCCAGATCACATGGGCACCTCTGAAGTGGAATAAGCTGAGCATCCTCCTGGTGTCTGCTAGACATACAGGGCCATGACCTGAATCAGTCCTGGGCATGCAGGGAGTGTGTGTGGCAGCATATGGTCAGGACGAATAGTTGGGCTTCACGTCCTCTCAGGATGTACATTCACACTATTTGCCTTAGGGCCGACACTTATATGCGTAAATACTTGATTTCACAAACCTGGATGCCCACAAAGTGCCAGTTAAAGAACCGAACTACAGAACTTGCCTTTCTCAGGTGGTTTTGATCACCATAGCTATATAGAGAATTCCTGCTCAGTTGCTCCACATTCAAGTGAGCAAGTGTAGATGCTAACAGTTTTTTAAAGAATACCTGTGTGTTCACTCCAAAACAAGAAATATACATATACTTTCCAGGTCCGCCCAGAACATGCCCCCTTCTAAAATGTGCACGTCATGAGTACGCACGTGAAATTAGTGGCTTTAACATCACTGCTTACCAGGGATGTGCATTTGTTTAAAACATGGGAAATATTTACATTTCCCTATCATTCTTAAATCCAACACAACATTAAAAAAAATAAAAAAAATCTGTTTCCCCTTTCTCCAGTGTTACAAACAGGCTGGTCTCAAACCAGTAAACATTAAGTTAGAAAGCAAGAAGGAAGGAAGAGCTATTATGTCCCCATGGGTCTCCATGGGCTTACTTTTAAGTGTGACTTGTATTGCTGTTGATCTTCATTCCTGTTTCTGATTGCCCCAAAATTTGTCTGATCTGCTCTTTGCAAAACTCTTCCTATATTTTTTGCTTTGTGAATCTAACGACTCCTGCTGTAGAGATTTACTCCAAAGATTTTTCCAAATATTTTGCCATGTTCTTCTAACAAGAATTCTGTGAAACTATGTCTAAGTTTAATATCAAAGACATTTACCAAGCCTAATTCAGATCCTAGTTGTCCAATTAGCGATCTTCATGGAAGCACCTAATACACATTCAGGCTCATTCCGAGCTGCAAATAGCAGGGATGGATGTCCCAATGGGATGGGGAACATAGATGGGGGCAGGAAAGGGGAGCATCGGGGGCAGCGTTAGGCGGTTGCCGGCCCCAGACGTACAGGGCTGATTCTAATGTCGGCCCTGTACATCTGGGGCCGGCAACTTGAATGGGGAAGTTATTCCATCACCGAGGTGGAATAACATCCCCAATTCTGAAGGATCGTCAGGCTCGGGGCTGGGAAGAGGCAGTAGGGTATTCAGCACAGCCTGACAGATTGGGGGTCAGGCTGCGGGGAATTAGCTGCAGGAGCCAGCGGCCGGGGATCGTGGCTTTTAAGTGAAGTCACAGTGCCATGGAAACCAGACACCATGATGTCGCGGCTCCATTTAGAAGCTCTGAATGAGTTAGTCAGGCAAGGCTGTACATGCAGGCTGGGCTGAATCACAATCCTGGCCTGCACATATAGGCCCGATTGTGATTCTGTTCCTGTGGGGCTAGACATGTTCTGTGGTATCAGAATCACGATGCCCTCTGTATGTCCGGTTTAGGCCAGGCATATAGAGGGCATGTATGTCTGGGACGGAATCGGGCTGATTAGTTTTTAGTGAATGTGCCCCTTTATCTGCTTATCAAATCCAAATATACACTCCGAATAGGGTATTAAAAAGAAAAACCCTGAAAAAAACTACTCATATTGTGTGGGTATGTAGTTATTGCATATGTAATTCTTTTCTAACCACTTAGATCAGCTTATTGCCCTTTATGCAGTCTATAAGTTTGTATAAATAAATAAATATGGTAAAGAGAAGCCTTTGCTGAGTTCCTGAACCAAGCTAGCATGTGACAATATAGAGTTCTAGAAAACAGCTTGATGCAGTATGAGCACTCTTAAAGTTCCTATTGTAGAATTTCAAAAGTATAATTTTAAAACTCAAATACTTTTTCACACATTTATGTTTCCTAATATGTTAAGACATTTTTAGATCATTGCATAATAGTTTATAACTTTAGATATCCAAATCATGCATTGGTCTTTCCCTGAAGCATGACAAGAATTAATCTCCTTATATAATTATTACCTTAAAGATTTTTGTCCACTAAAAACAGGTATCGTTCTTCATGTTTCTTTGCCCATTGTTTATGTCTTAAACCATTCACTTCTCACCCTGAAGTTTCTTTTGCAGATTAGGCAGACGTTTTGCCTGTAGAAAAAAAAAATACCAAGATGTGTGGCGTGCATTGCCTGCAGTCATCCTGCTGTTGGTGGAAAATACACTTCCATCCTGTTTTAAATTCAAGAGGGCATTTAGTTAATGCCTGATAGCATCTGTGTTTCATGAGGGCATGACCATTCCAGTTGGCTTCAACTACAGGACTGTCCTCATTTCACTTTCTCACAGTACTTTTGAAACCAATTTTGAAACGGTTTCAAGTGTATTCCAAGAAGATAGAAGGTAATACCGTATATTTCATGGTTTGAAACCGGTATAGGACCCATCCATGTTTTACTAAGGAGCATGTCCTTTTTAAAAAATGTGTTATGGAGCATGAGAAGATGGTGGGCCCTGTTTGCTAAGACCCCCCCCCCCCCCCATGAGAGGATGCCCGGATTAGATCATTCCTGCAGTAAGCATTGGGGCATGATAGTGCTCTGGAAAGCAGTGTCAAGAGGGAGTTGTGTGGAGTCAGGAGAGGGAATCATTTTTTATTCTCTCCCCTGAAGAAACACTTTGTTGTTGTTGTTGTTGTTAAGTGCCATCGAGTTGGAGTCGACTCATGGTGACCCTCTGGATAGCTATCCTAAATTGTGTTCGGTCTTCAGTCAGGCGGCTCATTGTTGACAGACTGGTACCCGTAGCTGCTGTTATTGTATCGATACATCTCGTTGCTGGCCTTCCTCTTTTGCGTTGACCTCCTATCTTGCCAAGCATGATGTCTTTCTCTAATGATCTCTCTCTTCGCATGATGTGTCCAAAGTATGAAAGTCGAAGTCTTGTCATCTGAGCTTCTAAAGAAAACTTAGGTTTGATCTCCTCTAGGACCGACTGGTTTGTTCTTCGGGCAGTCCATGGTATACACAGTATTCGCCGCCAGCACCATAATTCAAAGGCATCAATTTTCTTCCTGTCTGTCTTTTTCACTGTCCAGCTTTCACATCCATATGATGTTATTGAAAATACCATGGCTTGAACAAGTCGAATCTTTGTATGGAGAGAGACATCTCTGCTCTTGAGAATCTTATCTAGGTCTTTCATAGCCATTCTGCCAAGAACACTTTAGCAGGGACAAAGATAGTTGGATTCATGATAACTCCTGAGAGCAGCCGCTTTGCCCAAAGGCAAAAACTTGTGAACTACAGCTTTTTGTTTTTGAGACAATAGCTAGAGGGAAAAGAGTTAATGAATTAGTGAAGGTATAAGAACTTCTCATGACTGCATGATAGCTATTACCATTAGGATTTTCTGTTGCTAAAAGAGAATCCCGATACAGTTCACAGGAGCATTTTCCATTTCATGGGGTTTTTTTTGTTTTGTTTTTAATTTGCCAGCAGTCCAACTGGAAACCAGTTAGCAGGCTACTGGCAGATGTGAGGAACAGGAGTTTTCATTCTGCTTCTTCCTGCAAATGTATCCAAACGGCACCCTGACATTATTCCAGAAGTAAGAAAGATCTTATCTAGTATGATGCACCAAAGCAGAAGAAAGAAGGGGAGTATATACAGAGCAGAGCACTGAATCTTAGGAATCAGGGGTGTCCCAGACAGTAAAGGGACTCTTAGATCCATTCACTAGGAAAACCAAAGCAGGCAAAACTAAAGAGCCCCCCCAAGACAGTGAGTTGTGAATATAAAACTAAGAACATATGCACTCATTTCCTAAGAAATGTATGGCCCAATATTCAGAAGCGCTGCTCTAGATAGCAGTGCCTACAACTCATTAAGCCAAGAATGGAAAATAAACAAAATGGCGATAACACTTCTCAAGAGGAAAAAATCTCTAATCACAAACGTTCTGATTTAGTATAAAAATTAAAAGGAGTATCAGAAAATTAATGTTTATGCTAAACTGTCTTAACACCCCAGTATTAATCATTTGTCTCATGTTGAGTGCTGATGTCTTATGTACTGTATCTGCTTCTATTATTTCACCTAAAAGTGATGTAAAGTGATAAATAATACCATTATATATGACTATAAATAAATCTAGCTTACTACCACTAGGGGTCAGGCTACTAAAGGATCCCTGACAAAGGGTGTCACAAAATAAGTCCCAAACACTTAGGAACAAGATTTTTTGCTGCAGGAAATAGGGACCCAGTGAGTACATGAGAGTCCTCACAAGATAATTCAGGTGTGTTTGATCCATATTATTTAGTTTCATTTTGAGACAAACAAAAGTTTAATAAGGTGAGAGAGCAAACATCATTTTGTAAAAAGTAAGAAACTCATGAATCATTAGCCTAGATGTTCATAGTTTATGATTTGCAGGTGTTGGACCGGTCTAATTTTCATAAGTGATTTCCAAAAATCTTCTAATTGCACAATCTCTGAGAGATTAAGCAGGGCATTCCAGTAAATTCTATCACAAAGTAAATAAAACTCAAACATAAATCTACACAAACCAAAGATTTATGGACTTGTTTTGCTGTAGTAAGGCTCAAAATGCTGATGTGAAAGAGTCTTGAAGGACTAGAAAGGGGGGCTGTTACTTCTGGAGAGAAATCTGAAATTGTGAGTATATACTTCTGGGAATTTTTCTGAAAGGAATTTTTTTTTTCTTTTAAAGTTAATTAATCTGTGAACCCACTATTTTTTTGTTAAATCAGTCAGGGCCTAGTAGCAACAGTTTAAGATTCAATATAAAAACACAGAAGATAACTTTCGGGTTACCTTTCATACCCAGTAGACAGCTGTAGTTTAAATTTCATAGTCACTCAGGGCCTAGCATCAGCAAAGTACTTTTAGTTTCAAATTAAAACACAGAAGAAAGCTTTCTGGTTAAATTTAGAATCCAGCAGAGAGCTTGTAGTTTAAATTTCTTAATAGGTTAGAGCCTAGTAGCAGCAAAGAGCTATAATTTAAATCAAATCAGAATATAGCTTACCTCAGCGGCAAAGGACAAGGTACTGTGTAGCAGCCCTTTTTTAATAAGTGTTATATCCCTCCCTCCCTCCCCACACCCACCCTCCCTTGGGATAATCACAGCTTTATAGGTACTTGCACAACTTAAAAGACAGGAGGTGCTCTCAGGTGAAGCTCATTTCCCAAATCAGTCATACACTAAGGACCTGAGATTAATTAAGCTTCAGGTGAACAAGGTATATTAAACTTCTTAGGTACAGTTTTAGTGGTATAAATATCCATAGCACCCTTTAGTACATAAAGAACGTAAAGATCTAAACACAAACTTAAAACTAAGATGCAGACAGCAGTCCAGCAGCGGGATGTGGGCTTTCCAGTCTTTTGCATTGAGTGTCACATGTATGATTTTCTCCCAGCTGGTGAGAGGTCTTACATGTGCACTAGGTGCAAGGAGCTCTCTGCTCTCAGGGAACGAGTCCGTTCTCTAGAGGCTAGAGTAGCAGACTTGGAAAACATAAGACAGACAGAGAGGTACATAGACGAGACCTACAGGGATATAGTCCTGAAGTCCCACCTCCAGTCTGGCAGCATCCCTGTTGCCATGGAGGAGAGAGGTCACGTGACAGGAGAGCATCACCCTGGTGTGGCAGGAAGTGATCCTGTAACTAGGACCTGTCCTCCAGGTGATGTAAACCCCTCTCGCACCGAGGAGGTTTCTCCAGGGCCAAGTGCCCATGAGGGAAGGGTTAGGACAGCAGTTATAGTTGGTGATTCGATCATTAGGCATGTAGATAGCTGGGTGGCTGGTGTACGTGAGGATCGCCTGGTAACATGCCTGCCTGGTGCGAAGGTAGCGGACCTCACACGCCACCTAGATAAGGTCTTAGACAGTGCTGGGGAGGAGTCTGCTGTCTTGGTACATGTCGGTACCAATGACATAGGAAAATGTGGTAGGTAGGTTCTGGAAGCTAAATTTAGGCTTTTAGGTAGGAAGTTGAAATCCAGAACTTCCAGGGTAGCGTTCTCCAAAATGCTTCCCGTTCCACGCGCAGGACCCAAAAGGCAGGCAGAGCTCCGGAGTCTCAATGCGTGGATGAGACAATGGTGCAGAGATGAGGGGTTCGGATTTGTTAGGAACAGGGGAACATTCTGGGGAAAGGAGGGGCTCTTCTGAAGGGATGGGCTTCACCTTAACCGGGATGGAACCAGGCTGCTGGCATTAACCTTTAAAAAGGAGATAGAGCAGCTTTTAAACTAGATAATAGGGGAAAGCCGACAGTCACCCAAGAGCGCATGGTTCGGAAGAATGTATCTTTGAAGGATACTACAAAAAGCAGAGAGGTTCCAAAAAAGAGTAAAGTAGCCCAAATGCCCTCGAGTATGGAGCAGACAGAACTTAAAGATCCCAAATTACCCATGTCTACCAATAGCCAAATTAATATGAATAAAATACAGTTTCTAAAATGCTTGTATGCAAATGCTAGAAGTCTACAAAACAAGATGGGAGAGTTAGAATATATAGCACTAAACGAGAGGTTAGATATGATTGGAATATCAGAGACATGGTGGAAGGAGGACAACCAGTGGGACACTGTGATACCTGGGTACAAACTATATCGTAATGATAGAGCTGACCAAATTGGTGGAGGGGTTGCGCTCTATGTTAGAGAGGGCATTGAGTCAGAAAGGATTAAAGTTTTGCAAGAAACAAAATTTGCTGTAGAATCTCTATGGATTGAAATTCCATGTAAAAAGGGGAAGGCGATGGCAGTGGGGGTGTACTATCGTCCGCCTGGCCAGAATGAACAAATGGATGATGAAATGCTCAAAGAAATCAAGGAAGCTAGCAAAAGTTACAGTGCAGTAATAATAATGGGTGATTTCAATTACCCCGGCATCGACTGGGTCAGTGTCACAACAGGACATGCTAGGGAGATAAAGTTCCTAGATGAAATAAATGACTGCTTCTTGGAGCAGCTGGTTCATGAACCAACCAGAGGGGAAGCAATATTAGACCTAGTCCTTAGTGGAACACCAGATGTAGTGCAAGAGATAAGGGTGTTGGGGCCACTTGGCAATAGTGATCATAGCATGATCACCTTTGATTTAATTAGTGGAGGAGGGATAGTAAGGAAATCCACAGTACTACCCTTTAACTTTCAAAAGGGAGACTATGATAAAATGAGGAAAACAGTTAAGAAAAAACTAAAAGGAGCAGTTGCAAAGGTTAAAGACGTATATCAAGCTTGGGTGTTGTTGAAAAATACTATCTTGGAAGCCCAGACCAGCTGTATTCCATGCTTTAAGAAAAGTGGAAGGAAGTCCAAAAAACTGCCAGCATGGTTTAAAGGTGAGGTCAGAGAGGCTGTTGTTGCCAAAAAAGCATCTTTCAGGAAATGGAAAAAAGAGCCAAACGATGAAACCTGGAAACAACACAAGCACTGGCAAGTCAAATGCAAGGCATTGATAAGGCAGGCAAAGAGAGAATTTGAGAAGAAGCTTGCTGCGGAAGCAAAAACGCGAAATAAAGACCTTTTCAAGTACATTCGTAGCAAAAAACCTGTGAGAGAGTCAGTTGGTCCATTAGATGATAAAGGGGTTAAAGGAGCACTAAGAGGCGACAAGGCGATAGCGGAGAGACTGAATGAATTCTTTGCTTCGGTCTTTACTGAGGAAGATGTAGGGATGTTACCCATGACTGAAGTGGTATTTAAAGGTGTAGAAGAATTGAAGGAAATATCGATACATCGGGAAGATGTCTTACAACTATTAGATAAACTGAAGAGTAGCAAATCACCTGGGCTGGATGGTATACATCCAAGGGTGTTGAAAGAACTGAAATTTGAGATTGCAGACCTGCTATCAGTAATCTGTGAACTATCATTAAAATCATCTGTAATACCTGAGGACTGGAGGATCGCCAATGTAACACCAATTTTTAAAAAGGGTTCGAGGGGTGATCCGGGAAACTACAGACCAGTGAGCCTGACATCAGTACCGGGAAAAATGGTAGAAACCATCATAAAGAATAAAATTACTCAGCATGTAGATAGTCACGACCTAATGGGAGACAGCCAACATGGCTTTAGACAAGGAAGATCTTGTCTTACTAATCTGTTATGTTTTTTTGAAGGAGTGAATAAACAGGTGGACAAAGGTGAGTCGGTTGATATTGTGTATCTGGACTTTCAGAAAGCCTTTGACAAGGTCCCTCATGAGAGACTTTTGGCAAAACTAAAGAGTCATGGGATAGGAGGCAGTGTACTACTGTGGATCAGGAACTGGTTTAAAAGATAGAAAGCAGAGGGTAGGGCTAAATGGCCAATTTTCCCAATGGAGAAAGGTGAATAGTGGTGTACCCCAGGGATCTGTGCTGGGTCCGCTGCTTTTTGACATATTCATAAATGACCTGGAAAGTGGAACAACAAGTGAGGTTATCAAATTTGCAGATGACACAAAACTATTTAAAGTTGTTAAAACCCAGGAGGATTGTGGAAAATTGCAAGAGGATCTTGATAAATTGGAAGACTGGGCATCAAAATGGCAGATGAAATTTAATGTGGAGAAGTGCAAGGTTATGCACCTAGGGAAGAACAACCCAAACTATGGTTACACGATGCAAGGTTCCACATTAGGAACCACCACCCAGGAAAAAGATTTAGGCGTCATTGTGGATACCTTGTTAAAACCCTCGGCCCAGTGTGCAGCGGCGGCCAAGAGAGCAAATAGAATGCTAGCTATGATAAGGAAAGGAATGGAAAATAAAACAAAAGATATTATAATGCCTCTATATCGTTCCATGGTGAGACCGCACCTTGAATATTGTGTGCAATTCTGGTCGCCGTATCTTAAAAAGGATATAGCGATTTTAGAAAAGGTTCAGAGAAGAGCCACCAAAATGGTAAAGGGGATGGAAGGCTACTCCTATGAAGAAAGGCTAAAAAGGTTGGGGCTCTTTAGCCTGAAGAAGAGACGGCTGAGGGGAGATATGATAGAAGTCTATAAATTAATGAACGGAGTGGAACGGGTAAACGTAGATCGATTGTTTACCTTATCAGAATATGGAAAGACTAGGGGACATGCAATGAAGCTACAGGGTAAACTATTTAAGACTAATAAAAGAAAATATTTTTTCACTCAACGTGTAATCAAACTCTGGAATTTGTTGCCGGAGGATGTAGTAAAGGCTGTTAGTGTAGCTGGGTTTAAAAATGGTTTGGACAAGTTCCTGGAGGAAAGGTCCATAAACCATTATTAAGAAGGGACCCAGGATATCAATGCTTGAACCAGTACAAGCATTGTGGAACCTGTGTCCCTTGGGGAAACTGCTAGGTACGTATGACCTAGATTGGCCACTGTTGGAAACAGAATGCTGGGCTTGATGGACCTTGGTCTGACCCAGTATGGCATATCTTATGTTCTTATGTTCTTAAGAGAACATTGTTCATAAACATTCAGATATCACAGGAAATGTAGCTAAAATGGAAAATAACATTCTTTATTAGATATGTCATCATTGTGATCGTTCCTCAGATAACTTGAATTGGTAATTGGGAAGTCTTACAGTATATCCAGTGTCCAGGCAGCACTGTTAGGCTCCCTGAGTTGCTTTTCATATTTTTCCTGATTGTTAGCAACAGGTAGCACTGGTAACACTGCTTCTCCTCTTCTACGTTTGTTTGAATTCTTGTGGAATCAGCATAATTTTATATTCTATTTAATATATTTTTATATTCTTTGGCTGCTTACTTGGTAGCTTGACCCCTAACAGAAGTACCATGAGACTGTCACTAGAGACACCATTTTGAACTTGGGTGTCAATGGGGACTGGGGTATCCACAGATCACTCCTGCTTCCACTAGGCACCAAGATATCTCCCAGTTAAAACTGGAGGGGTTAGAAATGAAGGAGGTTATGCTTATGGGGGGGGGGGGGGGAGGGGAGGGAGTTCAGGAGGTAGCAGTGTGATTGTGTGATTCTGGGGTGGAGAGTGATTTTTATCCACTGGGTGGGAGGGATGAAGGGTGGGGGTTTTGTTATCCCACTATTGGCACTAGGCACCTTTAAGAAATGGTGGGCCACCCTCAGGATGCTTTTTTGTTTTTACATATCTTTTTTAATCACCATTCTTGAGTGTGCAGATATATACTCAGAGCTCTTTAGAAAGTATGCAATTCTCTCTGTGTTTTACAATCTATATTTATTTAATGAAACAGTTTTATATACCACCTTATCCTTCAATCAAAGTGGGTCTTCACTTGTCTTTATAAAATAGGCTTAAAGTGACTGCTTACTTAGTTTGTTATAAAATTACCTACATAACAGAGTTTACAAAAAAAAAAAAAGTATAAACTTGGAGGGTAATTTTATAAACCATTTTTAAAGCATAAATCAGCGTTTTGCCGTAGTTTCTAAAGGGGGTGCATATTTTTAGACACCAAATATGTACCTAACTAGGGGTTATTTTCATCATTAGTGAATGTATGTGGCCACATACATGTGTTGATGGCCTCTTGTAAAATACTGATTAACATAAAAGTATGCACATTGTTTATTTTACTTCTGTATTTAAAAGATCAAATATACCGTTATTCGATTATTACATCATAGCGGTTTACATTTACTTTGCTGCCGGGCGTGCACATGGTTAGAGTTCACAAGTAAGCATGTTGATTACAAAATATTATAACTTAAACGTGTTCTAGAAAACATCTAAGCACAAGCTCTAGGGCTAGCATAAATGTCTGTGCCTTAAAGTGTATTTTAAAATAGGAGCCTTAAGAAGTGTTCCATCTAGTTCTTATAGAAACACAGAATGATGACAGCACATAAAAGACCATACGGCCTATCCAGTCTGCCCTTCTGTACAAACTGCTAAGCTCTACTGTCCCTTTTTATTTTTTAGAGATCTTCTTTGTTTGTGCCATGCTTTCCTCATTCTACTCCCTCCACTGGAAGACTATGTTTGCAATAACTATGAAAACACCCTTCTTGCACTGGCTCTGATAATATGCCAAGAATATAAATTTAAGGCAAATTTTACAAAGAATGTCCAAGAGCAATCTGGGATGTCAAAGCCAGAATGCCTGAAGAAAAAACAACAAAAAAAAAAAACATGCACGTGTCCAATATGGACATTTATATAGACATTCCCTGAAGAACATTTGCAAACAGGAATGTCTAATAGCCTAATGGTTGAAGTAGTGGGTGAGAAGCAGTGTGTCAAGGGTTCAAATCCCACTGTGGGCATTTGTGATCTTAGGCTAATCACTTAATTCCACATTGTCTCTATACTCTTTGGATGTTTTAAGGCCACAAGTTCTTTCCTGATGACTGTTTGTGCCTGGAGCAAGACTAAACAGATACTCCTTGTGGTCTTGGGCAAGCCACTTAACCCTCCATAGCCCATGTTCCCTGTAAGTATTAGTGTATGTGTCTCATATCCCTGCGTGTTAAAAGTATCCCCCAATTGTGTTGTGACCACTTTGATTGAAGGATAAGGCGGTATACAGAACTGTCTAAATAAATAAATAAACTGCACCACATTTCTGAAACTGACATTCCCCCACCTCGCCCCTGCCTACTTGGACGTCCCCGCACCAGGGACATGCTTATAAAATGGCTCTGGAGATATATTTTTGGACGTCCAAATCACAACACTTTTAAAATTACCCCCTTAGAGACTGGATCTATCAATTTGAAAATCAGCAAGTTTTCTCCATGGAAGTTAGGGTTGCCAACTGGCTCCAGATGCAACCGGCAGGCTTAATCCAGTCCTGGGTTTACCCCATTGCAGGCAGGAACTTTTAGTTCTGACTTCTCTATTGCACACTTTAAGAAAAGCAAAACTACAAGTCCCTGCCTGCAATGGGGTAAACCCAGGACTGGATAAAGCCTGTCAGGCACATCTAGAGCCTTTTTGCAACCCCTATGGAGGTCCATATTAATAATGATACAATTCACAAACTAGCTGGCTAAATAACTGAAAAGACTGAGACAAACTCAGGATAATTAGAGACTTCTGGCTAGGCAGCAAATGTTGACAAATATTTTAATCTTACTTAGGGGCCTGTACAAGGGGGTATTCTCCATTTTGTATCTGTAAAAAAAAGCTTAGTACATAAGACCCTTGTTCTCAGGGTTCTCACATTAATGAAAATTGAACCTTGTAAAATAGGAGAAATGGGAAGTTAATTTATGCAGTAGCCTCCTACCTTACTCTTTGTGCCGTCATGAAGGTGTAGCAGAGGCATTCTTAAACTATAGCTTCTGCATACTTTCAGCCCCTTTCTACATAGTTCTCTCAGCATGTCATTTCCTCTTTGGGCTGCACTATGCCCCTGATCACATGACTCTGGGAGCCAATTAGAGCACAGATAGGGATTTGGGCCTTGAGAAGCAGGAAAGGACAAAGAATTTTAATGTGCCCAGTCTGTGGAGTTCAGTTAAAGACAGAGAGAGAAGGAGGAGCAGAGGTACCATCTATGACAGTCCAGCTGGGTATGTGGTCTTTGCAGGGATCCCACAGTGAGCGCCCCAGCTAGGTTCAGCAGTGGGAGATAAATAGATGTATTGGAATTCTCTGAGATGTATTGGTTTAATATTTGCTGTGTTATCCTTTTGATAGCTAGGGTTAGGTGCTTGTGAGTCCTGATAGTGCTGTTATGATATGGCAGGTTTGCTATGGGTTCTAAATGGTCAGTGTTTATAGTACTTCCTAATGTGCCTGGCGGTTGGCAATGTAGAAATGTAGAAATCTGGAAGTCTTTCTTTATCCAGACACTCACTAAGAGACATGTTTATTAAAATATTAGTGCACGTTAACATGCAAATGAGGCCCTGCAATGAGTCTCTGCGCATGGCCCCACACCCACCTTGGGCCGCCCCTGACTCCACTAGATGCACAAAGACCCTGAAGTGTGCTTAACCCTTGGATTGTGTACAAATTAGTGAGTCCTGGGACTTTACTGCAGTGCAGGGTTGGTGCAAGGGTGTTGAGTACCCTAGGTGAACATTCAGCCTTATGGCTATCCCCTCTCCCCTGGATAGTCACAATACCACCCCACCCACAGCAATCCTGTAAAAATGCAAACTTAGACATCATGGACCTGATATAGCAAACAGTGAAATCGGATAGTCGGCCCTGGGTGCTGGATATCCACCAGCACTATCCGGTTTCGCCAGCAACCTCGGTTGCTTTCTGGTTAGCCGCGATGTTCAGCCACCAACAGAATAGCGAAACTGCAGAAAGTTAGAATAGCCACTGACCTGTCCTAACTTTGAGGTTAGCTATCCAGTTAATGGGCTGAAAATTGCCCCTGACTGGTTAGGTGCTGGGTTCACCTAGCTGCAGTCATGGACCCACCCTAGTGCTATCCAGATTGGGCCAAAGCAGTCTTTGGGGATATTCAGCAGCACTAGTTGTCTGGTACTACTGATTATTGGGCTCAGAAGGCTTTACGTGGTTAGAAGATCCTGCTAATCTCATAAGGCATAAACCCCTTTGAATATTGGGACCCATACTTTTAAATATTACAATTTGCTTTGCATGTATATGTGTGCCCACTCTCTCTGCAGATAAAAGAATATGTTGATGGCTCTTTGAGTTGTCAAGATCTACTGTTTTGATTTGATTCTTGCTGCCACTCAGATGCTGCTATCCTAGTTTTGCCTAATGGTTGGGCTGACCCTGCTCCAGTGGCCTTCAGTACCATCTTAAAATGCAGGTATTCATCTGCATCATCTAGGAGCTTTCAGAGAACAGTTAAGCTCAGGTCTGTGTTTCCAGTGTTTAACTCTTCAATCCCGGGTCCCACCACTGTATTCCGGGAGAGGAAATGTTGACCACTTATTAATACAAATATGTAAACTTCAGAAGGCTACCTTTCATCCCTGGAAGGCTTCTGGGAGGAATGTATCCATTCTTTGGGATCTTAGAGTACTTCCTACTGACCCAAATTGGCCGCCATCAGAGACAGGATACTGGGCTTGATGGACCTTTGATCTGATTCAGCAAGATATAAGTGGGCTCACTGATAACTATACCAGGCCTTGGTACCAGTAAATATAAGTTTAGATATAATTTATCATTATTGTCGTAAGGGCAGGGTGCCACTGAAAATTGGTATGCACTATATAGAGATGCTCATATTTGTTTGTGATTAAGCCTGAATGTACGTTCTCTTACCGTATCTCCGATTTCTGAAATAGTACAATTTCTGCTTTAGTTTGGTGCGGTTATTGTAAAGGTATTGGAACACTTGTTTCAGGGATAGTTTCACTCAAAAGCATATTCACAGAAGGGAATCCACCACTACACAGTCCACACTCCTAGGTAGGGCTGTATTTCTACATACTGCTTTAGGGGTCTAAGGTGAACAGATAACATTTAGAAAATCAGTGCTGTAGTTGCCCTGGAAACCATAACTCAGCAGCCTTTTACGTGTTTTTATATCATAAGTGGTTTACTTTGACATTAACTTACAATGATGTGAAATTCATCAGAACAGAACGTTTTTTCGATTTGGAACAGAATAGAGAATTTTAGAGTCTTTGAAAAGGAGCGACAAAAGACGGATGACCCTAAGTACAGAGACATGAGGGAAAACAGATAGAGAAGGAAAGGAAAGAGAGGTATAAGTGAGACCAAGGAGGAAGAGGTACAAAGATTCTTTCACACCCCCCCTAATGTATTTTTGATGCAATGTTTAAACAACTCTTGGTGCTTGCAGTTACAGGAGTAAATTGTGCTTATGAGTCTACAGGTAAGTTTTCAAAGTTAAATTCTGAGTGGAGATTGCTTTCCATATTCAGGTCAGATGGGAAAGACAGGCACGTAATTTCCACACATTTTCCAGATGTAAGTTAAATACAGAGAGGAATAACCAGAAGAAAGAAGGAGGTGTTAGTTCTAAGTCATTGGTGAGACCATACCTCACAAAGGACATAAAGACTTGAAACAGTTCAGAAGAAGAGAACCAAAATGATATGGGGCCTGTGCCAGAAGATGTATAAGAAGAGGCTTGAAGACCTAAATATGCATACCCTGGAGGAGAGGAGGGACAGGGGAGATATGACACAGACATAAAGGTATTAATGAACAAACTAACCTAACCTAACCTAACCTAACCGAACCTGTAGAACTAGAGGACATAGAATGAAGGTGCAAGGTGCTAAACGTTAAAGCAATGTTAAGAAATACATTTTCATAGAGACTTCCGGTGGCGTCAGCATGCCGAATGGCCGCACTCTGGTGCGGTTCCTTGGAGACTGTCCCCATGAAAGCAGATAAACGCATCCACAGCACCAAAACAACAACAAAAAAGAACAAAACCTACATGAGACAGCACGTCAGTCCGAAAAAAATTAGAAGCGTTTCAATCGACTTATTTTTTTTTTTTTTAATAGTAGTTTTTATTCAGTTTTAACATATAAAATAACAATACAAACGATCGTGATATAGCAGGATACAAGCAGATGTTATTGATCAAAATAGCAAAAGAATATAATAACTTGAACAAGACAGTACAATAACGTTAACAAGAACTAGTATCAGTCCATGCCAGCACGCCACCCTCCCTCTCTCCGTTCAATGTGGTTACAGCAGAGACCATTCCACAAGGCAGCCTCCAGCAATCATTTTCATCAAACATAATTTTGTAAAGCTGACCATTTCTTACTTAGTTTACCAGACCATGGGTTCTTGGCTATATAGATCTCTTCGTAGGTCTTATGTAGGATTAAGAGACTCCACCAATGCTCGAAACAAGCTTTGTCGAGATTCTTCCAGTGTATTAGAACTATTTTAAGCGCTATCCCGAGCATTAAGTCCAGCAGTTTACCATCCCATTTCATCAGAGTAGGTTCCAGAGCTATGGATTTATATATCACTATCCGATAAGTGATAGGAGTTTGTAAGTTGAGGATCTGTGATATGCGTTCCCAAACTCTGTTCCAATATATTTCCAGGGATTTACAATGGAACAACATATGTGCCAGTGTCCCAATTTCCATGTTACAGGACCAACATCGATTTCCCTCCTGTAGTGTCCATTTCATTTTCTTAGCCGGTGTAATATGCGCTCGATGTGCTATAAAGTACATAGATTGTGTGAGAGACGCTGCTCTCGTGGCACGTATTTGAGTTCCCCAAAAAGTGTCCCAATTTTCCGGAGGTAGATCTTGACCGGTTTCAGTAGCCCACACCGACTGTATCTTAGAACATGTCTTGTCACTTTTGGATCGGAGAATCGCAACACATCTTGAAACAGCTTTAGCATCTGTTTGTAATTCTTGAAGTTTCTGTCGCAGTGGCCATCCTGTACGTATCAAGACAGGTGACACACCCGCTTTGCTCATGCAGGATCGGAGCTGACACCATTGGAAATAGCATGTATTAGGCAATCGGAATTCCGTTCTTAATCTGTCAAAGGTTTTAAATGCACTTCCATTGATCAGTTGTCCAATGGTGATAAGATCATGTTCCACCCATTTTTTCCATAAGACAGGCTTCCCTCCGATGATAAGGCGCGGGTTCAGCCATATGGGCATATCTGCGGCAAAGTCATCCCCTCCATCGATACATGATGCCAATAATCGACAGGCATGCTGTGTTTCTCGGATAATAGCATTATGTGGTGCAGTCTGGTCTACTACTGTGCCTACCAGTAGCCATGTGGGCAGGGGGGAATGTAGGGCCCGCTCCACACTCAGCCATCTAGGTCCTTTATCCGTGTCGTCAGAGTCGACCCATTGAGCACCCTGCTTTAAAAGAGAGGCAGTGTGTAGCCAGCCGAGATCTGGGAAATGGACACCTCCTTGTGTATTAGGTAACTTCAGTTTCCAGGCAGCTATTCGGGGTACTCGGTTGTTCCATAGAAAGGCTATCAGTTGACTATTCATTTTCTTATAGAAGGCTGTCGGGAAACGTAAGGGTATCATACTTAATATATAGCTGAGTTTTGGTACCAACATCATTTTTATCGTTTCTAGCCTGCCCCACCAGCTCAAATGAAGGGGGGTCCACTTGCAGATGTTATCATGTACAATTTCTTGACACATCTTAATGTTGATTGCGACAGTCTCTTCCAAGGTGGTGCCATAGGTCACGCCCAGGTATCTAAAGGATGACTTCTCATATTGAAAGGGGTATCCACGCATCATTTCTTCGCTGACCTGTTCATTCAGAGGAATAATTGTTGTTTTATTCAAATTTACTTTATATCCGGATATCGCTGAGTATGCATCTATGAGTTGCAGTGTTTCAGGAAGGTCTGATGGTTGTAGAAAAATGAGCAGGTCATCGGCATATGCTGACAATTTACAGGGACCATCAGCTAACTCAATTCCTTTTATTTATTTATTTATTATTTATTACAGTTGCTTATATACCGCACTATTCGGCATCAGCGCGGTTTACAGTATAACAAAATGACCAAAACACACATTCTGTTTGGTTTTACATAGAACAAGGGTATGAACTTGGATAACAGGGGGGGGATGAACTATATACATGAATTATATACATGAGATAGGTTACATGCATGACGCAAAAGTCCTGTAACATGGTTGAGTTGAACAATATGTAATGAGTCCGTTTCGAATACAAGAGACATTGTGAGAATGGGCTGTAAAAAGGCAGTGTTTCTTAGGTGGTGTTATCTAGAATCATCGCTGGCTGGGTAGTATTGGAGGAAGAGGTGATGTTTGATAGCCTTCCTGAATTGGGTCAGGTCAGCAATGGCTCGAATGTTTGGTGGGAGTGTATTCCAATATTTGGGGACGTAAAGACTGAAGGCCCTATTCGCTGTCGTGTTATTGCATTTAGTCAAGGTCTTCGGGGTTGTTAATAGATTTAGGGCTGTTGACCTCCTGGCTCTGTTGGGGGGCACTGTATGAATGAGATCAGTAAGTGCTGCAGAGGATAGGCGCTTGATGGCCTTGAATGATTTCCTTCTGTTTTTTTTTTATGTTTTCCTTCTGTCGGAGCGCTATTAATAAGGGTTCCAGGGCTAAATTAAAAAGCATCGGTGACAGGGGGCAACCCTGTCTGGTCCCTCTTTGCAACTGAAAAGGGGCTGAGAGGTGTGAGTTGACCGCTATTCGAGCTGTGGGTTTGGTATATAACAATTCAACGCGTTTTAGGAACTTTTCTCCTATCCCAAACCACCGTAGGGATCGAAATAGAAAGGACCATTCCAGTCGATCGAAGGCTTTTTCGGCATCCAATGCTAGCCCTATCAGGGGCTCGGCCTTGGTCTTGGCAGATGCCAGTACATGTGCCAATAATCTTCCATTATCTGTAGTGGATCTGTTTTGTATAAATCCACATTGATCCTCATGTATCAAATCTTTTAAGATCCGTCCTAATCGGTTAGCAAGCACTTTAGCATAGATTTTATAATCAGAGTTTAGGAGAGAGATGGGTCTGTAATTCTCTATCTTTTGTGTATCCCTGCCCGGTTTCGGGTGAATTACCACCACAGCCTCTGCCAGGGCTCCAATCTCTGGAGATTCATCTTGCAGGCCACTGTAGTAGATCTGTAGCATGGGAGCCAATTGAATGCAATATTTATTATAGAATTCCAACGGGATACCATCTGGACCGGCAGCTTTGCCACGAGCCATCTGTTTGATCGCATCTTGTATTTCAGTTACTGAGATCTCTTGTTCCAGCGTTCGACTTTGATGACTGGTTAATGTGGGTCCTACTATCTTGGAGACAAAATCTTCAAAGGCTCTGTCACTACATTGGGTATCTGAGCGATATAGTTCCTCATAGAATTCTTTGCAGCGGTCTAGTATTTTGTCAGATCTCAGGAGAAGGCCCCCGGAATTGTCCTGCAACGCCGCTATAGCGGTCTTGCTGGTTTTTGGTCTGAGCTGCCGAGCTAAGAGGGATCCTGAGCGGTTGCTGTCATAGTAGTATATACTACGTTGTAGCTGGATGCTACTCAGTGCTTCTTTGTTGAGGAGAGCATTATATTGGTATCGCAATTTTTGGAGTCTAATCAATATCATTGAGTCAGCTCTTTTGGCTAGTAACCTTTCCCCAGCTTTTATTTGGAGTTCCAGTTCATCTTTTTCTTTTTTCCTGGCTTTACGCCGTCTAATGGTGTAGGTGGTAATATGAGCTCGTATGGTCGCTTTAAAACCTTCCCACCAGCTCCAGATGGAGGTATCAGTGGGTGTATTATATTTAAAATAGGTCTCAATTTCCCCTGACAGTAGCTGTACAAAGGAGTCATCTGCTAGTAGGGATTTATCAAATGTCCATCTTGGTGGAACATGCTGTGTAACGTTGGTATTCAACACTAGGGAGACAGCGGCGTGGTCCGATACCGTTGTAGCATATATCTCTGCGGACAACACTTGGGGCATCAGCTCTGTGGACAGTAGGAAGAAATCGATCCTTGTTTGGGTATTATGTGGGATGGAATAAAATGTGTAGTCTCTTTCTTGGGGATGAAGTAGGCGCCAGGGGTCTACCAAGTGTAGCTCTGTTATGATGCCTTTAAGAATCGCCTGCGATTTGACTTTGTCTACAGCCCGATAGGGCGTGCGATCTAATAGTGGATCCAAGATGACATTGAAATCGCCCCCTAATATGATATTGGTGTGAGCCGCGGCTGTAACTTCTTTAGCTATCAGTTTGAAAAAGTTAGGGTCATCGAGGTTGGGCGCGTAAATATTGAAGAATGTGTAAAGCTGTTGATTTATTTTCATCGTCACTCTGGCCCATCGACCTAGCGGATCAATCCGTGTGTCGGTAATGGCGGATTGCAGGAATTTGCGCACTAATATTATTACCCCCCCTTTGCGTTGAGTGGCAGAGGCCGAGGCCGCCACCAGGAAGTATTTAGAGGTTACTTTCTGCGATTCAGTATCTGTTAAATGTGTCTCTTGTAAGAGGGCAATATCTGCTTTTTTTTGCTGGCAGTACGCTAAAATCTTCTTTCGCTTGACAGGGCCAGTAATACCTTTTACATTTAACGAAAGCATTAAAAGATCACTAGACATCAACGTTGGGATAAGCTGTCTTATAGGTGAAAGCTATCCTATGGATAGGCCTGCCGCGTACTTGCATTTGCGTGTATGTGGAGGGTTTTGTACTGGACTGGACTGACACAAACAACTGCATAACTGGCAAACATTGTATCGCTAAGGTGAACACAATCCACTGAAACAGTAACCAACCCCGACCTCCCGTTGCCACCCCTACATTTCAAGCAGAAATATCTGTTTAATTAAAACTATTTAGAACAACAGAAATACAATCAATGAGGTGTTTAACAAGGCTTAAGGCGTTCTAAAATTTGTGAGAACGCACGGCCGCACCCCCTGAGTATATGCTGAGTTCTCTACACTGCGTGAGAGATCAGAATATTGACCTCAGGTTTCCATACCGCATTTTTCTTGTAGGAAAGTTTTCAGTTTTTCAGCATCAACAAAATTCCTCGTTTCATTATGCAGCGTGACCCGCATGGTTCCTGGGTAGTATAGCCCGTATCTTGCCTGTGCACTTTGTAGCATGGGTCTACAGGCCAGCAACGCTTTTCTCCGATCTACCGTTTGCTTGCTCAAATCCAGATAAAGTGTTACTTTGTGTCCCTGGATTTGCAGTGATCCGGCCTTCCGTGCAGCTTGAAAGATCTGTAGGACCTGTGGGTATCTTAGTACCTTCATTATGAGTGGGCGCGGGTATCGTGTGTTTTCAGCTTTGTGCGCTGGGATTCGATGGGCCCGTTCTAGTTCAAAAGGCCTTGCAAAGACAAGCTGCAGCATCTCCGGTATGGTTTTTTCCAGAAATCCAATCGGATCGGTACCTTCAGCGCCTTCAGGGACTCCAACAAGGCGGATATTATTTCTACGGGAATGGTTATTTTGATCTTCAATCAGATTTTCTATGTGCCGGACTCGTTTGGCCAAAGGGCCCAGCTGTTCTAATGCAACGCCATGCTTCTGGGTTTGTAATTCAACTGCATTAAGTCGAGTGGTGATGGTGAGGAGTTTCTCTTTTACCTCCAGCAAGTCTTCTTGAATCATGTTCAGTGAACTAGAATTGGCTGCAATCATTTCTTTAACGCATTTCAATTCCTGTAGCACTTCACGTAGGCCACCGGCAGTCACTCCCTCCTTCTCTCCCGCGGCCATTTTCTGCGGGGAACCCACTTCGGGTTTGGATCGTTTCGCTGCTGAGCCGGATCCCTGTGGAAATTCCAGCCGGGCAGGCTTCAGGGATGCCATCCAGCTGTATTGCGGTGTTATTGATGTAGGTAGGGGGTACAAACTTCAATGGAATACCGGGATATGTTCAGGATTCTTGGGCAGCAACGGGAGCAAAAATTCAGGCGTCCATTCTGTTCAGTGGCTAGCTCCGCCCCCCGTTTCAATCGACTTATGTGCAGCAGGAGTGATCCCGAGGGTGGAGCTCAGAGCTCTCAGAGCATTCGGACAGGTCGGAGGGCTCAACAGACGGAAGGCCGCACAGAAATACTCACCGCACTTGAAAGGACCTCAAAAACTGGCTACAGGCCTTCCAGCAAGAGATGAAGGCTGATATTAGCTCCCTCGGAATAGATCTAAAGTCGGTGTTGGAGACACTACAGCAAGATCTGACAGAGCTGGGCGGCCGCATGTGGAACTAGAAGACCACGTGGAATGGCATGCAACAGAGCATGCAACAGGATGGGAGAGCCTGAAGAAGGGACAAGACCAATTGCAGCAAAAGCTGGAAGACTTGGATGACAAGGCGTGGCAATGCAATTTGAGAGTGTGGTGTATAAAGGAGAGTGAAGAGTTTAAGGATTGCAGGACAGTAGTGAAAATGCTTTTTCCCCATATCCTCCAATTGGAAGTAGAAGGTGGAGAAGGTAGCCCTGAACCAGTTAGAGTGGAGCAGGCCCACCGGAGCCTGGGGGGAGCCCCAAGAAAATCGGCTTTGTGACATAGTGGTCTGTCTGGACTCCTTCCCTGTAAAAGAGCATCTATTGGGCATAGCACGGAAATTTGGGTGCATCGCATGGTGGAATTGTAAAATTCAACTATATCAAGACTCTTCCCTGGGACACTGATGTGCCGGAGGTTGCTGTGGGAGATAACGGCGTATATGCAGAAGGTAGGAACCAGGTACAGATGGCTGTTTCCCTTTGGCCTTTTATTTACCCAAAAAGGCATTTCCTGCAAAGTGAAAAAAGTGGAGGAGGCATGGCAAGCGCTGTGGGAGCTGGGGTGGGAAGGTGTCTTGCCAGTGAGCACCCACACACAAGAACCGCAGAAAGAATAGCCTACAAGGGAGGAAGCATTGAAATGGCAAAGAGTGGCTGCAAAGGGGACGCGCCTGAAACATTTGTCAAAGGGGCGCCAGCAAGAGGGAGAACCGTCAGAGCAGACGACTGAGCAGGGCAGACTGGACTGAGCACTGGAACTAACTGGGTTTAGGTGGAGAGACTATACTGAGACAATTCAGCTTTGGGAGGGATGCAAGCGGGCTCTGTTGTGAGAAGAAGAGGAGGTATCTCACTTTGGTTTAATAATGTTGGTAACGCATGACGTTTGAGTGTACAACTGTAAGAAGAAGGGGAAGCTCTGCAAGGGGAGGAGGGAACTGTATCTAAAGAGGCGTTTATTATGAGTGTGCATGGGGGGATTTGAGGGTTTGGATGCTATGGATGGATGGGGTGTTGTGAGAAAGAGGGAAGGGGAGAGTGTAAGGAGGGCTTTCTGGCCACTATGGAAATGGAGCCTCCGAAAGAGGGGAGCATTAATAGGCGAGGGGGGCTGCGGGAAGGGGGTGGGGAGGAAGAGGGGGAAAGGAAGAGGGGAAAGGGAGGGAAAGGCTGGAAGGATGCAAGGGGTAGAAGTAAACAATGTTACACATAGCATCTATAAATTTTAAGGGCTTGAATTCACCTGCCAGGAGAGAGAGACTGATCCGGGAGTCAGAGAAGGGAAATTGGGATGTAATCCTCCTTCAGGAAACACATTTGAGACCTAGGGATGAGTGGAGTTTCCACCATCAGCTGGTCCCTGAACAATTTTTCTCAGCCACTACAGGAGGGGTGAAAAAGGGGGGGGGGGGTGAGTGGCAATTTTGCTCAGACAAGGGGGTCGCTTCCAAGTATGAGATTCTTTTAAAGATAAGGGAGGGCAGTGGGAGTGTGGGGGCAGATGGGGGGGGGGGGGAAGACATCACAATAGTAAGTGTATATGCTCCCAGTGGGGGGCAAGTCCTCTTTTGGAAGGGCATATGGGAGCTGCTGGAGGAAAAGATCCAAAGGAAATTGGTATTAGGAGGGGATTTTAATGTGGCCCCCAATCCTGAATGGGATAGACAATCTAAGCAGAGGGATGGAGGGGGATAGAATCGTAGAGCCTTGGGCCAGATAATGAGGTTTTACCTAGTGGATGCATGGCGAGAGGTTCATCCTACTCTTAGGAAATACTCCTTCTATTCAGCCATCCATGATAGTTTCAGCAGGATTGACCTAATGCTGGTGAATCAGTTGTGGGCGGTGGACATGAGGAATACAAGGATTAAGTCCTTGACATGGTCCGACCATGGTCCTGTATGGGTCAAATTGGGGCATAGAGGATCGGGAGGAACCAAATTTTGGCGCCTTAATGAGAGCCTGTTATGAAGGAAAGAGGTGATGGAAGATGTCAAGACGCAAATCAGAGGATATCTCAGTATGAATGATGATGGGGGAGTGAAGGATGTTACCTTATGGGAGGGGCTAAAGGCCATGGTGCAAGGGTGATTTATTATGTGTGCGGTGCAATTTAAGAAGTGCTGTCTTCTTCAAGAACAACAATTAACAAGTGAGATCCAGGGTCGCATGCTCAAATACCAATGGACAGGGGCAAAGAGCGCATGGAAAAGAGTGGGGATGTTGAGGATGGTTCTCCAAGCGTTACAGACAGAACAGTTCACTTTTGCAATGCAAAGGACTAAGCAGCTCTATTATGAGTAGGGGAATCGAGCAGGGAAACATCTGGCTAGGAAGATAAAGTGGCAAGTGATAAAGTCCACAATTAGCCAGATTAGGGGGCCAGATTAAGGGGGGGGGAGTGTAAACATGAAAGCTTTATCAGGGAACAATTCATACAGATTTATAAGAGCCTCTATGCTAAACAGTCTGAGATAGAGGAAAGTGAGATATGACAGTATTTGGAGGGCATCATGTTGCCACAGCTGGAGGAGGGGGCAATAGAGACCCTTGATAGAGATATATAGCTGGGGGAAATAGAGGAATTGATCAAAGCTATACTGGCGGGGGAGGCACCAGGGCCGGATGGGTTGCCATGGTCTTTTTATAAAACATTTAGGGAGGAGATTAGTAACATCCTGCTAATAGTATTCAATGGAGTGGGGGAGGCAGGAAGTGAGCTCTTACATGAGATGCTCAGGGGCGGCTCTATAATGAGGCGAAGTGAGGTGGCTGCCTCAAGCGGCAAAGTTTTGAGGGCAGCAAATGCCCCCAAAACAGCCGCCTCACTTCGCTTTCAAGTTAAAATAAAAAAAAGTGCACAAGTTGCTGCCGCTGCTGAGTCCGGTTCTCGGCAGCGGCAAACTCACCGCCTCCCTTCTTCTGCAGCCATTGCAAAGCCTTCCCATCTCTCAACAGGCTCCATGCAGCATTGTCCCGCCTCCAAAGGAAGTGGTAAACAACTTCCTTTGGGGGTGGGACAATGCTGCACGGAGCCCGTCGAAAGACAGGAAGGCTCTGCAACAGCTTTACCGGCACAGCTGCGGTTCCCTAAGAGACAGGGAACCGCAGCTGCAGAAGAAGGAGGCACAGGTCGGTAGCAGCCAGACATGAGGACATGGGAGGAGGGGGCAGGGAATCTGCAATGGGGCTGACATGGGGGAGGAAGGGGGGCTGACATGGATGGAGGGAGGGAGGGAGGGGGCTGGAACGGAACCGACAAGGGTTCCCTCTCATCCAGCAGGAACAACCGGCATCGAACAAATCAGTCTGATTGCTGCAAGTGATCAGGCTAATTTGTGTGGTGGCGGGGGCACTCCGGTTGTTTTAATTTTAGATTTTGCCGCCTCTGCCTTCCCGCTGCGTTTTTTTTTTTTTTGCTGCAAGCATTCTTGAGGAAAAAAACGCAGCGAGACGGCGGAGGCGGCAAAATCTAAAATTAAAACAGCCAGAGTGCCCCCGCCACTGCCGGATGAGAGGTGCAGGTGGAGGGAGTGGGGACAAGAGGAGGACAGGGAGAGACAAAGGTGAGAGATGGGAACAAAGGGGGAGACGGGACAAGTACTGGACAAAGGGGAGAGACAGTGCGGGTTAGGATTATAATAGGCTGATGGGGGGCTAGCACTGGTAATGGGCAGATTGGGAGGGGGCTAGGACTGGGAATGGACTGATCAAGGAGGGGTTGGGAATGGTAATGCGCTGATTAGGGGGGCTAGCACTGGTAATGGGCTGAGGGGGGACTAGCTATGGAAATGAGCTGATTAGGGAAGGCTAGGACTGGTAATGGACTGATTAGGGGAGGCTAGCACTGGTAATGGGGTTGAGGGGAGACTAGCATTGGAAGTGAGCTGATTGGGGGGGGGGCTTCAACTGGAAATGGGCTGATGGTGGGGAGGGGAGGATAGATCTGCTGGCCTTGGAAGAAAACTGGGGGCTAGGGCTACAAATGGGCTGATGCGAGGGGATGGGCGAATGGGACTGGAAGGGAGTGGATGCTGAGAGGGGCTGCCATGGTATTTGGACTAGAAGGAGCTTGACAGTGGGGAAGGAGGGGGACTGGAAGGGAATGGACACCAGCGGCAGTCATGGGAATGAAAGTTGACATTGGAAGGTACTGGGAGGGAGGATAGGAAAGGGGCTGATACTGGGAAGGGTTACGGGGACTGGAAATTGGCTGATGGAAAGAAGTGAAGAAAACTAAAGAAGAGATAAGAAATGGCAGATGACCACAGACCACAGGAAGAGAGCTAAGAGAAGACAGGAAAGCAGAAGCCTCAGATCGGGACCTGCATGATCAGAGAATAAAATGGTCAGACAAAGGTAGAAAAAATAATTTTATTTCATTTTAGTGATTGGACTTTGTGCTATCTTTATATTTTACACAGTATTGGAGAACTGCATCTCTTATTTATCTGATGTTGCACTGCATGTGGACTCTGGCTTCTTGGTGCTTCAGTTTAAATTGTCTACATATTTTTATTTTTACTTTAGATTATGGTTACTTATTCTGTACTTGGTGAGGGTCGATGTTGTGAGTGTGGGACTGAGGCCAGGTGTTCTGATAACATGAAGTTTGTACATAAAGATCTATACTGTACAGTAGTAATTTGACTTGTTCAGCTTTTCAGATAGGTGTATGGATGTTCCAAGGCCCACTGTAGTATTTACAGTGACGCTTTTTTTGGATGGGCTCCTTATGTGAGTTTTGGAAGTTTGTGCTGATATGGTATGGTATGGTATGGTAGGTTTGCTCTTTGTTGTAGGGTTTTGTATTAGTTCACAATATGCCTGGTATTGGAGAATAGTGGTGGTTGTTGTTGTTGTTGTTGTTGTTGTTGTTGGTGAGATCAGAATCAGATTTTTTTTTTTTTAAATATTGAGTTCTGTGGGTGAATGTCCTGGTTCTGCTCTGCACCCACTTTGGATGCAAAATATATGTTGAAAAAGAAAAAGCAAGAACCATAACGCAGTTTATAACAACAAAATAAAAAAGAGTTATAATTTAGTTTTATAAACTGTGCTGCTGATTCTTGCTCTCGTTTAGTTCCTTGGTGTGCAAACAGGACCGTACCTAGCCCTGTGCACAAAGGCTTGGGGGGGGGGGGCGCATTTCTGCTGTCTACTGTTGCCCTGCTGCCGCTGGCAGGACAATAGCAGGCAGCCGAAAGGTGCCCCCAGCCTTTTCGCAGCACTTTTAGCAGATCTGGTCCCTCCCTCCTCCGATGCGATGTCAGAGCAAGGAGGGACAGATCTGCTTAAAGTGCCGGTGCATTTCATATCGGGTGCATGCCCCCCTCCTCCTCCCCATACCTCTGTCCAATGTTGCCTGCTCTTTCCCTGTTGCCAGTGCTGCCATGAAAAAAACAGAGGGCGGCAGCAGCAGGGAAAGAGCAGGCAGCACTGGATGTAGGTATGGGGGGGGGGGGGAGAGGAGGGGGGCATGCACCCAAGCTGCAAGTCGCACAGGGCATGATTGCAGCTTGGTATGGCCCTGTGTGCAAACATCTTGCATTCCCTCCATATAATCTAATTGGATTTTTGGTTTGGTTCAGTCCCTTATTGGAGTTCTGAAAAAGCCCCACCCCCCTCTGGGGGGGGGCGCCATCTCATTCTTCGCCTCAGGCAGCAGATTGCCTTGAGCCGCCCCTGGAGATGCTTACCGCTGGGATTACCCTGCTACATAAGGAAGAGGAAGGAGCTCATATAGGCTGATATCCCTCATCAATGTACAGTAGATGCAAAGATAATGGCCAAAATCTTAGCATCCCGGTTAGCACCATGGATGGGATATCTGATTCAACAAGATCAGATGGGATTTATCATGGGACGGGCGATGGATAGCATTAAACGGGCAGTAGAATTGATGTGGACATCCTCCAAGGGGAAGGAAGAAGTCCTATTTCTATCCATAGATGCTGAAAAAGCATTCAACTGCATGCACTGGGATTTCTTATATGCGACGATGGCAAGAATGTGATTTTTGCCCAAATTTGAGGGTTGGGTCATGGGTTAAAATTAAGTTAAGGCGGGGGGTCCAACAAGAATGTCTTTATCTTTAACTTTATTCAAAACAATATATACCGCCCACACACATGGTGCCAGAGAGTTTTACAATTAGTAAAATTCAAATACTGCTAGGAAGAGGAAACAGAACACCAGCATTCAGATAGGAAAGAGAGAGCAGATTAAAGAGAGGGCCAGCAGATAAGGAAAGACTACATCACAGATAAGGAAAGGGCTACATATTTCACCTCTACTTTTCACACTCTTGGTGGAACCATTAGCACAGGCAGTTAGACAAAATGGACAAATCCTTAAGGTGGGGCGGGGGGGGGGGGGATGAGTCAGCATACTATCTCACTCTGAGGATGATATCCTGTTTTGTTTGGCAGAACTGAGAGTGTCCCTGTCTAAGCTGGTAGGGGTTCTCCAGCAATATGGGAATGTCTCGTGGTTTAAGATTAATATCGATAAAATGTTAGCCTTAAATATCTAAGTGAAACCAAAAGTGGAAGACTATTTGAGGGGAAAGTTTCCCATTCGGTGGATGAAAGACCCTTTTGAATATTTGGATGTGAGGATTCCGGTATCTCTGGGAAATTTGTATCAGGCTAATTATCCTAGATGTTTTAGGGAGATAGAAACAGATTTAGAGGGATGGATGAGAATGGAAATATCATGGCTGGGTCTCATTGCAGCGGTAAAGATGACGGTGCTTATCAAACTGTTATACCTGTTTCAGGCTTGCCAATACCAATTCCTGAGGGAGTGTTAAGGAAATTACAGTGAAAAATGTTCCAGTATATCTGGAGGCGTAGACCACCCTGCATTGCCTGGGAGACATTGTATCAATAATGGGAGGTGGGTGGCTTGGGAGTGCTGGATGTGCGAGCATATTATTGGGCGGGTCAAATAAGACATCTGATGGACTGGAGGGTGGGGGGAGAACAGAAACGCTTTATGTAATTAGAGAGCATCCGGGTCCATGAGGGAAACTTAAGGGTGTTCCCCTAGGTTCCCCGGGACTCCAGGAGGTGGTGGGAGTGGGGGAATCTGGGAATGGAGCAGGTGCTAAGAGTGAAGGACCTAGTGCGGCAGCAGGAATGGGAGGGGCACAGGAGTGCAGAGTTTTCAACCTTGACCCCACTAAAAGAAACATTGGAGTTTGAACAGGGTTGGGAGGGAGGATATATTCACAATGGGAGAAACAAAGGCTACTAACTTTTAATCAGTTCATCGAGGATGGAAAAATTATTCCCTTTAGGCTGAAAGAGACATATGGCTTATGGGCTGGGGACAGTTTCCAGTATGGGCAGGTCAGACATTTTTTAGTACACAAATTGGATACAGAGGGATTACAATGCAAATTTACCGACCTAGAGGTGGTCTGGTACGAGAAACGGTCCCAGGGACTCACCTCGGTGCTGTAAAGGACCGTGAGGGGCACAAACTTTAAACAGTAGCTTTGCACTTTTCTTAAATCCCTCTCCCATTCTTTTGTGTAAACGCAGAAAGATTGGCAATAGATAGTGGATCAAATTAGGTGGATCCCCCCCTGTCAATAGCTATCAGGGAACATTGCTATAAGGTGATGATGATGTGGTGGTACCACACGCCGGAGAGGCTGCATCGGATTTTTCTCAGGAATGCTGGAAGGGGTGTGGTGAGAGGGGGGTCATTCTGGCATATTTGGTGAACATGCCCAAAAATCCAGGCATTTTGGAAATTGATGCAGAGATGGATAGCCACACTGCTGGGAGTACAGCTAAATCTAGATCTCTTGGTGGGAACAAACGCAGAAAGAGGAGAAGGGAAAGGCGACCCTTACCTGCTTGTGTGTGATGAAGTGGCTGCCTGCTGGAAACAGCGTGAAGCTCTTGCAGTAACACAGTGTGAGGCCCGAGTTAGACAGGTGGTGGAGATGGATCACCTGACAGCACCTAGGAGACAACGATTGGAGCCTTTTGGGAAGGACTGGAAGGTTTTGTTTCAAGCCCTGGTGGGGGGAGTGGTTGGGGGAAAGGGAAGGGAGGAAGGGGAGAGGGGTTGGAGGGTAAGGAAGGGTAGAATTATGGATGAGCCCGTTTCTAGTATGTGTTTGAGGCGATTGGGAGGGGGGTGGAAGAATGGGTTGATCTGATAAACAGTGTAAACTGGAGGAAAAGAATACTTGAGGGAAGAGGTCTCAGTTGGGAAAGGGGACCATATTAAACTGTTTTATTGTTTTGAAGTCTATGTTTTTGGATGTTGGCATATTATGGGTGAAACTTTACTAAAATAAAGTTTAAATGTTAAAAAAACAGAATAAATAAAAAGAAATACTTTTTCATGGAGATGGTGGTAGATGCCTGGAATGGCCTCCTGATGGAGGTGGTAGAAGCAAAAACAATGGCAGAATTCAAAAATACATGGGACAAACACGGAGGATCTCTAAATAACAAAAATATGGAATCAAAGCAAACTCGTCTTTTACTCTTCAACAAATAGAAAAGGGTAACCTACATGGAGCAGCAACTTTAACCTTAAAAAAGGCATAAAAGGAGAAGTGGGTACAACCCTAAACAAAAGCATAGAGCAGAGTAACCTGCACGGAGAGGCAGGTACCAGGCTAGCCTCCTTATTGGGCAGGCTAGATGAATCATGTTGGTCTTTATCTGCCATCATTTACTAAGTTACTATATATGATTATGTTAATAAATTGTTATTGGTGTTAACAGTATACAACAATAAAAGTTTTGACCATTTGTTCCCACATAAAAGCGTCATGGCCAACAATGGTCATGGGTTGATTCTGAGGGAGAGTGAGCAAAAATGGGATAGGGCATGAAGTAGAGGAAAGGGGTGAGGGGTGAGGATGGAGAACAGAGGAAAATGTTGACAGTCAAGGTGATAAGCTCAGTAGCAGCATGCTATGTGTTATGTTCCAGAATTGTCTTTGATTATGTTACTTTAATGCACGTTTTGTAAAGGTATTGTACTCCGATAGTGCATCAAGAACACATCTGCTTTCCTAAATTGTAAAGATCAGACTGAAGGTTAACTACATTGAGTTGCATGAGAGCTTCCTCTCCATTGTTTACTGCAATAATAAATTACTGTAAATATCATTTATTCAGGTTTCACAGCAATCATTTTAAAATTGATTATAGATTTTAATTTAAAGAAGTGGAAAATCATTCTTATGGATGTTGACTCTGAAATCCAAGGTCAACAAGCTGTTGGAGCAGCTTTTCTAGTGAAACTAATAGTAAACAAAGTACATGAAACTTCAGTAGAGAAAATGCTAAATGTGTCATTGTGTTTCACTTAGTTTCCTTGTCAGCAAATTATTAGCAGATCTATCAGGATATGTCAACCTCTGTTTTTGACAGCAAATATGAGTATACAGTTTGAAATTATTAATCAACCTCTCATTAGCTGAAAATAATAGCAGTTCAACTTGTCAAATGCTTGAAAGAGAAAGTTACAGCATACCACAAAAATCATAAAAATCATTCAACTCCTCTGTCCCTTAATAAAAAAATATATTTAGGTGGTCATGTAGAAACACGAATAGTGGGGTTGCACATCCGGTTTGGATGTGCATCTTCTGCTATTCACAGGAACCTTATTCTGCCCCCTTGTCTCTCTGCACGTACTGTGCCGGTGTGCGGGAAATGCTGGATGGGGGCGGGATGGAGGCGGAGAGTGGGCAGAGTGGGGGCGGGCTGCAGCATCCGGACATGCAGGGCCTATTCAGGCCATGGCCCTGTACGTCTGGCAGGTAATTTTTTATTTATTTATTTAGAATTTGATATACCGCTCAGGCCAGAGGCATTAGAGCGGTTTGCAATACAATATCATTCAAGGAAATAGGAAAAGAACGCCATTTATTTGATAGGACAGAATAGAGGACAGAGACAGTCAGACAGAAAAGAAAAGGAGAGGAGCAAGGAACAGCGAGTTACCACAAAATAGACGCAAGTCGACCCAGTCCATGTCTTCAGATCAACCCACAGCCACAGACGCCACGGCCCTATGCCTAAGGGCCACGCCAAAGGGCCCTCTGGCGAGGCCCGCAAGGCGCGGGCGCGCCTCAGAAGCGGCGGTTTTTATGCCGAAGGTAGGGGCTGCTGATAGGCATGCAGGGGAAGCGAGGAGGAGCTCCTGCTCACTCCCTCCGAAGATGGCTGCTCCCGTTCTCTTGGATGGACATCGGACTTATTCTGCCTCAGAGGTGGAATACGTCCCGGGAGCGGCAGTGATCGGGCCTGGCAGCACCCACCAACCTACGGTGGGAATAAAGGGAAGTCCCTGCAGCCCGATTCTAGCCCTGGCAGACCCCATCAAGGATCGGGCGGCAAGGAAATGCAACATGTTCTGGTGTTGGGCCTGCTTGCTCCTGCTGGGCATCCCAGTGCTATGGTGACGGGATACCACAGCACCAGCACAAACAACAGGAGCACTGAGCAGGGAGGATGGACAGCTTGTTGTACATCTCATTCAGGATATTGTGTGCCCTGGCCCGTCTAAGTGCCCAGTCCTGCACCCACAGAAACGTTTAGCATTTGGCGACTGCTCTGTGAATAAATGTAAGACATGAACTTCTAGTATTAATCTAGCAAACTTCATGATTACTAAATTACTTAAAAGTTCTTTCTTTCTTAATGGGAAATTTTACAAAATGTGCACAATTTTGGAAAAATGCTTCACCAGTATGAATAATTTTAGGGAGTAGATGTACCATTAGAGTGCCTATAATATACAGCCATTATTTGAATATGTTATTGTATTTTGCTGCTGTTTTGTAAGCCATAATGAGCCCTTTTCAAGGAGGATGGCATATTTTATTTATTTATTTGCGTGTTTTCTATACCACTATTTCGGGTAATCAAAGGGGTTTACAATTGGAACAACAAGTACATAGAACATTTTAACAATATAACTGTGCTGCAATCAGAAATTTACATGATTCAGGAGAAATAACTAATTTACAATTTAATTACATGTTCGAGATGTTGTTAAACCTACGGGAAGGTTATAGGGGTACAGGAGGGGGGAAATTATATTATGAGTTTGGTTAGTTTAAATGCTGGAGATGAGTAGTTATTTATATAGGATCTGTATTAGATGAAGGTGAGTTGTGCCGAAAATATTCTGTGAAGAGGTGAGTTTTGAGGTGGGAATGAAAGGAGGATAGGTCTATAATGTTCCGAAGGCTAGCTGGTAATTTGTTCCAGAGCATTAAGGTGATATATTTGAATGCTCTGTTGCTAGTGCATTTTTTGATTTTGCAGATTTCAGATGGGGTAACCAGAGTATTATTCAATTGCTTTCTTCTTTGTCAGTTGTTAGGTACAACTTTGATTAACTGCGAGAGGGTTATGGGAACTATTTTTCTAAAGATTTTGAAGGTAATCATAAGTAACTTGTATTTTATACGGCTATGGATGGGTAACCAATGTAAGTCATATAAGATCGGTGTTATATGGTCAATCCAGGGTGAGTTGTGAATGATTCGTGTGGCTGTGTGTTGTGCCATCATGAGCGGGTGTAGGGATATCTTTGGTAGACCATGCAGTAGACTATTACAGTAGTCTGTGTGTGGGGTTATCATTGCCTGCATTATGGTTCTAAAGTCTGATAGCTGTATTAGGGGTTTCATGTGTTGCAGCAGACAGATCTTGTTGAATATTGCTTTAGTAGTATTTTTGATGTGGGTGTGGAAAGATAGGTGTTTATCTAATGTCAAACCTAAGTATTTTACCTCAGCTTTAACTTCAAGTAAAGCATCATCAATTGCTATGGTCTGTGGTGGGATATAGGGTTGATTCTTGGTGATTATTCACACTTCGTTTTTTTTATAATTGTTGTTTAGGCCGAAATTCTTAAGCCATGTTGCAATTTTCTTGAAGCAAGATGTTATGGGTGCAGTTATGTTGAAGGGCATGAACAGCATTATGTCATAGCATCATCAATCTTGAATTGTTTTATTATTTGACAAACTGGTTGTATATTGACATTAAATAGCAGTGCTGAAAGCGCAGATCCTTGAGGAAGGCCAGTGGTTTGAGGGTAGGAATTAGAGGATATGTGTCCATGGTTACCTGTTGAAATCTTTCAGAGAGATAGGATGTGAACCATTTGAGCATGGTATTGCATAGACCTATTAGTGTTAGATGTTGTATTAGGAGAGAATGGATGACAGAATCAAATGCAAGGAAAATTAATATATAGGCCTGGTTATTATTGCCTATGACCTTAATGATTTCGTTGTATAGGACTAGCATCAATGTCTCCAAATTGATTATCGTCGAGCGGTGCATAGAGGTCAATGTGGTCTTGCAATTGAATATAGAATTTTTCTCTATTATTTTGGCAAGGAAAGGTAGACTGGAGGTAGGTCGGTAGGAAGATGGGCATGGTTTGTCAAGAGCATTGTTTTTTAAGATTGGACGTATGTTGGCTTTTTTTTAAGCTCCAGAGGCATGTAGCCTTGGGATAGTGATTTGTTAACAATTGCTAATATGATAGGGGCTATTTCAGTCCTTGATCCATTTAACTGGGCATGGATCTGCTATAGATGTTGTGGTGTTCACAGTTGCAATTATCCTTTTGAGGGATTCAGGGTAAATTGAATGGAATCTTTTCCAGGGCTCAGCAGGCGGTGATAACGCTATTTACAGTTACACTGGTGGCAAGCATATGCATCAAAAATGTAATAAATATAATTTAAGATTTCAGAAAACCGAAAAAAAGTAGTCTTTAGACCAAAACTATTTCTAGGCATATTTAATTTCCATTTTCATAATGTATTATTTTTATTTCTTAATAGCATGCCACAGTATTAGGCCTTACATTAAAATTAAAACAGCAAGTAACACCAGTATGAAAACGAATCTGCCATCAGCTTGAGTAAAGTAGAAACAGAACGATCTTAGTGTGCCTCAGCCCAAATTGTGAAAAGATAGGGATTAAAATAATCCTTTATTATAAAATAATGATTTTTAACACTTAATATTAAACCGTATGCTCATCACATGTAATGGCGAGAATGCAGCAGTGGATGAGATTCATTTATCATCATAAATCTGCTGTTACAGAGCTAAAATACTCCTTAAGAAGTAGCACTTCTGATTGAACTCAAGGAAAACTTGACATCAAATTGATGGCAAAGGCCAGTCCTACGGCCTCCCATCCTCCCAATTGCAGACATTGCTCCCTAGATATTTGTGGTAATTTCTGCTGTTCATGTCTGTAGGAAATATAGAGCGCTTTTCTATCCCATCAGTTTAGCAAATGTCACTTTGAAGACTACGCTCAAATAGCTCCTTTTCTCTTTTTAACTTGACACATAGCCCTCCTACTGTGGTGCTGAGAACCTGTCCTGAATATCAATAGCGGTGATTGCCTACATTGAATATTTGTATTTAATTGTATTAATATTATGCAACACTGTAGAATGTAAAGGGCATGATTGTTTTCATTCAGTCCATCCCTACCATAGTGCAGGTATTTTCTGACTTCAGCACATCGTTCAACAGCTGTTTAAATTGATGTTGACTTAAATTTGAATGATGTATAATGTGCAGTACAGGTAGTGATGTGTGAAATTATCAATATCAACCCTCTTCAGTGAAAATCTATAGTACTTCATGTCAAGCTCTGGATTGTCTGTGGCCCCCTGCGCATAGGGCAAAGGGGCTTGTGAATTTACCTTGTGTTGTGTGAGGGGGACTGGAACTGAGACGAGGTAGCATAAGAGCACAATTTCGGCAGTATTTTAAAAAAGATGTGTGCTAACCAAGGACCACACATGCATTTGCTGCTACGTGAAGTTGGAGGAGTCATTTTTTAAAAATCTACACATGGGAAAACCTAACAGAGGAAACGCAGCAACTACCACATGCTGGTGCTGACACTTACACATAGAAGCAGGCGTTCCCAAATTCTACAGGTAAGGGCCAACACTTCCATGGCCATTTCACAAAACTGCACCTATAAATGCTATGAATGAACTACAGAGGCATGTAAAGAGTTGGCTGAAATATGCTTTTAAAAAAACATTGGGGGGGATATTCTGCGGCGGTGGCTAGCCGTTCTAATATGGCAAGCCATCGCCGCTGAAGCTTAGATCTGGATATTCAATGTCAAGGTCATATCCAGCCACTGGCATCGAATATCCAAGTCAGACAGATAGCAAAGAAGCTCATTGGGCAGCAATATTCAGTCATCGCCCGGTTAGCTTTGGCAGCAACTCAGGCCACCCTTTCAGGTGTCTAATTTCCACCTCTGCAATAACTGGACAGTGGCTGGGCCCTGTTCCTGGAACGCCACAGTGCTAGTCAGTTAGTATCGGGATGTGCAGTGGTGGAGCCTGCAGATATTCATTTACACTAACTGCAGACCACACGGACTTCCTCTCGTTATTCTCCAAACGTTTCTTTCTTGATATCTCTATCATGTATGTTTTCACAATAAATGGAAGTGCAGAATCAGTAACAGACATATCTCTCAAGTATTTTTTGAACATATCCCTAGTAGGCATAATAGGAATTTTGGGAAAATTCAATAAGCAAAGATTTAAGGACCTGGAAATATTGTCAAGTTTTTCCCACTTTGATGTACCAGTTTACCATTAATATGTCGTCTTTGTACCTTTCGAACCTTTTTACATTCTTCTTCCAGCTTCTCCAGACTATCTCACTGATTCTTTCCTTCTCTCTTTTGAGCTGCAATTTTATGCTAAAGTTCCATAATAGAATCATTCATCAAAGCAACTGATTTGTGCCACTCTAAAAGGGTCTCCCAAAAGCTTTCCAAAGAAATGGAGGCAGGTTTTCTAGGTGTAGGAATAACCATTCCCTGAATGGCTATTTTATTCCCAGCAAGAAATCTCTCTCCATCGCAATTAAATGGAGAAGAAGTTAAGACACCGCGTAACTGCAGTTCTTGCATATCCCCATTATTGGAATACAGAGCCTCAATTTCAGTAATGCAGTTTGCCATGAAACATGCACGTTTTAGAAACTTAAGTGTGCCAAGGATAATCTGTAAAGCCCAGTGTGGACAATTGCAGTTATACATATGAAATGGGGAATACATATGTAGATTTTTAACTCACCCAGGCCACATCCTGACCATGTGGCTGACACATACCACCACAATTTCTACATAGTAAGGACTTTCACCCTTTTTAACACTGTCATTTACAAGTGGATGCCATTTTTATGTGTACATGCCTGATTTTACTGGTGGATATTGCAATTGGAATAAGGTTTCCAAGATAACCCTCTTGTTATCTCAGCAATAATGGGCCGGGAGGAAGTTGGGATCTATCCTTCCTCCATCTTTGTTTTAGTATTTTTGAAAGGGTTAGCCAAAGAGGGAACAGAGACCTCATAATCTTGCTGTTGAAAGAGGGCACCAAAACACTTTGATCTTGATGTCTAAAGTGTATCAATAAAACCGTTTCTCTGGCTTGGTTCAGAACTGGGTACACAGGTTTCTATTAAATTGTCTTGTCAAAGTCCTTGGCATGACAATTGGATTGTTGACCACCTTTTTCGTGGTCAAGAGCAGGTATAAGAACATCAGAACATAACATAAGATATGCCATACTGGGTCAGACCAAGGTCCATCAAGCCAAGTATCCTGTTTCCAACAGTGGCCAATCTAGGTCATACGTACCTAGCAGTTTCCCCAAAAGACACAGGTTCCGCAATGCTTGTACTGGGTCAAGCATTGATATCCTGGGTCCCTTCTTAATAATGGTTTATGGACCTTTCCTCCAGGAACTTGTCCAAACCTTTTTTTAAACCCAGCTACACTAACAGCCTTTACTACATCCTCCGGTAACAAATTCCAGAGTTTGATTACACGTTGAGTGAAAAAATATTTTCTTTTATTAATCTTAAATAGTTTACCCTGTAGCTTAATTGCATGTCCCCTAGTCTTTCTATATTCTGATAACGTAAACAATCGATCTATGTTTACCCGTTCCACTCCGTTCATTAATTTATAGACTTCCATCATATCTCCCCTCAGCCGTCTCTTTTCCAGGTTAAAGAGCCCTAACCTTTTTAGCCTTTCTTCATAGGAGTATCCTTCCATCCCCTTTACCATTTTGGTGGCTCTTCTCTGAACCTTTTCTAATAACTCTATATACTTTTTAAGATATGGCGACCAGAATTGCACACAATATTCAAGGTGCGGTCTCACCATGGAACGATATAGAGGCATTATAATATCTTTTGTTTTATTTTCCATTCCTTTCCTTATGATACCTAGCATTCTATTTGCTCTCTTGGCTGCCGCTGCAGACTGGGCCAAGGGTTTTAACATGTTATCCACAATGACGCCTAAATCTTTTTCCTGGGTGGTGGTTCCTAATGTGGAACCATGCATTGTGTAATCATAGTTTGGGTTGTTCTTCCCTAGGTGCATAACTTTGCACTTGTCCACATTAAATTTCATCTGCCGTTTTGATGCCCAGTCTTCTAATTTATCAAGATCCTTTTGCAATTTTCCACAATCCTCTTGGGTTTTAACAACTTTAAATAGTTTTGTGTCATCTGCAAATTTGATAACCTCACTCGTTATTCCACTTTCCAGGTCATTTATGAATATGTCAAAAAGCAGCGGACCCAGCACAGATCCCTGGGGTACACCACTATTCACCTTTCTCCATTGGGAAAATTGGCCATTTAGCCCAACCCTCTGCTTTCTATCTTTTAACCAGTTCTTGATCCACAGTAGTACACTGCCTCCTATCCCATGACCCTTTAGTTTTGCCAGAGGTCTCTGATGAGGGACCTTGTCAAAGGCTTTCTGAAAGTCCAGATACACTATATCAACCGACTCACCTTTGTCCACCTGTTTATTCACACTTTCAAAAAAACACAACAGATTAGTAAGACAAGATCTTCCTTGTCTAAAGCCATGTTGTCTGTCTCCCTTTAGGCCATGACTATCTACATGCTGAGTAATTTTATTCTTTATGATGGTTTCTACCATTTTTCCCGGTACTGACGTGAGGCTCACCGGTCTGTAGTTTCCCGGATCACCCCTGGAACCCTTTTTAAAAATTGGTGTTACATTGGCGATCCTCCAATCTTTAGGTATTAGAGATGATTTTAATGATAGTTCACAGATTACTAATAGCAGGTCTGCAATCTCATATTTCAGTTCTTTCAACACCCTTGGATGTATACCATCCGGCCGAGGTGATTTGCTACTCTTCAGTTTATCTAATAGTTGTAATACATCTTCTCGATGTATCGATATTTCCTTCAATTCTTCCACATCTTTAAATACCACTTCAGTCATGGGTAACATCCCTACATCTTCCTCAGTAAAGACCGAAGTAAAGAATTCATTCAGTCTCTCCGCTATCGCCTTGTCGCCTCTTAGTGCTCCTTTAACTCCTCTATCATCTAATGGACCAACTGACTGTCTCACAGGTTTTTTGCTACGAATGTACTTGAAAAAAATCTTTATTTCGCGTTTTTGCTTCCGCAGCAAGCTTCTTCTCAAATTCTCCCTTTGCCTGCTTTATCAATGCCTTGCATTTGACTTGCCAGTGCTTGTGCTGTTTCCAGGTTTCGTCGTTTGGCTCTTTTTTCCATTTCCTGAAAGATGCTTTTTTGGCAACAACAGCCTCTCTGACCTCACCTTTAAACCATGCTGGCAGTTTTTTGGACTTCCTTCCACTTTTCTTAAAGCGTGGTCTGGGCTGCCAAGATAGTATTTTTCAACAACACCCAAGCTTGATGTAAGTCTTTAACCTTTGCAACTGCTCCTTTTAGTTTTTTCTTAACTATTTTCCTCATTTATCATAGTTTCCCTTTCGAAAGTTAAAAGGTAGTACTGTGGATTTCCGTACAATCCCTCCTCCACTAATTAAATCAAAGGCGATCATGCTATGATCACTATTGCCAAGTGGCCCCAACACCCTTATCTCTTGCACTAGATCTGGTGTTCCACTAAGGACTAGGTCTAATATGGCTTGGACCCTCTCTGGTCGGTTCATGAACCAGCTGTTCCAAGAAGCAGTCATTTATGTCATCTAGGAACTTTATCTCCCTAGCATGTCCTGCCGTGACATTGACCCAGTCGATACCGGGGTAATTGAAATCACCCATTATTATTTCTGCGCTGTAACTTTTGTTAGCTTCCTTGATTTCTTTGAGCATTTCATCATCCATTTGTTCATTCTGGCCCGGTGGTCGATAGTACACCCCCACTGCCATCGCCTTCCCCTTTTTACATGGAATTTCAATCCATAGAGATTCTACAGCAAATTTTGTTTCCTGCAAAACTTTAATCCTTTCTGACTCAATGCCCTCTCTAACATAGAGCGCAACCCCTCCACCAATTTGATCAGCTCTATCATTACGATATAGTTTGTACCCAGGTATCACAGTGTCCCACTGGTTGTCCTCCTTCCACGATGTCTTTGATATTCCAATCATATCTAACTTCTCATTTAGTGCTAGATATTCTAACTCTCCCATCTTATTTTTTAGACTTCTAGCGTTTGCATACAAGCATTTTAGAGACTATTTTATTCATATTAATTTGGCTATTGGTAGGGATGGATAATTTGGGATCTTTAAGCTCGCTCTGCTCCATACTCGAGGGCATTTGGGCTACTTTACTCTTTTTTGGAACCTCTCTGCTTTTGGTAGTATCCTTCAAGGATACATTCTTCCGAACCATCTGCTCTTGGGCAACTGTATAGACCTGGATGCCTCAATAATCAGGGTCAAACATGTTTGTACCATTCTGAAATTGTACTGTAATATGCATTTCCATTATTCTGCCCAGGTCATGCCTCTACCATGCCCCCTGCTACATGGACGAACTCATGCCAGGGACATCTTTGTGGTTTGCATGTCTGAATACCCCCTTTCAGACATCCACATCATGCATAGAGCATCTAAAATAACCCCCTAAGCAATTATGGGTATGGCATGACTTAAGTTTGTTTCCATTAATATTGTCAGTGCTAGTGGGAATTAAAGTTCCATTATTTAAAACTGTAAAAATTCTTGGTATCGTCATAGATTCCTGCCTGCCTATTGTTGATCAGATTAGTGCTCTTGTAAAGAAAATTCTGTATAAATTACATTGTGTAAGGCAGATCCACACATAGAGGCAATTACCAAAGAATCAAAATGAGCAATTTGCCACAAAGATTGAAACTTACATTCTGAAGATCAGTTCTATACTTAGCGGTATATTTACTAAACCACATTAGGCTTTTATAGCTAACACCGGGTGATAGCTGCAAATAGCCTGTGTTTAGCTGCAAATGTTCCATGGTAGTTGAAGGCTTTCCCAGGCATTCTCTGAAGATACATAAAGGAAATACCATCCTGGGGTGCAAGCTTCGTAGATGCAGCTATCACTGTCCATCGAGGTGGTGATAGCTGTATCTGCGAAGCCTACAGAAGAGCAGCAACTATGCTATGTGAACATCCGTGGTAGCTGCTCAAACTTGGAATGCTCACTCACCACCACATCCCACCCATTTGAGCAGCTACTGCATGGAATGCAGACATCATGGAAAATCACTGCAATGTATGCGTATTTCCCACACTAGCTGTTATTGCGGTGCGATGATCCCGAGTTAGCACTGCAAAGACAGTTAATGCTCTTTAGTAAAAATACTCCTTAGTGTTTCATGGGAGTTCAAACAGTTTAGCTTATTCAGATTTTTTATCTTCTGGAGGTATTTCTCTGATGTGTTGAAAGACATGATACTTTTTTAGACTGAGCAAAGAAAAGTATTGTCACGCCCCCTGCTGGCTAGGCGGTTGCCTATTGGCAGTGGGCGTACCTCCTATTGTACCTTGGTAGTGTGGGTTCCCAGAGCCAAGGCTTCTGGGGATTGTAGTTGTGAAAAAAAATGAGTAGGCGAGGGTGGAAGGCAAATACAAGAAAAATTTATTCTTTTCCTCTTTTGCCCTTTCAAACATACAGCAACAAAAGTAGGATACTTCTCCAAATAAAGAAAAAGGAACTTTCACAGTAACACCGGTAGAAACTGCTTCATTCAGTTTGTTATACCAGTAGTATATCTTTTTCCATAGCTCAAGAATACAGCTTAAGGGTTCCTTGCTCAGTTCAGCCCAAATAACTGCTCTTCCAAACTGAGCACTATGCAAAGCACAACCCACTTTACTTCTGGCTGTTTATACGTTTAAGTAGTGACTTCTTAAGCATTCAAATCAGCACTTCTGAACATTCTCTGCCAGCTTTAAAATGTTATAATCAAACAAAATCCACTCTTCAGTGATACAAACACAAATCCAAACAAAAGAATCACCAAACAATACCCCCAAACATTTTTTTTATAATAAAGATAGTTTTTTTGTCGGATATCACCGCAGCAGAGCAGAGAAGGGAAACCAATGCTCCCAAGCGGTTCAATCCATTTTATTAACCAAGAAGATATGTCATATTATTATAAAAGACTTAGCTCAGTCCAATGAAATTCTTTGAAATCCTTGCATAAAATTCCTTGAAGTCCTGCAGGATTTCAAAGAATTTCATTGGACTGAGCTAAGTCTTTTATAATAATTTGACATATCTTCTTGGTTAATAAAATGGATTGAACCGCTTGGGAGCATTGGTTTCCCTTCTCTGCTCTGCTGCGGTGATATCCGACAAAAAAACTATCTTTATTATAAAAAAAAATTTTGGGGGGTATTGTTTGGTGATTCTTTTGTTTGGATTTAGCTTTAAAATGTTAGCAACTTCCTTCCAAACATTTCTAGCAGAGCAGGCAAGTACAAAGCTTCTGGGGTTTCCTCAGTTTTAAACCTTACAGCTTCTTCACACACAAAGAACAGTCCATTTGAGAGTCGGCAGAACTATTATCAGAATCATAGTTATCTACCTGCATGCTCTCATACTCGGGGTCAGTTAGCATCAGGCTGGAATCAGCTTGTGGGATTTCAGGTTTTATTTCTTCTAATAACTTTAAAACCTTCTCCCAATTAGACCTCTTTCTATGCTGAGGAATGTTGGAAGGGCTGAGGGGATTCTTATCCTTCAATAAACTATGCAAGGTTTCAAATGGGCTCACCTTACTTCTAGTAACAGAGCTCTTTACAGACCTTCCTCGAGGTGAAGCTCTTCTCCCAGGTTCTGGCAGGATCACGCTCGCGCCCTGCTCATAGACAGCACTTTCCTCAGGATAAACTCTCCTGTCTTCCGGGCATGCTGTAATGCTCCTACAACATGGGCTTCCTTCAGAGCTGTAGTTTCCTGTGTGCTGGCTGCAACAAGAACCTTTCCTGAGGCTGCTTCTAGAACACCTCCCTCTCTCAGCTTCCTTGCAAGAATCTTTCCCTTCTCCTCCTGGTTCCTCGGTTGTCCCTTCTCTTCCTGTTTCCCCGGTTGTTCCCTCTCTTCCTGTTTCCTCAGGCTTAAATGACTGGGGCTGCCCTATGGCTTCAAACTCCGCCCCTGGGTGTTCCCCATTACCTACCCTGGTTGCCTTGGAGCTAGGGCGTGGCTTGCACTCAGCCACTCTGTGTGTGTTTTTTTTCCTTGGCTGGAGTTTCAAAGTCAAAACTCCCTGAACTATTCTTCTGCTTAGGGGTAAATGTCTGTTTTCTATCCATTTCCCTGGGCTCCACTACAGTCTCGCCACCACAGTACTCAGGACTTCACAACAACCTTACTTTGGTCTCATATCTAAACCCCCCCAAAATCTTGACTTCGATGAAGGATGAACTAAGCAACAGTATCAATGAAGCATTTTAGACATTCAGCAATCCATTTTTGTTCTTAAGGCCATGAATAATGAAGAAGGAAAGATTTTCAGAAAACATTTATATCAGATATAGGTACTTGACAAAGAGCCTGAGGTGACAAGGGTGATCTTCAGCTAGGGAAGGAAACCAGTTTATCCATAGAGTGGTTGGTGTTTCTCCAAAGAGAATCCCTTATGGTGATCTAGACGCTTCAATGGCCTTTATTCCCAGATGTGGCCAGAAGGTGATATGAGTTATTTTTGGGGAAGAAGCATCTTCTATCTAAGTAAGAATCTTGGCCATCCAACAATGAATGATTCACCACTAGAAGACTTTGATCGATTTTCCTTCATAAGATCCTGGCTTGCAAAAGGTAGAATACTATCAAGTTTCTGGAAGCTAAATGAAGATCCTATTCACAAGGTCACAAGACTAGTTCACAGGTTTACACTTCAGTGCTGAAAATGATTGTTCCTATTCATTAACCTTAGAATCTATCTATCTATCTATCTTACATTGTTCTGTGAAGGTTTTTAATATGAACTAAATGTTAATACTGATTTTACTGCTTGGAATTAAGTAAAGCAATTACATCAAGCATCACAGTGGGGGTGCATCTCATATGTCTGTAAAGAAATGCACAGTAACTAGTTGAAAATTGAAACATAAATTGTTTCTGTTTCTCTTGTGGCCTAATTGGCACTCTGGCAAGTGAGAAACTGATAACATGCTGACATAAGACCATGACAGCTGAAAGCTGAATCATTGGAATTAAATTTTGCAATATTTCCAATATTCCAGCCAAGTATCTTCACACATTTACAGTAAATGGGAAAACTTCATAAAAATGGAGTGTCATCATGCTTGACATCGTAAAGGAAATGCAATTTAAAATGTTTCAGAGAAAAGTATGTGCGTCAGAATGCAGAAAAGTGTCAAAGTTTGATTTTTTTTTTATAAACGGGAATGGCAATAAATCATATTGGTGTGTGAGAGAAATAGGTTTAGGAGAGAATACCTTCTGCGTTAGGTCTCCATTAGCCGAGAGAGAGCACGGACATTGCTGATAGCTCTCGTCACAAAACATCGAATGCATCGTACCATAGGTAGCACCACAGCATATTCACGCAACAAATCCTATCTTGGAGCTTACTTCCCTGTAGAATGTTTTGAACTCACCTTTAGGTCATCAGGAGTTAGCATTGACTTGACGGCACTTAAAAAAGAAGTTAATATCTTAGATATATTACTCTAGTCTCAAAACTATACAAAATATAAAGTGTACTGTATCACCATTTTCATTTGACTGTTGCCTATATTTAGATGAGGAGAACATATTACATTGTAAATATTATACCATTTATGTTGCATAGGAATCACAATTCTGTACAACTTTGCATTTTGTTAAATCCTCCAACACACATTAAAGATGGTAAGCTGCTGAAAGTTATATTAGAGGGGAAGAACATTATTCATTTCAAATAATTCTATTAAGCTGATTGACTCAATTTAGCCAGTATTTATGTGAGTTATGGCTGAGTGATGTGTATTATGCCTAAATTTTCAAGTATACAATATTGATCAAGAAACTTAATAAATGCTGTCATTATTTCCCTGATGATAATGAAAAATCCTATGATGAATGTACTTGCTTTAATACGTTTGAGACAGGAGGGAACCCAGGTAAATTATATTCACATTACCGGGCATAAATCTATCCAATGTATACGAAGCAAGGTTTAGCTTATAAAAAATAATTGGGTCAATATTCAGCACCACTTATGCGATTAATAGTACTTTCTATCCGGATAAGTGTCACTGATTGGGATATTTCAGAGGCACTAAATGGATAATGCCGGGAGGTTCATGGGTGGAACAGGGCGGAGTCAGCAATTATCATGTGGAGGTCAATTCCATAACATTCACCTCTGGGCCATGGGCATATCCAAATCAAAAATGGGCCTGATTTCACCCTGATTCCACAACCACAGGAATAGATGCACCTGTCATTCCGGAATCGGGGGCATAGACATTTCCGGCGCGGCACGGACAAACCATTATGGGAAACATGGACCCCGCTGTTATGATGAGACATGGGTATACGCAACAAATGGTTTGGATTTGCTCACGCTCACTGTATTCTGAAAAGATGGACGTTTGCAATCCTGCCCATCTCCACCATATACCCACGGATGTCTCCGATGGCCACGCCTCCTCTGTTGAAACGTGCATCTCCTAAGTTGCTCCTCTCACTGATAGTGTTCTGCTGATGCAAACTACACATAAATACCGATGATATATAAATGTGGATGCAAACTAGACTAGATATACTAGTCTGTTGCATACCCAGAACAGTGCAAGGTGATCGCAGTGCACTCAAAGATATAATAACAGCAAGTAGAAAGTGATATGTTTTGTCCTGACATATCTTGCAGCAACACTGTCATGAAATACCTTGCATCAAAATAAACCTGGTAGTAGAAGAAATCTGTAATTCTTTCATTGGTCATATTTAAAAAGTCTTTACAATGCAAAGTATTGACTCTTACCAACCTCACATAAAATGGTGCTTTTGAGCATGTTTCAGTGCTATTGGCATTGTTGAGTGCTCTTATGCTGAGGGTCTTTTATTATTTAAAGAGGTATGAAGAACCTTTTGTGATTCTTCCTGCCCTATCACACTGGCATCTAGTGATGCTCTGGTCATCCGTACAGTCCAGGTACTGGCCAGGCATTCATGCCACTGTCCCCCCCCCCCACCCCCCCAAATTGCACAGCAGATCCTCCTGTGCAGCCCTCAAACCACACACGCACACACACACATTTTCACTTTCAGTCACGAAAAACCTAAATCTGCCAAAAAGATTCCCTACACCTATAAATAACATTTGGTATAACGGAATAGCATGGAGTCCCAGGACTAAAAATATGATCTCTTCTAACTTCCCTTTGCTTATTTGGAGAGCAGGAGTGACCTAGTGTTTGGAGTTGTAGACAGAAAGCTACAGATGTCAGGATTCAAATCCTACAGTTGCTCCTTGTGACCTCGGGCAAATCACTCCATAGGCACCAGAATGGGGTGGACCATGCAGGCCCTGACCTCAGCAAACCTTTGCCTGCCAGCTGCTAGCAAACTGCATGGAGGCCACAATTGCAGCTTTCCCCTCCTGTTCTGCCTGCGGGGATCCCCATGGGCAGAAGAGAAGAGAGCAGCTGTGATCGTGGCAAAGAATCCTTTTGTCTGTCTGCCGGATATTGGATCCCTGTGGGTAGAATAGGATGGGAAGGCTCTAATAGAGGACTCCATGCAGGTTGTTTGCCCATGGGTATGCGAACTTCTATAGGCAGAAAAGAAGGGAATGGCTGTGATTGTGGCAAAGATGTCTTCTATCTGCCCTCGGCAAATTGGGGAAGACAGAAGGAGTCTTTGCCATGATCCTCCTTCTCATCTGCCTGTAGGGATTGGGAAATCAGATCCTCATGGGCAGAACAGGAGGGGAAGGCTGTGAGGGCTAGGGACAGAGTTTGAGCCCCCCCCCCCCCCAATCATTTGGCCATTCCTTCGCCCCTGAATCACTCAATCCTTCATTACCTCAAGTACAAATAGTACCATTAACACACATTGTGGTTAAGTCCCATCCCTGTGCCTCAAACCCCACCTTCATTTTCTGAAATGCATTCTATATTCTGAATACCTATACCCCCTACCTCTGGTCTAGTAAATGCAGATGTGCTCAACAGGCTCCTGCTCTACCTCTGTCATCTTTCAAAATTGCACCAGCTGAGCCCATATACTCCTTTATCCCTCAGTGGTCCATGTTTTGTCATGTTCACCAGTGCCTGAATCACTGGAAACAGCTCCACTTTTATTTAACAGGTTTTTTAATACCATTTCAGATTGTAACTTAAACAGGGACATTGATAACTTGGATTTTTTCTGAGACAAGGAGTGCTAGTGGGAATCAAACCATAGTCGCTTGCCAAGCCAGCGCTCTAACCATTAGGCTACTCCTCCATGTTCTGCCACTTCTTCTTTTTCATTCCTGGATTTTTCTCTGAAGAATGCTGGCCGTTTGATAGAAAAGGTATTCCAATATGCTTCACTTTTCCAAAACTCACCACCACATTTTTGGTGCGTCTTTCATTCTTATCACTGCCATCTCTACCAGAATTGCTACATAAAAAGGCAACAGCAGGAATACTATTGATCAGCATGGCTGCATCCACTACTATATCATTACTCTTACTTATCGCTGATAAGGCACTACTACTATACACAGTGCCGCAGAAGTGTACGTAAACACAGTCCCTGCTCTGTTGATATTTCAATCCGTCAAGATGAATATACAAACATGAGAATAGATTTAGTATAGAAAAGTGGCTAACGATTAAAAACAGCTTCAAGAACTGGATTGGATTTGATTATGGCCAGAAAGGGAGCATGGCTCAGGAAATCTGTCCCAGGAATATGGTGTAGCAAAGGGCAAAGGCCAGAGTCAAGAGTTTGCAGTAAGCTAGAGGGCAGCTGATAAGATTGACAGGAAGAATATAGGACAGTGGTAATACTGATAGCCCTTGAGGGCAAACAGGTTGGGTTTTCAGGATCCTCCTAATGAATATCCATGAGGTAGATTTACATGGGGGTTCATACTTTCTAAATCTGGAGACGTTTTGGATAACAAGTCTTCAGATAAAAGGTGTTCTGTATTAACAAAGCTTTGTGGTTTGAGCTGAACAAGCTCTATTTGGAATTTAAAAAAAAGAATGTTTTATAAGTCGCTTTATTTGGGGACATAAGAAACAGACTCACAAATCTGGTTCTAGATACTCTGTGTGCACATTGAGGAAAGTGACAAGAGGGCACTCAGGTTGCCTTTTAAGTTTTAAAAGAAAAGAAATGCTTAGCCCTTTTTTTTCAAGCAGTATTACAGAACCTCAGGCTGATTTTAAATTGCTATTTGGTGGCTTTCTTTATAAAAAGATAAAAAAAGAATGCTGTCTACTGAAATAACTTGGCAAAAGGACTCTTTTTTTATTATTATTTTATTCTTATTAAAAACAAAGCGGTGTAGTAGGCTTTGAGCTATTCAGTCAGTAAGGGCAAGAGCAAACAGGCAAAAGGCCATCCTTTATTTCAAAAATGGCTCTGCGTAGGGGGTTAAGCTATTCTCGCTGCTCCACTGGAGCAAGTTGGACAAGAAACATTCTTTATTAAAAATAATAAGAATACCGTGTGTAGTGGGGTTTGAAGTCATCTTCAGTGGTTTCTGCTCTGGAACAAGTGGGCATTTAATAATACGAACTTTTTTTAGGAAGCTAGTAGTCTCTCTTTTATCTTTTTAAAATTTCCCTTAGAAGAAATTTAATTGAAGGAAATGTCAGAAAAGGTATTTTTCACCATTAAGGCCAAAGCATTCCTGGGAAGTCTGAAGTGCATTCTTTCTACCCATACAAAGACAGGAGCCCTTAAAACAGAATGGCTGCATGAATGTTCATATACATAGCTACATGCAATTTCAGAAAAGTACAGAAAATGTTAATGAGCACGTTATTTAGGGATAATATCAGTGCATGTACTGCTGTCTTTAGGGAGCCCTGATTAAGGTAAGACTATGAAGCTGATGGAGAGAAGAGAAGCAAGACTTGCCTATAGAGGGAATTTGTGGTTCAATTGAATTAAGAGAATTAGTCAAGGTGAGATCCTGGCCTTAAAGTTGAGAGGTTACTGAAGGGCAGATATCCTGGCTGACTGGAGATTGTTTGGGATTTAGAGGTGATCCAGGTGGTCAAGACATTGACAGTTATTGAAAAAACAGAGGTTAGGAGAGTAAATACCAGTCAGGTAGATAAGATGAATGTCTTCAGCATAATAATAGGCATTGATAGCTTGGGAATGAATTAGCATGGTGAGAGGACATAGAAAGGGATTAAAGAGAGGCGTGGAGAGTATAGCACATAGAAACTGCAAGGTCAAGAGACTGGAGCCCCATTCCAAGGGGGGATGTCCATGCCTTCTGGATGCCCCCCGCTGAAGACGGTGCCATTAGGACCCGATTCTGATCTGTGGGAATGTTTTTGGGCCTGAGGACAGCCCAGTATGCCCCCTCTGCCTTTTGGGATGTCCTTCCTGCAGGTGCCCCGGACACCCCACTGCCCGACCCATGGCTCGCCTCTTGCAACCTGGATCGAGCGGTGGGGGCTCCCCAGGCCCGATCAGGCAAAAAGTGGTGCTTATACCATCTTGGAGGTGGTATAAGCAGCACATCCCCATGGGCCCGGCAGCACATACAGGGCCATGATCTGAATCAGCCCTGTACATGCTGCCGGGCGGTCTGCTCCCATTGCACCCCCTCCCGCCGACTCTCCCTGTACTGAAGCACAGGATATATGGGGAGAGCCGGTGGGGAAATAGGATCTTGGTGGATTGCGGGGCTGCACGTCCTGGTGGGACATGTAGCCCCATAACCCACATTTCAGAATGAGGGCCTAGGTTAGTGATATTAATGAGTGAAAAAGGACAGAAAAACTTCAGTCATTAAGAAAAGATGAAAGCCATTTGAGAAATGTGCCTGGGATGCTGAGCTCAGTTAATTGAGATAGTAGCAGTGAGCGTTCAATAGATCAAAGGTGGCAGTGATGTCAAAGTACACCATAAGGACAGCATCACCACGATCTAAGATGGAATGGATATCACTGAGCATGGAGGTGACACTGGTTTCACTCTTCTGTCCAACACAGAAACTCTTTAGGATGGAGGGTGTTTCAGAGCTTCAATGTGTTGCATCAGTTGCAAAGGACCACTTTCTCCATGAGTTTTGAGATAAAGGGAAGGATGGAGATGGGTCTGTAATTAGAAGGATCCAGAGAGTCAAGACTAGAATGCTTAAATCTGGGAATAATAGGAACATTTTTCCCCAAAGAGGACATTTCACCTGTGGTGAGGGAGTTGTGAATCATGGTACAAATAACATTGGAGAGACAGAGGATCTGAAGAGGGAGTTGTAGGCTGTATTGAGCTAGTGTTTTATTGATAAAGAGCAGAGCTGACTTGTTAAAAGAAGACCATGTTGTAGAAAGGTGAGAATGGGAGATGTGTTCAGGCAGAGGGGAAAGGCATGCCTGTGGTGACAATACTGTACAGTAGGTGACAATGTGAGATACTTTAATATAAATTGTAAATTAATGAACTGCTGCATGCCTGTGGTGACAATACTGTAGCAAAAGAATCTCTTAGAGTGTCTATTTAGATTTAGCAACTAATGTGAAATTGACATAATGACAAGAAGTAGAGAGTCTCAGAGGTTGATCTGCTAACGTGCAAAAATGTCTGCAAATGGAGCTATGCATGCTAAAAGTGGCAAAAGAAATTTCTGGGATTTCTTATTTTATTTAACAGGTTTTTTTATGCTGCTTTATCATTTAGTCAAAGCGGTTTACATTGTAACTTAAACTTGGAAATGTGCATTAAACAGGGACATTGATGACTTGGATTTTTCTGTGGTAATGGCAGGTTAAGTGACTTGCCCAAGGCCACAAGAAGTGCTAGTGGGAATCAAACGCTTGTTTCTTGGCTCCCAAGCTGGTGCTCTAACCATTAGGCTACACCTCCAATCTATAGGTCATGCGAAGCCCCACTTTCTGAATATTTTTACAAATTTGTCATTCTAAGTAATACGCCATTGCTTGTAGGTGACAATGTGGGATGGTTTGTGTAAATTATAAATGGATAAACTGCTGCAATTTCAGAATCATGCAAAGCAGCTCATTAGTTATGAAGCCTGAGAAAATAGACATTCAAATGGGTCTGTTTTTGCAAAAAACTACAGTTTAATTTCAGCCAACCTAGAAACATGTAGCTTTGCTACAAGTTCATTTGTAAAGGTGCATATGAAGGAGGCCAATAACCTACAGGAAATCCTGTGGTTCAGTACATCAGCCCCATCGAGACTTTTAGAGGACTAGTACCAGCATTTGAAGATCTCGCTTTCATCCATCAATTTAACACTTTCTTGTACTTTCTTGACTAATGCTATACAGCCTTAAAGTCTTAAAAATGATGAGAAATTATTGCAAATTATTATTCTTAAAAGACATTAGGGATTATTGTAACACATTTTGGGGCATGGTTAATAAAGGCTGCCTCAATAGTACACGTTTATGGTGCAAAACTAGCTTTGATGCCCACATTAGTTTTAGCAGATATATGTCCCTGTCCCCTTGCACTATGCATATTGCTAATGTACCACACTAATAGGCATGAGGGTGCGCTTATCGCCCCCCTCAATGTAGCACTAAATGCACCCAACCTCTTGAGCTTACATTAAGTGCACCTTCACTAATGGCAACATTCGCACTTAGCACACACCCAAAATGGCTGCACTAATAGTGATGCGCCATTGATGTCCACATTCTGCCCCGTTGACTCACTGGTTAGCCCATGGGATTTTTAGCTCAGGACCCCAAGATAACAGCTACTGCAGTGTGATTAGTGCAGCTAATGGTCGGTGCACTTTAGTAAACATGCCCCTTTATACAAGCTTACCTAAAAAACTGAATACTGATTGCAAATTGTCTAAATGCTGCTGCAAGACTAGTTTCGAGATGTATGCTCAGAGATCGAATTTCTCTAGGTCCATATAACCACCATGGGTTACTTATTCTTTCAAGGTAAATTTAAAAATATTTTGTTTAATATTTAAAGTTTTACAACGTCTCCAGCCAGCATAGTTAAGACAGCAGTTAGAGGAACATGAGCCCTCTTAGACATTAAGGGGGATGTTTACTAATCGCGATCATTTTTTGCACTTAACATGCATTAGAAGCAAAAATGAATGCACAGTAAGTGCAAAGGCTGTGCGCCAACCTTTGAGGCCATGGTCAGCAAATGCCATGCAATAAGTACACAGGGCCCACTCTTACTGCGCAAAAGCACATTCATTGCATCATCAGACAGTGCGGATGCTATTTGCCACAGGCTCCAACTCCGACAAACTAAAAACACCTCTATTGCAGTTGTATCCCCTGATCTCAACCCCCATTCCCAATGACAGCACATATCTGATCCTCCTTGATCTCAATTCCGACCCTGATGACAGGTCCCCCCACTATCAGACCTCTCTGATGAGCATCCCACAATAAGAATCCCCCAATGAGAGGCCCCACCAGCTAAATTTCTAAACCCAAGATTATTACAAGTCCCTTTCCTCACTCCTGACCACTCCCGTCCCTGGCATTTACCCAAAGATATCCATTGTAGTATATGTATGGAGCAGGAGTTATTCTCCTTCGCTCCAACCCAGGGGACTGCTAGGGGTCATAGCTGCCTTATTGATCTCAGATGGCAATGGGACAGCTGTGGTGGGACATTACTCCCACCCCACTCATTAGACAACCAGGAATACTTTTAAGTAAGTGCTGCATGATGGTCGTGGATCGGAGGAGGGTCTCATAATGGCTATCAATGGATGAGGTCTCTCATGGGGGTGAGGGATTCTCATCAGGGAGGAGTCCTCATCAGGCGGGTCTACATTGGGGGACTTATCATCAGAGTTAGGGCTGGGTATGTGTACCATGAACAGGGTAGATTATTTTTAGTTTGGCAACAACCGTGCAACCAGATAGTTGATAGTGCAGGTGCATTTGACACCACTCTTACGGTGAAATTGCATGCACACATGCTATCGGCAGCCCTGAGAGCATGTGATAATGTACCATATGCTCGCTGTCAGTGCTGGTCGTGGTCTTTATCTCCATAACCTGTTCTGTTCTTGCTCCAACTTGCGCAAAGCACTTAATGTAGGATCTTTACTTCACTGGCTGGTTTTAACTTGCAGTAGCTGTTGGTGTGGGCCCATTCTAACAGTGTAAGCTACTTAGTGCACTTCAGCAAACACCCCCCTAAGATCCTCTGAGAATCTATTAAGAATTCCTCCCTAAGGAGTTCTGAATTGACCACGACTAGAGCCCCTTCTTTTTCTCATATGGCTTTGACCCTATGGAGCTCCACTATGAAGAAAATTTGCTCTGAAAGCAGCCTGATGTTTTTTTGTCACCTGGTTAAAACTTGGCTCTTTATGTTGGCTCTTAGCTTATAATAAGCTGAATTATTCTACCATATGGAGAGCTAAAGATCTAGGAGACTGTTGTATGTATCAGTTTGCTCTTTATTCCTTGTCTTGTAGGTTTTGATTTCATATCCCTCATTTTACATTATCTCCTGACTTTAGATATTGTTTTAGTCACCTCCCATCTAAACTATTGCAATCTCCTCCTTTGCTGGTCTCCCTCTAAATCATCTCTCTCCCTTTCAATCTCTTCAAAACTCAGCTGCGCATCTTAACTTCTGGCAGCCCTGATATGCTCATATAACCCCACTTCTCAAGTCGCTCCATTGGCTCCCTTTTGAGGCTGCTTTTGGATCCTGTTCTTCTTAGTCTCCTTTCTACCTCCTTACCATTCTCTTGATGTACCCTTTCCTCATCTGTTGTGTTGTCTGTCTTGTGAGCTCTTAAAAGAAGGGACCGTCTTTTACATGTGGCTGTACAGTGCTGTGTATGCCTTGTAGTGCTATTAAATGATAAGTAGTAGTAATATGCTCATTAAACAAACAGTTTGGAACATCAACCCAACTATGACTGTCCATCTATTTGTCCATTTGTGACCATGTACCTGGGAGGCTCAGCTGTAAAGATTTCATTGCAGTTTGTGTTGGGAGACTGACAATGAGAGAAGCATAAAATGATACTTGGGATACTGTGAAATATGCCATGGGGAAATTGAAGATGTTGTTTCTTCAAAGGCATGACTATCTTCTAGTACACACAGCTAGAGTTTTCAATGTGCACTACCGCATTAATGTGTGTTAAAGTCATTAATGTGCATCATTAGCAACTAGTGTCCAGTGCATCACACAAGTTAATGGTGTTAGTGCGTACTAGCATGGCAGTGCACATTAACAACTATCTGTAAACATCCCGAGTAGAGTGGAAAAAGCACATGCAAATCAATTGTTTGCTCTTTCAAAAAGTATAAAGACTAGGGGACGCATTGTGAAGTTAGTTATTAAGTAGTATAATTAAAAGAAATAGGAGAAAATGTTTGTTTCACTCTGCATATTTAAGCTTTGGAACTTGCTGATGGATGATGAGTGTAGCTAGGTTTTAAAAAAAAAAAAGATTTGGAGAAGGAGAAAAAGTTCATAAACCATTGTTAAAGTCGATCTGGGGATAGCCACTGCTTAGCCCTGGGAGAAAGTAGCATGCAATCTGGCTACTTTTTGGCAACTTCCCAGGTACTTCTGAGCTAGCTTGGCCATTGTTGGAAATAGGTCCACCTAGCCTAGTATCCTATCAGTGTTCATGTTAAGCAACTTGTTTAATACTATCTGCTATATGGGGAGTGTGTTGTGTGGGGTTTGGTCCTCCATTTGCTATGTATTTTGCTCTTTATTGTAAGCCCTATTGATTACCTGCGGGCGTTAATCTTGAATTAATAATATTATGCATTATGTAGTATTTCTCAAGACTTTGTGTGAATGGGAACTGAAAGGGAATCAGCTTGGGACACATCTGCCTGCAAAATACTAGTAAAAAATATATTGATAAATGAGCAAGCTTTGTCTAGGTCAATAAATGCCAACAGTCTGATATACAGAGTAACAGTGTTCTATTTCTCTCTCATTTCCTAGAAAAACATTTTCAAAATTCACATTGAGAATCATCTGTAGACTGTATTGTATAATATGCTCCAAATCCATCTGGAAAGTTATCACACAGAGAAGTTTCTTTTTTATATGTTGGGCACTCTGCTGTCCTACTGTCACTTAGCTGCCTGATATCAACAGGAGCTTTGGGACATAACCAGGGGCATGCTGTACATCTTCCATACTCCTACTATCCCCCCTCCCCACCCCCTTTGACATAAAACCACATGCCATCCAATGCTTGGTGTAATCACGCTTTATTAGTGGGAATTCACATGCCACAGTTTCCATAATATCTGAATATTTACTTTATGGATTTAATCAATAGCAATAATAATGACAACATTAATAATAATCATAACTATAAAGGCCCCAAGTGTGCAGGACCCCCGAGGGAGAGTACCATACTCGGCCTGCACTGTGCCCGCCATGTTGGTACCCAGGTGTGCACTTATGTTTTACCGTTCCTTGAAACTTAGCCCAGGCACCCCTGTCCCCAGTACCTGGCCTCCCCATTCCAGGCTCAGGCACCACAATCCGGTACCGGACCCCCCCCATAACTGTGGTACTGCCCCCTTTTGTCAGTGAGGTCCTGCCTCCTGACACCAACTGTGATGTACCCCCTCCCTCCCCTTTTGTTCCCCCATTACTATGGGTACGGAGGATGGGACTTGCATCTCTGACCAAAAGGGAGGCCGCACCCTGCGCCCCTGCCCTTTATCCTGCCCCTGCCTTCTCACCCCTACCCCACCCACCTATCCCAGATGCCCGGCAGGGACCTCCCTCATCAGCAGCCTGGTTATGGGCCATCACACATGCATGGCTGGCCTCGCATTATTGCTTCCCATCATTCACCTGTTCAAGAAATGCCACAGAACATTATTATTAAGGAAATTTTACTCTGCACAAATCGTGTGTATGCTGCGGTCTGTTCAGAGTACATTTTAGACTAGCAGATAATGTACATATTTCCTTATAATAAAAATTGAAAAGCACTTCTTGAAATGGTAATTGAAAGGCTCAATACCAATTGACTAATGTTGAAAGTAATGTAGCTTCATTTTCAATAATTTTCTATTTGTTTGTTCCATGAAATAAAATCTTCAGAGAGCTGAACTAAAATGCAAGACAAATTTTATAGACAATTTTCAAACATCCTAAGTGCATCTGGTAGACATTAAAAGCATCTGTGACTTTGTATCTCTCTTTGTGCAAAATAGATCATGTATATTTGAAAATCAAATGTATGCTTTACAATTTTCCTCGGATCGAAGTGCGTGTATAGGAATGCCCCTGTTTAATGTGGCTAAAAGTAAATGCCCTATGGCAACATTAAATATCTCTAGCTGTTTGTTTGTTTTTTTCCCTATATAGCAGTACGGTCTTTGGGGGTGACTTCACTTTGCCTTTTTCTTTATGCCACCTTTATTTAATTACATGTCCAGGGTGAATTTGTTCGGCCTCTGTTTGTTTGTTTGTATTGCCTTGGCTTGTACCCTGGGATATGTTTGGTTTATATTTGCTGTTGATGCTGTTCCTTCTCCTACTTTGGCGGGGTTTGTTATGTGAAAAATCTCAATAAAAATGATTTGAACTAAATATCTCTAGCTGTATTTGAGGAGTAGCCTAGTGGTTGGGGCAAGGTACTTCAGGCCGGAAGGTTGGGGGTTCAAATCCCACTAGAGGACAGCAACCTTGGGCCGGAAGGACTGGGGTTTCTAGTCCCACAGATGCTCCTTGTGGTCTTGGGCAAGCCGCTTAACCCTCCATTGGCCATGTTCCCTGTAAAATAGTTCTCTGTGTGCTGTGCTTTCCTGTCTAATCAATGTGTTTATACCTCAAAAAATTCCTGTCATGATTTGACAATTTCCAATCTGTAATCAAACCGCTGCTGATCGCTGGAAGTAGCGGTATACAAATGTATACTAAATAAATAAATAAATATTGCATCTTGCCCACCTCCCTTCTTAAAAGTAAAAATAATATTTACAAACGAGACTGAATAGGTTCCCAGAAAATAGCAGTGTGACACACATATGCCGCTTCTGCGTAGATAGCTCGCCTTCACACGACCTCAGACCAGTTGAACGCTCATAATAACAAGCGCCATAAAACTGTGGCAAGCAGAAGATGCAGTATATCCTTCACTGCATCACCGCCGACTCCTTATCCACCAGAAATGCTCATAGTTCTCCAGGATCATCAAAAGTAACCAGGCGCTGTGGTCTGGTTATGCAACATGACTTTCATGCTGGCAGGATATAGCAGTCCAAAACGGGCTTTCAGTTGTATCAAGCGTGGACACATCGCCAAAAGACTCTTTCTCCGATCCACCGTCACCTTCGCGAAGTCAGGGAAGAACAGGAGTTTATGCCCTTGGTACTCCAAAGCTGTAAGTGTTCTGGCTGCTCCCATTATTTGCAATACTTGTTGAAAACGCAAAACTTTCAAGATGATTGGGCATGGACGCTTGTTCATGGCCCCGGACTGCATAGGTACTCTATGGGCGTGCTCAATCTCAAACGACACAGTGAAATGCAGCTTTAACACACCTGGAATCATAACCTGCTGAAAGGGTATCAAGTCATGCCCCTCTGCTCCCTCAGGCACTCCTAGTATCCTTATGTAGTTTCACCGTGAACGATTATTGCCATCTTCCACCTCTTTGCAGTGAGCGAATCAACTTGGCCTGCTTCTCAATGGCCTCAAGCCTCTCCCCATGTGACGCCACCACCTTCTCTACCTTCTCCAAACGAGCCGTGTTAGACTCCAACGAAGATCTCAAAGCGTTAATATTTTCCTGCATTGCATTTAGCGATTCTCCATTAGCTTTGACCATTTCTTTGACTGCCCGAATCTCAGCCAAGATCTCCTGCGAGGTCTCAGGGCTATCTCGGATGATTGCCATCTTCTGAGGTGAGAGAGGTTCCGTCTTGGTTCTCTTTGCACTAGCATTTTGAGATAGCTGGAAATCCAGCATGTCTGCTGGAGCCCGACATATCCGGGATCGAATGGCAACCAAGTAGGTAGGAACTATTTGATCAAATATTGCAGAAAATCAGGATTCTTTTTTTGCCCTCCTGAGCAGTGCTCTTACATGTCCATCTTGACCAGATACCAGGCCCCACCCCCTGGGGTTCCCATTTTAATGATTGTTCTCATATTTCTAAAGTGTGATCCCTTGTCCTGTTTGGTGATGGACTATGCTTTGCATGTGTAACTGAGCTGCAGTATTCTGTTTATGTAGTTTCTATGTGACGGTGCCACTTGTTCTCTTTCCCCAGTAGGAGATGTATTGGTATTCTCTGAGATGTATTGGTTTAATATTTGCAGTGTTGTCTTTTGATAGGTAGGGTTTGGTGCTTTGTGAGTCTTGTAGTGCTGTTATGATACAGTGGGTTTGCTATGGATTCTAAATGAGCAGGGTGTATAGTACTTCCTAATGTGCCTGGAGTATAGCAATGTAGGAATCTGATAGTCTCTTTATCCTCACTATCCATGCAAATGGTATTGAGACACTCATTAAGAGACATGTCTACTAAAAGTTAGCACATGTTAACATTTGTGAATGCACATTAAGTGCAGCAACACCCATCTATTTCTATTGGTACAGTTGCACTTAACACACATTAATATTTAGTTAACATGCCCCTAAGTCATTGCCTGGACAAAAAAGAGGCTTGTGAAGGGCTTCTTTGAAAGCTGCCTAAAATTTTAGATGGGCAACATGTACATTTTAAAATAAAGTAAATTTAAATTTATGCAAACGAGGTTCAGTGGCTATGCAAACGAGGCCCCCTCAATGACTCTCCGCACATGGACCCACATCACCTTTGGGCCGCCCCTGCTTTAGAGGTAGGGTAAAATCCTCATCAAATTTCCATGCAAAACTAGTTGCCAATGGTTTTACACTGAGGAATTTGTAATTATAGAATATATTGGAAAGGATTTTTTTTTTTTACATAAAACGTAAATCAAGGTTAAATCAGTTTTTTGGAGTGTTTCACAGAAATGGAGATTGAAGATTTAAGGGGATTTCTATTAAGCCAGGCTAACGGTTAACCCAGGCTATCCACATCTAGGTGCCATGTTGTTCAATGGGACCTAGGAGCAGATAGCCCGGGCTGTTAGCTCGGTTTAGTAGACATACCCCTTAATGACTAAGGAGAATGGTAGTAGGTCTATTTAAAGTGTCTATGCTGTTGTTTGCTTTTTGTGTTTTTATTTTTTATTCCTATTTCTACATCATTAAGCAAATTATTTAAGGTTTTCCTTCAACATCATCACACATCAATATAACAAAACCATACAGCAAAACATCCCTCCCCCCTTTCCCCAGGCAACCAAATGCTTATAATATCCCTTACAAACATCATTACGTATAAGGATCCAATTCTCCTCATAATGGTAGGGCTGTGTAACCATCTATTTATCAGTTGTTGGACCAGAATTGAGAGAGGTAATAGCAGAGTATTGCTCGAATCAGCTTTATTGACACATCGGGTTCCACCATAACTGGAAGTTTTGCAGGTTGGAAGACTTCCATTGTGCAAGTACTAGCTTGATGGCTATCCCTAACATGAAATCAAGCAGAAACTTGATTTCAGCAGGGATGAGATGCCAGCGAGAAAGTGATAAATAGCTATCCTCCAGGTCAATGAGGTATTAATCTTAAGTACCTGTCGAACCCTTTCCCATAGCGGTTGCCAGAAACTCTGCACATTCAGGCACACAAACAGCATATGAGAGAAGGTCCCTATGTCTTGCTGGCAAGACCAGAACGCACTACCAGAGAGGTGCCGTCACTTAGCGACCACGGCGTTATATAGACCTATAGGCCACAAATAGAAGAGTTTGCATCAAGGAGGCTGAATGAGACACCCGATTAGCTGATCCCCAGAATTTTGCCCACATCTTGGGTGAGGGCAATGCCCTAATATCCCACTCCCAGGTTTTTTGAGCTCCCACATATAATGCACCACACTGATCCCAGAACATAGAGTAGAATTTGGAAGCCACTCCCTTCATTTCTGCCATCACATTTGCAAGGCCTAAAAGACCCCATTTAGGCGACAACTGAGCCACAACCAATGACTTTTGAAGGCAATGTTTTAACTATAGCCATTGAAAATACCAGGTTCTTGTGAGTCCAAATTCCCTCTGCAAGCTGGCAAAGATTTTAAAGTCCCCTTCTGTGACCAGGTCATTAAGAGCCCAAATACCCTTGCGTTGCCACCCCTTCCAGGAAATAGTCATCTGACCTATTTTAAACAAAGGGTTATGCCATATCGGGAATTGAAGTGAAGGAGGGTTATCTTTAATGCATCTGATGGCTAACTCATGGAAAGATCGCTGCATAGCCAGGACATCCAGTGACAAGCAGGTTGATTCCTGTAGTTGCATCCCAACTAAAAGGTGCCAAGGGATAGGTGCTGTAGCCTCCTCCTCTAGCCCTAGCCAGATCGGCTCTAAATCCAAAGAGGGGGAGTAGGACCAAACAGCCTGAGAATAAAAGTGTGTTGATACCAGACAAAGTGTGGGAATTATACACCCCCCTCCACTTTCACTAGTTTCAATTTCTTTACTGCAATTCTAAGGGTTTTTCCTTTCCAGGAGACGTCTATTTTCTTATATATGGAAGCTGGGAAATGTACTGGCAGCGTAGCTAAGATATAGTTAATTTTGGGCACAATCATCATTTTAAGGGAGTCTAACTGACCTCCCCAAGTAATATACTGTGAGGGATTCTATGAGCTGAAGTAGATCGGTGGCGTTTCGCTGCATGGTATCTTCCAAGATCGAGGAATAGTGGACTCCTAAGTACTTTATACCCCTATCTTCCAACTGTAAGGGAAAGGTAGCAAGATCTTCCTTCCAGACCTTCCCATTTAATGGCATGACTACCGATTTGCTCCAGTTAATTTTATATCTGGACAGCACTGAATATTTATCTATTACCCTTAAACCTTGTGATATGGAATCAGGAGAAACAAAAAGAAGGATATCATCTACATAAGCCAACAATTTAAATGATCGACTATGAAACTGGAAGCAAACAATTTCTGGTGTTTGTCAGATTAACAGAGCAAGAGGTTCCAGGGCTAGTATATATAGTAGCGGAGACAGTGGGCAGCCTTGTCTGGTACCCCTCTGTAAGAGAAAGGGGTGCAAAAGATATGAGTTTTATAATCTGTATTTAATAATGATATGGGTCGATAGTTTTTTCTGTCTGCTGTGGATCTTGACCTGGCTTTTCATGGACCACTATTGTGGCACAGGAGAAGGCTTCAGATGCAGGGAACTGTTGATGGAGCAATGCAAAATAAGTTAGAAGATGGGGAGTCAGTTCCGAGCAGAATGTTTTATAAAATTTTGCTGGTAGCCCATCAGAACCTGGTAGCCCATCAGATGGTGAGTTTGTCACTGCTTGTGTGACGTCTGCCACCCAAATCGCACTAACAAGGGTATTTGTCACTTTCTGTGAAAGCTGAGGTTTGTCCTACTAAGGTTTCAAAATCATCTGGTGTGGCATTCACCTCTGCAGTGTATAACTGTTGATAAAACTGCTTAAAACGGTCCCCTCTCTCTGTACTCTAAGTTAATAACAACCCATCATCAGGCATAAGGGTCGCTATATGGGTGGCTTCTTTGTGTTGCTTCAGTGAGTTAGCCAGCAAACGGCCAGCTCTATTGGCATCTGACTAGTAGCGCACATTCTGGAGGAAGAGGGTTTGAGACGCTTCAGCACTAAGGATTTTGTTGTAACTATAACGGAGTTTTTTCTAGCACAAAAGTATGGTAGATCCATTGCCAGGAGAATACATTTTCCATCCTTAATCTGAGCCTCCAAATGGGAAAGTTCCTATCTACATGTCCTGGCTGTTCCTATAGCATAAGCAGTTATAGCTGCCTTCAGAAATGCTTTAAAAGTCTCCCACCAGGCCCACCCAGGAGTGTCCTCTGGAGAATTATGAGTAAAATAGTCTTTAATGGTTGAGCGAATATACATTACAAACAGATCATCTACAAGGAGCGACTTATTAAACCACGAAGTCGGAGAGGAGATATCTATTTGGGCTTGCTGAAGGGACAGAGAAACTCTGGCATGATCTGATAGATGGATGCCTTGAATGCCTATGAGAGCTCAATAATCAAACCAAGTGTAGGGAAAACGAGGCTTTATTCCCCGTCTGTGCAAGGGTTCAAATAAGACACTGAGAAATCAAAAGAATGTCCTTTGTTTCAAAAGGTACCAGTATTAACAAGCTGACTAATTGTTAAACTCCACAATTAATGCAAGGGTTAATCAGAGGAGTTCACTTCATTCCAACACAATAAGAATTAAACAAACTTCTTCTCAGTTATACAGTGGCTACAGATTCTAGGCTCGTGGCCATGCACAAACCACAATCCATTTCTTCTAGTGGAGGAATGGGAACAGCATTTATATATTCAATTTCCATGGATTCTGCTCCACTACATTCATCATCAGAGTAGTCACTGTCCCTGTCTGCTACAGGTCTACGTGAAGTGTCTCTAGGCTCTTGCCTCCAATAAGACCGTGTTTTAAGTTCTCTGGGAATTTTCTGAAACCACCCTGGTTTCTTCTTCCTTACAAACTGAGTATTTGTTTTAGCAGTGCCTCTAGGAATTAAGCATTCAGTATCATGAATAAAGCTTTCATCCCTGGAGCCTCTGTGGTTTGAATCCGTGGAGCTTTCTCTCCCAGAAACGTTTCTCCTGCAACAGGTTCTCTGCCGATAAGCTCTAGGCAGGGCTGTGCTTTCTGGCAGCTTGGTAAAACCTGGTGTGGATTCAACTTTGTGCTTTGGTAACAACTTAGCTTTGTCAGAAACTGCTTTTCCTTTGGTGCCTGGTAAAACTTGACTAGTATTACCCAGAGACTGCAGGCTTTCCTCCAAACCTATCTCTCTGGATTTCTGGATACGTCTCTCTGCTTTTGAATCAGGAACATTGTGGGAACAGGGAGTGGCAGAATCTCTAGCCTTAGTGCTTTCTCCAGCAGACTCCCTCTGAACAGCTGCTCGCTTAGCCTGGCCCTTCTGAACTCCACCTTTGTGAACTCTGTTCCTTTGGGCTTGCTCAGGTAGGATTCTTTCTCCAAGTCCTTCTCCTTCTCTTAGAGCTGCTCCTTCCCTCAGAGCTGTTCCTTCTCTCTGTCCTCTCCTTTGAGGTGTTCCTCTCAGTAGAGATGTTCCTCCTTTCTGGATCCGGTTCCAGTTCTGCCCTTCCTCTGGAGCTGTTCCTCTCAATAGAGGTGTTGTCTCTCTCAATAGAGGTGTTCCTCCTTTGCTAGCATTCAGCTTCTGCTTATAAAGGAATCTTTCCTTTGAAACTCCCGGGCTCATTCCCAGGTGCAAGTCATTAGCTCTCTTAGGCTCATTAGCTCCTGTATGATCACTCCTGCCCCCTCTAGCTGTGCCTTGAGGTAACTGCACATCTAGATTTCTCTGAGAAACAGGGTTTCTTTTCAGGTTTGCATCTTTATTGATACCCACTTCATGACAGTACCTAGCAGTCTCCCCAAAAGACGCAGGTTCCTCAATGCTTGTATTGGGTCAAGCAGTGATATCCTGGATCCCTTTTAATAATAGTTTATGGACCTTTCCTCCAGGAACTTGTCCAAACCTTTTTTAAACCCAGCTACACTAACAGCCTTTACTACATCCTCCGGTAACAAATTCCAGAGTTTGATTACACGTTGAGTGAAAAAATATTTTCTTTTATTAGTCTTAAATAGTTTACCCTGTAGCTTCATTGCATGTCCCCTAGTCTTTCTATATTCTGATGATGTAAACAGTCGATCTAAGTTTACTCATTCTATTCCATTCATTAATTTATAGACCTCTATCATATCTCCCCTCAGCCGTCTCTTTTCCAGGTTGAAGAGCTCTAACCTTTTTAGCCCCTCGTCATAGGAGTATCCTTCCATCCCATTTACCATTTTGGTGGCTCTTCTCTGTACCTTTTCTAATAATACAGAAACCCCAGCCAGGACCTGAACCTGTGACCCTCTGCATATATACACACCAACTGAGTATGTTGCATCACAGCGCTGCCTTCCTCTTGATTGGAATTTTAATCCCTTTCATATTTAGTAAAAGAAATTTACAAGGGTTCATCATGTCACTTCGGGGATACACAGCCCTACTAGACCTTCCACAATATATGGTATAGTGATCTCCAGTAGTAGTAGCAAGAAACAGAGGGCAAAACCTTGTGTTATACCCACCATTATATACATGCACATTAATAGCATAGAGGTCTCATAATCGCCTGGTGCCTGTGAGGGACCACATAGAACAAACAACAGAACTACAGAAGGTAGATGAACCACCATAGAGCCCCTTCCTGCAGAGAAACCCATTAAGAGCCCATTTCCCTTCCATCCTCTGCCCAGACCCCCCTCCCCAACCCACAACCACCATAGTATAGCTGCATCTCACGTTATTTATTTATTTTCATTCTCTTATATACCGCGTTATTCTGCATCAGTGCGGTTTACATTGAACAAACTGAAATTACATTGAACAGGGCATTATAACTTGGAGATAACTATTTTACAGGGAACATGGGCTATGGAGGGTTAAGTGGCTTGCCCAAGACCACAAGGAGCACCTGTGGGACTAGAAACCCCAGTCCTTCCGGCCCAAGGTTGCTGTCCTCTAGTGGGATTTGAACTTCCGGCCTGAAGTACCTTGCCCCAACCACTAGACCACTCCTCCACTCCATAGTATAATTCCTATACTATGGAACTCCCATCCAGCTAACCCACTTCATCCTCAACATCCTATTATTCCCCCTTTCAGTCATGATCCATTCCTCTTATTCTATCTTGCATAACTTCCATATATCCCAGTATCATGGCACAGATCAAAAACTATTAAACACCAATCAATGCCCACATTAACATAATGAACTGAAAGATATCATCCTATAGCGAGGCTTATCATAAGGACCCTGGCCCAGAGGAAAATGAACTTCACCCATATCTAGGGCTCAGTGTAACTCGCTGTGAAGATGTCTTCCGAAGCATGTCCCAGCCATACGACCCTGACCTGCATTATCGGATAGCTTCACCATCACACACATGCTTCACAGATCCCACTGTGCTGAAAATCAATAACCCAATCTTCCATGTTTACTGCATATCAACTTCTCCCAGTCTTGCGAGATATGCGCAAAGCAGAATAGGGTCCTCCAAATGGCTGCGTTTGGTTATGAAGGGTTTCTCGAAGGTGGGCTGGGAAGAACAAGCCATACCGCACCTGGAGCAATTGTAACTGCGGTCTGAAACCCAGGAGCTGCCGCCACCATTCGACTTGCTTTGTGGAATTCTGGAAAGAAGGACAACTTGTGCCTTCATACTGGATTGGAGCTTTTATTCTAGCCGATTGCAGAATTTGCTGACCGTGTTGAAAGCGCAGGACCTGAATGATCATAGGCCTGGGCAACTTCCTTTGCATTGCGTGCTGTGTTTGAAAGGGCACACCGCGTTCCATATCAAAGGGCCTTTCACAGTTAAATTGCAGTAGTTCAGCAGAAGAGCTTCTAAAAAATGCACCAGATCTTTGCCCTTAGCCCCTTCAAGGAAACCCATGATCCTTACATTGTTTTGCCGGGATCGATTATTGAGATCCTCCATGAGGCATTCTAGCTGGCCCACACATTTGCCAGTTCTCTTGGCCTGCTGTAATTGCTCAGAGTGGGCCTTGAAGCCTGGAGTCTGCGTTATCCATCCGGATGGTGAGTGCCTTCAATTGGGTTTTCAGATCAGCAATATCTATTTGCACCACTGCTACAGTGTCCCTGTTGGCTGCGACCATATCTTTCACTGCCCATATTTCCATCAATAGCCCCTGCATGCCAATGTTCCCCTCTTGCGTCATTGCCATCTTTTGTAGGGAAGAAGGATTGTGCTTAGGTCTTTTTGTGCCCGTGGACTGTGTTGCCAGATATTCTAGGCGGGCTGGCTTGATGGTTGACATGGTCAGCAGTGAGGATCGTTATCCTACTGGCTGCAGAGGGTGGTCTGGCAGACGAGAGGGCCAGATTCTTTCAGGATACTGAGGAGCTCATTTCTCACACAACCATCATGGCTCACCGTTGACTCCACCCCCTCACTTTTTGTTGTTTTTGATGGTGAGATGAATATGAGTGATTTTTCTTTCAACTCAGATACTGATGTTGATCTGGAGGTTTCTTTCCTAGATAATTTTTCTTGTTGTATCTGAGGTTATATGAGTCATGAAGATTGTGATAATAGTTATTGCTGACATTTAGTCAGGAGAGCCTTCTTTTTTAATTTAAATATTTTTATTGACATTATCTTACAGAACCAATTTCTTGAATATTCAAGTATAATGGAGTAGATGTTGGTGAAATCTCCCTAGTTTAGGAGACAAATATGTTTGGAATCTACTAATATCATATGGGACAGAGGGACCAGAAAAAGGTCAGAATTGTTTTGTCAACTGGGGGCCGACTAATGTTCACTCACTTCTCTCTAAAGGTTACTTAATTCTTGATCTTATTGTTGATCATAATTTACAAATGTTAATAACAGAAACTAGGTTATCAGCTGTCAAATGCCCATATCTTTGTGAAGCATGCCCATGGGCTTTTAAGATGTATCTGTGTTTAAGGTGAAGAGCGGAGGGGAGTAGCTATTTATATAAGGATAGTTTGTCAATTAAATTATTAGATGTGAGGAAATGGAGACGGGAATTCCCACCTCTTGATAATGATGTAAAGAATTCCTATATTTTTACAAGATGCTTTACCAAACATAGAGCCTCTTGTAAAATAAGTGCAGGACAGCAAGTTGATCTCTTTATGACCAGTGTGTGCAGCAATTTTAAAAAGCTGCATGTAGAGGAAAAAATATCCTAATGGCCGCCACATATGCGTGGAAGCAGCTTTTTAAAGTCTCTGCTCCTATAATACAAAAATACCATGAGCCAACAACACAATTCCCCCCCCCCCCCAATCACTCCCCCAACCTCGATTCCCCCAATCCCCCTCAACCCTTACTTGGTCTTGGATGGAATTCCAGACAGGACCAGGTACACTATAAATAAAAGCTCAAACCTTACTTAGCTATATACCAGCAGCAGACAGTATAACCAAACACCTTATACTGATCAAGCACAGATTAAAAGAAAAAACACAAGGTCTTTGGGTTTTTCAGACACGTGGAGCCTGATTTAAAAAGGAGCACATCAGGGCTATCAGTACATGCACAATATTGCTGGGGCCGCATCGTATATTGATTCTGTACTGCAGGAGCTAGACGTTCCCGCAGGTGCAGGATCAGGCACACAGACAGCCCAGCATACCCTTGATCCCATCATGGGAGATGTCCATCTGAAGCCCATCCAGCCCGCTCTGTGCTCCTGCTGGTGTGCCGGTGTCCCATCGCATTGCACTGGGACGCCCAGCAGGAGTGCTAAAAGCACCACTTAAGAGCACAGGTCTTTTCCCCGCCGCCTGACCCTCAGAAGCGTCTGCTAAGGCTGGGATTGGGCAGTGAGGACTCACCTCCCATGATTCCATGTCTTGGAGGGGGCTACCAGGCCTGATTTCAGGGAACACCCTGTGCTTATTCCACCTCCGAAGTGGAATAAGCTGGGTGTCCTAATGGAGCCCGCCGGACATACAGGGCCCGGATTGGAATAGGGCCTGTACATTCCGGCACAGAGCCCTTCCCTTGACCCGCCTCTGTCCAACTCCTGTCCAGCACTCTCCGCTCAGAGGTCCTCCGGGACATACAGCCCTGCTATTTGCCTGCCAGAATGACCTCCACAGTGCCTTTGGAATGAGTTTTTTTTTAAATACAGGATGCAATCAGATTGTTCAGCAATATTATCAAATGAATTTAACAGAATTTTTTTTTTGGGGGGGGGGGGAGGTTGAATCAAGACCATAGGGAATTCTCTTTGTCACCTAATTCCCCAGATCTTTTTGAAAATATAACAGGGGATACTAACACTTTATCCTATACACTATTGATTGTGTAGTTAAGTCAGCATTTTTATTATGAATCTTTCTTTTTTCAACCCTGGAGCAATTTATTCTAACAGTTAAAAAATGCTTCTCTGGCAATTTTGTAAATATTGGCAGCAAGGAAAAAAGCAAAGATTACGTATTAAGAAGATGCTGTCTTGCACTCTAGTGACTGAAACATTTCCTTTATTTTTTCTTCAGTGATTTACTGATATGATTTATTATATATCTACATGTAATAGCTAAAATAATTACATTTTCAGATAGTATAACTTCCATTTCTACATTTAGAGACTCTTGTTAAAGCACATTAGGTTTTTGCACTTAATGCACTTTGGGTGCTAAAACTAATGTGCATTAAGTGCAAAGTCTCTGTAGTAATGTTTGGGGGGCGTGGCCAGAACGTTCCGAACAGTTAGCATGCAGGTGCATATCCTAATGCACGGCTCAGTTACCATGAATACACCTAGCTTCATCTATTAAGTTGGCATTAGTTGCACTTGAGCTAATTGCAAAATTGACAAGGCATGATGTGTTCCCCTGCACTAACAGGCCGATGCAGAAAACTAGAGCGGCCTTTAAACACAGAAATGGCACGTTTAAGCATACTTTAAGCACGTTTAAGCTAATGTCAAATGCAGAAAAGAGACGAACAAGCTCATAAACAGCAACAGAAAAACTGGTACACAATTAACGCCAAGAGTATTTAAAGGTTGGCAAATGAGCCGCATTTACTAAACTGGTATGCAAATAATGGCTGCGCATGATGCAGAGATAGGTGTAGAGGATTTTGCAACCAGCTTTAGTGCCATTATCTCTACACCTGGGTCTGAGGAGGCTTAGACCTCTAGCGCATGCCCCCGACAGTTTTTTGATGGCATCGGGTGCTTTCCCCAATGCCTGGATCATCTTCTCCTCAGATGACCCAGGCATTTGGGCAAAACCCCCAATGTCATCAAAATACAAAAAGCAAATAGTTTTCCTCCTAAACCTTCCTCTCCCTTTCCTCCTTTCTCTCTCTGTTGATAACATTCTTCTGCTTCCTGTTTCCTCAGCCCATAACCTTGGTGTCAGTTTTGACTCCTCCCTTTCTTTCTTCTCACATATCTAACAAATAGCTAAAACCTGTCATTCCTTTCTCTACAACATTAACAAAAGTCACCCCTTTCTCTCTGAACACACTACTAAAACACTTGTCTACTCTCTAATTACCTCCCGTCTCGACTATTGCAACCTCCTTCTTGCTGGCCTCCTCTGAGTCATCTCTCTCCCCTTCAGTCTGTTCAGAACTCTGCTGTGTGACTAATCTTTCTCCAGCCTCGATTATACTCATATAACCTCTCTTCTCAAGTCACTTCACTGGCTTCCCTTCCGTTTCCATATCCAATTCAAGCTCCTCTTTATGAACATTAAATGCATTCATTCTTCTGCTCCTCATTACCTTTCCTCTCTCCTCTCCCCCTACACCCCTCCTCGTGAACTCTGCTCTTCTACTGGCTTGCTCCTCTCTTTGCCCTTTTCTTACACTGTTAACTCCAGACTTCGGTTCTTTCACTTTGCTGCTCCTTATGCCTGGAATAGACTTCCTGAGCTGTATGTCAGGCTTCATCTCTGCCCCTTTTCAAATCCATGCTAAAGGCTCATCTCTTTGAGGATGCTTTTGGATTCTGATCCTCTGTTTCCTTGTGTCTCCTTACCCTTCCCTATTCTATCCTTATTCTTATCTTTTGTCTTGTCTGTCTTGATTAGATTGATTAGATTGCTCTGATGAGCAAGGACTGTCTCTCTCTATGTTTGTACAGCACTGTGTATGCCTTATAGCTCTTTATAAATGTTTAGTAGTAGTAGTAATAAAATCCCTGGCCGCCCAGTGGCCCCGATCCCCTCACCTGACAATATTTGGATGGCATTGGGGTGATTGCAGCATTGGGAAAAGCCCCCAATGCCATCAAAATACTGCCGGGGGCCAGTGCCCTGACAGAAAGTAACTCCCTGGTGGTCTAGCGGCCCCTGAACCTCCCACTCCCACCAAAAAAAAAAAAAAAAATTAACCTAGTGGTTTAGCGGCCCCTGAACCCCCACCTGACTTAAAAAAAAAGTTAACCTGGTGGTCTAGTGGCCCCTGACCCCACTGTGTACCTTTCAAAATATGAGTGCTGCCTACGTGCTCCTGCTCTCAGTCCGCCATCTTGAAAAATGGCAGCACCTGGCCCGCGCGATACATCCTTGGATTCATTGGGTGGGGTCAGACTGCCATATAAAGCATATTCTTAGTATACCTAAGTTCTCAAATGTTATATGTTTAATTCTCCAAGTTAATTGTCTTTGCTCATTGTAAGTTGTTGTAATGTAAATGTCCTTGAATGGAAGTTGAGGCGGTATAAAAGACCTGTTAAATAAATATTCTACCTTATATGGCAATCTGACCTCACCTGGTGCATTCCAGGATGCATCATGCGGGGTCGGGCATCGCCATTTTTCAAGATGGCAGACCAAGAGCAGGAGTGCGTAGGCAGTGTTCCCACTTTGAAAAGTACCAAGTGGGGAATTCAGAGGCCGCTAGACCACCAGGTAAAGGTTTTTTAAAAAGTCAGGTGTTTTGAGGGGTTCAGGGGCCACTAGACCACCAAATAGTCACTTTCTGTTGGGGAGCAGCCCCAGTAGTATTTTTATGGGATTTGGGGCTTTTCACGGTGCTGCAATTGCTCTGATGCCATCAAAATACTGTTAGGTGTGGGATCAGGCTGTTATTAATTTATTTAACAAATTTTGATATACCATTTTTCTACAAGTTAAAGCAGTTTACAAAGTCCTACGTTTTTACAATGAACAAGTTATGAACAACATTAGAACTTTTACAATGAATATGGAGAGCAACTCAGTGAACTCATAACAATGAACATTTTGTGAAACTGAGAACAAACAAAGCTATATACAAAGGGATGAAGGGTTGGTGGGTATCGGGGGCATGGAGTCATAAGGGTTTCATGGGGGGGGGAGTGGGGTCATAGAGATTTCATGAGGGTAGGAGAGAGGGAGGATTGTGGGCATGAGTTTCTGCTGATTCTTAGTTGTTGGTTGCTCATTGCCAAAATGCTTCTGGAAGAGGTGCGTCTTGAGTTGTTTATGAAAGTCCGTGGAAAACTTGATGATTTGAATTACTGGGGGTAATGCATTCCAGAGGGTGGGGGCTTATGGTGAGAATACTCTTGCTCTTGTAGCCTGCTTGCAATTGTGAGTATGTGGTGGGATACTGGGGAGCTTCTGTGTGTTCTTTCTCATTGGTCTATTAGAATTTGAGTTGTGAATTAAGGTGTGTAGTTGCTCTGCTGATTTCCCATCCAAGGTTTCGTGGATGAGGGTTAGAACCTTGTACTATATTCTTGAGTTGATGGAGAGTCAATGGAAGTGTTTGAGAATGTGAGTGATGTGGAAGTGTTTGAGAATGTGAGTGATGAAGCTTGGAAGATAGTTCTAGCAACGTTGTTTTAGGCAAACTGCAAAGGATGGATTGCATATTTGGGTAGTCCTTGATAAATGGAATTACAGTAATTGAAAAGAGGAGTGATGGTGGCCTGGAAAACTGTACAGAAAGTATCAGTGAATAGGAGGAGGCATAGGTTTCGGATGTTTTTTAGCTTGTAGTATACCACTTGTGGAGTGTGTAGTAATCTGGAGTGAAGGTGGAGATTGGTGTGAAAATCATTTTATCGTCCGCATATATCAGAAACTGGACTGGGAATTGTTGGAGGATATCACAAAGAGGTTGAATGTATATGTTAAATAGTAAGGAGGAGAGGGATGATCCTGTGGTACATCATGGTTAAAGATGAAAGGAGTTGAGGTGTGTGTTTGAATCCTTATATGCTGGTTTCGGTAGGTGAGATAGGGATGGAACCATTTGAAGGGGGTGCCATGGACTCCAATGTGGTGGAGCTTGTTCAGGAGTAGCTGGTGGCATACAGTGTCAAAGGCAGCGGAGATGTCCAGAAAGAGCAGAAGGAACCCTTGGGTGAGTGATTTGATGCATGTGATAAGTGAATTTAAGAAGCAGGTCATGAGGGCTTCCATGCCGTGATTGGGTCAGAATCCATGTTGCTGTGTGGTGTGACACGGAAGATCTGCCCTGTGCCTTAAAAACACAGAAATCTGCTGTGTATAGCTCAGATTCTGACAGGCAGGTAGATCAGAAGCTTCCTAGTTACTATAGGCAACCAAAACAAGCTGAGACACGAGGTCTGCAGTCACGCCTAGTTAGCAAACAATCCCCAGTTGATCAGGAAAACAGTTTTCACATGGGCAAGAAAACGCCTCTAAAGCTGTATAAAAAATGTCCAAAGCAGACAGAGTTAGACCAGGACCAGGAGCAAGACGGAGACAGAGACCAGGAAGCTGCCGGAGCTTGGCAAGTTGGAAGAAACTTGCAGGTCTCAGACGGAGGCTCAGAATACTCTTATACTGATTCTGAACTGCCTGAACCTTGGAGCAGAAAGCCACGGAGGAATTATCAAAAGGAAACAAAGTTACCTTCACCAAGAGAGGTTAGTTATAGGAAACACTCACCTCTGAAGCAGTGTGATTTTCCCAGGCACCGAGCTCAGTGGAAGGAACGTGAGGCAGTTGGTAACAGGCCATATGTATTTGAGAAGCAGAGCTGCTTAAAATACTTACAACCCTGTGAGAGGGAAAGTAATCCTGTTGAGGATATCTGTATGCTTGATGAGGATGAATGTATGCTCCTAAAACCCTGCAGGAGACTTCCAAAAGAAAAGTCTTCCATTACCAGAACAGGACAGTGCTATGAGCTGCCGTCAAGTACAAGAGGCAGGAGGTTTAAAAGTTACAAGGAAAAAGCTTGTTTAGACAGAGCTGTTTCTCCGTCCTGCTTTTACAAGCTGTGTGATAAGTATCTGCCTTATTGTGAAGAGGGCTGTCCTGAGAGCTCAGAGAGAGATACTGAATTGAGGAAGTTTCAGACTTTCTGTCCTAGAGAAAATACTGTGTTTGATGATACGATGATCACAGAACCAAGTAGTTTAACTCCATGTGTTGAAGAAATGGATTGCTCTTTATTGATGGCTGATATCAGTTCTTCTCTGCGTTAGCTAAAGACAAGAGTGCCTTGTAGAGAGCTGTAAAGCATAGAAGAGACTGCCAGCATATCAGCTGATTCTGTTTGATGTAATTCATGATTTTTGGTTAAAGCAAGAAGCTGTATTTTGTTTTCGTCTTCAGTTTGCCAGAGGCATGGCTGTATTTTAAGTTCTTGTATTTTGTACTACTTTTGAAAATCCAACCCTGGGAGGGGAATAAAAATCCTTGTTTAAAAACCTGACTACTCGGACTCACAACTACTACTTTTCATAAAGATAGGTCAGGCCCAGCAGTGTGACTGGCTGCCTACGCCACAGCTCAGCCACTGCTGGTGACAGTGTTTATTGGTACATGGTGGTCTATGTGATCTTGGAGTTGGGTTTTATGGCTTTTTTAATGATTTTGGAGATGTAGGTATACTAGTTATTGGTCTGTAGGAGGATGGAGAGTGTGGATCCAGATTTGGTTTCTTCAGGAGCGTTCTGATTTGATGCTTGTTTGAGGGAGGGAGGGAGGAAGGAATCCTTGGGTGAGGGAGGAGTTGCCAATGTCAGATATGAATGGCAGGAATTGATCTTTTGTGACTTTCAGCCAGGAGATTGGACATGGGTCGAGTTAGGAGGAAGTAGTGTTGAGGTTGCTGAGGATTTTGTTGAGCTCCTCATGTGAGAGAGTGTTGAAGGTAGTCCAGTGGTAGTCTTAGAAACATAGAAACATGACATCAGAAAAAGAACACATGATCCATCTAGTCCACCTTTCTATATCAACCACTATAACAGTCCCATTTTTCCCCTTAGAGATCTTCTGTGTTTGTCCCATACTTTTTTGAATTCAAATACTGTCCTCATCTCTACCACCTCCACTGGGAGACTATTCCACTCATCTATCACTCTTTCCGTAAAGAAATATTTCTACATATTACTCCTAAGTCTATCCCCTTTCACCTTCATCCTATGTCCCCTTGTAGCAGAGCTTGCTTTCAATCGAAAGAGGCTCTCCTCCTGTGCATTTATGCTACAGAGGTATTTAAATGTCTCAGTCATATCACCTCTATCCCGCCTTTCCTCTAAAGTATGCATATTAAGATCCTTAAGCCTGTCCTTATATGCTTTATAATGAAGACCATTAACCATTTTAGTAGCCACCCTCTGTACCGACGCCAACCTTTTTATATCCTTTTGAAGGTGTGGTCTCCAGAATTGCACACAGGGGCCGCTAGACCACAATACTCCAAATGAGGTTGCACCAAAGACCTATACAGAGGCACTATCACCTCCTTTCTTCTGCTGGGCATTCCTCTCCCTATGCACCCAAGCATCTTTCTACCTTTCACTGTCGTCTTTTCTACCTGTTTAGCTACTTTAAGATCAGACACATTCACGCCTAGATCCTGCTCTTCTTTTGTGGACAGAAATACTTCACCCCCTATACTATATCACTCCCTTGGATTGCTGCAGCCCAAATGCATGATCTTGCATTTTGTAACATTAAATCACAGCTGCCAAATTCTAGTCAATTCTTCAAGCTTAGCTAGATCCCTCCACATGTTATCCACACCTTCCTGGGTGTATTGTCACGCCCTTGCTCCTTGCATTCAGCATGGAGGGTTGTGGTTATAATAGAAACTTCCCTTTTCAGCCTTCTCTGACTGGTTCCCCTGCAATGCTTCTTGGGAAATGTAGTTTAACTGCTACACATATGGTTTCAGGTAGAAAAAAACTTGTAGTTTGGCTCTTTTGGTAAGGCAATGACAGAAATTTATTAAACTCAAATGCAAGGTTCATAAATTACCTCCTTCAGGATTATTTCTCCAGGTTTCTTTCAAAAACACAACAGGACATAAGCAAAAGTCAAAACAAAATATCAGCTTACAGTATTCTTCAGCTCAAAAGCAAAACCCTTTAACAGCAAGGCTTCCAGCTTTCTCTAGCCTTGCTGGTTAAAGCATAAATACAAACAGCTTTCTTCAATGGCAATTTTCTTTCTTTTCAGTTCCAAACATTTCCAGGCTGTTCTCCTCTTTATAAGCAAAGCAAAACTTCCAACAGGAACAAACTTCCAATAAGTATACAAAGCTCTACTTAGGTTTTCTTAGGAACATTCAAAAGCAAAACAAAAGCTTTTTTCCTCTCACCGTTAGCTTGGCTTCTTGCCGTCTCTCTACACAGGATAGCAGGTGTTTAGCAAGCACAATTATACAGCTTCAGCTTGTTCTCACTTCTCAGCATAAGTTTCCCCTCTTTAACACAGGGAATTCACAAAACATCCTCCTTGTTTTTCAAGGTTACCTTGCTCTGGAGAGTTTTCTCTTAAGGTTGCTTTCCTTCAACCCCTCTGTAGCTAAGGCTTGGCACAAAGAGCAATCCATGAATGTATCTTCCTCATTCAAAGCTGTATCAGGCTCTCCTAGTTGCATTGGTTCTATCTCTCCTTCTAGCTCACTGGGCTTAGCTAACAGCCTCTCATTAGAGCTGAGAGTGTCTCCTGCAACTCTTCACTGCTCAGTATGGGACAGGTTTCTAAGGCTTGTACCTGTGCCTTGGCTTGTAGCGGCTTCTCCTCTCTCATGCTCTGTACCTCTCTCTGGCTCTTTCCAGCACTCTCCTCTCCTGCTGTTCCTGCTCCTGTTCCCGTTGCTCCTCCAGCTCTCCTTGCTCTCCTTGTTCCTCTTGCTAACCTCTGTATAATCCAATCTAGGCTTAAATCTCCAGGGTTCCAGCCCCACCTCTTCTCTTCCCAGGTGACGGAGATCAGCTTGCCCTCTGGCACCTGGGTAATCAGGGAGCTTACTGACGTAAGGGTCTTTTTACCTTGGGTCTGTATTCACTCTCCCTTACTCCACTAGGGGAACTCTGAAACCTGTTCCAGCTGAGGATTTTCTGGTTTCTAGGTGTGGTTGTGGTTTTATTTCTCTGACCATGCAAAATAGGTCCTTTTTATTAGGGTGAATTCTTCGGTTTTTTCACTTTCTCCTAACTCAGAATGAGCTTCCTTACCACAGTATACTCTATTGCAGATTTTGCTATCATCCGCAAAGAGACAAACCTTACCCAACAGCCTTTCCACAATATCACTAACAAAGATGTTAAAGTCTTGACTAGTTTCCTCATTTGAAGTTGGAATGTGGAGGCTGATGGATGGAGTAGGTTTGCTCTTGGCTAGTAGGTATGAAGCCATGTCTTGTGGATTGAAAATATGGTCCTGGTTTGATTGAGATGGGTCTTTGGTGAGTGATTGGACAATTTTGAAGAGTTCTCTAGATTTGTTGATGGCGCATATGAGGAGGTTGTTGTAGTAGTCTTGTTTGGCCTGGATAGTGGATTCATGGTATAGCTTGAATTCCTAAAGATATTGGGCTTTGAGTTGCGAGCTTTGGGTCTTTCTACAGAGACATTCAAGACAGCACAAGCTGCGTTTCTGTTTTTATGTCTGAGTACTAGGAGGCATGTGTTCGTTTGGTTCTACTAGAGACTTTTGGCGGGGCTATAGGGGCGGCTGAGATGGTTGTGTTCAATGAGCATACTTTGGTTTCAAGGTCTTTCTGAGCTGGTAAATAGCTTAAAGCTGGGATGGTTTTTTGGATGAAGGCTTGTACATTGAAAGAGAGAAATTTGTGAGTTGTTGGAGGGGAACTCTGAGGTGAGGTTTGTGGGCAGGAGTTGGGTATGATGAATGAGATTAGGTTGTGATCATACCAGGGGACTGGGAGCATTGATGGTGGGGTAAATCTGTGGGCATTTCAGAGTCAATTTGAGAAGAAAATCATGTCCAGGATGCCACCCTTAGCGTGAGTAGGGGTGGATATGATCTGTGTGAATTGTAGATCTGTTTTAAGCTTCAAGGAAGGCTGATGAGTGGGTGGATGATAGAGATGGTAGGTTTAGATCTCCAAGTAGGATGAAGTCTTTGTGGATAGATGAGTGGGAGCAGATATTCTTCCAGTAAGGTAGCGAGCTCTTCAGTGTTGGCATGAGGGGGTCTGTTGGAAAGGCAGATGGAGAGGAAGTGGTTAGAGATTGGGATGATGTCAAGGTTAGGGGGTGGAGGCATGGTTCATGGTGTTGAATTGAAGGCTCTTCTTTGTGAGAATGTAGACCACTTCCTCTACTGGATGTTCGAGGACAGTTATGGATATTGTGGGTGGATGTGTTAAGCTGGTTGATCAGCACATTGTCGTTCTCAGTGAACAAGATTTCAGTGATACATAGCACATTGATCTTATCGTCTGTTACTTAGTCAGCTAGGGTTTGAACTTTATTGCAGGCGGAGCATGAACTGATGAAGGTACATCTAATGGGATTGAGCATCTGTATGAATTTTTTTGTGCTTGGTGGTAGGCTCACTTGAAACAGCTGTGTACACTAGGCCACTCCTCCACTCCTCGAGTGGAGGAGTGGCCTAGTGTTTGGGGCAATGTACTTCAGGCCAGAAGGTCGTGGGTTCAAATCCCACTAGAGGACAGCATCCTTGGGCCGGAAGGACTGGGGTTTTTAGTCCCACAGGTGTTCCTTGTGGTCTTGGGTAACCATCCATTGCCCATGTTCCCTGTAAAATAGTTATCTCCAAGTTATAATGCCCTGTTCAATGTAATGTTCCATGTAAACCGCACTGATGTCAAATAGCACGGTATATAAGAGAAATAAATAAATAAATTTTGATGAGTCAACTGTATTTTCTGTCGTGATGAGTGCTGGATGAGTGCCATATGTTTGGCGGTGAATGGGAGATTGAGAGAATACGAACACATTGGAATGAAAAGAGGAGAGGAAGATGACACTCAGGATAATCAGTCAGTAAAGTGAGAATATCATTTTTCTGTGTGATCGGGCGAGGAGGGATTAGTACCTTGATTTTAGTGGATGATTTAGGGCATTGAAATCCTTGGAGAGGAGTTTGGGAGAGGTGGTATTCTCAAGAGCTGGAGTGGCTGGCGCGGAGTTGTGTTGACTTTATGTTGCCTTTTTTGGTCCTCGCCTAAGGGCTTCACCAAAGGGCCCTCTGACGAGGCCCTCTGGGAGAGCATGCCAAACTAGCGCCGACTTCTTGTGTGCATGTGTTCAGCTTACTCTCCCAGTTTAACGCTGCCATTTTGCACCCAGTTTAGCACATGGCTAATTTGCATACTAGTCCCTTTCTGCATGCCCCCACTGAAGTTGTACGCTATTGATATGCTGCAAACAGGCGTAAAAAGATTGTAGAACGTGACTTCATTTTCTACATCGGCCTGTAACTATAGTGCTCTCTCCATGCCCACTCTCTGCCCCTAAACTACCCATTCACCACTCCAATGTACAATTGTTAATTAGCGCATAAATCAACACGCAGTAACCATAAAGCCCTGTGGTAAAAGTCACCTTGTGCAAAAAAATTGTATTAACTGCTTAGTGCACTTTAGTAAAAGGGCCCCTTAATTTTTAAAGGAATTAACATGTTTTATCAAAGAAAATGATAAATAAACTTTAAATGCATATAAATCAACTTTACCTGCATTAATTTTGAGTTTTATGTATGTATAAGCAACTAAATGCACATCCCTAGCCTCAAGGTCTGCCTCTTTGCGTTCTTTTGTTTACCTTAAAATGTATTGCTGTTTCTTTAGGATATATCACATTGGATGTGCATTCGTTATCTTTATTTGGTTTTACTCAGGGTAGTTTCTCCAAATTGGTTAGTTTTGTGCATACTGTACTAATGGCAGTTGTGAACCTTACTACTAAGCCAGGGTATGTGGAGTATGATCTTATCTCTCAAATTTATAGCTAATGCTCGGCATAATACTTGCATCGTGCCAAAGAGAACTTCCTTCTGGAGTTCGTAAGATGTAACAAGTATGGGTAGTTTCTCAAGATGCGTCTGGAAATTCTTTTTTATCTAGCCTGTTGCTCCCAGTACAATAAGAAAGACTTCTGTATATTTCTGCCACACTTTCTTCATCTCTGACTGCATTTCTTGGTACTTCAGGATCTTCTGCCTCTCCATGTGATTCACAGAATAATCACTCAGTACCAACACTTCTATTCAATGCTGTTCTGGTATTCTTCTCCTTTACCACTATGTCAGGTTTCCTGGCATCCAGTTTCTTATCCATCAGAATGGGAATGTCCCAGGTGATCGTAACTCTTCATTCTCTGTTAATCTTTTAGGGTCATGATCCCAGTGCTGTTCAGGGACAGTGATGTAGTGTTTCCAGAGTTTCCAGTGGAGGAGGCGTGCTACTTTGTTCTGCCTTTCTGTATAGAAATTTTCCACCATCAGAACTTAACAGCCTGCTATAAGGTGAGTCACTGTTTCCAGCTCTTTCTTACAGAATTGACATATATCTGTTTCTCCAGTTTTTTCAATACTCGCCGTGAACCATCTTGCCTGTAATCTGCTGTCCTGGCCTGCAAATACCAATCTTTTATCCTTCAGTTTCATTTCACCTCTCCTCAACCATTCATGCGTCTGTTCTTGCACAGCAAAAGGCTCTTGGAGTAACACTCTGTATTTTCCACTATATTTATGCATTTACCACTTGTTTTTCCTCACCTGCTGATCTAATTCTTTAAAGAGTTTTTTTCTATTGTTTTGCAAATTCTGTTACTTCCTTTCCTGTGCATGCCTGTGAATTCTCACTCATTCCTTCTAATTGTCAGAATGCTTGTCCAAGTTTGATGATGGAGACAGACTCTGGACGTTTACTTTCATATTTCAATACTTTTTGCATATTTGGATCCAATGTGGCTGTCAGGTAGACCTGGAGCCTATGATAGTAGCTCTGTAGGTGTAATCAAGCTCTATAAGTCCTAGCCCTCCTTCAACTTTAGGAATGCACAGTCTTGGAATACACTGATTCTTATAAATTACTTCATGAGCATAGAGGAGTTTTCTTGTTCGCACATCCAGTTTTTCTACATCTTTGAGGCCAGTCCCCAATCCCAAAGATGTATAAGAGTACAAAGATTGCCACCTGATTGATGGCTTCTATCTTATTCCATGATGTTAAAGCACTTTTCAATAACAATTTTAATCTCCTGTAATATTCTTTACTGATCTTCTCTCTCAATAGTTTCTGCTCGAGTGTCATTCCTTCCTGTATTCCAAGATAGTTATATATGCCTTCCTGTTCAAGGTCCTTGATGTCACAGACCTCAGAAAGGGAGATGTTTTCAGTTTTGCTCAATTTTCCTCTGAAAAAAGTTGCCTTAGCATACTTGTCAAGACGTCACCCCGATGTCATCAGAAAAACCTTTCACCACACAAAGTTGCTCTGCTAATTGTTGGTCACTGGAACTGTAAAGCTTCAGATCATCTATAAATAGTAGATGGAAGATGCTTCTGGGTTGTTACCTTCTTTAGGATTCAGGCTAAATCCATATCCCAAAGAGATGATGAGAGCACTCATTAGATTAAGCACCAAACATAACAGAAGTGGAGACGGAATCGCGCTGAAATATTCTTCACTGGATCTTAATGTCAGGAATGATAAAAACATAAGAACATAAGAAATGCCAAACTGAGTCCATCAAGCCCAGTATCCTGTTTCCAACAGTGGCCAATCCAGGTCACAAGTACGTGGCAGGTACTCAGTCCACTGCTTCCACAATGCTCGTCCTGGGTCAAGCATTGATATCCTGGGTCCCTTCTTTAATAATGGTTTATGGATCTTTCCTCCAGGAACTTGTCCAAACCTTTTTTAAACCCAGCTACATTAACAGCTTTTACTACATCCTCCGGTAATGAATTCCAGAGTTTGATTACACATTGAATGAAAAAATATATTTTCTCTTATTAGTCTTAAACGGGTTACATTGTAGCTTCATTGCGTGTCCTCTAGTCTTTCTATTTTTTGATGGCATAAACAGCCGATCTACGTTAACCCATTCCATTCATTAATTTATAGACTTCTATCATATCTCCCCTCAGACTTTTCTTTTCCAAGTTGAAGAGCCCTAACCTTTTAAACCTTCCATTGTAGGGATATCCTTCCACCCCCTTTACCATTTTCATGGCTCTTCTCTATACCTTTTCTAATTCCGCTATATTCTTTTTAAGATACGGTGACCAGAATTGCACACAATATTCAAGGTGCGGTCGAACCATGGAATGATACAGAGGCATTATAATATCCTTGGTTTTATTCTCCATTCCTTTCCTTATGATTCCTAATATTCTATTAGATTTCTTGGCCACCACTGCACATTGGGTGGAGGGTTTCAACGTATTATCCATGATGATGTCTAAATCTTTTTTCTGGATGGTGGTTTCTAAGGTGGTACTTTGCATCGTGTAACCAAAGTTTGGGTTGTTCTTTCCTAGGTGTATAACTTTGCACTTGCCCACATTAAAATTCATCTGCCATTTGGACGTCCAGTCTTCCAATTTATCAAGGTCCTCTTGCAATTTTTCACAATCCTCTTGGGTTTTAACAATTTTGAATAATTTTGTGTCATCTGCAAATCTGATCACCTCACTCATTTCCAGGTCATTTATGAATATGTTAAAAAGCAGCAGGCCCAGCACAGATCCCTGGGATAATCCACTATTTACATTTTTCTATTGAGAAAATTGGCCATTTAGCCCTACTCTCTGCCTTCTATCTTTTAACCAGTTACTGATCCACAATACTACACTGCCTCCAATCCCATGTTTTTTTAAAATTTTGCCAAGAGTCTCTCATGAGGGATCTTGTCAAAGGCTTTCTGAAAATCCAGATATACTATATCAACCACCTCACTTCTGTCTACCTGTTTATTCACACCTTCAAAAAAATACAATAGATTAGGAAGACAAGACTCCATGGCCAAATCAGTATTTTTTAAATAAGCTCTGTGTGGTGCATCTGTTTTGATCTGTTCCTATCACTGTAAGTGAGCAGCATGGAAACTATCTACTCTTTGGGATCCTACCAGGTACTTGTGGCATGTATCGGCCTCTGTTGGAAACAGGATATTGGGCTTAATAGATCTTTGGCCTGACCCAGCATGGCGATTTCTTATGTTCTTATTTTCTTCATTTGGATCTTTCAGAGGGTTTGCATTTCAGCTTTCTACCTAAGATCTTAAATGTGTCTTCTGGAACCTCCTGATTGTTAGACAACTTTTGCTACTCCTCACACTTGTAGATCTTGCATCTTCTGTGGTATGATTCTTATCTGAAAATGTTGCCAGTGTTCCGGCCTTGATAGGGATCCCTGTATTGGCCATTATTTGCAGTGAAAAGAGGAGGAAAGCTATCCTTTACCAAATCTTGCAACCACATCTGATATTCTTCCAACAAATATGGTCTTAGTATCCTGCAACTGCAGCCTGTTGCTACTGCTCTTTTTTTCTTCCTTGTGATTATAAATCTTTAAGGAGTTGCTACAAAGTCCACATTTCCGTACTTCCCCATTTAGGGAGTAATTTTATATCAGGCTTTCTAGATTTTTGCACAATGTATTGTAGTCATATATGTGCCTAAATGGCCACTTATACACAAATGATGTTGTCTTGATTCTTTAAGTGTGCGCACATACAATTGGTCGCACATTCACTGTGGATGTACACAGGGGTAGAGTTTGAATAGAGTGTTAGCAGAGTGAAAGGTTATGCATGTAAATTATAAATACTGCAATTTATGTTCCTTACAAATTTAGGCATGGACATTCACATCAGCCCTAGATTGATGACACCTTAAACTAACATGGATTTTTGGCCATTTAGTCCAGTATTTATCATGCATACTTGACTTTATAAAATAGGTGCGAGCTATGTGCATAAAAAAGTGTAATAACTATGCAGGAGTTTATAAAATTACCCTCCATGTGTAATCATTGTTTTGTTAATACAGATTAGAGGGTCTATATAGATCAATTGATGTGGTCTTGAATAGATCTCGGCAGTTGTTTTTGACGGTGTGCTCGCTGTCTCAACTGAAAATATCGAAGATTGTTGAAGAATTACCTTATGCTGATGCATTTGCGGATTACTTTGTAGCAAAGTAGAGACTAATGATTGCAAGAGCCTTTGTGATAGGTGACCTAGTGAGGAATGGGTGCGAGGATGTTGTAAGATGGGATGACTTTTCTCCCATTGATATTGAGCAAATAGAAATTATGTTGAGTGTTTAAATGGGTCCTTTTCTCCTCTGAATCATGTCCCTGCTGCTGTTTTTCATACATGTACTTCTGTATGGCCCATTTTGGTTGAGCTGGTTAATACATCACTAGGGAATAGGTTTATGCCTAGAGAATTGAAAAAAATCTACTGTCTGGTCCATTTTAAAGAAAGAAAATGGATTCCCCCATGGAGCTGCAAACTATTATTCAATTTTAACTTTGCTCTTTTTGGAAAAATCAATTTAGTTTGCGGTGTTGCAGTAATTGGTTGATTTTTTTTTTTTTGGATAGAGCTAGAGTATTAGATGACTTTCAGTTTGATTTTTGTGCAGGGAGAGATACCGAGACATTATTGCTCTCTACGTGTGATCAATGGTTGATTGAGATCAGTCGGGGGAGTGTGGTGTTGGAAGTATTTTTGCACATCACTGCCACTTTTGACTCAAAGAATTGCTGCAGTTTTGTTAGAGACTGGAGTCAGTAATGGTTTTAACCTTATTTGTCTGGTCGGTCACAGAGTGTTTGTGGCCATGAGAGTTCTTGCTGGTTGTTATCTCAATGTGACCTGTCTCAAGGTTCTTCATTAACTTCTGTTTTGTTTAATATATATTTGTTGCTGCTGGGGTTTTGTTGTGGAATCTTTTCCTTCGCAGTTGGTATTGGATGCACATGTGATTCCGGTGGTATCAGAAATGCATTATGTATGGGAAGGGGCTTTAGATTCAGCAATGTTTCATCCACATATTCATGATATCTCTAGGAGGGCCCTTTTTACATTGCATTTATTGAGGAAATTGAAGCCATTCTTGAGACCAGATGACTTGCAGACAGTGCTGTAGAACCTGGTGATGAGTCCTATGAACTGTTATAATTAATTGTTTCATGGTTTGCCGGCTGTGTTGATGCACTCTTTACAGTTAATTCAGAATTCAGTGGTGTGTTTATTGTTGGAGGTTCCATTATATGATCTGATTACCCCTGCCTTGATGAACCTTTTAAGGGGCATTTTAAGGTTCTATTAATGTTTTTCTTAGGTGCTGCGAGTGGTAATGTTTTTCTGGGTTATAGTTCCAGCAGGCTATGCATAGTTTGAATTCTCAGGAACTGGCACCAAATGAGCTAATTGATCTTGTTTTTTCTTTGCCAACACCATTGATGTGGAACCAATACTTTTGCTGTTACATACGGGGACTAATTTGTTGGATTTCAGAAAAAAATTGAAAGGGTCTCTTTACGCAAGCATTTTCGTAATTGTTTGTTATTTGTGCTCTGTGTTATTATGAAGATCATTTTAAAAAGTTTAGCTGTGATTTGGATGTCTGAAGACATGCACACGGATGTTGAAATCACGGACACGTCTCGGTAGCCATTCCACAAATGACGTTTGCATTCATCTCCTGTGCAGGGACATGCAAGTGGGCAGAGGGGTGTGATGGAGGCATGTCTGGGGAGTGACAATATACTTACATATCCCCATTTGATCTCAGAAATGTCAGAGGTGTCTGCAGGCACATCGATGTTTTTATCTGCTCCAGGAGGGAATAGGCATCAGGAAAGTGCTTGTTTTCACCTTAAAACATCCAGAGAATGTAGAAAAGATGGAGAAATAAGTGACTAGCCTTGGATCACAAAGGCCCACGCTGGGATTTGAACCCTGCTCACAAGCCATTACTTTAACCATTATGCTATTAGACATCATGGACCTGATGTGCTGTCCTGGGGACATCTATATAGATGTTTGATACGTTTCCAAGATTGTGTCTGAACTTGCATGTGCCTGCTTTTTTATTCAGACGTTCTGGCTTTGATGTCATAGATTGCACTCGGATGTCCCATTGTGAAATGTTCCTCAGCGCTGAGAATGATCTATATTCATGACTGATGATATTCTAGTGTGTTTGAAAGGTAAAATGCTGAAGAAATTTAGCACTGAAATAGAGAATTCATAAATCGGCTCCTTCTTCTCTTCCTGTTCTATTTCCTCATAGTACTTCTTCTATCTACATTGTTCATTTTCTGAAGAGGATAAATAAGTGTCATTAAAGTGAGGTATATTTTATGCTCATGAATTCCCAAAATAAAAGCTGGACTAAAACCTCATGCTTACGTATGTGTATGAGGTGTTTATTTCTATGTCAAATGTGCTATAGTAATCCACTGTGAATTTACAGATTGGCAAAATATAAATTTATTTAAATAAATACAATTTAGTGTGTATATTATGGGCATTGTGTGTACAATCAAAATAGCATGGTATGCATGAAAGTTGTAACACAGGTATTAAAATTGTCCCACTAGACATTAGCAAGGTCTTGCCTGTTAGCACACCCTCACATGTATGTATATAAGAATCAAATGCAAATGAGAATTTATTGGGCCCATAGAAATAATGCTGTATATCTTCATAGTGGTTATTTTCTGTATCCTACCTACCTACCTTGCAGCAGATATTAGATTTGCGGAGGGTAATTTGATAAGGGGGTACCAAGTTAAAGCACATTTTAAGGAGGGTAATTTCGTAAAACTCGCACACGGTTTATGTGCATTGGTTTACTTTACTTCATAGAATGGGGCATACCGACACGCCTTACCCTAGGCGGGGCAGTCACACCTTCTCACACCTAGACTTGGACAACATGCACATAAGTTATAATATTCTATATCTTATGTGTATAAATGTAGGCTCCAGCTTTCCTCTGCCCAAACTCCACTTCAACGCATACCCCAACGGAAAGTATGCGAGATCAGACTTACATGTGGGCTTACAGAATAATTACCGCCCAAAGCGCACGCATGGAAGCCCTTTAGAATTGGAGCTTTATTCACGTTTGAAGCACTAACTATCTCCAGGAACAAGCAGGAATGAGTCTTCACATATGGGTACGTCGGTACCGACTGAGTCTGCGCGGGAACGCTTCCCAGCGTCCTATCAAAGAGCTTTTGGAAGCATCCCACCATGCCTGCGTGCTGCCTTCCCGCCTTTCCCAACTGCCTCTCCTCAGTTTTCGTTTTCCGCAGAGCCGGCAGGACGTCCTCCTGTCACCGCAGAAAATTCTTGTTTTATTTCTTTAGTTTTCTTGTGGTCGCGGCTGTCTTTCCCGACGCCACCGGTACCGCCGGTGTTGTCTTTTCTTTTCTTGTAAAATCTTCCTTTTTCAAGGGATATTTTTTCTTCATAGTGTCCCACGGTTTCTTAGGCCTTTTAGGCCTCTTCTTTTTCCTTCATGGAACCGCCAGCCACTTTCTCCAAGAAATGTTCAAACTGTGGCGGTACAACTTTATTTTTAGACCCTCAAAGTCGGTGTCTAACCTGCTTGGGTCCTGACAACAGTTTGGTGAGAAGAGGTCTTCAACATCGAGGTTCCCTCGATACACGGTTTCCCTCCAACTTCGGGGCACCGTCCCCTTCTTCTTCTACACAGGATCAGGTAACCCACAAACAGTCTGTTAAGACTAGCCAGCCCTCGAGTGGTAGGTCTCATGCACAGCATGTAGATGGCTCCGGCCTTGCCCTCGAGGGCCCACTGGCTTCAAAACCCCGGCGGGAGTCTTCGGTCTCCAAAGCCTTTCAGGGGTTTCAGGTTGTTCCTGGGGTTCACCCCTCACAGAACATACCTGAGCTGTGTCTGGTGGTGGCATCCGCTTCGAGCGGTACCGATACCCCGGCATCGGCACTGGTGTTGGATGAAACACTCCTCACCAGGGATGATCATCTGGCGTCCTCAGTGCCTTCGGGACCGGTGGATACTCTCCAGACTGACTTTCCATTATTGGTACCAGCACCGATACTACCACCGACGTCGGTACCCTCCAGACGTGCATCGATAGCCTCGCTTCCTTCGATGCCGAGTCTGGAATCGATCTCCAGTCTGGAGGACTGGGTACCGACTTGCCTTGGTACCGGTTCTTGGCGGTACCGAAGGCTCGGTTCCGATGATTCGGATCCGCAACTCTCGGTTCCCCCAAGGCCGATTGAGTTGCCACTGGTTGACCTTCATCCTCATTACCCTTACGGTCGGTGCCTTCCATGCTTCGCTTATCAGGCTCTCTGCCCTCGATGCCGAGTTTGGAATCGATCTCTAGTCTGGAAGACTGGGTACCAATACGCTTTGGTACTGACACCAATCGATACCGGTGACTCGGTACCGAGGATAGCTGCCGGAGGTTTTCTGTTACCTCGGTACCGATTGAACTGTCACCGATGACTGCTCTGATGTCTCTGTCGGGCTCGACTCCAACATCAGTACCGGTATTGGCATCGGTACCGGTATCCACAGTAGCATCGTGGCCAACTCCTGCCATGCTTTTTTCAACAGGATCGCTCCCTTCTATACCAAGCTTGGAGTCGATACCTGGCATGGACAATGTGGTAATGACGGTCGCTGCTCCTGACAGCCAGTACCGGCGACCATCCCTTAAGCGTTCCACACTGCACTCTGCAGGATCTTCTATTCCTATATATTTGGATAGCTCTGTTGGTGCTCAGGCTAGTTCTTCAGATCTAACCTGTCCAAAGGAGATTCCTGTTGGGGATCCCTCTTTTCAGAGTTTCCTCCTGGATATAGCAAGATCTCTTGCCATTCCTATCCCAGGACATGATCCTGCACAAGGCTCTGTTTCTACCAAAGCAAAGGAGAACATAATGCTTCCTTTGCATCATTCCTTGCAGGATCTCCTTCTAGGAATGTGGGAAACACCTTTAAGGGTACCCCCACCTTCCAGAGCAACTGATCTCTTATATCAGGTGCCCCCCTCTCCAGGGTTTCAAAAGACTCAACTTCCTCATCATTCCATAGTAGTGGAATCAGCAATGAGGCGGGTAAAGAGTAAGAAAAAGCACTCTTCTTATCTGCCAGGTCGTGAGTCTAAGACATTAGATGCCTTTGGACGTCAAACCTTCCAGACATCTATGCTTTCTGCAAGAATTCTCTCATATATTTTTTATATGAGTCTATCTCTTGAGGAGGTCACAAAGCAATTATATCTTTTGACTCCTTCCCTTCCAGAGTCCAAGAGTGCAGGCTATTCTTCACTGCTCAAGCATCTTCAGAATATCTCTTGGTTTCTTACTCGTGCTTCCCTAGACTCTTTTGAGTCTGTTAGCAGGACTTCTGCTATAACTATAGGGGCACGATGTAGAGCCTGGCTTCAAGCTTCAGACTTGGACAAATGGGCACAGCAAAGACTGGGACATACTCCTTGCACTGGAGACAATCTTTTCAACAAGGAGTGTTTACGTCAGGTTACTCAGTTGTCCACTGACTTACCTGTTCCTAGGGGCTGTTCTGCACCTTGTTCTGTCCCAGTAGGTAGGAAATGTCCTGCCAAACTTTCTTCCCGTAGGAGAAGAAGGTTTTATGCATCATCTGCCCATCATACAGATGTTCCCAAACAAGGGAAGCATCGTCCTGGTCTGCAGAATTCAACCTCTCACCAGGCTCAGCAAACCCAGCAACCACAGGGTTTCTGATCAATCTCCATCAGATGCTTGTGACTCTTGGGGTTAGAATCTGCAGTTGCTTCTTCTCAATAGAGGCAATCCACTGCTGTCATTCTAAATCCTAAACATGGATCTCTTCCCAAAAGACATCCATTCTTTCTATGTTCTATGAGCTGTCAGGATGTTCATGCTTCTAGGTCACAGGGTTCTCCTCTTCTTCCTGCTAGGGAAAGAGGTCTAACCACTATCAAACAATAGTTTCCTGTACCAGCATGTCTTTTTTTCCTTTCTATAGACTTACTACTTTGTAAGTCTTCTTCAGCTCCATTCTCTTTACCCTCTTACCAGGTTTTTCCTCTGTAAGAGCGGTATTGCTTCACTGGAGGGCTTTTTCTTCAGCCTCTCTAGTTTTGTTACTTTTCCAGTGCAGAGTTCTCTTCTCTGAGTTGACTCCTCTTTTTCAATCTTGCTTTGAAGCAGTTCATCAGACATGTCCAGAGTTTTCTACTCTTGTTCTGTCTGTTCTGTTTTTAAACAATAACATTCTTTCTGCTGTCTGGCAAGTAGCTGCCAATGCAGGAGCCTTAATGTTTGGACCACTGGTTCTTGTCCACCAGCAACCAGATTTGTCCTCCACTAACATTCTGTCTGGTCTTAGTAGTGGCTCCAAGTCAGTGCTGTCATCTGTCTTGGAAATTTTTTCACTACAAGCTTGTTGGATTGTCTTCTCTTTCTGCCATCTCCATTCCCCTGGGTTTGGCAGCATAGTTGACATAGAACTGGCTGCTGAAGAGCCAGTACCTATCTCCTCATTCTCCTGCATCATGCTCTCTGCAATTCTACAGAGAAGCTCTCCACTATGGGCCCTTGCTAGAGAGCATGGGTTTTTTTTCTCCAACAGCTATCCTAGATGGTTGGAAAAGGCTTTTTCAGTCATGTCTCCCATGACTAGAAAGGTTCTCCTTTTTAATATAAAGGACATAGGCCTTCTCTTACGTGAAAGCTTAAGGAGTTGCCAATTCCCTGCTTTGGTCCATAGTATTTCCAATCGGGAATATGCTTTTCTCTTTCCAGCTCGTCCTCATGGTAAGAACGCATGATACCTTTTTTGCCCTTAAGCAGGTCAGCATGGTATCTCATTTTTATGCGTCTTCTGTTCACTTACCATGCTAGAGTTCTAGAATACTCGGGACTTGCTGGCTGCAGACTGATATCATCCTCTGCTTTTCACGTAACCATCCTGGTTATTCCACTAGCTAGCATCCCCGTAGCTCATAACCAGTGGGAATAGATTCTCTATATATCTTCTCAAGTAGGTTCCACCTTCTTGTTATTAGATGAATCTTTCCTCTCCACATTTCCTATGTGAATACTGTTTTTGTAGGCATATCTCTGTCTGCTTCATTGCAGACACCCATATAGAGGCCTATATATTCATATCTATAGCATACATCTTACAGATGTCTGTGTCTATCATTGGTGTGTATTTTATGCCCTTCATATCTCACTATAGATATATTCTTATCTATCTATCTATCTATCTATATGTTATATATATATATATATATATATATATATGTATCTGTAGAGATCTTTTACTATCGGTAGATATGTATTCTGCATTTATCTACCTGACTGTCGCGGCTTATATAGCTATATGATTCTGACAGATGGGCTTTACCCATACCTATGCTATCCAGCATGTTTGGGGTTCTACACTCACAACCACTTCGGTGGTAGTTAAAAACTTCCACCATAACCTTAAGGTTTAGGTACCTCTGAAGCTCTCCATATTCCAATATCTCTCCTAGCTGACTCCAGTTAGGAGAGACATTGCGGATCTTCAGCTAATCACAGGCTCTAACGCCTCAGGCGTTTGTCCTTTCTTTTGGGATACAAGGGGTTTCCATACCTTTTCCTCCCACAAGGACTGTGCCTGTTTGTCCAATTCGGTCGGCCTTCTCTTTTTGCTCCCAAGGGTGAGCCACTCTGTCGCCAAAAGAGTTCGGCATTTATCATAAAGCCTTCCGCTGAAGGCCCACCGTTTTTGGTACTACCCCAGTTATTACCGGGGTCCCCTCTTACCTTTCAGGAATCTGTCCTCCACTGTTTTTTCCTACAGGTTTATTACCTCCACTTCACAGTGAGGACCTCCTTGAGGTTCCTCTACTGGGTTCCCCAGTAGATCCCATGAACCTCCTTACTGCTGTGTAATCCTGTTAGGGGAGGTTCATATTGCAATATTTCTTTCAATATCATTGATGATAATTATCATCCACACATGGGCTCCTTGTCTGCAGTCCTATGCTAGGTTAGCTGTTCCACAACACCTTTCTTTCTTCAACTCCTACCCTCCATCCTCAGGATGCCTGGTGTTGTGGGTGATAGCATGTTCCAACCTATGACATGCTGGGACTCCAGGCATCTCAGCTTGGGAGTCCCCATATGTGAAGACTCATTCCTGCTTGTTCCTGGAGATAGCACAGTTACTTACCTGTAACAGGTGATCTCTGGGAACAGCAGGAATAAGTCTTCACAACCCACCCACCTCCCCAGGAGTTGTATCTCTATCTCTTTCCTTTCCTCTCTCTCTCTCTTTGTCTCAGCTTTAAAACTTAACTGAGGAGAGGCAGTTGGGAAAGGCGGGAAGGCAGCACGCAGGCATGGTGGGATGCTTCCAAAAGCTCTTTGGACGCTGGGAAGCGTTCCCGCGCAGACTCCGTCGGTACCGACGTACCCATATGTGAAGACTTATTCCTGCTGTTCCCAGAGATCACCTGTTACAGGTAAGTAACTGTGCTTTCTGTGTACTCTTTATAGAATTATCACCTAGGTTTCTATATTAGACACCTTTATAAAATACTAGAGTAAGTTGTCTAGTGCACACCTATATTGTAGGTATGGACATTTACATCATCCCTAGTGCTGGTGTAAATGTTGATGTCTATTTTTTCAAGTATGTTCCTAAATTATATTGTTTTATAATCTACCCATAGATTCCGCCTATGCTCCACCCATTTGCATGACTTATGGCAAAGTGCTTAAGAACATAAAACCTGCCAAACTGGATTAGAACAAAAATCCATCAGACCAATCTAGGTCATTGGCACACATTTGTAGCCGCATACACACAGAAATGATTTTAGAAAATTACCTCCTTTTGTGCACTGAAAATCTTGAAATCCTCATGTAAAACATCTTGAAATTAGGGATGTGTATCATATCATTTTGGTTCCATAGTGCACCCTATTGTGCAATAGCACACACTATTTAGCAATAGGTTTACCATTATGATGGCTTCACTTGAGATTCTGAACGTCTATACAGTGCTACATGACAATCTGTATAAATGCTTCCTGGTTGTTCTAGAATTTCTGTTTTTTTGTGCTCTTGGCCTAGTACAGTGATTAAAGTATGTCACCAGCTCTATAGGCGTTGTTGTTTGCTAAATACCATGCGCGGTTTTCACTTGTTTAAAAAAAATGTGAGTGGCAATAAAATTATTGTTTTTTTTAATTTTCTTTTTGCTGCATCTTCTCTAAGTAAATGCTGTTGTGATCATCATAGAAATCTAATATTTGGTATTTTCCCTGGGGAAGCTCAAGGCAGATCTTTGATCTCTTGTTCTTGACGTTGATATTTCTCTGCCAGCACTATGCCTGTGTTTAATTGAAGCAGCAGTGAGCTGTCTACTAGTCATTTGAACTTTGCTGAGCAGTCACCTGTGCGCCACCTCATAAACTGCATATTGGATGCAGACCTCCAGGCTCATTGCATACCCTGGGTTCACAGCGAAAAGAGCACTCTTCTCTTTGATTTCAGAAGGACTGAGGGTAGTGGAAGTGAGCAGTAAGAGATGCTATTTCAAATTGGTGTTTTGGCTTATGAAAGTGATAAGGATACTACATTTGTAAAACAAATGAACTCCTTATATTTAGGCCTCTAAGTTAGGATCCTAAATTTGTGCCTTATTTTCAGCCAAACCTAGAAGTCTAAGGTGGTTATTTTAGAAGTTCAATTCTTAAGTTGGATGTCTAAAAATGGGCACACAGATGTGGAAATCCCGAATCATTTTACAATACCAGCTGTGTCAATGTTTTTGGGATGAATACATCCATGTTGCTTGGGGGCATGGAAGAGATATGTCCAAGGTGTTCTGGAAAAGATGTATGTGCGGGCCTGATTTCAGAACCAGCAAGCATGGCTAAATCCACTATCGGTACGTCCATGACTATGCCTGCTCCAAGGTCTAAATAGTCATCTGAAAAGCTCTCATTCTTCCGTCAAAATAGCTAGAGGGAGTAGAGACAAATGCACTTTGAAATCCACAATACTTTTCATGATGAAAAAGTAAACGGAAAGGAAATGCGAGAACATTTTTCTGGTAAGCACACTGCTGCACATCTCCGCTTGCAAAATAGCAAACTGGGATGTGTATTCAGCATTGGATAAATGTCCCCATCATAACTTTTTATCACAGGGATGTCTAAGTGGTCAGGACCACTGCCATCCATTTCAGGCACATGGAAATTGGGATGAAACTTGCACATGGCTGTTTCACAGATGTTTTGATGTGGATGTCGCAGACTACACCTAGTCGTCATTTCTAAATTTTGCTTTCAAGTTTTCAGCTGAGATTCCTCTTAATTTTGATGCTTAAAAGTTATGCTTATAAATTTAGGTCTGCCATTCATTTACCTAGATTTAAGAGCCTAATTTATAAGCCAAGTGCTGAAAATCAGTACTAAGCACCTATTTTCCCAGCTCTAAATCCACCCCTATTGCCATCCACTTTTCATGCAACTAAATTTAGGAGTTTATGAAATTTTGAGCATAAATTTAAGCACTTAGTCCTTGTAAATTTTTAACGACACCAAAGTAGGAGCATTACTCTTAAAGTTAGGAAAATAAATCCTTTGAATATCCAGTCTATGTTTTATAATTTTTCTCATTGCTTCATTTTTTCCTTTAGTGTTCACCTCCCCTTAAAATGCAATTAATCTCTGAACATTGTAAATGTTTCCAGGTTTTCATAGCTCTATCTCATTACAAAATAACTATCTCTTAGAAAACCTGAGAACTTTTGATCAATTTATAATATCTATATATCAGCTGTTATTGTTAATGGTAGTGTGGTTTCTTTTAGTATCTTACTTTTATAAGAAAACATTTTTGTTGCAAAAAATGTGGCTAAATGGTCAATTATTTTGCAGAGTTTTCTCCCCAGAAGGACTTTATTCCAAATATTTATTCCAACAGTTAAAATCTGATGTGAGTGCTCATTAAAAGTGAAAAGTGGTGACTTCCTGTGAACAGAATCTGATATTAATGCTAAATTTGTGAGTTATTGTGAAAAAAGGTTGATGATTTTAGGATAAATAATGAATGTGCATAATACTGAGGTCATTTTAGAAAGGTTGGATTGCAAGAATAGTCTTATAGTTAGAGCAGTGATCTGTCAACCACAGAAGCTTGATTCAAATCCCACGGCTACTTCTTGTGATCTTGGGTACATCATGTAATCCTCCATTACCTGAGGCACGAGCTTTACAAGGGATAAGAAAATGCCTCCTGTACCAGACCGTAGTTCATCTTGAGTTACTCCTGGAGAAGATATGAGCTAAGACCTTGGGTGCATGTTTACTAAAAAACAGTAGCTGGCAGCACGGTGCTAATGTATGATTTTGGCTGCATGAACATGACAAGCCCGACTAACTCAGTCAGGGCTTTTAAATGGAGTTGCGGCGTCATGGCATCCAGTTGCCATGGCACTGTGGCTCCATTTAAAAGCCGCAATGCTGGCCGTCAGAAAAAAGAGTTTATTCCCCGCAGCCCAACCCTGATCTGGCCTCCTAAGGCCAAGGTCGGGCTGAGGAGAATGTCACCTGGCCCCCTCTGCCCCATCCGTGCCCTAGCAACAACAACAAAAAAAAGAAACATCCAGGGAAGTTATTCCACCTTGTAGGGCGATAACTTCCCCGCACACGTCACCAGCCCTGGACGTACAGGGCCGACATTAAAATCGACCCTGTATGTCCAAGGCCAGCGACCACCTACCAGACTCAGCCCCCAAGCTGCCCCTTCCCTGCCCCTGTCTAACTTCCCCGCACAACCGGCGAGGAGGTTAGACACTGGCGGGGGAAGGCACAAATAGCGGGGCACAGAAATCGGGCCCCATGCTACCCGAGTAGCACATGAATGGGTAAACTTAGGGCAGATAGTGGGTGGTAGCAGCCATGCACAGTTGGTGTACTAGAGGCACAAGGACCTTACTAGTGTGGGTGCCACTACCATCAACCTCTGATCAGGAGGACTATCCCACAAAAATACCATTCTTGATCATAAGAATGCATAGAGCAAATTTTAAAAACCTGCAAAAAGACAGAAAAGAAATGGGTCATGAGATTGAGATCAGGGTAGCAGGACAAAAACAACCAGATGAATGTCTGAAGGAATGGATAAGTGAAGAAGAAAACAATATATCAGAAGGGGGAGGATATGTAAAACGTGAGCAAGTCTTCTATGGAAAGAGAAAGGGAGGGAAACTCTCAGGGGATGAGAAAGAGGAATTGTCATGCGAGAAGAGAAGACTAAACTGAAGGAAGAGAAGAGAGAACAGAGGAAGAAAGAAGAAAAAAGAGAAGACACAAATTATGGAGACAGGGTGCAAAAACATGCAAAAGCCAGGATTTAGGGGAGACAGCAAGAACTTTGGACTAAGGGAGAGAAGACCCTTAATGGAGAGAAGGTTTAGTAGGCAAGGAGAGAATGAGAGGACTTGATATTGGATAGAGAGTGAGGACAAAATGCCCCTTGAGGAAAGAGTGGTGGCAATGGAGAAGATTGCTACAGATGGGAAAGAAAAGAAAGACAAGGGATAGAGAGGGCAGAAGTAATCTAGGAAAATAATGCAGGAGTAAGAGGAGAAGGCGTGCAGAAAAGAGGAAGAATTGGGAAAAAAGTAGGAAGGCAAGATAAGGAGGAGGAGAAGAAAAATGAGAATGTTTAAAAAATTCATTCTGAAGGAAAGAACTAAAGTAGAAAGACAATTACAACAGAAAAGAAAATGGATAACAGAAGCCTGGTAAAAATTCAGCTGCACTTCTTCTGTTGAATTTAGATATTCAGTAGCATATTACTCCAACCTTAGTTTCCCTTCATTGGTTGCCAATATGATGTCAGCTTAACTTTAAGGTATTATTATGATTACTGTAAGTCCATATGTTTGGAAGTTTCATCACCCAACTTTTTCCTGATTGATTTTGGTATGGCTGTCTGTGTCTTGAGATCCCAAGATCAGATCCTTTTGATGATATGTACCCCACTGAGTTTTCATGGGACGCAATTTATTAATATAATTTTTTCTCTTTCTGATCTTTTGTTGTGGAACGAATTACCAGCTATACTATTATGGCTGATGGCCAATTTATTGGACTTTAGAAAGAGGTTAAAAGCTGTCTTAGACAGGTGTTTCCTTAAATTCTTACCTGGCTTTGAGATGTCTGTTTTACTGTTTGATTTTGGTAGTTGTTTTAAATTGTCTGTCTCTGACTTATATCTGTAAGATCAGAATATTTAATTCTTTTTTTTGTAAACTCTATAAGAATGATTAAAGATTAGCAGAATATAAATGTATATAAATAAATAAAATGAAAGAAGAAGGAAAAAGACAGGCTGTGAAAGAAAATCAAACCAGAGGCATGACAGGTTAGAGACTTTCGTTGCCTGGTAGAAAATATTAGTAATTAATTATTATAAAAGATCCTTAGAACTAGTTCAGACTTTCCAAACTGGACATTTATCCTATATAAAATGTATACATTGAGAATAGTTGATTCTGTTGATTTTACTTTTTCTGGTGCATACTTAAACATTTTAGGGCTGATGGATACGTCCTGCATAGAAAAGAATTAAGGGCATTTTACTAAGCTGTGCTAAGGCTTTACAGGTTTCATGCTTTGAGAGTAGAAATCAATGTACGGTACATACAACAGTAGTGGGCTACCTTTTGGATGTATGTACAACGTGGCCCCCAACGGATAACATACTAATTTGGATCTTAACATCTGTCAGTCGCGATTTCACTTAACATGGATGCACTTAACACCACTCATTGAAATGATATTAAGTGCACTCAGCTAACTGCAACATTGATGGCAAAGGAGCGTTTTAATCCCACCAAGAATCGTGCTATACAGATTCAATTTGCTCTGAAGAAGTAAAAAAAATAACAAATTCCCTCTTCCCCTGGGAATTGTATGAGACTCCTTACTGACCATTATTGATCCCTATAGCTAGATCCCTCATATGGTTTGCAGCTTGTTGTGCTGTGAGGACTTGTGTGCATCAGTGATGCTGAGGGCTAAGCTATTGGTAGCTATACTATTGGAAAGGTCTCATAAGATGGGCAGGTCTCAGCTGAGGTGCCAGACCAAGACAAACCACCTATCTGGGCAGCAGCAGAATGGAACGGTGTTAGCAGTGGAGGATCACATTTCTGTGACAACATTAGAATTAAACTGAACTGAAGAAAGGCCTGGCAATCTACCTCCTTATCTTGCAAAAACCCAATGGATAGTCTAAACAAATCAAATTGCACTATAGTGCTGGAAAATGAGACCTCCAGGTCAGAAAGCACTCAACTGGCTACTGGGGAGGAGATGAAGACTTTTCAGAGTAAAGCCAGCATTTATGATGTGGTTGGATCAAAGCCCTCAGGGCATTTGCCAATGTAGCTGTGCATGAAATAAGATTCAGAAGCTTTAAAGATGTCTTACATATTGGGACATGAAATGTACGAAGCATGAACCAAGGGAAGTTGGAGGTAGTCAAGAATGAAATGGAAGGTGTACAACTCAATCTGTTAGGTATCAGTGAACTGAAATGGACTGACATAGGGCACTTTGCATCTCATGATCACATGGTCTACTATACTGGAAATAAAGACAAAGAAGAAATGGTGCTGTGTTTATAATTAAGAAGAAACTTGCAAGAACTGTAATGAAATACAATGCAATTAGTGAACGCTTAATTTCTATCCGTCTATGAGGAATGCCCATCAACATAACTCAAGTATATGCCCCAACAACAGCTGCAGAAGAGGATGAAGTTAATGAGTTCTGTGAACAAGTACAAGCTGAAATTTACAGAACATGCAAACAGGATATCCTGATAGTCATGGATGACTAGAACACAAAAGTTGGCAATAAAGAAAAAGGCAAAGCTGGCAATAAAGAAGAAGGCAAAGTGGCAACAAAAATGAAGCTGGAGAAAGACTAATAGAATTCTGCAAGACCAGTGATCTATTCATCTCGAACACCTTTTTCCAGCAAACACAAATGGTGACTCTACACACAGACTTCACCCAATGGATTGTACAAAAATCAAATTGATTGTGGAAGTCAACGATGGAAAAGCTCTATAACATCAACAAAGACAAAACCTGGAGCTGGCTGTGGTACAGATCACCAATTACTAGTATGCAAACTCAAGCTAAAGTTGAAAAAGAGCAAGACACTCATGAATGTAGCAAAATATGACCTTTAGATTATACCTCCAGAATTTAAAGACTGCCTGCAAAATTGATTTTCTGCTTTAGATACAAATGGCAGAGCTCCACAAGAGATATGGGATGACATCAAGAAGGTTGTGTTGGAAGAAAGTGAGAAGTTGCTGCAAAAGTTAAAAAAGGAAAAATGGCCAAAATGGATGACTGAAGAAACTCTGAAAATTGTCCAGAATCGCAGAGAAGCTAAAGTCAGAGAAAAAAAATAGAGGTATTCACAGAACTCAATAGATATTTCCAATGTGCAGCAAGACAAGACAAGGAGAAGTACTACAATGATACATGCAAGGAAATAGAAGTAGAAACTATTAGAGGAAGAGCAAGGTCGACTTTCCTAAAGCTACAAGAGTTAAGGAAAAAATTCCAGCCTCAAATTGGAATGTTAAAGATGCTCAGGGAGGAGTAGCCTAGTGGTTGGGGCAATGTACTTCAGGCCGGAAGGTCGGGGGTTCAAATCCCACTAGAGGACAGCAACCTTGGGCCGGAAGGACTGGGGTTTCTAGTCCCACAGATGCTCCTTGTGGTCTTGGGCAAGCCACTTAACCCTCCATAGCCCATGTTCCCTGTAAGTATTAGTGTATGTGTCTCATATCCCCATGTGTTAAATGTATCCCCCAATTGTGTTGTGACCGCTTTGATTGAAGGATAAGGTGGTATACAAAACTGTCTAAATAAATAAATAAATAAAATAAATAAATGATGCTAAGATAAAAAAAGGTGGAAAAAAATTACAAAGTCATTATACAATAAAGATCAAGTGGACCAACAGCTGTTTAAACCTGTACCTTATGATCAGGAACCATTGGTGATGAAAGAAGAAGTTGAAGCAGCATTGAAAGCCTTTTCAAAGAACAAAGCACCTGGCATTGATGGAATTTCCATTGAAAGTATTACAGCAATTGGATGCAGCAGGTACAGAGCACTTACAAGGAAATTTGGAAGACAACATCATGGCCCACTGACTGGAAAAGATCTGTGTTTATACCAATACTAAAGAAAGGTGATTCAACTGACTCTGGAAATTATTGCACAATTGCTCTGATCCCACATGCCAGTAAGATTCTGAAGATTATTCAGCAGAGACTAAAACCACATCTGGAATGAGAACTGCCTGAAGTGCAGACAGGAAAGGGCGAGGAATGAGAGACATCATCGGAGATACGAAATGGATCCTTGAAAAGACTAAAGAAACCAAAAGGATATCTATAAGTGTATTATTGACTGCAGCAAGGTTTTTGACTGTGTAAACCATGAGAAACTCTGAGCTATATTAAGAAGCATAGGTATACCAGAACATCTGATAGTTCTCGTGCACAACCTGTACATTGATTAAGAAGCAACAGTTCGAACAGAAGAAGGAGAAACAGAATAGGTTTAAAGTCAACAAAGGTGTACGACAAGACTGCATACTTTCCCCTTACTTGTTTAATTTATATGCAGAACAAATCAGAGAAAAAGGACTGTAAGAAGAGAACTGAGGTGTGAAGATAAGTGGAAGACTCATCAATAACCTTCGCTATGCTGATGATACCACATTACTGGCTGAAAGTGATTATGATCTGAAACATTTGCTTCTCAAGATCAAGGAACATAGTCTTAAAATGGGCATACACCTTAATGTAAAGAAGGCAAAGATCCTGACAACTGGCAAAATCAATAAGTTCATTTTTGATGGAGAAGAATTCGAAATAGTGGACAACTTTAACCTACTTGGATTGACTATCAATAAAGAAGCAACGAGCAGTCAAGAAATCTGTCGACACACTGCTCTTGGCAGAATGGTTATGAAGGACCTAGACAAGATTCTCAAAAGCAGAGATGTCTCTCTTCATACAAAGATTTGACGTGTCCAAGCCATGGTATTTTCAATAACATCATATGGACGTGAAAGTTGGACAGTGAAAAGATAGACAGGAAGAAAATCAATGCATTTGAATTATGGTGCTGGCGACAAATACTGTCTGAAGAAAACAACCAGTCAGTACTAGAGGAGATCAAACTTTAGCTATCCTTAGAAGATCAGATGACAAGACTTCGACTTTCATACTTTGGACACGTCATGCGAAGAGAGAGATCATTAGAGAAAGATATCATGCTTGGCAAAGTAGAAGGTCAATGCAAATGAGAAAGGCTAGCAATGAGATGGATCAATACAATAATAGCAGCTATGGATGCCACTCTATCAAGAAGAAGCTGATTGACTGAAGACCGAACACAGTTTTGGTCAACTATCCAGAGGGTTGCCATGAGTTGACACTGACTCGACAGCACTTAAGAAGATGCAAATATAAATATGTGCTCTGGCCATGCTCCACCCATGTCTACATCGACATTGAAAGTATGTGCCATATGCCTGATGAGCATACTTACAGAATAATGACTGGATAAAGTATGCACATATACATCCATTCACACATGTAAATCACTGAAGATAGGTAGTTTGCCCACATATTTTTATGCGGCTCTTTATAAAATTATCCTCAAAGGGTGCATTGTCTCTGAATGTTGCCTCATAAACTCAGCTTCCTTTTTGAACATTATTGGCAAAACTAGAATTTAAATTATATTTATATATATTATATATATATTATATATTTAAATTCTAGTACATCAAAATATTATTGACTTATTTCTCCACACCTTGAAAGTCAAAAGGCAACTTTTCAGGATTGCCTCCTCATTTAGGGACTTTGCAGGTTAATTAATTTCTTAAGTACTTACAGAGGAGTAGCCTAGTGGTTGGGGCAAGGTACCTCAGGCCGGAAGGTCGGGGGTTCAAATCCCACTAGAGGACAGCAACCTTGGGCTGGAAGGACTGGGGTTTCTAGTCCCACAGATGCTCCTTGTGGTCTTGGGTAAGCCACTTAACCCTCCATTGCCCATGTTCCCTGTAAGTATTAGTGTATGTGTCTCATATCCCCACGTGTTAAATGTATCCCCCACTTGTGTTGTGACTGCTTTGATTGAAGGATAAGGTGGTATACAAAACTGTCTAAATAAATAAATTAAATAAATAAAAACACAGAATGGTCCATCTGAGATCTCCGAGTTCTCTGTGGCAGATCTCTAGAATCATAGTCAAATTATTTTGAAACATACCCAGCAAAGAGATGGTGGTTTGTTTGTGAACATGGCAAAGATCCAGTGAGGGATACTGGACACCTCCACCACAGCAGTTGCTGCCAGCTCAATACCCATTAAACAAATGTGAGCTAAAGGTTAGGTATTCAAAATCCTTATCTGAACGGCCAACAGGAAGCCATCCAGGTCAGGGTGCTGAGCGAGATATTCAGTAGCACTTAGCTGGATAACTAAGAGCCCGATTCAGATAGGGGTATGTCTGGGTCGTCCGGATGGCCCCAAGCAAGACAGGCCTGATTGGACCTGGTTCTGGACTCTGGGAACAAAACGTTCCCACGGTAACCAGAATCGGGCCCAAGGATGATCCGGCATGCCCTTGCTGCCTGCGGGACATCCTCCCCACAGGCAACCCCGACTCCTGTGTCTTTGTCTCCCCTTTTCTCCACTGCCCAACCCAAGGCTGGCCTGCTGTGGCCTGGATCTGGTGGCAGGGATTCCCCCCCCCCCGCACCTGGCCCCGACCCCGGGGGAGGATCCCCGGGCCCAATCCCTGGGTTATTGCCGTTTATTCTACCTTTGAGGTGGAATAAGCAGTGTGTTCCCACAGGACATCTCTGCTCTTGAGGATCTTGTTTAGGTCCTTCATAGCCATTCTGCCAAGAGAAATACGTCATCAGATTTCTTGACTGCTTGTCCTTTCTTTATTGATTGTTGATCCAAGTAAGTTACAGATGTATATATACTATAATTTATGTGCATTCTTTAAAAATCTAGGCATGAGTAGTTACACCAGCCCTAGAGTTGGTTTAGTTTATATGTCTAGATTTGCCATGTGCATCTGTACTAGTCTTTATAAAAAAGGTGTGATTGGTGCACATTAAACCAGATGCTAACTAGGCAGATCTTTATATAATTTTCCTCCACAAGTATAATGAGGAATTTTGATGTTCTTTGATTAAGGAAAATCAAAATGTGATTGACTATGATCATGTAAGTGAAACCACACTAGATCATGAATAGGTATGAAAAGACAGTAGTCAGTGTACAATTGGTTATTAGGAATACTAACAGCCTGCATAGTAAAATAAATCTCAGAAGTTGCAAACTGCATTGGAGAAATCCGCAATTCAGAGCCTACAAAAGGTCAGCTTTCTGGCTGCTAAACTCAGACATGCTTGGCATATTCCAAAGAGGAAGCTCTAAGTGATCCCAGAGGAAACTGCCAGAGAAAATATTCAACATACCGAAGGTACAATGTTGGAAACTGGAGCCTCAGAAGTGTGTTATGATGGACCTGTATAAACATCTGCTGGACTTAAGGCTACAAGAACTCTTTTGGGGTATAAGATCTTAACGCAAGTTAATACGTAGACCATAACAACTAACGTAAAGGCAAGTTAAGTGCAAAACTTTGATAACTTTGGAGACATTTGCAGCCCTTTGGGGAAGGCAGCTGTGAAGTTAACACAGACTAATGATCACTACTTTGTAATACCAACATGGCCAATAAATCAGATTGCAGTTGCTAGACCTCTGGAGGCGTAGATGTTAGCATCACACTCCTTGCTGCATTATTTTTTTTTCATGTCATTTATTAAAGTTTCTAAACTGAAGCCCCGCAAGCCACCTGGATCCAATTCCCTCACCAGTCCTGTGTATCAGGATGGGGAGAGCCAGCGGGGGGCGGGACGGGGAGGAGCAGGGACAGGCCCAACCAACTGCACATACAGGGCTGATTCAGGTCATGGCCCTGTACATACTGCCGGGCTCATGGGGACATGCTGCTTATATCACCTCAAAGGTGTATAAGCAGAATTTTATGCACAATTAGGGTCGGGGTTCTCCCCCCAGGGTTGGGGCTGGGTGAGGGGGGAGTCCCTGCAGGTCCCTGCTGGCCAGCCGTGGGCCAGGTGGTGGAGAATAGGGTGGCCGGAAACGCCGGAGTTGGGGGGTGCTTGCAGGGAGGACATTCCTGCAGGTGGCAAGGGCACGCCGGGCTGTCCATGGGCACGCTGGGTCATCCTTGGGCCTGATTTTGGCTACCGAGGGAGCGTATTGTTCCCACGGTCCAGAATTGGGTCCAAATGGGCCCATCTTGCTTGGGGCCGTCTGGAAGGCCTGGACATGCCCCTTTTGAAATCGGGGCTCCATCTAGGCAGTAAATAAATTGCACACAAATTAAGTGGTAGATGTAGACATATAATATGTCAAGTAGGTCTTTATATAAAGCATAAACATAAAATCATAAATCATAAAATCATTTACATTTTTTTCATTTAACAAGTAACACACGGTAATGAGATCAATGAAGCAGCTTATTACTATGTTGGCGTTGGCAAGCTATGTTACCACCTGAAAATTAACTACACCTTGAGAGATGTAATTAACTTAACTCTAGGAATATCGACTCCCTAACATGTAAACCAGTGATCCTGGCTACAAGTTTAAAGAGGCTGGTGCCAGTAAAAGTAGACCCCCCCCTACCGTAAATAATCCCTGGTGGGCTAGCATTAGCAACCTTCCCCCCGCCCCCATTCATGAGTAGGCAGAAGACATGAAGACATCTGCCTGGTCATGCCGGAGTCTTCTGGCTTGGGGTTGACTACACCATTATACATGGGGGGCCTTTTACTAATGGACACTAGTTGGAAGTGCATGTTCTGGCACATACTAAAAGTGCTCTGAGACACATGTTCCAACTAACGTGGGCCATGACAGTGAGTGAAGGATGATTCCCATACTAACTGTGCAACTCGCATTAGGTCCATGAGTGAGTCGGTTAGGTGTAAAGAGTGGGAATGGTGAGGGTAGCGCATATAGCTCTGGGTTCATAGCGCATGCTAAGTACATTCACATGGGTTCACCAAATGCCACCTCAATAAGTGAAGTTAGGTATACCTAGCTAAGGCAGGCGCACCTTAGGAGGAAAGTGCTTCACATGAACTGCTGGGGAAATGCTTTCCACACCTCTGAAGCACGGTGACGTTGCACCTAACATGCCATATTTTCATTTGTCATTTTAGGAAAAGACCCCCTTAGTGATACAGTAGAATATTCTAGTATTTTCCTAAATAGAGTCTGATAAGGGGTTGCTAATGAACCTTATTAGAGAGAAAGCATATAGATACGTTGGAAATTAGGGTTTTTTTTTCTAAACTAACCAAAGTTAGGGTAAGATAGAGTAAGTTCTTTTATTCCCAGGTAATTAAAAATGATTTACCAGAATATTTAGACATCATGAACCTTCTCATGGCTAAAATATTGTTAGAGGTTGGAAAAATCTTTATTCTTATTTAGAGCTAACAGCATGTAGCTCTTTGCTTTCAGATCCAGATTAGTTTGTTTTAGGCTTTCTGACATAACACTGATCAAAGATCATTAATGGATTTTGTCATGGTTCCCTGATATATTTCATTATTGCGATGTCTTGCTTTCACTTAATGTGAATATATTACACTTTCATTTTGGAGAAATTTATAAGAACAGTTATTGGGATGCCTATCTTTTGTGTCTATGAAGACTTAATACAGTCAAGTTAAAAGAAATATATTTGTTGCAATAGAGAAGAAAGAAAATAGATCAAATTAAACCCAAGAGGAATGTGGAAAACTGCAAGAGGATCTTGATAAATTAGAAGACTGGGCATCAAAATGGCAGATGAAATTTAATGTGGACAAGTGCAAAGTTATGCTCCTAGGGAAGAACAACCCAAACTATGGTTACACAATGCAAGGTTCCACATTAGGAACCACCACCCAGGAAAAAGATTTAGGCGTCATTGTGGATAACATGTTAAAATCCTTGGCCCAGTGTGCAGCAGCAGCCAAGAGAGCAAATAGAATGCTAGGTATCATAAGGAAAGGAATGGAAAATAAAACAAAAGATATTATAATGCCTCTATATCGTTCCATGGTGAGACCACACCTTGAATATTGTGTGCAATTCTGGTTGCCATATCTTAAAAAGGATATAGAGTTATTAGAAAAGGTTCAGAGAAGAGCCACCAAAATGGTAAAGGGGATGGAAGGATACTCCTATGAAGAAAGGCTAAAAAGGTTAGGGCTCTTTAACCTGGAAAAGAGACGGCTGAGGGGAGATATGATAGAAGTCTATAAATTAATGAACGGAGTGGAACGGGTAAACGTAGATCGATTGTTTACCTTATCAATATAGAAAGACTAGGGGACATGCAATGAAGCTACAGGGTAAACTATTTAAGACTAATAAAAGAAAATATTTTTTCACTCAACGTGTAATCAAACTCTGGAATTTGTTACCGGAGGATGTAGTAAAGGCTGTTAGTGTAGCTGGGTTTAAAAAAGGTTTGGACAAGTTCCTGGAGGAAAGGTCCATAAACCATTATTAAGAAGGGACCCAGGATATCAATGCTTAACCCAGTACAAGCATTGCGGAACCTCTGTCTTTTGGGGAAACTGCTAGGTACATATGACCTAGATTGGCCACTGTTGGAAACAGGATACTGGGCTTGATGGACCTTGGTCTGACCCTGTATGGCAGGGGTCTCAAACACGCGGCCCACGGGCCGCATGCGGCCCGCGAGAGACCTTTGTGCGGCCCGCGATACACAACCCGGCTTCTGCGCGCATGTCCCGCGGCCCCCGATCCCTTCCTGCTTGCCTGTCAGTTCTTCTCTGCTTCGGCTTTCAGAGCCGCGAAGGGAGAGCTGCTCCCTCGCGACTCTGTTAAGCTCGCCGGGGCAGATGGGAAATTTCCCATAAGCCCCAGCGGGCTTAACAGAGTCACGAGGGAGAAGCTCTCCCTTCGCGGCTCTGAAAGCCGAAGCAGAGAAGAACTGACAGGCAAGGGGGGGGGCCGCGGGACATGCGGTATTGCTGCTACCGCCGCGGCAGCGGCAGGAGCAGCAGCTAGCTGTTTTCTAAAGTTTGTTTCCCCGGGGGGGGGGGGAGCAGGATTGATGTGGGCTGCTGCTGCGGGGGGGGGGGGGAGCAGGATTGATGTGGGCTGCTGCTGGGGGGGGGAGCAGGATTGATGTGGGCTGCTGCGGGGGGGGTGAGCAGGATTGTTGTGGGCTGCTGGGGGGGAGCAGGATTGATGGGGGCTGCTGGGGGGGGAGCAGGATTGATGTGGGCTGCTGGGGGGGGGTAGGACTGGAAATGGAGTGATAGTACTGGTAATGGACAGATGGGGGTTAGGACTGGAGGTGGTCTGATTGGGGGGCTAAGAATGAAGATGGGGCGATGGAAGGGTTAGGCCTGGAAGTGGGCTGTTGGGGGGCTTAGGACCGATAATGGGCTATGGGGGGGTGGGGCTAGAACTGGTAATGGACTGGGGGGGGGGTGCTATGACTGGAAATGGGCCGAGTAGAAGGGGGAGCTTGAACTGCAAATAGCTGATGGGGACAGGGTCTTGGAATGGTAATGGGCTGAGTGGAAGGGGGCTTTGAATGGAAATGGGCTGATGGGGAGGGGGGCTTGGAAAGGAAATGGGCTGTGAGGGGAGGGAGCTAGGACTGGAAATGGGCTGATGATGCGGGGACTAGAAGGGAACGGATGCTGGGTGGGGCAGGAGCTAGAAGGGAGTTGATGTTGGGGGACGATTAGAATGGGATGGGGCTGGGAGAGTGAAATGGAGAGGGGAAATATATTTTGTGTGGGAGGGAAGAAAAATCTACAATTGGCCGGGTATTGGGAGAGTAAGTGGGGATTGAGGATGGAGGGGTAAAATTTGAGTGGATGAAATAGGAATGAGGAAAGAGCAAAAGGAGAATGATTAGTATGTTAAAGCAGATGTAGAGAGAATGGAAAAAAACTGGGAAAGAAGAAAGGACAAATGGACAGCAGACGATGGAGAGTTAGCAGAAGACACAAAGCAACCAGAAGAAAGTGGCTGGAACAATTGCAACTGAAAAAAAATGCACAAAAGGTAGAAAAATATCTCTTTATTTTGAATTTATTAACTGAAATATGTCAGCTCTTGGAAATGTGCATCTTTAACGTCTGCACTTTATTTAATACAAGAGGAAATCAATGTATAGTTTTATTTCTACAGTGTTGTACATTCTAAGTTTGGCTTTTGGGGTTCCCAGTTTAATTGTCTTCCTGTTTCTAAATTGTGATTCCTTGTTTGGTGATGGTGTATGTTCTGCATGTGTAACTGAGCTGAGGTATTCTGTTTATGTAATTCCTATTTGACATTGCCACTTGTTCTCTTTCCCGAGTAGGTCATGTATTGTTATTCTCTGAAATGTGTTGATTTAATATTTGCAGTGTTGCCTTTTGATAGTTAGGGTATGGTGCTTTGTGAGTCCTGGTAGTGCTGTTAGGACATGGCAGGTTTGCTATGGGTTCTAAATGAGCAGTGTTTCTAGTAGTTCCTAATGTGCCTGGCGGTTGGCACTGGTTTATAGTAATGTAGAAATCTTTTAGTCTTTCTTTATCCATACACTCATTAAGAGGCATGTTTACTCAAAGTTAGTGTATGGTAACATTATGCAAATATTTATGCAAATGATCCCTTATGCAAATGATGCCCTTATGCAAATGAGGCCTGCGTCTTGTGCGGCCCCCGGGTTACTCTACAAGTCCTCATTTGGCCCTCAAAGCAATTTGAGTTTGAGACCCCTGCTGTATGGCATATCTTATGTTCATATGTTCTTAGATGGGACCTTGGGGGGTGTTTACTAATTGGCGGTAGCGGACTCCATGCGATATCGGAGCCGCAGCCTGATATTGCATGGAGTCCACTACCGCCGTTTAGTAAACATCCCCCTTTGTTTAAATCAAACACCCTTGGTGCCATTCCTTCTCCCCCCAAGGAAACTAGGTCTTATTTTCTAGCCAGGGCTTCTTGTTGGGGGGGTGGAGGGGGAGGGGGAGGGTGGGGAGGGGGAGGGTATGTGAATGAGCTATAAGCTAAATATGACATAAACCAACCTTCTGGTCTCTGTTCAAAAATTCATGATTTGGTATCAGATTGGATTACCAATCCATGCAAAAATCAGTAAGAAAAGAGAGAGAGACTTCAAGGCACAACCATTATTATTTATGTTCTCACATATGTCTAGAATTAGATCATTCTTTAACTGGTTATGAGATACCTAGGCATATTTGTTTCCATGTCTAATTCCGCATTCATCATATACTTGTAAGATTTAAAAAGTTATCAAGAGTTCAAGAATGGCTTAATCCAAATAGCATTTACTTTATGTAGACTGAGTAACTACAAAACATACATGTTTATCCCAAGAAAATCCTGTGAAGATAATTTCTATTTTGATCAAGGTTAGGTACCTTTTAAGCTGTTCAAGGGTGTCTGAAATCTATAGATCAAAGACTGTGGATTTTCATGAGCCCATCTCTTGAGTAAACTAGATTGGAACGTGTATTGTATGGAAAAGATTATATGAGGAAAGTATAGGAAAGAATCTCTTCTAATAATGCAGATTGTCAGTATCTTGAGCTGTACTTATAACATCCAAATCTTGCCAGAATGTCAACTCAGATTACTAAATTTTTATAGAAATCTTATTAGGATTAAAGGTTTAATTGGGGGGAAATGTATTTTATTGAAGCTGCCGGAAATACAGCGTCCTCCATTTATTATACAGTATTCGGTAATGTTTCTTTTCAGCAATACCATCCGGAAGCACAAAAATTTCTTGCTAAGTGAGATGATCCCCAAAGGGCTTTATAGGAAAAATTTCTAAATTTGGAATGTCATCTTGAATTGTTTGTTATTCCAATGACAGATAAAGGGTTTGGTGCAGGATTAAAGGTTATTAAATTTTGAATAACTTCTTTCAATTGCGTTTTCAAATTTAACTAATCAAAGACGTCTCAAGAAATCCTCTGCAGTAAACCATCAAGTCTGTAACAGAACTAAAACTCGACAAAGAAAATTAAAAAAAATACACAGATAATGGAGAAACCTTTATAAGGGGGTGTGTACTTTAAGACACAGCATAGGCCCCTAGACTCTTAAAAAAGATGCTCTCCCCAACACAACTCTGCCTCCCCCTAATTGCTCTTATCTGACTGTTTATTCCCTATTGTTTTCATGGTATGTTGCATCTTGTTATTCTTAATTTTCTTTGGGACTGATATTCAAAAGCAGTTAACAGCGAGCTCAATATTCAGAGCACTATCCGGATAGTGCTGCTGGATATTTCCTCTGATTGCCGCTGCACTATTCAGAGAGGGCTGGGGTGGTCCATTGGCAGATGTGTGTGGAGGGGGAGGGGGAAGCAGCACTTATCCACATAGTGGCAATGTTCAGTGCCATTATACAGATAAGTATCTTCATAACTTCATAACAGAGGAAAAAAGCTGTTCTAAGTGTATGGGGAGTGGCTATCCAGATAGCCACTGTCACTGACCACAAATTTCAGATATTCAGTGGCAGTGCTACTGAATGTGGGATTTTCTTTACCCATGGTGGCTGGTATTTAACAAATTACTGTGTTTTCATGGATATATCTCTTAGTATTAAATGTAATTCACATTTTCTGCAATACACCTCGTGCCTTATCTTAGCGAAAGGTGGAATGTCAAACGACTATAAATGCACAAATAAAGCCCACAGGAAGGAGCACCTGCAGATTTTGGATCAATATGGGCAGTTTGAAAATCTCCCATTAAGTGACAGCTAAATAAAATCAGTTATGTGAGATTCGATCATAATTTTTACCACATCCTTCATATTACAGTTGACAAAAAGCACTGTGTTCTAGCCTGAATAAATGTAAACTTTAGCAAGTCTGCCAATAGGCTTCTCGTCTATTGCTAGGTATTGATCCAGTGCAGGAAGTAGCCTTGGCTATTTCTCTTTCAAAGGCTCAGAAAAAATATTCTTAATTCATCACCATCACCTTGCGGGAATTTAGTCTGTGTAGATTTGAAACAGCAGGTTTTTGCCATACAACAGTCCATAGATATCTAATGCTCCTACGAGCACATTCTCATTTTGACCCAAAATATGATTGTCAAATAGCATTTTGACATCCTTTAATTAATCACATAACTCATCTTGCTCTTTAATCTTTGCAAAGTTATAAAAACACATATCTAAAGCTGTGGGAGGAGTAGCCTAGTGGCTGGGGCAAGGTACTTCAGGCCGGAAGGTCAGGGGTTCAAATCCCACTAGAGGACAGCAACCTTGGGCCGGAAGGACTGGGGTTTCTAGTCCCACAGATGCTCCTTGTGGTCTTAGGCAAGCCACTTAACCCTCCACTGCCCATGTTCCCTGTAAGTATTAGTGTATGTGTCTCATATCCCCGCGTGTTAAATGTATCCCCCAATTGTGTTGTGACCGCTTTGATTGAAGGATAAGGCAGTATACAAAAACTGTCTAAATAAATAAATAAATAAAAATAAGTGCCGTCAAGTTAATGGCAAGGTATGACTGGAAGTAGATTGCCAGACCTCTTCTTCTTGGGCAATGGAAAATAAAGTTACTCACCCAAGAGCACAAGGAGTGCCAATGGGACTTGAACTATAATCTCATGGGTGCTAGACTGTTGCTCTAACCACTAGACTATTTCTTGGCTGGAAAACTGCTGTGGCTACGTATTGGGCATTTTTTATGTCCGTTGCTGAAAAATTCTATACATTTTACAACACTTTCTCATACCATTTTTGGTAGCAGTCTTCCACCATAGACAAAAAATACATAATTCAGTCAAAGCAAGACTCAGCAGAAAGCAGTTTATTCTATCAATTAAACAAATCAAACTGAAAATGCAGGAAAGGAAAATAGGAGAGATTCCAGATGGTGCATGCCAAACTGACCACTGCAGATGATTGGAGGTTAGGTTGTTTTCTTACCATGGGAAGGACAAAAAGCAAGCCCCAGATGTACCAGTTCTTTCTGTTAGACTGATAGGTTCACATGTAACACATGCTGCAGGCTCAGGGGGTGGTGTTTTTGGGTTATGTGCAGGAAGAGGACTGCTTCTTTGCTCCCATATGAGAAGAATGGAGGTTATTAAAGCTGATTCAGTGATTCAGAGGCTGGAGCAGACCCTGCTGTGACACAGTCTGCTAAGGCAGCGACAGTAGTGGAGATGTCCTCCTGGGTGGAAGGATGAAATCAGCAGGCCAGTGACCGTGAATGAATTGCGTAGCTGAGGAAGAGTCTTCCCAGCTTGGCTGATCCAGGCTAGATCAGATCAGGCTGAGCCTCATTTGTTCATATGAAGGTGCAGCTGTCCTGGAAACCATTTGTGATGCTGTAGATCTCTATCTGGGAAGATTAAGCAACTGCTAACTCATGTAAAGTCCTCTATTAAAATAGCTTAAGAGCAGGAACCTGAAACTGGGGAACCTAAACAGTGACTAGAGCTGAGGGAAAGACTGCTGGCGACCATACTAATTATCCTTTCAAAGGAAATTTGGTTCACAGTAAGCTGGAATCCACTGAAAATACAGTGAGGTAGCAGACTACCTGTAGTTTTTGTTTTCCAAAATTGAAATTAATATCCGCAATGGAGATGTTTATAAAAATTACACATAGTGTTAAATTCTGGATTCTGTGTTGTTTTTTTTTTAACCCTCCTTTCTTTAAAAAAGGGCAAAAGATTCACTACAGGAGACTTTGGACTTGCTGAATGTAATTGAGATATTGGAATCTTCCCCAAATGAAGCTTCTGCCCCTTACAGTCTTATTTTTAATCTTGTGCTGGATACAGACAAGAACTTTCTACTTAGATATTTCTTTTGCAACAAGTATCCCTTATTTTATAATAGGAAAGTTAGAATGTGTCCTGACATGACTGAAGTAACCCAAATAATTTAAAGAGGAACATTGTTCCAGCTAAATTTTCCTGATTAGTATTTGTAGACTTTAGAAAATAGGTTTAGATAACTAAGTTACTTAGGGGTATGTTTACTAAACCGGGCTAACGGTTAACCCAGGCTATCTGCAACTAGGTCAAAGGCCCCTAAATCTCTGGAGAGCACGCCACTGCAAATCTACCCCCAAACTATCAAGCCATATAAATGATACACAGCATATAATCATTCGGATCCACTTTGCATATTCTGCACAGATTTGCATTTATTCTTTTAAAAGTTATATTGTTATGTAAAATTTTTGAATTACTTTTTTTTTGTCAAGTTCAGGCAAACCAATTCAGTGGAAAGCTCTATTATTCTGAACAGCTGCCATTGCAGCTCAGCGTTGTCTTTGTAAAACAAAAATAATCAAAGTTTTGAGCTGTTATTGAAAGTTAATGCGTAATACCCTTGATATCACATGTAGTAATCTTTGTAGCCACTTGAGATGAGATTAAACATAAGGCTTTTCAATGTAACAGGGAAAGTAGGTCATTCTAGTTTTAAGTTAGCATTTCATTATTCTTCTACACTAATACAATTGCATTTTTCTCTGTAAACATCCTTCAGATATCAAATTCAGGAAGCTTTCCTATCAAATCAAAGAAATTCTGTAGGGAACCAGATTTTTTTTGTATTCTGTTTGGATTATTTTGTTTGCTCTAATTCAATTTTGGGGTCATTCCAGAACACAAATAAGGGGTTTGTTTGTGTGGCGGAGAGGTTTATGTGCCAAAAACATATCCGAACATATTCTCAAATACTGCTGACATGCACATCCACAGCGCTAGCACAGGGATCTCAGAACATGGGCGGGAGAGGGCGGAACGGGGGCGTTGTCAGCCACAGAGAAGTTGAAAGCATATTCAGGAAAGGCCTATGTACGTATGAAGTGTTTCCCGGAAACGTCTATGTTATCCCTGCTGAAACGTGGTATAAGACTGGGCCTTAGAAAATATTCTGTTGTGCTCTGCAATGTGTCCCACATAAAGAAATGGTTGTGATAAGTATGTTCTGAACCGGTGTGACCGCAGTCTGGAGAAATACAAGATGCAGTCCAATGGTACAGGGAGCAGAGGTGAGGGAATGTTGCAAGGTTTCTAAACACCCCTATAGCAATAGTAAGAAGAGAAATAGTGTATAATCAGGCAACTATGTGCTGTTTGTGTTAAAGGAGCCAATCTATGGGACCCTAACAAGTTCCACATTCAGACAAATGGGACTGCTGATGCAGGGATGGTATGGGCATGAGCAGGGCAAGGATTCCTTTTTGGGTGAAAAACAGGGATCATATTTGTAGTTCCAGGTACCCCATGCAATTATGGTATGTCTTAGCTGTTATACATACATATATATATGGAGGTGCAGGGAACGTTTTGGGCAGATTCATGTTTTTTGTGACAGAAAGTGAGAGTGTGTGTATGTGTGGTTTGTGAGGTGCATGGGGGGGGGGGGCAGATCTGGTGTGTTCATCTGCAATGCATGGGGCACATGAAAGCCTGGCCAGTACCTGGACCCTATGGATGTCTGCAGCATCACCAGGTGCCAGTGAGATGGGGCAGTCAAACTCAGAGAGGGTTCACTATAGCTACAGTAAACATCACAACACATCCCAGTCAGTGTTAAGGGACCCTCAAAACAATGGCATTCTACATTGCGACAGCACTAATGCATTCTCTTTATGCACATTTAGTGGGGCCAGTGGTGTTGCTATTGAGCATGTATTAGTGCTGTTTGCACCTCTGAATGGTCAAAAAATACAAGGGAGCGTAGGCGGATCTGATCCAACACCAGCACCGATGGGGTGAGCACTCAGTCTGGATTTGAAAGGGGCCAGGGATGAAGCCTGATGTACAGACACAGGTAGCTTGTTACAGGCATATTGAGCATTGACGTGAAGGGAGCAACATCTGCATTTGGCAGTAGAAGGAGAGGGCACAGATTGACTCAATCTGACAGAAGAGCGGTGTTCACGGGGAGGGGTGTAGGGAGAGATAGGAGGGGAATGGTACTGTTGAGCTGCTGAATGAGTACACTTTGAGGCCAGAGGCATGGAAAGGGCATACATTTGTTGCTCAGCCATATTATGCATCCTTTGGGGGCCCACAGGGCATGCTTAGGGTTTTATGGGCTTGGTGAAGGCAGTCGAAGGTGTGTTTGCAGAGATGACCAGGGCAGGACTCACTGGAGCCGGTTCCTAAAGCCATGTACCATTTGATGCAAGGTATGTCCTGATGTACATGTTCATATTTACATTCTTATATACCATATTGGGGTGCACTGGGCTTTCCTAACATTTCTCTGGGCATGAGGAGGACTGGTATATGGTCTAGGTTGCAGCAGCTATTGTTTCTCATTGGTATTTATTTATATCTAGTGTGCATCAGCGGCTTAGGAGATGCACGTTTTTCCCAAGGGGCGTGGCATCGGTGGGTATATCATGAGGATGGGCAGAATAGTGCTTGCATGTGCCCATTGAACACATCTATCTCCTCTGTTCCGACCCTGCGGGCATGTCCAGAACCGCAGTTGCATAATTTGGTTCAAAGGAGTCTGTTTTCGGTGTAGACATGTCCACGGACTGGACATGCACATTATGGAATTGGGCTTCATGCCTATTACAGGGGAGCAAGAAAGTGATTTACTGTATGTGCCTGTAACTTACCGGATAATTTTGACAAGACTGTGAACATTGATGCCACTAGAAAGAGTGGGTGGTGCTCTGCTGACATCACTGCTGTAACCTGTGCTTCAGTATAAAATTGGATTCATGCTGAGGTATCAGTGGAAACAGGAGAATGATTTGAGCGACTGCAGCTTATTGCAGGAGGTCTCTGGCAAGACTGTGAACATTGGTACTGCTAGAGAGACTGGGTAGCTCTCTGCTGACATCACTTCTGTGATTTCTCCATCATTATAAAATCAGATCTGCGCTGTGATGTGCAACCGCAGGTGTGTGTCCAAAGGGGAAGATTAATAAATAAAATCTGGACATTTTGTGAGTGAAATAGAACTGATGATTGATAAGGGGGGCTATGGGTGGAATACAGTAGGCACAAGAAATTGTGTATACGGTTGTCCCCCTGCCCCATTCTGTTGGTTCTTTCACTTCCACTTTTATATGTTTGATAATATTGATCTGCTATCCGTTTTTTTAAGGGAGGGATTTACTATTTGGAAGTTTTCCTTCACCTCTATTGGAGTTTTTTTGTTTGGTAAAGAAAATGGTTCAGGCAGGCTAATTATTGGACATTTCTTATGCTGCCCATTGTTTATTTGTTGTTTCCTTATTTGAGGCTCTCGGCTCCGCATGATGCAGACTTTTTGGTGTCTTCTTATGTGGATATGTTTATTTCTCTTTTCATGTGCACTATATATAAAACATCATTTCTTTTTTGTTTACTTTGTTGTCTTACATTTCAATTTAAAGAAAAATATGAGCAGTGCAGTAAATTCTTTTTAAGAAATTATATTTTCTCATTGGTTGTTATGTCATTTACTTCAATTTGCTGTTGTTGTTGTTAAGTGCCGTTCAGTCGGTGTTGACTCCTGGCGACCCTCTGGATAGTTATCTGCTATGGAAATGCTGTGTACACCCCTGACAGATGATGCGTGGCTGTTGCAGCTAATGCGGTGCTATTTGCATGAACATGCCACATTAGCTGCAAAAGCTTAGCAAGCATGCATGGACATGTGTGCCTGCGCCCGACTAGCTACAAATGTCCACGACCTCAATGTAGCTGCGATTGCTGCTTGATTTGCACTAGTAGTTTATAAAGCCACGTAAACCCCTAAGTGTCTTTATAAAATTGACTCCAAATAGGCACTTTCTTGCTCTCTGTCCCTAGGCACCCTGTTAGAAAATTACCCTCATAATGCAGTCAGTGCTGGAGTTATCCAGAGAGTGGCAATAGTGAGTCTGCTATCTGGATAAACGTAGGGCAGTTTTTCTGCTTCCTGAACTTTATCTGGATAGTTATTGCTGCTCTCCAGATAACTCAGTGCTCTGTCCACGTCCTTTCCATGCACTGCCCTGGTACTACTGTATATGGATAGTGCTAAGATGGTCTGGAAGGATCTTCAGCAACACTATTGATGTAGGACGTAATTCGGAAAGTAGTGCTTAGATTTATGCACATATGTACACATGATAATGGTGCCTATTCTATAAAATCAAATCCACATAAGTGGTCGCAGATGCGCATAAATATCATCGCAGTCACTTATACACGCTCTAGAGCAGTGTAAGCGACTGCATATATCTTACACGCATTGGGGCCTATCCTATAAAGTGCATGCATGACTATGCACCCTTCCTGAACTCTGCCACTGTGCACACCCACCTGAAAGTGCACACCATCAGTCCGTGGCACAAACTTTCAGAATAGTGACCTAAACTCTGCAAATAAATGGTCATTTGCACGCGTGCATCACTAGAATACCTTGCTTTCCACATGTAAACTTGTGTGGAAATCTAGTCAGCCCTTACAAAATTACCCTCATAGCGCAGCTGAAAATCCACAGATAGTGCCACCAAAGGAAATTATCCAGGCCACGGCTGCTGTTATCCGGACAATTCCCTTTGTTTATCGACCCTCCTAATATTTTATTAAAGACTTTGTGAATGTGAAGCTTTTTATAAAATACCCCATCAAAGAAGCACACACATCTGATGGCACACATAACACAACATGCCATTTCATAAAAGAACATGTACCATCACTAAGGGGGGTGCACATGCAAGCATCACTGCATGCATGTACAAGATATGATTTAGTTATTTATGTATGTTTTATGTGAAGAAAGCAGGCTACAAAAATTCAATGCCATATGCACATATACAAGTATACATACAGTAAGAGTGTTTCTAAGTACCCTTTTATACATGTACACAATATGCACTCCCTGGGGTGGAGCTGGATGGGATTTGTATATACTATATACCTTGCAAAAGATCAAGTACGCATGCATAACCCAACAGATAGAAATATTAATGTGTGCCTGCCGCTGTTTGCATATATATATGTCAAGAATACATGGGCTTTCCCTTTCTAAAATCACTGTGGTCAGTTTCCACAAGCTCTCTAGATAACAATGGAGGTTCTCTGGATAAGGGCAGTGAGAGAGATCTTATGTATTACTCTCTAGGTAGTGTCACTGAGTGTCTCCACAAACTGTCTTGGCACTGTCTGGTTAGTGCAGAGGCAGTCCGTGGAGTGAGGACACTGCAGCCACTGTTGGGAAAATCATGGCACTTATCCGGATAGTGGCAATTTTCTGCCACTATCCGGCTGAAAATCAGAACAGTTTGGCCACAGAAAAAACTGTCCTAAATTGCTATTTACTCAACTTATCCATAGAGCGGCTGAAACTCACTACCACCCAGATAAGTGCCACGATTATCTGGATAGTGGCCTCTAGTGGCAACCAGTCTGCTGCATATCTAGTAAACTGTGATCACTGTGGTGTATACGAGACCCCCCCCCCCACGGCTTTCACACACATACCAGCCATATTCGCTTATGCATCTGGTTATAAAATCCCCTTCTATACATGTGAGCGGTGTCACTTATACGTATAAGTGGTGGCTTTTGTAAACCTGCACATCTATAGGAGCTGATTAAGGAGCCATCCTCCGAAACACAAATATTTTGCATGAAGAGGTGGATTTGAATACTAGAAAGGTGGGAACAGTTCTCTTTTCAACCATTCCTCAAAAATCCCAAGTATACATGCTGAAAGGGACATTTTCCAAGGCATGCATGGAGTCTTTCCAACATATGGAATAGACATCACTTTAGAGAACACCCTTAACCACAGCTTTTGATCTCTGTGTGCTGCTGCCTAGACATGTAAATAGTGCCTTTTCTAGAATAGCTACTTTATGATTTACATGCCTACAAGCAATTTTTACACATGCAAACGGCTCTTGCACCTTCTAAAATTCAGATGCCTGCGACCTGTGCAGTTCGCCTATAAGAACTGACTTGGTAAAGCAAATCAACAACCATCATATTAAATGATTTAAAAATTTCATAATAAGAAATTATTACTAATTTATTACCTTATGGTGATGAACTTTTTTTTTTTTTTTCTGTTGACTTAACTCTAACACAATGCATTGGTTATTGTTCAGTAAAATTTTCTTTGGCCGTATGTGATCAGCTAACATTAGAGCCCTGAAACAATCAATACCACACTGTGTTTAGAATTAGCTTTTAAAGGACACAAAGTAGTCAGGTAGGAAAAACCCTCAAGAGACCAGCATGAAACTAATAAGATTTGCTAATAGCTTTAGCTTTAATAATTTGATGGGAAGCCAAACAGTAGAATCTGAGTAGCCAACACCTTAATTGGATATTGATCTAAACAGATATCTACCTTCTAAGTACCAGTTATCTTCACATTGTAGGATATAATAAATTTATCATTATTTCTTTATAATTGTTCATGCTCTTCAAGCTATATAAAGACACGTTAAGAATGTAATTGCTTGCTAGTCAATTAAATTAAGTTCTCCTTGATTTATTCCACATTTGTTTGAAACTAGTGTAGCCTGTGAAACAGATTATTGAATTTATATTTATCATAAGCAGGGCTTCTATTTTTAGGTTTTAAACAATACTGATGAAAAACATCCCAATGCAAAACAATAAAATAGACATTTAGGAGGTAATTCTATATCTAGTAGCTGGATTTATATGCATATTTATGCGCCTTAATTGCACCTATTCTTTAAAGTCGAATCAGTGCAGATTTGACTGTACAGAATAATAATTTAGGTAGCCACAAAGATGCATAAATGAAGCCATGGTCACTTATACAAGCACGGCTGGGCTATATTCTGTGGCCCAATATGTATTTACACAAGGCTGGGCTATACCCTGTGGAGTATGCACGTATTGTTGCACTTTGCTCTCCGTCTGCCCTTGTGCACACCCACAGTGAAAGTATGCACCATCGGTCTATAGTGCATGTTTTTGTGAATAGTGACTGACTAAACTTCATGCCTCAGTTGTCATTTACTCATGTAAACATGCGTAGAAATCTAGCTACGCCTTACAGAATTACCCTCATTAAACTTCAGAAAAGCATTCCTAGAACCAGGGCTGTCCCAACCACTAGGCAGCTGCTTAGGGCAGCAACTTCCAGAGGGCAGCAAAAGCAGAACATTCATAGCTAAATAATAGATTTTGACAGTAAGAGGAGGGTGTAAAGTTTGAGTTTCACCTAAGGCACCAACACTTTGAGACAATCCTAGAACCGGCCCTGCCTGGAACTAGCAGCCTCCCTTTCCCTTGTCTGCCTTTGATTCTCTTCTCTTTTTTGCACTATTTCTCTGATGATGCCTCCACAGTGGTACACGTTTTCAAGAAACAGAAGGGCATCTATTTTTCTCCTGCAGACTCTTCCCAATGGAAGACAACTGGAAATCGTGATGAGAGGGCAAAACAAGGAAGTGTGGAGAGTGTGAGAGTGGTGGGGAAAAGCAGAAGACAGTCTGGTGCTGAGAAAGTGTGTAGGCTGCAGATACATGTACAGAAAGAGCGCTAGAATTGGGTTTCAGTGGGAGAAGAGCGCTGGGGCTATGGTCTGGAGAGTGCTAGGTAGGAGGTAGGTCTGTGCTGGTGCCTGGGGAAACATGAATTCCAGTGCTGTCTGCTGGGATGACTGTGAGCATTGTTTTGTTATGACAGCACTTTTTTAATGCACTGTAGGTATGTGATTCAGCCAGAAAAAGAATGCAGCAATAGTATGAGTACCATGAAAAAGCCAGTAAACACAGATATTTTTGTATCCCCCCCAAAAAATCATAATTAGCTGGATAGTAAATTTGATTCATTAATATTTAGCTCCTGCCTTTCTGTAGTAGCTCAAAGCGAGTTACAGTCTGGTACTGGAGACATTTTTCTGTCCCTGGAGGGCCTACTGAGACCACGGAAGGTTAAGGGACTTGCCCAAGGCCACAAAGGAGTACAAGGCATGCTACTAGGCTACTCCACACCTGAGAGTACCTTTTATAAATACGTAACAATATGAAGCTCTAATCATAAGGTTCTGTAGCTTACCTTACACAGAGGAAGTACACGGAAACCAATTTCTCAGCAATACTCACAAAATCTTTATTACAGGATATCCTTTTCTCAGCATAAATTCTTCACACACAGATTCTCTAACACAGTTGCTTACAGGTACAAGGTAGGTACTGTATAGAGAATGGACAGAAGAGAAAGGTTAATGGGGAAATTCAGCACACTGTCACCTCTGTGGCAGGGCTGAATAAACACCCCACTTCCTCCTTTTGATCTGCTCAGTTTTTTTATACAATTTTTCTGAAAGGTTGGCATAATAACAAAGGTTATGTCGTTTCCTGCAGCTGGTTTTTAGTGATATTTTTTTCTATAAAATATTGGCACACTTTTACATTTCCCAAGGTTCAAATTAGCATGGAAATACCATCTCACCTTCCCAAGGCCAGTGCCTAATGAAATCTTACTCCCTGGTTCTCCCCTCATGTCTCCTGTTGTTTCATTGTATTATCTGGTTTTCTTAGCAAATGCACACTAAATCAGCAGCATTCCAGAATTTTCTCATGCTAAGTCAGCAGCTCATTCTTCCCCTTTTGGCCTAACAGTGGTCAAGAGTCCCAAGCAGGCCCATGGCCTTTATCCAGGCCTAGCTACAGGAGCACTGTCCCAGCCTGGGTCCAATTCCCTACATTATGTATTGTTCCTCTTTGGCGAACACTATAGTAGAAGAAGATTCAGTATAACTGAACTTACTTTTTGTAAGGAATTTGTCCTGCTTTCAAGAGGCTGAACAGATCATTCCTTCCAAGCTTAGTCCTGGAGACATATTTAAGCTGTCTGTCTTTCTAGGTAATCACAAGCAGTATGCATGGGAGAGATTTGCATACCCTGAGTCTCCAGTGTATGCAAACATATCATGCATATTGTGGCGCCGTGATCCCTCCTAGGCGTCTGCCTAGTGGGGGCGACCGGTCATCACACTTGATTCTATGCTTCAACGTAGTAGTTGAGGCCCTTATAGTGTAGTTGTGGGCTTATTATTAAAGCAGTCCGAGTGGATGAGGCTGACACAGGAAAATTTGTTATAAATTGTTTTTATTTTTCTTTGCAGCGTCAAATTGGCAACAGGCCTTGATAAAGGTTCCCAAAACAGCAAACAGAAAGAAGGATAATTTCTCCAACAAAAACTTTTCAAAAGAGACATTCAACTGCTCTAGCAAAGCAGTTTCTTCACTCTTTGCTTTCTAACTTAAATTCTTCTTTACTTAAGCAAAACACTTTAAACTCTGTTACATGCACAGTCCAGCAATCTTCTCAGCTTCTCCCAGCTGCTACAAACCAGCGTGTGATTATGTGCTGCCTCTTAGCTTAGAAACAAACAGCATTTTAACACAGCTCCAGCATTAGTAAAATGGCTGCTTTTAAAGCATGAGGTTTTCCACCTTTTTATCTGCCCTTCTCAATGGCTTTACTTAGCACCAGCACTTCTTATATTTTCACACAGCCTTCAATAAAACTTCTAAGCATTGCTTGTACAAAAACCACATTCCATAGATTCATCAGAGGACACTGGATTATCTTGATAAGACCCAATTTCCATCTCCTCCTCTGTGCTGTAAGGCTCAGGGCTTGGGACACATTCTGGAACGTTTAGCTGTACTTTCTTTAAAAGTTTAAAAAGCTTTTCCTACTTGAGATTCCTTCTCCCCTTTGGAACTGGGTCAGAACCTCTTGCCCTTCTTCCACTTACTGAATCAATTTCAGGAAATGTTTGGTTTACCTGGCTTGCAGAAACCCTTCCTCTCCAAGGCTTTCTGAATTGTTTGGTTATGGGCTCAGAGCTTGAGCTGCTGTCTTCAGAGTCAGAAATGTAGTTCTGAATCTTTCCCCAGCTCCTTTCTTGCCTCTGGCCCTGACACTTGCCTTGGCAGTTCAGGCTAGTCCCTTTAGAACAGTGGTTCTCAACCTTTTTTGTACCGTGACCCCTTTTACCGTTGGTCAACTTGTGGTGACCCCCAATGATAAAATCAAATGCGTCTCTCTTCCTTTACCGTTAACGCATTGTCGCTGTAATCATTTGTTGAATTATTAATATATTATAGGCCTTTGCAATATGTTTTTATTTATAAAATACTTATTTAAATAATCAAAACAACAAGTAACAATATTTGATTTCAAAATTATGATGATTTTGTAGTCAAATCACTAATATGAAATAAAATTATTTTTTCTACCTTTGTTGTCTGACCAATTTATTCTCTGATCATGCTGGTCCCGATCTGAGGCTTCTGCTTTCCTGTCTTCTCTTAGCTCTCTTTCTGTGGTCTATGGTCCATCTGCCAGTTCTTATCTCTTTTGTTTTCTTCACTTCTTTCCATCAGCCTATTTCCAGTCCCAGTAACCCTCCCCAGTATCAGCCCCTTTCCAGTCCTCACTCCCAGTACCTTCCAATGTCAACTTGCATTCCCATGACTGCCACTGGTGTCCATTCCCTTCCAGTCCCCCTCCTTCCCCACTGATCAGTCCCTTCTAGTACAAATACCATGGCAGCCCCTCTCAGATCCACTCCCTTTCAGTTCCATGCTCCCATCCCCTTGTATCAGCCCACTTGTAGCCTTAGCCCCCAGTTTTCTTCCAGGGTCAGCAGCTCTATCCTCCCCTCCCCACAATCAGCCCATTCCCAGTCAAAGCCCCCTAATCAGCTCACTTCTAGTGCTAATCCCCCTCAACCCCATTACCAGTCCTACCCCCCCCCTAATCAGCCCAATACCAGTCCTACCCCCCATCAGCTCATTTCCAGTGCTAGTCCCCCCTCAACCCCATTACCAGTGCTAGGCTCCCCTAATCAGCCCATTTCCAGTCCTAACCTCACTGATCAGCTCATTTCCAATGCTAGACCCCCATCAGTCCATTACCAGTCCTACCCCCCCTTGATAAGTCCATTCCCAGTCCTAGCCTTCCCTAATCAACCCATTACCATTCGTAGCCCCCCCATCTGCCCATTACCAGTGCTAGCACCCCCATCAGCCCATTATAATCCTAACCCGCACTGTCTCTCGCCTCTGTCCAGCATTTATCCCGTCTGTCCAGTATGTCCCCATGTCTCTCCCCTTTGTCCATGCCAGCCTACTCCCTCCATGTCAGCCCACCTCCCTCCATCCATCCATATCAGCCCCCTCCCTCCCTCCCTCCATGTCAGCCCCCATCCTTCCATCCGTCCATGTCAGCCCCCCTCCCTCCATCCATCCCTCCATGTCAGCCCCCATCCTTCCATCCGTCAATGTCAGCCCCCTCCCTCCCTCCCTCCCTCCATCCATCCATATCAGCCCCCATCCCTCCCTCCCTCCCTACCTGTCAGCCCCCATACCTCCCTCCGTCCCTCCCTGTCTGCCACCATACTTCCATCCGTCCATGTCAGCCCCCCTCCCTCCATCCATCCCTCCATGTCAGCCCCCATCCTTCCATCCGTCCATGTCAGCCCCCCTGCCTCCCTCCCTCCCTCCATCCATCCATCCATATCAGCCCCCATCCCTCCCTCCCTCCCTCCCTCCCTGTCAGCCCCCTCCCTCCCTCCCTCCCTCCATCCATCCATCCATATCAGCCCCCATCCCTCCCTCCCTCCCTCCCTCCCTGTCAGGCCCCTCCCTCCCTCCCTGTCAGCCCCCATCCTTCCATCCGTCCATGTCAGCCCCCCTCCCTCCATCCATCCCTCCCTCCATGTCAGCCCCCATCCTTCCATCCGTCCATGTCAGCCCCCCTCCCTCCCTCCCTCCCTCCATCCATCCATATCAGCCCCCATCCCTCCCTCCCTCCCTGTCAGCCCCCTCCCTCCCTCCCTCCCAGCCCCCTCCCTCCCTCCCTCCCTCCATCCATCCATATCAGCCCCCATCCCTCCCTCCCTCCTTCCCTGTCAGCCCCCTCCCTCCCTCCCTCCATCCATATCAGCCCCCATCCCTCCCTCCCTCCCTCCCTCCCTCCCTGTCAGGCCCCTCCCTCCCTCCCTCCATCCATCCCTCCATCCATATCAGCCCCCATCCCTCCCTCCCTCCATCCATCCATATCAGCCCCCATCCCTCCCTCCCTCCCTCCCTGTCAGCCCCCTCCCTCCCTCCCTCCCTGTCAGCCCCCATCCCTCCCTCCCTGTCAGCTCCCTCCCTCCCTGTCAGCCCCATCCTTCCATCTGTCCATGTCAGCCCCCTCCCTCCATCCATCCATCCATATCAGCCCCCTCCCTCCAGGTCAGCCCCAGCCTTCCATCTGTCCATGTCAGCCCCCCTCCCTCCCTCCCTCCCTCCCTCCATGTCAGCCCCATCCTTCCATCTGTCCATGTCAGCCCCCTCCATCCATATCAGCCCCCTCCCTCCATGTCAGCCCCCATCCTTCCATCTGTCCATGTCAGCCCCCTCCCTCCATCCCGCCCGCCAAGTCAGCCCCACCATCCATCTGTCCATGTCAGCCCCCCTCCCACCCTGTCAGCACCCCTCTGTCGATGTCAGCCGTGTTGCAGGTTGTCTGCCTCCCTTCTAATGCAGCCGCGGCTCTCTGCCTCTTAGGGAACCGCGGCTGTACCTGTAAAATCATTGCGGAGCCCTTCCTGTCTCGATGGGCTCCATGCAGCATTGTCCCGCCTCCAAAGGAAGTTGTTTACCACATCCTTTGGAGGCGGGACAATGCTGCACGGAGCCCGTCGAGACAGGAAGGGCTCCGCAACGATTTTACAAGTACAGCCGCGGTTCCCTAAAAGGCAGGGAGCCGCGGCTGCAGAAGAAGGCGGTGAGTTTGCCGGAGTTTGCTGCTGCCGAGAAGCGGACTCGGCAGCGGCAGCAACTTGTGCACATCTTAAGTTTATTTTTAAACTTGGTGGAGGCTAAGCGACCCCCGCTAAATCCTGTGGCGACCCCCGTTGGGGTCGCGACCCACAGGTTGAGAACCGCTGCTTTAGAATCACCAGGACTCTCAGCCCTGCAGTGCTGTCTCCTCTCCTGGCTTCTCTGGACTCTCTGCTTTCCTCTGCCTCTGTCCGTCTCTCCCTCACTTGCTGAGTGACGCAGTTTAAATGCTCTGTAGCCTGCTTCCTTCCCTGGCCCCACCCTCTCTCTCCCTGCAGCTGCTCTGGAGACTGGGTGTGGCTTCAGGCTAGCTCTGCAAGTGTGTGTTTTAGTTTCACTTTCTCTCTGGGACCTATGCTTAGGTGAGCCCATCCCCCACTTATGGAAAAAAACCTCTTTTTTTCTCTCTTTCACAGGGCTGTGCTGCACCCGCATCACCACAATATTCATTACCAATATCCTGAAAACCATTATCAATTAGGTGTGCAACTGGACAGTGTTAGGAACTACTGCTATACATCACAAAAATCAAAATAGGAGCCAAAAGTAGGAAGCATCAGACACACAGTTGGAGGAATATCTTGGTTATTTCTGCTAATCTGAAATGCATATTGAATCTTTTAGGTATTGTAAAATGTATTCCATTGATATCTGAATTGCATAGAAAATTACAGTGTCTTTCTTTATATAAGGGTATGTTATTCAAAAGGTCAATATTCAGCCTCACAGTCAATATACAGTTTGCAACATCTAACTTAGATGGCTTCAAATTATGCATGTATTCTGTAGCGACACTGAATGTATGCACATCATTTAGAGTGTTCCATTTAAATGTTTCAAGGACTACTTGATATTTTTTGATATTTTTGTCACCCACCTAGACATTCAGTTTAGATGTTTAGTGGCTGAATATTGCTGGCTTAATGCCTACATGTGAAGCTCCTATTTTGTGTAGGATGGTTGGGTCAGAAAAGGCATATCCAAGTCGGGCTATTCACAATTTTCAGTTTACTGTAGAAGGGCTCATATAATGCAAACCCTTACATATTGGGCCATGGGACATATATATGTATTTCTCTAAACGTGCAGCCATAAACGATGTGGACTCACAATACCTTTTCACTGGGTTCACTGATTGTTGAGAAGGAAAGGAAATTCTGGGTGACCTTGAACCTACTGTGAGCTTATGTGACCAATATACCAACAAGTCTGTGGTTATGGCCTCAGTGGGCAATGCAAGGTACTATGTCACAGAAATTCATGCAGGGGTATCACAGTGGACTGATGTTGGTTTCTGCCCTATACAGCTGTAGCAAGTGCTGGGGTCAGCAAAGAGATAAGTGGTGCCCACAAGGATCTGGAGGTTAAATGTGGTAGAGGAATAGTAGCTGACAAGATGCTGCTCATGCAAATAGCGTTTGATGGTGTTCCTGTTCTTTCCCCTGATACATCCCCACTGTGCCTCTGAATCGTCATCTCATCCCTTCAGCACATCATTATATTGCACTGGAGAGTGATACATCCATTAACCTGTGGGTCACACAGAGTGGCTGTTATGTAAATATCCTCCATTGTGAGGGGTCTTATTTTCCACTTGTATGTGCAATGCGTCTACCAGCACCAAGACCTTTGCTGTCAAACCCTCTTGCCACTGAACCCCTCTAACGTCACTTGCTGGGATAGACCTTTTTCTCCATAGCATCCTTGAAGGGCTTCAAGATTTCTATGACCTGAGCCATATTTGTTCAATCCTTATGCCCCAGATAACTTTCATTACATATCTTGGTCTCTAATAATATCTCTTAGAAAGCTGCCTATTGCTCCACTAACCTTTCCAGCATTACATAGGTAGAATTCCACTCGATGCCAACATCCTGAATGAGTTAGTGGACAAGCTCCCCTGATACTTCCTGCTTCTTGTACTGCTCATGCCGACATTCCATATTCCACTTTTCAATCACTACTTTCAAGATATGGCTGGTTCTTCCTTTGCTCCCAGTCCCAAGAAGTATTTTACTACTAGGTGCAGTAAGTGGGCAAAGCATTGGATACCATTAAAGATCTCCTTCACTGCCTTTACCATATCTTTCCCACCATCTGTTAAAAAATAACCGGGAAGCATAGTTCTTCCTTTTAGGCCTAGCTGAGAGTCCTCCATCATTGATTTTATTTATGCTAAGATATGGGCTGAGGTGTGGCTAATCTCTTTTACTTATGTGTGCAGGACAGACCAATTATATGTTCCTTCTTTGTACCCCATTCTAAACTACAACCTACCCTTGCCTTGTCCTGCTGGAAGAAGGAGGCATGCAGGAATCCAGATGTTTCTGCATCTGGGCTACCTGACCCCATGACAGGGTATCCGAGGACTGGAAGAAGTTTGTTGATGGAGCTTCATAATGGAAGATTTGTTGCTGAGATCGTCTAGCTCCTTGACTGGGAGGCCCCAGAGAGGTATCAGGCCAGCAACCTATAGCATGGAATTAAGCAGGCACAGAGGGCTGGTGACACATCATCCAAAGAAACCCTGGCAGTTTTGTAATGGGGGAATCATAGTCTTGCTTGACTATGGCAGTCCAGCCAAAGAAAGTAGATGCCTTTATCAGAATATTCATAAAACTGCATCCCCAGTTCATTTCACTCAAAAACTAATCTCTAATGTGTTATTTATCAAACTGGTGAGTTCTGGATGGTTGCGGGTCATGACTACCCTGGTAAGCAAGCGGTGATATGCTGCCTGCATGGGCACTGCCAGTAACTCAGATGCTCATACAGGCCCAATTGAACCAGACTCTGATGCTGACATTTATTCAGTGATGCCATTTAGCCTTTCCCCCATATGCGGCGAGTCAGCGGACCACGTCTGCAACTGCTAGCTGCATATGTGCCTGAGCCAGGAGGAAGGAGGAAGCAGCGTGGCTGCTGGGACCAGCATGTCCAAGGGCCTTGCGCTGATATGGCATGCAGCCAGCCACATCATTATGCGCTCTCCCATCTCTCCTCAGAACTCAGCCATCGGATGGCAGTGTGGAGGGCTGGCAGCCACTGCAGAGTTTAAATCAGCTGTAGGCACTGATCCATGACTTCTTTCCTGCCTCCCCAGTTCCTGACAGAGTACATCCTCCCACCCATCCTCTTTTAAGCTGTAATATAGCTAGGACTGTAGTGACTAACTGGAATACAGTTGTAAATACATCTATATTGCTCCTATTAACAATGTTTATTATGTTTTATTTCACTCTATAATACTGTGTTTCATTTGAGTACTGGGCAGGCAACTTGAGTCTGGGAGTTTATTGATGCAGCTCACATACCCGAAGATATTTTCTTGGGTTTTCTAGCACCTGTGTTGGGAGACCCCAGAATGGTGTCAGGCCAGTGATTCAGAATAAGAACAGGGCTTGGATGTGGGGAGTCACCCACAAAAGCCCTGGTGATTTTGTAGTGGCGGAATCATTTTGCTTGGCTGGGACAGGTCAGCTGATTGTGCACTGGTTGATATTACTGTTACTTGACGAAGTATTGGGTACACAGAATAGATTACCTTTTCAGGGTGTAAATAAATTTGCAACCTTATTTCATTCCACTTAAAATAAATGTCCAGAATATTACTTATTATGCTGGTAAGTCCCCGATAGCTGCAAATCACTGCTGTCCCAGTAACAACCTATTGAGGGCTAAATTAGGAGCATAAATGGAATGCTGTTTAATATATAAGTTTTGAAAATTAAAGTTGGCCTAATAAATCTATAATACCATGCCATCCTCCCTGAAAATTACTTTTTTTTTATCAACTTATGTACTGAACTCCTTACTTTACATGTCTCGACAAAGCTTTCATTTTAAGGGTATTGATTTTATCATACCACTGGTAAGAGGTGAAAAAAGGATTAAAAATTGTATGTAAAAAGCAACGTTTTGTCTTAATGAGCTTCAAACTCTTCATCTAATTGGATCCAATGGAGAAGTGATTTCAAAATTGCTAATATTCGAGGCAATTAATGTGGTTCGCAGTGACCAGGAGATTCAGCAGCGCTAATGCAGTTATTGCCACCGGATCTCCCCAGGTGTAGCCACTAAATACTCCGATACTAGCCAGCTAGCATGAGGGCGTTCGGACAGGTTGAGTGGAGGCAGAATCTCGGGATAACTAGCTAGGGGTGATATTCGGCTGCTAGCCTGTTCTCCCATGGCAGTGAAAGTTAGGCACTTTAAAGGCCAGACTAACTTTCACCACTGTAGCTAACTGAGCAGTGCTGAATATCGTCACTGTCTGGTTAACTGCAGCGGGATTCCGCTAACCTGGATGTTCAATGCCTATGGCCAGATATTGTCCCAGCATTGAATATCTGGGTTTAAAGTTCAGTAGCAATAGCCAGCCACTGAATGTCTTCCCCAAAAATGTCATATAACAGAATCTGTAAAACATTTCCTTACTTTGAAGGTATTAAGTTAATTTCTTATGGGCCTGATTCCGAGATGGATCCTGCCCCTATTCCCCCTCCTGCTTTCTCCACACAGCTAGAGCTGCGGGGAAGGGGGGGGGGGCAGGGTCTGGGCAGAGCGGGGGGAAATCAGGCTGGTGATTGGGAGGAGGGTACCAACCTCAACATTGACACTTGCCCCTCCTACAGACAGTTATGAATACTTTGGGGCATCTATAGTTATTTATTTTAAAAGCTTATAAACTGCCTTATTGGCAAAAATCATCCAAAGCAGACAATACTCTGGTTGTCACTATAATAAGAATGTGATGGTCTTCTGCTTTGTCAGCCTTTTCGACAAGCTTCTTTGAAGAATTGAAGACTTGATCAAACTAGCAAATAAATGTTTTACTGCATTTAATAATTAAGTAAGGATTCTGGATTTTAATTTGAAGGATAAGACATCTGGACAAGCTTTAAATGTTTTTTACACATTACACTGGACCATGTGATGCTGTGCAAATAGAGGTATTTCTCATGACTTAACATCCATTATTGTTAATGATGGCTCCTTTTATATATTACTGTATATGGTTCATAAGTGAATATGGGGAGACGAGCATGTGAAATGGGTCAGGGATCAAAGGAGAGACAAAAAAACTTGAATCATGTCTCTCTTTAAGTAAATGCTAAATTTATCCTTCGAGACTTTTCCTTTGTTGTTCCCAGTTTATTGACTATTAATACAGTGTGGTCATCTTTGTAACTTAAAATGTACATCAACCTTTTCTGTGTATTATAGCATTATGTATTTTATTTCTTTTTTTTTTTTGATGAAGAAAAACATTCTATTTGTTTGACAAGAGTTCTTTAATAGAAATAGAAGATTTAGAACGGAAAATTCCTTTTCGCTGAAGCTGTTTGCTTGAGTCGGCTTTGGTGATCAGTCTCAGGGGGATCTTCATCTCTATGACAATCTTTGCTTTTGAAATTTTGAAAAGTAAAATGTGAAAGGGTCCGACAACCGGTTTCCTAGGAAACAAGTAAATATTGTGAAATAAATGAACTGACATCTACAGACATAGCCTCATGTCTATGAATAACCATAGAAACAGATACACACTTGAAAGTAGCCTCTTATAAATCGACTTATATTTAGCTTCCCTTTCATATCTTATCATGTAAAATAATTACCATGGCAATACTAGTTTAGAATATCCTAATATCCCATTGCTATGGAATTTTACAAATCTTAGGGCACAGTGACTACATGTTAATTTAGAGTTTCTTATTTTATATATCACCGTTTAAAGGATTGCACTTAAATATATAGAAAGGGTCAATAAATAAATTGTAGGCCATATATGCACATCTGGTAAGATATCCAGGGATATCACCTCCCTCTATCCTTTAATTTAAACATTCTCCATAGCTTTGAAAGCACTATATTATAGTCCAACCTAGAATAATCTGTATATTCAGAGCTTACCATTATCATTTAGCTCATTTTTCACTGACCTGGTCAAGTGAGTATGAAGAATAGTCACATGGAGGACAATTCAGGTCAGGATGCCCAGGCCCGATGGAAACATGTAGGCTGGAAATGAACATGTTCCGGATACAATTCCGAAACCATGGAGATATATGCACCCTCAGAACCAGAATACGGGAGATATACATGTCCGGCGTGGCACATTTAACATGTCTGAGGAAACATGAGCTGCTGCTGCTATTATGGGACACGGGTATATGCAGCAAACAGCCTGCACGTTTTTGTGCTCGCTGTATTCCAGGAAGATATACATGTACGATGATCTTGGTCTCTGTGCGGCCATGCCCCCCCTGGAAAAACATCCATCTCCTAAGCTGCTGCTAACACTGACAGTGTTGTATTCCTGTCTTGTTTACATGAATATTCTTGAAATAGGTGTGTGATGCAAAGGGGACTATGTATGTTGCATGCAGAACAGAAGAAGGTTATCTAAATGCACCAAGACTACTGTAACAGCAAGTGACAGGGGAGGTGATTGCCCTGACAGCAATACATACATTGGCTGTGCAGAACACCTTAGGGATGCCTGCGGTGGATACTGCTGCAAAGAGTATATGCACTGTAAAGTATGGCCCAGGAAAGCCCAGAATAGGTCCCTATAGATACAAGTCAGCATATAGCCCTGACAATAACAGGGACCCATCAGGATGAGAACAGGCAAAGTGAAAACATGAGCAATACAGGCCCATGTGCACCAGCACCTGTCCTTCCAGATGCACAGTGCTAGAGACCCCCGATGGTGCAGTTGCATATGCATTTGTACTGTGTGCACTGCAGAATGCCCCCACACTGAGGGTCCCCCACCATTGACAAGGACATGCTCTGCTATGTTGCTGCAGAGCAGCTTCTCAGAACATATTGCCCATGCACACTGGCACCTGATGATGCTGCAGTCAACCCTATGGTACAGGAACTGGCAAGGCATACATTTCCCCCCAGAAGTGTGGATCATCACACAGGGCCTCTGCTGCAGCTCTCACACATCCAATACATACACACACACACACACACACTCTCCTGCTTGCAGGCACGGATAACATAGCTCTGCCACGACCATGCCCTGCACACAACAACTGCTGCGTCATGAATGTATGGCATCTTAGGGTCAGATCCACATTTCTTGGCCATACACATACCGTCCCTGAAGCTTTTTTCCCATTTTTCCACCTTAGGGAGGCCATAAATTCCCCCCCTCTAGCACATACAGCACATGCCAGATTGAAGACTATTGCAGTACCTAACATTACCGTCAGAGTGTTTTTAATGTTACCGTGCCATACAAATGCCCCATCTGTGCATTCCATTCCTTACCAGAGCATCCTGTGCTCCCCTGGACAGCAGACACCCCATATCAATACAGACGTCTCAGTCATTCATCTCTATGGGAGGCAGATATAACGTGGATGTCTGGGTGAACGTCTATGAATGTGCGGGGATGCAATGTTCCAGAATACAGGTCTAGACATTTCCTATCCTGCGCGTATACGAGACTTATTCGTGGTTCAGAATGATCCCCATAGAGGACAATTTTAAAGGGGCAGATGGGAAATTTCCCATTAGCCCCTGCGAGCTTAACAGAGACGCGAGGGAGACACTCTCCCTTTGCGAATCTGAAAGCCCTTGCAGAGGGGCTCAGCGGGCAGAGGGGGCCCCATGGGACACTCCATTCTGCTGCTGCTGCAGCGGCAGCAGCCAGCTTTTTTTTTTTTTTTTAATTTCCCTGAGCTGATGTGGGGGGGGGGGGGGTTAGGACTGGTAATGGCTTGGGCTAAGGAGGGGGTTAGGACGTGACTTGAGGTGGGCTGTGGGTTGATGGGGGTTAGCACAGGAAATGGGCTGATGGGGAGGAGTTAGGACTTGAGGTGGGCGGGTGGTGGGGGGGGGAGGACTGGTGCTGGGCTATGTGTGGTTAAGACGGGTAATGGGCTGTGGGCTGATGGGGCCTGTCTGGAAATGGGGTGATGGGTTAGGATTGATAATGGGCTGGGGGGGCTAGGACAGGAAATGGGCTGATGGGGAGGGGTTAGGACTTGAGGTGGGCTGTTGGGGGGTCAGGACTGGTAATGGGCTATGGGGGGTTAAGACTGGTAATGGGCTGTGGGCTGATGGGGGTTAGGACTGGTAATGGCCTGGGCTAAGGAGGGGGTTAGGACGTGACTTGAGGTGGGCTGTGGGTTGATGGGGGTTAGCACAGGAAATGGGCTGATGGGGAGGAGTTAGGACTTGAGGTGGGCTGTTGGGGGGGGGGGTTAGGACTGGTAATGGGCTGGGGGGGCTAGGACAGGAAATGGGCTGATGGGGAGGGGTTAGGACTTGAGGTGGGCTGTTGGGGGGTCAGGACAGGTAATGTGCTATGGGGGGTTAAGACTGGTAATGGGCAGTGGGCTGATGGGGGTTTACGACTGGTAATGTGCTATGGGGGGGTTAGGAGTGGTAATCGGCTATGGGGGGTTGGAACTGATAATGGGTTATGGGGGAGCTAGGACAGGAAATGGGCTGATGGGGAGGGGTTAGGACTTGAGGTGGGCTGATGGGGTTAGGACTGGTAATGAGCTGTGGGCTGTTGGGGGGGGGGTAGGAGTGGTAATTGGCTATGGGGGGGTTAAGACTGGTAATGGGCTGTGGGCTGATGGGGCTGTCTGGAAATGGGGTGATGGGGGTTAGGACTGGTAATGGGCTATGGGGGGGTTAGGATTGGTAATGGGCTATGGGGGGTTAGGACTGATAATGGGGTAAGGGGGGGCTAGGACTTGAGGTGGGCTGATGGGGTTAGGACTGGTAATGGGCTGTGGGCTGATGGGGGGGTGTTTAGGACTGGCAGTGGGCTATGGGGGGCTGACTGGAAATGGACTGATGGGGTTAGGACTGGAAGTGGGCTGATGGGGGGTTAGGACTGGAAGTGGGCTGATGGGGGGCTAGGACTGGTAATGGGTTGGGGGGTTGCTAGGACTGGAAATGGGCTGAGTGGAAGGGGAGGCTTGAACAGCAAATAGCTGATGGGGACGGGGACTTGGAATGGAAATGGGCTGAGTGGAAGGGGGGCTTGAACTGCAAATAGCTGATGGGGAGGGGGCTTGGAATGGAAATGGGCTGAGTGGAAGGGGGGCTTGAACTGCAAATAGCTGATGGGGACGGGGACTTGGAATGGAAATGGGCTGAGTGGAAGGGGGGCTTGAACTGCAAATAGCTGATGGGGAGGGGGCTTGGAATGGAAATGGGCTGTGAGGGAAGGGAGCTAGGACTGGAAATGGGCTGATGGAGCAGCTAGGATAAGACTGGAAATGGGCTGTTGGGGGAGCTAAGATTGGAAATGGGCTGTGGAAGGGGCTTGGATTGAAATGGACTCATGGAGGGGCTAGAACTGGAAGTAGGCTCATGGGGGGGGCTTGGACTGGAATTGGGCTGAGTGGAGAGGAGCTAGGATTTGACATGGGCTGATGATGGGGCTAGGAAATGACTAGAAATGGGCTGATGGGGGGCTAGGATTGGAAATGAGCTGATGAAGGGACTCAGACTGGAAATGGATGGGGGAGCTAGGACTGGAAATGGGCTGATGCAGGGACTAGAAGGGAATGGATGCTGGGTGAGGCTGGAACTAGAAGGGAGCTGATGTTGGGGAAGGATTAGAATGGGATGGGGCTGGGAGAGTAAAATGGAGAGAGGAAAAATATTTTGTGTGGGAGGGATGAAAAATCTACAATTGGCCTGGTATTGGGAGAGTAAGTGGGGATTGAGGATGGAGGGGTAAAATTTGAGTGGATGAAATAGGAATGAAGAAAGAGCAAAAGGAGAAAGATTAGTATGTTAAAGCAGATGTAGAGAGAGAGAATGGAAAAAAACTAGAAGAGAGAAGAAAGGACAAATGGACAGCAGACGATGGAGAGTTAGCAGAAAACATGAAGAAACCAGAAGAAAGTGGCTGGAGCAATTGCAACTGAAAAAAATGCACAAAAGGTAGAAAGATATCTCTTTATTTTGAATTTATTAACTGGAATATGAAAGCTCTGGGAAATGTGCATCATTAACATCTGCGCTTTTGGGGTTCCCAGTTTAATTATTGTCTTCCTGTTTCTAAATTGTGATTCCTTGTTTGGTGATGGTCTATGTTCTGCATGTGTAACTGAGCTGAGGTATTCTGTTTATGTAATTCCTATTTGACATTGCCACTTGTTCTCTTTCCCCAGTATTCTCTGAAATGTATTGGTTTAATATTTGCAGTGTTGCCTTTTGATAGGTAGGGTATGGTGCTTTGTGAGTCCTGGTAATGCTGTCAGGATACGGCGGGTTTGCTATGGGTTCTAAATGGGCAGCGTTTGTAGTAGTTCCTAATGTGCCTGGCAGTTGGCACTGGATTATAGTAATGTAGAAATCGTTTAGTCTTTCTTTATCCATACACTCATTAAGAGACATGTTTACTAAAAGTTAGTGTATGGTAACATTATGCAAATATTTATGCAAATAAGGCCACTTATGCAAATGAGGCCCCACACCGAGTCTCGGCACATGGCCCCGCACCCCCCTTGGGCTGCCCCTGTTTGATATGAGAGGAGAAAGAGAGCGAAGAGTCAAAAATAACACCCAATTTGCGAGCAGATAAAACAGGTTGGAGAAAGAGCCATCAACAGAGACTGAAAAAGAAGAAGGAAAAAGGGAAATTTTAGGAGAAAAAATGAGAAGTTCAGTCTTGGCCGTGTTCAATTTCAGGCGATGATGGAACATCCAGGCAGCAATGGCAGAGAGACCGCAAGAGATCCGGGACTGGAAAGCAGAAGAAAGATCAGGAGTAGAGAGAGAGATTTGGGAGTCATCAGCATAGAGATGGTACTGAAAACCATGAGAGGAAATAAGCGCACCAAGGGATTGGGTATAGAGAGAAAAAAGAAGGGGACCCAAGACAGAACCCTGGGGGACACCAACCAAGAGCGGGGTAACAGAGGAGGAGGAGCCATCAGAACATACACTAAAGGAGCAATGGGAGAGATATGAGGAGAACCAGGAGAGAACAGAGTCCCTAAAGCCAAGCGAGGACAAAGTGTCAAGGAGAAGATCATGGTCAACAGTGTCAAAGGCAGCAGAAAGGTCAAGGAGGATAAGGACAGAGTAAAGGCCTTTAGATTTAGCCAGGAACAAGTCACTGGAGACTTTGACAAGAGCAGTTTCAGTAGAGTGCAAAGGACGAAAACCAGATTGTAAGGGATCGAGAAGAGCATAGGAAGAGAGGAAGTCAAGACAACGGCGGTAAACTGCACGTTCAAGCAGTTTAGAAATGAAAGGAAGGAGAGAGATGGGGCGATAATTAGAAGGACAAGAGGGATCAAGTGAGGGTTTCTTAAGGAGAGGAGTGACCACAGCATGTTTAAAGTCAGCAGGGACAATAGCAGTGGAGAGCGAAAGGTGGAGAATATGAGAAATGGAGGGGGACAACAGTAGAGGAAATAGAGGAGAGGAGATGGGAGGAGATAGGATCAGAGGAGCAAGTGGTGAGCTTGGAGGAGGAGAGAAGAAGAGCAGTTTAATCAATAGAAATTGTGGGGAAGTAAGAGAGGGTAGGATGAGAAGGGGGGAGAGAATGAAAGCAGGAAAAGGAAATTGGGGATTTAGAGGGAAACTGGAGTGTGATCTTATGGATTTTATCATGGAAGTAATCAGCTAGAGCCTGGGCAGAAAGGGAATGAGGGATCAGAGGCGGAGGCACTTTGAGGAGAGACTTGAGAGCAATGAAGGGACGGCGAGGATCAGAGGCATGAGAATTAGTCAGGTGAACAAAGTAATCTTGTTTGGCAAGAGCCAGTATGTGCTCCCTTTCAGCTCCCCTCCTGTGTCTGCTCCCTTGTAGCCCCCAATGTCTGCTCCCTTTCAGCCCCAAACCCTTGTCTGCTCCCTTCCAGCTCCCCCCTTACCTGCTCCCTTTCAGCCCCCCCTCTTCCCCTCCCTTTGTCTGCTCTGATTCGTCCTTTGAAAAAGATAGCAGCCACGGGAACATTTCTCTGTTCCTGCGGCTCTGCGGGGCTAGACATACTCCATGGGATCAGAGTTGCGATCCCCTCTGTGCATCCAGTTCAGACCGGACGCATAGAGGGGATCTGTGTCTGGACAGAATCGGGTCCATGGAGAGTAGAAGGGAAAAGAAGAAAGATAAGAGTTAGTTGACTGTGGAATAAGTGTCTGGGAAAGGATAGAGAGATGGAGTGTTATAAAAAGAGGGAGATTGAGAACTGAATATAAGAAAGGGAAATGAAATCTGAGTTGATAAAGAAAGCTGAAAGGAAAAAGATCAATATCAAATGGATGTTGTGTATTAAGTGAAGAAGACAGGAGTGAAGAGAAATGGCAGGTGGATTGCATATTCTGGAAAAGAGAATTAAGAGAAGACAGAGGATGCAGAAACCAGATACCAGAAATTAAAAAAAACAACAAACACCTAGATAATAAAGGTAAAGAATTTATTTTCAGTTTAATGACTGTAATATGTCAGTTTTTGAAATGTATATGTGTCATCTTTATATACCTCATTTGGTTTGCAGCTGGTCATGCTGTGAGGGCTTGTGTGCATCAATGATGCTGAGAGCTAAGCTATCAGTAGCTTAGCTATGTCAGGGTCTCCCAAAATAGACAGGTCTCAGCTGAGGTACCAAACTGAGACAAACCACCCATCTGGGCAGCAGTAGAATGGTGTTGTAAGCAGAGGATTATATTTCTATGACAAATGCAACAACACTGGAATTAACTATGCAGAAGAAAGGCTTGGCAGATCTACTTCTGTATCTTGCCATGAAAACCCAAAGGATAGTCACTAAATAAATTGCACTATAGTGCTGGAAGATGAGACCCCCAGGTTGGAAGGCACTCAAATGGCTACTGGGGATGAGCTGAAGACTTCTCAGAGTAAAGTATTTATGATGTGGTTGGTTGGATGTGGTTGGATCTGCTACGCATAAAAAGAGAGTCAGATGTTGCAAAGATGTCTTACATATTGGGACATGGTATGTACGAAGCATGAACCAAAGGAAGTTGGAAATGGTCAAGAATGAAATGGAATGTGTACAACTTGATCTGTTGGGTGTCAGTGAACTGAAAGTGACTGGACTTGGGCACTTTGTATCTGATGATCATCTGGTCTACTATGCTGGAAATGAAAGACAAAGAAGAAATGGTGTTGCATTTATAATTAAGAAGAAACTTGCAAGAACTGTAATGAAATACAATACAGTCAGTGAATGCTTAATTTCTGTTCATCTGTGAGGAAAGCCTATCAACACAACTATTATTTAGGTATATGCCCCAGCAACAGCTGCAGAAGAGGAAAGCATTGATGAGTTCTATGAACAAGTACAAGCTGAGATTGACAGAACATGTAATATCCTGATAGTCATGGGTGACTGGAATGCAAATGTTGGGAACAAAGAAGAAGGCAAAATTGTTGGAAAATATGGACTTGGCAACAGAAATGAAACTGGAGAAAGATTGATATAATTCTACAAGATCAATGATCTATTCATCTCAAACACCTTCTTCCAGCAACACAAGCTCTGACTGTACACATGGACTTCACCCAATGGATTGTACAAAAATCAAATTGACTACATCTGTGGAAGACAATGATGGAACAGCTTGATAATATCAACAAAGACAAAACCTGGAGCTGACTGTGGTGCACATCACCGACTACTAGTATGCAAACTCATGTAGCATTGAAAAACAGCAAGCCACTCATGAATGTAGCAAAATATGACCTTCAGAATATACAACTGGCATTTAAAGACTGCCTGAAAAATTGATTTGCTGTTTTAGATACAAATGACAGAGTTCCAGAAGAGGTATGGGATGGCATCAAGAAGATTGCGTTGGAAGAAAGTGAGAAGTTGCTATAAAGTTAAAAAAAGCAAAAACAGCCAAAATGGATAACTGAAGAAACTCTGAAAAATGCCCAGAAACGCAAAGAAGCTAAAGTCAGAGGAGTAAGAGAGGCAATCGCAGAACTCAACAGAGATTTCCAATGTGTAGCAAGACAAGACAAGGAGAGGTACTACAATGACACATGCAAGGACATAGAATCAGAAGCTATTAGAGGAAGAACAAGATTGGCTTTTCTAAAGCTACAGACTTAAAGAAAAAATTCCAGACTCGAATTGGAATGCTACAAGATGCTCAAGAATCCATGTTGAATGATGCTGAGAACAACAATATGAATGGTCAGATGAATGGTCAGAGTTTCATCCCATAACTAAAGCCACACTAAAAAATATCATCACCAGTCTTAACACCACAACCTCTTATCTAGATCCATGTCCAGTAACATGGATAAAAAACACACTACCAATTTTATTACCCTACATTCTCTCAATAGTGAGCCTCTCACTAACCCAAGGCTACCTCCCACCATCACTTAAACATGCACAAATACGGCCAATCCTCAAGAACAGCAAACTTGATAAAACTTCGCCTACATCATATAGACCTATCTCAAGCATACCATTCTTGGCTAAAATAATTGAAAAAGTGGTTCAATTACAGACACAGGATTTCCTAGACTCATCTTATCCTCTCGATGAGCAACAGTATGGCTTTCGGCCCCGCCATGGAGTTGAAACACTCCTCACAGTTTTAATAGATGCGCTCCTAAGAGGAATTGACAATCATAAACAAGCTTTCATTCTACTTTTCATAGATATATCAGCTGCGTTTGATAGCGTACACCACACAATAATGCTCAATAACTTGAGACAAATAGGCCTAAACTTGACAGTCCATAAATGGTTCGCGTCCTACCTAAATAATAGAACACAAAATGTAAGAATTGGGAATCAAAACTCAACCACATACAAACAAGAGATTGGACTACCACAAGGTTCAGCGCTGTCGGCCCTGCTTTTCAATATTTACGTAAAACCAGTCTGCAACATTTTCAAAAAATTTGGAGTAAAATATCATCTATACGCAGACGATATAATGATGTATATTCCTTTCACGATACCCAACTTACCGCTTCAACTCCTATCAGACTGCTATAATGAAACCACAACTTGGCTAAAAGCACAAAACCTCCACATAAATCACACTAAAACTGAAGTTCTAATTGTGACCAAGAACAAATCCTATTTCCCCCCATCACACATAAGACTTCAAAACCAAGATATTAAAATAAAAAAGGAAATAAGATATCTAGGTGTCATACTAGATACACACCTGACGATGGAAACACACATTAGCAATACCATAAAGAAAATTTATTTCAAACTCAAAACCCTCAAACAGCTTCGTCCACTAGTATTTACACAAGACTTCATCAACATAATCCAGGCCACCATAACCCCACATTTTGACTTTGCTAATCTAATTCTAATAGGCATTTCAAAACAAAACATCAAACTATTGCAATTAGCGCAAAATGCAGCAGCCAGAATCATATTGAAAATTAACTCACTCCAACACATATCGCCAATACTAGCCTCCCTCCATTGGCTACCAATTCAAAGCAGAATAATCTACAAAACAATAATAACTTCATTCAAGGCCTTATATGACATGGCCCCGACCATGCTATGTAACTTAATATACAAAGAACCATCTAAGCCTACACACCGAAAAGGACAATTAAACAGATTAAAAATCCCGAAAGATTATACAAAAGCCCATAAATCAACAAACAACAGAGCCTTTTCTCACATAGCCCCAACTATCTGGAATTCCCTCCCAGAGGAGCTACGAACACTAACGGAGATCATGGAACTCCGCAAAAAATTAAAAACTTATCTGTTCACCAAACACTATAACATAGATAACCCATCACCTGTTTTAGACAAAGGTTAAAGAGGTATCCGTCTGCCTCATGCTAATACCCCTTAACCTACACAGATAGCACACACTAAAGATGATCTCACGGCTTATGTCCTTTCACATCCATATATATATATACATATATAACATTGTATATAGTTTACTCTGTTCTGTATTATCCCACATTGTTTAGACTGTTTATTTTACATATAATATGATGTTCCTTGTAAATATGTTCTGTTTTAATACGACGTTCCCTGTAAAACAAACTAGCTTTGTTGATTGTTGTTCACTGTAAACCGCAACTGAACTTTTGGAAGATGCGGTATATAAATGTGTATAAAATAAATAAAATAAATAACAATGAAAGGAGGAAAGAATATACAGAGTCATTATACCATAAAAATCAAGTGGACCAACAGCTTTTTCAACTCATACCTTATGATCAGGTGATAAAAGAAGAAATTGAAGCAGCATTGAAAGCCTTGTCAAAGGACAAAGCACTGGGCATTGATGGCATTCCCATTGAAATATTACAGCAATCGGATGAAGCTGTTACCATACTTATAAGGCTCTGCCAGGAAATTTGGAAGTCAAATTCATGGCCAACTGACTGGAAACAAGCTGTTTTTATACCAATACTAAAGAAAGGTCACCTGACTGACTGTGGAAATTATCACACAATCACTCTGATCCCACATGTCAGCAAGATTCTACTCAAGATCATTCAGCAGAGACTACAGCCATACCTGGAACGAGAACTGCTTGAAGTGCAGACAGGGTTCAGGAAAGGGTGAGGAATGAGACAAATTATTGTGGATGTGAGATGGATCCTTCAAAAGACAAGAATACCAAAAGGATATGCATATATATTTTATTGAATACAGCAAGGCTTTTGACTGTGTAAACCATGAGAAACTCTAGGCCACATTAAGAAGCGTGAGTATGATTGTTCTCTTGCACAACCTTTACATAGATTAAGAAACAACAGTTCAAACGGAACTAGGAGAAACAGAATGGTTTAAAAACTGCAAAGCTGTACGACAAGGCTGCATACTTTCCCCCTACCTCTTTAATTTATATACAGAACAAATCATCAGAGAACCGAGGTGTGAAGATTGGTGGAAGACTCATTAACGACCTTCACTATGCTGATGATTCCACATTACTGGCTGAAAGTAAAAACAGTTTGAATCATTTGCTTCTCAAGATCAAGGAATATAGTCTTAAAATGGGTCTGTACTTTAACGTTAAGACAAAGATCCTGACAACTGTCAAAATCAATAAGTTCATTATTTATGGAGAAGAAATTGAAATAGCTGACAGAGTGTCTGCGCTCCCACTCTTTGGTGATTTTTTATTGTAGGTGGGGTGTTTGTTTAAAGTGTTACATCAGTTTTGATGAGTGTTTTCATTGATTCTTTGAAAAGCTGCTGAATTCAGACGCTATTGATAAGAAGGCGATGGGAGGCTTTTTGCCTGAAGTTTAAAGCGTTTCGCGGATACTTTGTATATCCGGATTCTTTAATGTGGTTGATAAAGATGTTACAAGAACTCCTGAAGAAGCCTGCTTTAGGTGAAACAGAAGCTTTTGTTGAGGTGTGAGATGCAAATAACTTATTACCACAACAGGGAATACCTTTTGGATGTAGCTGTTTCGTTTGGACACCGACATGCGCTGGAGTTCGGAGACCTTGCAGATAAGTGATTACTAAGTTTGTAATGGATGTACAGAGAATTCTAATTCATCGAGTTCTTTAATTCTTTTTTAGGATAACTAATTGGTGGTCCCGATCTTCCAGGCCCATGTGGAAGTGCTGACGCTCTGTAATTGTTCCTGTGTAGTTGTAGTTATTTATTGGAAGAATCCTTAAAAGTACTTTTTTTGGATGTAATTTGATTAGTTGATGTAGGAATTGTGTAATATAAACGGAGTAGAAAATAAGAAGGCTGATGACCTGTGATGTAAGTGTCTGCTTTAACCCTATGATGATTTATTTCGCCACATGTAGGGGCGAGGCCATCCTGAGGTCTTTTATGCCTTATGTAGTTTGGGGATTATTAAATGTAGAGATAATTTAAAATACTTTTTGAGTAAATTTGTGGGTAATATGGTTTACTAAGGGTCTCTTAATTTAGGTTTAGTCTACGCTTAGGCAGTTGTTATTTATTAATAATTACAGCCCAATAAACCATGTAAATACATTAAATAGGGATATTCAATGGCATTTGCACAGTTAGTGCCGTTGACTATCCCCTTCTAACTCCCCTATATGCCCAGAAGCTATTTGGTTAGTACTGGGACATGTTGGGGTTGTTCTGGTGCGGACTGGAGGTGGAGACTGACGCTAACTGGGTAGCGGCACCATTGCGCTGCTACCCAGATAGCGATCCACAGCTAAAACTAGACCAGCTTTTGGTTCACCTAGTTTTAGCCGTGGATGCTAACCGGATAGTGGTGTAATATCACCGCTATCCGGTTAGCCTCTGTGCACCAAACCCGGATATTCAATACCAGCCTCACGGCATTGAATATCCGGTGTTAGGAGTCAGCAGGCAAGGCTATGCTCCGTAGCGGCACATAAGCTGCCCAGATGAATATTTATTTATTTGACAGGATTTTTTATACCGCTTTATCATTTCAGTCAAAGCGATTTACATTGTAACTTAAACTTGGTCATGTACATTAAACAGGGGCATTGATAACTTGGATTTTTCTGAGGCAATGGAGGGTTAAGTGTCCATAATGACTCCAAGATATCGTTCCTGGGTGGTGATTCCTAATGTGATACCCATCTTCGTGTACCTGTAGTTAAGTTTATTTCTCCCTCTGTGCCGCACTTTAAATTCATCCATATTCAAGTCCGTCTGCTATTTAAATATTTAGTCCCCCAGTCTTCCAGGATCCTCCTGCAATTCTTCACAATTTACTTGTCAATTAAAAACTTTAGATAATTTTCTGTTGATTGCAGATGTGATCACCTCACTCATTGCTCCCTTTTCCAAATGATCTATAAACATTTTTAAGGAGCACCAATTCCAGAACAGATTCATGGGACACTCCGCTATTTCCTTTTCGCTAATTTGCCTATGCAGTCTTTTCTCTGCTATCTTTTATCTGGTTACCATTCCACAGTAGTGCATCAAGTAGAGGAATAGCCCATTGCTTAAAGCCATTGGCTAAGAACCAGGGAAATCAGGTTTGAATCCCATTGACACTCTTTGGGATCTTGGGCAAGACATTTTATAATCTCATGTTCAGTTAAGATGTGTATGTGGATTTTATTTTATTAAGTGAAGTATGTGTAAACTTTATAAAATAGGGGCATAATGATGCACCTTAACCAAGGCAGGAAGTTATGCCTACCCTAGAGCAGGTGTAATAGCATCATATGGATGTGAAAGCTGGACAGTGAAAAAGATAGACAGGAAGAAAATGGATGCCTTTGAATTATGGTGCTGACGGAAAATACTGCATATACCATGGACTGCCCGAAGAACAAACCAGTCAGTATGAGAGGATATCAAACCTAAGCTTTCTTTAGAAGCTCAGATGACAAAACTTTGACTTTCATACTTTGGACACATCATGCGAAGAAAGAGATCATTAGAGAAAGATAGAGGGTCAACGCAAAAGAGGAAGTCCAGCAATGAGATGGATCGATACAATAACAGCAGCTACAGGTACCAGTCTCTCAACAATGAGCCACCTGACTGAAGACCGAACACAATTTAGGACAACTATCCAGAGAATTGGCATGAGCCGACACTGACTCGACGGTGCATAACAACAACAACAGAGCAGGTGTTAATGCCGCATTTAGATTTGTTGCAAATGTACATAAGTTATAGTATATAATAACTTATGGATGCAGATTTAGGCCCTGTCTATGCTGTGCTCAAGCTCCACCCTTATGCACACCCAAACTGAAAATACTCATCAGGACTTACGCATGCACTTTCAGAATAGTAATGCCTAAAGCACTGCGTAAGTTCTTATTCACACACAAAAGTCCTTCAGTACAGAGAATTAAAATGCATTCTTAATGTGTAACTTTCAGCATGCTCCTTATAAAATTATCATTGTAACTTTCCATTTTCTCAGGTACAAACTTAGGACTCTTTTACTAGGGTGTGGTAATTTTTTTAACCTATCGTGCATTTTGCAAAAAACAAATGCATGGTAAATGCAAAAGTCGTGAGTTAAATGTCAGGGGCGATACCAGCATATTTGCCAGCAATTACCACACAGAAAAGTATCTTGACAAATGTCAGCAGCGTTTGCAATTATTTAATTTATATACAGAACAAATCATCAGAGAAAATGGATTGTATGAAGACAACAGAGGTGTGAAGATTGGTGGAAGACTCATCAACAACCTTCGCTATGCTGATGATACCACATTACTGGCTGAAAGTGAAGACGATCTGAAACATTTGCTTCTCAAGATCAAGGAACATAGTCTTAAAATGGGCTTGCACTTTAAAAAAGTCAAAGATCTTGACAACTGGCAAGAATGGAGAAGAAATTGAAATAGTGGACAACGTTAACCTGCTTGGATCAACTATCAAAAAAGTAGCAACAAACAGTCAAGAAATCTGACATCACATTGCTCTTGGCAGAATGGCTATGAAGGACCTAGACATGATTCCCAAGAGCAGAGATGTCTCTCTCCATACAAAGATTTGACTTGTTCCATAGCATTTTCAGTAACGTCATATAGATGTGAAAGTTGGACAGTGAAAAATATAGACAGGAAGAAAACTGATGCCTTTGAATTATGGTGCTGGTAATGAATACCGTGTATACCATGGACTGCCCAAAAAACAAACTAGTAAGTATTAGAGGAGATCAAACAAGCTTTTTTAGAAGCTCAGATGACAAGACTTCGACTTCCATACTTTAGACACATCATGCGAAGAGAGAGATCATTATAGAAAGACATTATGCTTGGCAAAGTAGAAGGTCAATGTAAAAGGGAAAGGCCAGCAAAGGAATGGATCGATACAATAACAGCAGCTACAGGTGCCAGTCTATCAACAATGAGTCACCTAACCGAAGACCCGAAAACAATTTAGGACAACTATCCAGAGGTCACCATGAGTCGACACCAACTCGACAGCAGTTAACAACAAACACCACCACACCTTGAGGTGATGTTGAGTGCATGCACTGCAATGTGCTTTCCATGTCCACTTGTTTCTAACCTGCCCATTCCCTGCCCCATGGCATTATACAATGGGAATTAGCACATGGTAACTGTCAGGGCCGTACCGAGGGAAGATCGCGCCCTGTGCGACTTGCACATCGGGTGTGTGCCCCCCCCTGTGGCAGGAGAGAAGAGGCGTGCCTGATGTGCAAATTGCCGGCATGCTAAGCAGATCTTTCCCTCTCTGCAGGGAGGGAAAGATCTGCTTAGCATGCTGGCTTAAGAGGTGCATTTTATCTATCTTCTGTTGCTTGCCGCTGCTGAGAGAAGAAAAAGTGGCGGCGGAAGGCAACGGAAGAAAGCTAAAATGTGCCCCTTAAGCCTTTGCGCCATGTGCAGCTGCACCGCTCGCACAGGGCTAGGTACGGGCCTGGTAATTGTCATGCCCATATAGTAACAATTACTGTGGCCCTGCACTAACAGTTCTCACTTTCTACCGCTTAGCACACTTTAGTAAGATGTCCTCCTTCGACTGCAAACCCTCTGGGGAGAGGGAAACACCTACAGTACCTGAATATAACTCACCTTGAACTATCCAATAACTCTTTAATTTTATGAGATTTTCTTAAATACCTTCTTAAAATCCAGGATAAACTCTGCTAACGAGATATGACTCGGATACTGACAAACATTATGACTTACAGATGTAGCACATATATAAGATTTAGCACCATTAAAGTTTATCAATGGACTCGAACCATAATACAACTTCCCAAAGGCTGACTGATGACTAAGTGGCAGTGCAGCACCCTGGCCTGAAGAAGGTCCCAGTTTCATTCCTGAGTTCTGTGTTCTTGCTAATGTTGCAGCGTCAACCGAAAACCACACTATTATCTTGAGATTGTCTATATAAGTCAACACTAGGACAAAGGCTTCTCCTGACCTCAGAGCTATGAGGTGCATATAGAATGGGGAATAGATTACACTGCCCTCCATTGTCAAGCTCCTAGCAAATGGCTCAACAGCTTTTTTACTTGGAAAAGTGGCACTAAGCTTATCATGATCTTTTCCTGGCCTGCCCTGCTTTCACTCTGTAGTCTTTAGTCTTCTGGCTCCTTCTCCCTCCTGACAATTTTCCACTTTCCTACTTTCCTGGCAATTCCCTCTTGTTTTCTCCCAATAACAGATTAATAAACATCACTATACCAACATGATGTTTTTCTGTGGTCACTGCCTCCCTCCCGATGAATTCTAGGCTAAGGCACTCTAAACCGATGCTTTCTACGATCCTGCTGCCTTCTTTATTTATTTATTTAACAGTCGCTTATATACCTCTACCTTCCAATGATCTGGTGCGGTTTACATATAACTGGTAAAGAAACAGTATAACATATCTGTTTTTACATTAAACATTGCTTGAGTTATGTACATCTTAACTTTAACAAATAAACTTTGGAGAACTATGTACAATCAACTATATACAGTTGATATATAGTTGTTCCTATAGAGGGTTATAATAAATCACCTCAATGCAAACTATACCCAATTCCTTGGTGCCCTTATCTCTTCTCATGGCTTTCATTACCATCTCTATGCTGACGACTATCAAATCTACCTCTCTAGGCCTGAAATCTCTCCAGCTATCCAGACCAAGATCACTGCTTGCCTTTCTGACATTGCTACCTGGATGTCTCACCGCCGCTTGAAACTGAACATGGCCAAGACTGAACTCCTTATCTTTCCCCCCCAATGCCTCTCCTCCTCTTCCCCCTTTCTCAGTCTCTGTGGATAACTCTATAATCCTTCCTGTCTCCTCGGCCCGTAACTTGGGGGTTATCTTTGACTCCTCTCTCTCTTTCTCACACACATCCAACTCGTTGCTAAGACATGCTGTTTCTTTCTCTACAACATCAGCAAAATTCGCCCCTTCCTTTCTGAAGTCACTACTAAAATGATTATCCACTCCTTGATCACCTCCCGCCTTGATTACTGCAACCTTCTCCTTGCTGGTCTCCCTACAAACCACCTCTTTCCCCTTCGTTCTATTCAACATTCTGCTGCTTGACTAATTTTCTGTCAGCCTTGCCATACCCACATTACTCCTCTTCTCAAGTCACTTCACTGGCTTCCCATCCGTTTCCGTATCCAGTTCAAAATTCTCCTCCTGACCTATAAATGCATTCACTCTTCAGCCCCCTAGTACCTGTCATCTGTTGTCTCTCCCTACATCCCCTCCCGGGAACTTCATTCTTCTATCAGTCTACGTCTATCTATGCCCTTCACTCGTACTGCTAATTCTAGACTTCGCTCCTTCCACCTGGCTGCACCCTTCGCCTGGAACAATCTACCTGTGTCAGAGCGCCGGGAGCCCTCCCTGGCCCTCTTCAAGTCCAGGTTGAAATCTCACCTCTTCACTATTGCTTTCAGATCCTGACTCCTGTGTTGTGACTTGACTAGATTATAAATGCCGTGTTTGTGTTTGTGCTTTTTGCCTTGTCTAGATTTCTCCCTGAATATTTGTTACTTTGTCTTACTAGACTGTTAGGCCTGATTTGTAATTTGTATTTTGTCTCACCTAGATGGTAAGCTCTGATGAGCAGGGACTGTCTCTCCTATTTGTCTGTACAGCGCTTCGTACGTTTGCAGCGCTATATAAATGCTCAATAGATAGCTAGATCCTAGAGCTGTCTGCTTTGGCAAGGACATATGTAAATTCAGTATTGCACCGCCCAAATTTCATGCACACTTTGCCCGTGTGTACACCCACAGTGAAACTGCATGTGCTGCAAGCAATGCGTGCACTTTCTCACTTGTTGGTATTTTATAGGAGGTCATTGATGCACATACGTGGCCATTTATATGGGTAAATGACTAAAATATAAACATTTATGCACGTTGTTGGTGCCTAAAACTAGACAACTCCTTATAAAATTACTCTTTACATGGCCAGTACCTACTGTTAAAATATGATAATATATATGCTTTGGCTACAACTAGATGTTTTTAGGAAGTGGCTTTTCTGAGAATTGCCATGAAAATCTGAGCATCAGACAATGTTGTATTATACTCAGAAGGATTGTGCTCCACATTTAGTGCAAAGTCAATAAGGAAAAACAATAAAAGCTAAGTAGAATAAAGGTTTTTTTTTATTTTGAATGCAGTATTTTTACAAGATCAGTAATGATCTTTTTTGCTACTTTTTATTAAATATTAATCAGTTGCAGAATGTTATGTATCCAGCGATAACGCTGCAAAGTGTATGTGTGGGAGTAAGAAAACAACTAAAAATAAAAAGGCCACAATTCAACCGCATAGAGACTTGTTTTGGTAGATTTCCTGCTTGGAAGAACAGTATGTGCAATGTCTAAAAGTGCATTACAGTAAATAGACTGTACTACTTGGAAACTGTGTAGACCCTTGAAAATAGCCTTAAAGCTCTGAATCTGTCCCTCTGAAAGACACTCATACAGGTCATCATATTATAGTTTCACTGTGATAAATCATGGCATTAGCTGCAATGCAATGTGTGCCATCAAGTCAGTGCTGACTCCTGGAGACCCAGCCTCTACAGCAAGTTCTCCTCTGAGCATTTTAGGAAGTTAGAAAGATCCAAACTGTTCTCAGATATAGATGATAAAATTCTGGTCTCCTGCAGCTGTTCTCTTTTTAAATGGGCCACAAGTGCAATGACCTGGATTGGCCACTGTTGGAAATAGGATATTGGGCTTGAAGGACCTTGGTCTGACCCAGTAGGGCATATCTTATGTTCTTATGTTCTAAGGGGGATCCAAGTGACTGGCACCTTGAGACCTTCCATAATATATTGTTTGAGCATTGACAGGGCAGAAGTATTCCCCAAAATGAAGAAAACTGATGTCATAAGTTAGAGTGGTGGACCAAGTTCTCCAAAATTTCTGCCTTTACAAAAAGGTGAATTATCACATTATCATGGCCTGCTGAGATCCTTCCATCTTTCCTACCTCGATATCTAAGAATGCCACATGAGTTTTGACCTTGCGATGGTTCTGCATACAGTAGTGGACATTCTCGCTATGTAAACATCTACTCCATATGTGCTGGTGTGCTGTTCGCTGTTTGTAATGATCCTCACAAGAAATAGTCCCTTCTCAACTGAGCATACAGTCTTCTAAGACAGATAAACAGAACCAACGGGGAAATGAGGAATTAGGAAGGGAAATGATTAAAACACACATGGGTTTAGACAGGAGAATAAAGGGGATCAGGACCGAAAAACAGCCTCAAAGAGATGAGCTTTTAGCCTGCATTTGAATAGGATCAGAGATGGAGGATGACGTATTGACTCAAATAGTCCATTCTAGGCAGTGGTACAGCAAGATGGAAAGAACAGAGTTTGGAGATAGCAGTAAAAGAGTAGGGCATAGATAAGTGATTTGCTTGATGAACAGAGTACATGGGGAGAAGGATAGGGAGAGATAAGAGGAGACGCTGAATGTGTAAGTTAGTGGGAAAACTTTGAATTGTATGCGGAAACAAATAGGGAGCCAATGAATAGACTTGAGAAGAGGGGTTACATGAGCATAGTGAACTGGAAGAATGATTTGTCACCCTCTTATACTGGAATGGCTATTTTTTCTTCCTGTAAATTAGCCAATGCAGGAAGAAAAAATAGTGAGCACAATAAATGGAGAGACAAAACATTTTTCAGATATATCAGTTAGACAAAGCAATTGGGGTCAGATGGGATACAGCCGAGAGTACTGAAGGAACTTGGGGAAGTTATGGTGGCTCCACAGTCTGACCTTTTCAGTGCTTCTTTAGAGTAAGGAGTGTTTCTAGAGGAATGGAAAAAGACACATGTGGTTCCTCTACACAAAAGCGGAAGTAGGATAGGTTGGGAACTACAGGTCAGTAAGTCTTACCTCAGCGGTGAGTAAATGAATAGAAATGCTGCTAAAACAGAGGATAGTGACGTTTGTGGAATCCAGTGGATTGCAGGTTCTGAGGCAGCATGCTTTTCCTAGAGGCAGGCTCGGGTGACCAGAGAGTTGAACCGAGGGAGAGCACTAGAGGTGGTGTACTTAGATTTCAGTAAAGCCTTTGGATAAAGTAGTATGATTGCTCTGTTAGTCCTCTTTAATACATTCTTGGACTAGCTTTCAAACTTAAAACCTTCTTCAGGTCGGCATACTGCTTCCATAAAATGTTTATGGGTCCTCAGAAAAATTCCAGGCAAACAGGATAATATTTGACAGCCTATGTTCCAGGGGAGGTGGGATATTCAAAGCGGTGACCAGGATATTCAGCAGAATGAATGCGGTTTGTGCAGCCGAATATTCCCTGGTGCTGCCCCTGAAGGTCCCAGATGCTAGTCATCTAGCGTCAGGACGTTCTGGGGGCGGAGTGGACATGCCACCTGAGGATAACTGGCTAGTGCAGATATTCAGCCCTTAGCCAGTTATCCCGTGGTGTCGAAGGTTAGACACCTGAAAGGCTTGCCTAACATTTGCTACCATAGCTAACCGGGCCGTGGCTGGATATTGCTGCTGCTCTGTTAGCCGCAGTGCTCTCTGGCTAACCTGCATATTCAGTGCTGGTGGCCCGGCATTGAATATCCAGGTTTGAAGTTCATCATAACAACTGGTCACTTTACAAGGGCTAGCTGTTGTTGTTGAATATGCCCCCAAGGTGTTTTTCTTGGGATATGCACAGAGGCAAAAAAATGTTCATTTTTGCAAGCTGCATTATTTTATTTTCATAATAATGAGAGGTTTTTTTATGCATTTGGGTGCTTTGCACCCCATTGCGATGATCACTCCAACAATTCTCAGAGATAGAAGTCCAAAACAAATGTCTTTTTCAGACCTTTATACTATTCATTAAGTGCTAACCCAGATTCAGCTTGTTTCCATATGGTCCATTTTATGTTATTCTTTATATTATACATAGACACTGTGCTGCCAGGTAGCCAAAGTTCAGGGAAATTCATGCAGCATTTTGCTCCTGCACAGCGTCGCATTTTGAACCCCCAATATTATAGTCAAGGTTCTATTTCAGGATTTAACACCACTAGTAACAAAACCTATCTTATGAAATTGTTGTTCAATGACATCAAATTGCTCTTTCTTTAACGTAGAGTGCAGCAGCATAATCAAAGTATTAATTTCACCTCCCTTTGGGAGTTCAATCATTGCCATTATTATAGGACATGTGTTGCAGTAAAATAATACAATTCAATTGAAAAACAGCTGAAAAAGTGAATGAAGTGAAAGGTATATAATTATTATTATACTGTAAAGTGTAACCTTTCCTATGAGATCAAAGAATTGGTACTTTCTTGGGCACTAAAATAATATACATTATGATTAAAATAACACACAGTTTTAGTATTCATTAAGAGGCAAAAGTCATTCCCTTAAAGCACATTAGTAACTATTCCACTTACATGGGTAAATTGCCATTTTCCAGGTAAAATGACTTGGCTGAAAATTACTCTCTTGTATCTGACTAACTACTAAAGTTATTGAAATGTGCTACCTTGTTAGTGCGTCTTCACACTATTAACATTTGTTATTTTACCACAGGTTCCATTTTTAAGCAAAGGGACCTAGTTATTACTAATGTCTGTTAATAGCGTGAACACGTGGTAATGGTGGTAGCACACGTTAGGAAGGGGAGGAGACTTTGCATTTAGCTCGCCCTTTTTTCAGTAGTCGCTGAAGGTGAGTTACATCCAGGTACAGTGGTAACTCTTGCTGTAAATGTTTGAGTCCCTTTCACAGCCAGTGCACAGAGGTTCCTGGGAGGGTCTTTAGCTCAGGGAAGAAAAATTAGCATATATTTGAGATCTAAATATGCACACTCTTTTGTCCCTACTCAACTATCTACACAAATAGGAGATACAAAGTCTTTCAGCGATTTTCATATGCACTTTGGAGGTAATTTTGATAAGGAACCACCTAGATTTATTGCATCTGAATTCAAGACAGCATGGGACAAACTGAGAGGATTTTTAAGAGAAAGAGCAAAGATTGTAGAGTGCAATAGTTTGGATGGGCAGACTGGAGAGGCTATATGGTCTTTTTCAGATGTCATTTTTCTCTGCTTCTGCATAAGTGGAGGATCAGCCTAGTGGTAAGAGCAACTCCTAGTACTCAGAAGATCAAGGGTTCAGTTCCCACTGGCCTTCCTTCTAACCTTGGGGAAGTCACTTTATCCTCCATTTCCTTGGAAGAAAATACCTTGTAATCTGCTTCTGGTGATACATTGCCAAGAAAACCCAGAGGCAGCTGGGTCGCTAGGAGTCAGTACTGACTTGACTGCACTAAAACAACAACAAAAAAAAATGAATGTAACGTTTAGGAGACTAGATTGCTCAGCAGACAGGCAAAGGACAACAGAGCCAATAAGCTCAGGATATGGGCACAAAGTTATCACCTTCTAAAAGCTGTTGATCCCCTACTATATATCCAGCCAGCAGTAAGAACTCCCTCTGTGGACTGCTGCTAATCTAAGGACCTCCCTTGCATTAAATACAGTGCAGCTGCTGATCAGGATCCCCACTGTCCAGCAGACTAAAATTGAATCTTGCCTCTCCCCCACTACACATTCCTTGGTTTTGAAGGGGGTAGGAGTTAGCCCCAATCACTGTTGTTCCAAAAATCACTTGCTCTATGCTCCATGCAGAAAAAGGAATTGGGTGCAGCACCGTTGTGCTCTACAGCCTGTATTTCAGTGTCGTTTTAAAAAAACAGCAGTAGGCAGGAGGACTGGGATTGCAGGGTGAGTAAGAAAGAGGTCAGAGGCAGGCTAGGGGGAAAAGGGAACAATTTACTTTCATCATTTGAGTGGGGCCTTAGACCAGAGGCTGCTGAAATTTTAAAGTAAAAGAGATGCAATGGAAGAAAGGAAGTGTCTGGTAGGTTGCGGTAGAAAAGCCACACAAAGTGTTTCAGTGGGAAAAGAAGGGGCCCGTATGGAGAAGGGAGACACAATGGTAGAATTTCCAGTGGAATGGCAAAAAGTAAGAAAAAAAGTCAGGGCTGTGTGTTGAGCATTTCGGGAAAGTAGTCAATGGGGTTTGAAAAGGACCTTTTTTGGTCATTCAGACGAGGACCCCCTCCCCATTTGGTCTAGCCCCTTCGAAAATTTTATCATTTCTGATGTGGCCCTTTGTCAAAAAAAGGTTCCCCACCTGTACCAAAGGAATTGAAGGTGGTTTCCAATAAGCATAAACGAGGTCTAATAATTTATATATTAAGACCATGGCATCTCTGTTCTGGATGCCCCACTCATTGACTGACGAGCGACAAGGTTGTGTGATATACTACTTCACCTATTAGACTTCCCCCTATTATCTGTTACCTTTGTGAAATAGTTAGTCTCGAAGTAAGTGCTTGGTTGGTTCAAATTTAGTATAACTAATCCAAATAGATTCTCTGCCTCATTCCTGACAAGTTAAAAAAAAAAAAAAAGAAGAAAAAAAAAGGAAATTTTAGAAACAAGAAATAAAACAGCTATCACAGAAGCTTAATTATAATATTAGTAAATAATTGTATGCATAATTATTTTGATAGCTATTGTACTTGTAGGATGTTGCATTGTCCTGTCCTTTGTTAGTTCCAATCCTTAGTACTAGGCGTCAATATTTCAGTATGTGAAATTCATTGCTTAGAGAAGATGTGCGAAGAGCCAGCAGAGCAAGAGCATTATCAGTAAACCAAAATGAATCACTTGCACAGAATGTAGTTTTACTGCAAGCAATTAATAATTCCATTTGAATTATTGCACCTTGCACACATTGCGAATACAGTAGCATCATCGTGGAACTCAAAAACTGATTGAGCAGGTCAGGTAGGCTTCCTTTTTTTGAAAAATGAGTATCATGCATTATACACTTGAACAAATAATCTACATATTTATTTTGTCTCTAACTTGCAGCCAAAAGAGATCACGCACCATTTGCCGATATATGAGTTGTATAGAATATTTCACCACTGAAGGATTATTATTGTATTTCTTTCACAGGTATGAAAGTCTCATAACTCACTACCATTGCAAGTGCCAACAGACCTGGTGAGTTATTAAGGTCAGTCATGGGTGGGGAGGTAATCACTTTATACAGTGAAATATTCAATTTATTTTATGAGTGTTTTTTATTGATCATCATTCAGAGAATGGCAGACAGCTGATAAAGCACACTATGAATCACTCAGATCTTCTGTCCATCCCATAGTGCACAGATCATATAAGAACAGAATAACTCAGTATGAAAGAAGGTTATTTTTGTAATAATGAGTGTTAAAGATCTAACTATGATCCACTCAGAGATTTGTAGCTTAAAGTGTGGCAAACAGGTAGGTTAAAATTCTCAGACTGCAATATCGAAAAACAACATTATGTTTCCCAAGGTATTATATCAGTAATGAACTTAAAATAATTTAAAAGGAAACATAGGGTTTCTAATAATGTTCTTTTAAGAGAAGTAAGATATGTAATTGATACCAATGAAGATTTGTTTTTAAAGAACTGGATTTAATAATGGTCATATATTGGGGGAAAATATAGACTGGTCTAAGCATATCATGTAATTATTCTAAAAACATTGCCAGCTTCAGTGTAACTGAATGATAAATACTGTAGAACTGCAGATAGGGCAGCGATTTCCGGTGCTGTCTGCAGACTGTGTGTAAGTCTCTTGAGTGATCAGGAGAGTTGGTGCGTCTGCAATGAGTGATTACTGTGCGCATCGGCAGGGTGCAGTAAGCACTGGTTTTGCAGATATCACAGGTGCAACTAACGCCACACCAATGGATGGCGTTAGCTGCATCCACTGCACTGCCACACACCAGTCACGATGTTTCCAAGCATTATCTTATGGGGAAATGCTGTGCCCAGCCCCAATAGATAATACAGGGCTTTTGCAGCTATTTGCACTAAAGCGCTGTGCTAGCAGCAAAAGCCTATTGCAACATAGTAGACAGAGCCCTAAATGTCAGTTTCATATTTTAGAGCATAACTTTATAAAAGGATGCATAGGCAGGGAAAGCACATAGATTCAAATTTTGCACATATTTAATAAAAGCAAAATATACACTCATGTGCCTCTATAAAACAGCCCTGTTCAAAAGCTCCTGTACTAATCAACATCTGCTTCCATGCAAGAATAACTTTGTGCATATATGTTGTTGTTGTTAAGTGCCATCAAGTCCGCTCATGGCGACTCTCTAGATAGTTGTCCTAAATTGTGTTCAGTCTTCAGTCAGGCAGCTCATTGTTGACAGACTGGCACCCATAGCTGCTGTTAATGTATTGATCCATCTCATTGCTGGCCTTCCTCTTTTGTGTTGACTTTCTACTTTGCCAAGCATGATGTCTTTCTCTAATGATCTCTCTCTTCGCATGATGTGTCCAAGGTATGAAAGTCGAAGTCATCTGAGCTTCTAAAGAAAGCTTAGGTTTGATCTCCTCTAATACTGACTGGTTTGTTCTTCGGGCAGTCTATGGTATACACAGTATTTGTCGCCAGGACCAGAATTCAAAGGCATCAATTTTCTTCCTTTCTATCTTTTTCATTGTCCAACTTTTGCATCTATGTGACATTATTGAAAATGCCATGGTTTGGACAAGTCGAACCTTTGTATGGAGAGAGACATCTCTGTTTTTGAGAATCTTGTCTAGGTCTTTCATAGCCATTCTGCCAAGAGCAATGTGTCATCGGATTTCTTGACTGCTTGTTGTTTCTTTATTGATAGTTAATCCAAGTAGGTTAAAGTTGTCTACTAGTTCAATTTCTTCTCCGTCAACGATGAACTTATTGATTTTGCCAGTTGTCATGATCTTTGTCTTGTACATTAAGGTGAAAGCCCATTTTAAGACTATGTTCCTTGATCTTGAGAAGCAAACGTTTCAGATCGTCTTCACTTTCAGCTAGTAATGTGGTATTATCAGCATAGCGAAGGTTGTTGATGAGTCTTCCACCAATCTTCACACATCTGTTGTCTTCATACAATCCTGCTTTTCTGATGATTTGTAGTGCATATATATGCTGGTCATAATCAGCACAAATATTTCTCTCTTGCAAAATATCCACACAGGCACCGATCTCACTCCCACGTTGCCATTTTTCTACCCCAGGAACACTCACACATGAAAGGGTAATATTGGTTTGTAAAATGATCATTTACATGCATAAATAGGCTCATAAAATTAGGTCCTGCCTAAACATATGTATAGCACAAGCCAGCATGTACATATGCAGTAAGCATGACCAGGAGTGGAGCTGGGAGGAGCATAGGTAGATGTGCACTTTATAAAATATGAATGTAAATCACACAAGTACATGCGTAAACTATGTGTTAACATTTTACGTTTACTTTCAAGCAGAGCATATTGTCTGTACCTTCAGGTATAATTGCTGCAGGATTTGTGCTAGTGTTTTATAACGACACATTAGTACTTATGGGGGTTATTTTATAAGCCTTATTCACAATTTCCACATAGAAAATCCAGCATTTACATGTGGAAATGGCATCCACTTGACAATGGCAATTCTTTGAAGGGCTAAATTTACACATGGATGTCTATAATAAGTTAAAATGGCAAAGGGGTATGTTAAAGGCATGATTAGGGCGTGGCCTGGTATGGTCAAAAATCTACATGTGTATTCCCCATTTCATAGAAGACATGCAAGACTAATATTGCCCATCTTGGGATTTACAGCTGCTCCCTGGCAAGCAAACGTTTTAAAACTTGCTCATTTCGGCCAGCCCTTTGCAGGAGAGATTAAAGGAGCTTGTCTTCTTTAAATTCCCTGTTGTATATTTCCCATGCCAAATTGAAATGAATTAAAGATAGCAGTCTCTGTAGGTAACTGGTGGAATTTAAACAGACAGGTTTGCAAAATATCAACTTGCACATGTAAGTTACAAACTACAAGAGCACCTGTGTAAGTGGGACACTTACTCGTGTACGTTACTGAGTTGCCTCCATTTTCCACACATGTGTATTTGTAAAACGTCTCCTCTGGCAAATTCACATGCACTCCTGCATATCCATATTCTGCATATCCATATCCTGCATATCCATATCCTGCATATCCATTTCTAAAACACAGCAAGAATTATCCCGACCTCAACATCTCAATTCCACTTTTCACATACTATCTACAATTTGCCTCCTATGTATCCTTTATAAAATAGGCTAGGCATCTTCCTGCCCTATTAGTCCAGGTGCCCTATTATAAAATTACTCCCATATTGCATAAAAGTAGGTGCTATATTTTATGAGCATCTACTTTTATGCAAAGATATCTCCAGGCTATTTTATAAGTGCCTATTAAAATGTGTAAAATAGTTTTGAATACACTCGCTGCTTGTGACGTGACTGCCATACCATATGTAGTTCGCATGGAGTCTGTAATTTCCTGAAAGTGCGAAGCAGATTATTTAAGCTGACTGTCAGAAATCTGAGTATACTGTCATACTACTGATAGTATTTGATGTGTAGCTCTAATGTCTGTAGAATTTTCCCACAGACTTTGTGCTGAGGTAATTTTAAATGGCTCGCATACATTACAATGTGTATTGCAGCTGATTTTCAAAGGGAAACTACCTGTGTTACCCTTTTGAAAATTAACAGCCAGATAGAGAATATTTTTATAAGATGTGTCCAGATTTACGCATGTTTTTATGTGTATATTTCATGCCTATTTTATAAAGCCATATACATGTGTACTAGGTTGGTCCAAAAAAACCAAACTAACAGATTTCAGTTCTCCACAAGACTGGTTTTGTTCTTTATCATATTTATAACAAACACACAACATTTTAATGAAAATAAACAACATTTGGACATTTGAAATTGCACACTTAAAGAAGAAATATTCAAATGTGAGTACTTTGCCTTAAACAGTCCAAAAAGATTAGGGCCCTCACTTAGGAACGTGGGTTGTGGGGCTGCATGCCCCTGCGGGATTGTGCAGCCCTGCAATCCCCATCTGAACCTTATTCCCCCACTGCTTTCCCCAGACATCCTGTGTTTCAGGACAGGGAAAGCCAGCAGGAGGCGGAGTAGGGGCGAGCCACCCAGCAGCACATACAGGGCCGATTCAGGACAAGGCACTGTATGTGGGGACATCACCTGCCATAGATTTGGCGTTTTTTGAGGAAGAAAGGAATGGTCACACTATTTTCTCATTGATACACTTGAAACAGGAGCCTGGTGCTTCGAAACGTGCACGTCGTGCTTGAGCAGATAAGTGTGGACTTATTTATGGATTTTAAATAAAACTACTGCATATAAGTTGACAATTAAATAAATAAAAAAAGGGGCATGTACTGCGTGAGGTTTAGAGGGATGTCCTCTCTGCCTTGCGGTCTATACCCGACAAAAAATTGGTGATTATCGTTGGGGGAATTAGTATTCTGTTTTTGCTGAGTCATTCCACTGTCTGACATAAACAAGACTGAAAAACAGAACTAACTAAATCTGTGATATTCTTGGACTCATATGCAGTTATCCTGAACTGAGCCTTAAAAAGGAATATTTTCAATACATAAATACCTTTTCCCATCCATAAAATGTTCAGAATGATGCAACCTCTAAATGTTTTGCAATCAGGCTAAAATTGCACAGGTAAGCCAGCTATCCTTAATGGACAAAAATAAGCCTTGTGGAGAAGTGATTCTACAAGCATTAACGTTTTGCATTGGGACCCTAATGTGTACTTTATTAAACTGAATGCAAGTGGCAGGGAATGCATGTTCTTTTAGGGTAGTGTACTGCTTATGCCTTTCAGTAGCAGTTCAAGGCAAGTTACAATCAGATACAGTAAGGATTTCCCTGTCACCAGGGAGCTTACAATCTAAGTTGATACCTGAGACAATGGAGGGTTAAGTGTCTTGACCAAGGCCACAAGTAAAGCCAGTGAGATTTGAACCCTAGTCTCTTTGGTCACCAGTCACTGCTCTAGTCACTAGGCTACTCCCCCACTCTTCTCCACAACTCAGTCATGTAGAACAGGTGTGTGCCCACGCCTAGCATTTTACTAAACAATCTTTTAGAATTTACACACTTAACTTTGTGCCCTACCTTTGCTCTCTCTGAAACTTACCCCTATACATGCCTGTGGAGGCCTATTCTAAAGTGTTTGTCCAGGCCCACTGTGCATCCAGTCGGAACCAGATACACATTGGTAGACACGATTTTGATGTTGCAGGGCACAGCTAGCCCCCGCGGAATCAGAATCGCATCTAAGCCTGTACATGCAGGCCCGGACCCGATTCCGGTCAGCCTGCACATACAGGCTCCTGCACAACTCAGTCCAGCACCTGAATGAAGCCGTGGCGCCATGGCCCCCGGTTGCCATGACCCCTTGGCTCCATTCCGGAGCCGCGATCCCCAGCCGCCATCGACTTCATTCTTTCCCCACAACCCGACCCCCCGATCTGGCCTTCCTTGGCCATAGTCAGACTGTGAGGAATCTCCTGCACCCCCTCCAGCCTTTATTGCCTCCTGGGCCTGCTGTCCCCCGCCATCTAGGGGAACTTATTCCATCTCAGAGGTGGAATAAGTTCCCCGTCTAGTCTGCTAGCCCCCAAAATCAGAATCAGCCCTGTACGTCCAGGACCGCGGACTGCCCACTGCCTGCCCTAACTCCGCCTCTGCACTGCTCCTTTCCCGCCCTCCTCTAGCCTCCCCATATAAACTCCTTGTTCGTACGAGGAGGCTTGGCAGGGACAGGAAAGGTGTCCATCCCCGCTATTCGTCTTACAGAATAGACCCCATAGTGAATATATGCAAAATTGGATATGTGTGCATATCTATAAAATAGCACTTAGCCTGGGAAGCTGTCATTTCTGCTTGTAAGTAGCCACCTACATGCATATCTGACCACTATAGGCGAGATGATCATTCATGATAACATCAGAACCACTCTCCTCATTTGTAAGCATCAAGTCCAGCATGTCTCCCTCCAGTGGGTTCTGTTACCATTTGCTGGAATAGTTCTCCCTGTAGAGAATCCAGGATCTCCTTACTTCTAGATGATATCACAGCAGGGATGTCCCAATCAACATCTGACATATTAATAGTACTTCTCCTTCTATAACAATAATGTGAATGTCTTCAATTAAATCTGTCCACTTCTTCTGCCTGTGAAGAAGATCTGTTATATCATGCCAGTGTAAATGGATGTCCCATTCTCTCTTTTAGGATTAACCCATGGTGCCTTCTCCTTACCTCGTAAGGCTTGCAATTCAGTTTTTAATATTATTTTTTACTTATAATGCCTTGTCCTTCCTGAATAAATTATAGCTTGGTACAGTTATATAACATTCATGGTTCTCCATGAACCATGCCTCCATGACTGCCTCTAAATCCGTCAGTCTCTTCTATTATAGCTTATATATCCAGAATCATATTTCCCATTCTATGAACATTTTTATATACCACTTTCTAGATGTTGCCCCTTTTTCCCATTTCTACAGAGGTATATAAGGGTTTGGCCATCTTTCCCTGATGAACCTCTTTAATAGGTTAGCCAGTCTGACACTTCCCCCCCTTCTTGGATAGGTAGACGCCATCTTTGCTCGAAAGCCCTTGGTAAATCATTCCCAACATGACACAAATGGTTATAGCTTATACATGGAGCCCAATTCTGGGAGCTGGACATCCGGGCTGTCTGGATGTCCCCACATACAGTGCCTTGGCCTGAATCAGCCCTGTATGTGTTGCTGGGTGGCTCGCCCCTACTCCGCCTCCTGCTGGCTTTCCCTGTCCTGAAACACAGGATGTCTGGGGAAAGCAGTGGGGGAATAAGGTTCAGATGGATTGCAGGGCTGCACATCCCGCAGGGGCATGCAGCCCCACAACCCACGTTCCTAAGTGAGGGCCCTAATCTTTTTGGACTGTTTAAGGCAAAGCACTCACATTTGAATAGTTCTTCTTTAAGTGTGCAATTTCAAAATTGACATCGTCATGCATAGTAATGGAAGTCATATCAATAAAATGATATGTAAATTTGATCAACTACGTGAACATTTAATCTGCTCTGCTTTGAGAAACTGAGTAACTTCTACTGTTGCCATCTAATAGTCCTATTGCACTTGGCTCTTTTCTGCTCTATCACAAAAAATGAAGTTAAATCCCCCATTTCCTTGCAAATAGCAATGTAACTAGCTTTTTATATGGAAAAGTTTTGTTAGATTTATTCCCGTAGGTCTGACCCTCTGCCATTATTTGATCTCGCTCTCTCATTACTCCTTTTATTGTAGAAACCTTTCTTCAAGGGTCCAGAAGGACTATAATCAATCAAGGAATCTGTAAAATGTCTCTTCCCTAATGATTAGCATTCTGACTAGATGTTTAGTAGCTTACTCCTGACATGACCATTTTTTTTCGTCTAACTCAGGATTACTATTACTCTCATGGATTCCTGGTGCTTTATAATGTGGTACAACTCCTGATCTCTCAAACTAAGTAGATTGCTGCAAAAGCTACAGATTTCTCAGCTGTGGTATGGCTTCGGACATCTTTACAAAGAATCACACCAATAGCACGTGTTGGGGTCTGAAAGTTAGCAATGCACCTCTATGCTAACGTTTTTGGGGGATGGGGGGGGTGCATCTGGCCCTTGCAGTTAGTGTAGTAATGCAAGGCACTGCCCTAACTGGCCTGCAGGTGGACTTAATGTCACCCATTGAGAAGATGTTAAGCGCATGAATGTTAACTGCTACCTTCATGCTAGTGCATGTGCCCAAAAAGCGCAACCTAACTTGAAGTGTTGTCGCTGCTCATGTTCCGCCCTTTACCAACCTAGACCTGGCTAAGTTCACGCTGACCATTAGTTTGGGATTTTTTGCATGGAGCCCCCTGCTTTTAGGGTGGTGTGCTTACTGCATGCTAAACTTCACAGTAATGGTTAGTGCACTTTAGTAAACACGCCCCTTTGTGTTTGATAGAGTCAAAATATGGCAATCCGGACTTTTGACAAATGCTTATATTGCAAGTATGGACATGTTTACCTGGGCTAGATTAAGTATGCACATAGATTAAAGTATTTTATAATCTACATGCGTACTTGTAAAACCTGGCATGCGCGGCATTTTTTGTCTTTGATCCTCACTTTGTAAGCCATTTACTGAGATTTAAAAAACAACTTGCATGACACGCCGAGAGAGTAACACTTCCCCCAATGAAACCGCGGCAGCGGTGAAATGCAACAGCGCTATTAGTCTGCGTCGGGAGCTAAGAGGCTGGTTCTGATTTTTTCTAATTACTAACAGATAAGTTGTTTGGATTTCTTTTAAGTCAGAAGTCTCTTCTTTAGAACATCATTAACGACGAAAAGTTTCACCAGATGTCATAAGCTGATAAGAGTCTGCAGAGCTCATAAATTCTTTAAATCTGCTTTTCAATAATTACAGTTATTTACTGGACTTTTAGGTAAAAAAAGAAAAAATGGATTGTAAGGGTCCTTGATGTAAGGAAGGGGTAAGGGATTTCTCAGGCTTTTCAGCAACTGTGGCCTGTAGCTACCCTCCCCCATTCATTCTGAGACCCAGATCCATAACAAAAAAATATCATTATATGCTTCTTGAGATAACAACACATTTTTTGATAATGATTTTGTGATCATACTTTTGGTATATGAAAATAGATTGCATCAGTATTTGCATTAATTTGGGCAATTGTTCTATTTTTATTGGTGATATTGCTCTATAAACCCTTAAATGATGGATTTACTTGTAAAACCTGTCAATGCTCCTAATCTCTGCCCCATACATAAAGTATGCAGTATTATATCAACATAAATGCTTTTATGCTAGTTACAATTTTATTACAGGCCATTTACACATGTAGGTGGCCACATATGTGCAAAAATGACTTTATGTAAAGAAAATGATTAGAAGAATGTGGTCTGTTCTAGATGAAAAGTCTTTACACACATTATTAGTGATCTTGCAACTGGGCTACTTAACAGCCTACAGTGTGTACTAGCCTACCAGGAAGGCAAGGACACATACATGGGCAAATGACTTCTTATAAAATACAGACAACTTTATACTTTTGGGATCATTCCGAGCTGCGTTTAGTGGGGATGTACGTCTGGGTTGGACATCCATCCCCACCAAATGCTGAAACCCATATCCCCTGCCCAAAGCTCCCCACACATACATAGGAGATGTATGGCGAGCTCTGGATGGGAGCGGGAGGGCCAAGGGAGGAGCGAGGGCGGGTGGTGGGCGGGGATGCAACCCTGGACATACAGGGCCGATTCTGAGGTTGGCCCTGTACGTCCGGAGTCGCCAACATGGATAGGGGACTTATTCCACCTTGGAGGTGGAATAAGTCCCCATGGACATCGGGGGATGGTGGCGCAGACCAGGTCAGTGGAGTGAGGAGGTGCAGGAGCTTCCCCGCAACCCGACACTGCCTTTGGAAGGCCGCACTGGGGGTCGGGCTGCGGGGAATAAACTTTGTGGCAGCGGACGGGGATTGCGGCTCCTGTGCGAGGAAACTCTTGGACGTCCAGCGGCACAGAATCGGGGGATGGGCTGCCCGTCCAGGCATGGGCCGGCCGTTTAGACCCGATTCTGATCCCGCAGCAATGTTTAGCTCCCACGGGCTCAGAATTGGGAACCAGACTGGCCTGTCCAGATCCTGAACATCTGGGCAGGCAGGACGTTCCCCCTTCGGAATCTGGCCTTTTGGCATCAAGGGGATTACTTTGCTGGTGGCCATGCATATGGGTAGAGTTTCCGTAGAGCATGAACAGAATTCCCAAATATGATCCCAAAAATAATGATTACTTTTTTCAGTAAGTGAATGGCGTATGGATATATAAAGATCTTTTTTTTTATTTATGAAAAGTATTAATAATGTACTTACGGAATAGTATATTTATCAGATTTTTTTTTAATTATAATTCATTGGGCACATTATATGTTTCATAATGTTTTGCTTAATGAATTCTTTACAAGAAAAAATCCCCTGAGCCAAAAAATCCACCAGGCTCCAAAAATATCTAAACAATAGAATTAGTGAATTCAAAAGAGATGCTTCCTAAATAATTGATAGAATTGTTTTAAACAACATTTTTTTTGTCGGACTAAGCTCCGCTTACCCAAGAGCCAGAAAAACGCTCTGGTAAAAAGCTCTTGGGTAAGCGGAGCTTAGACTGGCAAAAAAAATGTTGTTTAAAACAATTCTATCAATTATTTAGGAAGCATCTCTTTTGAATTCACTAATTCTATTGTTTAGATAATGAATTCTTTAGGCAATTTCAACTTGCAAAATTACTAGTTCTCTTTATTTTATATATATATAATATATTTATATTTTAAACTGGATTTGTCATCTAATCCTCTGGTTGGCCACATATGTTCACTAGCTTTCAGGTGACGTTTTGCACATAGCATTTTGATTGTTACATATAATTTTGTTTTGAATTACGGTTTAGAAATTAGGGTTTGTTTTCTATCTTTTCTATCTCCTCTTATGTTCCTGTTCATCCTGGTATGTTATTTAAATGTATATTTATATTTATATTTTATTTTTAATATTGTTCTTTGTTTATGCCATATATGTTTTACATTGTATTTATAAATAATTGCATTTGCAAATGATTATTTTGTAATGTATATGATATGTTGTTATGCTTAATATATGATATTATTGTCCTGGATGCAGGCATTTTTTCGAGCAAATAAGGAGAAGTTCTATGGAGTTTTATGTCATTCCCATGTTTTTTTTCTTTTTTTGTGCTTGTTAGTTTGGTGGTGGTGGGGGGGGGGGGTGCCTCCCTTTTTTATGCTGACAGATGTAAAGATCTCAATATGTATACTTTGGAAGAAAGGTGAGAGAGGGGAGATATAACAAAGATGTTTAAATACCTCTGTGGCATAAATGTACAGGAGGAAAGTCTCTTTCAGTTGAAAGAAAGTTCTGTAATGAGGGACATAGGATAAATGTGAAAGGAGATAGACTCAGATGTGATTTGCAGAAATATTTCTTTTTCTGAAAGAGTGGTAGATGCATGGAATAATCTCCCAGTGGAGGTAATAGAGGTGAGGACTGAATTCCAGAAGTCATGGAACCAACAGAGAGGATCTGAAAGGTTAAAAAAAAGACCATAAAGCTTAGTGGTTTGTATTAAGGTGCAGACTGGATGGGCAGTATGATTTGTATCTGCTGTAATATTTCTGTTTCTCTGTGTTTTAACTCATTGCTAAATGTCATTACATGAAGAAGTACAAAATACTTGTGGGTGCATTTGCCATGTAATACTAGTTTCTGTGTTTGATGGTATAGATCCTGTTATGGAGATATGAAACATTCTGTCATACTTAGAGAGCTTGATCTAGATTCCTGTCTTGTTTCCTATTGAATGTGCTAGCTATTTTTAGCTATACTTGTGAAGGCCTGTGTGTCTAATGGTCCCACAAGATAGGTGAGCTCGATGCCATCACCCTCCTTGGTGAAAAATAGAACTTGCCCATCCTATGGATATGATGGTATATATATATATAAATATAGCATGATTGTTCCTATCTGCTTTCTCTGCAGCTGTGACAGCAACTATGTCTTGATTGTCGGAGAGGCTTTCAACGTGTCAGGTCCTAGAACATTCACAAGCCTTTCCTGTGTGCTTCACAGTTAAATGTGATATGGCATCCTTTCTCTGGACTTTGTTTGATGAACCATTATCTTTGTTAATTTTATCCAGAGTCCTTGTAGATTTTCTAGCAGTACACTTGGATATCTTGATGGTCATGGGGATATCCTTCTACATTTTGTTCTACCACCATAGACGTTTTGCTGCATTCTTTTCCAAAAACTAATGGTTAGAGCTCCAGCACCTTGTCAAAGTCCTTCTCCATGCTGAATGAGATGTTGCAGAAGCTGGGTTTGAGTTTTGGCTTCCCTATGATACTACTTCCATGGGTTCTGATTTTTGAAAGGCATCCTTTTCCACCTCATCATCCTTCCCTCATCTTCTCCCCTGCTCTCTTTCCTCTTCCCTCTTCCCACCTCTTCCATCTTCTCTGGGGGTGTGCATTCATTAGGGCACATAGAGTTCACTAAGGCATCAGAAAAAAACTGTCATTGCATGATAAATTGATTTAAAGCATGTTACTCAACTTATTAATGCCTTATTGATTAATGCATCTTAAGTCAATTTGGCATGCACTAAAAATTCTCTATGAAAACAGATAACATGAAATTAAGTGAAAAATACCAGAAAATCAAGAAAAATTCATTGAAAAAACAAAATCTAGCTAAGGTTTCCTTGCATTTTCACTTTTCTAATCTCCTCCTCCTCTTCTCATTCCTATGCTCCCTCCTTTTCCAACTCATATCTGTTTCATGCACACTCACAAATAGACACTAGGGGGGTTATTCCGTAACCTGAATAGACCATTTCCACATGCATGTAAGATATGTGTCTTGCAAAAATGCCTACGGCCATATTCCAATACACGGCACCCATGCATGTCCATGGTGCTTACACGATGATGTCTGAACGTGCCTGGGAGGAGAAGAACGGGGTTGTGATTTGCCGCAGAGACATAGATAGGATAGTCAGGAAAGGCCCATGTAATTTTTTTTACTTTCCTGCAGACATCCCCATTATTCCTGCCGGGGATGTGGAATAAGACCAGTACTTAGAAAAGATTCTGCTGTGTTCTACAGTCCATCCCAAATTGTATAATGGTTGTGACAAGTATGTTTTAAGCTGGTGTGACTGCAGTCTGGAAAAACACCACACAATGCTATTATAAAGAACAGAAATCAGAGGTGAGGGAATCTTGTAAGCTAAAGAGACATTAATATCTACCCTTAAAGAAATATTAAGAATAGCATAGTCTTTATTCTGACTATGCTGAAATTTGCTATTTTTGTTAAAACAGCTAATCTAGGGATCCTAACACTTTCTGTGTTATGAAAAATGGGAATGCTGATGAAAGAATTGTGTGTGAGTGAGTATGGAAAAAATCTTGTTTGAATGAGAAAGGGAGATCATATTTGTAGTCCTATGACTTCATGTTATTATGGTATATCATCTTTTTGGCAGAACTATGTCTCTTGTGTCTACAAGTGAGAGTGTGTGTGTGTGTGTGGTTTGAGGGTTGCACAGGAGGAGCTGGTGTGCTGATCTGCAATTCAGGGAGGACATCATTGCATAAACGTGCTCTCAATGTGTGGTGCATCATGGGTACTTGGATGGCTAAGCGATACTGGCACCCAGGGCCCCACTTGCAGCCATAGAGGCAACTGTGATCACTGGAGCATTGCCCAGTACATGCTTGTCTTCTATGATGGTGGAAGACATGTGTGTGGTCCCTCGAGGTTGGCAGGATGGTCAACGATGGACCGCAGGGGTCATGAATGTGATTTCAGGTAGTAATCTATGCAGGTGTTACGTAGGTGTGGTATACCACTTTCTCAGACTGCCAGCCATGTTGTTGCATGTCCAGGGTTTCGCCAATTGCAGGCAGGGGCCTGTAGTCTCTTTGGTTTTAGACAGTGCCATGGAGAAATGTATGGAATGTAGCCTAATGGTTAGAGCACTGGCTGTGGGAAACTCACTGCAATATACTGCCAGAAACAGTCCTGGATCTGCATTGACTGGGGGACACACAATCATATATTTTTTTTCTGTGTTAACGGTAGGTAGCACATTGGGTCTGCAAACATGCACATTGCAATCATGCACATCTGATGGCATGACTTTATTAGATCTGCTGGAGTCGTTTGCAAGGGGTCAGACATGCTCACCCTGCAGTTGTCTGACCCATGGGTTGTACATAATGGGGATATTTCATCATTACATCCCACTCCTTGGATGGCCACCTGCAGAGATCATCACACTTGTCCAGTTGTTCTCTGCACATGTGTCAGGGGGATTGTATGGTGGTTAGAAAGGCAGACACAACTCTTATACCCACATAGCTGGTATTGGGACTTCCCCTTGGCACAGTTACGCTTTTTTCACACACACTACAACTGCATTTGTGCGGTCACAGCATTTTCATACCAGCAACAGGTCCATACCGCACACTCATCTCCTGACATCCATCCTTCGGCTCATCCATCAGCATATGCCCATTATGCACGGTCATGTATTCTCCTGGCAGCTGCTACACCATGGCCCACAGAGGAACATCTTCATCATTTGGATGTATCACTCACATCTCTCCTGTGAATGATCTGCATGCCCCCACTCCTGCTCGGTCATCCTTTGGATGCCCACTTTGTGGCGATTCTATCTCCACGGGCAATTCTTCACATTCCTATGCCACACACGGACATTATAGCATATTATGTGGGCACCCCTCACTGATATAGTACAGCTGCCTCCCACATACTCATCCCACTTACTGCCTGATACCGCAGGATGCCCATGGACATAACATGTCCATCAGTTCTTACCTTTCCATCCATCCATCCATCAGCTAAATTGTCTTTTACAGTGGCTCCCTTATCCTATGTTAAGGTGACAGCCGTTTTCGGGTGTTAGGGTCCACGCTTGTCACCTTAACTTCTGATGTCCCCTTAGTGCCCGATAGGTGGAGCCAAGCGCCCTTACTGCTGGAGCGCCTGCTGTCTGCCCTGGCCTTTACCACATGCAAACACCCTTACTGCTACTATTCTCATTTGCTATCCACTGCTCCCTTACCGCTCTTTAGTAAACATACCCCACAATCTTGATGAATGCATCTGTCTCACTACAGTTATCTACTCCATACGTCAATCCTTTATAATAGTCAAATGGAATATAAAAAGAACAATTTGGTTTGGAAATAATGGTGAGCAGCTTGAAATCATTTTAATATGCACAAAATAATCATTATGCTGTTCTCTGAAAAGTTCGATGCCACCAAACAATTAAATGAATTTGTTTGTGTTATTAGTAAGATTTTTCATTTCCAGATTTTACAGAATATTCCTTTTAGTGATTGGATAAAATCTGTTTTCTCAGTGCTTACAGTAACAAAGCAGAGGGCAATTTTATTACAGGGCATCTAGGTTAATAGGCCCTCACTTGGTTTGCAGCTTGTCGTGCTGTGAGGGCTTGTGTGCATCAGTGATACTGAGAGCTAAACTATCGGTAGTTTAACTACTGGCAGGGTCTCCCAAGATGGACAGGTCTCTGTTGAGGTGCCAGACCAAGGCAAACCACCCATCTGGGCAGCAGCAGAATGGGATAGTGTTGATGGCGGAGGATCACATTTCTGTGACAACGGCAACAACACCAAACTTAAACTGCGTGGAAGAAAGGCCCGGCAATCTACTTCTGTATCTTGCCATGAAAACCCAATGGATAGTTACAACAAAACAAATTGTGCTATGGTGCTGGAAGATGAGACCCCCAGGTTGGAAGGCACTCAACTAGCTACTGGGGAAGAGCTGAAGACTTTTCAGAGTAAAGCCAGCATTTATGATGTGGTTGGATCAAAACCCTCGGGACATCTGACTGCTGATGCAGCTGTGCATGAAATGAGAGTCAGAAGCTGTAAAGATGTCTTACACATTGGAACATGGAACGTACGAAGCATGAACCAAGGGAAGTTGGAGGTGATCAAGAATGAAATGGAATGTGTACAACTTGATCTGTTGGGTGTCAGCGAACTGAAATGGACTGGCATCGGGCACTTTGCATCAGATGATCACATGGTCTACTATGCTGGAAATGAAAGACAAAGAAGAAAGGTGTTGCATTTATAATAAAGAAGAAACTTGCAAGAAATATAATGCAGTCAGCGAATATAACTTGTAATGAAATATAATGCAGTCAGCGAACGCTTAATCTCTATTCGTCTATGAGGAATGCCTATCAACACAACTATAATTCAAGAATATACCCCAACAACAGCTGCAGAAGAGAATGAAATTGAAGAGTTCTCTGAACACGTACAAGCTGAAATTGACAGAACATGCAAACAGGATATCCTGATAGTTATGGGTGACTGGAATGCAAAAGTTGGCAACAAAAAAGAAGGCAAAGTAGTTGAAAAATATGGACTTGGCAACAGGAATGAAGCTGGAGAAAGACTGATAGAATTCTGCAAGACCAATGATTTATTCATCTCAAACACCTTCTTCCAGCAACACAAGCAGTGACTGTACACATGGACGTCACCCAATGGATTGTATAAAAATAAAATTGACTACATCTGTGGAAGTCAACGATGGAAAAGCTCTGTAACATCAATAAAGATGCGGAAGAATTGAAGGAAATATCGATACATCGGGAAGATGTATTACAACTATTAGATAAACTAAAGAGGAGCAAATCACCTGGGCCGGATGGTATGCATCCAAGGGTGTTGAAAGAACTGAAATATGAGATTGCAGACCTGCTATTAGTAATCTGTGAACTATCATTAAAATCATCTCTAATACCTGAAGACTGGAGGATCGCCAATGTAACACCAATTTTTAAAAAGGGTTCCAGGGATGACCCGGGAAACTACAGACCGGTGAGCCCCACGTCAGTACTGGGAAAATGGTAGAAACCATCATAAAGAATAAAATTACTCAGCATGTAGATAGTCATGGCCTAATGGGAGACAGCCAACATGGCTTTAGACAAGGAAGAACTTGTCTTACTAATCTGTTATGTTTTTTTGAAGGTGTGAATAAACAGGTGGACAAAGGTGAGTCGGTTGATATAGTGTATCTGGACTTTCAGAAAGCCTTTGACAAGGTCCCTCATCAGAGACTTTTGGCAAAACTAAAAAGTCATGGGATAGGAGGCAGTGTACTTCGGTGGATCAGGAACTGGTTAAAAGATAGAAAGCAGAGGGCTGGGCTAAATGACCAATTTTCCCAATGGAGAAAGGTGAATAGTGGTGTACCTCAGTGATCTGTGCTGGGTCTGCTGCTTTTTGACATATTCATAAATGACCTGGAAAGTGGAATAACGAGTGAGGTTATCAAATTTTCAGATGACACAAAACTATTTAAAGTTGTTAAAACCCAAGAGGATTGTGGAAAATTGCAAGAGGATCTTGATAAATTGGAAGACTGGGCATCAAAATGGCAGATGAAATTTAATGTGGACAAGTGCAAAGTTATGCACCTAGGGAAGAACAACCCAAACTATGGTTACACGATGCAAGGTTCCACATTAGGAACCACCACCCAGGAAAAAGATTTAGGCGTCATTGTAGATAACATGTTAAAACTCTCAGCCCAGTGTGCAGCGGCGGCCAATAGAGCAAAGAGAATGCTAGGTATCATAAGGAAAGGAATGGAAAATAAAACAAAAGATATTATAATGCCTCTATATCGTTCCATGGTGAGACTGCACCTTGAATATTGCGTGCAATTACGGTCGCCGTATCTTAAAAAGGATATAGCATTATTAGAAAATGTTCAGAGAAGAGCCACCAAAATGGTAAAGGTAATGGAAGGATACTGCTATGAAGAAAGGCTAAAAAGGTTAGGGCTCTTTAACCTGGAAAAGAGACGGCTGAGGGGAGATATGATAGAAGTCTATAAATTAATGAACGGAGTGGAACAGGTAAACGTAGATTGATTGTTTACATTATCAGAATATAGAAAGACTAGGGGACATGCAATGAAGTTACAGGGTAAACTATTTAAGACTAATAAAAGAAAATATTTTTTCACTCAACGTGTAATCAAACTCTGGAATTTGTTACCGGAGGATGTAGTAAAGGCTGTTAGTGTAGCTGGGTTTAAAAAAGGTTTGGACAAGTTCCTGGAGGAAAGGTCCATAAACCATTATTAAGAAGGGACCCAGGATATCAATGCTTGACCCAGTACAAGCATTGTGGAACCTGTCTCTTTTGGGGAAACTGCTAGGTACGTATGACCTAGATTGGCCACTGTTGGAAACAGGATACTGGGCTTGATGGACCTTGGTCTGACCCAGTATGGCATATCTTATGTTCTTATGTTATGTAAGACAAAACCTGGAGCTGACTGTGGTACAGATCATCAACTACTAGTATACAAACTAAAGCTAAAGTTGAAAAAGAGCAAACCTCTCATGAATGCAGCAAAATATGGCCTTGAGAGTATACCACTGGAATTTAAAGACTGCCTGCAAAATAGATTTGCTGCTTTAGATACAAATGACAGAGCTCCAGAAGAGTTATGGAATGACATCAAGAAGGTTGTGTTGGAAGAAAGCGAGAAGTCTCTACAAAAGGTGAAAAAGCAAAGACGGCCAAAATGGATGACGGAAGAAACTCTGAAAATTGCCCAGAAACACAGCGAAGCTAAAGCCAGAGGAGAAAGAAAGACAGTCACAGAACTCAACAGAGATTTCCAACGTGCAGCAAGAGAGGACAAGGAAAAGTACTACAATGATGCATGCAAGGAAATAGAAGCAGATAGAGGAAGAACAAGATCGGCTTTCCTAAAGCTACGAGAGTTAAAGAAAAAGTTCCAGCTTTGAATTGGAATGTTACAAGATGCTCAAGGTTCTATGTTGAATGATGCTGATAAGATCAAGAAAAGGTGGAGGGAATATACACAGTTTTTATATGATAAAGATCCAGTGGACCAACAGCCGTTTCAACCTGTACCTTATGATCGGGACCATTGGTGATGAAAGAAGAAGTTGAAGCAGCATTGAAAGCCTTATCAAAGAACAAAGCACCAGGCATTGATAGCATTCCAATAGAAGTATTACAGCAATCTGATGAAGCTGTTACCTTACTTACAAGGCTCTGCCAAGAAATATGGAAGACAACATCATGGCCAACTGACTGGAAAAGATCTGTGTTTATACCAATACTAAAGAAAGGGGATCAAACAGACTGTGGAAATTATCGCACAATCACTCTGATCCCACATGCCAGCAAGATTCTACTGAAGATTATTCCAAAGAGACTACAACCATACCTGGAACAAGAACTACCTGAAGTGCAAGCAGGGTTCAGGAAAGGGGGTTTTCTTCAGCGAGGAATGAGAGACATCATTGCGGATATGAGATGGATCCTTGAAAAGACTAAAGAATACCGAAAATATGTTCCCTGTAATTACACTTGTAAATAGTTAAAAACATAATGTTCCTTGTAAATGTATACAGATGTATACAAATGTTCTGTTCACTGTTTAATGTAAACCGCCCCTGATCTCTGGAAGGGACGGTATAGAAGAAAATGTTAAATAAATAAATAAATAAATATTTGTGCTTTATCGACTATAGCAAGGCTTTTGACTGTGTAAACCATGAGAAACTCTGGGCCACATTAAGAAGAATGGGTATACCAGAACACCTGATCGTTCTCTTGCACAATCTGTACATTGATCAAGAAGCAACAGTTCGAACGGAACAAGGAGAAACAGAATGGTTTAAAATAAGCAAAGGTGTACGACAAGGCTGCATACTTTCTCCCTACCTGTTTAATTTATATGCAGAACAAATCATCAGAGAAACAGGATTGTATGAAGACAACAGAGGTGTGAAGATTGGTGGAAGACTCATCAACAACCTTCGCTATGCTGATGATACCACATTACTGGCTGAAAGTGAAGATGATCTGAAACATTTGCTTCTCACAATCAAAGAATATAGTCTCAAAATGGGCCTGCACCTTAATGTAAAGAAGACAAAGATCATGAAAACTAGCATAAACAACAGGTTCATCGTTGAAGGAGAAGAAATTGAAATTGTGAACAACTTTAACCTACTTGGATCAACTATCAATAAAGTAGCAACAAGCAGTCAAGAAATCTGATGACGCATTGCTCTTGGCAGAATGGCTATGAAAGACCTAGATAAGATTCTCAAGAGCAGAGATGTCTCTCTCCATACAAAGATTCAACTTGTTCAAACCATGGTATTTTCAATAACATCCTACGGATGTGAAAGCTGGACAGTGAAAAAGACAGACAGGAAGAAAATTGATGCCTTTGAATTATGGTGCTGGTGGCGAATACTGTGTATACCATGGACTGCCTGAAGAACAAACCAGTCGGTACTAGAGGAGATCAAACCTAAGCTTTCTTTAGAAGCTCAGAAGATAAGACTTCAACTTTCATACTTTGGACACATCATGCGATGAGAGAGATCATTAGAGAAAGACATCACGCAAAAGAGGAAGGCCAGCAATGAGATGGATCGATACAATAACAGTAGCTATGGGTACCAATCTGTCAACAATGAGCCACCTGACTGAAGACCGAACACAATTTAGGATAGCTTTCCAGAGGGTCGCCATGAGGTTAATAGGACAGAAAGGCTCTACTTTTCATCTATTTTATAAAAACACATAGGACCCGATTCTGTCCCAGATGTAGATTTCCTTTGTACGTCCAGGCTGAGCCAGACGTACACAGGAGATCGTGATTCTGATCCTGTGGGGTACGTGCAGGCTGGGACTGAGATTCAATCCCAGCCTGCATGTACAGCAAAGCCCGACTAACTCATTCAGGGCATTTAAATGGAGCCACGGTACCATGATGTCATGTTGCCATGGCACCTCAGCTCCAATTAAAAGCCACGATGCCAGCCGCCATACAAACAGTTAATTCCCCCGCAGCCCGACCCCCTATCTGGCCTCCTAAGGCCAGGGTTGGGCTGCAGGGAATTAACTTTTACCCCCCAGCCCCTTCCGTGCCCTAGAGCTTCCGAAAAGAGACATCCAGGAAAGTTATTCCACCCAAGGGAATAACTTGGGTGGAATAACTTTCCACCCCAGGGAATAACTTGGGTGGAATAACTTTCCACCCCAGGGAATAACTTGGGTGGAATAACTTTCCACCCCAGGGAATAACTTCCCTGGACATTTTGCCAGCTCTGGACGTACAGGGCCGACATCACAATCAGCTCTGTACGTCCAGGGCTGGCGACCACCCACTGCCCGCCCACTCTCCACCCCTGGGCTGCCTATTCGCCGTCCCTGATTAACAACCTGTGGGAAAGTTAGTTGGGGGGCAGAAGCCATAAATAGCAGGGTTGGACATACCAACATTGGGACATCCATCTCTGCTATTCATGCCTCAGAATAACCCCCATAGCGCTGCTAATCAGTTAACACATGATCTCCAGGAACAAGCAGGAATGAGTCTTCACATATGGGTACGTCGGTACCGACGGAGCCTGCACGGGAATGCTGCCCAGCTTCCAATCAGTAAGCTTTTGGCAGCATCCCTCGCGCCTGCGCAGTGACTTCCCGCCCTCTCCACAGCTTCTCTTCAGTTTTCGTTTTTCCGCGGAGCCGGCAGGACGTCCTCCTGTCACCGCAGAAACTTTTCTTTTTTCATTACTTAATTCCTTTATTTTTTTATTTTCTTGTGGTCGCGGCTGTACTTCCTGCTCCCACCAGTACCGCCGGTGGATTTTTGACTAAATTCTGATAAACTTTTTCTTCAGTTTTTTGCCTTAACTTTTGGGCCTGTTAGGCCTTCTTCATTATGGAGCCTTCTTTTCCTAAGAAGTGCATCCGATGTGGAAACACCTGTTTCTTTTTGGACACCAATACTTGGTGTCTCAACTGTGTGGGTCCTGACCCTTTTTCCCCTGACTTGTCAGGGGATAAATTTGTGAGAAAACCTTCAGTTTTTAAAGTTTCCCTCGATACCGTTTTTTCCTCGGCAGTGAGGGTACCCGGTTTCTCTACTTCTCGGGATCAGGTAACCCAAAAACAGTCTGTTAAGACTAGTCAATGCTTGAGTGGTATGTCCCATGCCCAGCATGGTGACGGCTCCGGCCTTACCCTCAAGAATCCATTGACTTTACCCCTGCGGGAGTCTTCGGGCTCCAAAGCGTTAAAGGGGTTTCAGGATGTTCCTGGGGCTCACCCCTCACAGGGCATGCCTGAACCATGCGCGGGGGTGGTATCTGCTTCGAGCGGTATCTGCTTCGAGCGGTACCGAGCCTCCGGCATTGGCACCGGTGTCGAGTAATCTACTCTTCAACAGGGATCGTCATCGGACATCCTCGGTACCTTCAGGACCGATCGATATGCACCGCATTGACTTCCCTCAATCTCAGCCATGCTCCGGGACGGTACCGGCATCGATCGGTTCCGATACCCTGGCATCGGCATCGAGATACACCGCCTTTGCAAGAGGTGCGCCTTGGGTATCCTCGGTACCATCGGTATCGATCGATGTAACCCAGGCTGCCTTGGTGGTATCGACATCGACGATATTACCACCGGCGTTGGAACCCTCGCGACATGCATCGATAGCCTCGCTTCCTCCGATGCCGAGTCTCGAACCGCTATCTAGTCTCGAGGGCTACGTATCGACGCGTCCTGGAACCGACTCCTGTCGTTTCCAAATAGGCAGTTCCGAAGATTTCATGATCTCGGTACCACTGCATCAGTCCCCGATGGCGACTTCACGGGCTAATCCTGTATCACCCTCGATGTCGACGCCTGTTCTTGCACCGATGCCTAGTTTGGAACCGATACCTGGCATTGCTGCGGTACACTGTAAGTCCTCTGGTGCTCAGGCTCTTCCTTTGACCTTACCAGGGATGGTTCCCATAGGAGATCAGTCTTTTCAGGCTTTTCTCCTGGATATGGCAACTTTTCTTAATATTTCTATCCCTGTTGGTGATCCTACCCATGGCTCACAGGCACAGATACCAACTATACAGTTTCCTTTACATCCTGCGCTGCAGGATCTCCTTCTCAGGGTTTGGAAATCGCCCTTACAACTTCCTCAAGTTCCTACAGACATTGAGGTTCGGTACCAAGTGCCACCTTCTCCAGGGTTCCAAAAGCCTCAACTTTCTCATCGTTCTCTTGTAGTAGAATCGGCACTGAGGAAAGTTAAGAGCAAGAAGAAGCATTCTTCTTATCCGCCAGGTCGTTCTTCAAGAACACTCGATGCTTTTGGCCGTCAGGCCTTCCAAAACTCTATGTTGGCCTCCAGAGTTCTCTCATATATTTTTCACATGAGTTTAACACTCCAGGAAGTCACAGAGAAATTGTCTCTTTTGACCCCTTTTTTACCAGAGCCCAAGGCTACTGATTATTCCTTGCTCATCAATCACAGCCGGAATATATCCTGGTTCCTGTCTCGTGCTTCTATAGACACTTTTGAGTCTGTTAGCAGATCCTCTGCTATTGCCATCGCAGCACGTCGCAGAGCCTGGCTTGAGGCTTCAGACTTGAGCAGACGGGCACAAACTATACTAGCTTATTCTCCTTGTACAGGAGAAGGTATTTTCAATAAGGAGGCTTTACGTCAGGTTGCTCAATGCTCTACTGACTCTTCTTCCACTAGAAACCATTCTAGGCCACCTCCTTCTTCAAAGAGTAGGAAATGTCCTACCAAACCTTCTTTCCCTAAGAAAAGAAAGTTTCATTCCTCTCCTGCCCATCCTTCGGCTGTACCTAAACAAGGGACACCTCAGCCTAGTCTGAAGTCCTCCACTTCTGGCCAGTCTCAGCATTCCCAGCGACCATAGCAGCCGGGAATGATTACTTACCTCACTTCTTTCAGTGTATTAGTATGTCGGAGGAGGAAAAATTCTTTGTTCAAGACTCCTCTTCATATTCCCTAGAAGAGCAGTTCCAACTATCCCCTGATAGTTTTTTTCCCATCTGAACTTTTTTCCATCAGTTGACTTACCCTATGGGTACGTCTCCCTCTGATTACTTGAGGGATATCATACTGAACAGCTTCTTTAGCAAGCTCGTTCCCCACAGAGACAGAGAAAGATATCTCCTCTCTTTTCTTCTCTGTTTTTCTTTATTCAGCAGACAACGTCTCTGCTGTATCCGTCAGCAGCTCTGCCTGCAGGAGTTTCAGTGATAGTATTACTGGGACTTTTCCCATGCTAGCCTCAGTAGTGATTCCAAACTGTCTGGATCCTCCTACTTGTTTAGGCTTTCTCACATTATTCTACCATCTCCTCTCCTAGGATATGGCAACACACCTGACTGCAGTCAGTTTCTCTCATAGCTCTCCTGCACAATGCTCTCTGTAGTCTTCAGAGAAGCTTTCTACTATGAGGGCCTTGCTATAGAGCATTGACCTTGTCTCTGAAGTTTCTCTATTAGTGAGGAAAAACTCTCAACCCTTCCTATACTTATGAAGGTTCTCCACACCCCCTCTGGCCTGGGGTGTTAACACGAGATATCAGTTCTTCTACGTGAGACTCCAAGGCTACTGTTTACGCATGCTACCTCTGGGTCCTTCCATAGGTCCCTCTGGTATTTCCCCTGCGTTTCTCCACCTCTACCATATCAGTGTTCTGTGGAGCTCCCGCCTTGTTCTTCACGGTTATCTGGTTAGATTGCTTTTCTGCATCACTCAATCCTTGAAAATAGATTCTCTCTACATATCTCAAGGGAGTTCACCCTCTTGTAGACCACAGAATCTTTTCCCCCTATATTCCCCATGTACAGTTATAGGCATGGGTGGTAGACCTGTATCGTCAACCTATTATCTGGTATGTAGCATCTCCACCTGGTGGTGCTAGACCATGCCCCACAAATTTACCTATATCAGGTATATCATATATATATATATTTGATATGTTTCACCACCCATATCCTAATATACATCTGTACATAGGTATATATATCTATAGAAATATATATATCTATCTTTATATATCAATATATATATATCTTCCGGTCACATGTATATATCCCTATATATATATATGTGTGTTTCGTGGGAGGCCTCTCAAGGGTTGGTCTGTCTTACACACTATCACCCTTACTGTCTATACTACATGCAGGGCCGGCCCGTCCATTGAGCAAGAATGTTTTTTGCACAGGGCCCCGCGTTTCAGGGGGCCCCGCGCAAAGAACATTCTGCTTTTTTTTAAAATTACATTTTAAAAAAAAAACCTGTCTCTGGCTGCTGCCGCGTCCGTCGCAGCAGCGGCAGAATGGCGTGTCCCGCGGGGCCCCTTCTCCTCGTCGAGCCCTCTGCAAGGGCTTTCAGATTCGCGAAGGGAGAGTGCTCCCTCGCGTCTCTGTAAAGCCCGCAGGGGCTAATGGGAAATTTCCCATCTGCCCCTTTAGACGCGAGGGGCTGATGGGAAATTTCCCATTAGCCCCTGCGGGCTTTACAGAGACGCGAGGGAGCACTCTCCCTTCGCGAATCTGAAAGCCCTTGCAGAGGGCTCGACGAGGAGAGGGGGCCCCGCGGGACACACCATTCTGCCGCTGCTGCGACGGACGCGGCAGCGGCAGCAGCTAGAGCCAGGTTTTTGTTTTTTTTTTTAAATTTGCCGGAAGGGAAGGGAAGGGAAGGGGGGGGGCTGATGGAGGCTGTCTGGAAATGGGGTGATGGGGGGTTAGGACTGAAAATGTGCAAGGGGGGGTGTTAGGACTGGAAATGTGCAAGGGGGGGGGTTAGGACTGGAAATGGGCTGGAGGGGGGGTTAGGACTGGAAATGGGCTAGGGGGGGTTAAGACTGCTAATGGGCTGGGGCTGATGGAGGCTGACTGGAAATGGGCTGGGGGGGGTTAAGACTGCTAATGGGCTGGGGCTGATGGAGGCTGACTGGAAATGGGCGGGGGGGGTCAAGACTGCTAATGGGCTGGGGCTGATGGAGGCTGACTGGAAATGGGGTGAGGGGGGGTTAGGACTGGAAATGGGCTGGGGGGGGTTAGGACTGGAAATGGGCTAGGGGGGGTTAAGACTGCTAATGGGCTGGGGCTGATGGAGGCTGACTGGAAATGGGCTGGGGGGGGTTTAGGACTGGAAATGGGCTGGGGGGGTTAATACTGGTAATGTGCTGGGGGTTGATTGAGGCTGACTGTAAATGGGGTGATGGGGGGGTTAGGACTGGAAATGGGCTGGGGGGGGTTAAGACTGGTAATGGGCTGTGGGCTGATGGGGGCTGTCTGGAAATAGGGTGATGGGGGTTAGGATTGCTAATGGGCTATGGGGGGGGTTAGGACTGCTAATGGGCTATGGGGGCGCTAGGACAGGAAAAGGGCTGATGGGGAGGGGTTAGGACTTGAGGTGGGCTGATGTGGTTAGGACTAGTAATGGGCTGTGGGCTGATGGGGGGGGTTAGGACTGGCAATGGGCTATGGGGGGCTGACTGGAAATGGGCTGATGGGGTTAAGACTGGAAGTGGGCTGATGGGGGGTTAGGACTGGTAATGGGTTATAGGGGGGGCTTAAACTGAAAATGGGTTGATGGGGGGCTAGGACTGGTAATGGGTTGGGGGATTGCTATGACTGGAAATGGACTGAGTGGACGGGGAGGCTTGAACTGCAAATAGCTGATGGGGAGGGAGCTTGGAATGGAAATGGGCTGTGAGGGAAGGGAGCTAGAACTGAAAATGGGCTGATGGAGCAGCTAGGATAGGACTGGAAATGGGCTGTTGGGGGGAGCTAAGATTGGAAATGGGCTGTGGTGGGGGCTTGAATTGAAATGGACTCATGGAGGGGCTAGAACTGGAAGTAGGTTCATGGGGGGGCTTGGACTGGAATTGGGCTGAGTGGAGGGGAGCTAGGATTTGACATGGGCTGATGGTGGGGCTAGGAAATGACTAGAAATGGGCTGATGGGGGGCTAGGATTGGAAATGAGCTGATGAAGGGACTCAGACTGAAAATGGATGGGGAGCTAGGACTGGAAATGGGTTGATGGGGGGCTAGGACTGGAAATGGGCTGATGCAGGGACTAGAAGGGAATGGATGCTGGGTGAGACTGGAACTAGAAGGGAGCTGATGTTGGGGGAGGATTAGAATGGGATGGGGCTGGGAGAGTAAAATGGAGAGGGGAAAAATATTTTGTGTGGGAGGGATGAAAAATCTACAATTGGCCGGGTATTGGGAGAGTAAGTGGGGATTGAGGATGGAGGGGTAAAATTTGTGTGGATGAAATAAGAATGAGGAAAGAGCAAAAGGATAAAGATTAGTATGTTAAAGCAGATGTAGAGAGAGAGGATGGAAAGAAAACTAGAAGAGAGAAGAAAGGACAAATGGACAGCAGACGATGGAGAGTTAGCAGAAAACATGAAGAAACCAGAAGAAAGTGGCTGGAGCAATTGCAACTGAAAAAAAAATGCACAAAAGGTAGAAATATATCTCTTTATTTTGAATTTATTAACTGGAATATGAAAGCTCTGGGAAATGTGCATCATTAACGTCTGCGCTTTGTTTGGTACAAGAGGAAATTGATTTATAGTTTTATTTCTACAGTGTTGTTGTACATTCCAAGTTTGGCTTTTGGGGTTCCCAGTTTAATTATTGCCTTCCTGTTTCTAAATTGTGATTCCTTGTTTGGTGATGGTCTATGTTCTGCATGTGTAACTGAGCTGAGGTATTCTGTTTATGTAATTCCTATTTGACATTGCCACTTGTTCTCTTTCCCCAGTATTCTCTGAAATGTACTGGTTTAATATTTGCAGTGTTTCCTTTTGATAGGTAGGGTCTGGTGCTTTGTGAGTCCTGGTAATGCTGTCAGGATACAGCAGGTTTGCTATGGGTTCTAAATGGGCAGCGTTTGTAGTAGTTCCTAATGTGCCTGGCGGTTGGCACGGGATTATAGTAATGTAGAAATCTTTTAGTCTTTCTTTATCCATACACTCATTAAGAGACATGTTTACTAAAAGTTAGTGTATGGTAACATTATGCAAATATTTATGCAAATAAGGCCACTTATGCAAATGAGGCCCCGCACCGAGTCTCCGCACATGGCCCCGCACCCCCCTTGGGCCGCCCCTGACTACATGTTTTACCTCCTAGAGCATTTAGACAGTCTGTCGCCCTACGTCCCATGCCATATTTCGAAGCAGACACTCTAAGGCACCACTAACCACTTTGGTGCTAACATCTGCTATTTTTTCTTTAAGTCCATGAAGCAGCAAGCTTCAATATTTTTTCCTATCTCTCTCAGCTAGGAAAAACACTGTAACTCTTTATCTGGAGTACACAACTGTTTTCCGTAGGAATAGGGGATTTTTTTACACTCCCTCTCTTCCCGCCAGGACTGGGCTAGTTGTCCAACTCCGTCAGTCTTTTTCCTTTAGTCCTCAATGTTACTGACCTTCTGCCTAAAGGAGTTTTCAGCTTTTCCCATAAAGCCTTCCATTAAAGACCTGACGTCACATCCTACCCAGTTGACACCTGGATCATCTACTGCCTCCAGGGCTGGACCTTCATCCTCACTACTGAGAGGTCCCCTTGAAGATTCCGCCACTGCTTATCCAGTAGACTCCATCATGCTTTCTACTTCCTCCAATACAGTAGGTAAGCTGTCTATTTTTAGTGTACATTAAATACCTTTTAATGCTACTCATCATATTTACCAAGGACTCCTGTACTTTGTAAATCCCTCTAGTCCTTGGCTATGCTGTTTCTTTCCTCACAGCTCCTTTATTGTCAACTCCTGCCCTCCATCCCACATTGGATGCCGGGGATTCCTGGAGACAAAATGCACCCCTGGTCCAGGCTCCTGCATTTTTATGGGATCTCCCCCTGGCATCTCCAGCTAGGGAGTCCCCATATGTGAAGACTCATTCCTGCTTGTTCCTGGAGATAGCACAGTTACTTACCTGTAACAGGTGATCTCTGGGAACAGCAGGAATTAGTCTTCACAACCCTCCCACCTCCCCTAGGAGTTGCATCTCATTTATCTTCTCCCTTTCTCTCCTCGCCTTTGTCTCAGCTCTGAAACTCAACTGAAGAGAAGCTGTGGAGAGGGCGGGAAGTCACTGCGCAGGTGCGAGGGATGCTGCCAAAAGCTTTCTGATTGGAAGCTGGGCAGCATTCCCGTGCAGGCTCCGTCGGTACCGACGTACCCATATGTGAAGACTAATTCCTGCTGTTCCCAGAGATCACCTGTTACAGGTAAGTAACTGTGCTTTATAGGATGTAATAAATGGCCACTGTGAAAACTAACACATGGACATGCTAACTACACCACTCAAATGCACGTTAACTGGCATTCATGTGTTAATGTGAAGAGTGGGTGGCTTAGGTGTGGAGTGTGGGTGTGGAGTCCACATTAACACATGAGCACCATTGATGTAGCAACTAGCAGGGCTGTACCTCTTTGGGAACTGATAGGTGCAACCACGTTAATTGCACCGCATGTTAATGTACTTATTCGAACATTAACTGCCAGGAACATGCTGATTATGCCCCTGACAGCTAAAGCGGGGACTGTGCAAATACACATTAAGTGCACAGTTTACTGGGATTGAGTAAAAGGGCCCATAGGTGACTATGTCTGTTTTTAAAATACTAGAACAAATCCTGCAGAAATTGCAACTACATTGAAGGTTGTGAATATTTTTGCCTGTGAAATGAACATGTAAATCGCACTGCCTCCCATGCTTCATCCAAACCCCTCCCCTGAAGACACCTACTCTAAAGTCATGTACAAGTGCACACCTGAGTGCCTCACACGTACTTTTAAATATGACCTACTTTTATTGGAAGCCTTTTGCAGTATAAATCAATGATTTAGATATGAATAAAGGTTTATAAAATTCCCTTTATTATGCTTAAAAATGATAGTAACCTTGATTTCTTAATCCATCTGGTCTTTCCATTTTCTTTTACCTACTATGATTCTGCTTGAACTGTATCTTCATTAATGAAGTATATCAGCATTGTTCCATATTCCACATTTGTTTTCATTATTTTAAACTACAGCAAGTAACATTACAGATTCATAAGTAATATAGAAAAACTATTACTCCTGTTAATGCAAAGTGCTTACTGAAAGCAAGTCTGATGCATTCTGACAATGGGAAGGATTTCATTTGACAAATATTTGGATTCAAACTAAGGATTCTTCGATATGACTTGAGGCGTTGTCCTCCTAACCAATGTAAGGACTTTCACTCGTATCTAAAACAGTATTTGCTGAATAAAAACACACAGCAGGAAAAAAATGTCAAGACAATTACATGTGATTTCAGTGGAACTAAACTGTGCAACAAGGTCATAACCAGAGCTGGAATAATGCTTGGGTGTATCGGGAACATCGGTCCCGATATTCAGTTGGGCAGGCTATGCACCTCTACGGCACATAACCCTGCCTGATGACCCTTAACCCTGGCTATTCAATGCTGGGGTCATATGCGGGCCTGACATTGAATATCCGGGAATTGCCGTTGTGATAAGGAAGCTTATCATAGCTCAGGAAGGAGCTATAGAGAAGGTGAAGTGACTCTGAACAAGCAACCTGTCAGTTCTGGTAGAAATAAGAAAACAGAATTTTCCCATAAAAGACTACCAGTCCCAGAATGCACCAGATTTCCAACAGCCATTAGAGGAGCTGAAGTGGGGAAACGTGTGTTCAATCAGGAGGGCTATGAGGTAATCCCTAAGCACTCATCTCAAAGGGCAGGGCCTGATTCAGCACAGCTGCGCTGTGTTAGGGAGGAGCACTCATCTAGGCAGAATAAAGGTAGAGTTTATTCTACAGAGAAGTATCCTGAGAAGCAGCTTGAGCTTGATCATCTTCATCATCTGAAGGATCATCAGAAGCAGAAGCCAAACCGGACAGACAGAGAGGGAAAGAAACCCTTTGGAAGAAGGAAGAGAAAAGCCTTTGAGAGGTCTAGAAGAGTCCAGAGCAGTACGTATACTGGGAGGCATTCCAAGGGCCAGCATACACCATTGGACTGGGGAAAGCCAGAGGAATGGTGCTGCAGAGCTAGGAATCTCCAGACGGTACCTGTGAGAGAGACGGCTGCACGTGGAAGGGACCCTAAGACCCGTGCCAGAAGGTATGTGAAGAGAGATCCAGTGTCCAGGGATCTGGATTGGAAGGCTGGACATAAGAACTGGACTACATACTGGCCAGGCTATATAGAGAGGAACTCTAACAGCAATGGAAGCTCAAGTATGAACACTGATCTATGCCCTAGCTATAACCTTGAAAGACAGCAGGGAAACAAGTATTCTCCTGAAAGTGCTCCATTGGGACATTCATCTGTGCCAATCCATGATATTGAACCCATGCTTGTTGAAGAAGGGGGATTGATAGCAGATGAAGAATCTGTTTACATGGACTGCTCTCTGTCTAAACTCCTTTGGTGATTTTCTGTTATAAAGTACAGCAACCATCACAAAGAAATACAAACTTGTTCTTTAATCTACTCAGAAAAGCTCCTGTGTAGGATTTCTGGCCATGCTGTAGAAAGCAAGCCAGCTAAGGGGTTTCAGCTGGATAACTGCTAGCAATTGAGCCTTACCTAATTGCTTGTGAGCTAGGAGAGAATCACTTCTGAATCTATGTGGGAAGTTATCAGAAGTTAACCTGAAAAGAATGGTTTTTTTCTTGCTTTGTGGCTTTTGGTTTGTTGTTTGATATATGCTAAGAAAACATTAGCTAGTGCCTAAAGAAAAAGACCAGTTTGTACCAACCAGGTCTTATTTCTTTTGCTTTAATTGCCTGACAAGTTTAAAGGTTGTTTTCCTGATTTTTTGTTTTTTTTCAAGTTTAACACTGAAAGCAAGTAACCTGATTTATGTGCTACCAAGCATATCTGTGTTGGGAGAAATAACCTCATAAATAAATATCTTATTGGCTTTAACACTTGAGCACAACTAAATTATTGTCAGCAGCTGTGTCTGGTGTGAATGAACTGCATTGCCCACAATCCCTTGCAAATCATATAGATATATGCACTTGCCAAGACTGTGAAGATTCTCACCCAGGCAACCGTCTGACACCGTACATGCCAGAAGCCACAGTAGCTAACCGGGCAGCAACGATATTGTATGCTGCCCGGTTAGCTCCTGTGCCTCAAAGATAAGTGAGGGTTTGCAACACAACTAAAAGACATGAAACGTATCCTCAGAGCCATTTAGAGGATGTGGAGAAACTCCAATACATCCATCAACTTTGCCTTCTACAAAACCAAGCTTGAAGAATATCAACCAGCCACTCTCCAAGCAAAAAAGGAATACTACATAAAGCAGACCCAAAACTCAATCAACTGCCTTTGTGAACTCTTCAAGGTAGTCAAGTCCCTCACAAAAGACACTTCCCAACAAACAGAAGGAACAAATCTGACTTCACAGCTAATGGCAGACTACTTACAAACCTTAACCTCTCCCAGAAACAACACCACAAACACCATTATGGATACACCACCTCAAGAATAGTCAAAACCCCAGTACTCTTGGAAAGCATTCGCAACACTCACACTGATCACCTAGAAGATATAATCACTAGCATCAACAGAACCACGTCCCATCTTGACCCATGCCCAGTCAACTGGATCAAGATAGTCATAAAAGAACTCACACATGCAAACACCCTTACCAACAATCCACAAGATCATCCAGTTTTCTCTACAGCAAGGATACATATCACCTGAACTCAAAATGGCCTCCATATGCCCAATAAGAAAAGGTACAGCCAACGACATCTACCAACCAACATCCTACAGACCCATAACTAAGTTTCCATTCATAGCCAAGATACTAGAAAAGACCATACTCTGACAGCTCCAGGATCACATAGACACACATTCACCACTCGACCCCCAGCAATACGGCTTTCGACCCCACGATGGAGTTGAATCCCTCAACTCCTGGACAATTTGATAATGAGTACTGAAACACTGAACACAGGATACTTGCTTATCTTTCTTGACATCAAGACAACATTTGACTCAATACCTTACACTCTAATCAAGAGACTACAAGCCATCGGACTAGCAGAGACTCCTCTAAACTGGTTCAAATCCTATCTGTCAAACCGGCGACTACAGGTAAAATCAGACTCTACAAAATCAATACCAGACACCCAAAATCAAGATGTTCCCCAAGGTTCAGCCCTCTCTGCACTGATATTCAACATCTTCATTCAACCGATCTGCATAGTCATACAAACATCCAACATCCATTACCACATATATGCTGATGAAATCATGATTTATGCACCAATCAATACACTCAACCCTGACATCACGAATATAACAAACTGTTTCACCATCACCAGTTCATGACTCACCACCCACAACATGACTATAAACCTCAAAAAATCTGAAGCCCTATATATCACCAGAGACAGCAGCCTCACCCCTCCAAACACCATAAGCTTAAATGGAACTCAGCTTCAAGTAAATCAAGAGGTACGATATCTGGGTGCACCCTCGATCGGCGCCTATCCTCCACTCACTTCAAAAACATTACCAAGAGTATCTACTATAAACTCAAGACCGTACAACACTTTAAGCCCCTCCTAACACACCAAAACATTTGCACAGTCCTCCAAGCTCTTGTCTTCCCACACCTGGACTACTGCAATCTCATCCTCCAAGGCCTACTGAAGACAACAATCCACCCTCTCCAACTTGTCCTCAACACAGCAGCATGTACCCTTTGCAATGCATGCACAACCAAACACATAACTCCCTTACTCAAATAGCTACACTGGTTACCCATCATTGAATGCACAAAATTCAAATCCATCCTTACAATTTTCATGGTCCTCGATGGCTTATCATCCACCTACCTATAAACACTAATACATGAGACCAAAGTCAGCTGCACAAGATGAACTGGATCCCAGAACATCCTAAGCACCCCAGTGGAATTCATTAGATCCAGCAGCACCACATGCAGGAGAACCTTCTCTCTATATACACCTTCTCTCTGGAACTCGATCCCATGCAAACTCTGAGCCACAAAGGATCTATTAACATTCAGAAAGGCCCTCAAGACTCACCTATTTATGGAATACTTCACTGATGACAGGACTTAATCCCATCATATATCACCCCTGTTCGCCTTACCCACCTCCTCGATTCCCCCTGTTAACCCCCCCTCCCAATTGCTTCCTACCCCATCATGCTCCTTGATAACCCTTGATTTAAGGTCTCTCCAAGTTTTGTTACCCTGTTTTAATGTATTGAGTTCTGTTTTGATGTAAACTGCTTTGACTGTATGGTAAAGCAGTATAGAAAAACTTAAATAAATAAATGCAATGCTTCTAGCACTGAACATGGGCTTGCTTTGTTGGAGTTCATTGATTAGTGTCCCCTCCCTGGCTCCCTTGCTCAGGGGATGAGGCATTCCATGGACCTGGGAGGTTCTTATGGTCCTCCCTTGTCTGGTGAACTTCATAAAATATTTTTAAATTTTTAAAAATATTTGTAAAATAAATGGTTTGGGACCAATGAATGATAAAAGCTGAATGTTGAATTTGAGCTCTGCTGGCTAATGAGATTCTAAAGACCGAGAAGCATTGCTGTGGTCCTTTTCCCCTTAACAATATGAAATAACTGCAGTATTTAATATATATGGGAATATTGTTTGTTTGGTTACAAGGCTAATTTGACGTGACTAATATGACACAAACGTAAGAACATAAGAATTGCCATATTGGGTCAGTCCAAAGGTCTATTAAGCTGTTTCCAACACTAGCCAATCCAGGTCATAAGTATCAGGTAGATCCTAAAAATCAGATTCCATATTTATTTCCCCAAGTCTACATGGATAGTAACAGCTCATAGACCTTTCCATCAGGAGCTTCTCGAAACCTTTTAAATCCAACAATGCAAAGTACTTTTACTACATCCTCTGTTAATAAATTCCAGAGATTAATTGCATGTTGAGTGAAAACATATTTTCTCTGATTTACACTGGATGTGCTATTTAGCTTCATGGCATTCAGTGTCACGGCTGTTCTTTTTTAGTGCTGACATTCTCGCACCATTGCTGGTTCCTAGTTTTCTATGTCATGTTACCTAGGCATCCGCCCTCAAAGTCAGCACCACAATCTTCACATGACACCTTTACCACTGCTTAGGGTCGATGCTTGTGTTATTTATAGGGGATGATTTTTTTTTCATCAGAGGTCCAGGGTTTGGGGCCGCTTATAACAGAAAAAAAAACAAAATTTCATTCATTTTCCTTTATTTCACCTTCAAAAACGAAATGAAATGAAATGGGGCATTTCATTAAAATGCCCCATTTCATATCAAATAACTGCACATCCCTAAAGTAAGTTGATATCCTCATCATAGGATGTTGGAATATTCTGGTTGTAATTCATGAAAATTAATAAAGTTCAAGTTAAAAAAAAAACACTTTTTTTGTTTGAAATTTCTAGCTTTCTATTTTTCCTAAGTCTCATTGTTTATTACATAGTAAACAAAAAATGGCAGCAGATAAAAAATGTCTTCCCCAATGTTTCCAGCAGCAATTTGTCTCCTTTGACAAAGCCTGCTTTGGTTTTCTAAGGGACATGTTTACTAAAATGTGCTATATTTGAGTATGATTGGACCAGGAACCTAGCGCAGAGGTCCCTGCTAACCTCAGGGTGCATCTGCGTACATCCTCTTGCCATTTACCACCATGCTAACCAGTATGCAGGTGCACTTAATGACACCCACTGTGGTTACTATGCACCCAAGATGCCCCTAATAACTACAATACATCATTAACACCCGTGTTCCATTCCTAATATGCCCACTCCCCACCCAACTGAGTGCTAACCTGTAAGCATGAAGTTTTCAGCATGGGACAGCACATTAACTCTGAGCTTGGCATGATTACCGAGTGATAATCCCCATGCGACTATAAGATATTCAGAGATGAAATTTAAAAAAATCTCAATATAATAATTTTATGGGATCAAGCAAGCCCTGATCGGCAGTTGGCCACAGGGGAGCAGGATGAAGGGATACTCTGCCCCCCTGCAGCAGAGGCCAATCAGGGCCTAAGGACTCCTCCAATGCCAGATTTAAATTAAAGGAAGTGCTCCGGCGCACCTGCCCATAGGTAGGGCTACAACCCACCACTTAGACCAGCTTAACAGCACACCCTATAGAAAGAGCTTCCCCTCCACTGTCTTCCTCCCAGACCTCTGCATGATACAGAGGCCCTCATGACCATCCAACACCTGTCCGTCCGCTCAGACCCACAAATCAATAGATAACCAACGCTGGATCTAGCTCAACACACACACAGAGGTGAGTGAGCAAATAACCAACTAAACATTCTGCTACATCAGCACAATGCCTTGCATGCAGAGAATCTTCCTTCTCACCATCTGCATCATTATACTAGCTACACTCTTAAATAGTGCCTAATGCCTTACCCAAAGCTACAGTACTATCCCAGCAATCCGTGGACACAGCCCAGTCTGCAGCAAATGCATCCCCCAAAAGCCCTGACATAGAAACTACTCCAGACTGGTTCATATCTCACCTCTGAACCAAAATAACCTGAAACGTGCCACACAATTATCAAAACCTACACCCCTCCTAAAATGCACTCTAATAAATGCTCACTCAACAAGGAACAAGACTCGGCTACTAAATGACTACATCCTGGATAATAACCTGGACATTCTTTGTATAACAGAATCCTGGTTTACCACCTCGGATGTAATTCTAATCAACCAGCTCAAACCACCGGGATATGATATTTTCAACTGCTCTCGTTCAGGCCACAGAGGTGGTGGCATCTGCATTCTGGCAAGAAGCAACCTACATTTCAAGCCTACTGAATCAATTACAATAGCTGGTCTGGACCTACTACTAGTTTCAAACAAACAGATAACACTGTGTCTTACCTACCGCGCCCCCACAACTAAAATGGATGAGTTAACAACCATCCTAGAACTCACAAGTATTCACATCAATCCACCTAACTACCTCACAATAATGGGTGACCTGAACCTATCATCCATCACTCTCAGCCAATTCACATCCTTTCTGGAAGCCATGGAGCAACTCCAATTCTCACAACTGATCCTAACTCTGACCCACAAAGGACATATGCTAGATTTTATATTCATCCAAAAACAACTCCTTAACATTTATTTATTTATTTATTTATTTTTTGCAATCCCCAACCCACAAAATGCAATCCTCAACCCTCTGCTCACCAAAGTCCCTTGGTCGGATCATAGCACTATCATCTGCCACCTTCCACAACAATTGTTTCCGAAAACAAATGCTAATCACAGCATTCACCACCACTGTTTTAGGGCCTTTGACAGACAAACCTTCACCAACAAAATTCTCCTTTCTCGTGACGATGAACCACTGGTCCTTGACCTCACGACAGAAAAATGGATAAACACAATTGAAACTTTTGCCTTAGCTCCTCCCACTAGGAAGGTGAAACCATAACACCGCATCCATAGCCCCTGGTGCACACCAAGTCTCAAAGAGTTAAAGTGGAAATTATGGAAACTGAAACGCAGATGGAGAATCACACTCAATGATCAAGAAAAGAGTCTATACCTACTCACCCTACAAACATATCATTCTGAAACCAACAAAGTCAAAAAAAGACCACCACACCAAATTAATAATGAAGGTAATAAACAAACCTAGAGAGTTGTATGAAACAGTTCACAGGCTAACAAGAGACACCAGCCAAGCTCTCAACACAAACACTTTGAACCACAAGCATTTGCTGAATACCTACAATCAAAATATCCAATGCCACGAAACATCTTGCCTTCTCTGCCAACCTCTAGCAAAGCAAAGATCTACACTGTGACCACTGTTCCCTCTAAGCTGTGCGCGTGTGCGCGCGCACACACCTTGCCGAGCGAGCGCACATACTTTATAACAGAGCGCACAAAAATTACGGTTCTGATTCTGATAGAAAACAACACAGACGTCTTAAAATTTAAAAGTTGTTGTGTATTTATGGTTTTCACAAGTTCTACAATATTTTCTAGTGCAATCAAAGTGGTGTACATACTGTATTCTGATGTGTAGTCAAATTTTAAAGTATATAACTCCGAGTGTCGTTATGTGGCACACAAAAATGTAACCTTCCTTCAAAAGCTGCGCACAGCTGATATTTTATGCGCACACAGCCTACAGAAAATTAGAGGGAACATTGACTGTGACAATTCACTTCTGCATTCCTTCAGCCCAATCTCAACAGCTCAGTTGGAGAACATAATCCACAGCATTAACGCCACAACATCTCCACGTGACCCATGCCCCACTTCCTGGCTTAGGAGCATGAAAGTAGAGCTTTCCCCAATCCTCAAACTAATATCAACCTCCGTCATCCAAGGATACTTCCCAAAATACCTGAAAACAGCTTCTATCTGACCAATGCTAAAAATCCCTAAACTCGACCCAGATGTGCACCCCTCTCTCCCAGACTTTTGACCTCAGAATGAAGGAACCTCAGCAAACCTGGGAGAACTTTAGCATACCATCAACACAGCAAATAGAAGACATAGTGAATGATCTCAACACAACGACTTCGCCATCCGACCCATGCCCAGTGGCATGGATCAAAGCCACCAGAAGCCATCTATCCCTTTACCTCCACAAAATCATAAAGGAATCCCTCCAGCAGGGACACATGCTGCAACCCCTGAAGCAAGCCACAATACGTCCGATTCTCAAGAATACCACGCCAAGCCCCTCTGAACCAAAATCCTACCGCACCATCTCAAGCTTGCCATTCCTTACAAAAATCATCGAAAAGACAGTGCAAAGACAACTACAAGACCACATAGATTTCAATGCCTCACTAGACACCCACCAGCATGGCTTTACTGAACTTCATTTTTATTATTTCCTCATTACAACTTCCATTTAACACTTTGCTTTACAATGTATTTTGCCCTTTACCACCGATAACTGCCTTTGTAACATTAAAAGATTCAATTATTGTAATATTGCAACAAGCAAGCAGAGCCGTTCCTATTGAACATTGCTTTCTTTCTGCTGTCCTATCCCCATAATCATCAACCCTAACTACATTATCACCGATTGCTGGAATACTTTCAGTGACCTAGACACAATTCTAGATTCCATACTATAACATAATATCAGCTCACTTCCCTCCTCTGTATATCTACAAACAAGTATTAACTATTACCCTACGTATAACTACCTCTATACCCAGGAACCTCATTATCTACGTCACCTTGTTCCCAATCTCCTGGATCCTCCCTCCCTCCCCATTTCCCCCACCTTCCCATTATCCCATCGTCCCCTCAGCTAGCCTAATCCCCCCCCCACCACCCTCCCCTCTATATTTCCCTCTACATTGTACTCCATTCCCCCCTCTCTCCTTCATTTGCACACACACTCCCCCATTCACTCATTCACGTTCCATTCCTTCATTTGCTCTGCTCCATACTACTGGCTGTACCTACTGGCGGTAGCTATGATGCAAATTTAATACTCTCATCTCTGGTGGTGGAGATTCTACCGCACCGCATGCCATATTTTACCAAACTCTTCCAATTTATTATCCCCCAACATCTGGGCTGTTCTCTGCTCCATATCCTTTAGTTCTATCATCCCTTGTTGCCACTCCTTTACTCCTGGGGGTTTGTCAATGTCTTAGAATACATTGCTTCGCTATTAGAAAGCCCTTGTCATATAATTTCCTACAATGGCTTACCAATAGTCCTCCTTCTTCCCCGAGGGCACCAAACAAACACCACTCCAGCGAGAACTTCCTTCCCTGAGGTCCCCACACCCGCAGTTGATCCTGCACTTCTTTCCAAAAGCATTGGATCTGCTCACATAGCCAGAAACGATGTGTTAACGTCCCCTTTTCTTTCCCACAAAGCTGGCATACATCTGTTGAGAGCAACCCCATTCTAGCCACCCAGATGTTAGGCACGTAGGCCCTCCACAAAAACTTGTATTGGATTTCTTGCAATTGGACCGATTTGGAAACAACTTTTATCCGTTGGAAAGCGTCTTGTAGCATACCCAACGTCACATCTGACACCCTGTCCTGGACCCATCTCTGGGTCAGTTTCTCCAGAGCTTCCAGCTCCCCCCTGAATGCAACTCCTCACGCAGAGACCTTATGGACATCTTCCCTTCTAATGCGGTAAAGATGTCCCACATACCCCTGCTGTACAACACTGGCCCATAACCTTTTTGGAGACCCCTTATGTAATGTCTGCTTGCAGGTAGAAATAGAATGTTTTTTGTTCTATATTAAACCTCTTGACCAGGGATTGAAATGAATCCATTTCCCCAGATGCCTGCATTTTCAACTGGCCAACATATTCTATTCCATTTTGCATCCACCGCCTGGGAACACCACCCTGCTGTCCTGGCTCAAAGTCCCATTCCCCATTAGAGAGATACAGTCCATAGCACACCAATTTATCCCTTTTTGATGACATAACATTTTCCATGCCTGCCTTAGAGCTCTTATATACACTGATGATTTCCAAGCTGGGGGGAGATCTTTGCTAGCCTTATGTAGCCAGTATGTTCTATGATACGGCTCTGAGATCAGATCAATTAACTCCAATGGCAGTATGTCCATCGTACCCACAACTAAGTCCTTCATGGGCCTAAGCATAAGGTGAGATTATAATTTCGCAATGACAATAAACCCGCTCCCCCCTCCTCCCTGCTTTTCATCAGCACCGCCAGAGCTGTTCGAGATTTTTTCCCTCTCCAGATAAACTTAGCGCTGTGCTTTTGCAGCACCAGCAAGTCACGCCGTAGTAGCCATAGAGGAAGATGGTGCATTAGGTACACCCATCTTGGCATCTCTATCATCTGAATTAGCACTATGCGTCCCATGAGTGAGATAGGAAGATCCTTCCACTGCTGCAATCGGGCTATTGTCTTAGCTAGCATTGGCTTGATATTTACCTCATAGAGTTTCGCTGTGTGGTCAGGTATTTGAATACCTAGGTAACGGAATTGCTCATGCGCCCAGAGCAATGGAAATTCCCCTTGCCAGTTCTTTTTAACTCTGCCTCCTACATCCAAGGCTAAAGATTTGTTTCTATTTATTCGGAGCCCCGAGAATACTCCGAAGCTCTCAATTAGCTGCAGGGCATGCTCCAGCGTCCTTTGTGGGTCGCAAATACACAGCAGCATTTCATCAGCAAACGCGCTGACTTTGATGCCTCCATTTCTCCACTCTATGCCCTTCACCTCCTCTGCCTCGATAAGGGAGAGCAGCAAAGATTCTAGTTGCAAAACAAACAGGAGGGGAGATAGTGGGCATCCTTGGCGAGTGCCCCTTTTCAAGGAAAAAGCCTGTGAACACGTCCCTCCACTAGTTACACAGGCCAACGGATCCATATACAATGCTTTTACCCATTCCAGAAAGGCCCCTTTGAATCCAAATCTAGCTAATGCCTCAAACATATAAGGCCAAGATACCTGATCAAAGGCCTTTTCTGCATCTAGACTTAACAGAATCAGGGGGATATCTTGCATAAGGCACTTCTCCATTCCTAACACTACTCTACTTGTATTCGAGAAAGCATCTCTCCCCTTCACAAATCCAGACTGGTGGCTACCTATCACTCTTGGTACTATCTTTTGTAGCCTAGCTGCCAGAATCAACGCAGCCATCTTCATGTCATAGTTAATTAACGATATGGGCCTATATGATGATGGATCTTCTGGATCCCTACCCTGCTTGGGTATTATAGTGATCGCCGCTGTTCGCATATCCCTCGGAAAAGACCCCAACTCCAGTGCTTCTTGATACAGAACCATCAATGTGGGTGTAACTTGATTTATCAGTATTTTGTAAAATTCCATCCCATACCCATCGGGGCCCGGAGCTTTATGTGGCTTCCCTGACTTGATTACTCTCTGTAACTTGTCTTCTGTTATGGGTTTGTTCAGCTCCTGTAATTCATTCGCCGTTAGCTGTGGCAGCCGTAGTGCCTCTAGAAACTTTCGCTCTTGCGCCCTGTTCTCTTTTTTTCTGACGTATATAAGTCTTGGTAGTACTGTCTGAACACTTGCACTATCTTCTCCACCTCTTTCTGCTGCACTCCATCTCTATCCCTAATAGCGGTTACTCCCTGAATATCTCCTCTCTTACTAGACATGCCAATATCCTCCTGGTTCGATCTCCATATCTAAACAACTGATGTCGATAGTACTGCATCGAATGTATCGCTCTCTCTTGTAAAGCCTCATTTAAAGCTCTCTGCACTTCCAAATAGGTCTGCAGCTGCTGTGGCTTAGCTAGAGCTCCCGTTTTCGCAACCTGAAGTTTTTGAGCCAGTTCCAGTATTGTTTCATTGACTCGTTTCCTTTCCTTTGATATGTAGGCTATTATGTGCCCCCGTAGCACCGCCTTCCCCGCTTCCCATAAGGTCGCCACTCTTATCTCTGGAGTCTCATTATGCCTCAAATATTCTCCCAATCATGAACCAAGTATTGACGAAATATTTCATTTTCCCATAAATGCCTGGGGAAAGACCCCCTCGTCCCACCCGAAGTTTTCCCTCTCAAATCCATGGTTACCTTGGCATGATCAGATACCACAATCAGTTCAATCTCCACCCTGACCACTTTGCCAAAACTCTCTCTAGAGATGAGGATATAATCAATCCTGGACCATGACTGGTGTGTTCTCAACAGATGCGTGTAGTCTCTTTCCTCTTTGTGCAAGATTCTTCACGTGTCAATCAAGCCTCCCATTCTAAATAGATATCCCATGCCTTTATTGCTCCACTCACCTCTCCCACTCCCCCTACCCCCCCCCCCCACTGTGATTTATTTAGGGCAGGATCATGTGGGCAGTTAAAATCTCCAGCCAGTATCAGTGCTTTAAAGGTGAGGTCAGAGAGGCTGTTGTTGCCAAAAAAAGCATCTTTCAGGAAATGGAAACAAATAGCCAAACGACAAAACCTGGAAACAGCACAAGCACTGGCAAGTCAAATGCAAGGCATTGATAAGGCAGGCAAAGGGAGAATTTGAGAAGAAGCTTGCTGCGGAAGCAAAAACGCGAAATAAAGACTTTTTCAAGTACATTCGTAGCAAAAAACCTGTGAGAGAGTCAGTTGGTCCATTAGATGATAGAGGGGTTAAAGGGGCACTAAGAGGCGACAAGGCGATAGCGGAGAGACTGAATGAATTCTTTGCTTCGGTCTTTACTGAGGAAGATGTAGGGATGTTACCCAAGACTGAAGTGTTATTTAAAGGTGCGGAAGAATTGAAGGAAATATCGATATATCGGGAAGATGTATTACAGTTATTAGATAAACCTGAAGAGTAGCAAATCACCTGGTCCAGATGGTATACATCCAAGGGTGTTGAAAGAACTGAAATATGAGATTGCAGACCTGCTATTAGTAATCTGTGAACTATCATTAAAATCATCTCTAATACCTCAAGAATGGAGGATCGCCAATGTAACACCAATTTTTAAAAAGGGTTCCAGGGGTGATCCGGGAAACTACAGACCGGTGAGCCTGACGTCAGTACCGGGAAAAATGGTAGAAACCATCATAAAGAATAAAATTACTCAGCATGTAGATAGTCATGGCCTAAAAGGGAGACAGCCAACATGGCTTTAGACAAGGAAGATCTTGTCTTACTAATCTGTTATGTTTTTTTGAAGGTGTGAATAAACAGGTGGACAAAGGTGAGTCGGTTGATATAGTGTATCTGGACTTTCAGAAAGCCTTTGACAAGGTCCCTCATCAGAGACTTTTGGCAAAACTAAAGAGTCATGAGATAGGAGGCAGTGTACGTATGTGGATCAGGAACTGGTTAAAAGATAGAAAGCAGAGGGTAGGGCTAAATGGCCAATTTTCCCAATGGAGAAAGGAGAATAGTGGTGTACCCCAGGGATCTGTGCTGGGTCTGCTGCTTTTTGACATATTCATAAATGACCTGGAAAGTGGAATAACAAGTGAGGTTATCAAATTTGCAGATGACACAAAACTATTTAAAGTTGTTAAAACCCAATAGGATTGTGGAAAATTGCAAGAGGATCTTGATAAATTGGAAGACTTGGCATCAAAATGGCAGATGAAATTTAATGTGGACAAGTGCAAAGTTATGCACCTAGGGAAGAACAACCCAAACTATGGTTACACGATGCCAGGTTCCACATTAGGAACCACCACCCAGGAAAAAAATTTAGGCATCATGTTAAAACCCTCTGCCCAGTGTGCAGCGGTGTCCAAGAGAGCAAATAGAATGCTAGATATCATAAGGAAAGGAATGGAAAATAAAGCTAAAGATATTATAATGCTTCTATATCGTTCCATGGTGAGACCGCACCTTGAATATTGTGTGCAATTCTGATCGCCGTATCTTAAAAAGGATATAGCGATATTAGAAAAGGTTCAGAGAAGAGCCACCAAAATGGTAAAGGGGATGGAAGGATACTCTTTTGAAGAAAGGCTAAAAAGATTAGGGCTCTTTAACCTGGAAAAGAGACGGCTGAGGGAAGATATGATAGAAGTCTATAAATTAATGAACAGAGTGGAACGGGTAAACGTAGATCGATTGTTTACGTTATCAGAATATAGAAAGACTAGGGGACATGCAATGAAGCTACAGGGTAAACTATTTAAGACTAATAAAAGAAATATTTTTTTCATTCAACGTGTAATCAAACTCTGGAATTTGTTACCGGAGGATGTAGTAAAGGCTGTTAGTGTAGCTGGGTTTAAAAAAAGTTTGGACAAGTTCCTGGAGGAAAGGTCCATAAACTATTATCAAGAAGGGACCCAGGATATCAATGCTTGACCCAGTACAAGCATTGTGGAACCTGTGTCTTTTGGGGAAACTGCTAGTTACGTATGACCTAGATTGGCCACTGTTGGAAACAGGATACTGGGCTTGATGGACCTTGGTCTGACCCAGTATGGCATATCTTATGTTCTTATCTTCGGTGCCCCTGATATCTTTCTCAGCAGCAATTTAAAGAACTGATGATCGTAAATGTTCGGTGCATAGACATTCCCCAAGAATACTTCTTCCCCTTGAATTTTGGCATGCAAAAACACAAACCTCCCCTGCGGATCGGCTTCCTCACTGATAACATCTACCGTGGTCCCTCTCTTGATCAGAATTGCCACTCCTCTATTCCTACCGCATAGTGATGCCGAAATATCTGCCCCACCCAATATTTTTTTAATTTCTCATGCTCCTTATCACTTAGATGGGTTTCTTGCAGCATTGCTATTTGTGTTTTCCCTTTTTTTAGGGCCTGTAATATTTTTGTCCTTTTCACTGGTGTGTGTACTCCCCCCACATTCCAGGTGGTTATCCTCAAATCATGTCGCATTCTTACCCCCTTTGGATATACTTATTGCTGGCTTTTCCCCTTTTCCAACCTCAGCCCCGGGTTGCCCAGCCTCAATCCCGAACTTAATAGCAATGAAAGCACATTCGCATTTGCCCTTTTATTTTCCAGGAAGTTTCGCTACCCGTGGTATGACGTTCATACTTTTCGTCATCTTAATTTTCGCTCCATCTGTCTTCTTATCCATATATTCCTAACATTCATTCCCCATTCACACCCCCTCTTCCCCTCCCCCTCCCCCACCCTACCCAGGTCTTTTCCCTCTCTGTCCCCCATAGCAATTAACAAATTATACCCCTGAGCTCTTTCCGCTGAGGCCTGATCCCAACTGAGTGCCGTAGGGCTGCCTCGGGCTTCTCTTTAATCTCGCCCACATTGCTGTAGTAAGACAAACCAGATAAGCATTGCATACACCATTCCCTTTACTCTTCCCTCTTCCCTATCCCCCCTCCCAAACACCCATACAGCCACCCATTGCGATCAGCATATGCAATGTCCATTCCTTCCTCGCTGTCGTTGTCACCAAGGCCAAGTAGGCCCGAAAGTGGAGAAGCACTCAGGCCCACACTCCGTCCTCGCTGCTGCATCCCGGTAATCCAGTCAGAAATTGATTCGCTGCATTCGCCGTTGTAAACATATAGTTCTGTCCCTGGTTTGTTACTCTAAGAGTCACAGGGAATGCCAGCGTGAAGCGTATCTTCCTCTTGAACAGAGCCACACAGATGGGGTAAACTCCTTTCTTTTCTGCATTACAGCCACCGAGTAGTCTTGAGATATTAAAAGTTTATGGTTCTCCAGCTGCAGATCTCCTTTCCTCCGATAGGCCTGCAGCAATTGCACTTTATGCTGGAAATTGAGCAACCTCATGATTACCACCCGCGGCTTCTGCTGATCTTCTCCCTGTGGCCCAATGCGGTGCGCACGCTCGATGTCCAGCTTTCCAACCAGCGAGGTAAGGCCCAGCTCCTTGGGCAGCCATTCTCCCAGCAGTGGTAGTAGCATACTCTCCGTCGTTGATTCTGGCACTCCCACCACTCTCAGATTGTTCCTCCGCGATCTATTCTCCAGATCGTCTACTTTAGATTGGAGGACCTCTATCTGTTTTTGCTGCTCCCTGCGATCACGTTCTTGCTGTCCTTCCTCATCCTCAATATTAGATACGCACTGCTCCAATTTCTCTGCTTTCCTTCCAATCTCTGTCAAAGAGTCCCCCAGAGTTTCCAACTTTTTGATTACCTGGTCAAATTTAGGTTCTAATAGCTTTGCCACCTCCTTTGCCAGGTCCTCTGTCCCCGATTCTGTGCTTTCCGCACTTGGCGAGGCCGGCTGCGATGGTGCGGCAGACAAGGTCCCGGGCTTACCTAATCGCTCTCGGTCCTTTTTTTGTGGCATGGCCATCGGTCTTTCTGCTCTTGACCCCCGCTTCAAGCCCCTTGCTTCCTCTCTCTCATCTCCCTTCAGCAGCTTGCGTTTTCATGGGTAATTGCAGTATAATTTGATTTATTGCTCAGGGCAGCCCCGGAGCGAGCAGGAACCTGTCTTGCTCACTTACGCATCACGTGGGATCTCCTCTCCAGTATGGCTTTACACCACAGCACAATGTGGAAACTCTGTTCACCTCCCTCTTCGACAATCTCCTAAAAGGTATAGACAACATAAAGAATGGATTCCTACTAGTGTTCATGGACATCTCGGCGACTTTTGACACATGTCTCACGCCATAATGCTACAACGCCTTCAGCTGATCAGAATAACAAAGAACACCCTAAAGTGGTTTACTTCCTACTTGGATGACCAGACGCAGCAAGTCAAATGTGCGCAAAAGAAATTCCTGAAGTTCCCCATCACGCAAGGACTACCACAAGGTTCAGCACTCTCATCCATACTCTTTAACATATACATTCAACCCATTTGCAACATCATCAAATGCCACAAGCTAAACTACCACCTTTATGCTGATGATATCATGATATATGCCCCAATCAACCTACAATCACCTGATATGTCAGCAATAACAAGATGCCTTGAAGACATGAACACCTAGCTCACAACTAAGAACCTGATGGTCAACTTTGATAAAATTGAGGCTATGTTCATCACTAGAGACTCTGCTTCCAATCTGCCCCAAACACTCAGCATTCTAAACAAAATTATACCAGTGAAGGATGAAGTGAGGTACCTGGGAATCACCCTGGATAGAGCTCTGAACCTAAAATCTCACATTACTAAAACAGCAGCAAAAACCTACCACTGACTGAGAATCATCAGAAGACTCAAACCAATCCTTAACCAAGCCCACTTCCGCACAGTTTGCCAAGCAATCATCACCCCACTGCTAGACTATGAGAACTCACTATACCAAGGCCTCCCCCAGCAGACTATTCACCCACTTCAAATGGTGCAGAACACTGCAGCATGAATCATCACGGGCACTGCAAGATCTGAACACATCACCCCCGTCTTACAACAGCTGCACTGGCTGCCAATAATTGCAAGGGCAAAATTCAAAACAATCCTGAACATCTTCAAAATCTACCACCACCGCTCAGCAAATGCTCTCCAGGAAATAATAACCAGGGATGTCAACAACAGACCTAGAAGAACCAACAATGGCAACAAGATCACCACACCCGTAGGCTATCACAAGACTAAACAAACAACATCTAAGAGAGCTCCCTCGCTACTGGCGCCTGCACTATGGAACTCCCTCCCTATGGATTTAAGGACCCTAAACGACACAAAGACTTCCACAAGGCACTCAAAACTCTTCTTTTTACTGAGGCCTATGAGCAGCCACTTTAAGTCCCACCTCTAGAGACCACCTAATGGACCCAAAAGCTCCCTACACCACCTGGCCCTTCTACCCACTCCCATATTGACCTACAAACACTGTATTTACGTATGTGAGTCATTTCCCCTCCTGTTAAATGTATCCCTCCAATTGTGTTGTGACCACTTTGATTGAAGGATAAGGTGGTATACAAATCGGTCTAAATAAATAAATTCATGTCTCTAGCTCCTTCAGACCTATTTCTAGCTTGCCATTCATTGTGAAAATAATTGAAAAGGTAGTCCTCCTTCAACTCCAAAATCACATTGATATAAATGCCCCCTGGACTCATAGCAACAGGGTTTCTGCAACCACCATGGAGTGGAAATCTTACTAATATCCCTAATCAACAGACTCATCAAGGGTATAGAAAACACTCAACAAGTCTTCATCCTCATCTTTTTGGACATTGCCTCAGCATTCAACACTATATGCCATGAGATCCTTCTACAGCGTCACTCCAACAATTACAACCCTTACTTGAGCCTCACGACTTCGTAAAGTCTATCAAGCAATGACATTACCGCACTTTGATTTCTACAATGCCATTCTGCAAGGCCTCCCAAAGAGCTCCCTACATCTGCTTCAACTCGCACATCATACAGCTGTGCGAATTCTGACACACTCACCTCAAACCAATCACATCATGTCTATTCTAAAAGCGTTGAATTGGCTACCTCTCCAGAGTCACATTAATTATAAAACACTCATGACATCCTTCAAGGTAATCCATCAACTATCCCCTAAATGTTTACAGTCGATTATTACAAGAACACCAGAAAACCGCCTAAGGAGAAGCAACATATCAAACTTTTAAACGTGCCTCCAGCGTTAACCAAGTGTAACAAGTCAACTTGCTCCAGAGCATTCTCCCTGCATGCCCCATGCCTGTGGAATGCTCTACTACCACAAATCAACCTTCCGCAAACTGCTTTAAAACCCACCTATTCAAGCAACATTTTGATGGGATAACATGACCCCCCTCTTACCTATCTATCCCTAATAAACCCTTTGATGTAAGCAAACTTCTACCTGTACATAGACACTCAGATATGTAAGCGACTCTCTATTGTATATATTTACAGTTCTGCATTATAAATAATGTTATCTGTCCGTTCCATTTGTAAGAGTTAACCGTTCCTTATACACCTGTTTTATGTAATGTTTAACTTTGTTCCCTGTAAACCGCACTGATCCTTGGAAATGCGGTATATAAGAATAAATAAATAAAATGAATAAATTAATATTTGTGGCCCAATTCATTTCCTAATGTGCCTGACATATCAACTCTGCTCTGAAACTAGAAAAGAAGTGACATGATAAAAAATAATAATCATTCAGATGTTATTTGTTTTATGATATAGCACTCGCAAAAGGGGTAACACCATAATAGATATGTAGGAGGAAATGGGCAATCCGGTTGTGAAGAATGACTTTTGAAAGTCATCATCCAAGGAGAATTAGTAGAGAAGACATCATTAATCAACTAAAATATGAAAAAGTACAAAGAAACAATAAGAGTAAATTTGCTGATAAAGCAGCTGATGGAGAGTGACAGATTGGTCATAGTTGAGGGAGAGGATATAGCTGACTAGAAACAATTTTATTTTCATGGCGGGGAGGCTACCAGAGGAATGAGTGATATGTACTCATGGATGATGCAAAGGCACTCAAGCTGTTTTGATAGATAACTGGATGAATTTCCCTAACAGGCAAGCCCAAATAAAATAGGGGACTTAAAAAGTTCTTTATCGCACCCGTATTTTACTAGGCATGTATTTATTAATACATAAATGTAAATACTAATGCCAAGGCATTTATTCCTTTTTTGTTGATTATTGGATACAGTGTGATAGGATAAAGTACTGTAATTCATTTGGAAGGCAATTTTGAATAGGCTGTCTAACTAGGAAAAGGGATGCCCAAGTCAGGACATGCACAGTTTACCAGGTATTTTACAAAAGGCTCTGAATTCAGTGAGCCTTTTGCAAAATAACTATGTAAAAATACATGTGCAGGTTGATACATAGAAGCACTTACATAGCTGGTAGTGGGAGTGACACAAGCTGTTTCTTAAAAAATCTAGAACATTGAGAAAAGGAGTTTGCTAGCATTGTTCATACAATATTTAAAACAACTCAGTACAGCATGGTTAGAAATAAAGGGAGTCAATATTCAAAGATACGATTGCTGCATAAAGAAAAGTAGACAACTAGTCATTTATCTTTATGCCTGATACTCAGTGGCCCTATCCATTTTAGTAAGACTAATGAATATGTGGTCCTAAATTTAAACAGGTGAAGCACGATTCCATAATGTCCATGTCTGGCCCACAGACATGTCTAAAGGGAAAACAGGCTCTGTTTGATGATAATTCCACATGTACTGATCTGGACATGCCTACAGGTCCAAAATCGGGGACAGAGATGTGTTCGTCATGGCACACCCAAACCTCAGGACATGCATATATGTAAAAAGTGGCGTGGACGTCCCTGCCTTCAGCCAATTTGAGAAAAGATGTACGGCTCTGCTGCTGCCTGTCTCTGTGCGGCCACGCCTCCTCAGTTAAACCATGCATCCCTGAAGCTGCTCCTCACATTGACGGTGTGGTGCCCATGCCAACTACCCATGAAAACAGATGATACAGATGTGCTGATGCAAGCAGACCATATAAGCTAGTCCTCTGCATGACCAGGACACTGTAAGGTGATCTCTGTGCACTCAGATGTTATGACAGCAAGTAGAAAGTGGTATGAGTGTCTTGACATACCTTGCAGCACAACATACATGACAATAGGTGAACATTTTAGTAGTGCTTGCATTGGTCATCTCTGACAACAGTCTATAAAATGTTATGTATGGACTAGAAGAAATCAAACATGGTCCTCTACAGCAAAATGTCAGAGCATTTCCCTGACATTAAATAGTTCACAAAGTTCACAAAGAAGAGGCAACGCCAATAAACTAAGAATTCCAAAAGAATACACAAAGTCCACTAAAACAACTAATAAAAAGGCATTTTCACATGCAGCCCCCACGCTTTGGAACTCGCTACCCGATGAACTCAGAGCCTTAACCGACTTGAAAGATATGAGCAAAAACTTAAAAACTCACCTTTTCACCACCTACTACGGCACATTAGCTAATTCTCAACTTCAATATGAAAAGGGATAAACTATACAACATAAGTAGAATTAATCCGCTGAGCCTATTGACGTTTTGACCTTAATACCACCTATAATTCGTACACTGTTGAACTTCTCCTACTATATCTGTACATAGTTAATTGTACATAGTTCCAAAAAGTTTAAAAGTTAAAAGTTCAAATGTAAACTGTAATTAGTTCATGTTATTGTTCAATGTAAAGACAGTAATGCCTACCTGTTTGATCAATTGTTATATGTAAACCGCACCTGATCCTCGGAAGGTTGCGGTATATAAAAATTTGTTAAATAAATAAAAATAAATAAATAAATAGGAACCCTCAGATTGAGCGCATGCACCAGTGCAAACAGCATGCACTCATTCTGAGGGTCCCTTATCACTGACAGGGATATTCTTTGACATTTAGCCATAGAGACCCCGTTCTGCTGTATCCTGGCCGATCGCATTGGCATCTTGGCATGCTGCAGTCAATCCTACAGACTAGGTACTGGCTAGGCACTAATGCTCCCCTAAAATTGCAGTTACGCACACTAGGTCCCTCATACATACTTCTAATGACGCACACACACGCTCTCACTTGCAGTCACACAAAACATACATCTGCAATGCAGATGCCCTGCACTTCTAGAAAACAGCTGGTATAATATGATAGCATGGAATCCCAGGACTACTAATCTGATCTGTATTTCTCACCCACACATGCATCCATCTTATACTCACCCACATACAATCCCTACATCAACAGTCCCACTTCTCGGATGAAAGGGAATGTTAGGTGCCCTACATCCCATCCTCTTGCTCGCACAGCAATTCTCAGCATAGCTGGAATAATCACCAATGCACCTCTGAATATTTCTGTAGGGGTGTTTAGTAACGTGTCTCTACTATCCGCATTCTGTTCGTTACAGCTGCATCTTGTGGTCTTCCAGACTACAGACACACCGGTTCAAAACATCTTTGTCACAGCCATTCATCTATATGGGACGCATTGCAGAGTAGAGCAGAGCAGAGAAGTTTCTAAGTCCTGGCCTTATTCCACGTTTCCGCTGGTATAACATGAGATCCATGGGAAAAACGCAGAACGTACACAAGTCTTTTCTGAATATGCCTTGCACATCTCCACTGCTGGCCACGCCCCTGTTCTGCCCCCTTCCGCCCATGTTCTGAGATCCCCATGCTAGCGATGTGTACGTGGAAGGCCATGGGTGAATCAGAATACATAGATGTTTTTGTTAGAAATGTCTACATCGCACGTCCAAGGGCTTATGCCTGTTCTGGAATGATTGTCGTAGTTCTTTCATTTAACATTAATATTGCTATTTATGAGGTCTACCTAAGTGAATAAATTTATCAGGAAACTAGCTATATGCATCTAGGCTGTGCCCCTAGAGTGCTCATCAACCGCTTTTTTAGCTAAATGGATAAAGGTTGGGTGGACATTGACTTACAATGCAATGTGTGCCTTCGAGTCAGTCCTGACTCCTGGTGACCCAGAAGCTCCTGGGTTTCCTTGGCAGTGTCACCGGAAGTAGATTGCCAGGCCTTTCTTCTGAGGCAATGGAGGGTTAAGTGACTTGCCCAAGGCCACAAGGAGTGCTAGTGGGAATTGAACCCTGGTTGCTTGGTTACCAAGCCAGTGTTCTAACCACTAGGCTACTCCTCCACTCCAGATGTCAGCCTACATGGCATAGGAGTCATGGCTTTTTCCCCAGACCTTGGATTTCATGCAGCTTTGTTACTCTGGTGATATCAGTCTCCAAAGTTAATGAGAGTAGTTTACAAGATGAGATTAACTCTGACCCCCTGTTGATGTCAGTCTCAGGGCCTGTTGAGATGTGTCTGCAGCCCCTCCTTGCTAAATCAAGAATAGCAGACCTCAAAGGGAGGTGCTAGAGAAGATTGGTCTGCAGCCCCTCCTTGCTAGAAACAATAGCAGACCTCAAAGGGAGGTGCTAGAGAAAATTCACTATAAAGGACAGAAACACTTCCTCTTGCGCTCTCTCTTCCACTATTCATCGGACATGAAGGACAGGAGGCTCTGATAATCAATTCTCTTCACCCCTCCCCCTCTCTGTCTCTCTCTTCCTATTTTCATTGGACACACCTTGCCATGAGGCTCTGACCCACATGTTCTTACCTCTCTCTCTCACACACACATGCACACACAGAGTCTTTCATATAGACTATTCTCTCTCTCTAAGACGGGCACTGAGGTGGCATATTGGGTCCCCCCCCCCCCCCCCCCCCAGTAGTGGCTGCCCTACCTAAGACACGAGGTTTGGACTCATAAGGGGAAAATTTACTAGGCTGAGTTCATAAATTAATATTAAAAAGGCCTGATATTCAGAAGGTTAGCAGAACCTGCTAACCGGATAAATCTTGCTGAGCCTAACATTCAGTGGCATTATCTGGATAGTGCCACTAAATATCCCCTCTAGCTGCCTCAGTACTATCTGGATAGCTCTGGGGTGGTCTACGGGTGGGCAAGGGTGGTCCTGGCACGTAGAATAGCTGTTTTTTTCAGTTCCCTAGCCAGATAAGTAACCACATAAATATAGGCTAAAAAAAGTTGGCAACTTAAGTGGTTTGGCTATACAGACTAAAGCTGAATATCACACTACTGAAAGTGGACATTCAGCACCTAATGGCATAAATTCTGCCCAAGCAGCCCCCACAATACAGAGGGGCAGAAACAGAAAGGGGGCTCACGAAGTGGCAATGAAGACAGATAAGCAAGTTTACTTTAAAATGTGTGCTACTCTACCTCTTGCTCCTCTTCTGTATTCCTCTAAGTTTTCAGGCCCAGCAGCAGGAGATGACAGCTGCTAGGCCTGAAAACTTAAAGGAAGAGAGAAGGGGAGTGGAAGACAGCATGGCAAACATTTTAATGTAAGTTTGCCCTTGGAGGAGGGCCATATCCAGACAAATAAATGAAGATCTAAATTCATACATCCTAATATCAAAAAGGCTTAAATGCCATGGCGGTCAGCTGTGGTGCTTAAATATGAGTGGGATATTCATTGGTACTAGCCAGATAGGAGCTGCTGCAGAATATTCGGGCTAAGTAGAAGCAAAAAAGAGGACGTGTTCTGCAAACAGTAAACAGCACGGCAAAGAAGCAGAGAGGAACCACGGCTACACTAAGGGGTATGTTTACTAAAGAGTGTTAACAGCACACCGGTTAGCAAGTATTATTGGCAGTGGTAAGGATGTTATCGTGCGGTAAATGTCTGGGCAGGGAGTAGGCGTTCCAGCGGTAAGGGCACTAGGCTCCACTTATCGAGTGCTAACAGGACACCGGGTGTAAAGGTGCCAAGCATGCACCTTAACACCTGAAAATGGCAGTCATAACGCAGGATAAGAGAGTCCTTGTGAATGTCACATATTAGGTGATGGATGGAAGGAAAGGTAAGAGCTGATGGACGTCATATTCATATGTATCCTACGTGTTAGTAAGTGGAATGAGCATGTGGGAAGCATTTATTTATTTATTTATTTTATTTAACATTTTTTATATACCGTCTTTCTACGAATCAAGACTGTTTACATAGAACAATAAAGAGCAGTATATTTCAACTGTTTACAAGGAACGAATAACTGGATACAGAGTAAAGCAACATGAAGAATTAAATTATACAATTAATTGCAGTGAACAATGATTAACTATGTACATATATACATATATATGTGGAAAGCTACGGATGGGAGCATTGTAAAGATTGATGGGAGAAGGACAGGGAGGTAAAAGTAAGAGGTTTAGGTATTAGGGTGGGAGAGAAAAATGCTCAAGGAAGAGATGGGTCTTTAACTTTTTCCGGAATTCAGTGTGGCTCATGCTGTTGCGCAGCTCATGTGGAAGGGAGTTCCAAAGGGAAGGCGCATAGAGGGAAAAGGTCCTGTCACAAGTGGATTGTTTACAGTGTTTTTTTGTTGTAGGTATTGTTAATAAATTTTTAGTGATCGAACGGTGTTTTCTAGTGTTGTTGGAGAAGGCAAGGAGAGGGGAGAGAAATGGAGCTGACTCATTAGAAATAATTTTGTGTATTAGAGTAAGGACTTTGAATTTCACTCGGTGATGAATTGGGAGCCAGTGGAGATCATAGAGGATTGGTGTAATATGAGCTCGTCTAGGAGTGTTTGTTATGAGACGCGCTAATGTATTCTGGGCTAGTTGGAGGGTTTGAATAGAGATCTTGGGAAGGCCCTGATAGATCAGATTACAATAGTCAAGTGAGGGGGTTGTAAGGGCCTGACAGACAGTGCGAAAGGAGTCAGGGCTTAGGAGAGGTTTGAGGTTCCTGAGAGTGCGTAGCTTAGCATATACTGTGTTAGTGGTTTTCTTTACCTGATCAGAGAAAGATAAGTTCTGATCGAGTATGATTCCAAGATATTTCACCTGGTTTTTTAAAGAGAGAGTGATATCGTTAAAGGTGAGAGTTGTGGGGGGGACGTATGAGGGGTTAGGGCATCTGTACTGTACTGTATCACTGAGGAGTGCCCATGTAATCTACTAGAAAGTGTATGGCAGAAGATTGGGAAGAAGTGTCCCCTGGCGGAACCATCAACGCCACAATGTGGGCATCAAAAGGATGACTGAGCAGGAGTGGTGACCTGCAGATCATTCACAGGAGAGGTGTGAGTGATACATCCTAAAGATGAAAATGTTCCATTGTGTGCCATGGTATAGCAGCTGACAGGAGAATACATGACTGTACATAACAGGCATATGCTGATGGATGGGCTAAAGGATGGATGGCAGTACATGAGAGTGCAGTATAGCTTTGCTGCCACAATGTACTGATATGACCATACAAATGCAGTTGTAGTGTTTGTGAAAAAATAGTAGAAACATAGAAAAATGTCGACAGAAAAAGACCACATGGCCTATCTAGTCTGTCCTTCCATATCAACAACTACAACAGACCCCTTTTTTCCTTTAGAGATCCTCTGTGTTTGTCCCATGCTTTTTTGAATTCAGATACTGTTCTCATCTCTACCACCTTCATTGGAAGACTATTCCACGGATCCACCACTCTTTCCGTAAAGAAATATTTCTGCATATCACTCCTGAATCTATCCCCTTTCACCCTCATCCCATGTCCCCTCATAGCAGAACTTGCTTTCAATCGAAAGAGACTCTACCCCTGTGCATTTATGCCATGGAGGTATTTAAACGTCTCAATTATATCACCTCTATCCCGCCTTTCCTCTAAGGCAGGAGTGGGCAATTCCGGTCCTGGAGGGCCGCAGACCAGTCAGATTTTCATGATGTCCCTAATGAATATTCATGGACCTATTTCCATACAATGAAAGGTAGTGGATGCAAATAGATCTCATGAATATTCATTAGGGACATCATGAAAGCCTGACTGGTCTGCGGCCCTCCAGGACCAGAATTGCTCACTCCTGCTCTAAGGTGTACATATTAAGATCCTTAAGTCTGTCCTTATATGCTTTATAATGAAGACCACTAACCATTTTAATAGCCACCCTTTGTACTGACTCCGTCCTGTTTATATCCTTTTGAAGGTGCGGTCTCCAGAATTGCACACAATACTGTACCACGGGAAAGTTCCAATCCCACCTATTTGAGTATGAGAGCTATCTCAGCTTTTCTAACCACCATACATTCTTCCTGACACATATGCATATAACAACTGGACAAGCGTCTCTCATATTGGCCATATGGAGCAATTAAGGATCTGTGATGATCCCTGCAGCTATCCATCCCAGTAGTCGAATGTGTCTGAATGTACTGTATATATGTGATGGAGCCAAAGATGTTCAGTCACGTTATGATGAAATATTCCAATCATGTACAACCCATGTGTTATTCTTCTTCAGGGTGAACATGTCTGACCCTTTGCAAAGGGCTACAGCACAGCCAATAAAGTCATGTTGAAAGAACTGAAATATGAGATTGCAGACCTGCTATTAGTAATCTGTGAGCTATCATTAAAATCATCTGTAATACCTGAAGATTGGAGGATGGCCAAAGTAACACCAATTTTTAAAAAGGGTTCCAGGGGCGATACAGGCAACTACAGACCAGTGAGCCTGATGTCAGTACCGGGAAAAATGGTAGAAACCATCATAAAGAACAAAATTGCTGAACATGTAGATAGTCATGACTTAATGGGAGACAGCCAACATGGCTTTAGACAAGGAAGATCTTATCTTACTAATCTGTTATGCTTTTTTGAAGGTGTGAATAAATAGGTAGACAAAGGTGAGTCGGTTGATATAGTGTATCTGGACTTTCAGAAAGCCTTTGACAAGGTCCCTCATCAGAGACTTTTGGCAAAACTAAAGAGTCATGGGATAGAAGGCAGTGTACTATTGTGGATCAGAAACTGGTTAAAAGATAGAAAGCAGAGGGTAGGGCTAAATGAACAATTTTCCCAATGGAGAAAAATGAATAGTGGTGTACCTGTGCTGGGTCCTCTGCTTTTTGACATATTCATAAATGACCTGGAAAAGGGAATAACGAGTGAGGTTATCAAATTTGCAGATGACACAAAACTATTTAAAGTTGTTAAAACCCATGAGGATTTTGGAAAATTGCAAGAGGATCTTGATAAATTGGAAGACTGGGCATCAAAATGGCAGATGAAATTTAATGTGGACAAGTGCAAAGTTATGCACCTAGGGAAGAACAACTCAAACTATGGTTACACGATGCAAGGTTCCACATAAGGGTCCACCACCCAGGAAAAAGATTTAGGTGTCATTGTGGATAACATGTTAAAACCCTCTGTCCAGTGTGCAGCGGCGGCCAAGAGAGCAAATAGAATGCTAGGTATCATAAGGAAAGGAATGGAAAATAAAACAAAGGGTATTATAATGCCTCTATATCGTTCCATGGCGCGACCGCACCTTGAATATTGTGTGTAATTCTGGTCACCATATCTTAAAAAGGATATAGTGTTATTAGAAAAGGTTCAGAGACGAGCTGCCAAAATGGTAAAGGGGTTGGAAGGATACCCCTATAAAGAAAGGATGAAAAGGTTAGGACTCTTTAACCTGGAAAAGAAACGGCTGAGAGGAGATATGATAGAAGTCTATAAATTAATGAACGGAGTGGAACGGGTAAACGTAGATCGATTGTTTACGTTATCATAATATAGAAAGACTAGGGGATATACAATGAAGCTACCGGGCAAACTATTTAAAACAAATAAGATAAAATATTTTTTCACTTAACGTGTAATCAAATTCTGGAGTTTGTTACTGGAGGATGTAATAAAGGCTGTTAGTGTAGCTGGGTTTAAAAACGTTTTGGACAAGTTCCTGGAGGAAAGGTCCATAAACCATTATTAAAAAGGTACCCAGGATATCAATGCTTGACCCAATACAAGCATTGTGGAACCTATGTCTTTTGGGGAAACTTCTAGGCACGTATGACCCAGATTGGCCACTGTTGGAAACAGGATACTGGGCTTGATGGACCTTGGTCTGATCCAGTATGGCATATCTTATGTTCTTATGTTGTCAGATGGGTATGATTGCAATATGTATGTTTGCAGCCCCCATTTGTGCTAACGTAACACATAAAAAGGTATAAGAATGGGATGCAAACCCTAGTCTGGCTTACTGGACCAGTTCCCTAACAATTAGGCTACGCCTCCATACCTTCCTGCATAGCAATGTTCAGAATCAATGGCCGAAACCCAGGACATGAAACAACGTGGTTAGCACATTCTGAGAAAGCGGTGCGCCACCTCTAGGGTCTGACTACAGTGGCACATATGCAGTATGTACTACCCTGGACACCTAGTACTGTAGCTGCATAATAGACGCACAGCTTCAAAATACATGTCTTGTCCAAAGACCAAGCTACATGTGAGGTCAAGATGCCCATCTCTACACTGTACCTCCAATGCCAAACTGTCGCAAGTAGAGGTCTACTGCGCCACTGTGTGGCACTAACCCCTGACACAACACGTGTACGGGGCATGCGGTCCCTTGTGACCTGCTGTACACTGCAAGATAAGTGCACCTGCACATATACCTACTGTAACTCAAACCACATTCATGACCCCTGCGGATCATTGCAGATCATCCTGCACTTCTTGGGTGGCCATGCACATGTCTGCCACCATCATAGAAGACAAGCAGGTACAGGGCAATACTCCAGCGATCACAGTCCTCACTATGGCTGAAATTGTGGCTCTGGGTGCCAGTATCGATTAGCCCCTCCATTATCCATGATGCACCACACAATCTGAGCAGATATATGCAACTGATGACCTAATGGAGAATGCAGCAATACACCACATCATCTCTGTAATGTGCAGGGACATTATGTGCTTCCAGCACATAATATCTGCCATATTATATGTGCTTTGATTGTAGGATAAGGTGGTATACAAATCTGTCTAAATAAAATAAAATAAATGTGCAAATGACCTGTTTCAGCAGTCACCCTGAATGTGAGGAAGGACACACATTACCTGGTCCCCAGAGCAAGCCCTTCAATAGATGGACTTTCCAGGTTCTGGAGCAGATCTATATCACTGGCAGTGTGCTACAGGTATTGTATGCATTGTGCAATGCTAGTCACTTGGTATTCTGTACAACTGCAGCATGCTGGAATGGCCTGTCTTATCTGGGTCTCGTGTCTTATTGGAGTTGGTCAGGGACTCTTCTATAAAATCTCTTGTCAGTCCCACAGGTTGCGGAAACTATTTCCAAAGAACTTGAATGCAGTGAGTGTTGTCTAGGCAGGGAGGTGGGGGAGGGGGTGCTGATACCAAGCAGAAGGGCCTGCCAAGACCATAGTTATCAGCAAATTTCCAAAAGCCCAAGTTGAGTTGCCAGCCACACTTTCTAGGAATTCCCATCAACTATATCAATCACAGACAGCCTGCATATGTTGGGCAACACAGACCTGTGCCAGTCACTCCTAGACCATCTGTGCCACTAGTCACCACACACTGCATGTGCATATAACCACCATAAACACATTGGCTTTGTACAAACAGCATGGACATCCAAAGCCTGTCCAGTGATAGGACTGCCATCAAAAAGCACCATATTACTGCAGCTTGACCTTCTATAGTATCATGAGGTTACATAGCTGTGACATGGTCACAGCTCGGTCCGAGTGAGAGTGTTCTTTCAGCATGAACAGATGTGTGCGCCCAGACGGTGTCTGTGGAAGGCCCGTGCTAAGATGGCTCAGCCATTGACCTTGCCTCTGACTCATGTACATCCTGTGCAAACTGCTCCATTTTATTTATTTATTTATTTAAAAGTATTTCTATACCGCCTTCTCCTTCAATCAAGACGGTCTCCACAGCAAACAGTCAAAAGAGTGTTTCTAGTGTTTTCATGCAGTGATACAGATAGTGTGTTAGTGGTGGTGTATATTCGATTCTTGGTGAGCTATTTACATCATGTGCTATTATACATTCTTATGTACAAGGGTCAGGGGAGGGGGGTAGGTCTTTTGTTCTTGCTTGTTGAAGTATCAAGTAACATGTCCATAGTGTTCATTGAATAGCGTTGTCTTAAGCTGCTTCCAAAAGTCTTTGAGGTCTGCTCCTCATTATGTACCCATTTATTTTGGACTTGGGGACAGCTTATGCAATATGAGGCACAGTGAAAAGTGGGCCAGCGACAGGCTCTGGGTGCATGCTGTCCCGCAGTGGCCTACATCTGTCGCCTACCCAAAGACATTCAGCAATACTACATTTCTAAGCACAGCCTTTCTTGAATATTAGGCCCTATATATTTGGGGTAGCACTGAAACCTCACGGTAACCCCCACGCTATCCTGGTAAGTATGTTTACTAAATCACATTAATGGTTAATATATAGTTTATTATGTACTAAGCACCCCATGCTGTTACAGTGCACTGAAATGCAGCCATTGTAAAAATCCCTCACCGACTGCTTAGTGAGAGATGGGGTGGAGACTAGGTGGGTTAGGATAGAGTGTGATATTGAATGCACATTGTGGTAGCATCTTTAGCATGTGCTCACTGTCAGTGTTGCAGTTAGTGGGGGTACACTTACTGCCACCTAAATAGGTGGCTGTAACTGCACCCATGTAATTGCGATAAACAGTTTAGCACAGGGGTGGCATTGGATCCATGCTGCCTGCATGGAGATATACCATGCATGCCCCTATTTGTTATCACGGACCTGGAGCCACTGCCACACTTGGTTTTGAGGCTGAACGTATGGTAAACTAATACATTTTAGTTAACACACCCCAAAATAACATAGATCCACCAACTATAAACTTCTAGTTTATCTTGTACTACTTTAAAAAAAATCTGTTGAACTGACCTTTCGCCAACCATATTGAATATTCATATGATTACATAAAGCAAGAGTTTATCCTAGACAGCCATTCTTATGTCAGTTCCCAAACCAGGTTTCTGCTTCTTTGTGTTGAATCAAACTGGTGATGTTATGGAGACATTGTGACTTCATCTTTTAATGGCATCACTTTGAATATCAGATTTTGGAAAGAACTGTGGTCCATAGTCAAAATCGCTGGGCTAATTGGGGAGACACCACTGAGAGACAAGTGATTGAATGCTCATAGCGTTGAAGTCCAGTGAAGGCTGGTTTCCAACCAAGCTGGAAGTCTACAGGCGCAAGATATAACTGCCAACCTAAAAGTTATAATTAAAAGCAAGAAATAATTTACTTCATGTGAGTGTGTGTAGGTGGATTGTGGGTGTATTATCAACAATATTAATGCTTTTGCATTCATAATTCATCTAATAAATGAAGATAACTTTGTCATATTAGAACCTTACAACCTATATAAGGCCTAACCGGAGTCTAAAAATGATACTTCATATATATGCAAAACAACTCCACAAATTAACCACTGTAGTATCAGTAATCTTGCACTGAAAAGGTTTTTAGCACCATGATGACGGGGGCACAGGCCTCAGAACTATCCTCATAAGTGTATATAATGCTTCAAGGCCAGATAAACCGGCTCTAGTCAAGCAACTTGAGGAAATTTAACATCAACGGCCTGTGTCCAACCCTCCGTCCATCAAATAGTGCCAAAACCCAAATTACAATATTCAATAAGCTGATGGCACATAAATTAAGACATGATTTTTGTAACATTCTTTAACCGGAACTCATCTCCCATTAATCAAATCGACAAAAACTAACATCATAGGGATACAATATCAAAGAGCCACCTAGCCTTTTAAACATATTAACACACTCCCAAGATTTCAACAATCAGCTGTGATTTGACATAGAGACAGGTTCCTATGTAGCAAAAGGCGCCATCAGCCAAAAATAGCGATTCACTGCTCAATCTTCCATGATGGTCTTTGCGGTATCAACCCCGACGCCACATTTAGACGTCCCTCTTAGCGTTTCGCAGACGCTGCCTCAGGGGGGGTATACTAAAAATAAAAACAAAACAAACGTGCTAAATGCTCATACTACAAAACTGAGCCCTCACTTAAATCAGAGCAAACATAACCCAGGTCCTTACCCATCCCGCGTCTTCTCAATCAACTCACCACGCAGCTCAAATCTCAGTTCCATACTGGTTGGTCATTGTTTGGAGTTGGGACATGAGTTTGCTGATTTACAATGTTTTGGGATCGAGCTGGTAGCTAAAGGTTCTCGTGGTTTGTCTTGTGAACAATATTTGCTATATCGGGAACAGTGGTGGATATTCACGCTCCGTACAGTGGTCCCTGATGGGCTGAATTTTAACATTGACTGGAGGGCTTGTCTTGGATGATAGATAGGAGGGTTTGGGAGGTTAGCAGTTGGGTAACGAGGAAGTGACGTCAGACGCCGGTTTCTATATATCTTGCCAGCGGGTGGTTTGTATGGAACTGAGATTTGAGCTGCGTGGTGAGTTGATTGAGAAGACGCGGGATGGGTAAGGACCTGGGTTCTGTTTGCTCTGATTTAAGTGAGGGCTCAGTTTTGTAGTATGAGCATTTAGCACGTTTGTTTTGTTTTTATTTTTAGTATACCCCCCTGAGGCAGCGTCTGCGAAACGCTAAGAGGGACGTCTAAATGTGGCGTCGGGGTTGATACCGCAAAGACCATCATGGAAGATTGAGCAGTGAATCGCTATTTTTGGCTGATGGCGCCTTTTGCTACATAGGAACCTGTCTCTATGTCAAATCACAGCTGATTGTTGAAATCTTGGGAGTGTGTTAATATGTTTAAAAGGCTAGGTGGCTCTTTGATATTGTATCCCTATGATGTTAGTTTTTGTCGATTTGATTAATGGTAGATGAGTTCCGGTTAAAGAATGTTACAAAAATCATGTCTTAATTTATGTGCCATCAGCTTATTGTATATTGTAATTTGGGTTTTGGCATTATTTGATGGACGGAGGGTTGGACACAGGCCGTTGATGTTAAATTTCCTCAAGTTGCTTGACTAGAGCCGGTTTATCTGGCCTTGAAGCATTATTTACACTTATGAGGATAGTTCTGAGGCCTGTGCCCCCATCATCATGGTGCTAAAAACCTTTTCAGTGCAAGATTACTGATACTACAGTGGTTAATTTATGGAGTTGTTTTGCATATATATGAAATATTAGAACCTTAACCAAGACATTACATGACATTAAAGTAGGTGGATGGAGTTTAATATTGGAATAGACCCAACTGACAAAGCTGTGCCTCAGCTCTGCTAATTACGATAAAGTAGATATATAATACTTTTGATAAATCTTACCAACATATCTGAATTCAAAAGAACTGGAATCTAGTTAGGGTAGATGCATCATAGTAACTAGGATCACAGGTAGATTATGGGTGAATGCTGAGAAGAATAGATCCCATTTATCAGCAGTCCTGTGAATTTATTTGAAAACATGTTGCCCCCCGATTCTCCAATTAAACCAATATGAATGTCTTTAAGTGTTTACTTGAGTATCAGGGATAATTAATCATTCAGCATATACCGAAGCCTGAAGCACAAATTTAAAGTTCCCAAAAACTCCCCACAAAAATTGTTTTATTTGAAGACTGATATTGTATTTTGAGGGAATTCCCAGTATATTTTTACTTTTCATTTTGTCTCAGAAAGCTTGTTCTTCCTCTATATTAAAAATGGAGATATAGAAAAATTCCAATAAAACATCACATATAACCAACTGGCAGAGAATAAGATACTGGACCACTGATCAGATATGAAGCTAATTCTTTTTAGGGAGCCTTTCTTATTTTTGATGACCTGGGGTTATGAGGATCTGTAAGGTAAGTTCCTAAGTTTTCTCGTGGGTTCTTTTTCTCGTGATGCAGACCATAGCAACAAATGCTGTAATATTGTAAATCAGTTTCTTTTCTCCTAGTAAGTATGCTTTTCATTTGTTATATGGCTATAACATATCCTAAAGAAAGTTCAATAAAAACACAATTCTTATAAGATGAATCAATGGGCAGGATATTCCACAAACATGGGGTGATGGCCCCAAAAGCAGAACATCTGGTCACTTCCATTCTTAAGTGACTGAGGGAGTAAATTCCAATAATCTAGGCAGCTCGTGACTAAGACGAGAATGAGGGCATAGGTGGCTTTCAAGTCCAGATTTGAGCAGATGGAATGGATCAGTTTAGTACATAGAACCATTGTCTCACACTGTTAAATAGGTGAGAATGAAAAGAATTATCCTGGACTCTATCTAGGATTTGTAGGGATGGCATTATTGATATTTGAAAGCCTTAGAGATGTAGAGGGGAATATTCAGCGGCAGTAGCTAGCCATACTAACATGGCTAGCCAGCGCTGCTGAAAACTAACTTCAGATATTGAATGCCAGAGCCATATCTGGCCACCAGCATTGAATATCAAGGTCACCCAGAAGCTGGACGCTAACCAGGCAGCGGTGATATTGAGCTGTTTCCCAGTTAGCATCCATGGGTACATTTCTTCCAGCTTTTGCCGTGCCTTACTTTATCCATGATTAGTGAAGGGTGCTGCCTCTGCTCTGCCCCACAACGCCCCTGGAACACCTGATGCTAACCACACAGCATTGGGGTGTATATCGACGGCACCTGTGGATATCCAGTGGCACAAACTGTGCTAGTGCTGCTGAATATCCCATTAACTGGTATTTACATGGTTTGCAGGTCTGCAAACCATGTAAATACTTTTTAATATCCCCCTGTCTCCCTGTAGAGTATTGGGTTCTCTAGCAAAGATAAGAACTTTGTAGTTTTCAGGGTTTAACTTAAGTCTATTTTCCTTAAGTCAGCCTTCAATGAATGTAAGCGTCTGGGAAGCCTGTTGTCGGAAATATTTTGTTGTTGTTAAGTGCCGTTGAGTCAGTGTCGACTTATGGTGACCTCTGGATAGTTGTCCTAAATTGTGTTTGGTCTTCAGTCAGGCAGCTCATTGTTGACAGACTGGCACCCGTAGTTGCTGTTATTGTATCGATCCATCTCATTGCTGGCCTTCCTCTTTTATGTTGACCTTCTACCTTGCTAAGCATGATGTCTTTCTCTAATGATCTCTCTCTTCACATGATGTATCCAAAGTATGAAATTCATAGTCTTGTCATCTGAGCTTCTAAAGAAAGCTTAGGTTTGAGGTACTGTAGTACTGACTGGTTTGTTCTTCAGGCAGTCCATGGTATATACAGTATTCTTTGCCAGCACCATAATTAAAAGGCATCAGTTTTCTTTCTTTCTTTTTCAATGTCCAACCTTTGCATCCATGTGATGTTATTGAAAATGCCATGGCTTGAACAAGTCACATCTTTGTATGGAGAGAGACATCTCTGCTCTTGAGAATCTTGTCTAGGTCCTTCATAGCCATTCTGTCAATGGCAATGCGTCATTGGATTTCTTGACTGCTTCTTTATTGATAGTTGATCCAAGTAGGTGAAAGTTGTCCACTATTTCAATTTATTCTCCATCAATGATGAACCTATTGATTTTGCCAGTTCTCATGATCGTTGTCTTCTTTACATTAAGGTGCAGGCCCATTTTAAGACTATGTTCCTTGATCTTGAGAAGCAAATGTTTCAGATCGTCTTCACTTTCAGCCAGTATTGTGACACCATCAGCATAGAGAATGTTGTTGATGAGTCTTCCACCAATCTTCACACCTCTGTTATTTTCATACAATCCTGCTTCTCTGATGATTTGTTCTGCATATAAATTAAACAGGTAGGGGGAAATTATGCATCCTTGTCACACCCTTCTGCTGATTTTAGACCATTCTGTTTCTCCTTGTTTCGTTCGAACTATTGCTTTTTGATCAATGTAAAGGTTGTGAAAGAGAACGATCAGGTGTTCTGGTATGCCCATGCTTCTTAATGTGGCCCAGAGTTTCTCTTGGTTTACACAGTCAAAAGCCTTGTGGTAGTCAATAAAGCACAAATAGATATCCTTTTGGTATTCTTTAGTCTTTTCAAGGATCATCTCATATCTGAGATGAAATCTCTCATTCCTTGCCCTTTCCTGAACATTGCTTGCACTTCAGGCAGTTCTCATTCCAGCTATGGTTGTAGTGTCTGTTGAATAATCTTCAGTAGAATCTTGCTGGCATGTGGGATCAGAGCGATTGTGTGTTCCTCTTCGTCTCTCCGGGCCAGTCCAGGAACAGAAGGGTTGTCAATCCCATTCAGCAGCTGAGGACTGGAAACTGAAAAGTTTCTCCTGTCAGACCATCTTTCTCCCGGTGACGTCAGCTACTCAGTCTTTCAGTCCTCAGCAGCTGAATAGGACGTGTTCCCTGTTAGGCTCCCTGAGAGACTTGAAGAAATTCATCATTTGCAGTTTATTTTTTTTAACAGGGCTGGGGGGTTTAGGTGTTCTGGCAGAGCATCCTATCCTTTTCAGTTTGCCCTCGTTCAATTTACACAAAACAATCAGGAGGCTGACAAAGCTGGTTGCTATCATGGGCAGAGCCTGCTCACCGCTACGCAGCCATCGCCGCACAGCTTAACCGGGAGACGCTGGGAGCCCCAGAATTTCCTCTCTCTGCTGTTTTGCTGTTCCTCCGTATCCCGCTAGCAGCGGGAAGTAGGAGTGCAGTCTGTGCTATAGTTCTGGTGCTGGTCGGCGTCCCTGCAGGTCCGGTGAGTGTTGTGGGGCTCATGGGGGCCGGGCGGGCTTCTGTCGGGCTCTGCTCTCTTCTGCCCTCGCAGGCGTCTCAGCGTGAGCGCCCTTTGTTTCTGTTTTACGGCGTCGGCGTGAGGGCTGCGGTCTAGCGAAGCCGACGACGGGGCCAGACCGGGGGAGCACTCAATCTTGTTGTTGTCGGAGGGGCTACTCCGCGGCAGTGATCGCGACTTTGTTGAAGTCCCGGCGTAGATCCACTTCTCTGGCTTATATTCGCGTGTGGCGGATCTTTGAGGCTTGGTGTGCGGAGCGGGGGTTGCACCCGTTCTCCGCTCCCCTTTCGGATATTCTCGCCTTCCTTCAATGGGGGCTTGAAAAGGGTTTGGCGCTTAATACCCTCAGAGTTCAGCTGGCGGCACTGGCGTGCTACAGGGGCAAAGTGCAAGGCGTGGCTTTGTCGGCGCATCCGGATGTGCATCGATTCCTCCGGGCGGCGCGAATTATCAAGCCGCCCATTCGTTCCGTGATGCCGGCTTGGGATTTGAATTTGGTTTTGGAGGCCTTAACGCATCCGCCTTTCGAAGCGGGTAATTCTGTTAGTTTGCAGCATCTTTCTTGGAAAACGGTTTTTCTGGTGGCTTTGTGCTCGGCACGTCGGATTTCGGATTTACAGGCACTTTCTTGTAGGAGCCCGTTTCTTCACTTCTCGGATGAGAAGGTGGTTCTGCGACCAGTTCCATCCTTTCTCCCTAAGGTGGTATCAGAGTTTCATGTAAACCAGCCAGTCTCCCTTCCGACTTTTTCCAACAAGGGCAGAGAGGAGTTTCCACGCTCCTTGTGTCTCTTGGATCTGGGCCGGGTGCTTCGCAAGTACCTTAAACGGACGAAACCGTTTCGGAAATCGGATCGCCTTTTCGTGCTCTTTGCAGGTAGGCGTAAGGGTCAGGCTGCTTCTAAGGCTTATATTGCTCGTTGGGTGAAGCGGGCGATAGCGGAGGCATACGAGGTTAGCGGGCGCCCGCCTCCTGGGAATCCTAAGGCTCATTCTACCCGGGGGGTAGCGACATCATGGGCGGAGTTGGCCTTGGTGCCTCCTGTGGATATCTGTCGGGTGGCGACGTGGTCTTCAATTCACACATTCGCTAGGCATTATCGCTTGGATGTGCATGCCAGGGAGGACGCGAGAGTTGGGGCTGCAGCTCTTGTGGCCGGGCTCGCTGGTCCCTCCCATATTTAGGAACTGCTTTGGTACTTCCCTTCTGTTCCTGGACTGGCCCAGAGAGACGAAGAGGAAGAAGAAATTAGACCTTACCTGCTAATTGTCTTTCCTTGAGTTCTCTCCGGGCCAGTCCAGGACCCACCCTTTGTAGTGGCGAGCTGGCAAAGGTCCGTACTGCTGGCTGCCTTTGCCTCCCTGGGTGGTGGTCAGGAGGGGGTAATGATCATTTTCCGTAGGTGCGCAATGGCAATATTAATAAAAAAATAAATAAATAAATAAATAAAAGAAGACATAACTTCATTACTGAGACGAAACGGAACCGGGAGGATGCGAAGCTAGATTACCTTTACCTTGGAGGTGTTTGTTTGATTGTACATAGTTCCTTGTTGGTTGTTTGTTCGTTTCTGGACGTGTGTGGAGTTTGTAGCTGCTTGGACATTAAGTAGACTGAGTAGCTGACGTCACCGGGAGATAGATGGTCTGACAGGAGAAACTTTTCAGTTTCCAGTCCTCAGCTGCTGAATGGGATTGACAACCCTTCTGTTCCTGGACTGGCCCGGGGAGAACTCAAGGAAAGACAATTAGCAGGTAAGGTCTAATTTCTTCATAATTTCCACAGTCCATTGGATCACCTTTCTTTAGTATTGGTATAAACACAGATCTTTTCCAGTCAGGTGGCCATTATGTTGTCTTCGAAATTTCCTGGCAGAGTCTTGTAAGTATGGTAACAGCTTTATCAGATTGCTGTAATACTTCTATGGGAATGTCTTCAATGCTGGTGCTTTGTTCTTCAAGGTTTTCAATGCTGCTTTGGCTTCTTCTTTCATCACGAAAGGTACAGGTTGATCATAAGGTACAGGTTCTGGATCATAAGGTACAGGTTGAAACAGCTGTTGATCCACTTGACCTTTATCATATAAAAACTCTGTATATTCTTTCCACCTTTTCTTGATCTTCTCAGCATCATTCAACATAGATCCTTGAGCATCTTGTAACATTCCAATTCAAGGCTGGAATTTTTTCTTAATTCTTGTAGATTTAGGAAAGCCGATCTTGTTCTTCCTCTAACAGTTTCTGATTCTATTTCCTTGTATTCGTCATTGTAGTACTTCTCCTTGTCTTGTCTTGCCATGTCCCAGTATATAAGACATCTTTGCAGCTTCTGACTCTCATTTCATGTGTAACTTCATCAGCAGTCATATGTCCCAAGGGTTTGATCCAACCACATCATAAATGCTGGCTTTGCTCTGAAAAGTCTTCAGCTACTCCCTAGTAGCCAGTTGAGTGCCTTCTGACCTGGTAGTCTCATTTTCTGGCACTATAGTGCAATTTGTTTTGTTGTCATTATCCATTGGGTTTATGTGGAAAGATACGGAAGTAGATTGCCAGGCCTTTCTTCCGCGCAGTTTAAGTTTAGCATTGTTGCCGTTGTCACAGGAATGTGAATCCTCCGACACCAACACGCTCCCATTTTGCTGCTGCCCATATGTGTGGTTTGTCTTGGCCTGGCACCTCAGCTGAGACCTGTTCATCTTGGGAGACCCTGCTAGTAGGTAAACTACTCATAGCTTAGCCCTCAGCATCTTTGATACACACAAGCCCTCATAGCACAACAGCTGCAAACCAAGTGAGTTCAGAAAAAGGAAGCAACTGGATGTCATTGGCATCAAAAACAAGGTGAAGCCAAGGGTCGGGGCTAGAATTGCCGGATGCATCATGGAACTAAAACTGAGCTCTGTGGGATACTACAAGGCAACACTGAGGAACAGAGGAAGCATTGTTCCAATGCACAGTGAAGGTTTGATTTTCCAAGTATGGGTGGAATCAATATAAAACTGTCCCCTGTACTCTAAGATTTCTATTAATCCTTGACGGAAAGCAGCATGGAAGTTTGCTACTTTTTGGAATCCTGCCAGGCACTTGTGACTTGGATTGGCCTCTGCTTGAAACACCTTTGGTCTGACCTAGTATGTTAGGTATTGCAGTGTGATCTTAACTTATAATTTCAAATGAACAGTTTCACAATGATATAGCTATAGTTGAGTGTCTTATTCATAATCATACCCATACTGTTCATTTTTAATAATTTTTATAAAGGCAATTAAAAGCTAGTACTTATCCAGGAGAGCCACTGTAATCCTCACTTGTTTGTTGATGCAAAAAGCTATGTGTTAGAATGTTGCGCCAAGTTCCAATGAATAACATTCTAACACACACGCTAAAAAATATTTATCTCTAGGAACAAGCAGGAATAAGTCATCACATATGGGTACGTCGGTACCGACGGAGCCTGCGCGGGAAAGCTCCCCAGCTTTTCAAATGAAAAGCTTTTGGGGCCTCCCACTGCACATGCGCGCTGCCTTCCCGCCTTCCTGACCAGCTCTCCTCAGTTCTTCTTTTTCCGTGGAGCCAGCAGGTCGTGTTCCTGTCACCGCTGAAGAATTTGTTACTTTTGTTTATTTCTTTAGACCGCGTACCTGCCTTCCCCATACCGATACCGGTATCGCCGGTCTTTCTTTCTTTCTATATACAAAAAAAAAAAGACTTTTTATTTTTATTTTTCTTCAGCACAGCTTGGTACCCGGCGTTAGGCCTTAAGGCCTACACAATTTCTCCTCATGGAGAAGCCAGTCCCTGGTTTCAAAAAATGTACCAAATGCAGTGCTGTCATTTCTGTCACAGACACCCATGAATGGTGTCTCAAATGTTTGGGACCTGAGCACTCCATACCGGACTGCCCATCCTGCACCCAGATGTCTAAACGCGGTTTGCAGAACCGGGCTAACAAGCTCCATGTGCTGTTTCCTTCAGAAGCATCACAGTCGTCCAGGTCTTCCTCTCCGGATGGATCTCAGGTAACCAAAACTTCTGTGGGCAAATCCTCTAAAAGCAAATCTCTTTCTAAAGATCGAGAGGCTCTCAGTTCTGAGTTCGAGGATTCTGCCCAGGCCAAAAAACCCCGGCGGGAGGTTCCGGCCTCCAAAGCAATCATGGGGTCACAGGTTGACATCGATGGCACGGCCTCGACAGATCACCTGTTGGACTGCTCTGGGGTACCGGCCCATACCGGTACCGACATCCAGGCAGTAGTGGCGTCTATGGGCAGTACTGTCCAGACCATGCAGCAGGCCGTACTGGCCTTCATTAAGGCTGCGACGCCCTCGGTACCGATTTCATCGGTACCGACCCCGGTTCCGGTATCTACACCGGAACCGAGACCATCGACTTCTAAACGTCGATCGGTTTCGCATACCGGATTCCGGCTTTCGCCCGGTACCGATCCCATGCCCGATACGCCCGATGTCGATACCGATCGGTATGCGTATCGTACATTGGAAGCACAGAAAGAGTACTCAGATTCTTCTGATGAATTTAATTCCTCTGATGACTCTGTTGAGCTTACTCTTCCTGAGGAGCCCTCTTCTCCCAAGAGGAGGATGTCTCCTCCAGAGGATTTATCCTTTCAGGATTTCATTGTTGATGTAGCTAAAGCACTTTCTATTACTACATCTTCTGAAAGAGAACCCAGATCAAAAAAATTGGACATTTTAGGATACTCAAAAGTTCCTAAAGAGGCAGTCACTCTGCCTGTCCATGAAATCCTTCAAGAACACTTGATGGATTTGTGGGAGACTCCTTTAACACTGTCTCCCCATTCCCGCAGGTTGGACACCATGTATCGGGTCCCTCCTTCGCCTGGGTTCCAAAAAACTCAGCTGCCTCACCACTCCATTGTGGTGAAGTCTGCTATGAAGAAAATAAAGAGTCCTAAGAGGCATTCTTCTACCCCTCCAGGGCGTGAATGTAAGAACCTAGACTCTTTTGGAAGAAAGATGTTCCAGGCTAGTATGCTTATAGCCAGGATCAACTCTTATAGCCTTTATATGGGCATGTATCTTGGGCAACTTGCCCTAAAAATACAGAATTTTGCCCCCTTTATCCCTGATGATCAAAGGGCGGACTTCTTTTCTATGGTGACACAACTTTCAGAGGTCTCCAAGTTCTCCAACAGGGCAGCCTTTGATTCTTTCGAGGTTGCAGGCAGAGCTTTGGGAATTGCTATTGCAGCCCGACGTCTCGCTTGGCTCCAGGCTTCTAACCTAGAACCCTGGGTTGTAGAAGGCCTCAGGAATCTGCCCTGTACCGGTGAGAACTTATTTGGGGAAGACTGGCAGATTAAAGCTGCTCAAATGGATGCAGAAAATGCCACTCTAGATAGACTTTCCAAGTCTACTTCTACCCCTACCAAAAAGAAGCCTTTTAAAAGGCCTTACTATAAAAAGACCAGATTTCCCACAAATACTGGCCAGCAATCTGCTCAGCCTCGCCTTGCGGCTAAGCGTCAACAATCTAAGCAGGTAAAGTCAAAGCCTGCAGTGTCTGCTACATCCCAGCAGGCTCAACCCCCTCAGGGGTTTTGACTTCCCTCTAGAGAACTTGCCGTTTCTGGCTCTAGCACAGCCAGAGCCCCTCATCATTCCTGGAAGGCTAGCTCACTTTGCTCCCAGATGGGAGCAAATAACATCAGAGCAATGGACCCTCTCTATTATCCGAGAAGGCTACAAACTTCATTTCTCCAGCCTTCCTCCCCATACCATAGTGAGGCAATTCAGTTCTCCCCCATCTCTTCTGACCCTGTTGGGTCAGGAAGTCTCTTCTCTTCTTGCCCAAGGGGCAATAGAGGAGGTTCCTCCTCCACAACAGGGGTTAGGTTTCTACTCCCCTTACTTTCTCATAACAAAGAAGACAGGGGGCTTCAGACCTATCCTAGATCTGAGAGAATTGAACAGGTTTCTATTCAAGGAGAAATTCAAAATGCTCTCTCTGGGCCTTCTCCTTCCATACCTTCAGTCAAGATTGGCTTTGTTCTCTAGATCTCAAGGATGCGTACACTCATATACTCATCCATCCATCCCACAGAAAGTATCTAAGATTTCTGTTCCAGGGACAACATTTCCAGTACAGAGTACTACCCTTCGGTCTGGCCTCTGCTCCAAGAGTCTTCACAAAATGCATGGCAGTCGTAGCCGCATTTCTCAGAGGCATGGGAATCTTTGTCTTCCCATATCTGGACGACTGGCTCATCCGAGCTCCATCTCAGTCAGAAGCCCAGATTTCTCTGGACCGCACAAGGCGTATTCTTCAATATCTGGGACTTGTGGTAAACATTCCCAAATCCCAACTCATCCCTACTCAGTCTCTGGAATTCATAGGGGCCCAATTGGACTCCACCACTGCAAGGGCCTACCTCCCTCTGGTCCGAGGCCAAAGGCTAATAAGCTTGGCCTCCCAAGCTCAGTCCAGAAGTCACTTGTCAGCCAGAGAAATGCTGCAACTTCTGGGCCACATGGCCTCCACGGTTCATGTGGTGCCCTATGCTCGTCTCCATATGAGAGCAGCTCAATGGACATTGGCCACCCAGTGGTCTCAAGCATCGGGACTGCTGTCAGACCAGGTACTCACCTCAAAACGTCTGTTTTGGTCTCTCCAGTGGTGGACATCCTCCAAAAATCTGTTGTTGGGGACCCCCTTCCAACCTTCGTTGCCCCAAGCAACCCTCACAACAGATGCCTCCCAAACAGGGTGGGGAGCTCATCTTCAACATCTCTCCACCCTTCATATCAATCTTCTGGAACTGCGAGCAATCTTCCTTGCCCTCACAGTCTTCCATACCCTCCTTGCCAACCTGACTGTCCTAGTTCAGACAGACAATCAGGTGGCCATGTTTTATATCAACAAACAAGGAGGGACGGGCTCTCTGTCGCTTTGCAACGAAGCTCTCAGATTATGGGCCTTCGCCAGAGAGCACCAAATTCATCTTCTGGCAGTATATCTTCCAGGAGTTCAAAACTCTTGGGCAGACAGACTCAGTCGAGTTCTGCTCCCACACGAATGGTCCCTTCATATGGACCAGATATGCAGAATCTTTCAGGAATGGGGGACCCCGGACATAGACCTCTTTGCAAGTCCGTGGAATGCCAAACTTCCCCGGTTCTGTTCCAGGACTCCGTGTCAGGGAGCTCAGGCCAACGATGCCTTTCTCCTGCATTGGGGTCAGGAATTCCTGTACGCTTTTCCACCCATTCCTTTGATTCCCAAGACTCTGTTCAAACTTCAGAGGGATCACGGATCCATGATCCTCATTGCTCCACGCTGGCCACGCCAAGTGTGGTTCCCTCTCCTTCTACAGCTCTCCCAGGGCTCCTCCCTGGACCTGGGAGCTGCACCAGACCTTCTGTCTCAGGAGCAGGGGACTTTGTGGCATCCAAACCCCAAGTCCCTACATCTCCGAGCTTGGTTACTCAAGGTTTAAGCCTTCAAGAGTTTAATCTTTCTCAACCAGTGAAAGATATCCTTTATGCCTCTAGGAAACCCTCTACCAGGCGTTCCTATGCTTTCCAATGGAAACGTTTTTCCATTTGGTGTGCCCAACAGGGTCTTGACCCTCTGGCACTTCCATTGAATTCTCTACTAGACTATCTCCTGCATCTCTCCAATGCAGGCCTCAAGACAAATTCAGTACGAGTCCATTTAAGTGCTATTACAGCATCCTTAAAACCTATAAATGGACAATCTGTTTCCTCTCATCCTCTTATTGCAAGATTCATGAGAGGCCTAACCCTCACTAAGCCTCCCATCCGGCCTCCTCCGGTAGCATGGGACTTGAATTTAGTTCTGGGTCAACTTATGAAGCCACCTTTTGAACCGTTGGTATCTACCTCCCTGAAATTTCTTTCTTGGAAGGTCCTTTTCCTTATTGCAGTCACTTCGGCTCGCCGCATCAGTGAACTGCAGGCTTTGGTGGCAAATCCACCTTATACCAGATTTCATCATGATAAGGTGGTCCTTAGGACGAATCCTCACTTTATGCCTAAAGTGGTCTCGCCTTTTCATCTTAATCAAGAGGTATATCTACCTGTCTTTTTTCCGGCTCCTCATGCATCCAGTGCAGAGAGGAACCTTCATACTCTTGACTGTAAAAGAGCTCTCGCCTTTTACCTCAATAGAACTCAGCCACATCGAAAGTCTTCTCAGCTTTTCGTGGCTTTTGATCCTTCTCATTTGGGACTTCCAGTCGCCAAACGCACACTTTCCAACTGGATTGCTCAGTGTATTTCCTTTGCTTACCAGAGTAAGAACATTTCTCTGGAAGGCCATGTCACAGCTCACAATGTGAGAGCCATGGCCACTTCTATGGCTCATCTTCACTCTGTATCCATAGATCAGATCTGTCGAGCAGCCACTTGGGCCTCGGTGCATACCTTCACAGCCCATTACTGCTTGGACAAGGACTCCCGCCGGGATGCCTTGTTTGGTCAGGCTGTCCTCAAACACCTGTTCCATACTTAAACAACTCCTGCCCACCTTCCCAGAATGGATGCCTGAGATCCATCCGAAGATGGTTACCCTTGGAGGGGGATCTCCCAGGCATCTCAGCTAGGGAGTCCCCATATGTGATGACTTATTCCTGCTTGTTCCTAGAGATAGCACAGTTACTTACCTGTAACAGGTGATCTCTGGGAACAGCAGGAATTAGTCATCACAACCCACCCACCTCCCCTAGGAGTTGTCTCTCTATTCCTCTATCTTCCTGTCCTCTCTCTCTATTGTCTCAGCTTTAAACTCGAACTGAGGAGAGCTGGTCAGGAAGGCGGGAAGGCAGCGCGCATGTGCAGTGGGAGGCCCCAAAAGCTTTTCATTTGAAAAGCTGGGGAGCTTTCCCGCGCAGGCTCCGTCGGTACCGACGTACCCATATGTGATGACTAATTCCTGCTGTTCCCAGAGATCACCTGTTACAGGTAAGTAACTGTGCTTTACTCACAATGAAGTAAACAAATGACATGAAAATTACTGCTGCATTAAAAAGTGTACACTGTCAGAAAAAAAGCACACTTTAAAGTAGTAAGATACAATCGTTTGCTGAATTGCGAGTAAACATTTCCCTTCCTGTCAGTGCAAGAGCAGGGATTTGCTCACACACTGAGAGAAGGGAGATTTAAAAAAATAAACAGGCCAGTCTCCTAATATTCTCATGCTTGATCCCCCCCCCCCAAAAAAAAAAAAATTGGTGGCCCACAGGCCCTGAGCCCCCCCTCTTCCTGAACTCTCAAAATAATCACTGGGGGCCCGTAGCTTCTGAACCTCCAAAAAATCATTGGTGGGCCTCAAACCCCATCCAGCTGCAGTACACCCCATATTGGGAGGCAAGAGTGTAATGCCAATTTTTAAAAAGGGTTCCAGGGGTGATCCAGGAAACTACAGACCGGTGAGCCTGACGTCAGTACCTGGAAAATGGTAGAAACCATTATTAACATCAAACTTTCTGAACATGTTGATAGTCATGGTTTAATGGGAGACAGCCAACATGGCTTTAACCAGGGAAGGTCTTGTGTTACTAATCTGTTACATTTTTTTGAAGGTGTAAATAAACAGGTAGATGAATGTAGGTCTGTTGATGTAGTATATCTGGATTTTCAAAAAACCTTTGACAAGGTCCCTCGTGAGAGACTATTGAGGAAATTAAAAAGTCATTGGATAGGAGGCAGTGTACTATTGTGGATCAGCAACTGGTTAAAAGATAGAAAGCAGAGGATAGGGCTAAATGGCCAATTTTCCCAATGGAAAAAAGTGAATAGTGGAGTACCCCAGGGATCTGTGCTGGGTCTGCTGCATTTTAACATATTCGTAAATGACCTGGAAATGGGAATAACGAGTGAGGTAATCAAATTTGCAGATGACCCAAACTTATTCAAAGTTGTTAAAACTCAAGAGGATTGTGAAAAATTGCAAGAGGATCTTAATAAATTGGAAGACTGGATGTTCCAATGACAGATGAAATTTAATGTGGACAAGTGCAAAGTTATGCACCTAGGAAAGAAAAGTCCAAACGCTGCAAGGTTCCACATTAGGAACAACCACCCAAGAAAAAATATTTAGGCGTCATCATGGATAACACATTGAAACCCTCTGCCCAGTGTGCAGTGGTAGCCAAGAAAACAAATAGAATGCTAGGAATCATAAGGAAAGGAAGGGAGAATAAAACCAAGCATATTATAATAAGAACAGAAGCGAGGGACATCTTGAACAATTTTCAGAAGACTGTGTTCGTGAGAAACTAGCTCAACTTAAAGTAGACAAAGCGATGGGACCGGATGGGATACACCCTAGAATACTGAGGGAACTTGGGGACGTTCTAGCAACTCCACTGACTGACCTTTTCAATGCCTCGTTGGAGTCGGGAGTGGTGCCAAAGGACTGGAGAGAGGCTCATGTGGTGCCTTTACACAAAAGCAGAAGTAAGGATGTGGTTGAAAACTACAGGCCGGTTAGTTTAACTTCAGTGGTGAGTAAATTAATGGAAACGTTGTTGAAAGAGAAAATAGTGAGGTTTCTGGAGTCCAGCGGATTACAGGATCCGAGGCAGCATGGATTCACCAGAGGCAGGTCTTGTCAGACAAATCTGATTGATTTCTTTGACTGGGTGACCAGGGAGTTGGACCGAGGGAGAGCTCTAGATGTGGTGTATTTAGATTTCAGTAAAGCCTTTGACACTGTTCCTCACAGGCGACTTATAAACAAACTGAGCACCCTAGGGATGGACCCTAAAGTTACTGCTTGGGTTAGAAATTGGTTGGGTGGGAGGCGACAAAGAGTACAAGTAAATGGAGCTCACTCTGAGGAGAAGGATGTTACCAGTGGTGTGCCCCAGGGATCTGTCCTTGGTCCGATTCTTTTTAACATCTTTGTTAGTGATATAGCGGAAGGGCTGTCGGGTAAGGTTTGCCTCTTTGCGGATGATACCAAAATCTGCAATAAAGTAGACACCCAGGAAGGTGTAGATAACATGAGGAGGGATCTAGCTAAGCTTGAAGAATGGTCTAGAATTTGGCAGCTGGGATTTAATGTTAAAAAATGTAAGGTCATGCATTTTGGCTGCAGCAATCCAAGGGAGCAATACAGCATAGGAGGTGAAGTACTTTTGTCCACTAAAGAAGAGCGGGACCTAGGCGTCGTTGTGTCCGATGATCTTAAAGTAGCTAAACAGGTAGAAAAGGCGACGGCAAAAGCTAGAAGGATGCTTGGGTGCATACGGAGAGGAATGGCTAGCAGAAAAAAGGAGGTGATAATGCCTCTGTATAAGTCTTTGGTGCGACCTCATTTGGAGTATGGTGTGCAATTCTGGAGACCGCACCTTCAAAAGGATGTGAACAGGATGGAGTCGGTGCAGAGGGTTGCTACTAAGATGATTAGTAGTCTTCATTATAAAGCATATGAGGACAGACTTAAGGATCTTAATATGTACACCTTAGAGGAAAGGCGGGATAGAGGTGATATGATTGAGATGTTTAAATACCTCCGTGGCATAAATGTTCAGGGAGAGAGCCTCTTTCAATTGAAAGTAAGTTCTGCGACGAGGGGACATGGGATGAGGGTGATGGGAGATAGATTCAGGAGTGATATGCGGAAATATTTCTTTATGGAAAGAGTAGTGGATCCGTGGAATAGTCTCCCAGTGGAGGTGGTAGAGATGAGGACAGTAACTGAATTCAAAAAAGCATGGGACCAACACAGAGGATCTCTAAAGGTAAAAAGTGGACTGTTGTAGTTGTTGTTATGGAAGGACAGACTAGATGGGCCTTGTGGTCTTTTTCTGTCATCATGTTTCTATGTTTCTATGTTTCTATAATGCCTCTGTATCATTCCATGGTGCGACCACACCTCGAATATTGTGTGCAGTTCTGGTCGCCTTATCTTAAAAAGGAAATAGCAGAATTAGAAAAGGTACAGAGAATAGCCACCAAAATGGTAAAGGAGATGGAAGGATAACCCTATGAGAACAGGCTAAAAAGATTAGGGCTCTTCTATCTGGAAAAGAGATGGCTGAGAGGAGATATTACATTAGATAGTTACATTAACTGGCCTGTATATAGTTATTGTTCTCCCTGTTCTCCCTGTTAAGAAGCTTGTTCATTGTACACCCGAGTTATTTTTACCTGTTTATTGTAAGCACAAATCACTAAACTGAGATGTGTAAATTCAATGTTTATTGTAAACCGCACTGATCTTAAATAGCGCGGTATAAAAAGAAAATGTAATAAATAAATAAATAAAAATATGATAAAGGTCTATAAATTAATGAATAGTGTGGAATGGGTAAACGTAGATCACTTGTTTACACCATCAAAATATAGAAAGACTAGGAAATATGCAGTGAAGCTACAGTGTAATCCATATAAGACTTATAAGAGAAAATATTTTTTCACTCAATGCCTAATCAGTCTCTAGAATTCATTACCAGAGGATGTAGTAAACGCTGTTGGCGTAGCTGTGTTTAAAAAAGGTCTGGACAAGTTCCTGGGGGGAAGGTCCATAAATCATTATTAAAGGGGACCTGGGAAATCCACTGCGTGCCCCAATACAAGCACCGTGGAACCTGTGTCTTCTGGGGAACCTGCTAGGTACTTGTGACCTAGACTATCCACTGTTGGAAATAGGATACTGGGCTTGATGGACCTAGGTCTGACTCAGTATGGCATATCTTATGTTCTTATGTTAGTGATGCCTACATGCTCTTGCCTCCATGCTGCCATCTTTCAAAATCGCAGCAGCTGACACCACATGATGCATTCCTTGATGCATCACATGGGGTCAGTTGGCCAAATAAGGCAAAAATTGCCTTATTTCTATGACCTTATCCATCTCCCTTCACAGGCTTCCTGCTTCAAATGAACCTGGAAAAGATAGTATTATGAAGTGGATAGTATTATGGAGTGGAGGAGTAGCCTAGTGGTTGGGGCAAGGTACTTCAGGTCAGAAGGTCGGGGGTTCAAATCCCACTAGAGGACAGCAACCTTGGGCCGGAAGGACTGGGGTTTCTAGTCCCACAGTTGCTCCTTGTGGTCTTGGGCAAGCCACTTAACCCTCCATTGCCCATGTTCCCTGTAAGTATTAGTGTACGTGTCTCATATCCCCATGTGTTAAATGTATCCCCCAATTGTGTTGTGACCACTTTGATTGAAGGATAAGGCAGTATACAAAACTGTCTAAATTATGAGCTTTTGCCTTTATGGCAAACTTCTTTTCAAATTCTCTTGTTGCTTTCCCTATCAATGCTTTGCATTAAACTTGGTGGTGTTTATGCTGCTTCCTATTTTCTTCATTCAAATCCTTTTTACATTTTTTTGAAAGATGTTCTTTTAGCTATAATAGTCCCTTTTATCTCACTTTTAAACCCGATTGGCTGTCATTTATTCTTCTTTTCTCCTTTTTAATACATTGAATACATCTGGTCTATGCTTCCAAGATGGTATTTTTAAACACTGTCCATGTCTGATGTAAACATTATCCTTTGTAGATTCTCCTTTTAAGTGTTTTTTGACTTTTTTTCCTCATTTTATCATAGCATCCCTTTAAAGTTAAATATTAGCACAGTAGTTTTCTGTAGTGTCCTTACTCTAGTTATTTAAGAACATAAGAAGATAAGACAAGTCATACTGAGTGAGACCAAAGGTCCATCAAGCCCAGTATTCTGTTTTCATGTTATGATCACTATTGTCAAGAGACCCCAACATTGTTACCTCTTGCATCCAATCCTGTGTTTTACTAAGGACTAAGTCTAAAATACCTCATTCTCTAGTCAGTTCTTGGATCAGCTGCTCCATGAAGCGGTCATTTATTTCATCTAAGATCTTTAGCTCCCTAGCATATTGCGATGTAACATTTATCCAGTCAATACTGGGGTGATTTGAATCACCCACTGTGCTGCCAAGTTTGTTAGCTTTCTTCATTTCTGCTAATGTTACATCACCTGCCTGTTCATTCTGGTTAGGAGCATCAGTAATATACCACCACCTCTCCCCCTTCACACATGGAATCTTTATCCTTAAAGCATTTTGTTTTTTTGCAGAATTTTTATTCTGTTTGAATCAATGCTCTCTTTAACATACTCCATCAATTTGATTCACCCTTTCACTGCAATATATTTTGTTCTTTGGTATTATAGGGCCCAATATTCAGCTGCATTGAATATCCGGGTTGCCACATGGCGTGGAAGCTAACCAGGCAGTGGCGATATTGAGCCATTGCCCAATTAGCTGCGATGGGTAATGATAGACCAGCTTTTCCCATGCCTATCTTTACCCATGGGTCGCTAACTGGGCGGTGGTTCAATATTGACACTGCCCGGTTAGTGACAGGTGTCTCCTCCAAATGTTATGCAGTTAGCATCGAGGTGTGTAATGGTGGCACCCATGTCTATCCAGTGCCTCTGAATATCCCTCTAAATGGCATTTGTATGATTTAGAGTTCTGTAAACCATGTAAATGCCCTTGAATATTGGTTCCATAGTGTCCATTGGTTATCCTACATCCACCAGGTCTCTGAGATGCCTACTGTATCTACCTCTTCATTCAGTGCTATATAGTCAAACCCTCCCATTTTATTTTTTAGGGGCCCGATATTGAGTTAGGATGGTTAGGCGCAAGTACAGCGCTTAGCCGTCACCGCCGTCCTCTAGCTCCAGATATTTATTTATTTTATTTTTTTATTTATTTATTTAACTATTTCTTTTATACCGCCCCTTCCAGAGATCAAGGGCGGTTTACATATAACAGATTAACAGTCTTGTACACAATTTGTATACATTTTACATAGAACAGTAGAAATCAACTATTTACATTGAACAGTAAATATAAACTTTGTAGGTATTGTTACAAAAAACAACTTGAAGGTATTAAAGCAAAATCTTTGTAGGTATTAAAGCAAACATATCAAACTTTGTACAAAAGTATATTTACATCGTGTAGTGTGTGTGGTGTATGGGGTAGAGATTGGCGTAGGTGCTGGAATTTAGTTCCTTTTATTTTTGTCATCTTTGGGGCGTGTGTGGGGGGGACAGGCTTGTGGTTACATTGTTGGGGTTAAGGGAGTTTGTGCATGGGTGCCCACATTTGTGGTAGAGCTGGCTTTGGGGGAGTAGGGGATTTCGAAGTGTTCAGTGAACAGGTAGGTCTTTAATTCTATTCTGAATTGGATGAGGTCTCTTATGGTGCGAAGTTCAATAGGGAGGTCGTTCCAGAGTGTAGGAGCAGTGAATGAGAATGCTCTAGAGCTAGTGGTATTCTTGGTTTTACAGATGGCTTTAGGTATGATGAGGGAGTGGGCTGCGTTTTGTCTGAGGGTCCTTGTCGATGTTGGAGATTGCAGTAATGTGGTTAAGTGTGAGGGGGCTATGTCGTTTATGAGTTTATAGGTTGTTAGGATAATTTTGTATTTGATTCGGCTGTTTATAGGAAGCCAGTGGAGTTCCAGCAGTATTGGGGTTACGTGGTCTGTTAGGCGGGCTTTAGCAATTACTTTTGCACAGATGTTTTGTGCTCTTTGTAGAAGGTATGTGCTTTTTTGAGGGAGGCCTATTAGGAGACTATTGCAATAGTCGAAGTGAGGGGTGATCAGTGTACTTACTACGGATCTAAAGTCTTGTGTTTCAAGGAGTGGCCTTAGGTGCTGAATAGTTTTGAGTTTGTAGAAAATGGTTTTTACTGTTTGTTTTATGTGTGGCAGCATGGATAGGGTGTGGTCTATTATTACCCCTAAGTATTTTACCTGTTTTCTGACAGGTATTGAAGTTTTGTTGATTGTGATTGTTTCCGGGTAAGTGTTCTCAGTCATAGAAGATCTTGTTACAAACATTGCCTCAGTTTTTTTGAGATTTATGCTGAGGTAGTTCGTTTCCATCCAGGAGGAGGTCTCGGCCATGCATTTGGATAGAGAGTCATATGTATGGTTTTTAGTGGTTATGGGGATAGCTAGCATGATGTCATCAGCATATATAAAATGGTTAATCCTGTGTTTTTTAAATATGTTTGTTATCGGTTGCAGATACAAGTTAAATAGGAGGGCTGAAAGGGCTGATCCTTGGGGTATTCCTTGTCCAATGGGGAATGTTTCTGATGTTTGTTGATCAATTTGGACGCGTATTAATCTATGTGAGATGTAGGATTTGAACCAGTTAAGGACAATCCCGCCTATTCCTAGGTTTTCTAATCTGTTGATCAGTGTCTGGTGATTAATGTTATCAAAGGCAGCAGAGATATCTATAAATAGGAGTAAGAAGCCTTGGTGTTTGTCATCTGTGCCCTTGATGAGGAAGTCCATAAGGGTGATTAGGAGGGTTTCTACTCCGTGGAAAGGGCGGAAGCCAAATTGGTGTGAGTCAAGTGGTTTGTGTTCATCAATGTGTTCCTGTAACTGAATTTGAATTGTTTTCTCTATTATTTTAGCTATGAATGGAATGCTGGCTATGGGTCTGTATGAGTTTGGGTCTTTTGAGTCAAGCTTATTATTCTTTATTATTGGTCGGAGTGTTGTGAGTTTTAGGGCATCAGGCATGATGCCCTGTGAAAGGGATTGGTTAACTATGTGTTGTAGATTTACCGCTAGTTCATCTTTCACACACTTAATCCATGAAACGGGGCATGGGTTGAGTGGGGAGGTGGTGGTGTTTATCATTGTTATGATTTTGAGAAGTTGCTTTTGTTCTACCAACTGGAAGCTTGTCCATTCATGTGTGGTTTTCGTGTTTGATAATAGCGGGGTTGGGGTAGTGGTCTTGTTTTTTAGTTTTTCTGCAAAATGTTTTGCTAGAGTTTGTATGTTTATTGCTTGTTGTTTAGGTTCGGTGTTACTAGTTTTGGTTAATGTTTTTACTATCGCGAATAACTCCCTAGGGCGGTTGATGGATGAGTTTATTACTTTTGAGTGGTAGTCTCTTTTGATTTGTTAATTGCGTTTTTGTATTCTATGAATAGGAGCATGTATTGTGATTTGTTTTCATCAGATTTAAGTTTTCTCCATCTCTTTTCTTGTTTCCTTAGTTGTTTTTTTAGTTTTGTCAGCTCTTTCGTGAACCATTTTTCTGTCTTTTTTGTTTGTTTGTGTAAGACTTCAATGCCGGGGTCCTATGTGGCTCTTCGGGTTGCCGCTGCCTGGTTAGCTTCTATGGGTAAAGACAGGCCAGTTTTTGCAGCAATATTGCTGCTACCTGGTTAGCCTCTGTTGTTGCCCACGGCAACCCTAGAATGCCCATGACATGGCCCAATGCTCAGCGGTTAGCATCGAGGCATGTAGCGGAGATAATCGGGGATATTCAGCAGCATTAACTGTGTTAGTGCTTTGAATATCCCACTGAGCGGCTTTTATACAGTTTACAGGGCTGTAAACCATGTAAAAACCTTTTGAATATCGGGCCCTAGGTGTCTTGCATCTGTACACAGACATTTTAAAATACGTTTTTGGTTTGTATTTACATCCTGCTTAGGAGTTGAAAGAGATAATTTGCAGATTTTCAACCTGCCTGCATTTTACTTAAAGGCAGTTAGGCTTCTTTTGTCTATCGCAGCCTCTCTATTGGGTTGTCCCATCATCCCTGTTTTGGTGGTATCCTTGAAAGATGCCTTACGCCAAACCATGTCCTCCTGAGCAACTAATGGCTTTTCCTAAAGTTCTAGTTTAAAAGCTGTTCTATTTTCTTTTTAAATGCTACTGCCAGCATCCTGGTTTTGGAGCCCATCTTTTTGGAATAGGCCACCTCTTAACCAGAATGTTGCCCAGTTCCCATCATATCTAAATCCCTCCTTCCTGCATCGTAGTTTCATCCATGTATTGAGTCTTTGGAACTCTGCCTTTCTCTTGGGCCTTGCACATAAAACATAAAACATTTCTGAGAATGCTACCCTGGAGGTTCTGGATTTCAAATTTTTATCTTAAAACCTAAATTTAGCTTCCAGAACCCTTTCCCACACTTTCTTATGTCATTGACACCCAGATGTAACAAGACAATCAGCTTAGCCCAAGCACCCTATAAAATCTTATTTAGGTGATGCTTGAGGTCCGCTGACTCTGCACCAGGTAGGCAAATTACCAAATGATACTGATGTCCATCAGCCGTTCAGCCTTCTACATGCTAATGATTGACTTGCCAACAACAAAGCTCCGGCCGCGAATTACCGCGACCGGACACAGCCGCTGGGTCAGCAAGCCAAGGGTTAACCTTGGTGGGGGGGCGGGGGAGGGGGAGGGCGGCACGGCGTCCGGCTATAGAAAGGCCGGGCGCACCGCGTTTCGCCCTCTTTCCCTCCTCCCGACGGCGCACGAGAGGGCCAGGGCGGGGACCCCGGTGAGAATAAGGAGAAGGATAAGAGATGGGAGAGAAGACCCAAGATTGTACAATCTATTAGCAACTGGGTCTCTGCTTTCCACATATATATGAGCATCGTTCTGGAACGCGAACCCGAACTCAGTCAATACCTTATCAAGTACCTCGACACCATAACCCAAGCGCATAAGCAGCTGGGTGGGTGGGCCTGGCTCAACTACGATATCAAGTTCAGACAGAGCCTGGCGGAGGACCCAACTATGACCTGGCAGCATAGGATCATTGATCTATGGCTGGAAGAAATGTCACACAACAGACCACTGTGGCAGGGAGTGATGTCGCAGCCCTTTCAGGCACCGCAATGGCGGCAGAATTACCAGCCGGCTAGCCGCAAGGCGTGCCGGCAATACAACGCAGGAACCTGCACCTGGCGGCCATGCAAGTTTAGGCATGCATGTTCCGGATGTGGGGGGAACCACCCCGCCACATCATGCCGAGCCAGTAGGGATAACAAACCATTCCGGCCAATGCTGCCCAGAGGGAACGATGGGCCTGGCCCCAACCCCCATCAGGCTTGACCGCATGAGGCCTTGGCTGAGGGCATACCCTCAACGAGACAAAGCTCTCAATATCGAGAACGGCTTTACTTACGGATTCCGGATTCCAGCCTCGGTCGCACCTCAGGGGCAGGCAATCCGTAACTCAACATCAGTCAAAAAATTTCCAGGGGTGGTACAGCACAAAATAAAACAAGAAACAGAGCTGGGGAGGGTGGCTGGTCCTTTCGCTTATCTACCCCTCCCAAACTTGATACTGTCCCCGTTGGGGATTGTCCCAAAGAAAGAGCCAGGAAAGTTCCGGCTAATTCATAATCTGTCGTACCCAGAGGGGAGTTCTGTCAACGACCACATCGACCCAGCCCTATGTTCCGTGAATTACTCTACGATCGATCAGGCTGTGGGTATCATACGGAAATTGGGGCGGCAGGCAAAACTGACGAAGGCTGATATCGAATCAGCCTTCCGACTGCTCCCAGTGCACCCCGACTCCTTTGCACTCCTGGGCTTCTCCCTCAACGGGGAATATTACTATGGCAAATGTTTGCCCATGGGGTGCTCCATATCATGCGCATATTTCGAGCTTTTCAGTACATTTGTACACTGGGTCGTCGAAGACATGGCGGGGCACAACACCGTCGTTCATTACCTCGACGACTTCTTATTCATAGGCAATGGGGACGGGGGATGCCAAAGGATCCTCGCTACTTTTGAACACATTGCCCGGCAATTCGGGATCCCCCTGGCAAAAGATAAGACCACTGGACCCACAGGGACCATCACTTTCTTGGGCATAGAGCTGGATGTAGCAGCACAGCGGTCTCGATTGCCCGACGATAAAATCATCAGGCTACAGGCTGCCATACGCGGAATCCGAGGGCGGACGAAGGCAACATTAGACCAGCTACAATCCGTGCTGGGGCTGCTATGTTTCGCGTGTAGGATCATGCCAATGGGACGGGTGTTCTGCCGTCGCATGGCGATGGCGACGAGGGGAGTCAAAAAGAAACACCACAAGATTCGAATTACAAAAGGCATGCGGGAAGATCTGCGCATGTGGGAGCTCTTCCTTCAATCCTTTAATGGCCTGGCATTCTGGCAAGATCTACCGGTGACGAGCGAGTCCCTCGATCTCTTCACGGATGCTGCTGGAGGGAGCGGCTTCGGAATCTATTTCCAAGGAGCCTGGTGCTCAGAAGAGTGGCCGCGCGAATGGCAGGCCGAGGGTATCACTAAGGATATTACCTTCCTGGAGCTATTCCCCATAACAGTGGCCCTATACATCTGGGCCCCGCAGTTGGAAAACAAGGCAATCATATTTCACACCGACAACACAGCGGTGGTGCATGCCGTGAACGGGATGCGGGCCCAGACTCCCGGGGTCGTTGCACTCCTTAGGCACACAGTGATGATATGCCTAGAGCATAACCTAAATATCAGGGCCGAACATATCCCTGGTCAGCATAATAACATTGCCGATGCTCTCTCTCGTTTCAAGATCCCACTCTTCCGATCGCTGGCACCCAGGGCCGATCTCAACAAAACGCCGGTACCACCACGGATATGGGAACTTGGTCCACCGAAGTTTGGGAGCTTGTGCTGAGCTCCCTTTCCGACCGGACAAGACAGAGATACCTAGCGGCCTGGGGGAAATTTGAAGCCTTCTGCAGAGGAGCCGGACTCCCGAGCGTCAGTCCCACGACGGAATCCATACTGCAGTGGATACTATACTCCAAGAGCTGTGGAGTCAAGAGGTCAGTGGTACAATCACATCTGGCTGCAATCACCTTTTTTACGAAGGTGATGGGTAAAACCAATCCACGAGCAGATTTTGTCATAGCCAAGGTAATGAAGGGCTGGAAGCCGGAACAGCCCCGCACACTCGACTGGCGACGCCCGATAACACACGAAATTCTGCAGAGACTGATAGCAATCACGGGTCAGGTATGCTTTAACAACTTCGAGACCCGGCTATTCAGATGCGCATTCTCATGGGCATTTTTCGGGGCTTTCCGAATAGGCGAAATGGTAGCCTCAGCGAGCCGAGAATCGGCCGAAGGCGGGATCCGGGAGAGCGACGTCAGCATGCAGGATGGAAAACTCATACTGCATCTACGTAAGTCAAAAACCAACGCCGAGGCAAAAGGGGCACGGGTAGTGCTGGCCCCGCTGCGGGGGGACCCCTCCTGCCCAGTAGCAACATTCAATGAATACAAACAGATGCGCCCTACAAGGGCCGAGCATTGGCTGGTACACGCGGACGGAACCCCCCTCTTGCGGTTCCAGTTCGCTAAGGTATTGAAGCTGACCCTTGCAGCAGTGGGTTTGGATGCGTGCTTTTACGGCACCCATTCATTCCGCATTGGGGCCGCTTCCACGGCGGCCAACATAGGTATGACGAGGGAGCAGATCATGACCATCGGGAGATGGCGCTCCGAGAGATACAAACTTTATATACGCCCGGTCTGACGCCGGGCGTAAAAACACCCCTCTGGGGATTCAGGATATCATTATCAAAAAAAAAAAATAAAAATAAAAATTTTTTTGTCTTTACCGTTCTTCCCTGATGGTTTGTTTATGTAATGAAAATTTATGTAGCGTAAATCGCAATAGCTAGGTATAGAGATGTAATTGAACATGTTGCACGCACCGTTGTATACCTGTGCTTGTACCGTTGTATTCTTGCACCCAAAAAGGTGTTCTTAACGAGATGTGTCGGTTACAATAATACCATACAGGTGCCAATCCCCACTACGAGGCATGGATCTGCGGCCATTCGTTTGTTCATTGGGCGGAGAAGCGGACGAGACAGAGACCACAGGGGCATAATATGGGCTTCCCTAAGGAACAGCTGGTTGTGAGATGGCTGGGGCGACGTGGTATGGTGTGGGACCAGATGATGCCATGCCTCTTACATTTGAAGAGGGCCGGCGGACAGCCCTGGGCAATTTTGGTGCACCTGGGCGGCAATGACCTGACAGGCACGCGCAGTGTCGAGCTCACCAAGAAGATGCAAAGGGACATGCTGGCACTGACGGGTGCCTTCCCAGGAACATTGTTGATATGGTCCCACATCATCCCACGGCGAGTATGGAGAGACGAGTGGTCCCACCACGCAGTAGAGAGGACGAGAAGAAAAGTCAACAGATGGATGGCCCGGTTCATGGACTCAATCGGAGGATACAGCATCACCCATGACCTGATAGAAGAGCGCTGCCAAGGACTGTATCGCGCGGACGGGATACACCTCTCGGATATCGGGATGGACGTATACCTCTGCGCCATACAAGACACGATCGAACGCTTATGGCAAAAAACGTGGGTTGGCCACAGCAGGATGGGGTAAAGGGGGAACTCCCCGGCAAGCGAGGGGTCGCAGCCGGAAGGATTGGCAGAGAGATAGGGACCCCATCCTTAGGAGAGAGCGCACAGCCCAGACATGAGAAGGGGGAGTGGGGGCACATCGGAACTGGCGGGTCCCCCAGAGTACAAAGATGGGTTAGCCGCAATAGTGACTAGAAGATCTCCTGACGCTTTTACGGCCGGAGAGGCGAGCATACACCTTTCTCAGCGTACCTCTGCGCATGCCTTTGACGGGACCTGGGCAGAGGTGGGATACAGACACTGCGGCGAAGAGTAACGGAGCCCGGAAGGGCCGGGGGGGGGCCCGCTGCCACGACACCCTTGTCCACGGACATGTTAGTGGGGACCGACGGCAGTGGGGAAGTGGCTTGAACGGCCATGTTCCAGAATATCCCTGCTGGGCGGCCGAAGAGATGTTGAAAGATGGGAGGGCTGTGCCTCTCCGGGAAGGATGAGCATAAGTAAGAATCACGATGTTTTGATGTAATATGGTTGTAATGCTTTTTATAAATATTGGATGTTACAATGTCTGAGGTTGTTAAGTTATGCTGTGGCCAACAGTTTACAATACTGTACTTTCCACTTATAGTTGACAAATTGGAAATAAAGACATCTTTTGTGGCAAGTCTGGAGTCGTGGTAATTATTGCGGGGCAGGGGGGGGGGCAAGGGGAGGGGGGGAAGGGGTAGCGACCCGCGGCGGTCATGCTGGTCCCCTGGCTGAGCTCCGGCCGCGAATTACCGCGACCGGACACAGCCGCTGGGTCAGCAAGCCAAGGGTTAACCTTGGTGGGGGGGCGGGGGAGGGGGAGGGCGGCGCGGCGTCCGGCTATAGAAAGGCCGGGCGCACCGCGTTTCGCCCTCTTTCCCTCCTCCCGACGGCGCACGAGAGGGCAATTGACCCACCCGACCCGTCCCTCACAAAGGGGAGCTATCGTCACGGCATAGCGAGAGAGATAGGGACCCCATCCTTAGGAGAGAGCGCACAGCCCAGACATGAGAAGGGGGAGTGGGGGCACATCGGAACTGGCGGGTCCCCCAGAGTACAAAGATGGGTTAGCCGCAATAGTGACTAGAAGATCTCCTGACGCTTTTACGGCCGGAGAGGCGAGCATACACCTTTCTCAGCGTACCTCTGCGCATGCCTTTGACGGGACCTGGGCAGAGGTGGGATACAGACACTGCGGCGAAGAGTAACGGAGCCCGGAAGGGCCGGGGGGGGGGGGCCCGCTGCCACGACACCCTTGTCCACGGACATGTTAGTGGGGACCGACGGCAGTGGGGAAGTGGCTTGAACGGCCATGTTCCAGAATATCCCTGCTGGGCGGCCGAAGAGATGTTGAAAGATGGGAGGGCTGTGCCTCTCCGGGAAGGATGAGCATAAGTAAGAATCACGATGTTTTGATGTAATATGGTTGTAATGCTTTTTATAAATATTGGATGTTACAATGTCTGAGGTTGTTAAGTTATGCTGTGGCCAACAGTTTACAATACTGTACTTTCCACTTATAGTTGACAAATTGGAAATAAAGACATCTTTTGTGGCAAGTCTGGAGTCGTGGTAATTATTGCGGGGCGGGGGGGGGGGGGCAAGGGGAGGGGGGGGGAAGGGGTAGCGACCCGCGGCGGTCATGCTGGTCCCCTGGCTGTGATCATCCTAACCTTCTCTTCTGGTCACACATTCCTGAAGCACCGATCTGTATACCACATAATTTTATGAATTTTTTAAATCTTTCATTTCATGGTATTGTCTATAGCAGTGGTTCCCGAACCTATGCTGAGGGACCCCAGCCAGTCCGATTTTCAGGATACCCTCAATTAATATTAATGAGACAGTTTTGCCTCTATTCCATATACATTTATCTCATGTATATTCATTATGGATATCTTGAAAACCAGACTCGCTAGAGAGTCCCCAGCATAATTTTTGGTCCATAGCAATGAGTCATGGCATTACTAATTTATTAAAAAGGTTTTATCCATTTATTTGACACACTTGTTACTATGGATCAAAATATATTGGTAAACAAAATAGAAAACTCTATGGGCATATTTGTGTACTATTTAAGGAAAGCACAGACATAGGCCTGGCAAAAGAAATATAAGGAAATAAACACATTTTTGTTTTCCTCAGAAGTTATTCAAGAATTTTTCTCATCACGCCCTGTGCAAGAATATGATTCTTTTATATTTGATCTTTGAGTATCCTGTATATTTCCATACTTATTAACAAGTTAAATAAGAATGTACTGCACATTTTATTTAGGTTTCACTCTTGTTTTCTGAAGGGTAGAAGCACTCTTGAGTAAGTAATATTATTTATTTTAATGCCTCTTTGGAATAAGCAATGAGCTACAAGACCATACATTTCTATTGCGGCTTTGGAACATGTTAATCTCAGAAAAATTTTAGATGCTGGCATAAACTGAATTGCATTAAATTAGAGGAACAAGCATATGCCGTTGACTCCTCTTTGTGTAGTTTACACGTTGTTTGCACGGCACAGTATACTCTCAGCAGTGAAGCCTAATTTTTACATTGGCAATTAGAGGTCTAGTGCTTACCAATATCTACCTTCAACCTAAGGGCCTGATTAACAAAGATGTCCCCCATATTGTATCTATAGGGATAAACCTTAATAAATCAGCTGCTAAAAGGTCAATGTATTAAAGTGCACTGAGCAATGTACGAGGATGCATGATACAGAAAATGGACAGGGCACATTTCTACTTGATTCTACAACCGCGGGAGCTATACGTTCCCACGGTTGCAGAATAAGGGCACTTAGACGGCCTGGCGTGCCCCCTATGCTGATGCTGGAGACATGCGGGGACTTACCCGTCCAGCCCTCTCAGTGCTTCTGCTGTTGTGCCGCTGCGGTGGCACTCCATCACTATGGCAGTGGCACATCCAGCCTGAGCGCACAATGCCCGACCGCTAACAAAGACCCTTTTTCCGCCACTCGACTCTTGGTGGGGGCAGCCAGGGCCACGATTGGGTAGCGGGTGTGCCCCCAGGAGGTTCAGAAGGTTTGTAGGGGGCTGCATGCCCCGATCACCCCGGCGCCAGGCACTTATTCCATCTCTGAGGTGGAATAAGTCGGGCGTGCAACAGACAGCCAGCGAATGTACAGGGCTCTGACCTGAATAGACCCTGTATATCTTGGTGCTTCAGCCCACCCCCGCTCTGCCCCCCTCTGCCTCCTTCCCACCCCCTTCCACCCTCCATCTAGCACTCCCTGCACAAACCGTCTGCATGTGTGGGGAGCAGCTGGCACAAAATACAGTCCTGGTGAATAGCGGGTGATGGACGTCCAACATGAACGTACAACCCCACTGTTCAGGGATCAGAATCTACCCCTTAGTATTTAGCTCACATTTCTAAAATCACCCATTTCCATGCACGTGTCTGAGGGGTTTTTTCCTACGTCCCTGTTTCTTAGCGGGGATGTTTATCTTTTGGGAAGGAGATAGCTCAATATTAGAATGCATTTGGGACACGAGTCCACTTTCTCAACTGCTCCTCCCATGGAATTTCAAACGTTTTGACTTGGATGTCCCAGATGGCACAAAAACAGGCTATCTAAAATGCTGCTTTACATGTATAACAATGGTGAATATATGTATTAATTTAAGTGCCAGCATGTAAATGAAGTCTCTTACTGCCACCTCTGAAAATTAGTGCTGTTATTTTTAAGTCATTATTTAAGTCAAAAATATTGGATCCCTTTATTAGATACAAGTTCCCTTGACACAGCTTTGCAAAACAAGTGCACATGCTATGGAAATATTGGGGCTGACCGTGGGGAGGTCGAAAGGGAAAACGACCTCCACCAAGCGGGTAGCTACTTTTTATTATTTATATGGTTCTTCACCAAAAAACACAGTCAAAATTTCTTTATAATATAAAACTTATCTCAGTCCAAACAACGCTGCTTCCAGAAGTCCCCTCGCACGACGCGCGCGTTTCGGGCACCTTCACCCTGTTTCAAGTGCAATAACCAAGTATAAATTTGCAGCAACCTTCCAGGAAACGCCGTCTCACTGCAGCACAGGTCTAAGTTGCAATGGCTAGCAACCGTCTTTTTAAAGAAGAACCAACCAATCAAAGACCGGGGAGGCCCCACATGTCGGGGAGCCCTGGCCTGATTGGGAGAACTGTTTCAATGATTATTAGCAATTATGAATAATTGTCACTGATTAACTATTGACAGCGTCCATGTTTACAGCAAACTTAACCAGTCAATTTCCCGATTTAGGCCTTCAGGTTCAACTGAACCCAGACGAAAAATCCATCGTTGTTCTAAACGTTGGAGATAGTATTCTCTTTTTCCCCGTCGAGGGTCCAAGGGAACATGATCAATAATAGACCAGGTGAGTTGTGCAAAATCATGAGAATGCTCCAAACAGTGAGAAACGATCGGAGCTGATGTAATTCGCCGACGTAAACGAGAGGCATGTTCCATCAGGCGACGTCTCATAGAACGAACAGTACGGCCAATATAAAGAAGAGAGCAAGGGCATTTAATGAGATATACCACATAGGTAGATTCACAATTCGTATCCCAATGACGCCGGTATACCCGTTGTGTTTTCGGATGAATCCATTCAAGCCCAATTAAAGTAGAGACACAATAAACACATTTTTCACAGGCCACATGACCACGAACTGGATCCGAAATAATTGAGCGATCCTCCGCCATAGAGGTCTTCACTAAGTAATCACTCAGATTAGGACCCCTAGAGAAAGCAATTTGCAAAGGCAGCTGAAAGCATTCGTGGAGTTGTAAAATCGGCCAGTGGGATTTTATAATGTGGAGAACATCCTTGCTCCGATCAGTATAAGGGAGAATTCCAGTGATTTTTGACACTTCAGAAGAGCTCGAGGTAGCATATGCCGGATCTAAGAGCCATTCCGTATGAGTGTATCTAGCCCTTTTATAAGCTCGAGATACTACAGATTTCGGGTAGCCCTGAGATATTAACCGATTTCGTAAATCGCATGCATGCATTTTAAATGCCTCCAGAGAATGGCATAAACGCCGTAGGCGCAAAAACTGACCATATGGAAGACCCCGCCGCAGGGGGCCAGGATGGAAACTCCGGTAATGCAAAAGGCTATTTCGTTGCACAGATTTTCTATAGAGAGAGGTAGATAACATTCCATCCAATATAGAGATCCTTAAATCCAGAAATTCAATAGTATCCAGCGCTATATGTTCAGTGAAACGGATATTAGGTTTCAACCCATTTAACCAAAATATAAAAGCATGTAGGGACTCCACATCCGACGTCCACACGAAAAAAACGTCATCCAGGAAACGTCTCCAGAACAGTACATATTGATATAAATCAGACCTTTCAATCAGAGTCTCCTCCATAGCTGCTAAATATAATGTAGCTATTGAGGGAGCCAAAGTTGCCCCCATAGCAATACCAGATAGTTGTTGATAAAAAACTCCCTCTGACAGGAAATAATTCCGGGTAAGAACTAATTCAACCAGTTGATTTAGAAACTGACGTGGCAGACGTTCAGGTGCATACATAAATTATACCCGCAGCGTTGTTTGGACTGAGATAAGTTTTATATTATAAAGAAATTTTGACTGTGTTTTTTGGTGAAGAACCATATAAATAATAAAAAGTAGCTACCCGCTTGGTGGAGGTCGTTTTCCCTTTCGACCTCCCCACGGTCAGCTCCGACAAAAGAATACTATTTTACAGCGGGTCACATTATATCTGGTTGGGGTTCTTTTTGATTTGGTTATTGATTTACCTTGACCTTGAGGTTCATTTTTTGTGTTTACTACGTACCTATTATTTCATGGCTGAAGATACTTTCGCTTTTACTGAAGAACAACTTGAACTGTTTCGACAGCGGCCATGCCTTCTAAATGAGGATCATACAGTGACTGCTGTTTCCTCTTCTATAGCAGCTTATTAAACTCTTCGGAAGCGCTTGATTCGGGCGCAGATGCATGGAGCGGGTATGATTCGTTATTTAAAAACTAGGGTCATCCCGCGGGGATTACGTATGACTCGGGCCCCGAAAATGTTTAAGTGGGACACAGAGTTTGTGGAAAAGTGGAATCGTATTTCTAATAAATGCAGTTTTGACCTGATGGCGCTTATCCTGGAACGCACTACACAGGAGGAAGTTGCTCTTACCACACAGATAAATGAAGCAAAAACAGCTTTGGTACAATCTATGGGTGAAGAACCTTGGAAAGTTAAGTTAGCTGATCTTGATCGACAGCTGAAGGGTTATTTGGATTATATAAAATCTTTGAAATCCAAGAAGTTTCTGCGCGACAAGATTGACTATGATGAAAAGAAGGTTTATTTTTGGATGTATGAACCATCAGAATCCTCTGCCTCCAATAGGAAGGTGGTTACTTTTGATCGGACATCTGATGAAACCGATGATAGTACCTCTGAGGACCAAAAGACTACCCGTGGTCGTCCGGTTTTTCGGAGGGGCCGTCGTTCTCGTCAGCTTCCTGCGGCCGAGGACTGGGATCCTCCGGTCACGCGTCAACGTTACAAACAGAACCTTCAATAGTGGTTAATCTTTCCTCTAAAGTGCTGACTCCAGAACATGAGCGAGTACTTAATTATGGTTTGTCTTATGTCCCGACTAATCATTATGACCCTTTTCAAATGCGTGTATGCTTATACAGACTTTTTCGGAAATTAAGAATTATACATTTTTTTCAACATCGTACTCCCAAACGGGATGAATCTGTGGTATTTCCTTCCTCTCGATGGATGCCTCCCGAATTACCTGCTGATTCAGTCTTGGCTACTTTTCAATCTCTAGTACTGCGGGATATATCTCGTATGGAACAAAAATCGATTCGTCCTTATTTCAATCTTAATCGAGTCGAAAGACAGGCTCTGACCGATTTAAGATCTGATCCTATGCTAGTGATCCGACGGGCGGATAAAGGAGGTGCGCTAGTATTGCAAGATTTGTCTACTTATCAGCAGACTCTACGTGCACATTTGAGTGATAATACTATCTATAAAAGTCTGTCTGAGGATCCGACTGCATCTCTGTCCTCAGAAATAAAATCATTGTTGGGCTCTGCTCTGAATGACGGCTGGATAACGCATCGTGAATATGCTTTTTTATATCGCCTACACCCGAAATGCCCTATTTTGTATATGCTCCCGAAGGTGCATAAATCCCTTGTGGCACCCCCAGGGCGGCCTATTGTATCGTGCCGGGATTCTGTTTTGGAGCCACTTTCGATTTTTTGTGACACCTTTCTAAAGCTAGAAGCATGTCAAGTGAAGTCTTATATAAAAGATTCTACTCATTTTTTGCAAGCCATATCTATGCTGGTTATTCCATCTGGGGCTTTTTTGGTTACCCTTGACGTGGTTTCTTTGTATACTAATATCAATCAGGATGAAGTTTTAGGTCTTTTACAACAAAAATTTATGTATGCACCTGAACGTCTACCACGTCAGTTTCTAAATCAACTGGTTGAATTAGTTCTTACCCGGAATTATTTCCTGTCAGAGGGAATTTTTTATCAACAACTATCTGGTATTGCTATGGGGGCAACTTTGGCTCCCTCAATAGCTACATTATATTTAGCAGCTATGGAGGAGACTCTGATTGAAAGATCTGATTTATATCAATATGTACTGTTCTGGAGACGTTTCCTGGATGACGTTTTTTTCGTGTGGACGTCGGATGTGGAGTCCCTACATGCTTTTATATTTTGGTTAAATGGGTTGAAACCTAATATCCGTTTCACTGAACATATAGCGCTGGATACTATTGAATTTCTGGATTTAAGGATCTCTATATTGGATGGAATGTTATCTACCTCTCTCTATAGAAAATCTGTGCAATGAAATAGCCTTTTGCATTACCGGAGTTTCCATCCTGGCCCCCTGCGGCGGGGTCTTCCATATGGTCAGTTTTTTGCGCCTACGGCGTTTATGCCATTCTCTGGAGGCATTTAAAATGCATGCATGCGATTTACGAAATCGGTTAATATCTCGGGGCTACCCGAAATCTGTAGTATCTCGAGCTTATAAAAGGGCTAGATACACTCATAGGGAATGGCTCTTAGATCCAGCATATGCTACCTCGAGCTCTTCTGAAGTGTCAAAAATCACTGGAATTCTCCCTTATACTGATCGGAGCAAGGATGTTCTCCACATTATAAAATCCCACTGACCGATTTTACAACTCCACGAATGCTTTCAGCTGCCTTTGCAAATTGCTTTCTCTAGGGGTCCTAATCTGAGTGATTACCTAGTGAAGACCTCTATGGCGGAGGATCGCCCAATTTTTTCGGATCCAGTTCGTGGTCATGTGGCCTGTGAAAAATGTGTTTATTGTGTCTCTACTTTAATTGGGCTTGAATGGATTCATCCGAAAACACAACGGGTATACCGGCACCATTGGGATACGAATTGTGAATCTACCTATGTGGTATATCTCATTAAATGCCCTTGCTCTCTTCTTTATATTGGCCGTACTGTTCGTTCTATGAGATGTCGCCTGATGGAACATGCCTCTCGTTTACGTCGGCGAATTACATCAGCTCCGATCGTTTCTCACTGTTTGGAGCATTCTCATGATTTTGCACAACTCACCTGGTCGATTATTGATCATGTTCCCTTGGACCCTCGACGGGGAAAAAGAGAATACTATCTCCAACGTTTAGAACAACGATGGATTTTTCGTCTGGGTTCAGTTGAACCTGAAGGCCTAAATCGGGAAATTGACTGGTTAAGTTTGCTGTAAACATGGACGCTGTCAATAGTTAATCAGTGACAATTATTCATAATTGCTAATAATCATTGAAACAGTTCTCCCAATCAGGCCAGGGCTCCCCGACATGTGGGGCCTCCCCGGTCTTTGATTGGTTGGTTCTTCTTTAAAAAGACGGTTGCCAGCCATTGCAACTTAGACCTGTGCTGCAGTGAGACGGCGTTTCCTGGAAGGTTGCTGCAAATTTATACTTGGTTATTGCACTTGAAACAGGGTGAAGGTGCCCGAAACGCGCGCGTCGTGCGAGGGGACTTCTGGAAGCAGTGTTGTTTGGACTGAGATAAGTTTTATATTATAAAGAAATTTTGACTGTGTTTTTTGGTGAAGAACCATATAAATAATAAAAAGTAGCTACCCGCTTGGTGGAGGTCGTTTCCCCTTTCGACCTCCCCACGGTCAGCTCCGACAAAAGAATACTATTTTACAGCGGGTCACATTATATCTGGTTGGGGTTCTTTTTGATTTGGTTATTGATTTACCTTGACCTTGAGGTTCATTTTTTATGGAAATATTGGGGCACTGATGGATTTGTAATATATAGAAATATGTCTCCACTTACATGCTATTTGAGTGTAGGAATGATTTTTAATTATTTCAGCTTCATTTATTAAAATAAACAAGGACCGTGTTGACACATGGATCCACTTTGGGAGAGACTGGTGAATCATGTGGGATAAGGGGTCTGACAAAAAGTCATTTTACGACACAGACATATTTGATTGTGAAATGTTGTATTTGATAGGATGAGATTTTGTTTTGGTGTGTATTTATAAAAGAAACATGCACGTATGTGCCTTTGTAAAACAGGCTCTTCAAATCATCCCCAATAGTACACAAATGCTCTTGCACAAAGTTGTGCCCCACCAGAGTAACCCCAAATAAGTGTTGCAGAGGTTGAGTGGTAGGGGGTTGGGGTCCTCTTCGTGGTCTATGGTCATCAGAATTATGATGGGGGTGGGGGCTATGGTCATTGGAGGGTTTGATGCTACTTGGGAGTGAGGGGTTGTGGTCATCAGGTGCTTGATGCTACTTGGGAGTATGAGAGTTATGGTCAATGATGCTACTTGGTGGGATCAGATAGTGATGGTAATCCTTATTAAAAGGGTGGAAGGCATTTGGGATACTGCTAGATGGAATAATTTGTTTTAAAACAACAGCTGTATTGACTATTGCTGATAGCCTAGAGAACTTAACACCTCTTCTAGAGGAGGTATTACGTGACCTGCACTGTTTACAGTAGTAACAGTGCAACTTACTGTGCACTAGCCGAAAACGTGTACACACCCAGTATCCGACCATACCTCACCCTGCAGCAAGACGTTAGGGTGGGACTTTTAGCATGCTGATTGTTTTTAGTGCACAATATCCATTACTGGGGGTGCATGCTAACAGTTAGTGCATGCTAAATCCCATATAGCTTAGTGCACTTTATTAACGTTCCTAAGTGTGCTTTAGTACCCTGATCTCTAAGGAAGAGAACTAATATAAAGGTTTTGATACAGATATCATTTTTCTTCTCATCATTTCCTAAGGTTTCTACAAATTTAGGGCAAGGTGACATAGCCTTAGTCTCAGTACTGCTAGAAGCATTCAATATGCTGGCAGCTTCACCATGAACACCATCTTCAATCATTTCAGCATCATCATCATTACTGTTTTTTTGCTGTCCACATACCCAGCAGGAACTCTAAGAATCTTTCCGAACTACCACAGAGTGTCTAGAAATGATGGAAAAAGATAAATTTGATGAGAACGAGCTTGTCAACATTGTTGAGAGGGAGGCATGTACAAATATCACTGACAATACTAACAAACGTTTAATATTCTCTCCCAAAAATATTACAGGTTGATAGTGTTCTGCATGGAAAAAAAAACATTTGTTTTGTGTTCTTATATTGTTTAGTTTCACTTGCACATAATTTCATTTTCCATTCTATATTGTCTTTTCATTCATTCCACTTGCTATAAAGTTCCAGAGAACCTTTGTTTATACATAGTAATAAGAAGTCCTGGTAAATCAGAGTTTGAAAGTCTGTGCATAATAGTTTATGGAACAACTTTTTATAAATGATTTTTCAAACTAGGTCAGAGACCTCAAGAGATGAGACTATATAGAGAGATCAGGAAGTTCTGAGAAGCCAGAATCGACATGGAAAAATCCAGCAATTCATCACCTACAGAACATTCTACTTCCTTCTTGGTCCCTTTCTAGTGTCACCATCTGAGAACCGTGAGTAAATATCATTGCCATAATATAAACTCAGAGCTGGGATGCCTTAATATTTTTAGGATGGCCAATCAATTTGAACCAAACATTAGCTAACGGAAGCAGAGACTCAGCTTACTGCTCTATCTACTTTTGAAATACCCATGAGTCCGAACTTTAAATTGCTATAGCTTCAATAAGAAATGATTCCCTTATCACACAATATTTTACTAGGAGTGTGCCAAAAAAATAGTTTGTGCTCATTTGTTTGCTTTACTTATTCATTCTTTAGGAGTGCATGATATATGCAATAGACCGTTTTTAAGCACATAAATTGATTGCATGTGCGTTAGGGGCATGTTTACTAAAGGTTAATGTGTGCTAATAAAGGTTAATGTGTAAAAGGGTCTATGGTGATACTTAGCATGTGCTAATGTACTTTGGGGCTGATAGTGCACGATTGTGACATGAATATCATGTGGAGACCTTCGCTAATGATCGCGGTCATGTGCCTCCACCCGCCATGATGGTGCAATTGTGTGGCACTGAGCTAACTGGTACATGGGCTTACTTAACACCGTACATTGAGACGATGCTGGGTTGCACCCATGCAAATGGCTGCATAAGGCCCATCAACACCATTATGTCTCAAACTGTCCTGTCTCTACCCACGAATATGCTAACAGGTTAGTGAGGAATCACTAGCACAGCACCCTGCACTAAATGTCTGCATTGGCACACTTGGTGCATGATGACCCCCCCCCTCCCGCTACCTGATAGCGATATTTAGTAAGCATGCCCTTTGAAGCCCATTAAACTTTATTAATCATGGCCCTTAATTTGTAGGCATACACATATACAAGTGATTTGTGGTACTTTAAATTTTTAGGCACTCAGGCAAACTGAAGACATGCTTATGAACGCACATCCTCATTGTTTACTGCTTCTAGAAATATCTCAGAGAGTTAGTTGAGATACATGTAACTCAGATTGTTTCAGTTGGTTGAACTGTGCAAACACTTTTGTAAAGAAAAGCTGATTGCTCTTGGAACCTCAGCTACTTCAGTTAAATGGACTTCTCAAATATGTTTATGTTTATTCCAGAGTTTCCATATCGCTCTACACCAAATGGCACTAGAGCAATTTACATAGTAAAATATAATAGGAAAATAAGCAGAACTCCATACCTTAGACAAGAAAGAAGAGATAGACGATAGACAAACAGAGCAAGGCAGTGCCTATAATTAGGTTATCCCCTATTCTAGCATCACTGCCAAAGCAAGATTATAGGGTGAGAGAGAATGCCTAAGGGTGGGCGCCAGGAAGAAGGACCCAGCATGCCCTGACACCTCTAGGTGCACACAAGATCTCCCGGAACAAGCAGGAATGAGTCTTCACATATGGGTATGTCGGTACCGACGGAGCCTGCGCGGGAACGCTCCCCAGCGTCCAATCAGAAAGCCTTTGGGAGCATCCCACAGCGCCTGCGTGCTGCCTTCCCGCCTTTCCAACTGTCTCTCCTCAGTTGTTCTTTTTCCGCAGAGCCAGCAGGTCGTGTTCCTGTCACCGCAGAAGAATTTCCTTATTTTTTCTTTATTTCTTTTCTGTACGCGTCTGCCTTCTTCGACGCTATACCGGTACCGCCGGTTCTTATTCTTTTCTTTAAAAAAAAAAAGAAAAAAAAGACCTTTTATTTTTCTTCAGATGTACTTCAGTTTTGGGCCTTGGGCCCAAAACCTTTTCCTTAAATATGGAAAAACCTGCCTCAGGATTTAAGAAGTGCACAAAATGTGGCGGTACTATTTCCGTCACAAACACCCATGACTGGTGTCTCAAATGTTTAGGCCCTGACCATTCCATTAAAGATTGTGTGTCCTGTTCCATGATGTCTAAGAGAGGTCGACAGAACCGAGCTGCCAAGCTCAGTACCCTGTTTCCCTCTGATGCAGCTTCGGTGGCATCGACGTCTTCCAGGGCTGCTTCTTCCTCACATGGATCTCAGGTAACTAAACATAAATCCAGCCGGTCCTCGAAGGGCAAATCTCCTTCCAAGCATCGAGATGCCCCTGACCTTGCCCTCGAGGATTTTGCACCGGCAAAATTACCCTGGCAGGAGGCTTCGGCTTCTAAAGCATCATCATCGGGGTTCCAGGACGATCTAGATGGCGTGGCCTCAACAGATCTCCTGGTGCCATATTCTGGGGTACCGGTGGCTTCCACCGGTACCGACTTCCAGGCATTGGCAGCGTCGATGGATCAGAGGATTCTGTCCATCGAATGCAGTCTGGCGGCCTTCCTTGTGGCATCGACGCCCGTGGTACCACAACAGACTACTCTGCAGGTACCGGCTCCGGTATCGCCATCGGCACTGATACCGGTACCGGTGGCATCAACATTGGCATCGCTGTCAGCCATGCCGGTACTCTGCCCTCTGCAGCCCTCCGGTACCGATACCCCGGTACCGATGATTCCCGATACCGATCCCGGTCGGTACGGGTATCGGGCTTTGCAAGAGCATCCTGACAGACGATACTTCGATTCCTCTGAGGACTCTGAGGATTCTGAAGAGTCTGTCGATGCAGCGATGCCTCTTCCACAGGAGGAGTCCTCTCCTAAACGAAGGATGTCTCCTCCAGAGGACTTGTCTTTTCAAGACTTTATCAGAGAGGTGGCTCGGGGTCTCTCTATTACAGTAGCCCCAGAGTCAGAGCCTAGAGCTAAGGAGTTAGATATTCTACAATATCCTAAAACTCCTAAAGAGGCAGCTACCCTACCTATTCATTAGATTCTGTATGATCTCATGTTAAGGATGTGGGAAGCACCTCTATCCACCTCTCCTCATTCTCGCAGGTTAGACACCATATATCGTGTCCCTCCTTGTCCTGGTTTCCATAAAACTCGGCTCCCTCACCACTCTATTGTGGTTGAGTCTGCAATGAGAAAGATTAGAAGTGCCAAGAGACATGCCTCTAATCCTCCAGGACGTGAATGTAGAACCCTGGATGCTTTTGGTAGAAGAATCTTCCAAGCTTCCATACTGGCTGTGAGAATTAATTCCTATAGTCTCTACATGGGAATGTTCTTAAAAGAAGTCACTGACCATTTGCTTACTTTAAGTCCTTTTATGTCGGACAGTAAAAGGCCAGAATTTCTCTCTGGGCTCAAACATGCCCAGGATATCTCCAAATTATCCAACCGTGCAGCTTTCGACTCCTTTGAACGCGTAAGCAGAGCCTCAGCTATAGCTATAGGTGCACGTAGAATTGTTTGGCTTCAAGCATCTGATTTGGAGACCTGGGTCCAAGATGAATTGGGAAATATTCCCTGTACAGGTGAGATTCTGTTTGGTAAAGATTGGCAAGCAAAGGCCAATCAAATGGATGCTGAAAATTCTGCTTTGGATAGACTATCCAAATCTACTGCTGCTCCTGCTAAGAAAAGGTTGTTCAAGAAAACACCTTTTTCTAAAAAGGGAAGATCCTATCCTGCTTATAGTCAGAGAGCATCTTCTGCAGCTCAGTTTCCTTCCAAACGTCAGCAATCCTCCAAACAGACCAAGGCAAAGGCTGTGAGGCCTGCTCCAGCCCAGCAATCTCAGCCCCCTCAGGGCCTTTGACTCTCTGCTAGGGATCTTAGCCTTCCTGGCTCTAGAAGGACCAGAGCCCCCCACCATCCCAGGAAGGTTATGTCACTTTGCTCCCAGATGGGGGCAAATCACAGCAGAGCATTGGACATAAGAGAGGGGTACAAACTTCATTTTTCCAGCTTGCCCCCTCTCACAAGAGTGCACCAGTTCAATTCTCCAACCTCCCTCCTCAGCCTCCCTCCTCAGCCTGCCACTCTTCTAGCCCAGGGGGCAATAGAGGAAGTGCCTTCTCAACAACAGGGCACAGGGTTCTACTCCCCCTATTTTCTTATCCCAAAGAAAACAGGGGGCTTCAGGCCCATTTTAGATCTCAGGGAATTGAACAGATTACTAGTCAAAAAGAAATTCAAAATGGTTTCTCTAGGAACTCTGCTGCCATACCTTCACAGTCAGGATTGGCATTGTTCTCTAGATCTCAAGGATGCGTACACTCATGTACTCATCCATCCAACTCACAGAAGGTTCCTTCGGTTCCTTTTCCAGAAGAAGCACTATCAATACAAAGTGCTCCCCTTTGGCCTGGCCTCTGCACCAAGGGTGTTCACGAAATGCATGGCAGTGGTTGCTGCTTTTCTGCGCACCCTGGGAAAATTTGTCTTCTCCTATCTGGACGACTGGCTCATTCGAGCTCCCACTCAGAGGCCAAGACTGCTCTAACCTGGACAATGCATATCCTTCAATATTTAGGGCTGGTAATAAACATCCCAAAATCCAATTTGATCCCTACTCAGTCCCTGGAGTTTATAGGGCGCTGCTGGATACCACAAAGGCAAGGGCCTATCTTCCTCAGGCCCGCTGTCTTCGCTTGATGCAGTTAGCTTCTCAAGCAGAGTCAAAACCCCTACTAACTGCTCGAGAAATGTTACAGTTGCTAGGCCACATGGCATCCACCGTTCATGTGGTACCATATGCTCGCCTGCACATGAGAGCAGCTCAGTGGACTTTATCCACCCAATGGACCCAGGCATTAGGCTGCCTGTCAGACAAAATAGCAAACTCAGGTCGCCTCTTTTTGTCCCTCCTGTGGTGGAAGTCCCCTCAAAACCTGTTGCAGGGGTCTCCCTTTCAACAGCCTCTACCCCAGGCAACTCTTACAACAGATGCTTCTCCAATGGGCTGGGGAGCTCATCTTCAGGACCTCTCCACCCAGGGCATCTGGTCCCCACAGGAGACTTCTCTACTTATCATTCTCTTGGAACTCAGAGCAATCTTCCTTGCTCTGCGAGTTTTCCACACCCTGCTTAGCCACAAGACAGACCTTGTCCACACGGACAATCAGGTAGCCATGTTCTACATAAACAAGCAGGGGGGCACTGGCTCTCTGTTGCTTTGCAATGAAGCTCTGTGACTGTGGGCCCTCGCCAGAGAGCATCACATTCATCTTCTGGCAGTCTATCTTCCAGGTGTTCAAAACTCTTGGGCGGACAGACTCAGTCGAGTTCTGCTTCCACACGAGTGGTCCCTACATATGGACCAGGTATCCAAGATTTTTCAAATTTGGGGAACCCCGGACATAGACCTCTTTGCAAGTCCATGGAATGCCAAACTTCCCCAGTTCTGTTCCAGAACTCCGGCTCAGGGGGTTCAGGCAAGGGATGCTTTCCTCCTTCACTGGGGTCAAGACTTCCTGTATGCCTTTCCACCCGTTCCCCTGATTCCCAAAACCCTGTTCAACTTCAGAGAGACAGAGACCACATGATTCTCATAGCGCCACATTGGCCACGGCAAGTGTGGTACCCTCTGCTTCTACATCTCTCTCAAGCTCCCTCCCTAGAGTTAGGGTCTGCTCCAGACCTTCTCTCTCAGGAGGACGGAAAGTTGTGGCATTCCAATCCCCGATCTCTGCATCTCAGGGCTTGGTTGCTGAAGGCCTAGATCTTCAGGATCTTCCTCTTTCTCAACAAGTGAAAGATGTTCTTTATGCTTCCAGAAAACCTTCCACTAGACGTTCTTATGCCTTCAAGTGGAAAAGGTTTACCATCTGGTGTTCTGGAAGGGGTCTTAACTCCCGCTCATTACCTCTGGAATCGTTGCTGGAGTATCTCCTGCATCTCTCTAATGCAGGCCTTAAAACAAATTCAGTAAGAGTCCATCTGAGTGCTATTGCAGCTTCCCTCAGGCCTCTAAATGGACAACCTGTTTCCTCTCATCCCCTTGTAGCAAGGTTCATGAGAGGCCTCCTTTTAACAAAGCCTCCCATTAGACCACCTCCGGTGGCATGGGATTTAAATTTGGTTCTTGGTCAGCTTATTTATTTATTTATTTATTTATTTATTTAACACTTATTTATATACCGCATCTTCCAGCGATCAGTTGCGGTGTACAATCAACAACAGTTAACAATTCAGAGCTTGTTTTACATGGAACAATATAACTTTTTACATGGAACATTTTAACGTGCACACATAGGGTTTAAAAACTAAGTAGAATAATTCAACTAACACAGATTGTGTAACTATTTAAACAAAAGTACTGACTCTACCGCATAGGCGGATCGTATCAGTTGTAACTATATACAAGTAGGGTATCAGTGCATAGGAGTGGAGTGTTCATTCAATTATGTATTGTATGTTATCCCTTGTAAAAGGGAGTATACGCTTGATGTGGGCAGGTTCATGTTTAGCCTTTATCTAAGTTGAGTGGAAGGTTTTCCATGGTATTATAGTGTTTAGTGAATAGATATGTTTTCAATTTTTTTCTGAATTCCGTTATCTCTGTTAGTGATCGTAAGTCCTCTGGTAACGAATTCCAAGCTGATGGAGCTATGTGGGAAAAGGCTCTATTATTTGTAATTTTGTGAGTTCTTATATATTCTTTTGGAATCTTTAGTTTATTTGATTGTCCCTTTCTATGAGTGGGCTTAGGTGGTTCTTTGGTTATTAATTTACATAGTGTCTTCGGGGCCATGTCATTTAGGGCTTTGAATGTAGTTATTATTGTTTTGTAAGTTATCCTGCTTTGTATTGGTAACCAGTGCAGGGATGCTAATATTGGTGTAATGTGTTGGAGTGAGTTTATCTTTAATATAATTCTAGCTGTTGCATTTTGCGCAAGTTGGATTCTTTTGATGTTTTGTTTTGAAATGCCTATAAGTATTAAGTTGGCGAAATCGAAGTGGGGAGTTATGGTAGCCTGTGTTATATTGATAAAATCTTGCATAAATACAAGGGGGCGTAGTTGTTTGAGGATTTTAAGCTTGAAGTAGATTTTCTGTAAGGTATTTCTAATGTGCGTTTCCATAGTAAGGTGTGTATCTAAAATGACACCTAGATATCTTATTTCATTTTTTATTTTAATTTCTTGGTTTTGTAGTGTTATGTGGGTTGGAGGAATAAATGATTGGTTTTTCGTTACGATTAAGACTTCAGTTTTAGCATGGTTTATATGGAGGTTTTGGGTTTTTAGCCAGTATGTAATTTCATTGTAGCAGTCTGATAGAAGTTGAATCGGTAGGTTAGGAATCGTAAAAGGTATGTACATCATAATATCATCCGCATAGAGGTGATATTGTACTCCAAATTTTTTAAAGATGTTGCAGACCGGTTTTATATAGATATTGAAAAGTAGGGCTGAAAGCGCTGAGCCCTGTGGTAAACCTATTTCTTGTTTGTATGTGTTGGATGTTTGATTACCTGTTCTTACATTTTGTGTTCTGTTATTTAAGTATGAGGTGAACCATTTATGTACGGTAGAGTTTATGCCTAACTGTCGTAGGTTGTTGAGCAAAATTGAGTGATGCACGCTATCAAAAGCTGCTGATATGTCAATGAAAAGGAGGATGAACGCCTGTTTATGATTGTCAATTCCTTTTAGGAGTGTGTCTATTAATACTGTTAGAAGTGTTTCTACTCCATGGCGGGGCCGGAATCCATATTGTTGATCGTCTAGTGGGTAAGATAGGTCTATAAATTCCTGTGTCTGTAGTTGCACTACCTTTTCAATTATTTTGGCCAAGAATGGTATGCTAGAGATGGGCCTATATGATGTAGGAGATGTTTTATCTAGTTTGCTGTTCTTTAAAATTGGGCGTATTTGTGCATGTTTGAGCGGGGATGGAAGGTATCCTTGGGTAAGTGAGAGGTTTACTATTGGGAGAATAAAGGATAGTAGAGTTGGTAGTGTGTTTTTTATCCATGATACTGGGCATGGATCTAAATACGAAGTTGTGGTATTTAGGCCGGAGATGATTGTTTTTAATGACACTTTTGAAATGGGGTAGAATTCTGACCATTCATCTACAGGTTGATAAGAGATGTTAGTATTTTCTGAGGGCATGGCATGAAGCCGCCTTTTGAACCTTTAGCTACTACCTCCTTGAAATACCTTTCTTGGAAGGTCATCTTTCTTATTGCAATCACATCAGCACGCCACATCAGTGAATTGCAAGCACTAGTAGCTAATCCACCTTACACAAGGTTCCATCATGACTAGGTAGTCCTTAGGACTAATCCACACTTTATGCCTAAGGTGGTCTCGCCCTTTCACCTCAACCAAAAGATCTACCTACATGTCTTTTTTCCAGGGCCTCATGCATCAAGTGCAGAGAGGAATCTTCATACCCTGGACTGTTAAAGAGTTCTGGCTTTTTACTTACAGAGGACACAGCAACATAGAAAGTCTTCCCAACTCTTTGTTGCTTTTGATCCTTCTCATTTGGGACAACCAGTCTCCAAGAGAACTCTTTCCAACTGGATTGCCCAATGTATTTCTTTGGCCTATCAGAGCAAGAACATTTCTCTGGAGGGCCATGTCACAGCTCACAATGTGAGAGCCATGGCAGCCTCAATGGCTCATCTGAACTCTGTGTCTGTCGATGGCATCTGTCGAGCAGCCACTTGGACCTCAGTTCATACCTTCACAGCCCATTACTGCTTAGACAAGGACTCCCGCCGGGATGCCTTGTTTGGTCAGGCTGTTCTCAAACACCTGTTCCATACTTAATCAACTCCTACCCACCATCCCTCATGGGATGCCAGAGATCCAGGTGCGGAAGTGCAGCCCTGTCCCAGGGTCACACAACTTTTGGGCTTTCTCCCTGGCATCAAAAGCTAGGGAGTCCCCATATGTGAAGACTCATTCCTGCTTGTTCCGGGAGATAGCACAGTTACTTACCTGTAACAGGTGATCTCTGGGAACAGCAGGAATAAGTCTTCACAACCCACCCACCTCCCCTAGGAGTTGTCTCTCTCTCTCTCTATCTCTCTCCCTTTCCCTCTCTCTCCCTCTTTGTCTCAGCTATAAAACTCAACTGAGGAGAGACAGTTGGAAAGGCGGGAAGGCAGCACGCAGGTGCTGTGGGATGCTCCCAAAGGCTTTCTGATTGGACGCTGGGGAGCGTTCCCACGCAGGCTCCGCCAGTACCGACGTACCCATATGTGAAGACTTATTCCTGATGTTCCCAGAGATCACCTGTTACAGGTAAGTAACTGTGCTATACTGGAGGGATGACTAGGAGACTGGTGAGTGCAATGAGTGGGAGGGACAGAAAAGGGTTACTATAGTTATAGTGAGGATTTGAATTGACAGCGATGGGAGAGGGGAAGCCAATAGTGCCTGTAGTGCAGAGGAGATACATGGTCATAGTATCTTAGAACACCAGTTTGGATCATAAAAGATAATTTCCTTGAATCTATCCAATCTATCTATAAAGAGAAATGATGAACAAACAAACCTCTTCCAAAGACGGGGAAGCTGTAAAACTAGAGGGCATGACATGAAGCTGCAAGGTGGTAAATTGAAAGGCAATGTCAGGAAATATTTCTTCACTGAAAGGGTGGTGGATGCTTGGAATGCCCTCCCAATGGAAGTGGTGGGGGCAAACACGGTGATGGAATTCAAAACGGCATGGGACAAACACAGTGGATCCCTTTACAGCAACAGGATAAAAGCAAAATAAACAGTACCATCTAACTTCTGAACTATCTAGCGTCTGAACAAATAAGGGTGTCCTACATGGAGTGGTGGGTTCACCCCTAAACAGAAACAAAAACATGGGGAGGGGTGGCCTGCACAGAGCGACAGGTGCACCTACTCTTGCCATCTTGCTGGGCAGACTAGATGGACCATGCTGGTCTTTATCTGCCGTCACTTACTATGTTACTATGTTACTAAGTCTGGTTTAACATAGTTTATTCATCCCTAGAAAGGTATGGTCAATGTTACCCACTAAATGCTTCATTCCCTGGTCATCTACAACTTTCAACTTCACCACGGTCTTCATTATAATCCTAGAACCCATGTCAAGGCTGTATGCTTAACACTGATTACATATGCAGTATCACTGCCAGGGAGTTATTTTTCATATATCTGCTTCTGTGACTGCAGGCAACCTGCCAGTGAGGTTTGCTTTTTTTTAATGAGCTCGATTTGACTCGCTCAATATATAGCTCACTATGTGATGATTATTTAAAACATAGATGTAATGCTAAATATCAACTAGATTACATGAACACATCAGCTAGCCATTATTGTATCCCCCTACTCTATATTGAGTATGATGCTTGTGTATAGATCCAAGTGTATGTACAATACTCACTTTTATCTCTTTATCTGTATAACCCAATTTTATCAGTGCCCCATAGTTTGAACAAAACAGGAGTGCTTGAACTCCAATCACATTAGCACCAACAATAACATTATCTCCTAAGCATAACTTTCCGTTACACCGTAAACTAAACACCCTCAAAAATGGAGTACAAGCCTTTAATCATGTTATTTTGCATTGCCAGTCTTCTAAGTATAGTCTCCACTGCAATACACCAAACATACCTAATGAATCAGCTAACATAGAACATATCTATAATCCCATACAGCTATCATTCAAACGACACAGGATACCTCGTATAGCTACAGACACCTAGGAAAACCACAAAGTACACCGCAAAGGCGTATTCACATAATTCCACACAACCAAGTAACCCATGCAAAGACAGCTAATCAACAATCCCCTACTACTATAAACTGCTTCCTAATAAATACTAGATCAATAAAAAATAAAATACCTATCTTACTCGACTACATCCATGATAACAAACCGGATATCATGTTCATCCCAAAAACGTGGCTTGCAGAAACAGATATAGTCATTAACCACCCTGAATATGAATCCTTTCACACCACCAGAAAAGATAAACGTGGAGGTGGAGCCTTGATGATTGCCAAGACAAACCTAAAACCCACCTTAATTGCCAACAAAAGTTATGAGGGACTAGACACCCTCCTAATTGAAACAAAAGAAGCAATATTTATCTTATTTACAGAGCTCCTTCACAGGACACCGATTCCCTAAGCACAATACTTGAAACTATATGCACCAACTACCACCCTAACAAACAGTTAATAGTACTTGGTGACTTTAACCTCGCCTCTCTACAAAATTCCCAAGCACACTCCTTCTATAAAGCCATGAATGAAATGGATTTCTGTAGTGAAAATGAGTTAAAGTTGGCTTCTGATTATGCATCAGCAGTGAGTTAGGGGTTAATTAAACCTCAGTTTTATGAGAGAGAGAGAGATTTCTGTACAATTTAGTGAAAAGCATCTTCTTGCATTACTACATCATGTGAAACTTATGAGAGGGAATCCTGATACAAGGATGTAGATAAGGAAAAGCTTCTTCCCCTAGCAACTGTGCTTTTTCGCATAAAATGAAGGTTGTTTATCAAGTTCTGAGCTTCTGAACCATGGGAGGGGAGATGCCCCTCCCTTGAGCATTCTCAGGCGTTTGGCCAGAGTCTTGATTATGTTTAATGGACAGCTGATCCTGTTCTGTGTGTATTCAGCTAATGGAAAATTACTGGTTGCTCTTGCAACAAGATAAAATGGGTGCCTTTTTCAGCCAGGAGAGAGAAAAAAGGTGGTCTCACCTCTAGACTGAACACATGCGCCGCCTAGGAGTCTCCCGACTGAGAAGTCTCTCTCTTACCTGACTGAATCTGGGACTATTTAGTCAACGTGTGGCATGAGATGAAGTTCATGGCTCTATCGGTGATGTATCATTTTCCTGTATCTTGCTGTTTGTAGATAACTTGAAAGCAGGTGATTCACTTATCTTTTCTAATTATAGGTGAATAAGTGAATTACTTGCTTTCAAGATACCTTTCCTTTATTTTATAAATAAACTGCTTATCTTTATTCCAAAGTGTGTTAACCTTTATTTTCGCACCCCATTCAATTAGCAAGACAATTTCACACAAATTATAAGTACCTCAACACACAATAAAGGCAATACCGTGGACCTTATTTTCCTCCCATCTAGGATATTGCTAGGTCATACCCCGTCTTACCAAACACAGCCTGTCCCTTGGTCTGATCATTTCAGCATCACATTTGAGGTCCCAACACCTAGAATAAAACCTGTGTTTCCTCTCAAATCACATTTCTAATTCTACAACAAAGAAACATCCCTCCAAGACATACTCCCTCAACTAAGCCATGACATTGATTCACTACTCAACAACTGGAACTAGATACCATATCTGAAGCAGCAGCTGCCCCATTATCTGCAAGCAAACAGACCTCCAAAAGATCAAACATATGGTATAATGACACCTCTGCAATTTAGAAATAAAATGTAGGAGAACCAAAAACATAGAGGACAAACGTCAATGCATGAATACACTTCACAAATACAAAGAGACCGTAAACAATGTCAAGAAGGAAAACCACACTAAGATTCTAATGAAATCGCTCAACAGACCAAGGGAGCTATTTGAGATAGTAAACACCCTAACCAAATCAACTGACACTGATGATCCCTCGTATGCAAATCAGGCTGCACGTTCTAGCTATTACAGTACTAAAATATGTACTCCTCAACAAGACCCCTCAATTTACAAACTAGAACCCCCATATGACTTACCAATGCTAAACTCATTCTCAACAATCACCCTAACTCAATTGAAGAAAATTGTCACTACGATAAACACAACAACAGCCCCAGGAGACCCATGTCCTGTTTCCTGGATAAAGATGGCACATGATATCTTAGTACCAATAATCCAAAACATTGTAAACCTCTCCTTAACTCAGGGCTACATGCCAAAATCTCTTAAATAGGCATCTAAATGCTCAATACTAAAATCCAACATACTGGACAAACAACCAAGCTCCTATAGGCCAATATTGAGCCTATCATACCTAGCAACTACAGGACCACTTAGACTCAAGTACTCCTCTTGATTATCAGCAGTATGGCTTCAGAGAACATCATGGGGTCAAAACACTTCTCATAGCATTATTTGATACTCTCATCAAAGACATAGAAAACCCCAAAAATGCCTTCATAATGATATTCCTAGATATTGCATCAGTTTTTAATTCCATTTAACCACAATATACTTTTAACAAGATTACAACAAATTGGAATCTCAGGAATGGCCCTCATACCTAAAAGACCGCACTCGGAAGGTAAAAATTGGCAAAAAATCATCCCAGCCCTTTAATCAATACCAAGGAATCCCCCAGGGTGCTGCTCTATCTGCCCTTTTATTCAATATCTACCTTCAATCAATCTGCAAATTTTTCCATAAGCACAACGTTTTCTACCATATCTACACTGACGATATCATGATGTACCTCACAATCAGTACTTTGAAACCTAACCCAGAGCAAATCATGGCATATATCATGAAGCCTCTCAGTGGCTTCTAGCAAACGATCTCATAATAAACATCAAGAAAACGAAAGCCATGTTTATAACCAGAGACAAAGAATTCACCCCACCTCCACAGATACACCTTAGAGATGCAGCAATCGCAGTGAAAGAAGAGATAAAATACCTGAGAATTACAAATAGATAAAACCCTCAATCTTACCATTCGCATAAATAAATCTACCCAAGCCATATATAGAAAGATTAAAATGCTACAACGTCTAAGACCCCTACTGGAACCATCAGACTTCAGAACAGTCATCCAAGCAATGATCAGTCCATTTCCAGACTACTGTAATAGCATGCTCCAAGGCCTGCCAGAGAAAACACTAGCACACCTTTAGCTTGCACAAAACACAGTAGCACGTTTAATAACAAGCATCTAGATTGGATCATATCACACCAACCTTGCACAGCCTACACTGGCTCCCTATAGCCAGTAAAGCTAAGTATAAGAATCTGGTTATTATATTTAAGATGTTACATGTGATGGTGTTGCTGAAAGGGGGGAAGGTTGCTATGCTTGTGTGGATCATTTGTTGTCTATTGGTCAGGTAGGAGTGGAACCACTGAAGTACGACATTGTTGATGCCAATTTCTTGGAGTCTATGTAGGAGGATGTTGTGGGAGATGGTGTCAAAGGCTGCGGATATGTCCAGGAAGATCATAGCGTAGCCAGAGTGCTTGGTCTGTGTGCCCTTGATGAGGGTGTTCATTATTGATGTCATGAGGGTCTTGACTCCGTGGAATGGATGGAAAAAACCATGTTGTTGCGGGTCCCATATGTTGTTGGTATCCAGGTGGTCTTGAAGTTGTTGTTGAATTATCTTCTCAATGATTTTGGCGGTGAATGGAAGACTTGCATTAGGCCTGAAGGAGGGGGGGTCAGGGGGTCTAAGTTGTGCTTTTTTTAGGGTTGGGCGGATGATGGAGGTTTTGAGGATGTCTGGCATGTGTCCTTGTCTGAGGGATTCATTAACAATGTGGGTTAGGGGCGTGCTTATGTCCTCCTTGGATTTCCTTATCCATTTTGCAGGGCATGGATCTAGTGGAGAGGTGGTAGTGTTTAGGCAGGAGATGGTGGATTCTATTTTTTCTTTGGTGATTGTTTTGAATGTGCTCCAGTCTGTGTCTATGGAAGTAGGGCGGGTTGTTGTATCTGCGTTCGGTTGCGGAATTTGAGGTTGTTGAAGCTGCTTGTATTGGCATGCTAGTAGTTCTGGCGGGATGTTTGGTAGCTGATTGGAGTGGTTGGGTGCTTTTGTTAGCTTCTTGACAATTTCGAAGAGCTCACGTGGTTTGTTTATTGAGGTGTTTATGATCTTTGAGTGGTAGGTCCTTTTTTTGCTTTTTCGGTTTCTGTGTGGTAAGCGTCTAGTTCACTGATGTATTTTACTTTATCTTCCTCTTTTTTTTGTCTTTCTCCATTTTCTCTCTGCTCTTCTGACTTGGGTCTTTAGTATTCATAGGTTGGGGGTGAACCATTGGGTTTTTGTTGAGGTATGTCTGGTTTTGGTGCAGTTTGCCGTTGCACAAGATGCAGAGGAGATCATAGTATTCCAGTTGTGGATTAGGTCATCGATGTTGGTGGAGCTTGTTTGGAGTTTAGGTAGTATTTGTGCCAGGAAATCCTCTTTGATGAATGGTTTAAATCTTCTTGTATGTTTGTTTTCTTTGACGCTGGTGTGCTGGTAGATGAGGGAGATGCTGATGAGATAGTGGTCTGACCATGGTACACATGTGATCTGTGGGTTTTTGTATGAGGTGTCATTTTGGGAGTTCAGGAATATGAGGTCAAGTGTGCTTCCTTTTTCATGTGTTGGTTCGTGTATCATCTGGGTTAGGTTCATTGCTTCCATGGCATTGATGAAGGCTTTGGCATATTTGTCCTGGAGTGTTGGGAGGTTGAAGTCTCCGAGGATTAGTTGTTCTTTTGTGGAGATGGCACTCTCTGATATGTGTTGTAATATGCCTGATAGGTCGGTGCTTGGGGTGGCACTCGATAGATTAGGCATATGCTCCTTACCAATCAGGACCTCTTATGGCAGCCACCATGCAAAATCTTTTTTGCGCAGTGGCTGCCAAGCAGTGTTCCCACTAAGCATCTTGAAGCTGCACAGGAGTCCTCCGCTAGCATTCCTGCCGGTGAAGGCTGGTGAAACGCGATCATGCTTAGGATCACACAGCATACGCAGATCCTTCAGGACCTGCCTATGCCACACGATCCTAAGCGCGATTGCTTTGGACTTCTCCCCACCAGCAGAAATGCTGGAGGAGGAGTCCAGTGCAGCTTTAAGTTACTTAGAGGGAACATTGCTTTCAACCATGGCCATCCCCTAATGCCCACCTTGATACTGCCCCAATCCCACACCTAGGGAGCTGCACCGTGCAAAAATCAGATATCGTGGAAAATCATTTGTGATATCTGATTTTATCATGAGTTAGCTGCTACCGCAGGGCGTTAATCGTGCATTAAGCCTGTGGTAGCAGCTAACGCACTTTAGTCAACGTACCCCTAAGTATACCCATGTTAACAGCAACATCCATGGTTAGCGCATGCCCATAACACCTATGCTAGCCATGATGTGATGTAAATGCCCATGTTCCTGCTGTGAACTCACCCAATCATGCAATGACCAGTTAGCAAACATGTCGCATACATATACCTATACCTATACCTGTGTACATCCCAAAGATGGTTATTCTGTCCCACGAATAGCAAGGATGGACGGGGGCAGGGAGGGGGGTTGTATAAGGAAGTTAGATGGGGGCAGGGAGGAGGTGGATCGGAGCAGAGTTAGGGTGGGTGGTGGGCAGTCACTGGCCTTGGGCTTACAGGGCCAATACTAATGTCGGCCCTATACGTCCGGGACCGGCGACTTGTATGGGGAAGTTATTCCACCTCCAAGGTGGAATAACTTCCCCAGATGTCATGGATCAGTGGGCCCGGGGCAAGGATGGGGCAGGGGGGGCCGAGGACATTCCCCACAGCCTGACCCTGGCCGTAGGTGGCTGAATTGGGTGTCCAGCTGCGGGGAATGCTTTGAAGGAGTCAGCGGCAGGGATCGTGGCTTTACAATGGAGCCACGGTGCCATGGCAACTGGATGCCCTGGCACCCCGGCTCCATTGTAAAGCCCTGACTGAGTTAATCGGGCATGTCCTGTATGTGCAGGCTGGGCTGAATCACAGTCCCAGCCTGAACATACAGGACTGTTCGCAATTCTGATCCCGCGGGGCTAGACTTGCCCCGCGGGATCAGAATCTCAATGCCCTCTGTACGTCCAGTTCAGACCGAATGTATAGAGGTCTTCTACATCCAGGATGGAATCAGGCCTCAAGTAAATACATTTCAATTTCTTAATCCTGTGTCCTGGTAGAGCAGTGGGTTGTTAAAAAGTCCCTGTGTACTACTACAATACATGCCATATGCTTATCTATTTATATACTTTTATAAAAATGTTCAGATACTGCATATCACCATTTCCTACATCTCATCTATTTACATATTCAGTTACTTCTTTGGAGGCAAATTCTCTAAGATGTAATGCTCAGGGGCGGTGGAATAATTTATGTAATGAATCGCAGAGTAAAATTAATTTGTCTAGGGATTTATTATGCTAAGAATGAATCTAGCAACAGGGGATGTTTAGACAGAAAAAATATTCCTAATATTTTGATCATCTACTGTGCTGTGAGTCTGTTTTATACCACATCTAGAAAGCATAAAGCACATAGGCATAAATATACAAGCTATGGGAGTCATTGAAAAGTAGTCTAAAATATTTAAAAATTGTTGTCCCAAAAGTGAGAAAGAGACAAATTGTTAACAGTGGGAGCAGGAAATGAAAATAAATTAAACTGCTTATTTTGAGAATAGTTCCAGTATGAGTCATCGTTTGTTCTACTTTTAAATCCAATATACTTTCTAGATTGATTTTTAAAGCTAAAATAGGTTTTTCATGAACCTCATTAATTTATAATGGATTTTAGTTTATTATGGAAGTGCATATAATGATGTTTCTCTCTCTTCTGTAAGTATAGAAATATCTGAATAATAACAATAATAATAAAGCAGTTACCAGTTTTTAATAGGTGAAATCTTCAGGAACCTTCTGTTGCTCTATACATAGAGTTGAGGCGTATAAGTACCACAGTTTCCAACAAAGCTATGGTCTTTGCATGAGCTGTAGATAAGGCCATAATACCCACCCTTAGTGCCAGTGATGACATAAGTTCAGGGCTGGTGCTACCTTTAGGTGAACTAGGTGGTCACCTAAGGCGCCAATGGTCCAAGGGCAGCCTTTTGCAGCTACTGCCGCCCCTCTCCGGGACTGCAGTGGTAGCAATTACTTCAGTGCTTACCAAAACCTCTGGAACTGTGGTGCTCCTTGTGTTTCCCCCTCCTTCAATGCAGACGTCCTGTTTACTTGGAGGTGGGAGCAGCTGGGCATCCAGTCTCCTTTATATGATAGAGACTGGATGCCCAGCCTAGACACTCCTGCTTAGTGAGCAGGAATTACAATGGTGGTGTGATGTGCCAGTCAGGGAATGTCCCAAGATGTTAGACACAGGTTGCTGGAATCCACAGGAGAGCAGAAAAAAACAGCCACACCAACAATTGCTGCAAAGAAACAATTTTATTCAACGATTGCTGGCGTGGCTGCATTTTTCTCCGCTCTCCTGTGGAATCTAGTGTTTGACTGTGAAGGTTTTCCTCTTTTCCTCCTTGCCAGATACAGGCTGCTGGCCAAGGGTTCAGGGTTCTGACAGGAAGACATAGGGCTTGTTGCTAAGGTGTGCTATTGTTATAGTGAATTAATGTGTGTTAATGTTAGCACATCTTAATAACTAGTCCCCTGTGTAGCATAAAAGTATCGCATAGCAAGAACGGGGAATCACCAGACATGAAGCACACATTATAGCAAACAAAAGGCCAAACTCTGCCACCAACATCTACAGTCTGTTGTGGACAAAGAGAAACTATTGTACATAGGATAGTACTCATTATAACTAGGACCCAACAAAAATAAAACAATGGTCTACTCAGAGAAAATAAACAGTACCATTTGGGTCAAATATTTGTTTATATTGCCATCTGTTATAGTACACAATGGGAAAACATTTTCCATCTGCAACCAATGATGTTCTGAAGATTTTATGGGGTGGGGGGTGACTTTCAACACACAGAGTTAAATACAAGCAGAGATAGAAGTAGGTACGCTTGCACATATTACATTATTATCCATAACCTGGATAGCCAACATGGTTTCAAATTTTAATGTAAAAAATTCAACTTTCAACAGCGCTATGATATGTAGAATCTAAATAAGAAGCAGCCCTTTTGGGGTTTCTCAAGTTTCCCTGTTAATAAGTCACCTAAAATGAATGTGAAGGATAATTGTATTAGCAGGACAATGAGACAGGAAAGGCAGATATGCGTAAATGGTACACTTATTTTATAAAGGAAACACACACCTTATGTGCCTCTAAAATTAGCACAGGGAACGTAGGCACACTTATTTACATCTGCTTCAAGGCAGGTGTTGTCGTGTGTGTTTTTGCGCTAGCAAAAATAAGAGCATAGGTACGTATGTTATGAAATATGCGTAGATGCATAGAGTAGATATTGTAAAAGTAGATGGTATGTTCCTGAACACCTACTTTTTATATGTTCATGCCTGGGCAGTTTTCTAAGGCCCTACTTGAGTGGAGGAGTAGCCTAGTGGTTAGAGCAACTGCCTAGTACCCAGAAGATCAAGGGTTTGATTCCCACTAGCACTCCTTGTGACTTTGGGCAAGTCACTTTACCCTCCATTGCCTCGGAAGAAAAGGATGGCAATCTACTTCCCGTGATACATTGCCAAAAAAACCCAGAGGTAGCTGGGTCACTATGCGTCAACACTGACTTGATGGCACTAAAAAAAACACAAAACTTGAGCTTATAAAGCACTGTTCTACATGCTCAAGTCCCTTTTAATATTACTCCCAAAGTGCCTGAACAGTGGGCTAATACATTAGTATTTCATATCCAGAAACATAAATGCTTTCTTTATCTCATTAAGTCCATAGCCTCCATGTACCACTAAAACTGTTCATACACATAAACAGTGCTTAAGGCTGCTGGAAGAACCTCTGGATATAAGAAGTCCATAAACCATTATTAAAGGGGATATCTATTGCTTGCCCCAATACAAGCATTGTGGAACCTGTGTCTTTTGGGGAAAATGCAAGGTACTTGTGACCTGGATTTGCGACTGTTTGAAACAGGATACTGGGCTTGATAGACCTTGTATGGCATATGTTATGTTCACTGAGCAAGTCCCGCAAATTTGCAAATCGGTCGGGTTTGGACCTAGAATGCAGAGAATTCTTCAATGAAAGATGGGCTCACCATATGGACTGCAATGCAAAGGAGGCTGTTTCTGTAAGGAGAATTTCAGTGCATAGGCAGAGAAGCTATAACCTTGAAGACATCAAACAGCTTTCATATAGAATCTCTGACAAAGGCCCAGGAGACCACAATACAGGCACAGCAAATGAATCGCCGGGAGTGGGCTTCTTAGACCAGATTAGTCTACAGCAAATGCCTTAAGATCAAGGTCAGAATGCCTTGCCACATATTTTTAGAAACTGAAGGTAAACAAATTCTAACACAGAAGTAAGCGACAGTTGGAACAGCAATCAGAAGGGCAGGTGTCCTGCAGTCATCTCCTTCCACCCAAAACTAAGCAGAAATACATTGTACCTAGGCCTAATTTGTCAGAGTGATTTGTGGAGGGAGAGACCTTCTGGTTTCCAAGGCTACATAAACTGAGTGATCCTGACAGTAAATACTCAAAAGAGAAGGTATACTACTTTGTGTAACACTCAAAAGTCTGTCACATATCTATGAGTCCAGAAGTGACTGCTTTCAATCTGGTAGAGAGTTGCATAAAAATGGTCAGCAAAGAAATGGCTATATGTTCTATTTTTGGCTGCAGAAACCATTGTTTGCCCTGCTCGATGAGAGTAGCTAAGAAATTCCCATCTCTATTCAGGCCACTTGCTGCTGTATTATTCACAGGGGAGACGGTAGAACGAAGTTTCTAGAAAGAGCAGCTCAGATGTATTTATAGTGTGAGACCACTGGTATCATATACCTTCCTTTTTCCTCTCTGATATCTTTTTTTCTAGGAGATGAGAAGCTGGATTCAGCTGTGATGATACTTGTCCCTTCTACCTGTATCTGACCTTCAAGCAGTAACCCCCACAAGCAGTCATATCTTTACATATATGAGGGTATATATGTGGATAGCATGGATGTCTTTCTATAAGACCTTTTTTTAATAGTTGCCCTGTTATACATATAATTTTGAGTGTAGATGTTGTTGTTGCCGCCTGAATGCATAAAATTTCTGCATTTATTGGGAGGACAGATTAGGGACAGACTGGAGCACATCACAAAAGTTATACTTAGAATGGTAAAATTCCACCATCAATAGAAAAAACTGCTCTCAATATGAAACTCCAATATTCCAAAAAATTACATCAATACTAATACCAAAATTCATTCTCAGGCAAAATGACCTCAGATGGCACAACCCCACATTTAGTGAAAAATCACCATAGGGTGTTGATAGACGCTCACATCACCGGTCAAAGCCTCCTCCAAACTCTCAAACCAAATACACAAAATCCTTACAAAAGTCTATGAACAACCACAAACTTATCCCTGGGAAAAGTTATTAAAAAAACTATATAAACCTACATAAACCTATAACCATCCACCCACAAACAACACCATCCCAATTATACCGACACTCACACACAAACATTCCATTCATAAAAAAGCGTCTATAATACAAAGATAGACTGAATACCAACGGAGCTGAATGCAGCCGGAACAACTTCGGAATAACACCTGCAAATCTTCTAACAGAAGTCTTGCGGCCAGCTGAGTCATCAGCCCTCAGAATAAACACTCATTACTCTAGGTCCACTCTGACCTCCAACGCGGGAAACAAAAATATCTTCAAATGATATCACTATCATTCATTCACATGACGACCCGAGCCCTACAAAAGCTTTCGTTTCGCCATTAACTGGCTTCTTCAGGAGCTACGCCGTACAGATATCATTACTCCACAATGGCTACTCTAATCTTCCCGCTATCCAAAACACAGCGTGTGACGCATCAATTATCCTAAATCAACCACCAATCACAAGCATCTCTTAACCATGACGTCACTTTAAAGCTATACAGACCCATTCCAGATCACACATCCAAACTACTGAACTGTACAGTAAATAACCCCAAACTGAACACGTCACACTTAGCGCCAACAATGTCAAAAAAGTCCAAAAAGTAATCAAGAAAACAATGTCCATTCCAAACGATCATTCAAACTGCCAGGCTGCAAAGTATCCAATTTAAAGATCAATCGTTGTTCCTTCTGCAGAAGTAATTTCTTACGATCACCCCGCCGAAGATCAAAAGGTACAAACTCCAAAACAGTACAGCGAAGATCTTCAAACTGATGGCTTGAATCCACACAATGCTGAATCAACGGAGTATCAATCCGTGCCTTCTTCAAACTATATTTATGTTCAACCAATCTTGTCTTCAGGGGCCTCATAGTTTTACCTACATATAGTAACTGGCATTTACACCATATACCATACACTACAAAAGAAGTACTGCATGTCGTAGCCACGGGTAAGCTCTTCACCTGCCGTTGATATTTCTCACAGATATGCATACTCATAATGCTACAAAAAGAGCAATGCTGACAAGCTAAATGACCCTTTACAGTTGAAGAAATAGGAGTCGCATGTCGTAATACAGCTGGACACAGACGATCTTTAAGGTTATGTCCATGGCTATACGCCATCCGTAACTCACATTTAGAAAGCTTAGGGTGCCTCTTGATAAGACTCCAATGTTTACGCATCATTGATGCAATCCGATGAGACAAACTAGAAAAAGGTAAAACACAAGTGACAGTAGGCAATGGATTCCCAGTAGATAACAGACTAGTAGGGTGAAGCAACCATTCCCGATGATTATATTTAGCTCTTTTATAAGCCTTATTCAAAACATCAATAGGATAACCGCGATCCATAAATTTACGCATCATGCGTTTAGCTTGAAATCTAAATTCTTCATGTGTAGAACATATACGCCGGCACCTTAAAAGCTGCGAATACGGCAGACTACGCTTTAAATGCGGTGGATGAAAACTGGAAAAGTGCAGTAAGGTATTTCGATCCGTAGGCTTTGAATAAAGTGTAGTGACAAAACAATCTCGTTGTTTAAAGATCTTCACATCCAAAAAATGTATTTCACACACCTGAATATTAATGTCGAACTTGATGGCAATATGACATGTATTCAAATTAGCAAAAAATTCTTCCAAATATATCTTGGTACCCTGCCACAAAAGGAAAATATCATCAATATACCGGTACCACCGTATAATATATGGGCTATACCGGGATGCATAAACATAGCGATCTTCATAATCACTCATAAATAAATTGGCTAAAGAAGGTGCAAAAGTAGCACCCATCGCTGTTCCTGATATCTGCTGAAAAAAAGTATCCTTATAGAGAAAATAATTCTCTCTCAACGCTAAGGCTGCCAAAGTCAATAACAGAGGAGTCGGTGCTCGGTATGGCTGTTCCCGGGCATCCCAAATCTTCTGTAAAACATTTAGAGCTTCATCTTGAGGGATGGAAGCATATAGAGCTGCTACATCCAAACTAGCCATAAATGACACCTGCTCAACTAAACACTCTTCTAATAACTTCAAAAAATGAGTGGTATCTTTAACATAGGAACAAGTCTTAAGAACCTCACTCTTCAAAAAAGAATCTAAGAAGATCCCTACTCGCTCCAATAATGAATCATTGCTTGATAAAATGGGACGGCCAGGGGGAGATGTCAAACTTTTATGAATCTTTGGCAAGATGTAAAATACCGGTATCTTTGGGTATGGCGGATTAAAAAAAAGTTTTTCTTTATTCGTCAAAAATCCCAAGTCATAAGCTTCAGTAGTAGCTGAATCCGTGTCTGTAAAGCTTCAGTGGGATCGCCCAGCAAAATTTTATAATGACTCACGTTATTCAATTGTTTCCAAACCTCATGTTCATAATCAATGGTATTCAAAATCACCACCGCCCCACCTTTATCAGCACGTTTAATCACAATATGTGTCATATTTGATAGCTCCTGTAATGCTGCAAAATCCACAGGGGATAAATTCTTAGGCTGATTATGATATTTCGATTCCAATGATACTAAATTAGCTAATACTAGCTGACGAAAAGTATGGAGGAGCGGGTCCACCATGCGATGTATGATGTAAACTCATTTGTTAGATCAGCAAAACATATAGGCCTATCTTATGAGTGATGATGTGGCCAGCACCATTGAATATACACATAACACTAAGCCCAGCTGGGGGACCAAGGAAGTGTGCCCCAAAAGGCTCTGTCCATCTGAATCTCTGTTATGCTCATAGATAAGGAAGGGAGAAGGTTGAAAAAGTTTCCACCGATCTGCCTACTATTCATCCAGGACCAGGGGCTTTAATAAACCTTCTCCGTTAAACTCTTGAGCAACACTGTTTTAGTGAGGGATCATAAGCCCAAAGGGGCTCTCTCCTAAAGAGCATAAAATTCTTTACCTTTCACTGGATCTGCATGCAATGACTTCTACAATCTACGGAAGACAGAGAAATGCTTGAAAGCTACTATCTGCACTGACTCTATATAGGGTGATATCAGCAAACTAGTTGTTTCTGTCTCCATCTGCTGGTAGGGGGACATAAACCCATGTGTCTGGAGTGATCTGTCTGGACATAAAGGCCTGATATTTGAAAGGCATTTACATGGTTTACAGCCCCGTAAACCACGTAGATGCCTTAACCGTGATTATTCAATGGCACCTACATGGTTAGTGCCATTGAATATTTCCAACTATTTCCCTATATGCTCTGATGCTATTCGGATAGCATCAGGGTGTGTTGGGGCGTTCTGGGGCAGAACGGAGGTGGGGAGTCCTGATAACCGGTAGCGGTGATATTTGACCGCTTCACCCTCCACGGCTAAAACTAGGTGAGCTTTTGGTTCGCCTAGTACTAGCTGTGGCTGCTAACCAGGTAGGGTCCAATATTGCTGCTACCTGGTTAGTCTCTGTGGCTGACTTCACACGGCAGCTAACCTGGATTTTCAGTGCCATCACCGTGGCAATGAATATCTGGGTTTAGTGGTCAACGGGCAGGGCTATGCGTCAACACGGCGCATAGCTCACCCAACAGAATATCAGGCCCAAAGGAAATATATATGTAGATATTCTGAGGTTTACTTTCAGTGCCTAAATCTTCTTGATATTTTACAGTTTAACTGCATTTATAAATATGGCAGTTAATGTATATATTACGGCTTGTATAAAACAGCAAAAACATATTTAAGGGCACTGTATTTTTATTAACAAAAGATCAAACTGTCTTGTATTCATTCCTTTCTGATTCTGTGATCTGTATTTACTTTATCTGATGTTTGCACCTAGGGTTATTTGAATCTTTACATTTGATGAAAGCAGGTTCAAAAACTGCTAAAGAATTTGCCAGTCTTTCTGAGATTTTTTCAATTTAATTTTATTGCAGATATTATTAAAAATTATTAATATTGTCTGCACTTTAGGGGATAAACACTGACTAGGAATTAAAAAAAAATTCCTTCAAACTCTGCTGCTTCAGATTTTATTATTAAAGCTGTTATGTTTTGGGATTGTTTTCATCTTACTCTACAAATGAAAACAAGACCAAGAGGAAATTCATAATGGGCTCATTTCACCCAAATCTGTACCTTGGAAAACATTTGAGTAGAAAGACATTCATCAGCTTTAATGGATTAAAGTACTTACACTGTAAAGAGAGAGAAATAAAATCTCTAAGGCCCTAGATGGGTTGAGAAAACTAAACACATTTTCCCCTATGTATCATTTAATGCTTTTGCCAACCTGTTCTTAATATCTGTATAATACCTGCTCCATGGTTCTAAGTTCTATGTATTTTCCTGTTATATGTAAACCAGACTGATCTTGAAAAGTGTGGTATGTAAAAACAAACAAATAAATACTAGGGTTTTAATAAAAGTAGGGAAGTGGTAAACAGGGAAATGTTATCTGGCAGATAAATAGTTACCTCAGGCCGGAAGGTCGGGGGTTCAAATTCCAGTAGAGGACAGCAACCTTGGGCCAGAAGGACTGTGGTTTCTAGTCCCACAGGTGCTCCTTGTGGTCTTGGGCAAGCCACTTAACCCTCCATTGCCCATGTTCCCTGTAAGTATTAGTGTCTGTGTCTCATATCCCCTCCTGTTAAATGTATCCCCCAATTGTGTTGTGACCACTTTGATTGAAGGATAAGGTGGTATACAAAACTGTCTAAATAAACAAATATAATTATAAAAATCGTAATGCATCCTAAGTAGTTGTACCTTCATTGTCTTAGCAGCCTGGTACCTTGATTGGCCATGCGAAACACAAAAACAAGTTAGAAGTGTTGGACCTCTTATTGCACAAGGTCCTCAGTTGGTGCAAATACATTTGCAGTTGTCCAGGAGCAGTGCAGGTTTGGAGGTAAATTCCAAAGCTATATGGGGCTTTATTGGGGCAGACCTTTCCCTAGCAAAGATGAAGCCCGTTTACTCCAGAAAAGCATTCACTCCTCCTGCTTGGCAGTTACCTCTATCCCAATGGGCTTCTGTACCTCAAGGATGCTTGGGAGAGAGTATTATCAAGTAAGCTAGCAGGGACAACCATGGAAATGGTGGAGAGTTTATCTCTTTACTAAGCCGGAAACTACAGATTGGTGAGCCTGAAGTCAGTATTGGCAAAATGGTAGAAACCATTAAAAAGAATAAAATTACCGAACATGTACTGTAGATAGTCATGGTTTAATGGGAGAAAGCCAACATGGATTTAGCCAAGGAAGATCTTGCTTTACTAATTTGTTACATTATTTTGAAGGTGTGAATAAACAGGTAGATAAAGGTGAGCCGGTCGATATAGTGTATCTAGAATTTCGCAAATAGTCTATTAAGAAACTCTTGGAGAAACTAAAAAGCCATGGGATAATGGCAGTACACTGGTTAAAAGATAGAAGAGAAAGTAGGACTAAATGGCCAATTTTCTCAACGGAGAAAGGTGAATAGTGGTGTACCCTAGGGATCTGTGCTGGGCCTGCATCTTTTTAACGTATTCATAAATGTCCTGGAAATGGCAATAATGAGTGAGGTGATCAAATTTGCAGATGACACCAAATTATTCAAAGTTGTTAAAACAAAAGAGGATTGTGAAAAATTGCAAGAGGACCTTGATAGATTGGAAGACTGGACGTCCAAATGGCAGATGAAATTTAATATAGACAAGTGCTATGCACCTATGAAAGAACAACTCAAACTGTGGTTACATAATGCAAGGTTCTACATTAGGAACCACCACCCAGGAAAAAAGATTTAAGCATCATTATGGATAATATGTAGAAATCCTCTGCCCAGTGTGCAGCGGCAGCCAAGAAAGCAAATAGAATGCTAAGAAAGGAACGGAGAATAAAACCAAGAGTATTATAACGCCGCTGTATCGTTCCATGTTGTGATCTCACCTTGAATATTGTGTGCAGTTCTGGTCACCTTATCTTAAAAAGGATATAGCAGAATTAGAAAAGGTACAGAGAAGAGCCACCAAAATGGTAAAGGAGATAGAAGGATACCCCTATGAGGAAAGGCTTAAAAGGTTAGGGCTCTTCATCTTGGAAAAGAGATGGCTGCAGTGAGATATGATAGAGGTCTATAAATTAATGGAGTAGAATAGGTAAATGTAGATCAGTTGTTTACTCCATCAAAATGTAGAAACACTAGAGGAATGCAATGAAGCAACTAATAAGATAATTTTTTTTCACTCAATGGATAATCAAATTCTGGAATTCTTTACCAGAGGATGTATTAAAAGCTGTTAGTGTAACAGGGTTTAAAAAAGATTTGGATAAGTTCCTGAAGGAAAGGTCTGTTAACCATTATTAAAGAAGATCTGGGAAATCCACTGCTTACCCCAGAGTAAGCATTGTGGAATCTGTGTACCTCTTTGGAAACCTGGCAGGTACTTGTGACCCAGTATGGCATTTATTATGTTCTAACAAGATCCCAGCAGTGACCTCATGGGGGCTGGGAGAAGAATGGAATCGACTGCTTTGGGGAGATTGCTGTGGGATGTTGTGAAGGGGCCTAATCTCCTAAAATATATTAAAGTCACCCAAAATGACTCTGGATGCTCTGTAGCTTGCAGTCTCTGGAACTGAATCTTCCTTGATAGTGAGGATTGATATTGCCCTGGGGCCCTTTCTTGGACTACAGGAGAGATTCATCATAGTAGGACAACAATGTGTGACACTGGAGACTAGAATGTATGCTAGGGCCAATTAATTAGCTGAGATGAAGAAATGTGAATCAATGTCACTTGAGGATGCAGCGTAAGGTAGAGCAGTTTGAGAATTTCACTAAAGACATCTTCTACTAAGTTTGCTGGGCTTGCTAATGAATGGGTCAGGAGCAATGCCCCACATGGCAGCGGTAACCCCTGGCAGTAGTCTCGCAGTACTACCACTAAGGGTCAATTCCTAGCAGCAGTACTACAAGACTATTGCTAGGGATTACCACTGCCATTTTGTAAGCCTTCTCAGCAGGGGCAGGAGTGAAGGAGTAACATTCCTGTCCCCTTTATCAACAAATTCATGGATCCCCTAGTAAGGGTTGCGGGGAGTCTGGGTGGTGACGGGAGGATGGGAGTTGCATCCTTGGGGGGGAGGAGCTGGTGGAAGGTTCCACTATCCCTTCCCCCAAAAAAGCAGACACCCTTCTCAACCATACCTCCAGCCTTGAAGACAAATTGCAAGCCCCCAAGCCCCCTAATTCCCCACAACCCCAATTACTATCTCTCTTCCCCCCTCCCATAGATCACCTTGGGCCTTATTGAGTGATTCCTTGTTGGTCTAGAGGAGCTGGGAAAGAGCTATTCCCTCCTGATAGTGTCATGATACTACTGCAAGGTGGGTCAAGCTGCCATATAAAGGTTTTTTGCCCCTTATATGGCAGCTTAGGAGTAGGAGGAGTAGCCTAGTGGTTAGAACAACTGCCTCATACCCAGAAGATCAAGAGTTCAATTCCCACTGGCACTCCTTGTGACCTTGGGCAAGTCACTTTACCCTCCATTGCCTCAGAAGAAAAGGCTGGCAATCTACTTCCAGTGATACATTGCCAAGAAAACCCAGAGGTAGCTGAGTCAACACTGACTTGATGGCACTTTAAAAAAAATGGCAGCTTGACCCCCTAACAATAGTACAAGGTACCACTAGATGTTGCATTTTTAAGCATAGCTACTATGGAAAATGGCAAGTTTGGTAGAATAAAATCCCCTTCAGTTTTACAGACCGTATAATGTTTGTGTCTCCAGTACAAAAAATTGAAATCCCAACATAGCATAGTGCAAAGTATTCCCTCAGTTTCATTATAAATTTATTCTTCTATTTTCAGTGTCTCTTCAATGTTCCCTGTTTTAAAAGTTTTTAGTCCCCTCCAGCAAACATCAGCCCTTTAAATTTCCAGGGCTTGTTTACAAAGTGGCCTATTGAAGGCCATGGGGGAGGGGGCCTCCAGCAAGTTGCGTCCTCAATTTCTTAGCTAGACCACTGAGACACTTTAATTTCTGTGCAAGAACTTCTTATTGTACTGGGAGGATCATCACTCTTTAGGCATGTGTCGACCTTACCAAAAGCTACTTTTCTGCTGATCAATATCCTTAAAGTCTTAGCATAATTAACTGTCAATTACTGGTTCATTTCAATGGCCAGCACTGACTGTTTTTTATTTCTATTTTGCAGCTTCAGAACACACCAAAAGTTGGTTCTCCTAAATTGCATTACCTTTGGGCTCTTATCTACTCATCTTTGGTTTCATTTGAGGCCGCAGCTTAAGCTTGTCACTTCGAGGCATGAGAGTTGATAAATTGTAACCAAAGTTGAGTCTTACTGTAGTGAATTATTTTTTATTGGCTACTCTTGTTTTGTTTTGTAGATACTCAGTTTTACTTTCATTAGTTTTGTGCAACTTCATGTTCAACTTTAGACAGAGCCTCTCCTTCCCCAACCCAAGTAAGACTTATAAGGATTTTTCATGTATAAACACCTTTTTACGTACATGCATAAAAGGGCTCATATAAAATTATCCCAGGTTTATGTATGCATACATACAGTGGCAAGAACAGGGCTTACCCAACCACTAGGCAAACTAGGTGGTCTCCTATGGCAGCAGCAGCTGGGGGGTGGAAAAGAGCAAGGCATTCAGAGCTAAACAACAGATTCTGACAGCCAGGGGGAGATATAAAGCTTAAGGTTTGTCTAGGGTGCTAACACCTTGAACCAACTCTGGGGCCATCCTTGGGCAAGAAGGCACACACTTTATGCAGCCCACATGTAGTTGAGTTCTGAAGCACAGCTTGGGGGAGCATGGGTCGATTCATGGTTTGCACATGCTTATAAAATACGCGTTTACATGTTTACTTTAGCCGTCTACGTTTACACCCGCTTCCAAGAATGCATCAGTATCTGTGGCTTCAGTCTATGTGCGATTTCTGCCACCTCGTGCCTAATATTTTATAAAGACACAAAGGAGCATGTTTACTAATGTGAGCTAAGGTTAATGTGATGGGGGGAAACACTGCACACTAACAGCACATCTTGCAAATAGCACGGGTGCAGTTACCTCCACATCCTTTGGTGCCGCACGTTACCTATTGAGGAAATGTTGTCCATGCCCTGAGAGAGTAATGTGGTGGCGTTGCACAAAGCACTCCTCGATCTTAGTGCATTAAGTACAAAACCACAGCACTCCTTAGTAAAAGGGCCCCTTAGTAAACATGCCCCTAATTGTGTGTGAGCTGGGGAAAAGCACATTTTATTTAACATAAAACATATTAGGAAACCTTCCTGCAGAACTTTAAACGTTATTTTGATAAAATAAATAACTCTGCCCTGGCTTCTTGTGTCATTTCCAACTTCTCCTATATAGATTTACTTGGTAAATGTGAACTTCACTGATACAATTCAGCAGAGGGCATTGAAAAACCTTTTCTACTTTCACTTATTGTGAGGTTTCTTTTTTTATTGGAGATACGGTGTCCATCATTTTTTAAATCACCCAGGTTTTAAAAAATCTGCTACTTTTAACATCAACCGTTGATATTGAGAACACTCTAGAAAAATGGCTTCCTTCAAAAGTGTGCATAACAGGTGCAGCATTTATTAGAATAACTTTTGGCATATATTATTTATTCCTAGTGTCAATCATTTACAGCCTGGCAATTCTTCATCCAGATTTTGTTCTGGCCTGGATAACTTTGACTGACACACAATTAGATGTGGATGGAGAAGGTGAAATAGCAAATATCAAAGGCACTTTATAGATCCCTGTTTTTCCACGGGTAGTGCTTTTGTAAGATATGTTAGAACTGGCCTTATCCAAATTGAGGCTTGAATGTGTATTCCGTCACAGATTATATTGAGAGATAGACAGTAGCGCCATTAAAAAACAACAACATATTATGGAAAGCTGTGGGTTTCTCACTGCTCGCTGAGAAAGTTGAATATGATTTGTACAAGCTGGCAACGGGTGCCAATTTAATTTTGGAATTCTTATCTCCTCCTAATTGTGAGAGAAATAAGGTCTACCATGGTTACGCCGGCATGAACAGAATGACTGCTGAATAAAATCCGAACGAATCACTGTCCATTCTCAATTATTATATTGTAAAGTCAAGTCTGCTAGTTTTCCACAAGTAGAACAGGGCTTGTCAATATATCCTAATAAGGCTTAGGATGAATTTATTGCAAGCAGTAGGAGGCACAGAGTAAGGTTTTCTCAATATGCTGAACTATCTGTTTCCTTCTCAGAGGTAATTACTCAAGCACAATGAAAATGACAGTAGCAGAGCTACCAAGCAACTCCTGCTTTGTTTTGTGTCTGATTTAATATAGGCAAAACAGCATGGCCTAACAATCCCCTCAGAGGCCGTTCTGGTTAAAAATAAGAAAAGCAAACTCCTTCAGCACATTCAGAAAATGGGTTCAGTAGTAGCGTCGTTTCTGATTTTAATAAACCAGCGAGGTCTCAAGGGGGTTATTTTATAAGGAACTGCATAAAATATGTTAGTTATCTTAGTTATCTCCAAGTTATAATGCCCTGTTCAATGTAATTTCAGTTTGTTCAATGTAAACCGCACTGATGCAGAATAGCGCGGTATATAAGAGAATGTAAATAAAAATAAAAATAAAATTGTGCACAAGTAACCTATTTTCAAGGACTTACGGATGTGAATGGGCACTCAAGGGTGTACTCTAGCTGGTCGCTATTCTGAAAAGACGTGCATTGGAATGATGGCACATACTTTCTGTGTGGGTGGGCACTGGGATGGAATTTGAGCAGAGCATGAGCAGAGCACAAATGTATGCGTGTAATTTATAAAATATAAACTGCGTGTTCCTGAAAGATCTAGTTGCAGGCAATTACACCTTCTGTAGGTCAGGCGTTAAGTGCTCACAACTAGTTTGCATGGAATTTTACACCACTTATGTCCCTATTTTATAGCATAAAGTGCGTGTGTACTTTACTTTATAAAAATGGCTTCAATGCGTCTGTACTAAAGTGTGTTAACTCTGTGGGAGGTAGTTTTGCAAGTGTCGAGCATGGGCATCCCATATGTATCCTGGTGACCCCGCTACCAGATGGGTTTTCAGGATATCCAAAATGAATATTCATGGCATAAATCTGAATGCACTGGAGACTCAGTATGTGCACATTGATCCCATGAATATTCATTGTGAATATCCTGAAAGCTCAACTCATTATGGACTCACTGGGACAGTTTTGGGGAATCTTGAAGCTTTTCTTTGAGCATTGAAACTTATATCAGCTAATCAATCAGATTTATTTGTAATGTTCAGAAGTGTCTTTTTAAAATAGTTTCATAACTGCTGTCTTCAGTTTTCCCAACACCATGTTTACTTTTTTTTTTACCCTATCCCTGATTAGGAACATTATTTCTTTATGTCTTTGACACTATTGAAGTAATTTTTGAAATCCATAAGGGCTGTCCATATTCCTCCACTGCTAGTGCAAGCAAATAATGTGTTCTAGGTTTACATGTGGACAATGTGGGTCTAATTTTATATCAGGATGCTTATATGAGAAGTCGAAAACGACACCTATTACAATCAATCCTACTTTACAGAGGTAATAGAGGCCCTCAGAACTGTAATACGTAAACTCAAGGATGCACATTTATGACTAATCCCGGCCAGTTGTAAATGTGTGTCTGTACTCTACGCAAGTACTCACATAATCTGTAAAGTGCAGGGTACATTTCAACTCTGCTGCAGCACTACCCAAACTATCTCCCAGAAATTTGACACGTGGCGTGAATATACGTACTCATTAAGGCATATCTTAGATAGTACTGTATGTAGACATCAGAAATGAGACAATGAGATAGCACTTTTGTCATTGAACTCCTATGCAGGTATATCATGACATAATTTTATAAAACACACACTACTAATTGGATCTAAACAGGAATATCTTATTCCACAAGTGACACCTATAAATCCTGCAAAGAAAATTACTTACTCTAAATATTTTTGTTGGACGAAATTATCTAGGAGCAGCTGGTGTTAACCAGCCGCTCATGGATTATTTTTAGTCCATGTTATTCTTTTTTGTGATCAGACATTTAAAATTCTATGAAGTTGCTCACTCAGTTTGGATTATCAACGTACAGCTGAAGTCTCTCATTCAGTAAATATTATCAACAAACAGTCTCTGCATCAGAGCATTGATAATTCCAATATCTTAAAGGGTTTCCCAAAAGTATTTAACTTTGAAGCTTACAAAATTCGGACTTCTTCAATACATTCTGAAACAAAAGTAGGCTGATCATTTTGCCAGCAGTGAGTTTCCATGGCCTTGAGTAAAAATGGCTGTGACATTCTTTTAAAACTCTAAGGACCGCCCAACCATCACTCCCATTGGATAAAAATTGAACCATTCAAAAAAGATTACACCAATGTGTGCCAATCTATGTGTAAAACAGCCATTACGAGCAGAAAAACCTTTTTAAAATCACCCTGTCTATATGTTGAAAGTATTGACTCAGTAATACCCTTTACAGATCACTAAAATCTACAGATTATATTGGCAGTATGTTGGCCACTTTTTTTAAGCAGAATAGATCATTCAAAAGTCTAAGCTTATAGACAGGCTTTTCTTCTAGTTGCTGTTCTACAGCATAGGTATTGGAAAACAGTGGGCCACACAGGCCTTGGCGCCACCAAAACTTTGTTGCTATGATCGCAGCCTCCCCTACTTCTGCCCGGAGCTCCTGCAGGCAGAAGTAGAGGAAGGCTGCGACTGTCTGGCAACAAGCTACCCATAGGGATCCCATCCCCAGTGGACAGAAGAGTGCTATGATCGCCAACCTTCCCCTCCTGTCTACCCGTGGGAGATTTGATCCCCTTGGACAGATGGGAGAGGAAGGCCGGCGATTGCAGCCTCACATGGAACAGCAAGCCTAGGGGTGGAGGCTGACGATTGCAGTCTCACATGGAACAGCAAGCCTAGGGGTGGAGCTTAACCTTCCCATAGTAAATGGCATTCCGCTGCCCCTGTTCTACAGTATACTTAATAACATGCAATATATATATAACAGAGCTTGATTTAAAATGAAAGCCTTAGTTAGCCACATATAGAGACTGTTTGGATGGCATTACTTTGAGCAACTGATATCATCCAGACTTCTTGTTAGGGTATTAAATTCTAAGCTGGAGAAGAACTAGCAGTTTCCAGAACAGGGGAGCTTTCTTGCTGCCCATTTGCATCATTCTGGGAAGAGACTCCTCTGAGAGGGAATATTCAAGACCAATTTAAACCATTCCCAAAGATAGAACTGTGTACCATGTTGGAGTAAGGTGTCTGCCCCTCGGGTGGAAAGATATGATTTGGCCAAATCTTATCAACTAATTCCTTTTAAGAGGAGCTACAGGTAAAGGAGTTGAGAGCAAGGAGAAAATAATTGACTCTGTAAAACCTGACGGCATCCCCCTTGGCCCAATAACAGTAGAGTCCTGCCTGTGTGCCGGTGCTATTAGCATGCTCCGTGGGTGGTGCGTCTCAGTCTGGCAACTGAGTGTGTGGACTCATGCCGGACAAAATGTTGAAGGTTGGACATGATGATACAGTTCTGGAAACATAAGATTACTAACACATCTGGACATACAATTCCTGGCCCACAGGGTGATCATGAACCTGTGACCCTTTTCTCATACACACACTGGTCATGTGTTTGAAGCTACAGAGCATCCATGTGGGGTCAGCAATCCATGGGTATATATGTGGTCATTGTCTGGATACATGAGGGCATGAGCTATGGTATGCCTATGTATGCATACATTTCTTTAGGCTCTGTGCTGTACTTTTCTGACAAGGTATGTTCAGCACATGTGGGAGAGGGACATCTTGTTAGGCCTGTATGTTGCACTGCCTTGCTATGCTGATGGTTCAACAGACATTCATGTTTTTCATATGGGGTATATCTAATCAAAGGGGCAGGCCATGATACATGGACACACATAGTCCAGACTATAGGTAACCTAGCAGAATGACCAACGTACCCATTTCCTGGTGTGTGTTTGTGGGGCAGTCATGGAATAATCTCATATTTTGCAGACCACAAACCTAATCTAGATTCACATGTGGTTGAGATGGCTACAACTGGCTGAATGTTTACTTATGGAGGAGTCACTGGTTCATGCACAGATTATGGTCATCGTTTGGCAGGTGAGGGGGCAGGGTTGCCATTTTTTCTCTGACATGGCCTGTTATTATATTGCATAGTTTTCCTGCCTCAGTGGCATATTTTTTCCCCCACATGCACGTATCCAGTTAGGGATATGTGCATGTAGGGGCTGCTGTGATCCCAGGGCCAGCCATCCACTAGGCAACTAGCCAGATGCCAGGATCCACCGATCATGGTGGACAACATGCTGGCCAATCCCTCCCTCTCTGCCTTTGTGGCACAGCCACCACTTCAGTGCTACAGGGAGCCTTATTGAAGTTGTACACATGTAGCTAGTCAAACCATGCCACTCCTGCCCCCTTCCATCATGCTGCTGCTGCTGCTGCCTTAGACATCAGTAGGGAGGGATCACCATATGCTGCACTGTATCTGCTGCTGACATGCTTGCCATCCCATTGACAGTGGTAACTGCAGCATTGAACAGAGCCGGTACACAGATTTTATCTGAAGCAAGCCGCAGGAGCTGTGACCATTACCCCTGCTCTCATACAATGCTGACATGGCAGCATTGTGGCAGTGGGGGTGGCACAACTCCTTTTTGACTGTGGCAGCATGCATGTGTGCTGCCACTGTCACAGTGGAGTCATACCAGACATCACAGATATACACTCTAGGCAGTAGCCTTGCCAGCCTAGTGAACCAGCCAGTCCCACTGTATCACCCATGTGACACCTCCTTTGCCAGTTTGGCATCAACAACATAGTGCCCTTTATTATCGGGGCAGCATGCTGTTGCAGCTAATCGAGCATTACTATCACTAATTTGAGAACTACAGTGGGTGGAGCACACTGCATACATTTAAATAGTCTCTCTCACCTCAGAAATAGCCCTTACCACAAGCTTTCAGATGACATTAGGGTTCCCAGAACCAGGAGCTCAACACACGGTAACACAAATTCATATTAAAAGATTACACGCTATCCCCGCCCAGCCTCCGCTCCATTAATGCCCATTATCCAGCTCCTTTTACCTTAACACTGCAGGCCCAGCTTCTGCACGTTAGTCCACACCTTTGCTCTCTTACCGCTCTTTAGTAAACATACTTGCCAGCGAGAATAGCGCGAGAGGATGTCAGGCGAGTGGAGAGGTGAGCCCTTCCTCACCACCAATCCAGTGCCCTCCTGCATTCCGCAACATAAAATTTGAACCAGGGGACTCCCTCACTGCACAGATCTGCCAGCAGGAATAGCATGAGCGGATGCCATGTGATTGGGAGTTGAGCCTCTCCTACATTCCTTTCTCACCACCAATCTGGTGCCCTCCTGCATGCCGCAGCACAAAGTTTGAACCACAAGCTAGTAATCTTTCATCTGCCCATCAGCATCTCCCAACAGCAAACCTCATCCCCTAAGCTACACAAGAATCATTTCAAACAATTCAACAAAAAATCCTTCCTGGCCCACATTTCCCCAATTCTCAACACATAAATATAGAACCTAAACTCTACTATGACCACCTGGAACCAAACTATCAGTGAATCAGGCTCACCTGTTCACAAAGGGACCCCATGGTACACTCCTGACCTCTGAAAACTCAAATCCCAACTATGGAAACAAGAGAGCAGATGGATAAAATCTCAGCTACGTACAGACCAATCCTACTATATGACCCTACTAAGAGAATACAACCACGCTACAAACCACTCAGAGCAAAGTTACCACACAAAACTAATTCAAAAATCACTCAAGCGCCCAAGGGAGCTGTTCACCTTAGTAAAAGAACTTACAAAATCACCCTCCAACAACACAACCAACAGCTCAATCACTCCTTAACAACTGGCAGACTACTTCTCAACCTGTCATTCTCAACCCACAGCTCAATCAAGCCCACCTCCACAATTTACCCCACCAGCGCACTCATGGACCAACTTTGCACATATCTCTGCTGAAAACATAGAAAATGTCATCTCATCTCTCAACATTACTACTTCCCCCTAGACTCCTGTCCGGTCAGCTGGATCAAAGCCACCAACTCTAAACTCTCTCCATTCCTCACAAAGCTCACTCAAAGCTCCCTACTACATGGCCACTTACCAACCTGCCTAAAATCTTCCTCAATTTGCCCTCTGTTAAAAAAAACAAACAAAAAAAAACACTTTGACCTGTCCAACCCCTCCTCCTACAGACCCATTGCAATCCTATAATTCTTAACCAAAATAATTGAGAAGACTGTCCAAATCCAACTACAAGTATACCTTGACACACCTACCCTGCTTGACTCACAACAACATGGATTCCGACCACACCATGGAGTGGAAACCCTCCTAACCTCTCTCTTGAACAACCTAATAAAGGGAATTCAGAACATTCACTAAGGCTTCATCCTCATATTCCTTGATATTTCAGCAGCCTTTGACACCATCAACCATAACATCCTCCTACAACACCTTCAGTCAATTGGAATACAAGGCACCATATTAATATGGTTCCAAGCTTACCTTCACAACAGACTCAAATCAGACTGCTATCATCAATCTCATATACTCAAACTCAAGACTTCCTCTCTTAGCTTTACTCTTCAATATCTACATGCAACCCCCCTGCAACATCATCTAATCACACAGCATCAACTATCACATCTACGCAGATGATGTCATGTTTTACACACCATTCAATCTGAACAAACCATCCTACCATGAACCCCAGCAATGTTTCTCAGACATCTCATAATGGCAAATCATTTATCCAAGAAATCTGAATCCTTATTCGTCACCAAAAATGAATCATTCACCCCTCCCTCCTCCATCACTCTCATGAACATAGAAATTCAAGTCAAACCAGAAGTAAAATACCAGGGAATCGCCCTCAACAGCACTTCACCCTAAAGACACAAATAACGAACACAGCAAGATTAATCTACTACAAAACCAAAATCCTCTAGCACCTCAGACTTCTCCTCCCTGCATCAGACTTTAGTTGGCCCTACAGGCTCTCACTATACCATATGCTGACTATTGCAACTCAGTATACTATGGACTCCAAAATCAACAATCCCACCACATGACAAACAAACAGCCCACCACACGGCAGCCCGAACCATCCAAGGCGCCTCCAGATATGATTACATCACCTCCATCCTCAAGCATCTTCACTGGCTCCCACTGCAAAGCAGAATACTCTTCAAAATCCTACTAATGATACACAAAACTCTTAATCACCAATCATCCCCCCACCTTCTATCCCTCATCACACCACTGCAGACAAACAGACCACGGAGGTCCTCCACTATGAACACCCTGACCACTGCCCAATCAAGAGCAAGAAGCACCCAACAAGCATGTGCCAGATCCTTTGAGCTATATGCCCCCTCATCTTGGAACTCCCTCCCTGACCCCATAAGAAACATTACAGATCTCCCTATCTTCCGCAAGCTTCCCAAGACCCACCTCTTCACTCTCCCTATCTTCCGCAAGCTTCTCAAGACCCACCTCTTCATCCTCCACTTCAGACCTACCCCCTCCTAACACTCCCTCCTCCTCCCTACATCATAAAGAACATTCTATATATAGTTAAAGTCAACTAAACCTGCCTGAACCTAAAAAAACAATTTCTGTTCCTTTATCTGTATTGTACAAAGTTGCTCGTTCAATGTAAACGTTTTGAATTGTTCAAGGTTCCATGTAAACTGCTTTAACCTTTGTGAAAAGTGGTATATAAATCCAGCCAAATAAATAAAGTATCCCAATGATTATGAAATGCATTACTCCCAAAAGTTAATGAAAATTACTCTAATAAAACCAGCTGACATGGTTGATGTGTACCCCTGAAGCAGGCATGTTATGCTGAAACATGGTTTGTATCAAGTGGTTTTATTAAAGCAATTTTTATGAACATTTGGGAGTCCTTGTCTTTCTCCCACTGTGTCTAGCTCAGTAAATGGCTATTATCCCCACAATTCAGCTATCTGAAAACTACCCATCTTTTTAGTAGGTAAACAAATATACATCAAACAATAAGCATACTTTTACTTGCAGTGAGTGGAGGCATTCCTAAAATTGGGGATAGAATGGGGAGTGCTATAATACATTGCTTTATATTTTCAAAATTTCACATTTTTGTGAAGGAAAAAAAAAGCTGCAGAGTGCAAATCTTTGCAGGTGCTTTTTCCTAGGCAGTGCCCTCTTTCGCTTTGCAAAGCCCGTGGATTAAAGTACCTGCAGATTTTGCAGATACCAGCATTGTCGTAAAAATAGAAGTAGAATCAGCTCGTACTGGTTCTGAGGAAAAATATTTAATATATTTCCCTACTATTATCTCATTGCTATTTGCCTGGAAAGAGCATAAAATTAATGTCAGCATCTTTTATTAACGTGCACTAAGCTATTAGCATTTATTTATTTTATTTATTTACAATCTCTTATATACCGCACTATTCATCATCAGCGCGGTTCACATGGAACAAAATGCTCAGTACATTTAACACATATGAGTTTACAGGTAACAGGGCATAAATAACTTGGATAACCGGGATAACTATTTACAAAACATACTACATGGAATCATATGCACAGAGGTTTCATAGGAAAACACCAGCCCACTATAGGATTGAATATCAAACTTGGTGTGTTGTTGAAATACCATAAATTTATCTGGGACTGGTATCAGTGGGTGGGAATTAATGTGTCTATCCCTGTTAAGTGCCAATCCTCAGAGTTAATTCTTAAGTGTGCTAATCCCATGTTAACTGGATAATGAGGAATGGGGTGATGAATGGCAATGGATTACATCTTGCAGTTAATGCATGGTAATTTACTGCACTTAACTGTTAAAGCAACAGATAATGCATAACAGTAAACTTCAATAAGTAGCTTAAAATGCATTGGGTTATCTACAATACAGTTAATGCAGGTATGGGGATTGTCTATTCATTAACTTTGTGGAAGATGCTATGTACGTCACCATTAGTTAACAGAGACATTTTACAGTTACTATATTTTAATTTTTGCAGCTCCAAAGCAATAACAGCAAAATTTTAGTTGGGTTAGTGAAGGGAGCCTATATCTTGTTGCTGTCATTTCATGTCTATAAGTAATGGTCCTAGTTGGATCAGGAAAGGGCTGTGTTGATCTCCTTTTGCAGCCGACTATAATTACTCACAATCTGTTCCAAGTCTTCTTCATTATGAGGAACAAAAAGATTAGCTTTCTTTGCAGCTAAATATGTTTATATGGGCTGTAATGATTGGAAGAGAAAGATACAATTCTTGAAATGGTGAAGCTGTGGGACTCAGGAAAATCTCAGCAGAAATCATCATGTTCATATATCAACCCTTTTGATTCAGAGGACCCTTTAAGAAATGAATTGTTAGACTGTGTTTTATGAATATTACATTTTCCTCTTTTTTAGGTATCTTGGTCAAAATGTGAATTCACATCAGGATTTTTTCTCTAAAGCCTCATTTTCACTTGTCAGTGAAAAAAATCCCATGAATGAGGTCTTGCAATAAAATACATTTCTATATCTTGCTCTTTCTCATTAATTTTCTGCTTCAATAGTAAACCATGAATTTCCCCACGTGAGGGAAAGGGAGAGCCTTGGATCAACTAGCACCGTTGTGATATACGTAATTAGCTCTTTGAGATTCTGCTGGATGTTAATCACCTGACTTCAACAATATGAGAGACAAAATGCTGGGCTTGGCAAATGTGATCTGACCCATCTTGGCAGATCTTACATTCTTGTCAAGACGTCAAGCTCACCTAATGAAAATAATTCTATTAAAAGGATAATTAGATTAGATGAATGATTTTTAAAAGAATAGTTTGACTGATAGAATGAAGCACCATTGACTTGCATGGGCCTATCTTATGGGCAAGAATAGCTTCTCAGGGCTTGATTTCCCTTTAAGGTCATGAGATCATGGCTGGAAACATTCATTGCCATGCTCAGAAATAAACAGGCCTGTTAATGCACAATAAAAACATACACTAAGGGGGTCTTTTACTAATGGGCGCTACCTGGCAGCACATGTTCTGGTGCATGCTAAAGGTACACTGAGATGCATGTTGCCTGCTAACACAGGACCATAACAGCATAGGATGATTCCCACGCTAACTGTGCAACTTGCATGAGAGATGTGAGTGGGCAGAGTAGTAGCAGAGAGTGGTCATAGTTAGCTCAGCACAGTTAGCACTGTGTTCGCTACATGCTATGTGCATTAGCATGGATTCTCCTAAAGCCAACTCAATAGGTGGCGTTAAGTTCACCTGCACTAATGGAGCATATGCTAGGGGACAGAGCTCTGTATTAACTGCCTGGGAAATACTTTCAACACCCCTGACAGTTAACACAAAGGTGTTGCACCTAATGCACCATGGCTTCAGCACTATTGGTGCGTTAAGTGCAACACTTTAGCACCCATTAGTACAGAGCCTGCTAAATCATTCTAATGAACACACAAAACCAAAATAGAGCAAAATCAAAAAGGTCTTGAGCTACTATATGTATGTAAGTGTAAATGTTGGAAGATAGCCATGAGGAAAACCAACCTCTCGTGGCAGCATGTCCATTTTACTCAATTTAAAGAGCTCAAACAAGAGCTTAAAAGTAGGTAAAAGCACCATGTAATAGTGTACCCTACACCAAAACATATGCAAAAATTTTTCCTTCCAACAAACATGAACTGCTGAAACTGATCAAATAGGACAATCAAGAGTCACAAGTAATGAAATTCTCTTATCTGCTGTCCATAGAAAACCCAAGCCACAGCATTTCACCAGACTCGGTTGGGTTTCAGTCTCTTAAATATCCGCAGTTTTGAAAAAGAGAACACAGCACTGCGTTCCGGGCAAACCAATATTAATGTCCTGTATTAACACTATTCTTTACTGCAAACACAAGCTTAGCTCCTCAATTCTTCAGGACGCCAGCGGATGCTCATATACGATCTAATGCCACAGGAAAGGAATCGATGATTAAATACCAGTTGAAGCCAATCACAGTTATTTACGTCATAAAAAGACACCCCTGTTTGCACAAGATAGATCAGATGCACTTAATTTACCTATTAAATCCTGTTGTTTCAAAGAAGGCTGGTCCAATCAAGTTCCTTGTTAAGACCCTGTGGTTCTACAGTAGCTAAACAAAATATCCAAGTTTGTTCAAGTAGTTGTAGACGCTGTTCTTGATTGCCTCCTCGTGGATTGACAGGCACATAATCAAGAATTCTCCAAGACATATCAGTTAACTGATGTTGACGGTCCAAACAATGTTGGACTATAGGGGCAGCGTATTAATTTTTTGTTTAAATCCAAAAGATCAGGAAAAGAAGAAGACTGGGATAAAGATTCAGAATCATCAAATAAAGCTGGTCTTTGAGTTATCTCCTGAATTTGTGCATCCGGAAACGCAAAAATAGCTTGATTGGCATTAAACGATAGTTCCTTAATAATCTCCTTAGGAGGAGAAGACAAATCAGTGGCCATAATGTAAGTTATAACCGGTGAACCAATATTCCAAAGATAACTATTACTCTATATAAATATCACAAAACCAATTAATGCCCGCTAAGGCTGGCTGGTTTTGTGAGATTTATATAGAGTAATAGTTATCTTTGGAATATTAAATCATTCTAATGAACATGAAATAGAGGGTAATTTCATACACTCCCATGGAGTTAACACGCATTAGTGCACGCATGTTTGAGGCCTGTTTTATAAAGTAAAATATGCACATATTTTACTTTGTAAAATAGGGGAGTAAGTAGTATAAAATATTAGGGGGCCTTTAACTAAATGCTGCTAACAGTTAACACAAGTTTTAGCAAGCAGTAACTGGCCATGGTGAATCCTAACACACAGCCATGTCAGCTAGCGACCACTGAAATGCATGTTAACTGGCACGCGCACACTAATGTGGGTTAGAGGTGGAGCATGGGCATGATGAACACATTAACGTGTGAGTGAAATTTATGTGTTACTTTGCACCTGTTCACATTACAGCACCTCTATGGGTAGCGTTAGGTGCACCCACATGATTTTGCCGCTCATTAGGGTAATGCTCATTATGTGAAAAACCTTTGTGGTATTTAGGAAAAGACCCCCTTAGTGTAAGTGACCTAACATGTGTCCGCATTGCAGATGCATGCATTTATACCAGTGCTAGAGGAGGTGTAAATATCCGCATCTATATGTTTCAAGTATGCTTGTAAATGATGGTATTTTATAATCTACATGTATACTGGTGTGCACATGTAACCCCTACTGTGATTTTTCACATATCTGTGCTGAAGTCCCTTTAAGGGCCTGACAGATCCCCCTTTAGTCACTAGGAGTCTCCATTTGATGATTTTATCAGTTGAGGTAAAACCTTTGAGGAGACTGCAAGGTGGAACCTGGTACAGGCAGGAAAGAAGGAGCAAGCACCTAGAAAGAAGCAGTTGTCCCTCCTCCATTATGAGAAACCATTGTAAAAAGTTATCTCCTACACTGAACTGAGAGCCAAGTGTGCAAATTAATGCCTGCTAAGGCTGGTAAGGTGGTATAAAGGAGCCTTTCTGCAAGTTACATTTCAGCTGCTGGATGGGCACAAAGGTAATAGCTGATGAACATGTCACAGCCATATGTCCCTGACGTGTGAGACAGTGAGTGGGAGGAGAATGTGGGAGGCAGGTGGACTGTAACATTAAGGAGTACACATGTAATCCATGATGACTGTGGGTGGCATAGGAGTGGGTAGAAGTATGTCATGGAGTAGTCACCATGGCCATGATGTAGGCATAGAATGAATGCCAGGGCAGCAGTGGTAACCTGCACATCAGCTGCAGGTGAGGTGGGAGAGATACAGTGTGGTGTAAAATATCACAGTGTGGGCCAGGGTATAGAAGCTGGCAAGAGAATACATGATTCAACATGATGGTTAAATGCTAATGAATGGGCTGAAGGATGGATGGGATAGATGAGAGTGCTGTATGGCCCTGCTGCCCCAATGTGACCTCACAAATGCAGGTAACCTCAATTGTAGTCTGCATAAAATGTAGTTGCTGGACCTCTTCTGCTCCTCTTCACTCCGGCCCAGCCACTGCTCTCCCGACGGGGATAGAGCACGCCGGAGCAACAGCCGCCCAGAGCCTGCTCTGCCCAATCAGGGCAGAGCAGCCATGTTTACCGTATGATAATGCCCTTACTGCTGACATTAACACATGCTAACTGGTATACTCTTTGCTCTTTAGTAAACATACCCTTTAGCTTGCGCTGTCTCTTGCATTGCCCATTTTATTCCTATGGCCCATGTGGCAGATAGTTGGAGCTAAGTGTTAGTAAAAGAAGCCCTTAAGTTCTTGATCGCTTGAATGGAAGTCTTTCATTTTATTTTGTGTGAGTGCTTTTAGTTTAATAACGGGTTTATCAAGAGGAAATATAAGAAATATTCTACATAAAAGTGCAAAGCAGAAGAAAACTTCATTTTAAAAACAATGAATCCTTTTGGCCAAAGTATTTATCTGAGGCATTTCCCAAGAGATTTTAGCCATTCCACATAGAATTTGCCATCCATTGTAACAATTTTGCCAGTAATGGGGACCTCAGGTTGAAGAGTAAGCCAGTGTCAAAGCAAGAAGGACCACAGGACAGGTACCCCACGTAAAGGAACAAGGAGAGTGGTCTTTCACCTGGAGCTTTTCCTTTAGGTTGAATTCTTCATTTCTGGCGACAGCCAGGCCATAAATTCATGGTGGTCATAACTGCTGGATGCCGGCATTTATACCTGCCTCAAAGAACACATGCGTAAGTGTTAGCTTGAAGGAGCAGGTGCCCAAAGTTGATGGCGTCAACCTCCCTCCGACATTGATTTTGAAGGCCCCGACCCCGAATGCCCCCTGCCATCAGCACTAGTCCCCTCCACCCTTCAATCCCCCCCCCCCAACAGCATTGATGTTCCCTCCTGATACCCCCTGTCTTTTTACAAAGGTCCCTGGTGGTTTAACACTAGAAACCCCAAAAGGAATTTTACCTAGAAACCCCAAAGTGCGTCAATTGACGCATTATCACAGCGACTGCATTTAGCATGAAATGCAGATGTGAATTAATGTGAAGTTACTTATTTGTTAAATACATTCAGTATGTGACATCATCACATGATGTCATCGTGTGTTTATTGTTTGTAATGTCGGAGTAAAACTGTAAACAGTGATTGAGATGCGCCACCTAGTGGGAACATGAATTTAAATCTAGAAGCCCCAAAGTACATCAATTGACGCATCCAAGACAATTGAGTGCGTCAATTGACGTACTTTGGGGCTTCTAGGTATAAATTCATTTTCCCGTTAGGTGGTGCATCTGTCATTAATTTTTGATGCACATATTTGAACATCTTGGCCTTGCTAACAAAGTCATGGAACATGACTGACATGGTTCTGGCAGTGGCGCTGGTATACAACTTCGAAGATGCATTTGCATCAATTGACGCACTTTGGGGCTTCTAGTGTTAATGGGAACTGGAATGACCCCCGTCACTCCAGCTCTAGGTTCAGAATGGAAGCTTTGATCCCTAGCAGTACCTTATGTTACTGCTGATATGAGTCAAGTTACCAAAGAAAGGTGAAATGCAACATTAATTATATCACAAATAAAATGTATACGTTTTGTACCAACCACTGCTTCTCCATGCTCCCTTTCCAAGTAAAATGGCCGAAGTTCTACAGAGAAGCGACCCTGATTTAGAAACTACAGGACATAAACAGTTGGAACCACCATCGACTTCATTAATGTTTATGAATATCATCCTGTAAATTTACAATATGCCATTTTATGGAAGGAATTATTGATGTGAGTTCACTTTAATAAGCACAAGTAATTCATCCATGAACATATCTTTTCTGGGAGTAAATACCTCAGCAAATCATTGCACAGATCATCAATCAGCCTTGGTTTTAAAAGGTAGTCATGCCTATATGACCCTTCATCAGAGATGGAGTATAACCATTAGTCTGAAAAACTGTAGGTGAAGACAATCTGTCCAATATGTAAACATCGCAGATGTGGGTTTCTTTAAACACCTAGGGCCCAATACTGGAAAGGCATTTACACTGTTTACAGCCTCGTAAGCCATGTAAATTCCTTTACTCGGGGATATTCAACGGTACCTACATGGTTGCTGCCATTGAATATCACCTGATAAGTTCCCTACATGCCTCGATACTATCCAGTTAGCATCGAGGCGTGTTGGGGGCATCCTGGGTGAAACGGAGGAGAAGACTGTCACTAACCATGCACAGCGACATTGGATGCTGCCCGGTTAGCGACCTGCGCTTAAAAGGTAGGTGTGGAGAACCCTCGCCTATCTTTAAGGTGCAGAGGCTAACCGGGCAGCATCCAATATTGCTGCTGCACAGTTAGTCTTGGCGGCTTCCTGGGTCTGTGGCAATCATCGGATATTCAACGCCATCACCACTGCATTGAATATCCGTTCTAGAAGTCGGCAGGGAGGACTATGCGCCGACGCGGCGCATAGCCCTTCCAATATTCAGACAGCTGAAAATTGGGCCTCTACAGTGGTGTTAAATAAAAACTGGATATTCAGTGTTGGTAGTCAGAGAGAGTGGCAAGTGGCCGTGCTATCCAGATAGCAATGATATCCAGACTATTATCCGAGTAGCTATCTGGAGTGGCTAACTTCTCATTTCATTTATGTACCGCCCTTGCACTATTTCATCCTTTCACTAGCTGAGAAATGTGATGTCTATAAATTGATCTGACTTGCATGCTAGAAGGGAGGCATATTAAATGCTGATGATAAATAAATTAATATACAGGTAGTGTTGGGGCAGTAAGTGATCATTTTCAATGGTACTGGTCCTAATACAGTTGCAATAAATTGCTGGATAGACTTCGCTATCTGGGTATTTTTAAAAATTGGTTCTAATGTTCTGGTTTGGCATAGCAAATAACATTTTGCCATATACTGTGTGATTTTGTGATTAACAGATATACACCTTTAACGTTAAGAATCTGCACTTTCTCTTTAAAACTAACACGTTATCTAATATATCCATTTCTAAAATAATGAGAGTGATTTTTAGAATTCTCTGGTAAATGAGGAAATATGAAGAAGGCCACCGACAGTGAAGCCTTCTCTGATTTAATTCCAGCATTAGGGAACTTGATGTACAAAGAGCTTCGATTTGTAACTGTTTCATGTTTAATAGAATGCTCTAAAAACATGGCAGCCTTTGATAGATAGGGATTTTATATTTGTTGATTTTAGAGAGTCAAGTTTTATGTTTGAGTTGATGAACATTAATGGCCTAATATTCAAATGGACTTAGCAGCTGCAACTAAGGGGCATGTTTACTGAAATGTGCTGTTAGCTTGAGATTGGGCTGTGAATTTAGCACAGAGGCCCGTGCTAACCAGCATGTATGTGCACTTAATGCCACCCATCAAGATGGCATTAAGTGCTTCTGCGCTAACAGCAACAGCCATGGTTACCGCATGCCCAAGAGGCTGTGCTAACCACGATGCACCATCAACACCCATGTTCCACCCCTAACCCACCCAGTCCCCACCTAATCATGTGCTAATCAGTTAGCATAGGACTTTTAGCAAAAGGGCCCTGCACCGTTAGTGCGGCACACTTACTGCACAGTAAACCTCGCAATAATGGTTAACACACTTTAGCAACATGCCTCTAAATGTGTAAGTCTCTTATCCATAGATTTTCAAGAGCACTATCCAAACAGTGTCAGCAAAAATCTATCCACATGAGTGCTGATGCGGAGTTAAGGTGGAGCAAAGATAAGACAATAGCTATTTGGATAGTGGTGATATCCAGCTATCCATATAGCAAGCAATTTAATTTAGGCCGAAGTTATCTTTATCTTTATCTTTATTTAAAATATACCGCCAGAACCGAGGCATATGGCGGTTTACAATAAAAACAAAGGGAATACTGCTGAAGAAGGAAATGGAAAAGGAACGCCATTTGTTGATAGGAAAGGGACAGCGTTAACTCTACATATGGCAGCTGAATATCACTACTATCCATATACTGCTAAAGATCAAGCTGCCATATAAGGTCAAAAGGCTGCTAGGGATCATGGGTGCCATTTTGAACCCAGCAAAAAGGTGTCTATCAAAATAAGGGCAGTGGTACCGGCCAGGTAGAGCTTTGAGGTCTTCGCAAGGAACATTTTTAAAGGTTCCTCCACTGAAGATGAAGAGGCAGGGAAGATGGCAAGCAAGAGTTTTCTCCATCCAAGGCCCAGTTCTGTGGAAAAGCTTGAAGGGGGAGAACAATTATTTACATTTTAGGAAGAAACAGAAGACCTGGCTGTTTGCTTGGAGGCAGGTGCCTCTGTTGGTGGAATGACGGATATGAGTCTCTGTTAGTAAAAGAGGGGAGGCAAGGAGGCTGGTCTCTGCAGGTTAGTTTTGGATTTTTTGCTAGGTTCTACCCTTGGTTTTTATGTATTTTTACTGTAATTGAGGTAAATCATTTTGAGCAGCCATGTTGCTGAGTGCATGGTTTGTAAGAAATAAATAAAATGGAATGAAACATGGCAACAAAGAGTAATAAACCAGTCAGTGCAGCTTGCACTGACCGCAGATAATCTCTGTTGCAGGCAGTCATAATTGCTCATATGAATATCTTGAACTTTCATTTGGGTGCTCACATCTTGACCAGCTTCTTCTGCTTGCAGCTGATAAAAAAGATATTGGAGTCGTAATTGGAGGAGGATTAAACTAATGGTTAGAGAAGAGGTTATAAACCAGGAAACCTAGGATCAGGGCCGGCCTGTCCATTGAGCGAGAATGTTTTTTGCACAGGGCCCCGCGTAAAAAACATTCTGATCCTAAAGTCAAATTTAAAAAAAAAAAAAAGCTGTCTTCTCCCGCTGCCGGGGCCGCCGCGGCAGAATCGAGTGTGCCGCGGGGCCCCCCCCTGCCCAGCAGAGCCTGCCCTCCCCTGTATCCGCTCTCTCGTACAGCTGCCTGCAGTCTCACGCGCCGACTTTCAGAGCGCGAGGGGAGAGTTTCTCCCTCGCTGCTCTGTTAAGCCTGCGGGGGCTGATGGGAAGTTCCCATCAGCCCCCGCGGGCTTAACAGAGCCGCGAAAGGGAAACTAGTCCCTTTGCGCTCTGAAAGCCGGCGCGTGAGACTGCAGGCAGCTGTACGAGAGAGCGGATACAGGGGAGGGCAGGCTCTGCTGGGCAGGGGGGGGGCCCCGCGGCACACTCGATTCTGCCGCGGCGGCCCCGGCAGCGGGAGAAGACAGCTTTTTAAAAAAAAACATTTGGCTGGGCTGGGCTGAGCTGGGCTGGGGGGGTGGGTTAGGAGTGCTGATGGGCTGGGGGGGTTAGGAGTGCTCATGGGCTGGCTGGGGGGGGTAGGAGTGCTGATGGGCTGGGGGTTAGGAGTGCTGATGGGCTATGGGGGGCTGGGGGGGTTAGGAGTGCTGATGGGCTATGGGGGGCTGGGTGGGGGTTAGGAGTGCTGATGGGCTATGGGGGGCTGGGGGGTTTAGGAGTGCTGATGGGCTATGGGGGGCTGGGGGGGTTAGGAGTGCTGATGGGCTATGGGGGGCTGGGGGGGGTTAGGAGTGCTGATGGGCTATGGGGGCTGTGGGGGTTAGGAGTGGTGATGGGCTCTGGGGGGCTGGGGGGTTAGGAGTGCTGATGGACTATGGGGGGGTTAGGAGTGCTGATGGGCTGGGGAGTTAGGAGTGGTGATGGGCTATGGGGGGGCTTGGGGGGTTAGGAGTGGTGATGGGCTATGGGGAGGCTGGGGGGGGGTTAGGAGTGGTGATGGGCTATGGGGGGGCTGGGGGGGTTAAGAGTGGTGATGGGCTATGGGAGGCCTGAGTGGTTAGGAGTGCTGATGGGCTATAGGCGGGCAGGGGGGTTTAGGAGTGGTGATGTGCTATGGGGGGCTGGGGGGGTTAGGAGTGGTGAAGGGCTATGGGAGAGCTAAGTCTTTATATGGGCTGATGGGATTAGGACTGGAAGTGGGTTGATGGGGGGTTAGGACTGCTAATGGGCTATGGGGGGCTTAAACTAAAAATTGGGTGATGGGGGATTAGGATTGGAAATGGGCTGGTGGGATTAGGACTGGGAGTGGGATGATGGGGAGGATAGCACTGGTACTGGGGTATGGGGGGCTCTTAAACTAAAAATAGGGTGATGGGGATTAGGACGAAATGGGCTGATGGGGGGGATTAAGACTGGCGGTGGGCTGATGGGGTTAGGACTGGTAATGGGATGTGGGCTGATGGGGGGTTAGGACTGGTAATGGGCTATGGGGGGGTTAGGACTGATATTGGGCTATGGGGGGGGGGCTAGGACAGGAAATGGGCTGATGGGGAGGGGTTAGGACTTGAGGTGGGCTGATGGGGTTAGGACTGGTAATGGGCTGTGGGCTGTTGGGGGGGTTAGAACTGGTAATAGGCTATGGGGGGGGTTAAGACTGGTAATGGGCTGTTGGCTGATGGGGGCTGTCTGGTAATGGGCTATGGGGGGTTAGGACTGATAATGGGCTATGGGGGGGGGGCTAGGACAGGAAATGGGCTGATGGGGAGGGGTTAGGACTTGAGGTGGGCTGATGGGGTTAGGACTGGTAATGGGCTGTGGGCTGATGGGGGGCTGACTGGAAATGGGTTGATGGGTTTAGGACTGGAAGTGGGTTGATGGGGGGGGGGCTAGGACTGGTATTGGGTTGGGGGGTTGCTAGGACTGGAAATGGGCTGATGGGGGGCTAGGACTGGAAATGGGCTGATGCAGGGACTAGAAGGGAATGGATGCTGGGTAAGGCTGGAACTAGAAGGGAGCTGATGTTGGGGGAGGATTAGAATGGGATGGGGCTGGGAGAGTAAAATGGAGAGGGGAAAAATATTTTGTGTGGGAGGGATAAAAAATCTACAATTGGCCGCGTATTGGGAGAGTAAGTGGGGATTGAGGATGGAGGGGTAAAATTTGAGTGGATGAAATAGGAATGAGGAAAGAGCAAAAGGAGAAAGATTAGTATGTTAAAGCAGATGTAGAGAGAGAGAGAGAATGGAAAAAAAAACTAGAAGAGAGAAGAAAGGACAAATGGACAGCAGATGATGGAGAGTTAGCAGAAAACATGAAGAAACCAGAAGAAAATGGCTGGAGCAATTGCAACTTAAAAAAAATGCACAAAAGGTAGAAAGATATCTCTTTATTTTGAATTTATTAACTGGAATATGAAAGCTCTGGGAAATGTGCATCATTAACGTCTGCGCTTTGTTTGGTACAAGAGGAAATTAATTTATAGTTTTATTTCTACAGTGTTGTTGTACATTCCAAGTTTGGCTTTTGGGGTTCCCAGTTTAATTATTGCCTTCCTGTTTCTAAATTGTGATTCCTTGTTTGGTGATGGTCTATGTTCTGCATGTGTAACTGAGCTGAGGTATTCTGTTTATGTAATTCCTATTTGACATTGCCACTTGTTCTCTTTCCCCAGTAGGTCATGTATTGTTGTTCTCTGAAATGTATTGGTTTAATATTTGCAGTGTTGCCTTTTGATAGGTAGGGTATGGTGCTTTGTGAGTCCTGGTAGTGCTGTTAGGATACGGTGGGTTTGATATTGGTTCTAAATAGGCAGTGTTTGTAGTAGTTCCTAATGTGCCTGGCAGTTGGCACTGGATTATAGTAATGTAGAAATCTTTTAGTCTGTCTTTATCCATACACTCATTAAGAGGCATGTTTACTAAAAGTTAGTGTATGTTAGCATTATGCAAATATTTATGCAAATAAGGCCACTTATGCAAATGAGGCCCCGCAACGAGTCTCTGCACATGGACCCGCACCCCCCTTGGGCCGCCCCTGCCTAGGATAATAGTGTTACTCTGCCACTAATGCTTCTTGTCACCTTGAACACACCTCAGATACAAGTTAGAATATAAACCTCTTTGGGCAGGGAAATAATTTGAAAATTAAGTTAGAAGACCAAATGAACTCGTATGTCCTCATGCCACAATCCTATGGCTAAAAAACATAAGTACTCCACTGCAGAAATTGAAGCCTGTGGAAGAGGGATCCGAAGAAGGTGAATAGACAAACTGGCTTGTAGCTTGAAGATTTTTCATAAGTGAGCTGCTCCTGATGGCACTGGACTGGAGAGGGGTGGGGGAATGACCTATCTATTCTGTCCTTCCATATTAACCACAACAGTTCCCTTTTTTCCTTTAGAGATCCTATGTTTGTCCCATGCTTTTTTGAATTCAGATACTGTCCTCATCTCTACCACCTCCACTGGGAGACTATTCCATGCATCTACTACTCTTTCTGTAAAGAAATGTTTCTGCATATTACTCCTGAGTCTATCCCCTTTCACCCTCATCCTATGTCCCCTTATAGCAGAAATTGCTTTTAATCGAAAGAGGCTTTCCTCCTGTGCATTTATGCCACAGAGGTATTTAAACGTCTCAATCATATCACCTCTGTCCCACTTTTCCTCTAATGTATCTATATATTAAGATCCTTAAGTCTGTCCACATATGCTTTATAACGAAGAAAAATAACCATTTTAGTAGCCAACCTCTGCATCGACTACAACCTATTTATATTCTTTTGAAGGTGTGGTCTCCAGAATTGCACACAATACTCCAAATCAGGTCACACCAAAGACTTAAACAGAGGCACTATCACCTCATAAGAACATAAGATATGCCTTACTGGGTCAGACCAAGGTCCATCAAGCCTAATATCCTGTTTCCAACAGTGGCCAATCTAGGTTACAAGTACTTAGCAGTTTCCCCAAAAGACACAGGTTCCACAATGCTTTTATTGGGTCAAGTAGTGGATATTCTGGGTCCACTTTAATACTGGTTTATGGACCTCTCCTCCAGAAATTTGTCCAAACCTTTTTTAAACGCAGCTACACTAACAGCTTTTACTACATCCTCCGGTAGCAAATTCCAGAGTTTGATTACACATGGAGTGAAAAAAATATTTTCTCTTATTGGTCTTAAATAGGTTACCCTATACCTTAATTGCATGCCCCTTAGTCTTTCTATATTTTGATGGCATAAACAATCGATCTACATTTACCCATTCTACTCCAATCATTAATTTATAGACCTCTATCATATCTCCCCTCAGCTGTCTCTTTTCCAGGTTGAAGAGCCCTAACCTTTATAGCCTCTCTTCATAGGGGTATTCTTCCATCCCCTTTACCATTTTGGTGGCTCTTCTCTGTACCTTTTCTAATAACGCTATATTCTTTTTAAGATACGGCGACTAGAACTGCACATGATATTCAAGGTGTGGTCGCACCATGGAACGATACAGAGACATTATAATATCCTTTGTTTTATCCTCCATTCCTTTCCTTATGATACCTAGCATTCCATTTGCTCTCTTGGCTGCCGCTGCACACTGGGTGGAGGGTTTTAACATGTTATCCATGATGATGCATAAATCTTTTCCTTGGGTGGTGGTTCCAAATGTGGAACCTTGCATTGTGTAACCATAGTTTGGGTTTTTCTTTCCTAGGTACATAACTTTGCACTTGTCCACATTAAACATCTGCCATTTGGATGCCCAGTCTTCCAATTTTATCAAGATCCTCTTGCAATTTTCCACAATCCTCATGGGTTTTAACAACTTTCAATAGTTTTGTGTCATGTGCAAATTTGATAATCTCACTCGTTATTCCCATTTCCAGGTCATTTATGAATATATTAAAAAGCAGTGGACTCAGCACAGATCCCTGGGGTACTCCACTATTCACCTTTCTCCATTGGGAAAATTGTCCATTTAGCCCTACCCTCTGCTTTCTAACTTTTAACCAGTTCCTGATCCACTATAGTACATGGCGTCCTATCCCATTACTTTTTAATTTTGCCAAAAGTCTCTCATGAGGGACCTTATCAAAGGCTTTCTGGAAGTCCAGATACACTATATCAACTGACTCACCTTTGTCTACCTACTACTACTACTACTGAGCATTTGTATAGCGCTACAAGTCATACAGACATGTAAGAGACAGTCCCTGCTCATCAGAGCTTACAATCTAGTCAAGACAAACACAGAAGGTGTAGGTAGGGAATAAAGCAAGAGGAAAGAAAAAGATCAGGTGAGTCAAGATCCAAAAGCAGCAGCAAAGAGGTGGGTTTTCAGCCTGGATTTGAAGAGGGTTACAGAAGGTGCCTGGCGTACAGACACAGGTAGTTTTGTTCCAGGCGTAAGGTGCAGCAAGGTGGAAGGAGCGAAGTCTGGAGTTAGCAGTAGAAGAGAAGGGGACAGATAGAAGCAGTTTGCTAGAAGAGAGGAGTTCCCGAGGGGGGTTGTAAGGAGAGATAAGAGAAGAAAGATAGTTAGGAGCCAAAGAGTGAATGCATTTATAGGTCAGCAGGAAAAGTTTGAACTGGATGTGGAAACGGATAGGGAGCCAATGAAGTGACTTGAGAAGAGGAGTAATATGGGCATGACAAGGCTGGTGGAAGATTAGCTGCGCAGCAGAGTGTTGAACAGATTGAAGGGGAGAGAGATGATTCACACCTTCAAAAAAACATAACATAACAGATTAGTAAGAAAAGACCTTCCTTGACTAAAGCCATGTTGGCTGTCTCCCATTAAACTATGACTATCTACATGTTCAGTAATTTTGTTCTTTATGATGGTTTCTACCATTTTTCCTGGTACTGACATCAGGCTCACCAGTCTGTAGTTTCCCGTTACACCCCTGGAACCCTTTTTAAAAATTGACGTTACATTAACCATTCTCCAATCTTCAGGTATTACAGATGATTTTAATGATAGTTCACAGATTACTAATAGTAGGTGCAATCTCATATTTCAGTTCTTTCAACACCCTTGGATGTATACCATCCGGTCCAGGTGATTTGCTACTATTCAGTTTATCAAATAGTTGTAATACATCTTCCAAATGTATCGATATTTCTTTTAATTCTCCCATAGCATCTCCTTTAAATACCATTTCAGTCATGGGTAACATTCCTACATCTTCCTCAGTAAAGACCAAAGCAAAGAATTCATTCAGTCTCTCCGCTATGGCCTTGTCCCCTCTTAGTGCCCCTTTTATCCCTCTATCATCTAATGGTTCAAATTTATTCACAGGTTTTTTGCTACGAATTTACTTGAAAAGTCTTTATTATGCGTTTTTGCTTCCACAGCAAGCTTCTTCTGAAATTCTGTCTTTGCCTGCCTTATCAATGCCTTCTATCTATCTTGCCAGTGCTTGTGTTTCCTGTTTTCATCATTTGGCTCCTTTTTCCATTTCCTGAAAGATGCTTTTTTGGTAAGAACAGCCTCTCTAACCTCACCTTTAATTCATGCTGGCAGTTTTTTGGACTTCCTTCCACTTTTCTTAAAGCGTGGAATGCAGCTAGTCTGGGGCTTCCAAGATAGTATTTTTAAACAACACCAATGCTTGATGTAAATCTTTAACCTTTGCAACTGCTCCTTTTAGTTTTTTCGTAACTATTTTCCTCATTTTATCATAGTCTCCCTTTTGAAAGTTAAAAGGTATTACTGTGGATTTCCTTACCCTCCCTCCTCCATTTACTAAATCAAACATAATCATGCTATAATCACTATTGCCAAGTGAACCCAACACCCTTATCTCTTGCACCAGATCTTTTGTTCCACTAAGGACTAGGTCCAAAATGGCTTCCCCTCTCGTCAGTTCATGAACTAGGTGCTCCAAGAAGCAGTCCTTTATTTCATCTAGAAACTTTATCTCCCTAGCATTTCCTGCTATGACACCGACCCAGTCGATACCAGGGTAATTGAAATCACCCATTATTATTACTGTGTTGTAACTTTTGTTACCTTCCCTGATTTCTTTGAGCATTTCATCTTCCATTTGTTCATTCTGGCCAGGCATTCGATAGTACACCCCCACTGCCATTGCCTCCCCCTCCCCTTCCCCTTTTTACATGGAATTTCAATCCATAGAGATTCTACAGTGAATTTTGTTTCCTGCAAAACTTTAATCCTTTGTGACTCAATGCCCTCTCTAACATAGAGCACAACTCTTCCACCAATTTGATATGCCCTATCATTACAATATAGTTTGTACCCAGATATCACAGTGTCTCACTGGTTGTCCTCCTTCCACCATGTCTCTGAGATACCAATCATATCTAACCTCTCCTTTAGTGCTATATATTCTAACTCTCTGATCTTATTTTTTAGACTTCTAGAGGCTGTATTTTATTCATATTAATCTATCGGTAGGCAGAGGTAATTTGTAATCTTTAAGCTCTGTCTGCTTTGTACTCAAGGGCATCTGGGCTACTTTTGTCTTTATTGGAAACTCTCTGCTGATATGCCCTAACTTCAGTCTTTTGCTAGTATCCTTCAAGGATACATAGTTCCGAACCATGTGCTCTTGGGCGACTGTCGGCTTTCCCCTATTATCTAGTTGCTCTATCTCCTTTTTAAAGGTTAATGTCAGCAGCCTGGTTCCATCCCAGTTAAGTTGGAGCCCATCCCTTCAGAAGAGCCCCTCCTTTCCCCAGAATGTTTCCCAGTTCTTAACAAATCCAAAACCCTCATCCTTGCACCATCGTCTCATCCACGCATTGAGACACCGGAGCTCTGCCTGCCTTTTGGGTCCTGCACGTGGAACTGGAAGCATTTCAGAGTATGCTACTCTGGAAGTTCTGGATTTCAACTTCCTAACTAAAAGCCTACATTTAGCCTCCAGAACCTCCCTTCCATACTTGCCTTTCCTCTGCTGGCCATTCCTTTCCCTATGCACCCAAGTATCCTTCTAGCTTTCACTGTCACCTTTTTTACCTGTTTAGCTACTCTAACATCATCAGACACAATCACGCTCAAGTCTTATTTTTTTGTGGATAGAAGTACTTCACCCCCTAAACTGAATCGCTCCTTGGATTGCTGCGGCCCAAATGCATGAACTTGCATTTTTTAACATGAAATCTCAGCTGCCAAATTCTAGACCATTCATCAAGCTTCGCTAGATCGCTCCTCATGTTATCTACACGTTCCTGGGTGCCTTCTCTATTGCAGATTTTGGTATCATCCGCAAAGAGGCAAACCTTACACGACAGCACTTCCACAATATCGCTAACAAAGACTGTCAAAAGAATCGGATCATGGCTAGATCCCTGCGGCACACCACTGGTAACTTCCTTCTCTTCAGAGTGAGCTCCATTATCTGTACCTTTGGTTGCCTCCTGCTCAACCAATTTCTAAGCAAAGCAGTAACTTTAGGCCTATATACTTACCCAGTGCAGGATCAATGCAAGCTACGAGAGTGGAGCAACATTTGGAGGAGTGGAAGTGTAGCCTAATGGTTAAAGCACTGGCTTGGGAATCAACAGATCAGGGTTTGATTCCCACTAGCACTCTTTGTGGCCTTGGGCAAGTCACTTAACCCTCTATTGCCTCAGAAAAATCCAAGTTGTCAATATTCCTGTTTAATGCACATCACCAAGTTTAAGTTACAATGTAAACTGCTTTGACTGAAATGATAAAATGGTATAAAAAAATCAGTTAAATAAATATATCTGGATGCTAGTTATTTGGTACGATGGCATAGGGATCCCCCTTCCCATGCTCACATAGGACTGACCAGAGGGAGTATTGCCACAAAGAAGACTGTGAGAAGGGAACAGGGTCGCCCCACAGATAGCAGATGTATATAGAGGAAAATAAGCCAATACCGAGAGTGGCCATTGTATGGGACAGGTGTAGTCACATGTAGGGAGCTGCTGTGAGAAATGCCACAATGCAGGAATCACTGAAGCCTTTTTATACTGCCAAGCACCATGTGATGCAATATTTACATTCTATTATACTACATTAGTGTGCCCTGGGATTACTTAGCAGTTTTATAGGCATGAAGAGGACTAGTATATAGTCTAGTTGGCATCAGCATTCATTTATGATTAGTGAGAACAACAGCTTAGGAGATGCACATTTTAACTCGGGAGGTGTAGCCATCACAGCCGTCCATGGGTATATCATGGAGACGGCACAATCAGAAACATGTAACTTTCCAGAATACGATGAGCACAGGCATGTCCAAAATGCGATCAGCGTTTACCCATCTCTCATAATATTGGTAGGGACGAGTTTCTCCGCTTCACTCTATGGCCTGTGCCTGCACCTGTGTGCAGGCCTCACGCTGGATATGTGCATGGGCCTCCTGAACTGCACGTTGGATGTGCTGCACCGGACATGTCTACGAACCAATGCCAGAAATATGGGCGCTTCTATACCCACAGCTGCAGAATTCGTTCTGAGTCGTACCCATGCTTGATTTAAACATTTCTGCCGGAGCTAGCCAGCCTATATGGAATCTGCCTCATTATGTATATATTTGAGACAATTTTTCTAACTGATCTGAGCAGAGTAGACGATACTAATAGTGGCAATCTCTCTAAATCATTTTCAAGCCATGACAGCTATTTCATTTTGCTTTTTTAATTCTTCCCCTGCATTTATTCATTTTATACTTGCAATATCTTCTATTTCCCACAATTTTCCTTCTGAACAACCAGAAGAATTTGGGTGAATTGAGCTCTTATCTAATGAACAGCTGTCAATCTTATGTAATGGCTAATACATAGCACCATAAATCTGGTGAACCTTTCTTAACTACTTTCTCTATGATCTTAATTTTATGAAATTAATCTTGAGAAGTCATTTTTGACAGAGACATTAGAATCAAGTGAACATTCTTTCATAGGACTATATATGGAGGTGGTACTCTGTAAAATAAATGCATCTCTCTATGGGACTTAATTTATACATTTATTTTCATGTTACCAAAAGCAATGTATCAGGATAGCATCTGGGAAATGAAGGCACTTTATTTTATTAGAATTATGAGGGCATTTAAGATTAAAAGCTAGGAATTGTGATGCTTTGGTACTGTGGAATAGAATTACTGATGTCAGGTAATAGTATTTTTTTGCAGTTTAGAAAAAGAGAGAAGAAAATCTCTTTTATTAAATTGCAAGACACAGCGTAGCAAAGAGAAAAACTGTTTCATTCTTTCCAATAACAAGAAACTTGTTTATGTAATATAGAAGCTGCAACATTTTTCTCAAATGAATGCTCAGATGAAAAAAAAAGTCTAATAACCCAAAATGCAGAAAAGAAGCAAAATCTCAGGGCTTTCATTATTTTATGTGCAAAACCATATTTTTAAATAAAAGATTCAGAAATTTCAGCCCTGCTTTGTAGTGATATTTCATGTTTAGCATAGTTTGGAGGTCATTTTTGAAGGCACATGTAAATAGCAGGTTTGTATGTGCGTAAATGGTATAGTGTGTCAAAATAGTGATTTGAGAAAAGATGCTACTTTCATGTGTATGTCTGTGACACATGCAATTTTTCAAGGGGCATGTTCTGGGCATTGTTTGGGAGGGTCTGAAGAGTATGTGTGTACTTTCTACATAGAAGAGGAAATATAAGTCTGCTTCACTAAATCTAAACATCAACATTATTTACTTGTACTGAGGCACATGTGTCAGCTAAATACTCATTTGGACCTGGAGTTTGGAAGATAGAAGGACAATTGTACTTATCTCTCTGGCTCCCTTTGGATGTCAGGTTTTGTAAAATCTGGGATTTATGCATATTAATGTGCTATCACATGTAATGTTGCTCTATTACTGACTGCTTTTTGTTGTTGTTGTTAAAATTACTCTTCCTCCTGAACGCTCTGCACAATACACGTTTTCATCCTGGCCTTGGACCTATTTTACAACAGGCTCCATGTTCAGTGAGGCTTTTGCAAAATACTCAGCAAATTGTGAACATCTAGACTTGGACAGCTCTTTTCCTAGCTAAAAAAAACATGCAAAATTGAGCGTCACAAGCCCTATTTACTAGGAAGAATTTCCAATGCACATGCAGGACCCAATGCAGTAAGCTGTGCTATCATTTACTGCAGCAGTTTCTTTAAGATTTTCTAATGTTAATCTTACCCCTTATGCAGTAAGAATATTTAGCATAGGAAAGTCAGTAGTGGACCCACTGCACTGAAAGCTAGGCTTGTACATTTTGGGCTTGTTTGGGTGTCTAAAAATTAATAACACACGGATATTGGTTGTGAGTGTGCCTTTTATCTTCCTCTGTTCACCCATAGTCCTATTATATTTTTTTAAATGTAACTCTCTTTCAGACCTCTTGTTCTGTATACCTACACCTACTACCTGGCCCTGTATTTCCTATTTTGCCCCAAATTCCCTGTCCCCCTTTCTCCCAACACTCAATCGCTGCATCACTGGCATGACTGTTCATCAGTGGTGGTGGCCATTTTATGGGACCAATGCCCAGTAAGCAAGCTGGACCTGTTTAACATAGGTGTGCCACATTCATGCCTCTGTGCCAGGCCTTCAGGCTGACAGGTCCTCCTGCCCTCTCCTCCCGTATTCCCCCCATGCTCCTGCCTTTTCTCCCCTTTTCTTGTTTCCTCCCTTCTTTCCTCCTTGCATTCTCTTCTGGGAACATGCTATCTTTTGTACAAGTCCTCTGGTGCCAGCTTCTCTCACCAGCATTTATCTCTGAAATATAACCCAAAGCCCCTTCTGCCAGTTGCATCTTGAGTACAGCTCCAACTTCTTGTTAGTGACTGGGGGGGGGGGGGGGGGTGTCCCGCCACATGCTTAATTCATTGCATGCCAGGAAGAATAAGCTCCAACGTTTTAGATCCTCCTTAATGCCTTTAGTGGTCTATATGAAATGGTGTGCCCTATTTTCCCTCATTGCATCTGCCAGTCTTCTGCTTAATGCCCTCCCAATGGCATTATCCAACACCCAAAGTTCAAATGTTGTGTTGTGTCTGCTTTAGTGTAACTTTCTTTGAGCGTCTAGACTATTCAGTTATATCATTCAAAACCTGCAGTTTAGTCATGGATAGTTTTGTGACCATCTTGATTGTGTCAGTTTTGATGCCAAGAAATGCTAGCTCTTGGTTCATGTCTTCTATTTTATTTTCACCAAAGGGGCCACTAATTCTTCTGCTTTGCTTTGGAAGCATGCCAAGTACTCTTTTATAGCAACAGGATAAAATCAAACTAACCTTAACTGTCTCTGCTATCTGAACAAATAGGGGTGACCTCTATGGAGCGGTGGGTACACCCCCAAACAAAGTCATGGGGAGGGGTGACCTGCATGGAGCAGCAGGTGCATCTACTCTTGCCACCTTGCTGGGCAGACTAGATGGACCATGGTGGTTTTGTCTGCCATCATATGCAACGTTACTATGTTATTAATGTGCATTAACCTTTAGTAAACCCCTAAGTTATCTATTTTGATATTGTGACAATGATGAAAATGCTATGGAAGTTTTGTTCTCAACTATGTTGTTTAGTAAACTGACAGACTGGCAGACAGATTGCTATTATCTGAGGTCTTTTTCATATATATATTCTAAATACTGGTGCATAACAACAGAAAACCAGGCAAAATATTTTATTACAATTTAGGATGGTAGTATTTGCTATTATCTTCTTTGTCATTGAATTTGATTGTGCACTAATTTGGTCAATGTGCCATCAACTCTTTGTTTTGTCTCTGGGATTGACTCATCAGCCTTATCCAGAGGTCTTTATCTTCCCTGTCCCGATAAGTTGCTGTTTTCTACCATAATTTTGCAGAACTGTTCGCCATAACCTCTATCCCTGCATTCCCCCCTAAATTTTATAAGCTTCACATATCATGTCCTGATACTTGAACAGTTCTCTTCACTACTCATTCTTTTGTCAGCCACCCCGCTTGTCAATCAATATTCTAAAAGCACACACCAATTTATTGTATTCTAGGGGACCTCTGCTTTTCTTTCTTCCATGTTGTATTTACTATGGTGCTACTTCTGCTTTGTTTTCTGTCTGTCTGTTCAGCAAGGAAAAAATATCTATAGTATGTATTGGCTATTCCATATTGTTTCCTTCGGTGCTAAGAGTAGATGATTTTCTAAAGATCTAGTGACATATACTCTGTAGGTTTCGTACAGGTGGCCAACTCCTACTTTCTTTCTTGTGCCTCATATTCTTTGCCCTCTTTGTTTTCCTCCCTTGTACAGACCCTGCCGTCTTCTTGGCTTTTCTACTGTTTGATTCTTATTGGCTAGCATTGGTATAATTTTATTGAGCATAGGTAATATATTGCCTTCCTCCCCCATTTTTTATCTTTTTTTCACATATTTCATTAATAGCCAAATTGTTACCATTCTCCTATTGTGATGGTTGAGTTAAACCTGTATTGTTGTTATTATGTGAACTAAGGTGTTCTGTAAGTCATTAGAGTACTCGCCCTACCATATCTCACTGTCCATTGTGTCCCTATATCCCTCTCACTCTGGAGTAATTGCTCCAGTATGCTGATTGACTCCATAGGGTTGTTGTTATTCAACTCATTGATCAGGGAATGCAGGTGTCCTGCTCTGTGGATCAGTACTGCCTCCCTGGCTCTGTCCATCAGGTGTTGAATCTTTTGGCTGTGTGTCGGCCACTGGGGAGTCAAGGCTACTTACTTAGTAGGCCATAATAACTAATTGCTCAGGGTTGTTTCTCCAGATGGATTAGTTTTGCACATACCATGACAGTTGTGAACCTCACTTCTAACCAGGACATGGGGAGTGTGATCTCAGTCTCTCAAATTTACTGCTAATGCTCGGCATAATACTTGCATCATGCCAAAGAGAGCCTCCTGCTGGAGTTCATAATATGTAATATGCATGGGTAGTTTGTCAAGATGTGCTTGGAAATTCTTCTTTATCAAGCCGGTGACACCAACACAATGGGAAATATTTCTGTATCTCTCTGCCAGATTTTCTTGGTCTCTGACTGCATTTCCTGGTATTTCAGGGTCTTCTGCCTCTTTATGTGATTCACAGAGTAGTCGCTTGGAACTGACACCGTTCTGATGTTTTTCTCCTTAACCATCATATCCAGCTTCCTCGCATCCAGCTTTTTATCAGTCGGAACATATCCTCCTCATTCTCTGCAATTCTCTTAGGGTCACGATCCCAGTGCTTTTCAGGCACAGTGATATTGTAGTGTTTACAGAGTTTCCAATGGATGGGGCACGCTACTTTATTATGACTTTTTATATAGAAATTTTCTGCCATCAGAACTTCACAGTCAGCTTTGAGGTGAGTCACAGTTTCCAGGTCTTTCTTATAGAATCACCCATGTCTGTATTACCAGTTTTTTCAATGCTCGCTGTAAACCATCTCATCCTGGGTTGCAACTGTCAACCTCTCATTCTTCGGTTTCAGTTTACCCCTTCTTAACCATTCATGTGTCTGGTCTTGATCGACAAAGGGTTCCTGGCATAACACTTTGTATTTCCCACTATATTTGTGCATCTGAGACTTGGCTTTCCTTGTTTGTTGATCTAATTCCTTGAAGAGTTTTTTTCTCTTGTTTTGCAAATTCTGTCACTGCCTTCCCTGTGCATGCTTGTGGATTTTCACTCATTCCTTCTAGTCGTCAGAATGTTTGTCCAAGTTTGATGATGGAGACAGATTCTGGATGTTTACTCTCATATTTCAGCACTTTTTGCGTATTTGGATCCGAAAATGCAGTTAAGTAGGCCTGGAGGCCTATAATAGTAGCTCGGTGTGTGTAATCAATCTCTATGAGTCCTAGCTCTCCTTCAGCTCTAGGGATATTAGGACTTGGCATACATTGATTCTTGTAAATCACTTCATGGGCATGGAGGTGTTTTCGTGTTTGCACGTCCAGTTTTACAAGATCTTTAAGAGGACAGTCTACAATCCCAAAGCTGTATGAAAGTAGAGGAATTGCCAACTTATTGATGGCTTGTATCTTATTTTGTGATGTTAAAGCACTTTTCAATAATGATTTTAATCTCCTATAGTATTTTTTACTTATCTTTTCTCTCAGTAATTTCTGCTTGAGTATCATTCCTTCTTCTGCTCCTAGATACTTATATATACCTTCCTGTTCAAGGTCCTTGATGTCACAGCCTTCAGCCAGGGAGATGTTTTCTGTTTTGCTTAATTTTCCTCTAAAAAAAGTTGCCTTGGCACATTTGTCAAATATCTTTAGGAAAGCTTTTCACCACACTGAGATGCTCTGCTAATTGTTGGTCACTGCAACTATAGAGCTTCAGATCGTCTACAAATAATAACTGAAATGTTGTTTCTGGGTTGTTGCCTTCTTTAGGATTCATGCTAAATCCACATCCCAAAGAGCTGATGAGAGTATTCATTGGATTAAGTGCCACACAAAACAGAAGGGGCAATAAGGAATCCTCCTGAAATATTCCTCGGCTGGATCCTGATGTTAGGAATAATATACTGATCATCTTCATATTTCAAAAAGAGTGTGGTTTGGCACATTGTCATGATGAACTTAAGGTACTCTATCAAACCAGGATTTATTTTATGCATTTCAAGTCAATTTATTATCTATGAGTATGAGACGCTGTCAAAAGCTTTCTTATAATCAATCCATGCTATACTGAGATTTCTGCTTTTCTTAGCTCTGGCCATGCTGGCCTTATTCAACATTAACTGGTCTTTGGTGCCATATGCCCCTCTCTTGTTGCCCTTTTCCTCTATTGCCATGATGTTATTGGACTCAATATGATTATATATTCTGTCTGCATGTATTCCAGTGAACAGCTTATAGATTGTAGGTAGACAAGTTATTGTTCTATAATTGTTGGGAGTGTTACTTGGGTCTCCTTTTGGAAGGAGAAATGTTTTTTTCCTGTAGTAAGCCATTGTGGTGTTACGTCTGGCTGCATAAACAATTGATTTTTGCAATTCACCAGGTCTGGGTGGAGCGATGTTGATAGTTTGAGCCAAAAGTTGGTTACTCCATCTGGGTTAAGGCTCTTCCAGTTTGGGGCTCGCTTTAACCTGCTTGCCAGCTCTTTTGTTGTTACCGCAGGCCATTCTATAGACATGATGTTTGCTTTTTCTAAATGCTCCTGCACGCAGGGTAATCATTCTGCTTCTTGATTGTGCTTTATAGGGTCCTCGTAGAGTTTTCTCCAGAAGTTTTCTGTTTCAGCTTTGGTTGGTGGTACGTTTAACATCTTAATGATCTTTCCCAATTCCCTGTAAAATTGTTTGGGGTTCTTTCTAGTTTATTTTGATCTTTCTTTTCGATTTTCTTCATATCTTCACAGTTTTTGTGCTTCTGCTGCTATTTTCAATTTATTGTGGGAACATACAAATTTCAGGTCGTCTTCTGTTAATGCAGCATGCATCTAGTCTGCCCAGTAAGATGTCTAGAGTAGGTGTACTTGCTGCTTCATGCAGGTCACCCCCCTCTATTTGTTGAAGTACTATTGATTTTATCTTCTTGCTGTACAGGGATCCACTGTGTTTTTCCCCTGCCATTTTGAATTCTGTCACTGTATTAGCCCCCACCATCTCCATGGGGGGGGGGGGGCATTCTAAGCATCCACCACCCTATCAGTGAGAAAGTATTTCCTGATATTGCTATTAAGTTCACCTCCTTGTAGCTCATTTTATGCCCTCTAGTTTTACAGCTGCTTCCCCTTCTTCAGTTGCTTGGAATACAGCGACATTCTCAGGCCTGTTATGCTGGGCAGGATTATCTGATGCCTGGACACATCTTCTTGGGTGCTTCAATCCCGTTGGGTGGCAGATTAGGATGTCTGACTCTAATGTATGCTCTGTTTTTTGTGTTTCACTCAGGTGCCACTGTTTTGCTGCTGTTAAGCTGCTTACCGCTGCAGGCGTATGGAGTGCAGTGGGACAGCACATGCTGTTCTCCCAAGCACTCATACAGGGTGCACTGTGAATGATCACTATATTCTTCCATCACGTAATTCTGATGTGACTTAAGCTGGCTATGTGTTGAACAGGGACCCCCAAGCTATATCTTTAACAGCAGTTTAAAGTGGTATCGGTGCCTTTTGTGCAAATACCACAATGTCTGGATTTTTTTAGTTACAATTGCACAGCCCCATCATTTGTACTGCCGATCCAGCCCTAGAGCTGCCATGTGCCAGAAGACCAGAATGTGACCACTTATGCCCACCTGTACTTCCCTGCCAGGCTAGAGATAAGGAGGGTGAGGGTCTGTTCATCAGTTGATCGTGGTCATCTCGCTGATGATTTGTAGTATGTCACTTAGTCCAACATTGCTTACTGTCGGCTGAGACGTACCACAAAATGGCCTCCCAGAAATGCCTCTTGCATTGTCTCTCTAATGACCCGGTTCAGGGTTCATTATTTCATATGCTATTGGTGACAACTGTCCACTTGCTTGTCATGTCAACTGCTAACTTCATCGCCTTGCCCCATAATGGCTGCCCTTCCTCCCTCTCCATCTTTTAATATCTTTTACCTCCCGCTATGTGCCTTTTGCCCTATTAAATCGCTTCCCTCTTGCCCTGTGTGCCTATGTCTACCACATGGTCCTCTCTTTCTTAACTTTATCCACATTTTCCTGTCCCCCCTCCCCTCCCAGCACTCAATCGATGCTTGTCACCAGCCTGACCCTTCATTATTGGCGGCGGCTGTGTTATGGATCTGACGGCTATTTAATGGACTAGACCTGCTGCGATACTGAGCCCACTATCCAGATAACTTTCTGGGTAGCAATATCACTACTATCCAGACTGCACTGCACAGATATTCAGCACTGGCTGCAATCCAGATGCCAATGATGAATATCAATATTTCATCTAGTCACCATGGCCAGCATTAAAAACAGGTTTACCACGGTGACTGAATATTGACCCAATAGTTTAAGTTTTTATTGTTTATCAACAGATACCAGCTCTGACCTAAGATATAGAATATCTTTTATGTTTTTCAAGGATTTTCAATATAAGAGAAATAAATCAAAGGGCTACACAATGGTTTTAACACACAACATGAACTTATGCAACTTTACCATTTCTCTTTTCCATTACACCCAAAGAAATTGTTTCTGTCCATAGTTTAGTATGATCTAAGCTGAGAGGAATGAAAGGGTTAGTTTTGGAGTAGTTGGTTGTCTGAGGATTGCATGCTATTACTGAAAAAAAGATGCACAATGATGAATTTGGCTCAGCTCTGTAGATCTATATGAGCATTGTAACAGAAGAATATAACTTAAAAATATAAACTACATACACTCTATTCATTAAAAGTAAACCAAAATAGTTCACTAGAAATAATGAGGCAATTTTGAAAAGGCTGTGTTGATTGAAAAGTTCATAGGTACTTATAGCCTGGGTACAATGTAATTACTTTTCAAAAGAAGGCAGGCCTTCCTCTTTCACTTTGACAGGCCTCCATCCAGAAAAGCTATGAGTCGGGAGGGTGGTTGACCCAGGAATTACGTACTAGGTAAGCCTTGAGTAGATGGGTGAGGGAGGGTACAGTGTGAGAAATGGGATATATTTCTCTGTTTTAACTCTTATTGTATGCAGGGCAAGCCCCAGAGCTTGTTCAGGGTGTTGGCACCCTAGGCAAACCTTACATCTTATGTGCCCCCTAGCTGTCAGAATCTATTGTTTAACTTTGAATGCCCTGCGCTTTGCCGACCTCCCTCTAAAGAAGTTGTCACATAGTTTGCCTAATGGTTGGGCCAGCCCTGATTGTATGTTATTTGTTTCATTCAATATGTGCGGTTTTTGTATTACCACCTTGAACCATGGAAATTGGATGCTTCATATGTTTTTGATAAGTAAATAGAAATGAATAAATTACCATGCTGCAGTAGCGAAGGGGAAGACAATAACATTGTTCTGGGTAGTGGCAAATCTGGCAGATAGGCATGCTCTCTTCTTGCCACTTTGGAGGGATCTTTACCAGTGGTGACAAAGGACATACCAGACAATCATTTGCAAGTGCCGTGCCTATGTGAACCTGGTACTTATTTCAGACATAGGGTGGTAGGTGCATGTATAGTGGCCCCAAGGGAAGTGCTACAGACAGAACTAGTCACGGGCATGGGCAAAGTACTGAGGATCTGTACATTTAACGAAATGAAGGGAGACCAGGGGTCTATGACGATGCACCAGAAAGGAAATAGGTACACTACATAGACATAAGGCCACATTATACATATTTCTATTTATCTCTAAACTGAGGCCTTTCACCTGTCGATGCTTGAGGTGGAATGGCTGGAGCAGGTGCGTGCCAATCTGAAGCATCAGTGATGTAAGTATAGCTCAGTCAGATGTCACATGGATTTCCCTACCTGTATCTTCTAGTTTGAAATCACTACTCCTCATCTAGGTTTCACATCTCAACAGAAGGTAATTTCTCAAGTTCTAGCTCCATGTATGTTTTCCTTTCAACCCAGTTTCCCCTCTTGTTCCCCTCCTCTCCTCTGCTCCCATTCCAGTTGTTCCGTTTCTGTGCTATCTTGGGGTTATCTTGGATTCTTCCCTGTCCTTTAAAGAGCACTTCTCGGTGGTGAAGCGGTCATTTTACACTTTGAGACAGCTTTGTACAGTCCACCCTTTCCTTTCAGTCCCATCCATGACCACCCTCCTCTTGTCTTTAATAGTGTCTCATCTAGATTATTGCAACGCCTCCCTACCCCAATCCCAATTATGGAGACTACAGCTTGTTCATCACACCGCCGTCTATATCTTGACCAACGCCACACGCTTTGACCATATTACCCCCATTTTGATTCATCTCCACTGGCTACTGGTCCCCTACAGAATTCAATACAAATACTCATCTTCGTTCACAAGTCCATTTACACCAGTTCCCCACTTTATTTATCAGACCTGATTCACCTCCGCACTCCTCATCGTCTCCTCAGGTCTATCCATGCTAATCGATTATAAATATCACTCCCCTCCCTATCCCAGGCTCATCTTGAATCAACACGCTCCTCTGCCCCCTGGCTTTGGAACTTGCTCCCCCTCGCCCTCCGCCTGGAACCCTCCCACAAGACTTTTAAAACAAGGCTCAAAACTCACCTATTTTGCAATGCCTATGACCTCCCTCCTCCCTCTTCTCCCCTCTCTCCACCCCCTCGTTGATACTTTCTGCTTCTCCTCCCTCCTGTTTCCCTAAACTCTTTTTCTGTTTCTGCTCTTTCTTTCCTGTCTATTATATTTGGCGTTCCTTTCTTTTTCCCAGCAGTCTCATATTTTGTTTGTAAACAGCTCTGTTGCCTATGGTAAGAGTGGTATATTAAATCCTTAATAAAGATAAAGATATCCAAATGGAGAATGGAGAGTCATATGGGATTTTATTTCAAAAGAATACTTGCCACATATGCATTGCAGAACCTGTAGCCACTGTGAAATCTAGTGCTTATGCCTCTCACCAAGCTCTCTCTGTGTGCCACATCCCAGCTTTGTGACCTGGAATTACTCCCAGTATAACATTGATATCCATACTCATTGCATGAGAACCCACTTTTTCTAGTGCTACAATTTAAATGTCATAGATTACTTCAGCCTCCTCGTCTTATGTGGCTACATTTTGCCAGTTCAAACCATTGGCTGGACAGATTTAAGTGGTCAGCAGGCAGGGCATTTAAAAACCCCAAATTTGCCCAGGCAACCCTCAGGCTTACCTGCATAAATCTTTTGAATGTCAACCCCTGAATATATCAGAGAAGGAACCTAAAATCGTAGAAAATAACTTTTATTAAGTATCTTTTTGGCTGAAGAGAAATATATAGATTTGAAATTAGTCAAACTTACCTTTTGAGTCCAAATTGTGCTCTTAATATAAAAAAAAACATTCATCCCCAAGAAATATATCCTCACCTAAAATAAATATACAAAGGGGATTTAAATACGACATACTAATTAGTCGATATTTTCTTTTTCATAAAAGTCGCTTGGCAGATCTTACCCCTTCAGCAATGGTATTAAAAACCTTTTCACATGCACAACACACTCTTCAAGGCTTGCAGCCTTAAAGTCTATTAGGTCTCAGATCAAATCAATCCTTTTCAAATCCAGTATTGACATTTTCCTGTTCAAACCACGCTCCCTGGGGGGGAATCCTTGTCACTAAAGCAATAATTAGTGGTCTACATTTAAATACAGCATTAGGTTTTCCAGGTAGTCAAGAAACATAGGTAGCCATGGTTTTACTGATTGCCTTTGGGCACAGAGGATGTTATACCCCACAGCACTTTAATTCAAGTGCTGCCCTTAAGTGTTAACTTCAGTAGGAAAATCAAATGGTGAGCACATGATGAATTCGTCAACATAAAGACAGAACTGGAGATTTAATTACCAGATTGTTAATTGAATACTAAATCAGTTTTCTTCCTTTATCCCTAAAATCCAATAAATATAATCACATGTACTGACTAATATTTGTTTATGCTGATTTTGTAAATCTCTTGCTGGCATGCTTCTTTCCAAAATGATATAGTATCTACAATTATGCTTAGGTAAGCTCAGTGTCCTATTTCCTAAAGCTGATAGTCAAGACTGGCCTCTTGCGCTTTCAGCTAAACTAATAGTTTTAATGGCATATTAAAAACTAGAGATGTGCATTTCAGACTCATTTGGGCATGATTTTGGGTGGCTAAAAATTAAAAGTGCATGCAAATGGTGTGTGCATGTGCATATCTATGAACTCGTAGTTTGAGTACAAATGATTTGCGTGTGCAAAAAAGCTATAGCATACTTAGAAGGTGGGCAATGAAGACCAATATGCACAAAAACATGAAACAGAAACCTAAACACATTCTCTAAAACTTCATTTTAAACAAAGACCAACCAAACTATTCTTTGGACCTGCAGACTTTGATTAAAAACAGATTTGAAACAACAGGCCATGTTTCTATCTTCTGGATCAACAAAATGAACATAAGATATGCCATACTGGGTCAGACCAAGGGTCCATCAAGCCCAGTATCCTGTTTCCAACAGTGGTCAATCCAGGTCACAAATACCTGTCAGGTTCCCAAAGGTACACAAAGGAGCTGAAAGGAAAGTACTGTCAGTCATGTTAGTCCTTAATTCTCCCCACCTGCAATTTTTTTTTTAATTTGCCTTTGTATTAGGAGGCAGAAAGGAAGATGTCATAGATGAAAGCAGATTCAGCTGCCTCTTCTAGTAGAGAACAATATAGAAGGGAGAGAAGATGGTGCTACAGTATGGCCTGTTTGCCAACCACTGGATGTACATATTGGGTGGTACAGTAGGTATTAAGTAGAGCAAGAAAAAAGCTGCATAACACACAGGGTTGCCCACTGGCTCCAGATGCGCCCCACAGGTTTGATCCAGTCCTGGGTTTACCTCATTGCATGCAGGGATATGTAGTTCTGATTTCTCCATTGCACCCCATAAGAAAAGGAAAACTACAAGTAACTGCATGCAGTGGGGTAAACCCAGGACTGGAGCACGCCTGTCGGGTGCATCTGGAGCCAGATGGCAACCCTAATATCACAGCCCAGAGGTACTGAAACATAGAAACATAGAAAAATGACAACAGAAAAAGACCACATAGTCTATCTAGTCTGCCCTTCCAGGTCAACAACTACAACAGTCCCCTTTTTTCCATTAGAGATCCTCTGTGTTTGTCCCGTGCTTTTGTGAATTCAGATACTGTCCTCATCTCTACCACCTCCACTGGGAGACTATTCCATGGATCCACCACTCTTTCCGTAAAGAAACATTTCTGCATATCACTCCTGAATCTATCCCCTTTCACCCTCATCCCATGTCCCTTCATAGCAGAACTTGCTTTCATTGGAAAGAGGCTTTCCTCCTGTGCATTTATGCCACGGAGGTATTTAAACGTCTCAATCATATCACCTCTATTCCACCTTTCCTCTAAGGTGTACATATTAAGATCCTTAAGTTTGTCCTTATATGCTTTATAACCTCATGCTAGATGTAACCCTCCAACCGTGCTGTCTAAATGTTGTTAAATACCCTCATGTTAAATGTTGTAAATCACCCACATGTTAAATGTACCCCAATTGTGTTGTCATGTAACCACTTTGATTGTAGGATAAGGTGGTATACAAATCTGTCTAAGTAAATAAATAAATAATGAAGACCACTAACCATTTTAGTAGCCACCCTCTGTACTGACTCCATCCTGTTTATATCCTTTTGAAGGTGCGGTCTCCAGAATTGCACACAATACTCCAAATTAGGTCGCACCAAAGACTTATACAGAGGCACTATCACCTCCTTTTTTCTGCTAGCCATTCCTTTCTCTATGCATCCAAGCATCCTTCTAGTTTTTGCTGTCGCCTTTTCTACCTGTTTAGCTACTTTAAGGTCATCAGACACAACCACGCCGAGGTCCCACTCTTCTTTAGTGGACAAAAATACTTCACCCCCTATACTATGTTGCTCCCTTGGATCGCTAAAGCCCAAATGCATGACCTTGCATTTTTTATCATTAAATTCCAACTGTCAAATTCTAGACCATTCTTCAAGCTTAGCTAGATCCCTCCTCATGTTATCTACACCTTCCTGGGTGTCTATTCTATTGCAGATTTTGGTATCATCCACAAAGAGGCAAACCTTACCCAAAAGCCCTTCTGCTATATCACTAACAAAGATGTTAAAATAATTGCACCAACTTCCTTCTCCCCAGAGTGAGCTCTATTTACTTGTACCCTTTGTTGCCTCCCACTCAACCAATTTCTAACCCAAGCAGTAACTTTAGGGTCCATCCCTAGGGTGCTCAGTTTGTTTATAAGTCACCTGTGAGGAACAGTGTCAAAGGCTTTACTGAAATCTAAATACACCACATCTAGGGCTCTCCCTTGGTCCAACTCCCTGGTCACCCAGTCAAAGAAATCAATCAGATTTGTCTGACAAGATCTGCCTCTGGTGAATCCATGCTGCCTCGGATCCTGCAATCCGCTGGACTCCAGAAACCTGGACTCTGACCTGTTCTGCCACAGATGAAGATAGAAGAGAGCGAGGAAGATAGACAGCAACAGAAAAAAAAGACTCAAAGGGGTTTGGGCAGAAGAGGAGGGAATGCCATATACACAAAAGAAATAGGTAAAAAGACAAGCTAACCAAAAAATGCATATACTATGCCTAACCTAGGCCATGGCTTCTTAAACGTGCCCTAGGGAGCCCACTGTCACTTTGGATTTTCTGGATATGCACAATAAAAAGCATGAGATATATTTGCATACTTTGTAGACCTATTGATACATATATTTCTCAGTCACATTCATTGGAAACTCATGCAGTTGGAGCTATGCTGCTGCTGCCGCACCCGGATCGGGAGGGGCTGACAGTAGTGGCAGCCTAGGGGGGATGGGGTGGGCATATTCTAGGGACTGGAGGCCTGGCAGATATTGGGCATAAAGGGAGGGGGGGGCAGAAGCAGGTGCTGGATAGGAAGAGGGGAGGGCAGAGGACAAATGCTGGATACAAAGGAAGAGGTAGGGATGCACAGAGCAGACACAGGGTGGGAACATAAGGGAACAAAGGGCAGATTATGGATAGGAATGGGAGTTAGATTCTGGACATGGGAGGGGAACAAAGGCTGGACATTATATGGCGGCATAAGGTGATGGAGAGCAGATATTACCCCACAATATTTAGCTGATCTTATTCACTTTCACACCCCCAGACATACCCCCCACTCGTTCCATTTAAACTGTCTCACCCTTCCCCCCCCCTTCTGCCGCCCATCTTCTATCCACCCGCTCCTCAGCTTTTTTCTTCATAGGCCCCGCACTTTGGAACTCCCTTCCCACTTCCCTCTGCCTAGAACCCTGCCACGCAGCATTTAAACAACAGCTAAAAACCCACCTATTTTCCCTAGCCTTTAACCTCCCCACCTCCCCTCCCCCCCTTGTAGCTCTACTCTTCTTCCTCTACTGTTCCTTAACCCACTTTGCTTTTACAAATTGGAATTTCCTTTCCTTTTCCGGCCTTGTGCCTTGCTTTTATTGGTTTTTACTTATTGTAAACCGCTTTGATTTTATTTGAAGGGCGGTCAATCAAGTTTTAATAAACATAAACATAGTGGAGGAGGAGGAGGAGAGGACAGATGATGGACATGGGGTAAGGGCACAGGGGGATGAAGGACAGCTACTGGAGTTGGGCTGGGGGCAGAGGGAGGTGAAAAGCAGATAGTGGACATGGGGTGTAGAGCAGAGGCTGGATACTGGGTGGGGATAAAAAGGGATGGAGGGCCGATGCTGGACACAGGATAGGGAAATGGGGTGAATGGCAGAGGCTGGACACAGGAAAGGGGTCATAGGGGGATAAAGGGCAGATACTTGACAAGGGGTGGGGCGATAGGAAGATATAATGGAAAGAATGGACCCAAGGTAGGTGTGGAGAGCAGATTCTGAATACAAAGTGTGGGGGTGGAGGGCAGATGCTGGATATGGTGTGAAAGAGTGAGCTAATGCTGGATATGAGATGGGGAGAGAGAGGGAGGATGCTGGATATGGGATGGGGAGATGCTGGGCATGAGGGGATAGGGACAGAAGGGGTATGCTGGACATAGGTGTAGACATACACATGAGGATATGCTGGACATGGGGGAATGGATACAAAGGGGGGATGCCAGACATGGGGGGAGGAAGAAGGGGGGAGGGAAATATATACTGTATGTAAATTTAACTTGCCTTGATCATCTCCTGGAAACGTGTGAGCTAAATACAAATCAGTAATCAACCTTGGGCCGGAAGGACTAGGGTTTCTAGTCCCACAGGTGCTCCTTGTGGTCTTGGGCAAGCCACTTAACCCTCCTTTGCCCATTTTCCCTGTAAAATAGTTATCTCCAAGTTATAATGCCCTGTTCAATGTAATTTCAGTTTGTTCAGTGTAAACCGCCTTGATATCATGAAAGGCGGTATATAAGAAATGTTAAATAAATAAATAGTAATCAATGACCTAGGCAATAGATTTCCCAGCTGAACAGCAACTAGAAAGCTTTAAGTCTCAATAGCAGTATGACATGAAGGCACATTTTAGATAGTATGTGGAGATTGCAATTGAGATATCTAGGTGGAGATCTAATAATTCCAGGAGTATTTTAGAAAAGGCTCTTCCAAACATGGAGTCTATTCTAACATATGTATACAGACCAGCATGCACACACATGAATAGGCCTCCACATGCAGCCATTATACAAATCCACATTAGGAAAAATCAACATCGGGAACTGGGCAACTTACAGCTATAAGTGTTGCACTTATACATGCAAGTTTGTAGTTTGCAAACATATACATTTACATTCCACCAAATAACTACAGAGGCCACTATCCTTATTTAATTTCAATTTGGAGGTGGAAATAAACAACAGGAGGTTAAGCAAGACAGCCCCCTTAATCCCTCCTGTAAAAGGGCTGGTTGAAATGAATGCTTTTTAAAAACCTATATGTGCAAGGGAGCAACTGTAAATCCTGATATGGACAATTTTGATTATACATATACATTCTCTATATTGTACAAAATGGGGAATACACACAACGGTTTTTGACCTGCCCTTGCAATTTCAATGCATTAGTGATATCTACATGTACATTTAACCCTTTCTAAAATCATTTTTTATATATGGATAGTATTTCCACGTGTAAATGCTGGAAATGCCATATGGAAATCAGAAATAAGGCTTCTAAAATGACCCTATAATGCTGTTAATATGGTTTAATGGCAGAGTGCACCTTAAATTGTATAATTTGGGACATTGATATTCACACTTGTGTTCAGCTTGATTTGAAAAACACAGTGCACAGTCCATCACTCATGCAGTAGTGGGTATGAACTGCTTCTAGGTATAGCATAATTTATGGACTGCAAGAGAAGAATGTGATAGATCAGAAATTAGGCCCCTTTCAATCCAGAGGTTTCCAAGGTTCACAAATGAAACAACCTAGAGGGTACAGATTGCTGGAAATTCAGTGTGTAATTGTAAATCGTAAGCTTGGATAAGATCATTCTTAGTCTGCATTAAAATATTACGAAAATGACGATTTGTTTGCTTTCAGTTTTCAACATCTCAGCAGGTCTGTTCATGCTAACCATTCCCTCCCTTGCCATCCTAATGCAACTCAAAGGTCAAGCTAAGAATTTATTAGGGGTGTGCATGGACAAAACAGTTTGTTTTGTGCTTCTTTAAAATGAATTTTTTCCAGTTTTTGCACTTGTTCCAAGTGTTGTGTTTGTTCCACTTACGGTATGTCCTTTGCATGTGCATTTTATGCATGTTAGAACATTTTGGATGAAATTTTGGAAATCCTATTCATACTTTGGATGTCTGAAAATGGGCATAGAGATGCCCAAAGCCATTTTAGAAACCAGCTCTGGGGACATCCCCAGCATGAGGACGTCCCACTCTGAACAGAGGGATGGCTGGAGCATTCCCAGGACAGTGGAGGCATGATTAAGGCATTCCCATAGACCAGGATTTATTTATTTTATTTATTTATTTAACAGGACTTATATCCCACCTTCTTTAATCAAGGTGGTGTACACAGCAAGCCAATCAAATTATATTGACACCTGATGTCTCCACCTGATTGCAGAAACTTTATAGATGTCCAGCATCACATCTAACTTTAAACCAACTCTGAAGCACGCATAGCCATCCTGTGTGCAGCTCTCCCAGGAGGGATTGAGCCGCCGGGACCAATGCTCTGCCTCCTCCATCTCGGGCCGAGCTGCCCAATTGGGGCAGTCGGCCGGTTTAAAGGAAAGAGCCATCGGGCGCGCCCGCCCCTTGTGGGCCTGCACCTGAGGGCCTTTGGTGTGGCCCTTAGGCGGGTGCCCGCTCCCCGAAGCCAACCCCCCAATGTGCTCTATCGACCAGACGACAAGTAAACCAATGAACTACCACAAGACCACATCCTAAGTGAGTAGCAGCCTCCATTAGGCACAGGACTACCTAACACAGAAAACCTGCCCTAGAGGCGGAACACTTGCTGACCACAAGTGACTCTTCTAGGTATCGTTAAAACAGTAGCAGACTGGGACGCCAACTACCAGCTCACCAGCGGACCATAAACCTTCGCACCCAGACCTCAATCAACCTCCAGAGACTGCCTGCAGAATCATTTCACTAGAAACATTACTCTTGATGCTGCAGTGTAACTACTAACCAAATATACCTAGAATTAACAGCTAGGATAGCTCTCCTTGAACCACTTGTAGAATGTCTCACCAGGAGTGCTACTTTGTTGCTGCTAGATTGCCAGCTAGAAGTTGTAGTTTGACTTCCTGTTGTCTTGATTTGCTAGCCAGAAAGTTTCTCTGACTCTGCCTTAAATCTACCACTAGATTGCTAGCTAGAAGTTGTAGCTCCGGCTTCTGGTTGTCGTGATCTGCTAGCCAGAATGTTTTCACTGACTCTGCATTAGCTCTACTGCCAGAAGCGCAAGTATGATTCTACCAAGACTGTCTCTGCCTTAGAGCTACTGCCAGAAGCACTATTTTCGCTCCTGCCAAGATTTACTAGCAGACTATGTGATCCTTGTTCTTGCCATAGAAGCTCTGCTAGAAGTGCTACCCATGTAAGCTCTAGAAGCGGACGCACTGTCTCACACAGCTGACTCGCAGTCATGACTCACTTAGGGCACGAAGTAACTTACTCATCCAAAATGACACCCTTCCCCATAGCCCTAGCCAGTTGTTACCTCCTTGCCAGCCTACTTTACAGTGCCCTCTCCCTCACTACCACTCATAACCCCATACCAGTCCTACAGAGCTCCTGGAGGAGATGGTCAGGCACTTCCCGCCAAGCAGCAGCAGAAACCAAAGTCCCCCTGCACCCTCACTTACTCTATGTTTCACTCCAGCACACTAAAAAACCCTAGCAGGAGGAATGCCCTCAGCCTAGCAACCTGAAATGCGCCCTTATAAACGCCCGTTCAGTGCGGAAGAAATGGCCTTTCATCACTGACCTGATAACCTGCCATAACCTAGACATTCTACTGGTCACTGAGACATGGCTGACCAACGCCCATACGGTCATCATGAACCAACTTATCCCACCCAACCTCTCAATCCACACCTGCTACAGAGCTGACCAGAGGGAGGGAGGTGCATTCGCCCTTACAAGAACATAGGTTCAATTTCAGCAGACCTCCACCAGCAGCACCACAAACCTTGACACCATCTCCATAACCAAAAGGCACAACTCCATCAACCTAATCTACAGATCCCCATACACCTCCCCAGACAACATCTCAACTATAATAGACCTAGCCTGCAATACCACGAACCCGCATACACCAAACTGGATCATGGGAGACTTCAATCTTCCTACCCTCCCAGAGACCCACTCCAGTGCCTTCCTTGATGCTCTTGATGAGCTGGGCTACGATCAAGTAGTCAACGCACCCACTTACTCAAAAGGTAACAGACTGGACCTAATTTTTGCACCGCGGATGGCCACAGGCACAAACCACACCCTTGCCCTATCCATCATGCCAGTGCCATGGTCTGACCACTGCTTGCTGAGTTTCTAAATGCCCATACAGCCGGGTCACACCAGCAGCCGCTCTACAGCCGATGCAGGCACAACACCAAAAGCACACTTCCGGCCCTTTGATAAGGAAGAGATCCTCAGCAAAACCCGGCCTCTACTCGACCTCAGACCCTGACCTCGAGGAAATGATCTCTGCCTGGAACGAAAGCCTCAGCTCCATCGCCCGCCAACCAGTAGCAGACACATCACCAAGGAAAAGGAAGGCTGCACCATGGTACTCTCCTGAGTTACGAACATTACTCCGCTATGTAAGGACACTTGAAAGATGATGGTGACATTCAAGCTCCACTGTCGACCAGGGAACTTACACCTTCCATCTTGAAAAACACCGTCTGGCAATCTCGGAGAGAATGAAGCAGTACCACGCTGAAATCCTACAGCGCTCCATGAACAAACCCCAGGACTTATTTAACCTGGTGAGATCCCTTACAAAAGAACCTTCCCCCACCCAACCGAGCATGCCACAGCCACAAGAGTTCGCAGACTACCTCAAGTCGAAACAATACAGACTGACAAGACTGTACCACCCACACCCATGTGCATACTACGCCACCCAACACCTCTAGCCACCTTCTCAACACCATCAGCGAGGGACATCGAGGACACCATTACTGCTATCAACACCACCACAACCCCAAATGATCCTTGTCCAGCGTTCTGGATAAAAACACTACACAAAGAGTTCAGCCCCTTTCTGGCCAAACTCATAGACCTATCATTCTCGACGGGCACTTTCCCATGAAGCTTGAAACAAATTTTCATTAGACCACTTCTAAAAAACACAAAACTTGACCCCCAGAAAGTGGATTCTTATAGACCAATTTCAAGCATCCCTCTAATGGCCAAAATAATCGAAAAACTTGTCCAACGTCAAATCCAACACCATATTGAGACCACCGCTCCCCTCAACCCAAGCCAACATGGATTCAGAGAACAGCACAGAGTCGAGACACTCCTGACCAGCCTCTTCAGCACACTCATCACAGGATTGGACAACATAAGACTGGGATACGCTTTAATTTTCCTGGACATTGAAGCAGCTTTCGACTCCGTGGACCAAGAACTGCTTCTAAGGCGGCTTGCAGAGAAGGGGATCCAGGACACAGTCTTAAGCTGGTGCAGATAATACCTCACGGACAGATGGCAACATGTACGCACTGGCGCCAAGACCTCCAATCCGTTCCGGCAAGAACAGGGCGTACCGTAGGGCTCTTCGCTCTCAGCACTGTTCTTCAACATATATATGCGGCCCATCTGTGCACTCATCCACTCCTTCAATCTCTCATGCCTCGTATATGTGGATGACGTGCTACTCTACATGCCATTTTCAACTGACCATCTGGATTTCTCACCCCTAACCACCTGCTTCGACGCCGTGACTGACTGGCTCCAAACACAAAACCTCAGAATAAACTTCAAGAAAACTGAGGTTCTATTCATCACCAGGAACCATGCTTTCACCCCCCCTGCGTCACTAAAGGTGAGAGGCGCTGAGCTTCTAAGCAAACCCACGATCTGCTACCTAGGGGTCATCCTAGTCCAACTGTTGGACATGAAAGCCCATGTAAACAATACTGTCAAAGCAATATACCACAAAATAAGGACGATCCAGCATCTTAGACCCCAGCTGGAGCCGGAGGAGTTCCGGACAGTTTACCAAGCATTAGTAATCCCCCACTTCGACTACGCCAACTTGATCCTACAAGGACGCCCAAAAAGCACACTGAACCCGTTGCAGCTCGCAATGAATGCAGCCGCCAGAATATTACACGGAGCTGCCAGGAGGGACCATATAACTCCAATCTTGAAGCACCTACATTGGCTGGCTCACATTCAAAATTCTATTAATGACGTTCAAGGCCATTAACGGGCTCACCTCCACCTCTATCATGGACCTTGTCCTCACCACCCCCCCAAACAGAGTCAGAAAGTCAGCCGCTACCAACACTCTGAACATCCCCAGCAAGATCACGAAATGCTCGCAAGCAACATGAAACAGGGCCTTTGTGTACTACGCACCCACATGCTGGAATGCCCTCCCACCCAACATCCGTTCCATAACCAACCTCACCCAATTCAGAAAGGCTCTGAAACACCACCTTTTTCTCAAGTATTACTCCCATAACGGAGATGCACAACATCCAGCCTCACACAACCACCGATACAGCACCATTGATCCAACAGCAACACGAAGTCCCAGTCCTGTCCATTAACACATCCAGACACCTGATATGCAATTGTATATAGCACACAATCTTGTAAATAGCCACCAAGCAGCCATGTCGCCGCCTGGTCCGCTGGCCCGACTGCCTTGCCTGTACATTGTTACTTAACTGTTCCCCCAGTTAGCCATGTTGTAAACCCTGTTTTTTGTAAGTACAGTGCGGATGCCACCTGCACTGTATAAATTTGTTTTAACTATAAACTGAGCTGATTTTCAAGAGTGAGGTATAGAAAAACCTCAAATAAATAAAATAAAAATAAATAGCAATGAACAAATGTCTAAAAATTGCTCATTTAGGCTGAAAAAAATCCAGTGTACGTAGATAGGAAAGTACTCTACTATCCCCAGTACTCAACATAAGTTCAACTATAGCAGACGCAGGATTTAAACCCCAGTTACTCTGTTCCTAACTAATAACTCTAACCGTTACGCTATCTTAGACAGCCAAGTTCTGTAATATGCTTCCGGGGATGTCTAAGTAGATGCCCCTGCAGACGTCCCTAGTGGGTACATGCAGGTTTGTGAAATTATGTTGGCACCTGGATGTGCTTGCATTTTTTCAGATGTTCTGGCTTGGACATCCCAGATTGTACTTGAACGGATATGCTAAAATTCCCCCCTTTTAAGCATGCAAATAATTGTACACATATTTATTCATAGGTATACATTTGTATAAGCGATTTGAATACATTTAAAATTTTTAGGCATCCAAATGAACCAAATGTGCACTCTCAGGAATGCACATCCCTAGAAGTTACGTGTGTGCTAAGTAGGTCTGGCAAGGAAAAATAAATAGGAATATACAGGGCAGTAAGGAGAGGGCAAAAACTGAAAGTGAGAGAAAGCATTTAAAGGAAAATAAAGGATATAGGAAAAAGAGAAATAGAAAAGGAAAAGGTTTGCGGGATTCAAAAAAGTAGATGTGAAGATACAGTGATCTGAATACAATGTGCAGTGAGTGAAACCTGATACCAGTACCAGCCCTCTCCTCATCACATACAAGAGTGACTGGGGTCTTTTTACATGCATTCTAATGTGATGCTGCTGATGCTGTCTGCACAGTTTGAAATAGCTGCAGAAGTTGCTCATTATAATGTCATATATACTAGTGAGGCAGGGAAAAAGAGTAGGAAACTTGGTAAAAGGATGAAAAATTACTATATCAATCTGTGACTGGGACAAAAAAAATCTTTTAATTATCTTGTGCATTTTAATTTTTTATTGAGTGATTCAAAAAAGGAAAATATGGTTCTAAAATCTTGACTAGTCCAGAAATTTAATGCTGTAGAGTGGCCGTGATAGTAAGACCTGGACTATGGCAGCAGTGTTACTACTATGCCTGCTAGTGATAGCCACAGTCAAAGAAATACTACTAAGATGTTTTCTGCAATTTATTCTTGTATTAGTCTATGGTGCAGCAGAACATGGCAGAGTGGCAATGTACTAGGGCTCCCTCCAGATGTCGCCATTGTGTGATGGCTGTGACCTCCTTTGTCATCCTCCCTTCCTTGAGAAATGTGAATGCTGTTTCTGTAGCATCCCTATCCCTGAATGAATTGGGAAGACCTGAACCAAGAGTGGAACCAAGATCCCTTTGCATGGCAATGAAGAGCATTGCTACTGAGTCATCCCACCATTGCAGAAATTGTATTTCTTGGACACAATGAAGGCAATCATCACCTACTCATAGTATGCATACATAGTTGTACATAATTTTTAAGGAGAACCTACCCGAATAGATTCCTTTGGAAAGCTGGTATAAAATGTGGGTACTGTTTTAGTCCAATTGAATGACTGGAAATAAGGTTTAGGAAACAAAAAGCTGTTATAGTAGATACTTTTTTTATTGGACTGACTTGGTTACTTTTGACTTTATCACACCTAAAAGAAAGAATGAGTTCAAGAAAATACCTGAAAATATTACTCAGCAAGTACTCCTGTTAATTGTGCGTACACCTAGAGAGGGAAAGACTGAAAAAGGTCATAAAATACCCACATCCACTATTCCTAGAGGATGCATTATTGAAAGAAATAATCCATGTTCTGCCAGTTTTGCATCGAAGCCTATAATATGTGGAGTTCCACATGCCAGTTTATCCTTTGACACATTCATTTCATCATTAGTCTCTCTCCTTTTATTCTCATTAAAGAAAACCAGAGCTGTTCGACCACTGTTAGATTTTCAATGACTTATTCGCTCTTTGATTCTCAGTGAACTCAATTACTGTAATTCCTTACTGGTTGGTCTGAGAGGAAGCCAACTATGGAGAAATCTAATCTGTCCAAAACACAGAAGTTAGGCTTCTACAGTATACAGAACTTGTCATTTTTCTGTCATCACTTTCCTTCTCATGGAGCCACATTGGCTGCTCAGGTGCACAGAATACATTTCAAAAGTGTTCTTCTGACCCACAGTGCTTTCTTTTCCACTCAACCGCAATAGGTGCGGAGGGAGCGAACCCCATAAAATATATGGAAACGCTTCTGCCTAAACTCTTGGGTCTCCGGCTGACTTACCCTCTGGAACTCGACTGAGCTCACCGTATCCCTTCACACACCAGACGATCCGGGAAATACCCACGGCCCATGATTTTCAGAGTATTAAGACATCAGCAGGCGGTGGAGATTGAGTGCTGCCAAAACACGTGCTCCAGTGGAATTCGAAGGACATAAACTCATCTTTTTCCCCGACCTTGCTAAAACCACTCTGGAAAGACGGAAGCAGTTGTTGGAATGTCGTCCGCGACTACAGAAACTGCAGGCCAGATATGGGATGTACTATCTAGCACGGCTGCGAGTTACAGTTCATAACCAAACACACTCCTTTGAAGACCCCAGAACTTTAAAAGCCTTCTTGGAGGAAAAGGAATCAATGCAAAAGCGCTGAAACAACACGATGTCTATTTCCTTGCAGCGGATACTAAGCTGATAGAAGATGGTTGGTTCGAACAATGCTGTTTCAGGCTGGTCTGAAGACATAAATCTTTGTTCTACTTTGGTTTGTCTGTATAGTTGTATAAATATCTTCTACCCCTTCCAGGCCTTTGTTATCCTATATCTGAAGTATCAGGGTCAAATGTTTACTGGAATAAGATAGTATGCTAATATTGTTATTAGTATTAAATATACCATAAGGTGCCACGACAGTTTTTGTTTCTGTAAGTGGGGTAGAGTACACATGGAAGAATTTATGTAGAGTCATCGGGTGTAACCAGTGTTTGAGCCTGACGCAACAAGACCATGCATTTATTTTAGGCCCTTCCTGGTATTGGATACATTTAATTCATGATAGGGACAGAAACTCTAAGTGTATTGTAAGCTCTTTTGCTTCTTTCTTCTTTTCTTTCCTAGATTAGAAGGTTTCTTGATGTTCAGCGGGGCAGCAATAGTCAATTTTAGGGAGCACCTCTGGCACCCCACTGCTCGAGGTTATTCTCGCCCAAATGACTTTTTTTAGGCTGCCCACTCGCCAAGCAATTAGTCATGGGTCTCCCAGGAATGGGGGGGGGGGTGTTCTGGCACCTGAAAGGAAATATCAGGCGTGAATATGGGGAACCACTGAGAGGGTACATTAGAATGAGGTTACGAAGTACACGGGGATTAATGGTAGTACATTCAAGTGCATATGGCAAACAAACTTAAAATTCTGTCGCTGAACGTTAAGGGCGTCAACAACCTGATTAAGTGTAAGAAAATCTTGACTTATTGCCAAAGAGAGAGAGCGGATATAATCTATCTACAAGAGACTCACTTAAATAATGTTGAATCCCGGAAACTAACTAATCTATATTTATGGTAGCTGCCTTCTCCCCAGCAGTTAAAAACTAAAACAGAGTGGCCACTTTAGTGAGTAAGTCATTGTTGCCGTCCTTTACGCACACAAGATCTGACAATGGTGGCAGATGAACCAGAACGATAATGCAAATTGGTAATAGTGTCTTGAAGCTATTTAATTTATATTCCCCCAATTCAGATGTTCCCAGCTTCTTTGATGATATCGCAGAGATTTTGTCAGAAAATGCCCAGGACCCCCTAATACTAGGAGGGGATTTTAATTTAGTTATGGATCCGTTGATTGACCGTCTTCCTTACCGCTCGCATAAAGACTTCTGGGCGCTGAATGCGCTGTAATCCTTATGTAAAGAAAAGGGCCTAGTAGATATATGGAGGCTTCAACACCCCAACGAGAGAGATTATACTTTTTTCTCTGTGCCACATTTTTCACATTCGCGAATAGACTTCTTTCTGGTAAGGAAGTCTTTAGTCCCTAACGTACTTGGGTCTAATATCCATGCAACGCATGTCTCAGACCGGGAAGATCCCTGTATACTTCTCAGGATTCAGAGATTAAGATTCCAATACAACTCCCTCTTGACTGCAGAAGCAGTAGGGACTTTTCAGGCCCAAGCAGGAAGATACTACACTGAGGCAAACAAGTCAGGAAGAATGCTGGTGCGCTCTTTAAATAACAGGAAAGAAGCCTCCAGAATAGCCAATATTGTAGATGAAGTTTCCCAACAGGTAGTGACACAAGATAAGGATAGAGCGGGATGTTTTGCTTCCTTCTACTCAAAGTTATATTCTTCTGAGTCTCAAACGGATATGGAGGCATTTGGGAACTTATTGCAGGAGGTAGAACATCCCGTTTTATCGAGGGAGGAGGTCAGGAGACTTGATTCTCCTCTAACCTATAAGGAGATAGCAAGGGCGATTCAGCTGTCAAAACCAGGCAAAGCTGCAGGCCTGGACGGTATACCGTCTGAGTTTTATAAAACATTTGCAAGAGAGTTGACCCCCTTTTTGTTACAATATTATGAAATGTTGGGCTACCAGTCTCCACCAATCAGAGAGTTTGCGACAGCTAAGGTAGTGGTACTTGAAAAACCAGGTAGAGACCCGAGCAAGGTGAGTAAGTACCGTCCCATCTCTTTGTTAAACATTGATTATAAAATATATGCCTCTGCATTGGCAAATCGTTTGGCGGAAGTCATACCTTCCTTAATCCACCCTGATCATTGTGGTTTTATAGCTGGCCGCTCCACCACAGACAATGCGAGGGTCTTGTGTCACGTTTTAGAAGAGGTGGAGAGGAAGGGCGACCCCCTTGTCGGTATTACCCTTGACACTGAAAAAGCGTTCGATAAACTGGAATAGTCATTCTCCTGGCTGCTTTAAACTGATTTGGGTTTGGAGAAGGATTTATTAGTATGGTAAAGCTTCTTTATACTTGTCCCAAAGCTGTATTAGCTGTAAACAACACCTTATCTTCAGCATTTTTTCTCCAAAAGAGGTACTAGGCAGGGCTATCCCCATCTCCCCTTCTATTTAATATTGCATTAGAACCCCTCATTATTTTAATTCGCCAAAACCCAGACATTCATGGTCTGAAAGTGGACGATATGGAGCTGAAGTTATCCGCATTCGGTGATGACCTTCTGCTGTTTGCTACTCTGGCCTCAGTCCCAAAGATTTTTGAACAAATACAATTATACTCACAGATTTCTGGCTACAAGATTAATTGGAATAAATCTGTTGCCTTCCCTCTCAATTTTCAAACTCATAAAGCGGACATCACCTTACACCCCCTGGGATGGGAGCAGGGGGGCATTAAATATCTTGGAGTCCATTACGCAAATACACTTGCTGATACAATGCAGTGCAGTATTAAAAAGCTCACAATGATGGTCTGGGAAATGATGGAGCAGTGGTCGCCCTTGAGGTTGACTTGGTGGGGGAGGCTAGAGATGATAAAAATGACCATAGTCCCCAAGGTGAACTACATTTTAGCAATGCTTCCCTTTCTACTACCGGATTCATTATATGCTTATTGGAGCATATTTTGACCCGATACTTGTGGCAGAGTAAACTGTCCAGGATTGCTGCCTGGAAATTAAAGCGCTGCAGAGAGGCTGGCGGAGTCTAGTTCCCAGACTTCCACTGGTATCATCAGGCGTTCATACTGAGGCAAGGAGTGTTTTGGGCACAAAAGGATAGTCAGGAAAAATGGCCAAGTTGGTGGGAACTGGAGAAGCGTTTGGTTAAATCGCTACCTATGGAATTCCTTCTTGAAATGTATTCCAAGGAAGGGACAGATTACTCCCTAATAATCAGAGACACGCAGAGGGCGTACCAATTTCTACACAAGAAAGTGGACGCAATCTCACACCTATCGCTACAATCCCCCATATGGTTCAATCCATGTTTCAAAATTATGGGGAAAATCATCAATTGGAAGGGATGGTACTCTCGGGGCATTTGGTCCATTGGCCACCTGACTCAAGGTGACCGATGGAAATCATTCTCAGCTTTGAAAGCTGAATATGCTTTGCCTGGAACTTATGTTTTTTCAGTGGCTCCAATTGAAGCATTGTATATCTACCTCTGAGTTGGGTCTACCTCCTTTAGACTCGATGTCGCTTAGTCAGAGGCTAGTTCAGGAAGGTACTTCTAGGGCTGCCTCAAAGATTTATAAGTTAATTCTAGAGAATGCTCAATCAAGATGTTTGGGAATTGAAAGAGGCTGGGAACAGGAATTGGGCAAACTCACAAATCAGCATATGTGGGCTAAGTTCTGGGATTCAGTAATTAGAGTCTCACAATTGCCCCTCCCCAGCATAATAAAGTGGAGGGCCTTAGATCAATATATCCAGCGCGCCCAGTAGAATGGTGCCCTTAGTGTTTGCCTCCATTCCTCTGCTTCCTCGTTGACTTCTTAATGCTGGTTTCCCCGCACCACCATGGCTCCCTCACCCCCTTACAGTAAGGGTCAGTTGGTAATTGAGATGAGTGTCTATGTGTGAGTAAAGCTGCCATATTGATCTTTTGTGCGAACTGGGGGTTGGAGGATATAAAGGGCGCCGATTCCCCCCTCTTGTTGGTCTGTGGTTTATTAAAATGCATATTAAAAATAAATTTTAAAAAATTGAGTTCATCTGTGGAAGTCAACGATAGAAAAGCTCAATAACATCAACAAAGGCAAAACCTGGAGTTGGCTGCGGTACAGATCATCAACTACTAGTATGCAAACTCAAGCTAAAGCTGAAAAAGATCAAGCCACTCATGAATGTAACAAAATGACCTTGAGAAAATACCACCAGAATTTAAAGACTGCCTGCAAAATCAGTTTGGTGCTCTGGATACAAATGACAGAGCCCCAGAAGAGTTATGGGATGACATCAAGAAAGTTGTGCTCAAAGAAACTGAGAAGTCTCTAGAAAAGATGAAAAGGTAAAAAAGGCCAAAAATGGATGACTGAAGAAACTCTGAAAATTGCTCAGAAACACAGAGAAGCAGAATCCAGAGAGAAAAGAGAGGCAATCACAGAACTCAACAGAGATTTCTAATGTGCAACAAGATGAGACATGGGGAAGTACTACAATGACGCACGCAAGGAAATAGAATCAGAAGCTATTAGAAGAAGAACAAGATCAGCTTTCCTCAAACTATAAAAGAGAAAATATGAGCCTCGGATTGGAATGCTACAAGATACTGAGGATCCATGTTCAATGATGCTGAGATCAAGAAAAGGTGAAAAGAATAAACAGATTCATTATACCATAAAGATCAAGTGGACTGTCAGCCATTTCAACCTGTACCTTATGATCAGGAACCATTGATGATGAAAGAAGAAGTCGAAGCAGCATTGAAAGCATTATCAAAGAACAAAGCAGTGGGAATTGATGGCATTCCCATTGAAGTATTACAGGAATCTGTTGCAGCTGTTACTGTACCTAAAAGGCTCTGCCAGGTACTTTGGAAGATAACATGCAGTGCCGCATAACTCATTATATTGTTGCATAAAGTAGACTGTATTTATTCATCGTGTCTCCTTGTTAAGGGACTGGTTATTTATACCCCATTTTACCTGTTATACCTGCTTAATGCATACCCAAGTTTAATTTTCCTGTTTAATGTATACCCAAGTTATTATACCTGTTTCACTGTAAGCACAAATCACGAAATTGAGATGTGCAACTCTTATGTTCATTGTAAACCGCACTGATGTCGAATAGCGCGGTATAAAAGAGACTGCAAATAAATAAATAAATAAATAACATCATGGCCAATTAACTGGAAAAGATCTGTGTTTATACCAGGGGTGGGCACCTCCTTTCCTGGAGGGCCGCAGACCAGTCAGGTTTTCGGGATATCCCTAATGAACATGCATGAGATATATATGCATTAGAGATATCCTGCCAACCTGACTGGTTTGTGGCCCTCCAGGGCTGGATTTGGAGACCCCTGCCTTACACCTCTGTCATTTAAGATCGTGAGTGGGCAAGGTACAGATGTCCTAGACATTGAAAGGGTATATAGAATGTGTCACATTCCTCCTCGATTCTCACCACCACCAAAACGTTGTCTAATAGACAATTTTTTGGTGGTGGTGAGAAGTGAGGAGGACTGTGACAAATTCTATCTAACCTTTTTGATGTCTTGGACATCTGCACCTTGTCCACTCACAATCTTAAATGACAGAGGTGTAAGGCAGGGGTCTCCAGATCCAGCCCTGGAGGGCCACAAACCAGTCAGGTTGGCAGGATATCTCTAATGCATATATATCTCATGCATACTCATTAGGGATATCCCGAAAACCTGACTGGTCTGCGGCCCTCCAGGACCAGGTTTGCCCACCCCTGGTTTATACCAATACTGAAGAAAGGTGATCCGACTGACTGTGGAAATTATCACACAGTTGCTCTGATCCCACTTGCCAGCAAAATTCTACTCAAGATCATTCAGCAGAGACAACAACCATACCTGAAACAAGAACTGCCTGAAGTGCAGGTGGGGTTCAGGAAAGGTCAAGGAACAAGAGACATCCTCAATACTAGAGGAGGTCAAACCTAAGCTTTCTTTAGAAGCTCAGATGACAAGACTTAAGGGTATGTTTACTAAAGAGCATTAAGGAAGCATTGGAGATGAAGTGATAACAAAGCATTGAGGGTGTTTGCATGCGATAAAGGCTCGGGGTGGGTAGTAGGCATTCTAGCGGTAAGGGCGCAAGGGCCTGCTTATCATGTGCTAACAGGACACTGGACATTAAGGTGCCAAGTGTGCACCTTAACAACTGAAAATGGCTATCACCCTAACGCAGGATAACGCAGGCGCAGCAAAAGTCAAGGTAAAGCTGATGGATGGACGGACAGATCCATGGTCATCCAACATGCCAGTAAGAAAGTGGGATAAGCATGTGTGAAGCAGCTGTACTAATTCAGTGAGGGGTGCCCACGTAAAATGCTATAATGTCATTATGCGGCAATGGATGGGGAAGATGTGTCCCCTGAGGAGCCAGAATCACCACGATGTGTGCATCAAAAGGATGACGGAGCAGGAGTGGTGAAGTTCAGATCAGTCACAGGAGAGGGTGACCGATACATCGAAAGGAGGAAAAGGTTCCTGTGTGGGCCATGGCGTAGCAGCTGGCATGAGAAGACATGACTGCACATAACTGGCAGATGATTATGGATGGACTGAAGGAAGGATGGAGGTAGATGAAAGTGTGATATGGGCTTGCAGCATCAATGTACTTGATGTGAACTCACAAATGCAGTTTCAGCATGTGGGAATAAAGTGTGGCTCTGCCACGGGGGAGGCCCAATATGAGACATGTAGGTCTCACAGCTGTCCCATAAGAAATGCCATAAAAAGACACTCAGGTTCCATAATGCTTGTATTGGGGCAAGCAGTGGATTACCTGGATCCTCTTTAATAATGGTTTATGGACCTTTCCTCCAGGAACTTGTCCAAACCTTTTTTAAACCCAGCTACACTAACAGCTTTTACTACATCCTCCGGTAGCAAATTCCAGAGTTTGATTACGCATTGAGTGAAAAAATATTTTCTCTTATTAGTCTTGCACGGGTTACACTGTAGCTTCATTGCACGTTCCCTAGTCTTTCTACTTTTTGATGCCATAAAGAATCGATCTACGTTTACCAATTCCATTCCATTCATTAATTTATAGATCTCTAACATATTTCCCCTGAGCCTTATCTTTTCCAGGTTGAAAAGCCCTAGTCTTTTAAGCCTCTCATAGGGGTCTCCTTCCATCCCCTTTAGTATCATAGAAACATAGAAACATAGAAACATGATGACAGAAAAAGACCACATGGCCTATCTAGTCTGTCCTTCCACAACAACAACTACAACAGTCCACTTTTTACCTTTAGAGATCCTCTGTGTTGGTCCCATGCTTTTTTGAATTCAGTTAATGTCCTCATCTCTACCACTTCCACTGGGAGACTATTCCATGGATCCACTACTCTTTCTGTAAAGAAATATTTCCGCATATCACTCCTGAATCTATCTCCCTTCACCCTCATCCCATGTCCCCTCGTAGCAGAACTTGCTTTCAATTGAAAGAGGCTCTCTCCCTGAACATTTATGCCACGGAGGTATTTAAACATCTCAATCATATCACCTCTATCCCGCCTTTCCTCTAAGGTATACATATTAAGATCCTTAAGTCTGTCCTCATATGCTTTATAATGAAGCCCATTAATCATTTTAGTAGCAACCCTCTGCACCGACTCCATCCTCTTCACATCCTTTTGAAGGTGCGGTCTCCAGAATTGCACACCATACTCCAAATGAGGTCGCACCAAAGATACAGAGGCATTATCACCTCCTTTTTTCTGCTAGCCATTCCTCTCCGTATGCACCCAAGCATCCTTCTAGCTTTTGCCGTCACCTTTTCTACCTGTTTAGCTACTTTACGATCATCAGACACAACCACGCCTAGGTCCCACTATTCTTTAGTGGACAAAAGTACTTCACCTCCTATACTGTATTGCTCCCTTGGATTGCTGCAGTCCAAATGCATGACCTTACATTTTTTAACATTAAATCCCAGCTGCCAAATTCTAGACCATTCTTCAAGCTTAGCTAGATCCCTCCTCATGTTATCTACACCTTCCTGGGTGTCTACTCTATTGCAGATTTTGGTATCATCCGCAAAGAGGCAAACCTTACCCGACAGCCCTTCCGCTATATCACTAACAAAGATGTTAAAAAGAATCGGACCAAGGACAGATCCCTGGGGCACACCACTGGTAACATCCTTCTCCTCAGAGTGAGCTCCATTTACTTGTACTCTTTGTCGCCTCCCACCCAACCAATTTCTAACCCAAGCAGTAACTTTAGGGTCCATCCCTAGGGTGCTCAGTTTGTTTATAAGTTGCCTGTGAGGAACAGTGTCAAAGGCTTTACTGAAATCTAAATACACCACATCTAGAGCTCTCCCTCGGTCCAACTCCCTGGTCACCCAGTCAAAGAAATCAATCAGATTTGTCTGACAAGACCTGCCTCTGGTGAATCCATGCTGCCTCGGATCCTGTAATCCGCTGGGCTCCAGAAACCTCACTATTTTCTCTTTCAGCAGCGTTTCCAATAATTTACTCACCACCGAAGTTAAACTAACCGGCCTGTAGTTTTCAACCACATCCTTACTTCCGCTTTTGTGTAAAGGCACCACATGAGCCTCTCTCCAGTCCTTTGGCACCACTCCCGACTCCAACGAGGCATTAAAAAGGTCAGTCAGTGGAGCTGCTAGAACGTCCCCAAGTTCCCTCAGTATTCTAGGGTGTATCCCATCCGGTCCCATCGCTTTGTCTACTTTAAGTTGAGCTAGTTTCTCACGAACACAGTCTTCTGAAAATTGTTCAAGATGTCCCTCGCTTCTGTTCTTATTTGTGGGTGTTTTCTGAGGTCCTGCTCCTGGTTCTTCATCTGTGAACACAGAACAAAAATATTTGTTAAGCAATTCCGCTTTATCCTTATCAGCTTCTACATATTCCCCCCCTGCACCCTTGAGTCTGACAATACCACTTTTGCCCTTCCTCTTCTCACTAATATATCTGAAAAATGTATTATCCCCCCATTTTATTGCATTGGCTATTTCCTCCTCCTTTTGAATCTTTGCCTTCTTGACTACTTTGCTAGCTTCTCTAAGTTTTTCCAAATACAGATGCCTGTCTTCCTCTCTCTGTGATCTCTTGTATTTCATGAAGGCCTCCCTCTTTTTCTTCACCTTTTTAGCTACTTCCTTCAAAAACCATAGCGGTCTCCTGTTCCTTTTGCCTTTATTTACCATTTTAACAAAAAGGTTGGTTGAATTTAAAATACCCCCTTTCAGTTTTGCCCACTGTTTTTCTACATCCCCCAGCTGTTCCCATCCCACTAACGACTCCCTGAGGTATTGGCCCATCTTCGCAAAGTTAGTCTTCCTAAAGTCTAAGATCCTCACCTTGGAATGGATTCCAACAGCCCTAGTCCTAATACTGAACCACACCATCTGGTGATCACTGGATGCAAAATGATCTCCCACTACAACATCAGAAACACTTTCACCATTGGTAAGCACAAAGTCCAGTATGGCCCCTTCACGTGTGGGGTCTGTTACCAATTGCCTGAATAGTTCTCCCTGTAGAGAATCCAGGATCTCCTTACTTCTAGATGATACTGCAGCAGGAATGTGCCAATCAACATCTGGCATATTGAAATCTCCTATCAGTAGCACTTCCCCTTTCCTAGCAATGCTGCGTATGTCTTCAATTAACTCTCTGTCCACCTCTTCCTCTTGTGAGGGAGGTCTGTATATCACACCAATGCAAATAGATTTCTCTTTCCCTCTTTCTAGTTTAACCCACAATGCCTCCTCTCTCCCTTTTAAGCTCTGTAATTTCAAAGCTTTAATAGTAGTTTTTACATATAGTGCCACTCCTCCTCCCCTTCTTCCTACCCTGTCCTTTCTGAATAAAGTATAGCCAGGTATAGTTACATCCCAGTCATGGTTTTCTGTGAACCATGTTTCTGTAACTGCCACTAAATCCAAGTCAGCCACTCCCACCAAAGCTTCAACATCAGGGATCTTATTTCCCATGCTACGGGCATTAATACACACTGCTTTCCAGTATCTTGGTGGCTCCATTATCTTGGTGGCTCTTCTCTGTGCCTTTTCTAATTCCGCTATATCCTTTTTAATATATGACGATCAGAATTGCACAAACCTTTCAAGGTGCATTCGTACCACGGAACGATACAGAGGCATTATAATATTCATTGTTTTACTCTCCATTCCTTTCCTTATGATACCTAGTATTTTATTTGCCTTCTTGGCTGCCAGTGCACATTGGGCGGAGGGTTTCAACATGTTATCCATGATGACGCCTAAATCTTTTTCCTGGATGGCGGTTCCTAAAGTGGAACCTTGCATCCTGGAACCATAGTTTGGGTTTTTCTTTCCTAGATGCATAACTTTGCACTTGTCCACATTAAATTTCATCTGTCATTTGAACATCCAGTCTTCCAATTTATCAAGGTCCTCTTGCAATTTTTCACAATCCTCTTGGGTTTTAACAACTTTGAATAATTTTGTGTCGTCTGCAAAGTTGACTAACTCACTTATTATTCCCATTTCCAGGTCATTAGCGAATATGTTAAAAAGCAGCAGACCCAGCACAGATCCCTGGGGTACACCACTATTCACCTTTCTCCATTGGGAAAATTGGCCATTCAGGCCTATCCTCTGCTTTCTATCTTATAACCAGTTCCTGATCCACAATAGTACACTGCCTCCTATCCCATGACTTTTTAACTTCACAAAGAGTCTCTCATTAAGGACCGTGTCAAAGGCTTCCTGAAAATCCAGATACACTATATTAACTTGATCACCTTTGTCTACCTTTTTATTCACACCTTCAAAAAAAAATATAACAGATTAGTAGACTTTCCTTGGCTAAAGCCATGTTGGCTTTCTCCCATTAAAGCATGACTATCTATATGTTCAATAATTTTGTTCTTTATAATAGTTTTCATCATTTTGCCCAGTGCTGATGTCAGACTCACTGACCTGTAGTTTCCCAGATTGCCCCTGGAACCCTTTTTAAAAATTGGCGTTATATTGCCCATTTGCCAATCTTCAAGTACTACAGATGATTTTAATGATAGTTCACAAATTGCTATTATTAGGTCTGCAATCTCATATTTCAGTTCTTTCAACACTCTTTGGTGTATACCAGCTGGTCCAGCAAAGAATTCATTCAGTCTCCCTGCTATGGCCTTGTCCCCTCTTAATGCCCTTTTTACCTCTCTATCATCTAATGGTCCAACAGACTCTCTCACAGGTTTTTGCTACAAATGTACTTGAAAAAGTCTCTATTATGCGTTTTTGCTTCCATAGCAAGCTTCTTCTCAAATTTTTTCTTTGTCTGCCTTATCAATGCCTTGCATCTAGCTTGCCAGTGCTTATGTTGTTTCCAGTTTCATCATTTGGCTCCTTTTTCCATTTCCTGAAAGATGCTTTTTTTGGCCACAACAGCCTCTCTGACCTCACTTTTAAAGCATGCGGGCAGTTTTTTGGACTTCCTTCCACCTTTCTTAAAGCATGGAATGCAGCTGGTCGGGGCTTCCAAGATCATATTTTTAAACAACGCACATGTTTGATGTAAATCTTTAACCTTTGCAACTGCTCTTTTTATTTTTTTTCTTAACTGTTTTCCTCATTTTATCATAGTCTCTCTTTTGAAAGTTAAAAGGCAGCTCTGTGGATTTCCTTGCCATCCTTCCTCCATTTATTAAATCAAACACAAACATGCTATGATCACTATTGCCAAGTGTCCTCAACACCCTTATCTCTTGCACCAGATCTTGTGTACCACTAAGGATTAAGTCCAAAATGGCTTCCCCTCTTGTTGGTTCATGAACCAGCTGCTCCAAGAAGCAGTTATTTATTTCATCTAGAAACTTTATCTCCCTAGCATGTCCTGCCATGACACTGATCCAGTCGATACTGGGATAATTGAAATCACCCATTAATACTGTATTGTAACGTTTGTTAGCTTCCTTGATTTATTTGAGTATTTCATCATCCATTTGTTCATTTTGGCCAGGTAGTTGGTAGTGCACCTCCACTGCCATCGCCTTCCCCTTTTTACATGGAATTTCATTCTATAGAGATTCTACTGTGTGTTTTGTTTTCTACAACAGTTTAATCCTCTATGACTCAATGCCTTCTCTAACATAAAGCTCAACCCCTCCACCAATTTGATCTACTCTATCATTGTGATATTGTTTGTACCCAGGTATCACAGTGTCCACTGTTTGTCCTCCTTCCACCAGGTCTCTGAGATACCAGTCATATCTAACCTCTCATTTAGTGCTATATATTCTAACTATCCCATCTTATTTTTTAGACTTCTAGCATTTGCATGCAAGCATTTTAGAGATCCTATTTTATTCATATTAATCTGGTTATTGGTAGGCAGGGGTAATTTGGAATCTTTAAGCTCTGTCTGCTCTGTACTTAAGGGCATTTGGGTTATTTTTGTCTTTATTGGAACCTCTCTATCAATATGCCCTAACTTTAATCTTTTGTTAGTATCCTTCATGGATAGATCATTCTGAACCATGTACTCTTGGGTGACTGTGGGCTTTCCCCTATTACCTAGTTTAAAAGCTGCTCTAACTCCTTTTTAAAGGTTAATGCCAGCAGTCTAGTTCCATCCTGGTTAAGGTGGAGCCCATCCCTTCAGAAAAGCCCCTCCTTTCCCCAGAATGTTCACCAGTTCCTAACAAATCTAAAATCCTCTTCTTTGCACCATTGTCTCATCCACACATTGAGATTCCGGAGCTCTGCCTGCCTTTTGGGTCCTGAGCATGGAATGGGAAGCATTTCTGAGAATGCTGTGTGCTAACTCCCCCCCCCCCCCCAATCGCTTTGTACATACCCCTAATTACTGGCCGGTACAACCAACCTTACCATGTATACCAACCGCTGCTGATCACTGGAAGCAGCGGGATACAAATTGTACGCAAATAAATGCTGCCCTGGAAGTTCTGGATTTCAACTTCCTACCTAAAAGCCTAAATTTGGACTCTAGGACCTTCCTTCCACACTTTCATATGTCATTGATACCAACATATACAGGACAGCAGACTCATTCCCAGTGCAATCTAACATCTTGTCTAGGTGGCACGTGGGATCTGCTACTTTGCACTAGGTAGGCATGTTATCAAGTGATCCTCACATCCTTCAGTCACCTAGCTATCTACATGCCTAATCGTCAAATCACCTACTAAAACGAACATCCTAACCCTCCCCTCATGGGCATATGGCCCTGGAGAAGCCTCCTCAGTACAAGAGGGTTTTACATCACCTAGGGGACAGGTGCTAGCTAATGGATCACTTCCTGCCACACCAGGGTGATGCTCTCCTGTCATGACCTCTCTCTTCCATGGCAACAGGGAGGTTGCCAGACTGTATTGTAACATTTGTTAGCTTCCTTGATTTATTTGAGTATTTCATCATCCATTTGTTCATTTTGGCCAGATAGTTGGTAGTGCACCTCCACTGCCATCTCCTTCCCCTTTTTACATGGAATTTCATTCCATAGAGATTTTACTGTGTGTTTTGTTTTCTATAACAGTTTAATCCTCTATGACTCAATGCCTTCTCTAACATAAAGGTGGGACTTCAAAACTACGTCCCTGTAGGTCTCATCTATATACTTCTCTGTCTTCCTTATGTCCTCCAAGTCTGCTACTCTAGCCTCCAGAGATCAGAATCGTTCCCTGAGAACAAAGAGCTCCTTGCACCTAGTGCACACATAAAATCCCTCACCAACTGGGAGAAAATCATACATGTGACATTCAATGCAAAAGATTGGAAAACCCCCATCTCGCTGCTGGACTGCTGACTTCACTTAGTTTTAAGGTTTTGTTCAGATATTAAAGTTGTTTACTTACTTAGGTTTGCAGGGGATACTTATACTAATACAACTTTACCTTATATGTTAAATGGACTTTGTGCACCTCAAGAATAATTAATCTCAGGTCCTTAATAAACTTCACAGATCTTTTGCTTCCTAACTGGAAGGCCTCTGTGTAAAAGTCATTAGGAACACGTTTAGTTCTTAGTATTCTGAGACTATTTATTCTACTTATATGCTAAGCTATACTCTTATTTGATTTAAATAAAAAGCTCTCTGGTGTTACTAAGATCTGACTGACTCAGCAAACATACTGATTTCTAAAATACACAGATTTATATGCTTTAACACAAAGATTACCATTTCCCCTCATGATTTAGAATACAGTATATTCCAGAAGATAAATACTTACAAATGCAGACCTATTTCCAGTTGTAGTAGTCCCTCTGGTTAGCCTCCGAACCACCATAGAATTCTCCTAACAAATGTGCCTACAACAACTGGACATGAGTCGTTCATACTGGCCATATGTGACACTTAAGAAAGTGTGATGATCCCTGCAGGTGGCCATCCAAGGGGTAGGATGTGGCTACATGTAATGCATAGATGTGATGGAGCCAAAGCTATACAGTCACAGTTATGATGGAATACTTGAATCATGTTTTTCATTTATGTTATATCTGTATTTATTTAACTAGTTTTTATTATACTGCATTATCAGTTCAGTCAAAGCGGTGTACATTGTACCTAAAACTTGGTAATGTACATTACAAACAGGGACATTGAGAACTTGCATACTTCTGAGGCAATGGAGAGTTAAGTGACTTGGCCAAGGCCACAAGGAGTGGAGGTCATTCTATGAAGGGGTTTCCATACACAAAAAGCTTCTGTAAAGATTTGCAACCATTCACACAAGAAGCACAAGCAGTGCTTCTATAAGCAACAAAACAAGGGTTCAATCCCCACTTGTTCTCTTTGTGCCTGTGTGAAACTCAGTTCATTTTAATGCCAGGAACAGTCCAGGATCTGTAATAACTGGCTGACACACATTATTTTGCTTTGTTATGTGTTTTGACAGCACATTGCTCTGCAGTACGGTGCGGAGGTGTAACCTAATGGTTGAAGCACTGCTTCCATAAGCAACAAAAGAAGGATTCAATTCCCACTTTTTCTTTTTCTGCCTGTGTGATATTTGGTTCATTTTAATGCCAGGCATTTTGGTTTTTGGTTCTTAAGCCATTAGACTATGTCTCCATTCATGTGCTATTCATCTGTTATGGGTCCATAGGGAGAGGAATGGCAAGCAGAAAAAGAGGTGATAGTGCCTCTGTATAAGTCTATGGTGTGACCTCTTTTGGAGCATTGTGTGCAATTCTGGAGATCTTCAAAAGGATATAAACAGGATGGAGTTGGAGCAAAGGGTGGTGTTCGTTATAAACCATATGGGGACAGACTTAAATATCTTAATACATATATGTTAGAGGAAAGGCAGGATAGAGGAGATATGATAGATACCTCCATAGCATAAATGCACAAGAGGAGAGCCTCTTTCGCTTGAAAGTAAGCTCTGCAACTAGGGGATATAGGATGAGGGTGGAAGGGGATAGACTCTGGAGTAATATGCAGAAATATTTTTTACAGAAAGAGTGGTAGATGTGTGGAATAGTCACCCAGTGCAGGTAGTAGAGACGAGGACAGTATCTGAATTCAAGAAAGCATGGGACAAACACAGAAGAACTCTAAGGAAAAAAGAGACTATAGTAGTTGATATGGAAAGGCAGACTAGATAGGCCATATGTTTTTTTTCTGCCATCATGTTTCTATGTTTCTGTACAACAACTGTAGCAAGGGCTGCCCATGTATACTCAGCCCTGTCTTCTCAATGCATAGCACTGCTGAATATACACAACTTTTTATATGCCATAGCCAGTGTTTTTTACTCACTGCAGTGTTTAAAAATGTATTCATGCGCAGAACTAGAGAGCAGAGTTGGGGTGGTCCCCTTGAAGATCGGTGAGTGAAATGGAGGTGATAGTGCCACAGCAGCACTCTTGAAGTGATTCCACTGCTTTAAAGAAAAAAGAGTCCGGTTCTTTTTCAGTCTGGTTTTGGCATGTTCAAAATTTGATACCATAACCAATTGCCTAGGTCTGAATCTAACTCTGACTATAATAGTAGGCCACTGACCAAAAAAAGATATCTAGTTGAAAAAGTGAAGATCTAGCAGCAAAAATGAACAGAAAACTTGGTGGATATATTCAGAAAGATGAGAGGATGATTTAACTCACTATCTTTATACTTGATGTCCAGCAATCCTATTATTTAGATAGAATTGCTTAAGATGTATTCCTAACTTAAACAGATATTATATCCACTTAAATTTGATATTGTTCCTACCCTTTCAGCCTTAGCTTGCTGATAAATGTATCCATTTAGGGGATTTGCAGAAATAGCATGATTCAACAGTTCTACCTAAGCAATCTGGTGACGGAATATCAGGCGTAACAATAATTGGGCAAATCGTCCTCCAGTTGTTATCCCTGGTGTGCCAGCATCTATGCAAATTTTGGTTCTGCCCTCAGACTGCCCTTGGCCTCACCTATATTTAGATGGATAATGTTTGGCTGGACATCAAGTTGTTTATTCAAAATTTATCTCTTAGCCATCACTGAATTCAAAAACGAAAAACACTTTTGTAGTAAGCATCAAGTGCTGACTGCATAAGTGCTTCCGAAGATCAACCTGTACATTTTTAGAAAGTTTAGGGTCTCTTTTACTAAAGCCCATGAGCTGGTTAATGTGTGTTTTAACGAACGTCTACAGGCAATTGGGAACACTAACGCATGATAGCGTCTGCCTTCGCATGCTAATATACATATTCATCGGTGATCACAAGACGGGACAGGAAATGTGCAGAGAGTGGATGTAGAAAGCATATTACCACTAGCATCGGAGTAAATGCCACACACTCAGTGGCACTGCGTTTTTTAAAGTGGGTTCACCTAATGACTCTTAAGCGAACCAGACATAGTGGAGCACATGTTAGGAGAACTGTTGGGGTCTTCATGCCCCTGACTACTAATGTGTGGCCTTTGCCATGAATGCATATGAAATCAGCGTGCCAATGCAAATCCTTAGTGGGATTTAATAAAACAGGTCCTAAGTTGCCATAAAATAAAATGTTTTGGTTTCTCTTTTATTATTTCAGGTTGTTTAGGCATGTTTCTCCCTCTCTTCCTATTTATTCTGGGTTTATAGAGCCTTGGATGTTATGACAGTGAATTTACTTTGTCATTGAATTTTATTGCAAAGGGTTTTTTTATACTTTATATTTAAACTTAGATTTTTTTGTTACTGTTTACTGCTAGATGGCAGTAGATGACGCCATTCTGACCATCTCATACTTTTTTTTTTTTTTTTAATTTCAAAACCTCTTTATTAAGGTAATATAAAGGCAATACAAAGCAATGATACAATATACATTGAAACAATGAACCATTGAAACAATATACATTCCAAATGGATAACACAAAACAGTACTGTCTCTAGCCCACAATGGAGTGTGAATCTGAGGACTAATAACAAGGAAAAAAAATAAAAATATCCTGATAAGGAGCGAGAAATAGAAACAAAAACGGACTCTTGTATACTTAGCTAGAGCTACAATAATAATAATAATAATAATAATAATAATTACGCTTTAACCAAGCCTTTCAAAAAGGTTTCCAACTGAAGTGAATCAAAAAAAGTATAAGATTTACTTTGATATTTAATAACGCACTTGCATGGATATTTTAAAACAAACGTTGCTCCCAAAGCTAAAACCTGAGGTCTGAGTACCAGAAAAGCTCTTCGTTTCAGTTGTGTGGTACGACAAACGTCGGGAAATATCTGAATCGATTGGCCAAAGAACTTATCATGGCAATATTTAAAGTAGGAACGTAACACTAATTCTTTATCCCTCTCTAATGAAAAGGTTACAAGCAGAGTGGCACGAGAGGGAATTTCCTCAGTAGAAGTTTCTAAGAATTCAGAAAGGTCTAAACTAGGCATATTTAAATGATCCATCTCCCCTTGAACACAATCACCCCCCCCCCCCCAGCCGCCGAATCCAAAGGTGGGGATTCTCTGACTCCGACCGGCAAGTAATAAAGTTTAGAAAGAATTATGCTATCGGGGTCAGGTAATCTCAACACTTCCTTAATATATTTAAGAAATAATATACCAGGTGAGAGGTAGTGCGTCTTGGGAAAATTCCATAACCGAAGGTTTCTAATACGCAAGGCATTATCCAACATTTCATCATGACGATGCAATATTAAGGAGTCCTGGACTGCAGATGCCAAGACACTCTGTATTGAGGAAACTGAACCTTCCAATTTAGTTTGAGAGTGTTCCAACTCCGTCAACCGAGTCTGACAACTAGACAAAGCAGTCACCGTGTCCTGAGTAAATTTAGAAAGCTGCACCAAAGATGAATTTAAGGCTAACTCAGTCCGAGAGACAACTTGCCAAATGTCTTGTAAAGAGACATCCGATGGTGGTTTAGGAGCTTCAACAATGGAGGAAAACTCAAAAGGAGAGGGCAAAATAGTAACAGAAGGATTTACCTTTAAGAAGGCTTCAGGAAGTAATGCGCAGTCAAGTGCAGGATCAACCCCAGCCTTTTGGGGAGAGCCTGCTGCCAGCGGTAAGGGCTCTATGCTGGGTAGAGTCATAACCCTACGCGGTTGCGGAGACAGATCCTCGGAGCACAAACTTGCTGACATGGAGGACTCAGAAACAGACTGAGCGGTAAAGGAGGACACCTGAGATCTAACATGACTATCCATGGGTCCTACAACCTTAACCGCCAGATTTGACGACGTTGATGTAGACATAATTTTCTTCTTTCGTTTCCCCATGCAGTAGAGATAGAAAAGTAAACAAACAACTTCTGTAGCTCCGAACTGCTCCGAAGTGCTCCGAAGGGGTGCCAAAGGGGCAGGATTGGTGCTTTCCCGGGGCGTCCTGAGACCATCTCATACTTAACACCATCATCATGGCAATTACTCAATGTGGAACAGTGAGAAAATGTGACCCTGCTGACAATGAATATAGAAATCCGTAAGTAGGAAAGAAAGATATCTCAGGATATGGTGCTTCCCATCTGCTAGGCTGTAATACATTGAGAATAGTTATACTCAAAGCCCTTTAATGCAATATTGTCTACACAGAGAAAAATGATTTGTTTATATATATAATATCAAATAAATAGTATTTTTTCTCAGGGATCTAAGAATGGCTTCTATTAATAAAGCATAAGAAAGGTAACAAAGAACCTCCCTCCCCCATTTATCTCTGTGGAACCAGGGTTCCTGCCTAACCTTAAAATTAAATTATAATAAGTCAGGTTTATTCAGTTTATAATTTAAAAAGTGAGCCTTAAAAATCTCCATTCCACTGTACAGTGTGTTCTGAGCATCAAAGGAAGCTGTCACCATGAAAGCAATGTCTGTTGATTTGTGTGGCAAGCTTATTTGAATCTCCTTGTCCTACATACTGTATTCATTTCGAGGTGTTAAAATGACTATGGACAGTAGTGATTAAGAGGACACCCTGCACTTGTTGATGCCGGGGTTCAGTGCTCTCCGTATGGTGGCAATGCTTGTCATTCCTTGCACCGTGGGGCTGTACTTGTGAAAGTATTTGCAATGCTTAGGTATAAGAAATCAGAGGAGTCTTTGGACACTTCTGACCAAGGTCTCCCTATGTAGACCCACTTCCCCACGCCATTCGCTCAAGAAAAACCTGGCAGTCTACAGTTCAGGTTTAACTTCCTGAAAACAATGTTGTCTCCTTTCCTTGCCTCACATGGGAATTTTTGCCAGGGCTCTCACCTGCTTCTTGGTTCTCTAGCTTTCAAATCAAAGCAAGCAGATAAAAAGGTAAATTTTAGATAGGACGTGGAGAGGGAAATTAATACATCCAGGTCGGGAAGTTGAAAATTCCCACTGATTTTACAAGAGGTTCTGCCAAATGCACGGTCTCTTGTAAAACATGTTTAAGGCTGTGTGACTGCATGTCAATGTCTCCCCACATCTAGTGGGGCAGTGTTTTAACAAAACTGCTGATGGGGATAAAAGTACAGAGATTGTTCACATGTGCTTATGAACAGCTTTTTAAAATCACTGCTCTATGCATACCCCTATCCAGCAGCACGAATTTCCCTTAATCACCCCCTCAACATTAATCCCCTCTTAACAACTACCAAAGCATCTGATTTCCTCAGCCAACTCCTCCCACATTAAGCCCTTCCATCTGACAAACTCCTGGCATCCAGATCCTCCCACCCAACTGCCATGGCATAAAGAAAATCCCAAAGGCCCCCTAGCAGACCTCCCCAACTCCTACTCCTGATCACTCTGTCCCAGCTCTTATTGGGCTTCATGCTTCTCTGGTGTCTTCTAGGAGCAGGACCGATCCTCAGTTGTTCCTGCCCTTCTGTGTCCCAGAATAAAAATGGTACCCATGACCCCTAGTAGTTATCCTGCGGTACTACTGCTAGGTGTCAGGCCATCAAATTAAGGCATTTTGCTCTTATTTGGCAGCCTTACTCCTAGAGGGAATATGATAAGATTACTTCTAGAGGTCTGGGGCATATTTTGAATCTAGGATATGAAAAAGTAGGAGTGAATAAGGATTTCTCCTGTTCCCACTAGACACTAGCGACCCATGGACCCTAGTAAGAACCAGGAGAGCCTGGAGAAGGGAATGGGGGGAAGGTTATGCCAGGGGTCCTTAGAGGGAGGGGTTTCTTTATTCCAAGAGGGTTGGGTGGGGAGATTTGGATGTTAGGGTTTGTTGGGTGTGGGGCTGTGGGGCTGTGTGGTGTGTAGGGCTTTGTGGGGATGTGAGGGAGTCAGGTAGGGAGGGTTCAGGTGATTTGGAGTCAGGATGATGGGTGATCAGATGCCTTGAGAGTGACGTGGGGGGGGGGGAATGATCAAATGCCTTGGGAGTGACATGGGGAAAAATGTCTGTGAGATGACTTGGGAGGCCTGACCTTTGCATTTACACCTGCCTCTTCAAGGAGACACTTAGGCATTTGTAAATGCTATGCCTAAAATGTTTCTTGACATGGCTTCCCCATGTAAGATGTGAAATATACATAGATATTATAGACCTGCAGAAATCACTTTATCTCTATACCTAACCACGCCCCTGTGAAATCTGAAAGTGGTATGCATTACCATGTGCAAATAGCAGTTTTCTAAAATGACATTTACATATGTATTCCAATCTATATGAGTGAATGCTACTATTTACATGTAGGGATATCTCTAAAAGAACCACCCGAATGTAGTTTTCAATCAGCCTGCAATTCTGTCATGATAACAGCGCCATATCCACACCCCTGCTCTGCTATTTATTTCTTATGCACTGCTGTTCCTTCTTTCCTCAAACTCACTAAAGGAATCTCAGTACCATATGCTTCCGAGAAGAAAAAATCTTTTTAAACATACCTTGATGATCAGAAGTCTGTTCAAGCAAAAGGGGGCGGAGCTTAGCATCGGGCAAGATGGTCGTGTAAGAGCTGTGCTCCGGAGGGCAATGGTCAAGAATCCTGACTTCTGCAGTCTTTAACTAAGTAATTCCTACCTACTCTGATATCATTCGATTTTGGATATGTCTGGCCCCAAGCCGACGCGGCTGGATTACCAAATACCTCAAAATGCCAGTGCAAAGAGAACCAAAATGGAGCCTCTCTCACCTCACAAGATGGCGGTCATCAGAGATTGTCCTGAGGCCTTACAAGAACTTCTGGCTGAGATTTGTGCTGTTAAGGACTTGATCAAAGCTAATGGAGACTCGTGCACAATGCATGAGGATATCAGAGCCTTGAAAAATACTTTGGAGTCAATTATGGTCAGATTGGAGAAAGTGGAGAGCATGGTGGCAATGCATGGGGAGTGGTTCAGGGCCGATGAGAAGCAAGTAAAGTTGATACGGTCACTGCAAAGAGAGTTGGAAGATGGTAACAATCGCGCTCGAAGGAACAACATGAGAATTTTGGGAGTTCCAGAGCGAGCCGAGGGTCCTGACATGACAGCTTTTTTGTAGTCAATGATCCCAGGTGTGTTGAAGGTGAAATTCGCCGTGCCTTTTGAGATCGACCACGCCCATTGAGTTCCTACTCAGTCCGTGGTTGCGGGCAAGCGTCCACGTCCAATCATCCTCAAAGTTTTGTGCTTTCAACAAGTAACACAAATAATGGAAACAGCCAGAGCACACTCTCCCTTGGAATATCAGGGGCACAAACTCTTATTCTTCCCTGACTTCACGAAGGTGATGGTAGATCGGGAAAAAAAGTTTTTTGGTGTTACGTCCACACTTATTGCAGCTGCAGGCCCATTTTGGGTTACTCTACCCTGCTCGCATGAGTCATGCTGCACAACCAGACTAGGGCTTTTGATGATCCAGGGGAGTTGCACGCGTTCTTGGAGGACAAGGAGTTGGTGTTGATGCAGTGAAAGATTGCCTTGCAATCAGTGGCTTGTAAAAGTTTTTCAGCGCTTTCCTATTTGGGTGGTTTGACTGGTCTAAGGTTGTGAAGTAGCGACTCATCCATGCATAGTTGACATTCAATCATGCAGAGTTGACATTCGTGGTGCCATTCAATGTGACTCTCTTGGAGGAACTCTAGGGTATCGCCCTGCTCAATAATGTCTTACTCTGTTTCTTTCTCTCTTCTTTTGTGTTTTGTGTTTGTGATGTCTGTCATGGTTGGGAGGGTAGCGGGGCTTGGAGGAGCGGGACGGCCCTTGCCTACATACATGTGGCCTTTTGTGATCATAAATTGTTTTGGTGGGGGCAGTTTTGTTATAACTTTTGGTGCTCCGGGTTTGGGGACGCTGTTTCCTGTTTATGGGTAGTGTGTGGTTTAAGTTGATTTAAGCAGCAGAGGAGTTGAAGTAAACTAGTTAATTTTTCCCTCCTTGCCTGTCTTGTCCCTTTGGGCTCACCCGCTAAGTTTTGGTGGCTTTGTTATCTAGAACTACGTGTTTTTATTTTGAGCAATCTTCCATAGGGGCAATGGCTAAGCAGTGGCTTTTCCTTTTGTGTTTTTTTTCTTGGGCTATAAGTGCAGCTATCATTGTGAGACCTTTTAAGGTGTGGATCAACAATGTAAAATCATATGTTACAACCTGGTATGTTTCTGTAACAGTTGACTGTCATTTTGTACTATATTATCAATATGTCTTCCTTTAAGATAGTTTCACTGAATGTTAAGGGCATTAACAATCCCATAAAGAGGAAAAAGATATTTTTATATTGGCGTAAGGAAAGTGCTGACATCTCAGTCAGAAGTTCTGTTACAAGAGACATATTTAAATTTGAAGAAGTCATTACAATTAGATATAAAACCATTTTCACTAGTGGCTTTTTCTGCTGCCAATCAAAAAAATAAAATGGGGTAGCCATCCTAGTAAGGAAATCTCTATCCCCCATTGTAATACAAACTAGATCTGATACAGATGGGCGGTGGGCAATAGTTGTCCTTAAAATAGGATCAACAGAGCTGGTCTTAATTAATATATAGGCTCCTAATATAGATTGCCCTGCCTTCTTTAGCTCTATTGCGGCTTTGGCACAAGAGGTGTCCAGCTAATCAACTATTGTGGGGGAGGAGACTTCAACCTTGTACTTGACCCCTTGTTAGACAGTAGTCCATTGAGAATTAATAAGATCCCCAAAGCTCACCCTGTTCTTTTGTCTTTAATGTAAGAATTGGGGCTGATAGACATATGGCGGTTGCAACACCTTATGGACAAATAATACACTTTCTTCTCTCCCCCTCATAAGTCGGTATCACACATAGACTATTTCCTAGTCTCCAAAGGACTATGCTCTAGAATTAGTGAGTCCAGTATACATGCGGCTCATATCTCTGATCATTCTGAAATCTCATTCATGCTGGCACTTTGATAGAACTCTTCTTGGCAGCCAGGAGTTCCGGGAAACTATCCTGTTGGCTATAGAGGAGAATTTTCAGTTTAATTTACCTAAGGATACCTTGGGTTGGGCGTGGTGGGAAGGATTCAAAGCTAATATGCAGGCCACCATTAATAGTTTTGCTATACGACAGGCCAAGCAGCGTAAAGCAGAGCTTGAAGTTTTAGACAAGCAGATTAAAGCGGGAGAATGCATCATAGGTCAGAAAACTGATCCTAATATTCCGATACGGTTACAGCGTCTTAGATTTAAATATAACTCGATTTTGACTACTGAGGCTTCACAGAATATTCAAGTACAGAAAGGGTGGTATTACTTAGAAGGTAACAGGGACCGTTACTAACTAACTCGTTAAAAGGCCATAAGGAAGCTTCTTGCAACACTGCTTTGAGAGATCCTCAGGTGCAACAATTGATTGTCAAGGACTCTGACATTACAGAGGCCTTTCGCCAATTTTATGCTCAGTTATACTCCCCAGAGATAGATTTCTCTGAGGAGGATTTTGATAGATTACTGGCCAATACACAGAGACCGGTGTTAGACCAGGATATAGCGGCAGGACTAGATAAACAGATTACAGTCATGGAAATTATCTAGGCTATTAACTCTATGCAAGTGGGCAAGGCAACTGGCCCAGATGGCCTTCTGGTTGAATTTTATAAAACCTTTTCCAAAATCTTAGGGGTATGTTTACTAAACTGCGGTAACGGTAAATAACGTGCGTAATGTAACGTTAACGATCGTTAGCGCATCATAACGTGCGTTATGACGCACTAACAATCGTTAACATTACATAACGCGCGTTATGATGCGTTAACGATCGTAAAGCTCCGTGGTGCGGTAAAACACCCCAGAAGGTGGAGAGAGGGCAGAGAGAAGGGGTCAGTGGGCGGAGAGAGGCTCCCATCACACTAACGCGCTGATCTGAAGAGCTAAATCCCAACGCGAATGAAAACCTGCCGTTAAATGCACATTACAGGGGAGAGAAACCATTTCAGTGTCAGCAATGTACAGCCTAGGCAGGGAAACCTAAAAAAAAGTGATGTGCGATACATGTGCACAGAACAAAAGGGCACATAAACACTGAAAATGACCTCAACAAACTGGAAAAAAAACATAACCAAGCTGGCCAATAGTGCTATTAATGAGAAACATCAACCCCCCCCCCCCCCGAGAAAGCTCCATTGAAAAGATATAAATCGTGGAAGGGTGGTCTACACTCCGTCCCCATACAAGGTGAATGAGCCCACAGTAAAATAGCGCTGCTCAGGGTTTTCCACTCCATCGGACAGGGTTCCTATGGCGTGCACATGTCCCGCAAGATCAGGGCGGGCATGTCGGAACGGCAACTGGACAGATGCCGGAAAAGGGGATACAGAGGGCCGCAGGCGGCACATGCTGTGGTGCAGCTGGGCCACAGTGCGGACTAGGGTGATGCCTAGCTGGCCCATACGAATGCTGAAACAGCAGAGCAGCCAGACAGCAACTGCTGAAGGCCCAACATGGGCACGACTGTGTTTCCCACAGTGTCATAGGGGATAGTACCCAACAGCTACCCCCAAGGGCACAGAACATTGGCAGGCGGGGCTGGGGGGGAGCATGGACGTCTATGCAGGCACCCCTACCCCAGAACCCGCACCATAGGCAGCCGCCTACCTGCACACTGGATGGCCTGAGACTGCGCACCACCAGCACCACCAGCACCACCAGCAGAAGGGCATGTCAGCATGGTGGCTGAGGGATACTGGTGGTGGAGGGGGCAGTGGCAGCTGCCCAGAGCAGACCGTGGCCTAGCCCTGTGTAGGTGGGTGCCGTGTACTGCAACAGACGGGCCCTGTCTGACGAACAGTCATGGTATCACCAAGGAATGTACTGACTCTGTGACAACAAGGTGGTGCAATGCACAAAACCAGTGTATTCAGAAGCAGAGGGTCACAAGTTCAAGTCCCAGCTGTGGTTCCTGCTAACCCAGTCCCCATATATTACCCACTACTACAACGTGCTAATACAGACAGCACCTTTATTGCAGATGACGTAAACATGCCCAAGACACCTACATTTCACCCTACAGAGCACGGACACAATAAACATGCACATTACCTAGAGCAGAGTCTCCCAAATGCAGTCCTGGAGGGCCAAACACCATTCTGGTTCCATGCTGCCTCTGATAAAGATGCCTGTGCTGCATTTCTATGCGCCACCCCCATGGTATGCAGATGTATCTCATGCATATTCATGAGGGACAGCATGAAAACCCGAACAGTGTTTGGCACCGCAGGACTGGAGTTGGGAACCTCTGCCGTAAAGCAGCAGCCAACAGGGGCAGACACACCCGCACCCACAAGCCCCATTATCCAAAGCCTCCTGGAGAGGCAGGACTTTGGGCTCTGCGTGCATCTCTCAATACTAGCACTTCCATACCTTAGTAATGCCACCCTAAACCTGGGAATATGGTACACATCTATCAAAAGGTTGCTATGAGTACTGGCAGATAGCAATTCCTAGGTTAAGTACAATTTTCTGAGTGAGCTGCATCAAAGCAACCTTTCTGATGTCTGTGGAGTGTGCTACAGGTATTGTGTCTGACAGTGTTTACCAACCTGGGGAGTGACTCCTACAGTATTGCGTACCATAGCCATGCCTGCACTGTGCCCAGGACTGGTGTGGTGGCCTGGGCTGCCCAACACCTCTATAGTTGCACAATGCTGGCATAGGTGTGGGGAGTGTGTGTCTGTCTATCCAGTGTGTGGTGGCTGCCAACACCCTCCACAGCCCACACTGCTAGCACTGTTGCCAGTATTGGCCTGCCAATGTGCATAATGAGGAGCAAGGAACCGTGGGAATAGCCTGGATAGGGTGGCCTGGCCTGGCCGCATCTGCACAGGGCATAGGGCAATGGTTCGGACATTGTAGTGCCTGGTACCACCTGCACGGACAGGGTGGCCATAGCATGTCCTGCTGGGAGGTCACTCTCACCCTGACTGAGCAGTGACCATGGCATGGCTAGGTTCCCCCATAGTGCTATATAGCATTTCTCTCATGTGATTTTTATGGGTTTTCTTTTGGGGCCCAATCGCTGACTTATCTGCTTGGTGTGTATGCTAAGAAATGTTTCGTCCAATCTGGTTTTTAGAATAAGTTAAACATTCTATGTGTTAACACTGATATTAGGTCTCAGATTCGACTTGCACTCTTTCTGGACTCGCGTCCTTTCTTACGGTGCTGTCAATAACATCAATGACCTCAGTGCTCTTTAAATTCCAGGTATAACGACAATGTTGAATTTACTAATAAATATGTCGTGACTTAACTTAAAAACCTTATCCCTTCTCATGCAGCTTAGGTAATCTGGATCCCGACGCTCTATTTGTGGCGCCGTATCGGCGTTTCAAACTACTGTTTTCTTCAGGAGATCCTGCCCCAAACCTAAAAACACAAACAACACTCTAAGAACCTGTCCATTATCCCTTATCACTATAACTTATTCTAATAAAACCACATTCTAAAACTAACTTACTTTATTTGATGCTGCCCGCGCTCTCATGTACCTTTCTTTCAAAAAATGGCTCCAAAAGCTCTAAAGAATGCCGCGCATGCGGGGTGGAACTCTCCTCCCCCATTTAAACCCCTGTTTCTATCTACCGGCACTGACTGCTCTTCTTTCATTGGATATCCACATGATCACATGGGTAGATCAATCCATTGTACTCTGATTGCAAAATTCTAAATTTGTTCCTACCACTTATTGGAAACTATTACCTATCGTACTGTATTATGAACTTGAATTTATGTTAAATTAAGCCCATTCGGGGTGACTGTATCTAACCTATATATCCAGCGTTGTTCATTCAAAAAGAGGGTTTCATCTAATGTTCGACCCCCATATGGACGTACTATCTGCTCTATGGCAAAGCAACTTAGCTGTTCAAAAGCATGTCCCTGAGAAAGGCAATGCGCTACTAAGGGTGCTTCTAGTCTACGGCATTTCAAGCGACTGCGATGTTCCCGTATTCTTACTCGTAAAGTCCGGAGAGTTTTCCCTACATACATTAAGCCGCAGGGACATTGGAGACAATACACTACTGCCTCTGAAGTGCAATTAGTGCTAGTTCGAAGAGTGTAATGCTTTTCGTGATAAGTAAATCGTGTACATTCTGACATCACTGTGCAAACATCACAATGTCCGCACCGTTTATGTCCCGCTTGTGGTGTAATGGAGGTCAATTGTGGAAGTACCGTGGGGCTAAGATGATCTTTTAAATTTTTGCCCCTCGTCCACACGCATCTAATCTGTCTACCACGTAGACCCGGGACTACTGCCAATACATTACTATGTCTATGTAGTAATTTCCGTATGTGATGACTCAACGGAGAATAAGATGTTATTAGATTAACTGTATCTTCTTCTATTTGTTTCGCTCTCTTCGGCCTCATTGCTAATAACCCTGACCTATGATTATAGAGTGCTCTATGGTATGCACGCTGTACTATGTGTGTATGCTGACATCCCCGTTCTGGGTACATGCATCTTCTCCAGGACCATGCACTATGGACTAGCTGGCGGACTGTCTGCAGCTAGTATGTGTCTTGCTGGAGGCTTGCTGCTGGAGAATGTCAGCTAATGGTGGGGGGCAGCTGAGCATTTCCAGGCCTGCCGTCTGTCTGCTATTGCGTTATGGATGTGTACCGCTCTGTCTGTTCCCTAGCAGGACTGGGGTTGATGGTCCCCTCTACTGCTACCATTGCAGGGAGGTAGACTGTGGATCTATTGGTGGGTGATCCTGTTTCCCACCCTGAGCCGCAGAGGGTGGGTTGTGTGGTGGTACATAATCTGCCTATGGGTCCATACAGCCCCCCTCCCCTCCCCTTCACCTACAGCAGGTAACCATGGCACCAACACAGGATATGCACTATTCTGGGTGCATCATCGCCCATAAGGACTAGACATGACCGAGACATACAGCAGGACACAGATGTATCCTAGGTGTGTCTAACGTAACTACCTATCACACACTGATGGGGACCTGCAGCATGGTGTATTTCAGCCATGAAAGGTGCTGTGGACCTGGTGCTGGGCACCCCACCTCAACGTCAGGGTGGGCACAGTACCCGCACAATGTGACTGTCTGTGGCTACTCTGTAGCAGTGCCACACACGGTCTGTGGCCCCTACCAGGCCGAAGTGCTGTGGGGGTGCATACCCAATCTTGTGCCCATCTCTCGTCTGCTGATTTGCATGTGCAGTGCATCATGGGTACGGGTGGGTTAACCCTATCCTGGTAACCACAGCAGACAGTTTGTGTGGTGCCATGCAGTTCTTCTGCAGCCAGCCAGGGCTTTGTTCACAGCCTTATAAGGTGTCCTATAGGGGACATTATAGGGTGCCTTGGCGGACATTACACTTTATAATGTGCCCTATGGAGTGCCTTATGCGGCACCTTAGGTTATGCCACTGTGAGGGTGTGTTTGCTGGCAGCACTAATTAAAATACACGTCAAATGCCTCAACAATCACTACTTAAATGTAAAGGGTGCTGCCTCAGCCAGCCTTATACATTAGGCCCACTGGGGAATCGAACCCATGACCCCTGTACCATCAGTTAGTGTTGTAACCATTGTGCTACAGCTCTGTTGCTGTGCTTGTATGCCTGCGCACCTTCTTAAGATTAACGCGCGGTAACATGCCCTGTAGCGCTCGTTCATTTATGGCGCCTTGTAACGCGCGTTCTCGGCGCGTTCTCAGTAACGATGTACCGCCCGTGTCCTTATTTGGGATTTCTGTCTCTACCGTGGCTCCTAACGCGAATTGCACTAACGCAGTTTAGTAAACATATCCCTTAGACTCATATCTTCAACAATATTATGGGCTTCTTTTGGAAGCAGAGGCCCAGACTGGAGCATTTGCCTCTGCAAATATTGTGGTTCTTGAAAAACCTGGGAGAGACCCTCTGTTGGTTAGTAACTACCACCCAATTTCATTACTAAATGCAGATTATAAAAATTTTTCAGCCATTTTAGCTGGTCGTCTCTCCAAATTGATCCCTTCTTTGATACATCTGGACCAATGTGGCTTCACTGAGGGACGCTCCACAGCTGATAATGCTAGAGTATTGTGTCACGTTTTGAAAGGTGCAGAAAGAATAGAGGGCCCACTTGTGGGATTATCGCTAGATGCAGAAAAAGTGTTTGACCGACTACAGTGGCCTTTCTTGTTTGCTGTTCTGAAGTGGTTTGGGTTTGGTGAGGGTTTCTGTAAATTGATCAAACTAATGTATGCGAGACCAAGTGCTAATATCTCTGTGAATGTGACTCAGTCTAAAAATTTTCTTTTGGGGCGTGGCACCCATCAGGGTTGCCCCCTTTCACCCATCCTTTTCAATCTGGCCTTGGAACCTTTCGCCCTATTGTTAAGACAAAGCCTTGCGATTAAAGGTGTATCTATAGCTGACTTGGGAATTAAACTTTCTATGTACGCTGATGATTTATTGCTGTTTACCACGCCCAGCTCTATACCATCTATTCTATTCTAGAGTTGATAGATCAGTATTCAGGATTATCAGGTTATAAAATCAATTGGTCAAATTCTGTAGCGTTCCCTTTAAATTCAAGGGTTTGTAGGGTGGATTTGGAAGATTTTACCTTTGTGTGGGAGCCTAAAATGGTGAAGTACTTGGGAGTCCACTATTGCTATCCACTTAGTGAAACTTTACTGTTCAATGAAGGGGAGCTCCTTTCTACAGTTTGTAATATAACTGCGAAGTGGTCGCCGGTCTATCTTTCTTGTTGGGGTTGTCTTGAAGCAATAAAAATGTCTATCACTCCTAAAGTGAACTATGGGGCATGTTTACTAAACTGCGGTAATGTAGCAGCAGCTACGCTAAGGCGCGTTATGTAACGTTAAGGCGCCTTAACATTACATAACGCACCTTAATGTTCTCAGCCGCGGTAAGTCCAGAAAAGGGTGGAGAGAGGGCGGAGAGAAGGGGTCAATGGGCAGGGAGAGGCCCCTTCCACACTAATGCAGAGAAATTAAGGGCTGAATCCTAACGCAACTGAAAACCTGGCATTAGCACACATTTGCAAGAGAGAGAAACTAGTTCTGTGTCAGCAATGTACAGCATAGCCAGGGAGCCCCAGAAAAGTGATAGTAGTGCTACATTTGCACCAACAGCATAGTGGACAAGTAGGAAAGGCCACTATGGTGACAGTGCGAATGGGGCATAGGGTGCTGCAGGTGGGACATGTAGTGGGGGCAGCTGGGGCACAGGGCTGACCAGGAGGAAGCCTAGGTGACACATAGGAACATAGACATGAGAAATCAGCAAGACAGCCGCTGACCAAAGCAAAACACAAACCACAAATACCCTGACCACCCTAGCCAATAGTTGCCAGGGCACACACCAGACATCCTCCCAGCCACCCGTCCTCCATGTGGAAGGTGCAAAATGTTGGTAGGCTGTGATGGGGTGGGAGGCGTGCGGAAGGCCATGTATGTCCCTCACCCCTGACATCCCAACCCAGGCACCCGCCTACCCGTGCAGTGTATGACCTATGATGGCACACCAACAACATATGCCCATGTCAGCACGACAGAGGGGGGGAGGTGTCTGTGCTGGAGGGGGTAGTGGCATCTTCCTGCAGTGGCCCCAGGCCATGCCCTGCACCAGTACTTGGTGTGCAGTGCAATATAAAAGTTCTGGCTGATGAGACGTACAGCTAGCCCAAGGGACCAATGTGACCCTGTTGCAACACTATGGCACAATACACACAGCCAGTGTGTCCCTAAGCAGAGGATCACAGGTTCAGGTCCTAGCTGCAGGCCCAGCACAGCACATCCCATCCCATCCCAATATTTTACCCCACTAGGTAGATGAAACAGAAACCAGAGAAGGTCCTGCTGAGGAGAAAGAAAGGTACATCCCAATAATTTTCCCCAGCATGTACAGAGACCAGAATAACAGAAAAGGTCGGGCAGAGGAGAAGGAAATGTCCATTCCAATAATATACCACACCATATAGATAGAATAGAAAACCAGAAACGGTCTGGCTGAGGAGATGTAAAGGTACACCACGATAATTTACCCCACTATGTAGATATAACACACCAGAAAATGTTGCTGTGTCCTTTGTAAGTAAAAAGCGACTGCTCTCTTACAATCCAGGGTATGGAGATTCCTCTTTGCACTTGATGCATGAGGTCCTGAAGGTGTATGGTGGTCACCCCAGGCCTACACGGAGGGTCATTGATGTTAAGAAGGCTGGTATTTGATACATGTTATCCTACACTATTTGTTGTGAGCCCGTGGTTACTGAGACTCTCCGTGTAGTGCTTGTTTGTTTCAAAGTATGTTATGAACATTGAAGCAGTTTTTGAGAAGCAAATTTTGTGGATTCATATGGAGTGAGTTTTTTTGTACATTATCCAGAGAGCTGGCAGCAGTAACTCTCTCTGCATAAATTCATCGTTGTTCACCATCCAGATAATGGAACTGAATATATATAAAAACTTAAAAAATGTAGCTAGTATTTAAAAAAAACAAAGACGCTGACCACAGTGTTTGAATATTTCCTGATGTTGTCTAAGTAGGACAACAATTCCTCTACAACTGCTGAATACAAGTCATCAGTACCGAGTGAAGCCCAAGGACCATTCAGACTCCCAAGATTATTTTCCATCACTGTTCTCAGCTCTGTTCTGAAATATTTCTTTATGCTTTGTTTAAATTTTCTTTCCACAACTGAGAACTTTACATTTTGAGAGGGTAGTTACTAACACATGCTAAGAAAATAATGCACAATATTTGCCTTTTAACACACAGTAAATGGTTATTTTACTGTCATGCACTTTAGTTTAAGGAAACATCTTTACAGAGTATTGAGGTGGTAATCAGACTGTGTTAATCATAGAAAGCTTTGCAAGCTGCATTATTTGTAGAAAATAAAGCTATCTTTGAGTAGATATTATTTTTACTCAACAGAGCACTAAGCCACTATGACCAGATTCTCCAGAGAACCTTCTTAAAGGGACTACTGTGAAAGGCCTTGATGCACAGACCTCCAGATCTCCCTGAAGAACATTTCATATGCCCTCAGAACAGACTCTCACCTCCCGAAGACACTCCTCACTCCTTCAGTCAAGCCTCTTCCACCTGAAGACCACTTGACCTCTATTCTAGTCCACCTCCCTAAAGACCACTTGTGACCTCTATTCTAACCCTCACCCCACTAAGGAGACTATCAGGACATACTGGAGTTCCCTGGTGTCTATTGGCTGGGGTAGCAACAAACCCCCATTGCTCTTGCCTCATCTGACTCTGGGTTAAAAAAGGTTATTGGTTGATCCCTAGCAGCAGTCTCCTCCCCCCACCATTAGGGGTAAAAAGCCATTTTGAACCTCAATAGATAGGGCAGGAGTGACTGAGGATCATGTCTGTCTCAGCCCTTAGACACCAGGGAACCTTTTGGTAGATGCCAGGTGTTTTTTTGGAGGGGTGGAGGACTTAAATGGAGATCATGGGGGTTCTCCAAGGGGTAGGGGCTTAGATGGAGGCCATAAGAAGTCTTCAGGAGGGTTGGAGCTTGTCTGTTTCAGGAGATGGAGGATGTCCTCAGGGGAGGGGGAAGGTAGATGCTCTTTGCTGGGGATCGGTGAGCCAAGACCATTCACAGCAGCTCTTTTAAGAAGCCTCTCTGGAGCCATCAGGCATGTGTTAGTGGCTTGATGCTTTGTTCACAAGCTGCATTATTCATTTACTGTGGGAGTTACTAACCTGAGTTATCACTAGTTAGTGATTCCCACAGTACATTAAGCTATGATATTTTACCACATAATCTGATATCTGACTACATTGTGCTGTAGTGCCAATGGTATCAATACTAGGATTTCATTTACTTTTATTTCCTTGCATTTTATTTTCTAAATTCCGAGCACAGATTTGCAGTTTCTGATTAGTTTGAAATTGTTCACCATGCTTATCTGAAAGAATGTTGAAAGAGGTGGATGCTGTATGTGTTACTTCCTATTTTGCCAAGTTTGACAGGCACATTCCCAAATAAAGTCCATAGAAAATGAGCTATTATACTGCATTCGAAGTGCATTTCACTAAAGATGTTTTTTTCATTATGCTCTAATGACTAATTCATGATTTTCTGGATGTCCACATGGAACTAAGTTTAGCCATCTCTCTTTTGCTTTCCATAAAAGAACTGAGAAAACAGACTAAGGCAAGGAATCAATTTTTAAAAAGGCAGTCCGTGGGAGGATCAGCATTAATATCTAGGGAAGTTTAAAGCATGCAAGGGAAAGACAGGGCTTAGGAAACTCGTGAAAATGAGGTGGGAGATAAAAGTCTCAGGAAATCTGAAGTTGGTTATGGTTATTTTCTTTGAAAGCAGGGATGCCTTGAATATTGAAAATGAATATATGTAGAGCCAGATGTTTGGTAAATTTATAGAAGAAGCAAGAATGCAATATCTGAGTGAATTTCTATATTGCAGTTTCAAAGTCAGGTTTGTTTGTAGTAGAGGAGCAAACTATTGGTGGATTTTTGAATAAATAGGGAGATGTTTTGACTTGTTTTACATAGGTTTGTCATTGACATGAGAAAAGTGGAGTCTTCAAACAGACATTAAAAGGTTCTCCAGAACTGCACACAGTACTCCAAATGAGGTTTCACCAAAGGCTTTGGTGAGACTTCATTTGGAGTATCGTGTGAAATTTTGGAGACCACACCTTCAAAAGGGTATAAATAGGATGGAGTTGGTGCAGAACGTGGCTACCAAAATGGTCGATGGGCTTTGTCATAAAGCAAATGGTGACAGACTTAGGGGTATGTTTACTAAACCGTCCTAATGTTACCGGTGCTAGTTGCAGCGATAATGTGAAGAATGCCATATAAGGAGTGGGCGTTCCAGTCCTAAGGTAGCAAGAATATGTATCGCGTGATATTGGGTGCCGTGGCACGTTAATACGTGTTAACCCTAAGTACATGCCAGCACAGCATTAGCCGCTATAACAATGTAGCCCACTGGTTTCTGCATTGATTGTGGATGCAGAGGTCATGGGTTTGATCCTGTAGTGGTGTAATCTAAAAAGGCTGTCTGAGGCATTTTCTTTTAATTTAAATCAGTGCTGCCAGCAAAAACACCCTCACAGTGCCATAACCTAAGGTGCCTCATAAGGCGCCCTATAAGGCGCCCCATAGGTCACATTATAAAGTGCCCTGTCCGCCAAGGCACCCTCTAATGTGCCCTATAGGGTGCTGTATAGGGCACCTTATAGGGTGCTTTACAGGGCACCTTACAGGGTGCCTTATAGAGCGCCTATGAGGCACCTTAGGCCACAGCACTGTGAGGGTGTTTCTGCTGGCAGCACTAATTTAAATGAAAAGAAAATGCCTCAGACAGCCTTTTTAGATTACACCACTGTGGGATTGAACCCATAACCTCTGCCTCCACAGTCATCAAAGTAACCAGTAAGTTACATCTCTATAGCTACTACTATTACCATGCTGCTGGCTGGCTACAGAAAGACTGCAGGTCACCACACAAACTGCCTGCTATGGTTACCAGGATAGGGTAAACCCACCCATACCCATGATGCATTGCACATGCAGATCAGCAGTCTACAGCTGATCACATAATGGGGTATGCACCCCCACAGCACCTAGGCCTGGTAGGGGGAACCAACCATGTGTGTGTTACTGGCACAGAGTAGCTACAGACCATGACATTGTGCGGGTCCTATGCTCACCCTGAGGGTGAGGTTGGGCACCCAGCACCAGGTCCGCAGCACCTGGCTTGGCTGAGATAGGCTGTGCTGCAGGTCCCCATCAGTGCCAGTGTGTGATAGATAGTCCTTGCAGATACACCTGTGTCCATCTGTATTTCCCAGTCACATCTAGCCCTTGTGGACTATGATGCACCCAGAATAGTGCATATCCTGTGTGGGTGCCATGGTCACATGTTATAGGTGAAGGGGGTGTTTGGACCCAAAAGCGGATTATGTAGCACCACCCAACCCACCCTCTGTGGCTCAGGGTCTCCCACCAACTGATTCACATTGTACATCTCTGCAATGGTGGCAGTAGAGAGGGCCATTAACCCCAGTCCTGCTGGGGAACAGGCACTCTACAGGGCAGTCAATGCAGATCTGTACGCATCATATAAGGCAATGGCAGACAGGCAGAACACTGGAGAAGCTCAGCTGCCCCCACCACTATCTGACATTCACCAGCAGCAGGCACAGTCAGTCTCCACACACTGCACAGTGTTCCAGCCATACACATGCTAACTGCAGACAGTCTGCTATCTAATACATAGTGCATGTTCCTGGAGGAACTGTGTGCACCCAAAAATGGGATGTCAGTGATTGGACCCCAGAAAAGAGAACCCATAAATATCAATTGAGAGAAATGCTGCATAGTACTATGGGGGAACCTAGCCATGCCGTGGTCACTGCTCAGTAAGGGGGTGAGTGACCTCCCAGCATGACATGCTGTGGCCACCCTTTCCGTGCAGGTGGTGGTCGGGCACTACAATGTCCCAGCTATTGCCCTGTTCCTTGTGCAGATGCATCCTGCCCAGGCCAGCCTATCCGGGCCATACCCACAATACCTTGCTCCTCATTATGCACACTGGCAGGCTAACACTGGAAACAGTGCAAGCAGTGTGGGTTCAGTAGGGTGTGGGCAGCCACAACGCACTGGAAATACATAAACACACTCCCACACCTATGCCAGCATTGTGCAAATATGGAGGTTTGTGGCAGCCCTGGCTGCCTCACCAGTCCTGGGCACAGTGTGGGCATTGCTATGGTACACAATACTGTTGGGGTCACTCCCCAGGGTGGTAAACACTGTCAAAAGCATTAACTGAAACACACTCCACAGATATCAGAAAGGTTGCTATGATGAATCTCTATCAACAAATCGTGTTTAACTTAGGATTTGTTAGCTGACATTAATCATAGCAACCTTTTGATATATGTGGAATGTGTTCCAAAGTTTAGGATGGCATTGCTAAGGTATGCAGGTGCCAGTATTGGGAGATGCTGCTCCGCGCAGGGCCCAACAGTCTGACTCTCCATGAGGCTTTGGATAGTGGAGCCTGCGGGTGTGGGTGTGTGTGGGTGTGCCCCTGTTGGCCACTGCTCTAGGGCAGAGGCTCCCAACTCCAGTCCTGGTGGGCCAAACACTGTTCAGGTTTTCATGCTGTCCCTAATGAATATGCATGAGGTAAATTTGCATGTAATGGGAGGGGTGCATACAAATGCAGCACAGGCATATTTATTAGGGACAGCATAAAACCTGAATGGTGTTTGGCCCTCCAGGACTGGAGTTGGGAAACTCTGCTCTAGGGATTGCACATGTTTATGGTGTCTGTGCTCTGTAGGGTAAAATATAGGCGTTTCAGGCATGTTTATTCTATCAGCGATAAAGGTTCCATCTTTATTGTGCCACAGTTTAGTACTGGGTAAAATATGGGGACAAGGTTGGCAGGAGTCACAGCTGGGACTTGAACCTGTGACCCTCTGCCCCTGAACACACTGGCTGTGTGTACTGCACCAAACTGTTGTCACAGGGGCAGGTCATTCTTGTCTGTTGCAGTGCATGGCACCCACCTAAACGGGGCTTGGCCATGGTCTGGTGTGAGCAGATGCCACTGCCCCCTCCGCCACCAGCACCCCTCCGCTACCATGCTGACTTGCCATTATGCCGGTGGTGCTGGTGGTGCGCAGTCCCAGGCCATCTAGTGTGCCAGTAGGCAGCTGCCTATGGTGTGGTTTGTCAGGTAGGGGTGCCTACATGAACATGCGCACTTTCCCCCGGCACCGCCTGCCAATGTTATGTGCCCTTGGGGGTACCTGCTGGGTAATATCCCCTGTGACACTTTGGGACACACACTCGTGCCCATGTTGGACCCTCGTCAGTTGCTGTCTTGCTGCTTTATAGTTTTGGCATTCCTATGTGCCACCTAGGCATCTGCCTAGTCCGCACTGTGCCCCAGCTGGACCAAAGCATGTGCTGCCTGCAGCCCCCTGTATCCCATTTACAGCATCAGTACAGTTGCCGTTTCCTACGTGCCCACTCTGCTGTTGCTGCACATGTGCACGCCATAACAAACCTGCCCAATCTAAATGACAACAACCCTGATCACCGTTATTTCAATGTGGGATCATTCACTTTGTAGGGGGACAGAGCATAGACCCTTCCAAACATGATATCTTCCTTTTTACGCTTTGTCAGTAGTGTTTCTTTATGTTTATCATTAATATCACTATTGGCCAGCTTGGTTATTTGGATTTCAGATGTGGTTCTGGTCATTTTCTATGTTTATTTGCCTTTTTGGTTCCTGCACATGTATCACTAGTATCACTTTTCTGGGTTTCCCTGCCTTTGCTGTACATTGCTGACTGACATGGTTTCTCTGTCCTGCAAATGTGCCTAGCACGAGGTTTTCACTGGCGCTAATTTTCAGAGCTTTATTTCATGGTGTTAGTGTGCATGGATCCACTCTCCGCCCATTGACCCCTTCTCTCCGCCCATGGGGAGCCTTACTCCGCCCTCTGGGGTGCCTTTCTCCTCCCTCTGTGCACCTCACCGCCGCCGGAGATATTATCACGTGATACATGACGTTATCGCGCGATAATGTGACGTTATCGCGCGATAATGTGACGTTATCGCGCGATAATGTGACGTTATCGCTCGATAATGTGACGTTATCGCGCGATAACGTTGCGTATCGTGCAATAACGCTGCTCCTACATTAAGACAGTTTAGTAAACATACCCCTTAAAGATCTCAAGAGGAAAGGTGGGAAAGCGGAGATATGAGAGAGATGTTTAAATACCTCCTTGGCATAAATGCATAGGAGAAGAGCCTCTTTCTTTTGAAAGTAAGTTCTGCAATGAGGGGACATAGAATGAAGGTGAACAGGGATAGACTCGGGATTAATATGTAGAGGCATGGAATAGTCTCCCAGTGGACTGTATCTGAATTCAACACAGAATGGGATAAACTAAGAAGATCTCTAAAGGAAAAAGAGGGACTACAGTAATTGGCATGAAAGGGCAGACTGAATAGGCTGGATTGTCTTTTTCTGCATCATGTTTCTATGTTTCTAATTTCATAATAGACTACCTAACTCAGAAGTCCAAGTAGGTGCCTGTATATCATTACAAAATAGCTTCTCAAAAACTGCAACAATCACAGTTAAACTCACCTGTGCTCATTTACACCTGCTTGAGAGTTAGTGTAAAATTATGTATATAACATACACATGTATGAGTATTCCCAAACCTTTTCCTGAAAGACGCCCACAGCTGGGTCACCTAAAAGTAGGTGCAAACATTCTCCATGCCTGACCTCTAGGGTCATTAAAGCCCTTTTCTGCAGGCAAGATAGAGTTTATTAATAACCCCTAAAATAGAAAATAAGTAAAGATAATAAACAATAGGTAATGACTAAATGTCGGAAAGGCCATAGATATTATAATGCAAATTATTTTTCATGCTGCACTTTTCCATAGGCCATATAATGTTGTATATTTTGCCAATCAGAAGCTGTTTTTATGTTTCAGTGGTGAAGGAGATACATTATTTTCTATCGTTTAATTGTTTCACACATTTATTTATTTAGACAGTTTTGTATACCACCTTATCCTTCAATCAAAGTTGTCACAACACAATTGGGGGATACATTTAACACGAGGGGATATGAGACACATACACTAATACTTACTGGGAACATGGGCAATGGGGGGTTAAGTGGCTTGCCCAAGACCACAAGGAGCACCTGTGGGACTAGAAACCCCAGTCCTTCCGGCCCAAGGTTTCTGTCCTCTAGTGGGATTTGAACCACTGACCTTCCGGCCTGTGGTACCTTACCCCAATCACTAGGCCACTCCTCCCTGCACATTGTATATACACTGCCATGCAACCGAGTACATGAACATGATGGTAAGAATAAAAAACTGGGAATGAAAATATGAGAAGGGAATTAGTATTCTATATGTAAACAAAAGGCCTGATATACTCAGGCTTTTCCCACTGATGCTGAAAAGGAAAAATGTGGTCCAAAGTGTTATGTCTTCTAAAGTTTTTATCAAATTGCAACATAGTTTACAGTTAATGGAATAGTAATTGAAAATGCCATTGGAACATTCTTATTTTTAAATGCTTAGATTTTACTTTACAAATGTAAGAAAGCAAAAAGAGGAAATGACAAACAATATACTTTAAAATACACTGCATAATGCCGGTGGTCATATTAGTACTGCAGAAAACTCTAGTATTTTCAGTTTTAAACTAACAAAAAAAATGTTTAATACATGAGCTTTCAAGATATATTTCCTTTAAACATACTGAGAACCATTTCATGCAGTGTACAAACAAACACAATAAAGCAATAAGCCACATCACTGTTTCAATTTAAAAACATGCATCAATACCTACAAGCCTCCTCAATAAAGTATGGGGTTGATATTTAGCAACAGTGGGCAGCACTTTTAAAGCATCTGGCCACCACTGCTGCTGAATGAAAAACTGGATATTCAGTACTGGAGCCCATCCGGCATCCGGACCTGAATATTTGGCTTCACAGGTGATTGCGGCAGCTATCCGGTCAGCAGTAATATTGAGCCACTAACCAGATAACTGGACTACATGAAGTAGCCAAAGTTTTAAGGTAAGTGCCGTGGGGCTGTTTGCGACCAATGCCACCACTTCAGGACCAAGAGGGGCCACAGTGTCAGCAATGGGCACCCCTGGAGGACTGACAGCCTAGGCAACCACCTAGTTTGTTTGATGGAAGCACCGGCCCTGACAAACAGAGATGTATGATTTACACAAAGAAGGAATGCAAAGAGCCAGCAGAAGTTCCTAGGTCCTGTGAGCAAGAAGAGAGGAGCAGTATTGTGAAGAGCTAGTGGGGATCTCTGGGTCCTTCCAGCAAGAAGACAGAAGTTGCAGCACTGAAGAGCCAGCAGGAGTCTCTGGGTCCTTCTGGCAAGCACAGTGAAGAACCAGTGGGAGTCCCCAGGACCTGTCATCAGGAAGAGAGCTGCAGCATGGGGAGGTGAGGGGTGGAGCCTAATAGAAGGCGTAGGATGGGGAGGAGACAAGAGGAGCAGAGGATAAGAAAGAAAGTAAGAAAGAGGTAGAGCGTCAGGGGAGGGGTGGAAAGATACAGGTCAGCCTTGTCCTTTCCAGTAAAATGAAAGGAAAATGTATTCCAGATGCGTTTTCCCTCCAATAAGCTTGAAATGCATCTTATTGTAAGTTTTGTGGACGTTTGATTGTGACAAACATAATGAGCATTTTCCCCACTGACAAAACATGGGAAACCCCCTTTAGCATCCAGGGCCATTGTGCAGTTCACCTTAAATGTGTTTGAAATCTGAAGTGAAATGTACTTCGTACTCTTTTTAGGAAAGCTTTCAAGTAGACACATCTATTTATTGCTTCTAGTGGGCCCAGAGTATTGCCTGAATGATTTGTCTTCCCAAGGTCTAAGAAAGTGATATCAGTACTGTTTCCTTCACATCAGTCATTCCGAGTTTAATAGCGATCCACTATATGGTGCAATAGCAATCTTTGCAATACTCTGTAATTTAAATAACAAACCTTGTACTTTTCTTCTTGGAAATATAATTGAGATTGTTGTCACAGACTGGGTGAAAAATATTAATCTCTGTGTCTGAGGTTTCCAGGCTGGATTACTATAATTCAGCGCTCACGTGATGTTTATTTCTTACCTTTCACTTGATAAATTGTGACTTGTGCGGAGCTCAACAGACAGAATCATAACACAGTGAAGTTAGTAAACGTGTCTACACTGTATTCTTTGCTTGTCATCGGCAGGTAGCTGTATATCAAAGTGCGTTTAAGCGCTCATTGTTGAAAACGTTACAGAATTTATTTCTTGCATATCTAACGAAGCGTATGGCTCTATTTTGCCTATGGCATGAATTGTACTCTACAAATGTTCAGCTTTTGACAGAACAAAGGGTATCATCATGTTGTAAATCATTAGGTGCCGGCAAATTTTATATGTTGTGATCTTCAGCTCTGGATGACTTTGCCTGCAGATATTCAAAGTGCTGAGTCTGTTAATGTCTTCAAATCTAGATTAAGAACATATTTGTTAAAGATGGCTTATTTCCAAGTAATTGCAATACTTTAAGAGTTATGTGAGGTACTCAGAGGTTATTTTTTTCAGTACAGCAAAAAGGGACTGTAAAATGCATATTCGCTAATAGTCTTAATAACATTCTTCCCAATACTATGCAGATATGCAGGTAGATAGCCCTCAAGTTACCTCTGTTTCCTCACGATGTTCATTATAATCAATGTTCCTGATATTGAAAGCGTTTAACTTGGTTAGGAGACCTGCTAACTTCATTCATCGTGGTGACTGGAATATTCAGCAGCACTAAGATGGTTACTGTCACTGAATATTCCCAATTGCCACCGCTATACACCCTGATGTTAGCTGGCTACCACTGGGACGTTCTGGGAATGGAGTGGAAGCAGCATCTGGGGATAACCGGACAGCGTCGATATTCAGCTGCTGCCTGGTTATCCCCAAATGCCGAAAGTTAGGCACTTTAAAGACTGGCCTGACTTTCACTGCACAGGCTAACCGGGCAGTGACCGAATATCACTTCCTGATTAGTTTCCACACAAGTCAGCCTACCTGGATATTCAATGCTGGTAGCTGGATATGGCCTCGGCATTGAATATCCGGGTCTTAAGTTCAAGGGAGATGGTTAGCCGCCACTGCTGAATATCCTCACTCCCCCCCCTCCCCCAAGGATTTCTAGAGATATGCACAGGGCAAATATTGGGGCTTTGTTTTTTGTTTTGTTTGGACTTTTTTCGTAGTTTTCAGACATTTATTCAGTTAATTTCACACGTTCATTTTAATGCATTTTTTTAAAATATGTTGGAACTTTTTAGCACACATTAATAGTTTAGTTTATTCCAGTGTTTTCTATATTGCCTTCATAAATATATCAAAGCAGTTTACAGGTAAAATAAAGAAAGACATTAAAACAATGAACAGATTAAAAAATGACAACCAAATTTTAAAGTAGAAAGGGAGGGAAGGAGGTAAAGAAAGAGAGGAGGGGGAAGTGACCCCATTGCAAGTTTCACAACGTGTATCTCGGAAACTAGTTGTTCAAGAATGCAATCTTTTTATGACTTTTCACATGTCAATATTCTCTTTATATTGCGCCATGAGAAGAATAATTTTCATCCGCTAGGTGACGCTAGTGATGAATTACAGCACAGAGTACCAGTGGGGTCATTTTTGACCCCAGTTGCTTATGTCCGGTTTGGATCGTGATACAATTTGCAGTTTTGTGAATTTTATGATCTGACAAAGGTATTTATCATTAATTATGTATCATTTATTTTTTGTACTCTTATTTTATGAAAATTATACATTTTCTGTAATTGATATCATATGTTCTCTCATTATTTCCGATGAAATCTAAAGGCTTTCAACTCGTTCATCACGATTATTGTACACCTATAGTAAAACTGCTTTACATTTTATTCAACTTTATCTTTGTTTATTTCTTTTAGGTTATTGTTTATGATGTCAAAACAAAAGTATTCAGCTGCCCAAGTAAGAGAAATATTGCAACGAGATGCTGATAGTGACGGCTCTGAGTCGTCTGATGATGCAGAATATTCAGCGAGCAAAGAAGCATATCAGCCAAGTTCGGGCTATAAATCTGATGATGACAGTCATGATTCAGATGGCGACAGCAGTTGGTTGCCAAGTGAATGTGAGACTGATATTGAGCTGGTAACATCGCCTGCAGCAAAGAGTCAAGTTACAGGTCGAGGCAAAAGTCGAGGCTGTGCTGGACGGGGAAGAAGGCAGGAGTCCTCCGTGTCAGTATCATCTGTGAGGAATCTTAGATGTGGTCATAGAGGAGCTAAGAGGTCATCAACAATAAGCACAAATGTTGCCATTGAAGCCTATGTATCTAAGGATGCCACATCATGGAACAGGAAACCTTTAAAGCAAGCTGCTGGAAGATACGCCAGAGCTAATGTCATGCCTGTACAACAAGGTCCTACAAGGTATGCTGTATGAAATGTTGATGGCCCTCTCCGAGCATTCCACTTGTTCATGAGGAAGAACTTATTAAATGAAATCATGATGTGGACGAGCAAACAAGGAAGACACATTTATGACGACACCTGGAAAGATTTGACAGACGGCGAATTTCAACATTTTCTTGGGCTTCTGATCCTCTCAGGCATGTACAAGTCATGAAATGAATCCATAGTTCAGTTGTGGAACCTTGAAGATGGTCGTTCTGTTTTCGGCAAAAATATGGCCTGTAACCGTTTTCAGCAAATTTCTTGTGCTCTCAGATTTGATGATGCAACGAACAGACGTGAGCAATGAGGCGTGGATAAGCTTGCTCCAATCAGACATGTTTTTGATACCTGGGAAGCAACTCTAAGTGACGCCTTTGTTCCTGGTGAAAATGTTACCGTGGATGAGCAGCTGCTTACATTTCATGGCCGTGTTCCATTCAGACAATATATTCCCAGCAAACCTGGTAAATATGGCATAAAGCTATGGATGTTGTGTGAAAGTGCAACGTCATATGTTCTGCGTCTTCAAGTATATACAGGAAGGGAACTCGGACAAAACAGGGAACAGAATCAGGGTGAAAGGGTTGTGCTGCAACTCACTGAAGGATTGACGCAATCTGGCAGAAATGTTACTGTTGACAATTCTTCTGCAGTTTATCCCTGTCACGGAAATTGCTAGAAAAACAAATGGCACTTTTGGGGACAATTCAAAAGAAAAGAAAAGAATTACCTCCAGAATTTGTAACAGCAAAGGGCCGAGAGGTATTCACTTCACTGTTTGCCTTTCGCGATGACGCCACTCTGGTTTCCTATTGCCCGAAGAAAGGAAAAGTGGTTGTTCTTCTGAGCAGTTTGCATGATCAAGAAGAAGTAGATAACACACGTCCAGACAAAAAACCACGCATGATCTTGGACTATAATTCTAGTAAAGATGGAGTAGATACGGCAGATCAAATGTTGCGCACGTATACCAGAAAATGAATGACAAGACGCTGGCCAGTGACAAACTTCTACAACATGTTGGACATCAGTGCTTTGAACATCTTGATTGTTTGGATGTCACTAAATCCAGAATGGCAGTCCAAGTCAAAGCACAGACGTCGTCTATTCCTCTTGGAATTAGGAAAGCAGCTGCTTCAGAGTAATTGCAGCGAGACCTCTTCCAACATTGAAGAAGCCACTGATGCTGTTTGCAATGTCGGGATCCCAAAGAAAAGAGCAAGGTGTCACTGCTGTTCCAGAGAAAAAGACAAGAAAAGCAATATAGTTTGCACCTCCTGCAAGCGCAGTGTTTGCAAAGAACATTCAGAAATTGTCTGTGTCTCATGCAAATGACTGTAGTACTTTACTGTGTTCATCAAGTGCATGCAAAAACTGCTTTCATGGCAACTCTTCATGTAATTTTATGATAAAGCATTAAATTTCAAAACATTTAACCTTCATATAATAAATAATTAATTCAGAATAATATTTTGTCTGTTTAGTTTAAAACTTTCATGGTTAACAATTAATATTCGTCATGGGGTCATTTATGACCCCAACGGTATTCAGTGTGTGCAAAAAATCTCGGTAATTCCAGGGTTAAGAAGGGGAGAAGAAAGGAGTGAGGGGGAACAGTCAGTAAGCTTGCATCAGTTCTGCAACCAAGGTGTTCTTCGGAGTCCTGAGATACTTAAAGGTAAGTCTCATCGCCTGTGACTCCATAGGCAAGCCAGAAATTATGGGGTTTAAATGTTTTCTTAAAATGAGACTATTAGATGTCTGTACATGTTTACAAAGTTAGCTAAGCAGTTAACAGTCAGTAACCATCAGCGCTGGTCTGTGGTAATGGCTAGCATGAGTTAAAACATCCAGAGCATTAAAAATGCCATGCTAACACCTTAGGGCATGATGGGGTGGGGACAGGGTGAGTTATGGGCAGAGTGCGGGCATGGATGGCATATTATAGTTACTGCGAGTTACTTAGAGCAGGGTAACTGTTGATTTTGCAGTTAAAATTGATTAATTTAGTGCCTCCTAAAGAGGAACTATTAAGTGCACCTGCGCTAATTGCAAATGAACTTAACATGCTGTAAGGAATTTTTCAGTGTGGTAACTATAGGGGACATGCTGGCCACACCCTCGACCGTGCACAGCTTTTACCTTAACATATGCTGTTTTTTATTCCTAATATGTGGTAAGTGCCAAAGCTAACTGCACTTTAATGAACATGTCCCTTAATGAACATTAATTCATAGGTTAACACATGTTAAATCAATTTAGCCTGCGCTGAATTTTTTAAGGCTTACTAATGAGCCAAATGCCCTAACAAATGCACATTCCTAATTATTTCTATCAAACACCTTTACCAAAAATTGCTCAGTAGTCTATAAAATGTTCATCTCACTATGTAATAGTCAGTTTCAGTTAAGAGAAACATTGGTTTGATTTCCTCTTACAAGAGAGCAATTCTAAAAATAAAATGTATCACATCATGGCAACCAATCAGAATTGCTATCCCAGTAATTGAACAATATATCTTGATTACCTGGGAGAATGGAAACACAAGGAATGCTGTACCTCACAGTGCAGAGAGAACTCCCCTGCTGCAAGTTTCATGCACATTCAGACTCCTACCAATTTGAACAGCACATACACACCCAGCAGAAGACAGTGCACAATGCTAAAGGGAGGCTTCTTTTAAAGGCATCTTCATTAGAATTGGATCGGTTATTTGATGCAATTCATTATTTTTCTCTTGTGATGGCTAGACCTCTGCTCTGGAGAATGTGTTTGCTTTCCTATTTCTGTAAATGCAATTGAAGTACAACATTTTTTATTGAGAATTTCCCAAAGCAACACACTCAACTCGAGCGTGCATCACTGTAGGGCCGGAACCTGTGGCCTGTTCTGAACCAGAGCCTGAACCATGCAATATGATTCATTGTTACAGGATGGAACTCATTTCTTCTGTTCAAGTTTCAAACCTGCAGATCAAGCAATTCTGCCAAAGTTATGAGCCATACAGCAGAGTCATTCTTTATAGCCATGACTCTGTGCAAGAGAACTCGCTGCTGAAGCCAGAGACTGTACTACTGGTCCTAGTATTTGCAACAATGTATGAATCTGCATACCAGTATCATTCCCTCACCATGGACTTTTGTTTGGAGAAGGACCACATGACAACTGTTACCTGATTCAATAAAGATGACACACAGTATCTGAGACCAGCCAATCAACGTGCCATGACAAGAAATTCAGGACAAGGAATTATACACTAGGCATGGAGTGATACAGACACTTTTTGGGACTTTTAGAGACTTTGCACACTACCTTGGTCTCCTTTTCTACTTTCTGCTACGCCCTGCCATTCTGCAGTCTTCAGCCCTACTGCCTGTCTGTCTCCAGCTAGAAAGTCAGACAATGTGCAAGGACAAAGACTAACCTCGGGAAGGAGTGAATCTCTCCCACAGACCAAAGTGCTGTGTTATTATGCTGCTCGGCTGGACATCTGCAGCCTGCATTGGACCACTGCCATCCTTTGGACTTTGTGCCATTCTGGAGATGACTTCTTGGACCCAACCACAATCATTCTGCAAAGCTAAGGTACTGGTCTTCATTCTTCTGGGGGTGGGCCTAGCCAGACAGTCAATATCTTGTGCATCTGAGTGCAGAGCGAAACAGTGGCTTTGGTTGCTAAAACAGTGATTTATGAACTAGTAATTGTAATCATAGGGCTACATAACTTGCTATCTCATAATTCTTATTTATTCTACATCTGCATTACTTTTCTATCAGCAATAAAGTCTAATTTATATATAAACACAGGGATGGTTCCCTATAGAATCTTGGGAAAAGAAGGAAGTAGCAATTTCCCCTGGACCTATTGAGCATTTATATATTTATTTACTACTAACTATAATCCCCATATCACAACATAATATAAATTAAGACAATGCACATTGAATCTCAACAATATACATATCCATAAAGAATAGAAAGGATAGGAAAAGAAAAGAATACAGGGTTACACAAGCAACAGCCAATCCAAGTCAGGTAACACTTCCAAGATAACTATCTTCACCTCATCTCCTCCAAGTTGACCACCATTCGGTTCACCTTTGGTCTCCCTGCCACCCCCTCTGGCCTCTACACTCATTGGCGCCCTTGTCACCTTAGTGTCATCCTTCTGCTATCTGGGTGTCACCCTTGATTCTTCCCTTTCCTTCCTGAACATATCTCTTACCTTATTTGTCGCTGCTTCTATTCCCTCCTTCAAATCTGCATCGTAAGACCTTTCCTCCCCACCCCCCTTTGACGACACTCCTCCTATCCCATGTCATTTCAGAACTTGATTACTGTAATATTGTTCTCGCAGGCCTTTCTCGATCCCAACTACAAATATTCCAATTCCTCCAAAACACCACCACCTGTATCATTTCCCACACATCCTGCACTGACCACATTACCCCTCTTCTCATCCACCTCCACTGGCTCCCACTCAAATTTCGGATACAATACAAGCTCCTCACCCTCCTGCATAAAGCTTTTCACACATCCACTCCACAATACCTGGCTGATCTTGTTCATTTCCACTCTCCTCATCGTCTGCTCTGTTCTATCTACTCCAACTGTCTCTATCTTCCACACCCTTCACAGACTCACCTTCTTTTTCTTTGGTGCCATGCTCTGGAACTCCCTACCCTCTGCACTCTGTTTAGAGCCATGCTTCCTGAGGTTCAAAGCACTACTGAAAACTCACCTCTTCCAGCTGGCCTTTGATCTCCCCTCTTCCCAATGTTAGTTCCACAGCTCTTTCGTTCCCTCTACCCTCAATACCTTCCCTCTCACCCCTTTTTGTTTCTCAGACTGTATATCTTCTGTCCTATCAAAAATGGCATTCCTTTCACCCCATACATCTTTTTATTTTTTTACTGTAAACCACTAGATGCTTCTGTGGGCAGTATATCAAATGAAATTAAAGAATAAAGAAGAAGATATCACATCTTATTAACATATGTTTGAGCACTTCCCATGGACTGCTATGTCTTCTGCTCTGTTGCTTTCTCATATTTGAATATATAGTACATTCTGGGGAATGTTTAAGGAATGATGCTACCGGACAGCATGGGAATCAGCACTCACCAGGTGGTCCATGGTAAACTTTACTGCACACCAAAATGCAGCTCCACTAAAGATCCCATGCTTCTTGAATAGCCTAGGATGGAGCGGAGACTGGGTGGGTTAGGGGTGGTTCATGCACCTCTCAGTTAGTGAGGGCGTCTTTGGCATGCACTCATCAGTGATTTTGCACTTAGCACGAGTTCACCTAGCACCATCTTACTGGGTGGTGTTAAGTGCCCTTGCATGATCACGTCAAACAGAATGAGCATGAGAGTGGCACATAACCTTTGCTTGCTCCTTGAGCCCATGATAGGCGTACCTACTTTTATTTAGTGCAGGTTGGGTGCTCATTTTTTGGGAAGAACCTGTGGTAGGCAAGCATGTTTTAGTAAACATGCACCTCTGAGTGCCATCAGAATGTGGCATCCAGAAATGAACAATCCTTCAAGGCAGTCTGAAAAGTCAAGTTAAGGTAACATAAGAAAAGAATGTATCAGCAAAAAAATATCAATGTACACATTTACCAGAATACAAATACAAGCAGAATAAAACAGGCCATCTGTAGGCTCTGTTTAACAAACATTCCAGGCAGAGTTCAGTCTCAGCTAGTTTTACCCTCTTTTTTTGTTTCTGGCAAGTAGCCACTGTCTGTGTGACATTTCCAAGCTGTAGGCCAAGTGTAGATCTTACATCAAGAGGTCAGTGATGGTGGTCAATTTTCAGTGACCCATGGAATGCATAAGTTTAAACATAAAAGATTTACCTCTAAAATGATGTGGATTTTCCTCAAGCCCAAACATATCCATGTAAAATTATTCCTCTCATTTATGCATTTGGAGTTAAACACATAAGTCATCTGTTCAGCTGCTGAATGGATAACTTTGAATGTGATGCCCTGGTACTTAACAAACCATGTCCCATTTTAAAACAGTGACATTGATCACATAGCAATTTAGACAGCTAACATTATTCATATGAGGGCTCTAGAATCTGGGGTCACTTTTTCACTGATGATATTCAGCTGATTGCTTATTTTGACCCTTCTTCTTTAGATATACAAACTTTGAATAGTTGTTTGTAAATGGTGTCCCGATGGCTTAAATCAAATCAATTAAAATTGAATTTGGCTAAGTGCAAGGTCATGTGTATTTCCGGCTAGTTGGATCTGAGGACATTGGCACCCACTTTAGAGGGCTCAACATTGTTGTTGGATCTCTTCGTTGAGAGTCTTAGGGGTATGTTTACTAAACCTTCTTAATGTTACTGGCGTTAGTTGCAGTCTTACTGTGACGAATGCCATATAAAGTAGTGGTCGTTCTGTTCTTAAGGTAGCATTTCGGGTTATCGCGTGATAAAGTCCATTATCATGTGATAGAGGGAACCGTGGCACGTTAATGCACGTTAGCCTTAATTAGGCGCTGACCTACAATCACAGCAACAGAGATGTAGCACAATGGTTAATACATTGACTGCTGATACAGTGGTCTTGAGGCAATCTGAGGCAATCCCTTTTCCTGCTTGTAACAGTCAGACACATCCCAACAATTTGCACTGCCAGCCAAAAAAGCCTCACCCCAGTGCCCAACCTAATGCACCTTTTAGGGCACACCATAAGGCACATCATAAAGCACCACGTCATCCAAGGCAGGTCATAATGTGCCCCAGAGGGTGGCAGGAAAAGTTGGCACCCTCCAAGGCAGCATATAAGGTGCCCCATAAGCTGGCAAAACCTAAGGTGCCATGAAAGATGCCCCAGGGATGCCAAGGTGACACAGGAGATGGTGCCCAGGGGCACAAAGGTGCCCCAAAGTCACAAGCATAAAATGTATGGCTCAAACACAGATGTAACCATAACACAGAGCACCAAGGAAAGGCAATGAACAAGTGATGGAAGGAAGTAGATGACGGAGCTCATGGATCAGCCAAATCTGCGTGCAGCCCATGTGGTAGCACGTAAAGTGGACAAACATATCAGGGGCAGCTGTACTGATGTACAGGATGATGGTAATGTACAGTGCAACAATGACAGTGTGTGGCAGAGGATGGGGATACATGTCTACCAGAGGAGGTAGAGGTGGCAGGATAAGTGCAATGACAGGAGGAAGAGGAGAGCAGTGCCATGCAGAGCAGACACAGGAGAGGCAAGCATGAAGAGCCACAATGCAGAAAAGTGTGCCACTGCAGGACATGGAGTAGCAGCCTGCACATTAGGGCAGGACGCCACACAGCTGGCACGCACACATAGACGGACAGAAGGATGGATGGCAACAGTGATGAGGGTATAATGTGGCAGAAGCACAGATCTGCACAGATATGACTGTTACACGAATGAAACGTAGTTGTGTAGGACAGCCATAAAAAAAAAGGGGAACAGAGAGGAATTGAGCCCATGACTTCTGCTACTGAAGTCATTGCATTAACCATTCTGCTACATCACTATGGGAGTTAGCATACCAATGGATGGCTACAGAAAGAGTGCACATCACCATAAAACTGTCTGCTGTGGCTATCAGGATAGGATAGAACCAACAGTACCCATAATGCAATTCACATGCAGAACAGCAGTCTACATCTGTTCACCAGATGGGGTATACACCTCTACAGCACATCAGCTTGGTAGGGGGAATTACCGTGCATGTTACTGGCACAGAGTACCCACAGGCCATGCCAATGTGCATGTTCTGTGCTCACCCTGAGAGTGAGGTGGAGTGGCCAGCACCAGGTCCGCAGTACCCGGGTTGGTTGCGGTGGGCTGTGCTGCAGGTCTTTATCAGTGCCAGTGTGTGACAGCTATTTGTTGCAGACACCTTTAGGAGATCTCTGTGTCCATTTGTAATTGCCAGTCATGTCTGGCCCTTGTGGACCATGATGCACACAACATAGTGCATATCCACTGTGCTTGAAATGGTCACCTGTTTAGGGAGCAGGGGTGTGTCAGGGCTCACATGGCACCAATGTACTTAGCAAACTACCCTCTCTGGGTCAGGGTGGGGGACATGATCTGCCCCCAACAGACCCGCACTCCCACCCTTTCCAAGGGGGGGGGGGGAAGTGGAGGTACATGAGAACAGGCTGGGAGACCAGCAACCCCCATCCTGGTGGCAAACAGACAGGGCCACTGGCAGATAGGTAGAGGGCCCAGTCAGCTCAGCTGCCCCCCAGTACAATCTGACATTCACCAGCAGAGGGCAGTCAGTGTATACCTTCTGCACCCTGCAAGGTGGTGTAGCCATACAGATGCTAACTGCAGACAGTCTGCTAGCTAGTACATGTTCCTGGAGGAACTGTGTGCACCCAAAACTGGGATGTCAGCGCACACACACCATGCAGGTAGGTCAGTGATTGGGCCTCCAGAAAAGAAAACCCATAAATATCACTTGAGAGAAATATTGTACAGCACTGTGGGGGAACCTACCCATGCCGTGGTCACTGCTCAGTCAGGGTGAGAGCGACCTCCCAACATGATATGCAGTGGCCACCCTGTCCATGCAGGTGGTGGTCGGGCACTATAATGTCCCAGCCATTGCCCTATACCCTGTACAAATGCATCCTGCCCATGCCACCCTGTCCGGGCCATACCCACAGTACCTTGCTCCTCATTATGCACATTGGCAGGCTAACACTGGAAACAGTGCAAGCAATGTGGGATCAGTAAGGTGTAGGCAGCCACAACACACTGGATAGACAGACACACACTCCCACACCTATGCCAGCATTGTGCAAATATAGAGGTTTGTGGCAGCCCTGGCTGCCACACCAGTCCTGGGCACAGTGCGGGCATTGCTATGGTACTCAATACTGTTAGGTCACTCCCTGGGGTGGTAAACACTGTCAGAATCAATAACTGAAACATACTCCACAGATATCAGAAAGGTTGCTATGATGAATCTCTATCAACAAATTGTGTTTAACTTAAGATTTGGTAGCTGACATTAATCATAGCAACCATTTGATATATGTGGAACGTGTTCCCAAGTTTAGGATGGCATTGCTAAGGTATGCAGGTGCCAGTATTGGGAGATGCTGCTCCATGCAGGGCCCAACATCCTGACTCTCCATGAGGCTTTGGATAGTGGAGCCTGTGGGTGTTTATGCCCCTGTTGGCCGCTGCTCTAGGGCAGAGGTTCCCAACTCTGGTCCTGGTGGACCAAACACTGTTCAGGTTTTCATGCTGTCCCTAATGAATATGCATGAGATGCATTTGCATACAATGGGGGCGGCGCATACAAATGCAGCACAGGCATATTTATTAGAGACAGCATGAAACCTGAATGGTGTTTGGCCCTCCAGGACTGCAGTTGGGAAACTCTGCTCTAGGGACTGCACATATTTTATGGTGTCTGTGCTCTGTAGGGTAAGATAAAGGCGTTTCAGGCATGTTTATTTTATCTGCAATAAAGGTTCCGTCTTCATTACCACAGTTTAGTACTGGGTAAAATATGGGGACAGGGTTGGCAGGAGTCACAGCTGGGACTTAAACTTGTGATCTTCTGCTCCTGAACACACTGGCTGTGTGTACTGCACCACACTGTTGTCACAGGGACAGATCATTCCCTGGAGATACCATGACTGTTCATCAGACAGACCCTGTCTGTTGCAGTGCACGGCACCCACCTAAACGGGGCTTGGCCATGGTCTGCTGTGGGCAGATGCCACTGCCCCTTCCGCCACCAGCACCCCTCCGCCACCATGCTGCCATGCCATTATGCCGGTGGTGCTGGTAGTGCGCAATCCCAGGCCATCCAGTGTGCCGGTAGGCAGCTGCCTATGGTGTGGGTTCTTGGGTAGGGGTACCTACATGAACATGCGTGCTTTCCCCCGGCACCGCCTGCCAATGTTATGTGCCCTTGGGGGTACCTGCTGGGTAATCTCCCCTGTGACACTGTGGGACACACACTCGTGCCCATGTTGGACCCTTGTCAGTTGCTGTCTTACTGTTTTATAGTTTCGGCATTACTATGTGCTACCTAAGCATCTGCCTAGTCTGCACTGTGCCCCAGCTGGACCACAGCATGTACCGCCTGCAGCCCCCTGTATCCCATTTACAGCATCAGTACAGTTGCCCTTTCCTATGTGCCCACTCTACTGTTGCTGCACATGTGCACGCCATAGCAAACCTGCCCAATCTAAACAACAGAAACCCTGATTAGCGCTATTTCAATGTGGGATCATTCACTTTGTAGGGGGACAGAGCATAGACCCTTCCAAACATGATTTCTTAATTTTTACACTTTGTCAGTAGTGTTGCTTTATGTTTATCATTAATATCACTATTGGCCAGCTTGGTTATTGGGATTTTAAATGTGGTTCTGGTCATTTTATATGTGGTTCTGGTCATTTTATATGTTTATTTGCCTTTTTGGTTCCTGCACATGTATCTCTACGATCACTTTTCTGGGTTTCCTTGCCTTTGCTGCACATTGCTGACTTAAATGGTTTCTCTTTCCTGCAAATGTGCCTAACGCGAGGGGTTCACTGGTGTTAGCTTTCAGACCCGGATTTCACAGCGTTATTGTGCCTGGAGCCTTTCCCCGCCCACTCTCTGCCCATTGACCCCTTCTCTCCGCCCTCTGGGAAGGCTTACTCCACCCTTCAGATCCAAATTTCACAGCGTTAGTGTGCCTTAACGCTGCCGCCACGTTATCGCATGATGAGTGACGTTATTGTGCAGTTATCGTGCGATAACGTCACTTATCACACGATAATACCACTGCTGCACGTTAAGACGGTTTAGTAAACATACACCTTAGTTTGTATTTTGGATTCACAATTTATTTTTATTCACCAAATTTCAGATACAGTTAAAAAGTGTTTTTTTTGCTCTTTGGACAATCGGAGCTTTTTGAATTGTTTTGGACAATGTAGTTCTTAACCACGCTGATTTTCACTTTGGAGATTAGTAGGTGAGACTACGATATCTATCTTTATAGTGGTTGTCCTCTATATTCTTTAAAATGCCTGCAATGAGTGCAGAATATAGCGATTAATCTACTTACAGGTTCTCGATATTTGGATCGTGTTACTTCCCTTCATCATGCTACTCATTGGCTTCCCATAGTATTTCATATTAAATTTAAAGTAGTTTTGATAATCCACAAAGCCCTTTATTCTGGTTTTTCAGGTTACCCCTCAAATTTACCATCCGGACGTCCATAAAATGGATAGGCCCAAATTGTACCCGATTCTGCAATCGTGGGAGCTAGAAGATCCCATGGTTGCAGAATCGGGCACTTAGATGGCCTGTTGTGCCCCTGATTCTGCTGCAGGAGATGTCCTCTCTTTTGCCTGGCCAGCCTGCCCTATGCTCCTGCTGGTGTGCCGGTGCCATGGTGGCCCATTGCCATAGCATCAGGATGCCCATCAGAAGCGCCAAAAGCCCGATACAGATAAAATATCATTTTCCTCACCACCTGACCCTTGGCGGGGTCTGCTAGACCCAGGATTGGGCAGAGGGGCCTTACTTTTCATGGCCTCTTGGTTTGTGGGTGGCTGTTGGGCCCAATCGCTGCCTCTGATGGGACTTATTCCTCGGATGTCCATCTTTCCACAGCCAGACATATGGGGCCCTGATCAGAATAGGCCCTGTGCATCCAGGTGCTGCAGCTTTCCCTGCTCTGCCCACTTTCTGCCTCCATCCCACCCCCGTCCAGCGCTCTCCGCACAACGGCTCTGTGTGTGCGGGGAGTCCTGGCCCCAGAATATGGTCCCTGCTAATAGCGGGGGTGCACAACCAACCCAGGCATACATCCCTGCTATTTGCAGGTAAAATGACCCCTATGTACTGAAGGCATCTTTGCACTCCCAATCTCATAATTTATTGATGGTACCAGCTATTAGTTGAGCTAGATGTGATTCTACATGCTCGTCTTTTTTTTTTCTTGCCCCGACATTATGGAATTCACTTCCATTATATGTACATCAAGATACTGTATTGAAGTCCTTTTGAAAGAATCTCAAAGCTTATATCTTCAAATTGGCCTTTGGTGGGTCTGAGAGGTGAGTAGGGCTGCCTGACTGAGTTGCAGTTTTTTTTTTTTTAATTTTATACATTTTTGTGATTTTTTGTTGTTTTGTATGTATATTGTAATTTGCTTTTGCTTGTATTGTAAACCACTTTGTTTTGTTCTTTTACTAAAAGGAGGTATATCAAGAATGAAATAAACTGTTATGGGGTCATTCTGTACAGCAAATAGCAGGGATGGACATCCCATTTGGACGTCCATCCCCGCTATTCGCTCCCCTGCCGGCTCCAGCTAATGCCTCCCCTACGAACCTCTCGTTTGTACAGGGAGGTTTAGACGGGGGCAGGAGGGGGCATTTCTTAAGTGGAGTGAGGGCAGGGCATGGGCGGGCCGATTCTGATCTGGGGCTGTGAACACAGATGGGGGACTTATTCCACCACAGAGGTGGAATAATCCCCCTGGATGTCGGGGGATCCTGCAGCCAGGCCTGAAAAAAAGGTAGGGGGCCGAGTAAGTTCTCCATAACTGAACCCTGGCCATTGGAGGCTGGATCTAGGATCTGGCTGCAGCGAAAGAAGGGAATCGGCGGCGGCTAGTATTTCTGGCTCCTCAGGAACTTGACTGCATTAGCCGGGCAGGTACCTGTGCAGGCAGGCTGATCAGAATCGGGTCCTGTCCTGTACATATATAGGTTCTATGCCCAATTCTGATCCCGCGGGGCATGTTTAGCCCCCATGCGATCAGAATAAGGTCTACCTCTGGGCATCCAATTCCGATCGGATGCACAGGTGCCTGGACGCACACATTGTAATGTGCTCTCACATGAATAGTGTGAAATTCAGCAGTTATCCAGATAACATTATTCATTTAATTGGACTACACAAGTAGCACTCTCAGCTTTAATGGATAACTTGTTTGCTTAAGATTAGGACCAGACTTTCAACAGTTCTGTTTAAACAGATAGGGGCCATTGAATATTTAATGAACAAAAATTAGTTAAGTCATCCACTGATTTGAGTTCATGTCTGAGCAGTTGAATATTGTGCCTTTGGATCTTTTATATCCATAGTTCCATATTTTAAGGATCCGTTTTCAAAAGCCCTCTACCTGGGTATGCAAGCTGTCTAAAAATTGCTTGCCCTTTCCCAGATTAACAAGATGCATCTGGAACATCAAGAATGCATACTTTTATTCACAGGACTAAGAAGACAGACTCAGGGCATGGATAGGCTATGAGCTGTAGTAATGCAAATCATTTTTCAAGAAAAAAAAAAAGAAGACCTGCAGAAGCAGCAGGCATAAATCCCTGTGCGGATGTTTTCCTGGGAGATTCTCAAAGAGAAAGTCTTTCCTGCATATTTGTATAATTTCCATAGAAAAAAATACCCACAGATTTTGCACCTGTCTGCAGAATTTTGAAACACGTCCCTTCTATGCTAGCCAAGGCTAATGCAAATCAGAACAGTTGTTTAGAATAATTCTTACAGGATATGCACCCTGGGTTTATTAGGGAACAGTGTTGCTTGTAGTATGCAGATCTATGCTGGCAGTTTGAATGTTGTTAATAGATTTGTGATGGGAATTAGCTAAATGAAAAATAACAATGTCAAAATAAAAAAGTGAAGGCCCATTATAGATAGGTCATGAAAAGGGAAACTGAAAAGGGATGTGAACAATTTCTCCTTTAATTTAGAAAATGCTCTGCTAAATGCCTAGAAGGATGTTAGCATATACAAGGGCATTTGCCAAGGTATCCGGAGGGCACAGTGATTTAAAAAAAACTGCATCTTGGGAAAAAGATGGTTTTGCTCTCTCCAAATGTATGTGGGAACCTTTCTTTAAAATAGGATCTCTCAACAGCCAAGAACCCTGATGGTCTGTTCTCCTCCCCCAACAGACAAGAGCCCCCAGCAGGCAAGCTGACACCTAACAGCAGAGTTGCCAAGTTATCCAGTTCCAGGGGTGAGATTTTAAGCCAGTCCTGAATGTCTGCATTCTGGTGCATTATGGGACCAGCAGCACTGATTTTGGTGTGTAAAATCAGGAACTACAAATACCATACTACATTGCAATGCTGATTTAAAACCAGAACTGGCCAAAAGGTCTCACTCCTGGAATTGGGAAACTTGGCAACTCTGCCCCTTTACTGGTACTTGCACCTGCCTTAGGGGTAGATTTAAAAGCAACACTGAGAATTCCCTTGGGGGCACCAAAAGAATTCCCTATCCATGCCCAAACCAAGCATCCTAGAAATGTCTGCATAGTGCGAGTCTTCACAAGTAACCGGTAGCTTTTTAAAATCATTATTTGCCCTTGTAGCCAGCCTACATGTGTACATGCTGGTATTTAGAAGTGAGGCTTCCTCTACAATCAGAGCCTTCGGGTCATGTTTATTAACGTGCGATAATGGGTTTAGCAGCTATCATGTGGCATATGTAAAAATGTGGTGCGGTAGGTGCAAACTCTATGCAGTCCTTGCAGGGAGATGGGCAATCAGAGGGCAGGTGATTACTACCCAGGCCCGCATTCCCTGCATCATCAGATAGTGTGGCTACTCCCATGCTGTCTGCCGATGCAGGGAATGTGGGCTAAAGGGAGGGGGCAATGGGAGGAAAGAGCGAGTAGTTGCTCCGTCCTCCCCAATGGGAAGTGGTAGCTGGTTTCTCCCCCTGCGGTTCTGCTCAGGCTCCTCTCCCATGGTATAAGGGTGCCAGTGTAGTCGATCTTTCAATCTGTGGCACCAATACCAGGTAAGGCAAACCCCCTTCAGAACTCCCACCAGACAGCATTCAACCCCTATTTGATACTGTCCAGGAGGGTCTTTGGGGCCCACAGGCAACGAAAATCCTGATTAGCCAGCCAAGCTCCCCCAGACCCCTCCAGCATTTACTTTATATTTCTGTGCTTGTGCAGAGGGAAGGAGACAAGAGTGCCCCCTCCTGTTCTTGTCTCCTTCATCGCTATAGAAAATAGCACTAGTCTCGACGTGCTACCTCCTAGAGATAAGACGTCAACATTATATGAAGCCGTGCTATCAGCGATTTGGCCAGCCAGGCGGTACAATTTCTCACATGCTGGCTGCCTCCTATCACCATGTCCTTTCCCCACCCCAATCCCACCTCCCTCCTCATCTACCGCATGAAATGCAGATAGCATGGAAAATCACCACACTATCTTCCTTTTGCCCTTGTTGACTGCAAACGAGGTTTAGTAAACATGCCCTTAAGACTTATAAGCAAAGCCAAATAATTCTTGAAGGTCAGAAAGTTATCCAAATAAGCTCATAATTTATTATGAAGACTACATTTTACAAAACTAATCAAATTATTGTTTAAGTTCATTTCAATTTGATAAACCACCTTCTATCAAAGAAATCAAAACAGTGCAATGCAGTAAATTAAAATTAGGGTGAGGTAGTGCAGCAATGATGCATTTCAAGAGAAGAGAAGCGAATCTTCATATTTATCTTGATTTAGTTTCTTGATAAACCACCCGGGCTGAAAGGCATTAGAGCGAAACCAAGAAGTGGGGTTATCAATACAGCATTAAAATACATATAGACAGCTAATCTGTTTGCTCCAGTAGCTCAGCTTACAAATAGAAACATAAAAATAGGAAACTCTGAGGGCTTTAGACATATCAAAGAAATAACACACTATTATGGAAACTAAGCTAAGGAGGGGAAGGATAGGCCAAGGTAAAGAAGTGGGTTTTCAGAGCAGCTCAGAGTTTAGAATAATTGGACTGCATCCTAAATTCTGGGGAGAGCTTATTCCAAAGCAGAGGGCCTAAGTAGCTGTGAAAAGCAGCCTTAGCAGTTCATGTTGTAAGGACCTGAATGGCTGAGGAGTTAGGTTAGGAGTCAGGAGTAAAGCCCAATAAAAAGAAGTGGTGCACTAACAGAAGAATCTTGAAATGAATCCTGAAGAAAACTGGAAGCCAATGCTGCTTAAAAAGTAACTGAGTAATATGATCAAACCTGCGGGCTCCATAGTGTATTCTAGTGGCCATATTCTGTATTATTGCACATTTGTGTAGAAATTTAGATATTTGCAATCACTTCACCTCAAGAAGATTAAATGCTTGCTGCTGATCATAACAGAGCAGGGAATTCAGATGTCCTTACTCACACTTGCTTCATGAAGGTGATGGTGGATACTGACTGTACACGTTCATTGTCTTATATCACTTTGTATGTCTTTCCAGCTGAAAGTCTCTGTCTCGTTGAATGCACTGGGCAGAGTCTCTGTAACTTTCCATTGAGGGTTGTCGTGGCTTTCAAAGATAAGTGCCTTCAATTGCTTTTGGACAGCTTGAGAAGAACAGAATGGCCTCATAGGGGCCGCACATACAAGGGTTGTGCACAGCCGAACATAAGGGGCCCTTTTACTAAAGTGCGCTGTGAGGTTAATGCACATTTAAGCATGTGATAACTGTCAGCAAGGATCTGCAATAACCGTTATCATGTGGCATGACAGTTACCATGTGCTAATTTCTGCCATAACCGCACATAGGGACTGGGCAAATTAGGGGAGGAGAATGGGCATGAAGAGCACATGGCAGTTAGCACTGGGGCAATTGGCTTGAGCTGTGGATGTTGCAATTCCTGGGGGTGCTTTTATTATCTCCTGCAGTAAATACTCATGGGTCCAACACATGTTACAGGACATGTCCTGGCACATGCCGCTCATATACCTGAGAGTTACCACAGAGCTCTGCATTTATCTCTTGCTCATTTTCGCACAAAATGCACAGTAAACGCAGAACCTTGCTATGCTTCAGTAAAAGATCCCCGATGTTCAGTTTGTGCTAATTTAAAACAGTTTTTTGCCATGTTCCTTTCACCTATTTGTTTTTTATGGGTGTATTGTATGCATACAAGAACTTTATTTTCACACACAATTGAATATTTGTGTGTTCATTTGCAGTTATACATGTATGCAAGCAATTTGTGAATGCTTTAAATTTTTAAGCCCCCCCAATCAAACTGAATGTATGCTCATAAATGCATATAATATCCTTAGCACATGCACAGGAGCTGTCGGTCGTTTCCTTTTGCAGCAGTCAGAACTTTATTGGGGCCTATTTACTAAGCTACATCAGCTGTTTAACATGGAAATCAGTGCACATTAAGGGGTATGTTTACTAAACCACGCAATTGTGCGGGGCGCACTTGAGCGTGCGCTAAGGTACCTTAGCACACGCTAATAGTACGTTTTTGGTGCCCCGCACATGTGCGTGCCACCCGCAAAAGTGCGCGGCGCGCTGATGTGCGATAGAGGCGTGGAAAGGCATTTCGAGGGCGGAGGAAGGCTCCCGAGGGGCGGGGGGATGGGATCAATGGGTGGAGAGTGGGAGGGGAGAGGCTCCCCACACAGGAGCAGGGCTGAATTTCGATCCAAAATATACCGCGAGTGAAAACCTCGCGTTAGAGCCGATTTAAAGGGAAGAGAAACCATTTCCGTCAGCAATGTACAGCAAAACCGGGGAAACCAACAAAACGTGAGCAGTGTGATACATGTGCACAGAACAAAATGTCAAAGAAAACTTTAAAATGACCACAAGAAATATTGTAAAAATTATAGGTCAGCTGGGCAACAGTGATAGCAATGGGCAACAATAAAAAACACTCCCAGGAAAGCTCCAAAAAAAAAAGAAATGATTTTTGGAAGGGTCTACGCTCCGTAGACCCTTTCAAAAATCATTTCAGTTTATTGGAGCTTTCCTGGGAGTGTAGTTTAATGTTGCCCAGTGATATCACTGTTTCCCAGCTTGGATATGGGTGTTTGCCCCTTTTTCCGAGGTCATTTGTGAGGTTTATTTGCACTTTTGTCTCCATACAAGGTAAATGAGCCCACAGTAATATTGTGCAGAGCAGGGTTTCTGACTCGTCAGGCCAGGTTTCCTATCTCCAGGGACTGCACTGTCTCTGTGGCCACAGGTTCAAATCCCAGCTGGGGCTCCTGCCAACCCAGGCTCCACATTTTTACCCACCACTAAACAGTGATAGAAAAGACACTCCTTTATTGCAGAGAACATAAGCATGGTTCAAACACCCATATTTTACCCTACACCGCACACAAACCATAACAATGGGCATTACCTACAGCCGTGACACCCTGATTCAGTCCTGGAGTGCCACCAGTCAATCAGGTCATATGCTTTTTCCCAGATAAGGACATGTCTGCATGTTGGCGGAAGGGTACAGGTGGTGGAGGGGGCAGTGGCTGCAACCCACAGCAGACAGTGGCCTAGGCCTGTGCAGGCTGGCACCGTCCAAAGCAAGACAGGCTCTGTTGGATGTACAGTCATGGACTCCCTAGGGAATGCAGCATATCTGTGGCAACACGGTGGTGCAGTGCACACATACAGTGTGTGCAAGAACAGAAGGTCACAGCTTCAAAGGCCAGCTGGGGCTACTGCCAATCCTGTCCACATATTTTTCCCACAACTAAACCATGATAGTAAGGACAAACCTTTATTGCTGAGAACCTACGCATGGTTAATACGGCTATATTTTACCACACCAAACACAGACACCATAAACAGCCGCATTACCTAGAGCAGAGTCTCCCAAATGCAGTCCTGGAGGGCCCCACACCATTCAGGTTCCATGCTGCCTCTAATAAAGATGCCTGTGCTGCACATCTATGCACCACCCCCATGGTATGCAGATGTAGCTCATGCATATTTATGAGGGACAGCATGAAAACCCGAACAGTGTTTGGAACACCAGGACTGGAGTTGGGAAACTCTGCCGTAAAGCAGCAGCCAACAGGGCCAGACACACCCACACACAGGCCCCATTGGCCAATGCCTCCTGGAGAGGCAGGACATTGGGCCCTGCCTGTATCTCCCAATACTAGCAGTTGCATACCTTAGCAATGCCACCCTACACCTGGGTATATGGTACACAGCTATCAAATGTTTCCCATCATAACTGGCAGATATCAATTCCTAAGTTAAGCACATTTTGCTTATTGAGATCCACCATAACAATCATTCGGATGTCTGCGGTGTGTGCTGAAGGTCTGGTCTCTGACAGTGTTTACCACCCTGGGGAGTGACCCCCAACAGTATTGCGTACCATATCCATACCTGTACTGTGCCCAGGACTGGTATGGTGGGTATGGCTGCTGAACTCCTCCATAGTAGCACAATGCTGGCATAGGTGTGGGGGTGGCTGTCTGTCTATCCAGTGTGTGGTGGCTGCAAACACCATCCACAGCTCACACTTCCAGCAATGTTGCCAGTATTGGGCTGCCAATGTGCATAATGAGGAGCAAGGTACCATGGGTATAGGCCTGACAGGGTGGCCTGGCCAGGGTGCTTCTGCACAGGGCATAGGGCACTGACTGGGACATTTTAGTGCCCGGCCACCACCTACACAGACAGGGTGACCTCAGTATGTCCTGCTGAGAGATCACTCTCACCCTGACTGTGCAGTGACCACAGCATGGCTAGGCACCCCCATAGTGCTATATAGTGTTTCTCTCATGTGATAGATATGGGTTTTCTTTTGGGGGCCCAGTCACTGATTTATCTGCTTGCTGTGTATGCTGACATCCCAGTTTTGGGTGCATGCATCTCCACTGGGCACATGCGCTATGGACTAACTAGCAGACTGCTTGCAGCTGGTATGTGTCTTGATGGAGTGGCTTGCAGGGTGCAGTGGATGATGACTTGCTGCAGGAGAATATCAGATAGTGGTGGGGTGCAGCTTACCATATCCAGGCCTAATGTCTGTCTGCTATTGTGTTATGGATGTGTATAGAGCAGGGGTGTCCAAATCTGTCCTGGAGGGCCGGAATCCTGGCAGGTTTTTGGGATAGCCCTAATGAATATGCATGAGATATATATGCATTAGAGATATCCTGCCAACCTGACTGGTTTGTGGCCCTCCAGGGCTGGATTTGGAGACCCCTGCCTTACACCTCTGTCATTTAAGATCGTGAGTGGACAAGGTGCAGATGTCCAAGACATCAAAAAGGTTAGATAGAATTTGTCACAGTCCTCCTCACTTCTCACCACCACCTAAAAATTGTCTATTAGCCACCTTTTTGGTGGTGGTGAGAATCGAGGAGGAATGTGACACATTCTATATACCCTTTCGATGTCTAGGACATCTGTTCCTTGCCCACTCACGATCTTAAATGACAGAGGTGTAAGGCAAGGGTCTCCAAATCCAGCCCTAGAAGGCCACAAACCAGTCAGGTTGGCAGGATATCGCTAATGCATATATATCTCATGCATATTCATTAGGGCTATCCCAAAAACCTGCCAGGATTCCGGCCCTCCAGGACAGGTTTGGACACCCCTGGTATAGAGCTGCATTGACTGCCCTGTGGGGTTGTCTGTTCTTCAGCAGGACCTGGGTTGATGGTCCCTTCTACTGCCACCTTTGCAGGGAAATAGAATGTGGATCTATTGATAGGAGACCCTGTTTGCCACCCTCAGCCCTGGAGAAGGAGGGTGGTGGTGGTGGTGGTGGTACATGGCCCACCTATGGGTCCATAGGAGGCTACACTTGACTGAAACAGACAGAGATATCCAAGGTGTTTCTACAGAAACTATCTATCTCACAGTTTAACACTGCTTTGGACCTCCAGCATGATCTTATTCAGCTATGGAAGGTGTTGTGGACCTGGTGCTGGGTGCCTCACCGCACACTCAGGGTGAGCACAGTACCCGCACAATGTGATGGTGTGTAGCTACTCTGTGCCAGTTAAACACACGGTCAGTACCCCCTACCAGGCCGAGGTGCTGTGGGGGTGCATATGGCCACTTCCCCCTACCAGGCCGAGGTGCTGTGGGTGTGCATTCCCCATCTTGTGTTTATCCGTGGACAGCTGATTTGCATGTGCAATGCATCATGGGTATGGGTGTGCTAACGTACCCTTGTGACCACAACAGCCTGTCTGTGTGGTGACGTGCAGGCTCTCTGCAGCCAGCCTGAGGCTTGCTAGTCGCTGTGGAGCTGTAGCCGAATGGTTACTTCACTGCCTGTGAAGCCAGAGATCATGGGTTCAAACCCACAGTGGGGCCATTTGATAGGGTTGTCCAATGCATTACCTTTTTGTAATGTACATATTTTGATGCCAGCAAAAACACCCTCAGTGTACTGTACCCATAAGGTGCCTCTGAGGGTGCCCTATAGGGGACATTTTAGGGTGCTGTGGCGGACAGTGCAATTTATAATGTGCCCTATGGAGTGCCTTATAGGGTGCCTTATACGGCACCTTCAATTATGGCACGTGAGGGCGTGTTTGCTGGCAGCAATTAATAAATTAAAAATAAAGTGCTGCAGGGAAACATATGTACAATGCAAAGCTGATGCCACAGCCAGCCTTACGTATTAGGCACACTGGGGAGCAAACTCATGACCCCTGTATCAGCAGTCAGTGCCGTAACCATTGTGCTCCACTGCTGCTCCTCCTTGCCTGTCAGCGCACCTACTTATGCTTTCCATTCTTTAAACTGCACAGTGCTGCCATAACAAACAGTACTCTGACCTTGCGGTACCTCATACGGCACCCTCTAAAGCGCCCTATAAGCAACATTCTAGGGTGCCTTGGCTGACAGTGCACTTTAAAATGTGCCTTATAGGCCGCCTTATGTTAACACGCTTTGAGAGTGCGTTTGCTAGTAGTGAAAATTAAAATAAACATAAAATGACTCCAAAAGCAATCTTCCCCATATTACATCAGCCAGCCTTGTTCATTGGGCACTGTGGGGATTGAACTCTTGACCCCTGCACCTTTGGTCAGTGTCTTAACCATTGTGTTGTGGTTCTGTTCCTGTGTTTGCACATTAGCGTGCCGCCTTATGCCCCCCAATATTAAAAAGCCTCCTAAATCAATAGCGCTCTGCCTTATGCTGCACAATATTAGACTAGCTCCTAAAGTAATGCCTCAGCCAGTGGTCTACATTGAGCACTGTGGGGGATTGAACCCCTGATCCCTGCACCATTGGTAAGTGCCTTAACCATTGTGCTGTGGCTCTGCTCTTCTGTGTGCACATCAGCACGCCACTTATGCTGCCCAGTATTAAAATGCCTCCAAAAGCATTAGCATGCTACCTTATGCCCATCAACGTGCCGCCTTATGCTGCCCATTATTTAAATCCCTCATAAATTAATGCCTCAGCCAGCTGTTTGCATTGGGCACTGTGGGGGATTGAACCCCTGATCCCTGTACCATTGGTAAGTGCCTTAACCATTGTGCTGTGGTTCTGTTCTTCTGTGTGCACATCAGCGTGTGACATATGCCTCCCGCGCAGCTTCCTCATGCGCTAATGTGCGGGGCACACATGGGCGCTGCGCACCTTAGCACATATGTCAATCACGGCTTTTCTTTTTCAGGACGGAACGCCCACTCCTTATATGGCATCCGCTCACTACCGCGGCCCGCACATTAGCGGGGTTTTAGTAAACATACCCCTAAGGGAGTTATTTTAGAAGTCCTATTTGTTATTTACATGTATATAATCAGGCATATACAGGCATAAATCACATCCATGTGCAAATGGCCATTGTAGAAAGGGTCCAGTTTACATGTGGATGTCCTTAGTTCATGGAAGTTTTGAGGGGGCATGTTGGGGGCATGGTCGGGGCCTGCCCTGGATCAGATAAAACTCTACACATGCTTTCCCCATTTCATATAGGAAATGCATGTATAAGCCCACAATTCTCCATGTCCAAATTTACACCTGCTTTCTGGCACGTGTAGGTTTTTAAAAAGTGTGCATCTTGGTCATCCCTCTCTCTAGTTTATTTCTCTCTCCAAATTAAAATGAGGTTTTGATAGCATCCTATTTAGTTAACTGGAAGCAGCACATGTTTGCAAAATGGCTCACGGGCACATGTAAGTGCTGACATCTACTGTACATGTGTAGGTTGTGAAATGTCAGCACTTACAGGTGGACATCGCCAGGTTTCCTCCTTTGACCTTTTGCACATGTAAATTGGTAAAATAGTGCCTTTCGTTGCACATGAATGCCAATCTATGTGCATTCCTGCGGTTCCCTCTACTGTATGTAGTTCCATATTTAGCAGAGCCATTTCTAAAATGCCCTTGGAACGGCATATGTCCTGACCTTGTCTTCTCAATTCTGATTGCCACATGCTATCTAAAATGTGCCCTAAAAGGTTTAATATGCATAAATAGCAGCTAATGCTTGGTAAATATACTTCCACAAACCACATTGAGTTCTACAACTAATAAAAGAAGGAGAAAGGATCTCAGACCATCAACAAAAGATACATAAATGCAAATAAATGCTTATAGTCAATCGATGAACCCTAGTGCATCAATGGTCCTCAGAACTCCTCCACAAAAATATCTTAAACTAGGATTCATCGATTGGCTGTAAGCATTTATTTGCAGTTATAAGTCTTTTGTTGATGGTCTGAGATCCTTTCCCCTTCTTTTATTAGTTGTAGAACTCGATGTGGTTTGTTGAATGAATTTTTCTGCTTTGTTTTTGGATTTTTGATCCATTCCGAAGATTGGCTTTGAGTGGAGTAGTAAATGTACTTAACAATCATATATTCCCACATTAAACAAGGGACTGGAAGGGGCTTGGAAAGGTGTGGGAAGAGGAAGGAAGTGCAAGTTACTGTAAGATGAGGCAACTGCAAATTAAGCAGAAAATCCCAGTTAATTTCACCTTCGAAGTTAACTGCATTATGCATTTTCTGATGTAACATTAACACGAAGTAATATGCATTGACCCATGTTAGCCTAACAGTTGCCTTCCCATCAAATGCCAGAAATGTCCCCCAATTTACCATAGAGATTCTCCGCTGTAAAAAATTAACATGAATATATGTTAAGTGCAAAACCTTTATGTGATTTAGGAAATGATCCTCTTTGGCACAGTAAGGGAAATTTTTACTAGACCACGTTAGCTGCTAATGGAACAGACAATGCTTGTCAAGCATACCACAAATGCAGATAGCATAGTGTTTTCCTGTGCTATCTGCAGATCACTTTTTAGCTGTGTGTGTGGGTGGAGAGTGGGCATGTCTGCAATGCGCAATTACCATTGAGTGTCAACAGCACGCGGTAGCCTTGGGCTCTGCAGACATGGCAGGTACTACTAAAGCCACCTCAGTGAGTGTTGCTGCTGAGCCGTGTTGTCTGCTGGGGGAATGTTGTACATGACCCCAACAGGGCAGAGCTTTTACAGCTAGTGCAAAGCTATTTGCATTAACACACTGTGAAAGACTAATGCGCTTTAGTAAACATGCCCTGAAGTGTTATCTTTAAGTTGTGATCTCTAGCTGGAGTCAAAGTGTTTCCTCTAGCCTATGGAATTCTATTAAATGCAATTTGTATTTTATAGAGCCTTAACCAACCGCCGTAGTGCTAGCTGCCATAATGTTTATTTTATGATTTTTCTCCCTTAAGCTCAAGGGTAGAGACTAACAATCATGTTTCAATACAATGTGTACTATAAGGAATTGACTGCTGTGCTTGTTAACTGCAACCTTGATAGTTAAGTTCTTCTTAAGCAAACCCTGAAGCCATAACAAGCATGACCTTATCAAAACAATGTTTACTAACCCTGAGTAAAATGAGTGTACTTTGAAACATGCTTGTAGCTAACAAAAAGTTGCAGTAAGTACAGAGATACAAGCATTTATTTGTCGGTCCTTCATGATAAGAAGTGCTTGATGTACTAACAGGATAATCTTGAAATGAATCCTGAAGGAAGCTAGTGGTAAAAGAATACTAGCTTCTCTCTACAATAGTCTAATATGATAATTATACTAAATGCCCTTTCCACACGGCCTTTGTGGTCTCAAAAGTATTTAGAACCACTAACCTAGGAGTTATTTCACAACAGGACTCCTAAAAAATTTCCAAAAAGCACCTTATCCTGTTTTATAAAGGCACTTTCAAGAAGAACCTCAAAGAAATAGAAAATGATGGGGATTGCAAACTAAGGAGCATGTTTAATAAAGTGTATTAAGCACTTATCTTGGATTAGCATGGGCCATGCTAATGGGTACAACACGGTAAAGACTACAGTGTGGTGAAGCTTCCACAGTAAGTTCCTAACATGAGTTGGGGCAGGATCTGGCAGATTGTGAGTGGAGATTGAGTATAACTGGTAATGATAGGAATTGTGTAGTAGATATAAGTGCACCCCTGCTTCCAGCATTCAGGTAGTGCGACCATTGTCCAAAGATGCTTTAATAGAAATGATTCACATGGTCAAGGTTCCCCCCAGTCAGACCCCACCCTAACCTTCCCCCAATCCAATCCCCCATTATCAGAAATCCAGAAGCAAGATACACCACAATCTAGCCCCCCCCCCTCCCACCACAAGATAAGATGCCTAAACAGAAGTACCTCAACACCATACCCTGACCATCCTCCAACCCATGACTCCCATGGGACTTACAGTAGGTCTCCCATAGTAAAGCAAGGCAGAAGTGGCCCCCCTCTTCTCCCAATCCATTAACTGCCAGATTTCAAAATGGTACCCAATGTATGTCCAAAATAACAGAATGAAGAAAAATATCAACTATACCCCCCCAAAAATGTAATTCCACCCATAGCATCATACAGGGATAAACAAGAAATCCTGATTGTAAGATAGAAAAGGATCTCAGTACCTGTGTACCAATATGTCCAGGCTAATCAATCTAGGCCACGGACCAGCACCATAACATCAGGGATCCTGCAAAACTCCCTTAACACATATACCCATGCATATACATAAATTTTTACAGACACTGAGAATATAACCCACATTTAACCCTAACACAGCGGTCTAATCCCAGCATTCCTCTAATGTGACATATAATTGGCCGTGTGTGAAAATGGTCTGTATACTTGATGCAGTAATGCCTGCTGTTGACTCTGCTTTCCCCTGATGAAGCGATTGCGAAATGCTTTAGGGCATCCACTGTGGCGACGGGACAAGTTGCTGTGTAGAGATAAGTGCAGTGCTTCAAAGGGTTAAGTTTGTATGCTATGCAGAGATGAATACTTGCTTTGCAGAGCCAATTATATGACAAATCACATATATTCCCATTTTTGGTTTTACCCATAAATTTGTCTTTGGCTCTCTAATTCGCTTAAAAGTTTAAGGTGCAGCAGGATCTTTTGTACGATGCACAACTACCACTTCATCAGACCTTTGTGATTTGAATGGACCAATGTTATTGGTCTAGATCGGTTGTGATGATCTCATGACGTCATATCCTCCGGGTTTAAGCATTGTTATCCTCACACTTCTACCTTTTCTGGTCTATTTAAACAGGGTGTATGATAACACAGCTTTAATAGAAAGAAACCAAAGTCTTTCCTTGAGAAAACTTGAGTCAGGACAGAGGCAAGCGGGGAAGAGACCATGGACACTAAGGGGTATGTTTATAAACAGCACTAACATCGCAGTGGCGACGTTATCGTGCGATAAGTGACATTATTGTGCGATAATGGCGCATTACCGAGCAACAACATCACGTATCGTGCGATAACGTCTCCGGCGGTGTTAAGGTGCGCAGAGGGTGGAATAAGGCTCCCCAGAGGGCAGAGATAAGGGGTCAATGGGCGGAGAGTGGGTGGGGAGAGATTCCAGGCACACCAACGCCATGAAATGAAGGTCTGAAAATTAACGCCAGAGAAAACTTCGCGCTAGAGGCACATTTGCAGGAGAGAGAGACCATTTCACTCATCAATGTGCAGCAAAGGCAGGGAAACCAAGAAAAGTGATAGTAGTGATACATGTGCAGCAACATCACAGTGCTCAAGTACGTGAGGCTGCAAATGGGGGACAGGGGGCTGCAGGCGGGACATGCAGTGGGGCAGCTGGGGCACATAGTGGACTAGGCAGATGCCTATGTGACACATAGGAATGTAGAAGTGGAAAACCAGCAAGACAGCAACTGACCAAGGGCAAACATGTCCATGAGTGTGTGTCCCTCAGTGTCCCAGGGGACAGTACCCAGCAAGTACCCCAAAGGGCACATAACATTGGCAGGCGGTGCCAGGGGGAAGCGTGGATGTCTATGCAGGCACCCCTACCCCATATCATGCACCATAGGCAGCCACCTACCGGCACACTGGATGGCCTGGGACTGCACACCACCAGCACCACCGGCACAAGGGCATGTCAGCATGGTGGTGGAGGGGTGCTGGTGGCGGAGGGGTCAGTGGCATCTGCCCACAGCAGACCACGGCCAAGCCTCATTTAGGTGGGTGCCGTGCACTGCAACAGACAAGGTCTGTCTGACAAACAGTCATGGTATCCCCAGGGAATGATCTACCTCTGTGGCAACAGTTTGGTGCAGTACACACAGCCAGTGTGTTCAGGAGCAGAAGGTCACAGGTTCAGGTCCCAGCTGTGGCTCCTGCAAACCATGTCCCTATATTTTACCCAGTAATAAACCGTGGTAATAAAGACGGAACCTTTATTGCAGATAAAATAAACATGCCATAAATACCTATATTTTACCCTACAGAGCACAGACACCATAAACATGTGCAATCCCTAGAGCAGACTTTCCCAGCTGCAGTCCTGGAGGGTCAAACACCATTCAGGTCTCATACTGTCCCTAATAAAAATGCCTGTGCTGCATTTGTATGCACCACCCCCGTTATATGCAAATGTATCTCATGCATATTCATTAGGGACAGCATGAAAACCTGAACCGTGTTTGGCCCACCAGGACCGGAGTTGGGAACCTCTGTCCTAGAGCAGTGGCCAACAGTGGCACAAACACCCACACCCACAGGCTCCACTATCCAAAGCCTCATGGAGAGTCAGGTTGTTGGGCCCTGCGTGGAGCAGCATCTTCCAATACTAGCACCTGCATACCTTAGCAATGCCGTCCTAAACTTGGGAACACGTTACTCATATATCAAAAGGTTGCTATGATTAATGTCAGATAACAAATCCTATGTTAACACAATTTGTTGACAGAGATTCATCATAGCAACCTTTCTGATATCTGTGAAGTGTGTTTCAGTTTCTGTTTCTGACAGTGTTTACCACCCCGGAGAGTGACCCCAACAGTATTGTGTACAATAGAAATGCCTTCACTGTGCCCAGGACTGGTGTTGAGGCCAGGGCTGCCAAAAACCTCTATATTTGCACAATGCTGGCATAGGTGTGGGAGTGTGTGCATGTCTATCCAGTGTGTTGTGGCTGCCTACACCTTACTGAGCCCACACTGCTTGCACTGTTTCCAGTGTTAGCCTGCCAATGTGCATAATGAGGAGCAAGGTACTGTGGGTATGGCCAGGACAGGGCGGCCTGGGCAGGATGCATCTGCATAGGGCTATGGCTGGGACATTGTAGTCCCCGACCACCACCTGCACAGACAGGGTGGCCACAGCATGTCATGCTGGGAGGTCACTCTCACCCTGACTGATCAGTGACCACGGCATGGCTAGGTTCCCCCATAGTGCTATACAGTATTTCTTTCAAGTGATATTTGTGGGTTTCCTTTCCTGGGGCCCAATCACTGACATACCTGCTTGGTGTGTGTGCACTCACATCCAATTTTTGGGTGCACACAGTTCTTCTAGGAGCATGCACTATGTACTAGCTAGCAGTCTGTCTGCAGTTAGCATGTGTATGCTGGAGCACCTTGCAGGGTGCAGTGGGTGGAGACTGACTGTGCCCTCTGCTGGTGAATGTCAGATAGTGGAGGGGGGGAAGCTGAACTATTCCAGACCTACTGCCTGTCTGCCAGTGCCCTATGTGATGTGTACAGATTTGCATTGACTGCCCTGTAGGGTACCTATTCCCCAGCAGGACTGGGGTTGATGGTCCCTTCTACTGCCACCATTGCAGAGATGTAGAATGTGGATCTGTTGGTGGGAGATCCTTTCCCCCACCCTGACCCATAGAGGGCAGGTTGGGTGGTGCTACATCATCCACTTTTGGGTCCAAACACCACCCTTCTCTTATAACATTGACCATGGCACCCACACAGGTAATGCACTATTCTGGGTGCATCATAATCCACAAGGGCTAGACGTGACTGGGAAATACAGATGGACACAGGGGTATCCTAGGTGTGTCTGCAAGGACTACCTATCACACACTGGCACTGATGGGGACCTGCAGCACAGCCTATCTCAGTCAAGCCAGGTGCTGTGGACCTGGTGCTGGGTGCCCCTCAGGGTGAGCACAGGAACCGCAGAATGTCAAGGTCTGTAGCTACTCTGTGCCTGTAACACCCACGGTCAGTTCCCCCTACCAGGCCGGGGTGCTATAGAGGCGCATACCCCATCTTGTGAGCAGATGTAGGCTGCTGATCTGCATGTGCAGTGCATCATGGGTACGGGTGGTGGGTTTACCCTATCACGGTCTGTGTGGTGACATGCAGTCTTTCTGTAGCCAGCCAGCAGTGTGTTAGATGCTATAGAGGTATATCCCACTGGTTACTTCAATGACTACAAAAGCAGAGGTCATAGGTTTGATCCCACAGTGGTGTTATTTAATCAGGCTGTCTGAGGCTTTTCCTTTTAATTTATATCAGTGCTGCCAGCAAAAGCACCCTCACAGTGCCGTAGCCTAAGGTGCCTCATAAGGCGCCCTATAAAGCATCCTATAGGGCACAATATAAGGTGCCGTGGTGAGCACTGCACTTTATAGTGTGCCCTATGGAGTGCCTTATAGGGCACCTTATGCTGCACCTTAGGTTACGGCACTGTGAGGGTGTTTTTGCTGGCAGCACTGATTTAAATTAAAAAAGGAAATGCCTCAGCCAGCCTTCTTACAGGATCAAACCCATGACCTCTGCCTCCACAGTCATTGCAGTAACCAGTGGGCTACATCTTTATAGCTTCTGACACTGCGCTGGCATGAACTTAGGGTTAACACGCGTTAACGGCGCCCACTATCACACGATACCGTTTCCTTGCTTTCTTACCTCGGAGCGCCCACTACCTTATATGGCATTCTGCACATTAACGCTGCAACTAGCACTGGTAACATTAAGACGGTTTAGTAAACATACCCCTAAGTAGGAAAAGGGACATCCAAGTCAGGATGTTCACAATTTGAAGTCTGTTTTATAAGAGTTCCTGAACGTGGAGCTTTCTGTAAAATATAGATGTGGGACAAACCAGTGTATTTGGTGGCATGCATGATGGGAACCAGCATTTTACAAAGAAACGTGGCCAAAAATAGATGTCATCACTTGAGGTTTTGAATTATTTACATACAGAAATTACAGAAATTATAAAACTTGGCATCCAAGGGGAACCAGTTAAGGAGCAAAACGACAACACCCTAATTTTGGATTTTTGAGGTGTCTTTTAATGCCAGAGAGGTAAACACTGTTGCCTCCACTATCACTCCTCTAAACTTCAGGTCCAAACAAGAATTTAAATGACACTCAAACCAGCGCAAAAAAGGAAGGCCAGCAATGCAATGGATCGCTCCAAAAACTGTAGCTATGGATGTCACTCGATCAACAATTAGCCCCCTGACTGAAGACTAAACACAGTTTAGGACAACTATCCAGAGGGTCACCTTGAGTCGGCACTGACTCAATGACACTTAACAAAAACAACTTGTACCTTGGAGTAGCATAAATAGATTCTATGAAATAGACTGGATTTCCAGTGCAAAATCAAAAATATATGCATACTTTACAGATCTACCCAAACTGTCCCCAGAACATGCTCCTTTGAAAGCTATGTGCCGTGGACTTATACATGTACTATAAGTACTGGCTATTCTAAAGTCTTTGCTTAGGAGTCTTTGAACCATCTATTTGTGTAAACCCACTAGTTACATGTGCAAATGCTGTGCAAGCTTTCTAAAATGACTTCCTTGGTATATAGGCATCATCAAGAAATAAAAGATCTGTCATTGAATAAAATATCCTTCTGAGAACTAACGGAAAGAGATCTATTATCCTCCAAAGCAATTTGAGAAATGAGTTCAGGTATAGTAATGTTTTTATATATGAATTGTTCTTAGTAGTTACAAATAAATTTACCTGTCTATTCATTGCTACTGAAAAACTGTCATGAATGGAAAAAGAAACACTGTTTGTTACTGGATTAACCTATCCTATAGTTCCAGGTTTGTCACGGACTTTGCAATTTTAGATTGTGAGAAGCTGGTAAAGCTGGTGAACAGAAGGAAACAGTTTAGCATTATTTGCAAAAATCCTCCCCCAAAACAAAAAAAAAACCCAAAGGGGCATGTTTACTAATCCTTGCACTGGTAACCTGCGTAAGGTCCGCATTACCAGCACTGGCCTTTCGTTAACTGCAAGGAGGGTGGATACATCTGTCCCCTACAGTTACCGCAGGTCGCAATGATAAACCCTCAACAGGAGCAAGTAATGCCAAACATTTAGGTGTCACTAGTTGCATCTGCATTACCTATGCTGAGCACAGACTGCTGGGGCTTCAAATGCCCCCACTAACAGCACTGCAGCGGGAACAATCTCATTTCACTCAGTAATCACACAAACGCGCATTTATTTATTTATTTATTTAACATTTGCTTCTATACCGCGCTATTAAAATCAGCGCGGTGTACATCAAACAAGCATACTACAATGTATACAAACAACATTGAGTTTTACAGAGAACAGGAAATTGAACATGGGAAGGAAACCAGGGGAACTAAATACATATTAACTCAAACTATGTACAATACTTTAATGTAAATGGGTGTTGCATTAGTTTTGTGAAGCTAACCATTATCTGAGGAGATGATGTGCAGGGGCGGCAGGTATATGGGGGAGGTTTGCAGGTTGTTGGATGTGCTTCTATCACTGGAGGTTTCTGAGTAATATTTTGTGAATAGGTGGAGTTTTAAAGCTTTTCTGAATAGTATGATGCTTTTTATTCCACGGATTTCATGGGGGAGTGCATTCCAGTTTAAAGGGGCAAATAAGGAGAAGGCTCTGTTGGAGGTAGCTTTTGTGCATTTAGTCATTAGGTTGGGGACTGCTAACGTGTTCCGTGCAGTAGATCTTCTGCTTCTATTTTCTAGGGTGCCATGGATTAGCGTGCTGATTGGCGTAGGGGGGTAGTTATTTAGGGCTTTGAAGGTTAGAACCAGTGATTTGTATTGGATCCTGGCGTGAAGAGGTAGCCAATGTAAATCCTTCATGATGGGTGTTATGTGGTCGGATCTTGATGATCCGGAGAGGACTCTTGCGGCTGCATTCAAGGCTAAGCGGAGCGGGTTTAAGGTCGACTGTGGAAGGCCATGAAGAATAATATTCGCGAAATCAACATGTGGAAGGACTAGAGCCTGAAAGGTTGTTCGGTAGTCTGTGAAGTCCAGTAAGTGTCGGAGGTGACGTAGAGTTCTGATCTTATGGTATATTGCCTTTGTGACGTTTTTTATATGCGTTGTCATGTTCAGGTGCTGGTCCAGGGTGATGCCGAGGTAACGAATTGTGGATTTGGATTTCAACTCTACATTGTTGACTCGTAGAGATGAAGGGGGTGTGAATTTGAGGTTCCTCGTGACAAATAGGACATCCGTTTTGCTGTGATTGATCCGTAAATTCTGGGATAATAGCCAATCTGTTACTGCTTCGAAGCAATTAATTATTGGGGAGAGCACTGGTTGGTCTATCAAGAATGGCATGTAAAGGAGGATGTCATCAGCGTATGCAAGGCATTTTACGTTGAAGGATCGAATTAAGTCGCATATCGGCTGCATATAAATGTTAAACATCAATGAAGATAAGGACGATCCTTGGGGAACTCCCTGTGTTTGTAGAAATGGTTCGGAGGATGAGTGGCCAGCCTTGACTTGCTGCCATCTATTGGATAGGTAGGATTCACACCATTTTAGAGCTGTATTTTGGATCCCCTTTTCTTTCAGGCGTTGTAGAAGAATGTCATGACTCACTGAGTCGAAGGCGGCAGATATGTCCAGGAAAATAAGGACAAAGCCTTGTTGTATGTTGTTGATTCCTGTGATCAGATCGTTAAACAGGGTTGTGAGGACAGTGTCTATTCCGTGTGCTACTCTGAATCCGTGTTGGGCTGGATCCAATGGTGCTTCGGTGTCAATATGTTGCTGGATTTGTTGTTGGGCGGCTTTCTCAATGATCTTGGCAAGGTGGGGGATGCTCGATATTGGTCTGAAGGATTCTACTTTGGCTGGATCTAGTTTGCTATTTTTTAGTAATGGTTTGATAGAGGTGTTTTTGAGGCTCTGCGGGAATGATCCTGTGGTGAAGGACTGGTTCAGAATTTTGGCCAGGATGTTGCTTATGTCATGACGAGATAGATACAAGATAGCAGAGGATCACTCCTACCCTCTTCACTTCTATTAACAAAAATGGTGCCAGTTTCATGGTGCTGCCCCCTAGTGTCAGGATGCTAGGGAGCAGCACTATGAGATCAGCACCATTTTAGACAGTACCAAGGATTGGGGCAGGAGTGTGGAGGACTGCTCCTGCCCCTGTGCCCACTAGAACACCAACATTTTGGAGGTAACGGCTTGAGGGAGTCAGGGTGGTGGGGTTCCTTTTGGTAGGCTGGCTAGCCGGCCTTTTAGTTTTTGAAGGGGGGTGGAAGGGAGGGAAGAGGGCCTACTGGCTAGCTGGGATTTTAGAAATTGACTGGGGATTGGCTGTGGGTGGGAGGGAGGGGGGCTGACTGGCTAGACAGCTCTTACTGATATGTAGGGGTTGCTCCGATCTCCTCCCACACTGTTGCATATAGGGATTGGGAGCTGTCTGGGGGAGTGGGTGCTGAAGGGTAGGGAGTCTGGCTGGTTAACATTGTTGATGCCATGGATTGGTACATCCATGGCACCGGCAATGATCACAGGTCGGAGTGCCCAATCTGGGCTTGGTGGTGAATCAGGTTCTTAGCATATGGTTACTGCTGATTTGTCAGTAGCCGTGAAGCAGGACAGGCAGCACTGGCCACAGATACCGCCACCTCTTAAGCTGCCATTATCTGCAGCCATAAACGGGCCAATTTTGGCAACCCTTGTGTGATAGGTTTTTGCAGGATGGCTGCTGAACATCAGCAAACCTACTCCCCATCCCAATCCTGACTCCCCCCGACTATACCAAGTGAAATATAGATATCTCTAGAAATTGCCTGCAATATCTACATTTTGTCATGGTAGCTGCTACCACCAGGTGCTATTAGCCCTGCAGTAGTAGTTACTGTGGTTTAGTAGACAGACCCCGAAGTCAAAGATCATCTGGAGTCTATGACAGTGCATTGTAAATGAAATTCACATGAGTATATAGGCCTCACAGTTCTTTACCGCTTTGTATTTTCTATTTTACCTAGCTGTGAATTTGATGACTACAGTATTTATTTATTTTAATTTATGTGATAGTCTCCCTTTTCCTAGGATAAAGTGCAAGGCAGGTTCATAAAATTTGTTGTAAGATGTGTTGAACATTATATAAGAGATACCACTAAATCTTAAATAGACATAAACAAACCATAGAGAAAGGAAATCCTATTCACAACTACCTTAGTGCTGTTAAACGACTTTGTGCACTAAATTGTGAAGTAACTTTGCAAATGTCCACTTCACTTTAGTATACTTTCATGCAAAATGTTTTGCATAAAAGTTCATTTAAATTTGGCATTAATGGGCTGCTATGGTGCAATTTCAAAATAACACAGTAATGCCAAAAATTCCAAAAACAAGTGTATGAAAACGGCTTTACAGGAAATAATTGCAGATCTAGAGATGTATCTATTTTTCTTGATGCTACTGAATAAGAAAATGGTCTAATTCATGTGGTGGAACATAAAATCAAAACATCTGCTGGACTGAATCCGAGGAGCCTGGAGCCCTGCCAAGGTTGCCCTGGTAGTCTAGTGCCCCTCCTCTCTACCTCTAGCTGCAGCATGGAGCATAAATGTCTAAAAAAATGTTTTCCCAGACCTTTCACCTGGGGAGATCTTAGGGACCTGGTAGTCTAAAGTACCCCCTATCCCTAACTTTAGGCATCCATGGTTCAAAGAACCCTTGCCGCTGGGAATCTCATCCTTTTATGAAAGGAGAAGCCTGACCCCTATTGGTAGTACCATGATACTACAGCTAGGGTTCAAATAGTGCCAACTGACCGAAGAAGCCACCAGAGTAAGAACAAGTAGGATTCACTCCTAATCCTATTCCTTGGGGCCCTTGGGTAAGTCAGGGTCTCAGTGGGTTGGAGGGGAGACAGGGCTAGACTCTCACCTTTTCCTTTGGCAGCTATACTGTCCCCATAAACCAATGGATGATTACTCCACCTCCAGTTCGGTCTGTCCTATGACATGAGTGTATGGCAAAAGAAGGAGGGACATGTTGGTGGAGGAGGACAGAGTCTGAGGTAGACATCCACGTCTCTGTGATGCATAGGATGTCGAGATCGTGATCTGCTAGCATGGCGGTAATGGCAGGCCATTTCTTGCGAATGGAGCGGGCGTTAATGAGTGCACACTTCAGGTTATGGGGGGGGGGGGACTCAGGTTTGGGTGGGAGGGACTGCTGGATAGTGATGTAAATAAGGTGGGGGTGTAAGGGTTGCCCATGTCTTTCAGGTTGTATGTATGGAGGTGTGTGATGTCTCTTCCATGCATTATGTAGAACAGGGATGGAGTTATAGGTGAGGGCTTGAGAGTGGTGAATGAGGGTGAAAAGCATGCAGTAAGCTGCAAGGATATGTAGTGACGTTAACGCTGTGGGTGAGATCATGGTGTAAGTGTGGAACGGATACAACTAACAGTATAATAGTGATAGAACAGAAATAAGTTGCAATGTAATGGTAATTAATGCCCGTGGTAAGGTTACTGGTAACAGTATAGTAATTAAGTAGCAGTATGGCTAGTGGGGATAGTAAAATAACACTGGTAAGGCTGTTGGCAGCAAAATAGTAGTTAGCTATTAAGCAGGCTACTGACCATAGTATTAAAGCAGCTGACAAAAGTATAATAGCAACAGTGTAGAAATTAAGTATCAGTTAGGCTATTGACAATAATATAATGACAATATAGGTACTGGTAACAAGACAAAGGTGGTTATTATTAAAGCTGCAGGCAGTAGTGTAATAACAGTGTAGCAGTGCTGTTGCGGGGTTATACTTGCACAGAAAGCAGGGGAGAAAAGTCATCTGGGCAGATCTGTTGGTTCAGGACTTTGCGGCGCGTTGACTGGTTGCTGGTGCTTTGCTGTTCATGTGAGTGGGTCGAGGATATGCTGTTGTGAGCTGGCTCGACCACAGGGGAGCTCAAGCTGCCGGGGGATGATAGGTAGATCTGGATTTTACCCGCTGAGATTGAGGGGCCACTGCCTAAGGGCCACGCCAAAGGGCCCTCTGGCGAGGCCCTCAGGCGCGGGCCTGCCAGGCGCGGCCGCGCCAGATGGCGCGAAGCTTTTGAATGGTCCGTTGAGCCCCGATTGGGCTGAGGTGTGCAGGATTCCCCTCCCGCCGCTGGTGGCTCGATCCCCGGGAAGGGGAGAGCTGCTGGTGGAAGCGGGGGCTCAGAGGAGGCAGCGCCCGATGGCGCGAAGCTTTTGAATGGTTGGTGCGCCTCATACCTGAATAACAGATGGCAACATGTCCGCTCCGGATCCTCTTTATCTGACCCTTTCCCACTAGAACAAGGCATTCACCAGGGCTCATCCCTCTCAGCCCTTTTATTCAATATCTATATGCAGCCCATCTGCAATCTTATCCGGTCCTTTAACATCAACTGCCTAGTATATGCTGATGATGTCCTAATGTTCACCCCAATAGACACAGATCATCCAAACCTCGACCAGCTCTCCTCTTGCTTCAATGCCGTCACAGATTGGCTACACAACCAAATGCTCAGAATAAATCTGAAAAAGACAGAAGTTCTATTCATAGGAAGAAACCAGTCATTCACTCCCCCATCTTCAATCAAGGTGAACAACGCAGAACTCCTCTCCAAGACAACGATCAAATACTTAGGCGTAACACTGGACCAGCGCCTGGACATGCATGCCCATATAGACAATAACATCAGAACAATATACCATAAATTACGGACACTACGCCTCATAAAGAACACCCTTGAACCAAACGACTTCAGAACAGTCTTCCAGGCCATAATCATGCCCCACTTCGATTACGCCAATTCCATCCTACTTGGTCTCCCAAATAGCTCGATAAACCCCTTACAGCTTGCGATGAACACCGCAGCAAGAACCCTCTATGGCGCGTCTCGCAGAGAACATATCACCCCTATCCTGAAGAGCTTGCACTGGCTCCCCGTCCAGTACAGAATCACATTTAAGATCCTCACCTTGACATTCAAAGCAGTCAACTGTATCACCGCAACCACATTGTCAGATCTGATTCAACTTACTCCAAACAACAGATTAAGAAGAACCACATCCTGCAATACCATCCTCCTTCCAAAAGCCATCACAAAATGCAACAAATCCACTAGAAAGCGTGCCTTTGCCTTATTCGCCCCTTCATGCTGGAATTCCCTCCCAACAGAAATCCGCACCATAAATAACTTCCCCCAGTTCAGAAAAGCCCTCAAACAGCACCTATTTATACAACACTTTGGTAACTCTGACAGCATCACCTAGACAGTATCACATGATCATATAGTCTAACAATCCAACGCTGCCTAACCAGTTTCCGATGAAAACTCTTCACCTCTTCCATCTATCCCCCTTAGGGCCTGTATCATAGACTTAGATGTGATGCAATCCCTTTGTATATAATGTATAAAGTTCACCTGTTACCCTTGTTTAAATCTCCCTTTGTATACTATGTATAAAGTTCACCTGTTATCCATGTTTAAATTCCCTGTTCTATGTAAGTTCAATGTATGGCTGTTCCTCATTGTACAAACTTGTTCATTGTAAACCGTGCTGATACCAAATAGTGCGGTATAGAAAAACCTTAAATAAATAAAAATAAATAAATAAAAATGGCTGTGGCTTATGGTGAAATCGGTGGCACAGCAAGGAAAAGTTACAGTATTGCCTTCCCTTATTGAAATCTCAGTGAGACACAAGATTTGAAGTTTGCATGTTTGATAGGGTCTGAAATGAGGAGAGATTTGTTATTGGCATATCATAGCAAAAGTAGTTTAGTTATATGTCAGTGTTGGACATTAGGCACCCAATGAGGGAGGAATGGCCTAGTGGTTGGGGTACATTACCTCAGGCTGGAGGGCCAGGGGTTCAAATCCTGCTAGTGGACAGCACCCTTGGGCTGGAAGGACTGGGATTTCTAGTCCCACAGGTGGCCTTGGGCAAGCCACCTAACTCTCCATTGCCTCAGGTAAAAAACATAGATTGTGAGCCCTTTGGAGACAAGGGGAAAAATATACATAGAGTACCTGAATGTGCACCACTTTGACTGGTAGAAAAGCCATATATAAGTCTAGCTAAATAAATAAATCTGGTTCAAGCTGGCCTCATGAAGTACATTTTCCTCCTGCCCTAACCAACTGCACAGATAGAGCAGATTTATTAAATCAGAAAATAAAAATCTATAGCACTAATAAGCTACAATCTTGCTCCATAATAAAAGAAGATGTTATGAAATGTTGTTAAATGATGAAGTAGACTCTTGAACAGTAGAATAAGAGAGCCAAACTAGTTGAGATCATGACAGACAAAGATTGAGAAGATATGACAAGTTTAGACTTCAAATGGGTTACTGGATTGACTTAGAGATGGCCTTGGGTCTCACCCTTTGATTCTACACTATCTGCCAGGGTACTCAATAGTAACAAATGTGCCACCCCATCTAGGCCAGTCCATGAAGGATGTAGTCCATAAGGGTATGGCAAAAAAGCATAGTACTGTAAAAGCTCTGGAGAAATGGCCTTCTTGTCAGGAGAGCCAGGTCTTAGATTCTTGGACTGCAGAGAGAAGAAGTCTGCACAGGCTCCTCTCAACAGAAATGCTACTCTTTTCAACATTTAGAAAGTTTTAGTTTTGCTTTTAAACATACTATGAAAATTACATATTCAAATGGAATTTCACTGTCCTATTTAATAAAAATCAGATTTCCTATCTGAAGTCTACTTCTGACCTTTGATACTCAGAAGTAAATCAATTTGAACTTTGAACTTTTGTAGCTACTGTGGTTGTCAGTGAGGGGAACATCAACTGTTCAGGACATCTGCTAAGAATTTATTTTTATCTGACTGAATCTGGGTTAACAGGAGCTGTCAAGGTTCACAGAAGTCCAGTGGACCAACAGCTGAAAAATGTCTTTACTTGGCAAAGTTATAAACATTTTGTCAAATTTGAGAATTTTTAACGTTATAAAACTGATTTGAGTCATATTACCAGCAGGGCTATATTTAAGAAAAAACTGAAAAGTTCACAGATTTGCCAAGAATAACGCACTATCATTAATAAGCGCTATCTCAATGTGCCAAATTTTGATTTTAGAAATACAATAGTAAAACAATTGCATGTAGAAATATAAAAATGTGCTTTTCAGCATGTCAAATGTAAACATAAAGGGTGCGTCCTATCTGAATAAGTTGGTGTCATTGTGCCAAGAGTAAGTTGGATTACAGAATGCATATGATCTGACTCATTTCAATTTTTCTTTCTGTGCATATAAATCTTCCAAGGATGTGCCATGCATAACAGGAAAACAGATGTGGGAAGACCACTGAGCATGACTTAGCAGTTGATGTGACAATGAAGGATAGGCATGAAGCCACAAACACCTGCTTATTGATTAAGCAAGTCGGGGACATTTTTCTAATTTCCTTTCAGAAGGTCAGAAACAGAAGCCATAGCAATGGACTGTAAGGAAAACTTTCCTTGGTATCACTTTCTCACATGGACGCGTGAACCGAGCCTATACACAGCAGCTCTTTCACCTCTTCAGTACGTTCTAGAAAGGCAAATTCCTTTGCTTCCTGTTTTATTTTGTCTATTTTTTTAATGCCGTTGGGCTTATCTGCCATATTCAAACAAGTTAAAAAAAGAGATCTAAAGCAAATGTAATTTGCATTAAATAAGAATAATCTGTTACTAGCTCAGCGTAAATATGCAAAAATTCTAAAATCATTGGGCTTGATATTCAAAGGGAGTAACATGTTTAGCAGAATTGTAACCGTGTTATCCTGCTGTCCATTGAATATCTGTGGGTGCTGTCGCGTCACGTCTCCATGCTGACCAGTTTGCATCGGGGCATTGCTGGGACGTTCTGGATAGAGCGGCAAAAGTAAGGTGGAGCAAAGGCTGGCTGAACTTTTACCATAGAAGCTAACCGAAGAGCTGCCTGGCTAGCTTCCTCACAGTCTGGTGCAGGAGAAGCAGTTGAATCTGGATAATTGTCACTGATTCTGTCTTTTTGGCAATTTTGATTGTTAGAGGACTGAACATCACTGCTATCCGGACAGCTCAGTCGGTAGTTCCTCTATCCGCATATTCAACACCAGCCACACTCTGGCTATTGGTGCGGAATATCCAGATGTTTAAAAAATGCTGTAGCCAATGTTTTAAAAAAAATACCAACTGCAGTGTTTAAATATCAGGCAGTATCTTTAAAAAAAAAGATTGTGCATTTCCTATTCTTAAATAAATCAGAATTAATTTTTGAACAGGTAACTAGATATTAAAATGTTAGAGCTCTTTCGCTGTTAACGCTGATGTAGAAAACCAGCACAAGATTTTTAATGTAACATCTGCATAGACCTGTAGCGCTGACTCCAAGGATCAGATTACAATGATGTTTATTCAAGATGGCATCAATGAGTCAATGATGTTGTAGTTCCTTATCGTGAGGTACAATGACAAGGTGATATTAGAAAATTAGATTAGAAAGTGAATGTTCCAGTAACCAACTCTTCTTGTCTTCAGGAACTCCTTGTCACTGCTTTCAAGTAAAGAGCATTGAGAAGGAGTCATTTCATGTCCTGCTGTAGAATGTGTTCTTGTGGCAGCTAGCATTGCTAAAATGAATATAGGCCGCCCCTGAACATTAGACCTGGATATTCAATACTGGGGCCATATCCATATTCAGGCATTGACTATCCTAGTTGCCGGTGATATTCAGCTGATGCCTGGTTAGCTTTAGCAGCAAAGGTTAGGCCAGTCTTTGCTGTGCCTTAGGTTCACCACTTTTCCGTTACTGGACAGTGACTCAATATCGCCGCTGCCCAGTGATCACCAGGAGCCGATTCGTTCTGCCTCTAGAAATGCCCTGATGCTCATCGGTGGCTGTACTCGTGGATGTTCAGCGTCACTCACCATGTCAATGCTGCTGAATGTCCCAGACAAGGATATTAACACATTTAGCAGGTCTGCTAACCATGTTTATCCCTTTGAATATCAGGCCCTAAAAGGACTTGATAGAGAGAGCAGCTAAATTGTTAAGCCCCCTTTTAAGACAGGTGGAAAGAGGGAGAAGAAAACCTCTCTGGTGTTAAACTATGAAAGAGCAACAAGGCGGAAGTGCGTGAAGCAGGTCTTTCCAGTTTGAGATCTCGATCCATGGCAAGAGATATTCCTGGACCATATTAGCAGAGATTAAATGTTTGTGAAGCTAAGGAAATTACCAATATTTTATTCCAGGGTAGGAGAAATATTAACAGCTCTAATGAAATGAAAAATTTGTCAAATCTCAGCAAATATCAGAAATCTTCCATTTTGGTGAATCTCTTCAAAGGCTGTATCTGCATTTATCTAGAGACATCTAAAAGGAGGATAGTTTTTTTATTCCTTGGAGAAAACCAACATTTTTAGAGGGAATAAAACAGTTCAAGAAAAATTGAACTTTTAAGTCATATGTATTCAAAATTGTTCTTAACCATCAATCAATTTAGTATATTTCTTAAAAAGTAGTTTAATGTTAGAATGTTCGGAATGTTCTTAAAAGATACATGTTTTGAGAGAGATAATGGAACAATGGAGCTCTTTTACTAATGCTGTTAGCTGGCAACATGTATTCTGATGCGAGTTGAATGCGCATTGGGACATGTGCAGAGCCATGATGGCGTGGGATGATTCCCGCACTAAGGGGTCTGTCCCAACGAGACCTCATTCCCCGCTATTCATCCCCCTTTCCCATCTCCAACAAGCCTCCCCGTACAAACAAGGAACTTGTACAATGAGGCTAGACAGGGGCGGGGAAGCATTGTGGAACCTGTGCATCTTTTTGGGATCCTGCCAGGTACTTGTGACCTGGATAGGCCACAGTTGCAAACAGGATACTGGTCATGATGGACCTTGGTCTGACCCAGTATGGCATATCTTATGTTTTTCTGTTCTTATGAAATACTGTCACAGACAAGGATATGTTCCCGAGCCCACCCCCGACCATATCTAACACTTGCAAGTTTCTGAAATCAGTCAAAAACCTGCATGTGTGTGATCCATTATTCTGCATGATTCCGTTTATTTTTCTCTTACTTGAGACAGATTGATTTTAGATAAATCTTACACGTACCCACCTTTTCGCTGCCCTTCCCCCAGAATTTCAAATGTTTTGACTTGGATATCCCAGAGTACACTTAAATGCCTTAACATTCCTGCTGAAATACATGTATTAATTATTTCCTGATTTCCCCTGTTTTCTCCCCTCATTTCAAACTTTTCAGGAAGCTTACTTCTCCTATCCTGGCATATATTTTTTTCCAAGTTGAGATGCCACATCCAGTAACAGCTGTGATTGAAATTTGTTGCAACATACTGAGGGGGAGGGGAAGAGTGCACTGCTAGGAACTAAATCTATTCTTATGTGAACTGTAACTGAATGTATATGTGATCTACCTCTCTGAATGAACCACAAAGAGAAAGCAAATACTACTTTGGTGGCTACATAATGGAAACCATGGAGTCAATTTTCAATAGGACCTCAAGGAAATAAATTGAAATGTCTAAACAAGATGTTTCAATTTATGCCGATATTCATCAGCATTAAACGTTTGCTTAGCACTGCTGAATATAGGCACCAAGGTGTGCATAGAAGTGTGAGCCTAGCTGAAAATAGGTGTCGATATAGTTTGACTATGCATTTGGCTTTATGTTCTGGGTTTTACCTGGTTTTGCTATGTCTAACCCAAATGCATAGTCTAGACATCTAGATGCTGAAAATCTGTGCCGAGATGTATAAATTATGCTTATTGGTGGCCCCATACCCAGAATATCCCAAATCAACCCTTTCTGCCAAACGCAAAGCACAGAGATTTACATGTAATACCGATGAAAATCATGAGTTGTAAGCACCTATATTCAGTACACTCCTAACATTTACAACAGAGAATGTTAGGGCAGGCCAGAATTTTTCAGCACATTTTCAGTTTGTTTGGCTTTCTTCCCCAATTTTTGGGTGTTATTTGATTCATTTCATTCATTCATTTTAACAGTTTTTTTAAACTGTCCTTAGTACTTTTTAACAGGTACAAATCAATGGCATGCACATTCGTTTGTAGGTTACTATGCATTAAATGGATTTTCCATACAATGGAATTTCTAAGGAATTGAACGATCACTAACCAATGCATATCCCTTGAAAATGTTACTACAATTTTAAAATGTTTAACACATTAACTACTTGGATTTTTTGGAGAGGTTCTTATCAGGTTTCGGTTTATTGTCAATGATTAAGGGTACCTTTTACTAATGCTCACCATGTGCTAATGACCTTATCATGCACAATCTGCCTCCTTGGATCATAACATCGACACTTGCACCAAATGCCTCACATTCAAAACTGCAATAAATCAGCCTGCCACATTTTAGCGGCAAAACATTGGCTGCAGCTTTATTAAACCTTTCACAACATCAACCATTTAACACAACTGCCCACTCAGATCAGTCCTCCCATTACTCAGACAAAGCTTCTCTCTCCCAAGCCCAACCCTACTCCCGGTGATGCCGAGCTAAGCCCATTAGCTTGCGGCAGTGTTACATGATAGCCCTTATGTACTCCCCTCCCCCTCCCCCAGCTTTACCTTCCCTCATAACATTGATAGAACCTGGAGTTTAATAGACCCTCCTATTTCCCAGCTTCAGCTACTCTCTCCCCTCTCCCCACATACCCCCAACCTCAGGTGGGCAGGTAGGGAACCTTTCATGACCTGCTACCTCGTTAGCCTCTTCCCATACTGCCTGCCAAAACTACCCTATCCCCACTTCAACAGCACAGCACGATACCCCTCCCACCACTCCCAATCTACCTAATCGCTACTTGCCTGTCCCCGTTCCCCTCCCCTTTCTCCCTCCACCTATCTCCCACTTCCCCTCACTCTGGCCTCAACAGCCAATTCAGCAAGGACACGGCCATATTATGGTACCCCTAGTATAATATGGAGGGGGGGGGGGGACTTCTTATATTCCTATGGTACAGGGAGAAAAAACGCACACTAATGCTCATTAGTGCACGCTATGCATTAAGAAAAAGAGCCCTGCGTTAGAACATATTCTAACAAAAGGGTAACTGGAAGATCTTATACAAAACTGCATTGTTTTCCATCACAGCTGCATCACAATTTTGCTACAGAAGGTGATAATGAAGAATGATGACTTCATATCCAAACCTAAGCTTTAAACTTTACTTTAGCTCAAGAGGCTCTAACATGTTTCAGAAAGCCATCAATCAGGTGCCAAAATCTGTCTGGCTAATTACCTCAGAGAATTTCTAAAACTCTGCAGTCTTTTCTGATCGAAATGTATTTTTTATAAATTGCTCTGTTGAAGCACAAACTGGGTTATGGTCACCTCCCTTTCATTCAATTACCTGTCAAAGCTCAACTTCAATTTACTCTTTGCAGATCCATACATGTATGAATAGACAAAGGTTTATAGATAGATGTATTTTTAGAAATAACCTCTTTCTCAAAGTTCTTATCCTTTTGTGTTTCTAAATCAACTTTCCAAAAGTGCCATTGAAAGGATATCTGGAAATATTTAAAAGAATGCAGTATGATACAGTATCATATCCTATAATTGAGTATGGCGTTTGTCTCGGAGCAGTTTCTCCACATGGGTTAGTTTTGCGCATACCATGACAGTCATGAACCTCACTTCTAAGCCAGGGTATGTGGACTATGATCTCAGTATCTCTAATTTACTGCTGATGCCCAGCAGTGTACTTGCATCGTGCCAAAGAGAGCCTCCTACTGGAGTTCGTAAGATGGAACCGTATGGATAGTTTGTCAAGATGTGCTTAGAAATTCTTCTTTATCAAGCATGTGGTACCCAACACAATAGGACATATTTCTGTATCTTTCTGCTACATTGTCTTGGGCTCTGACTGCATTTCCTGGTATTTCAGGATCTTCTGCCTCTCCACACAATTCACAGAATAGTCGCCTGGAACTGACACCTCTATTATCAATGCCGTTCTGGTGTTTTTCTCCTTATTCACTATATCCGGCTTTCTCGCATCCAGCTTTTTATCGGTTGGAATGGGAGTATCCCAAGTGATCATAACCTTCTCATTCTCTGTAATTCTCTTAGAGTCATGATGCCAATACTTTTGGGGCACAGAGATATTGTAGTGCTTTTAGAGTTTCCAATGGATGAGGCGCGCTACTTTATTATGTCTTTCTGTATAGAAATTTTCTGCCATCAGAACTTTACAGCCAGCTATGAGGTGAGTCACCGTTTCCGGGTTTTTCTTATAGAATCAACATATATCTGTGTTGCCAGTTTTTTCAGTGCGCACAGTGCTCACTGTAAACCATAAACTGATGTCCGGTGCTGCAGCTATCAACTTCTCATCCTGCAATTTCAGTTCACCTCTCCTTAATCATTCATGAGTCCGTTCTTGATTGTCTAAAGGTTCCTGGAGTAACACTCTGTATTTCCCACTGTATTTGTGCATCTGCCACTTGTTTTTCCTTGTTTGTTGATCTAATTTTTTAAGTGCATTTTTCTCTTGTTTTGGAAATTCTGTTACTTCCTTTCCTGTGCATGCTTGTGGATTTTCACTCATTCCTTCTAGTCATTGGAACGCTTGTCCAAGTTTGACGATGGAGACAGTTTATGGATGTTTACTCTCATATTTCAGCACTTTTTGCATATTTGGATCCGAGGATCCAGGTAAGTAGGCCTATGATAGTAGCTCTGTATGTGTGGTCAATCTCTATGAGTCCAAACCTTCCTTCATTTCTAGGGATTTACAGTCTTGGCATACACTGATTCTTGTATTTACTTCATGGGCATGGAGGAGTTTTCATGTTCACACATCCAGTTTTTCAATATCTTTAAGTTTGTCCCATGTCGATACTCTGATGTACACAAAATTTTTAACATACTTTGCGCCAGGGCTTTTTTTGAGGGGGTTTGCAGTAGTATGGAGCATGGCACCTTTTTCATTGCCTGCTAAACTTGACCCATGGTTATCATGTATTAATGAAAGAGCCCTACATAAAGAGTACCAGCACTTTTTTCCCCTAGGAAAATGGACTGCTTTGCATGAAAATAAATATAATTTAATATGGTTATCATGAGATCTTTAACAGATATTGATATATGTACTTATCTGCTGTTTTCTCAAATTGCAATAATTCTTTCACTTAAGTTCTATAGTAGATAGATATGTAAACACAACTCTAACATTTTCTAATCCTTGAGCGTTTTCAAAGAAATCTTTACAAGTTGTAACTTAAGGGGGTCTTTGACTTAAGGGCACTATCTGTAAGTGCATGTTGTGGCACTATTATGTTAATATTCAAATCTTTAAATCATAAGGCTCCACTTAGTTTGTCTGCAGCTTTGCAAGTCTATTGTCCTCCTTATGTTTTATGCTCTCAGAAGACTTTACTCTTAGATGTTCTTTTGTTTCAACATGTTCATTTACAGGTATTTTGCAGCAGAATGTTTTATATGACTGCTCCATGACTTTGGAAGGCCTTACCTATTGAATTATGCAATATTTCTGATATAGTTTTTATTTTATTAGCATTTAGCTCATGCCCTTCGAATGGTAGCTCCCTGTCCCCAGAGGGCTTACAATCTAACTTTGCATCTGAGTCAATGGAGGTATAGAGGTTTAAGTGACTTGCCCAAGGTCACAAGGAGTGCCAGTAGGAATCAAACCCAGATCTCTTGGGTACTAGGCTGTTGCTATAACCAACAAACTGAAGACACATTTGTTTCAGCAGGCCTTTCCAGCAATTGTGTAAACTGGGCTTTGAGTGAGTAATTTCAGGCATATATATATTCATATTGAATAAAAGCAGGGTGAAGTGTTTTTGAATTGAGTTGAGTTTTGTCACGTTCTGTTCTATGCTTGTTTCTGTTGTCATCCACCTAGGATTTGGTGCGTAATATCAATGTTTTAAATAAATAAATAAGGTTTGACTGTTGCGGCTAGCCATGTTAGATCAGCTAGAGGCCACCAATGAATATCAGGCCCTTATTTATTTATTTATTTTTATTTATTTAATAGTTTTTCTATACCACTTTATTCTACAGTCGAAGTGGTTTACCTTATAACAGAATATTATGCATAGAACAGGGAGATCAACTTGGAAATAACATTAGCTTAAGTTTGTAGGTCTAGGGCACCATTAATGACAAATGGTGGTCAAGAGGGAGGGGTGTTGTATCTTTGCTTAGTGATTTCTCTCATGGGCAATTGAGAGAGTTTTGGATTTTATCTTTGTATAGTAGTCTTTCGTTGCTTGAGATGTAGCCGCTTGGTATGCCTGTAGTTTGTGCTTGTAGGTGTTTAGATTGTCGCTTGATCTGGAGTTCTTCATTTTCTCTCTGTGATTCATTGGTTTTGCTTCATATCCTTCAGCTGAGGTGTGCACCAGGTTGCTGTTCTTTGTCGTGTGTGCTGGCTTGAATATAGGTGGTTTTGTTGCAACACTGCAATGGTTTTGTTCCAATTTTGTATTATGGAGTTTATATCTTCAGGGGTGTCTTGGAGTTTTGGTAGGATGTTTGTGATAAAATCTTCTTTTTCCAATTTGTAAAACCTGCGTACAGTGTGTTCCAAGATGTGTTGTTTGAAGTTGCTCGTGTTGAGTGGTATGACCCCAGGGAAGGTCAACAGTGATGGGAGGTAGTATTGGGTATTCAGTAAGTAGGTTTCGTGGCAAGAAGATCATGTTGAGGGTGTTCCCTTTGAGGTGGGTGGGTAGACTGATGATTTTATAGTTTAGGGATTCCATGGCTTCCAGGAAGGTTTTTGTTTTGTTTGGTAATGTGGAGGCGAGATTGAGGCCTCCTAGTAGCATGAGTTAATGTTGCAAATAGTTTCTAGGATTGTGTCCAGTTGGTCGGGGTCAGAGTTTGTGGATCTGTAGGCAAGGAGAATGGTTATGCTGTCATTTGTTATTGTCAGTGTGTCTAGACCAGGAATGGGCAAACTACGGCCCGCGGGCCGTATACGGCCCGGCGGACCTTTTAATCCGGCCCGCGGAGCGCTAGCTAATTTATTCATTTATTCACCTCACTTTCCCAGTGCAGGTACTGCTCCAGCTGCAGCTCCCTGGCTCTCTCCCTGCAGGCTCACTTCCTGGTCCCTGGGCAGGCTCTGACATCAGCCGCTTCCTGATTGGTCTCGACCAAAGCCAATCAAGAGCTTCCCTGACTTTTTTCAAAAACAAATTGCTCCCGGGAACGTAGAAGTTAGGGAAGTTCAATGAACGGCATCACCACTCGTCAGATTGGGCTACTTTGTGTTGTGCAGGTAGAAACTGCGAGCAGGGGGTGGGTTAGGCTCGTTTTCAGTCTCCATAGCTATGCTGCTTTATGCCTCCGAGCCATGTTTGCAGCTTACTTGCTTTTGCTCCCTTTCCTCCCAGCCGTACACCTGTAGACTTTCGGAGAACTCTTTGACCTCTCGCATGACTGTCCTAGCAGCAAATGAAAAAGGAGGCAGTAACCTACTATGTATGTCTTGGTAACTGGTTAAAAGATAAACAGAGTACATTTAAATGATCTGTTTGCCCCTTGAGAAAAGGCAAATAGGGAAAAGGCCCAGTAGACTAGGAACAGTGCACTGCTATCGTGGGCATTTTACAAGCAGATAATGTATATAAGAATAAATACTAAATTCCGCATAAGGCATTACCACCTCGGAAAAGGACATTCGAGTCATTATTGACAAATAAGAGCAGAGAACATTGTAGCTGCTATGTTAACTTTTATTTACACATATCGAAGTGGACTAACAAGTTAGAAGCTCTGGAGAATTTTACTGGAATCAGCAACTCGCTGAAAGGACAATGCACGTTGAAGTACAAACTTAGCGGGGTGGGTAGGGAGGTATCATATAGCCATACTTTACGTTGATATGTAAAAATATAGACAGCACAGACCCTAGCAGCTGTCTATATGTTTTTATGAAAGAAATACATTGCATAAAAGTTTTGTAAAATAACTCTTTTTATGCTTTTCTACCTTAAATTAATCTAAACATTTAATGTTACAAATTTAAATTAAATTTATATTAATTCACACATACACACCGTCCATCTACTCTTGGTCCGGCCCCCAGGTCCAATATATGAACCCATTGCGGCCCTCGAGTCAAAAAGTTTGCCCACCCCTGGTCTAGACCATTGTCAGATGCTTTTGAGAAGGTGAAGAAGTTCAGGTGTTTTCTTGTAAGAATGCAGATGCCACCGCCATGTTGTTTAGTCCTTGGGGAGCTGAAGAGATGATAATCTTGTGGGACAAGTTAGTTTAGTAGGACTGTAGTGAACCAGGACTCTGTTATGTTGAGAATATCAATGTGGTTGTCGATTAGTATATCTGAAAGAAGCTGTATCTTATTTCTTGCAGATCAGGCATTTAGAAGGGTGCATTTTAGAGGGAGGATTTTCCTTACATTTGTTAGTGGTTATTGTATATTTGCGGTTGTTTGCAGTTTGATTTGAATGATGTGTTGTGTATGTCTGGGTTTGTTTTGGTTATAGTTGTGGGGGGGGGTTATAGTGAGAGGGTATGTATGGATGATTGGTATGTATACTGGGGTTGGGAATGAATGAGTGGTGAGTGGGAGTATGAGGAGTGAGGAGAGATATAGTAGAATGGTAAGTGGAGTTATTATTATGATTGCTTTCAGGGATGTTTAGCAGTTACCTTGCTTGTCTTTTCTTTTGCTGCTCAGAATTGAGTGCTTTTTGCTGATTGCTGAGCACCTCTGTGGTGGTTAGGGCTGCTGTGATGATGTGCCAGCTTAGAATTGTTTTTGCAGTCTTTCATTGTTCTTTCTTGTAAGTCGGGTCCCCGCCTAAGGGCCACGCCAAAGCGAGTCCTCAGGCACAGACCCGCCAGGTGCTGGCACGCCAGATGGAACGTCCCTTCTTTGAATTTAGTGGCATTGGGCCCAATTGGCCTTTGTGGTGGGGAATGGGGTGAAGCAAAGCAGTCCACTCCCTGCTGCCGATGCCAATTGGGCTGCTGGTGGTATGCTGGGCAGGGCCGGCCTGTCCATTGAGCAAGAATGCTGTTTGCACAGGGCCCCGCATTTCAGGGGGCCCCGTGCAAACAACATTCTGCATCATCCCATAGATTAAAAAAAAAGAAACAAACTGGCTGCTGCTGCCGCTGCTGCTGTGGCAGCAGCAGAATCAAGCATCCCACGGGGCCCCCCCTGCCTGGCAGAGCCCTCCCGGCATCAGCTCTATCAGCGGCAGCTTTCAGACCCGTGAAGAGAGAGTTTCTCTCTTGCGGCTCTCTTAAGCCCGCCAGGGCTGATGGGACTTCCTGTTTCCCATCAGCTCCGGCAGGCTTAACAGAGCCACAAGAAAGGGAAATTCTCCCTTTGTGGCTCTGAAAAGCCCACGCTTTGAGAGCTGATGCCGGGAGGGCTCTGCCGGGCAGGGGGGGCCCCGCAGGACACTTGATTCTGCCGCTGCTATGGCAGCAGCAGCCAGTTTGTTTGTTTTTCTTAATCTATGTGCTGATGGGGGGAGGGGGTTAGGACCGGTAATTGGCTATGGGGGGGGGGGGGCTAATACTGGAAGTGGGCTGATGGGGGGTTAGGACAAGTAATGGGCTATGGGGGGCTAGGACTGGAAATGGACTGATGGGGGGTAGGACTAGACGTGGGCTGATGGGGGGGTAGGACTGGTAATAGGCTATGGGGGCTAAGACTGGAAATGGGCTGATGGGGGTTAGGACTGGAAGTGGGCTGATGGGGGCGGTTAGGACTGGTAATGGACTATGGGGGGGCTAATACTGTAAATGGGCTGATGGGGGGGGGGTTAGGGATGGAAGTGGGCTGAGGGGGGGTGTTAGCACTGGTAATGGACTATGGGGGGCTAAGACTGGAAATGGGCTGATGGGGGGTCAGGACTGGTAATGGGCTATGGGGGGGCTAAGATTGGAAATGGGCTGATGGGGGGTTAGGACTGGAAGTGGGCTGACAGAGGGTTAGGACTGGAAGCGGGCTATGGGGGGGCTAAGACTGAAAATGAGGAGATGGGGGGTTAGGACTGGAAGTGGGATGATGGGGGTTAGGACTGGTAATGGGCTATGGGGTGCTCGGACTGGTAATGGGCTGGGGGGTTTGCTAAGATTGGAAATGGGCTGAGTGGGAGGAGGAGACATGAACTGCAACTAGCTGATGGGGATGGGGGCCTGGAATGGAAATGGGCTGAGTGGAAGGGGGGGGGGCTTAAACTGCAAATAGCTGATGGGGAGGGAGGCTTGGAATGGAAATGGGTTGTGAGGGGAGGGAGCTAGGACTGTAAATGAACTGAGTGGGGGGAGCTAGGACATGAAATGGGCTTATGGAGGGGCTAGGATAGGACTGGAAATGGGCTGTTGGGGGGTGCTAAGATTGGAAATGGGCTGTGGTGGTGGCTTGGATTGAAATGGACTCATGGAGGGGCTAGAACTGGAAGTAGGCTCATGGGGGGCTTGGATTGGAAATGGGCTGAGTGGAGGGGAGCTAGAATTTGACATGGGCTGATGGTGGGGCTAGGAAAGGAATAGAAATGGGCTGATGGGGTGTTTCTTGGACAACTTGCCCTAAAGGTACAGCATTTTGCCCCCTTTATCCCTGATGATCAAAGGGCGGACTTCTTTTCTGTGGTGACACAACTTTCAGAGGTCTCCAAGTTCTCCAACAGGGCAGCCTTTGATTCCTTTGAGGTTGCTGGCAGGGCTTCGGGAATTGCTATTGCAGCCCGACGTCTTGCTTGGCTCCAGGCTTCTGACCTAGAACCCTGGGTTGTAGATGGCCTCAGGAATCTGCCCTGTACAGGTGAGAACTTATTTGGTGAAGACTGGCAAATTAAAGCTGCTCAAATGGATGCAGAAAATGCCACTCTAGATAGACTTTCTAAGTCTACTTCTACCCCTGCCAAAAAGAAGTCTTTTAAAAGGCCTTACTATAAGAAGGCCAGATTTTCCACAAATACTGGCCAGCAATCTGCTCAGCCTCGCTTTGCTGCTAAGCGTCAGCAATCTAAGCAAGTAAAGTCAAAGCCTGCAGTGTCTGCTGCACCCCAGCTGCACCCCAGCAGGCTCAACCCCCTCAGGGGTTTTGACTTGCCCCTAGAGAACTTGCCATTTCTGGCTCTAGAACAACCAGAGCCCCTCACCATTCCTGGAAGGCTAGCTCTTTTTGCTCCCAGATGGGAACAAATCACATCAGAGCAATGGACCCTCTCTATTATCAGGGAGGGTTACAAACTTCATTTCTCCAGCCTTCCTCCCCATACCATGGTGAGGCAATTCCATTCTCCCCCATCTCTTCTGACCCTGTTGGGTCAGGAAGTCTCTTCTCTCCTTGCCCAAGGGGCAATAGAGGAGGTTCCTCCTCCTCAACAGGGGTTAGGTTTCTACTCCCCTTATTTTCTCATAACAAAGAAGACAGGGGGTTTCAGACCTATCCTAGATCTGAGAGAATTGAACAAGTTTCTGTTCAAGGAGAAATTCAAAATGCTCTCTCTGGGCATTCTCCTTCCATACCTTCAGAGTCAGGATTGGCTTTGTTCTCTAGATCTCAAGGATGCGTACACTCATACACTCATCCATCCATATACTCATCCATCCATCCCACAGAAAATATCTTCGCTTTCTGTTCCAGGGAAAACATTTCCAGTACAGAGTACTACCCTTCGGTCTTGCCTCTGCTCCAAGAGTCTTCACAAAATGCATGGCAGTCGTAGCCGCATTTCTAAGAGGCATGGGAATCTTTGTCTTCCCATATCTGGATGACTGGCTCATCCGAGCTCCATCTCAGTCAGAAGCCCAGATTTCTCTGGACCGCACAAGACGTATTCTTCAATATCTGGGACTTGTGATAAACCTTCCCAAGTCTCAACTCATCCCTACTCAGTCCCTGGAATTCATAGGGGCCCAATTGGACTCCACCACTGCAAGGGCCTACCTCCCTCTGGTCCGAGGCCAAAGGCTAATAAGCTCGGCCTCCCAGGCTCAGTCCAGAAGTCACTTGTCAGCCAGGGAAATGCTGCAACTTCTGGGCCACATGGCCTCCACGGTCCATGTGGTGCCCTACGCTCGTCTCCATATGAGGGCAGCTCAATGGATTTTGGCCACCCAGTGGTCTCAAGCATCAGGACTGCTCTCCGACCAAATACTCACCTCAAAACGACTGTTTTGGTCTCTCCAGTGGTGGACATCCTATAAAAAATCTGTTGTTGGGGATTCCCTTTCAACCTTCGTTGCCCCAAGCAACCCTCACAACAGATGCCTCCCAAACAGGGTGGGGAGCTCATCTCCAACACCTCTCCACTCAGGGCACCTGGTCTCCTCAGGAGACCACCCTTCACATCAACCTTCTGGAACTGCGAGCAATCTTCCTTGCCCTCACAGTCTTCCACACCCTCCTTGTCAACCTGACTGTCCTAGTCCAGACAGACAATCAGGTAGCCATGTTCTATGTCAACAAACAAGGAGGGACGGGCTCTCTGTCGCTTTGCAATGAAGCACTCAGATTATGGGCCTTCGCCAGAGAGCATCAAATTCATCTTCTGGCAGTATATCTTCCAGGAGTTCAAAACTCTCGGGCAGACAGACTCAGTCGAGTTCTGCTCCCACACGAATGGTCCCTGCATATGGACCAGATACGCAGAATCTTTCAGGAATGGGGGACCCCGGACATAGACCTCTTTGCAAGTCCATGGAATGCCAAACTTCCCCGGTTCTGTTCCAGGACTCCGTGTCAGGGAGCTCAGGCCAACGATGCCTTTCTCCTACATTGGGGTCAGGAATTCCTGTACGCTTTTCCACCCATTCCTTTGATTCCCAAGACTCTGTTCAAACTTCAGAGGGATCACGGATCCATGATCCTCATTGCTCCACGCTGGCCACGCCAAGTGTGGTTCCCTCTACTTCTACAGCTCTCCCAGGACTCCTCCCTGGACCTGGGAGCTGCACCAGACCTTCTGTCTCAGGAGCAGGGGACTTTGTGGCATCCAAACCCCAAGTCCCTACATCTCCGAGCTTGGTTACTGAAGGCTTAAGCCTTCATGAGTTTAATCTTTCCCAACCAGTGAAAGATATCCTTCATGCCTCTAGGAAACCCTCTACCAGGCGTTCCTATGCTTTCAAATGGAAACGTTTTTCCATTTGGTGTGTGCAACAGGGTCTTGACCCTCTAGCACTTCCTTTGAATTCTCTACTGGACTACCTCCTGCATCTTTCCAATGCAGGCCTCAAGACGAATTCAGTACGAGTCCATTTAAGTGCTATTGCAGCATCCTTAAAACCTATAAATGGACAACCTGTCTCCTCTCATCCTCTTATTGCAAGATTCATGAGAGGCCTGACCCTCACTAAGCCTCCCATCCGACCTCCTCCGGTAGCATGGGACTTGAATTTAGTTCTGGGTCAACTTATGAAGCCACCTTTTGAACCGTTGGTATCTACCTCCCTGAAATTTCTTTCCTGGAAGGTTCTTTTCCTTATTGCAGTCACTTCGGCTCGCCGCATCAGTGAACTGCAGGCTTTGGTGGCTAATCCACCTTATACCAGATTTCATCATGATAAGGTGGTCTTTAGGACGAATCCCCACTTTATGCCTAAAGTGGTCTCGCCTTTTCATCTTAATCAAGAGGTATATCTACCTGTTTTTTTCCCGGCTCCTCATGCATCCAGTGCAGAGAGGAACCTTCATACTCTTGACTGTAAAAGAGCTCTCGCCTTTTACCTCAACAGGACTCAGCCACATCGAAAGTCTTCCCAACTTTTCGTGGCTTTTGATCCTTCTCATTTGGGACTTCCAGTCACCAAACGTACACTTTCCAATTGGATTGCTCAGTGTATTTCTTTTGCTTACCAGAGTAAGAACATTTCTCTGGAAGGCCATGTCACAGCTCACAATGTGCGAGCCATGGCCACTTCTATGGCTCATCTTCACTCTGTGTCCATAGATCAGATCTGTCGAGCAGCCACTTGGGCCTCGGTTCATACCTTCACAGCCCATTACTGCTTGGACAAGGACTCCCGCCGGGATGCCTTGTTTGGTCAGGCTGTCCTCAAACACCTGTTCCATACTTAAACAACTCCTGCCCACCTTCCCTGGATGGATGCCTGAGATCCATACGAAGATGGTTTACCCTTGGAGGGGGATCTCCCAGGCATCTTAGCTAGGGAGTCCCCATATGTGAGGACTTATTCCTGCTTGTTCCTGGAGATAGTACAGTTACTTACCTGTAACAGGTGATCTCTGGGAACAGCAGGAATTAGTCCTCACAACCCACCCACCTCCCCTAGGAGTTGTATCTCTATCTATCTATCTTCCTTTCCTCTCTCTCTATTGTCTCAGCTTTAAACTCGAACTGAGGAGAGCTGGTCAGGAAGGCGGGAAGGCAGCGCGCATGTGCAGTGGGAGGCCCCAAAAGCCTTTCATCTGAAAGGCTGGGGAGCTTTCCCGCGCAGGCTCCGTCGGTACCGACGTACCCAAGACTCATATGTGAGGACTAATTCCTGCTGTTTCCAGAGATCACTTGTTACAGGTAAGTAACTGTGCTTTATTCTTGGTTAAATTCACTGAATGATAATGATTCTAGGATTTGATTCTTCTTTATAAGAAATCATCACATTTTTACTTGTGTAACTCAGATGTACTGTATATGGCACTGATCATTTGCATACTAGTGTCATATGATGAACACTTTTATATCCACAGTCCAAGAGAGCCATAGCATTTATTGGCAATGCAGAAGGCCATGAATGACTAAGAATCCCAAATTGGTCAATACAGGGTTTACTATCGCCAAAACAACCTTACAGCCAGATAGCTGACTACTAAATGATTTTCATTGGATCTATGAAGCTTTTCTGACATAAAAAGTCACACGAGAAGCTAATCCACAGTTACACAGGGCTTGAAGCGGGTGTAAAGGTCATGGAATTCTTCTTAAATATACACATATTTCAAGGGAGGAGTAGCCTAGTAGTTAGTGCAACTGCCTTGTATCCAGAAGATCAAGGGTTTGATTCCCACTGGCACTCCTTGTGACCTTGGGCAAGTCACTTTACCCTCCATTGCCTCAGAAGAAAAGGCCTGGCAATCTACCTCTGGTGATACACTGTCAAGAAAATCCAGAGTTAGCTGGGTCACTATGAGTCAGCACTGACTTGATGGCACTAAAAAAAATTACATATATTTACATTGCAAAAGATGAAATACCAGTATAATCTTGAGGTCTGCCAAAACCATGCTAAGAACACACCCACTTGAAATCCATGCATTCTGCCAAACATGCCTCTAAGTAATGCCTGCTATAAACTCACTACTAAATCAGCAGACATATGTGTAACTGGCATGTTCACACATGTAGACCTCCAGAACATGATATTCAAACATAAATAGATTTATAGAAGTTTCAATGTTGCTTCTTTTTTAAGCAATATCACTTTCATGTTTCAATCGAGTCAATTAAACATTAAACATGATATATTATGCAAACAAACATCTTTATTCTGAAAATGCCTCTTTTTGTTATGGACAACAACATAATCATCAAACTATTACAACAAGACTTTTTGTAATAAGTACTAGTTATGTTTGATGTATATGAAAATTATCATACTTTGCAGGAAAATTCTCAGAACTGTTATTCTCTAGTTCTATTTTTATGAAAATCAGAGTCTGCATGCATATGTCATTTAGCCTGAAGACTCTACAAGCATTTCTGACAGAATCAATCCTCCGCAGTGTCCACTTGCAAAAGCCCAGGGTATTGTTTTTGAGGTTGTATAAAAACACTGGTAGTTCTTGTTTCTAAAATTAATAGAATAGTATTACATGTCCCAAGAGGTGTGTTGTCTGCTGAGTGCCAAGACCTGAGTCATCACAGAGAGATTGTTGATTTTCATCAAACCTACCGACTCTTATCCAATGTTATCCAGCCATATAGGCATGAATGATACTGCTAACTATCCCCCCTAACTGAATCATATGTGACCTCATGGATCTGGGATAGAGGATGAAGATGATAGGAAGTGTTCTTAATCCTCATGGTTGAGGATAGAGACCAAAGCACAGAAATTCACATTATGGATATGAATGCATGGTTGCATGTATGGATGGTGTCAATGAGAATGTTGGTGTACCATGGGATGATTTTCCAAAGGCTGTTGAGCAGAAGGGAAGAAGGGAGGAAGTGTCTTCTGGAGCAGAATGGTAAATCAACTTAGGAGGACTTCATCTAGGATTAACTGGGATAGATGGACAAAGTCCTCAGGTAAGTAAAACATTAAACACTTCAATAGAAATGTGAAAAAAGGACAATATCTGGAAAATTATGTACTGTGATACCCCTAGCATGGGACATTAATGTTCTTGTATAGTCTGTAATGGAAGAGATTGATAGATTTAGTGGTAGTCTTGAAGATATGAAGAGTCGTGACTGGGATATATTTATACTGGGATCTATTCTGTTCAGAAAGGACAAAGGGAGAAGAGGAGGCATCCTACAATATATACAAAAACTAATATTAAAGCAACAGAACTGCAAGGCTTAGGGGATAAGAAGGAGGCATTGTGACTCTATTTGGAAAGTGGGAATGAAATATCTGTTTATTTTGGGGTGATATATTAATATCTTTGCAGGCAGAAGAAGCAGAAAAATAATTGAAAGAAATTCACAAAATTGCTGTGTTAGGTATTTTCAATTTGCCAGATAATGATTGAGACATCCCAGTTGCAGTGGCATGTAGAAGTACAAAGGTCCTTGATCCTCTGCCAGCCACAGGTAAAGGAACCCACATGGGATGGGATGGGGTGATACTGGATGGGAGAGTGTTTTTGATGTCATAATGGGTGATCATTTAGCATCCACTGAACACCAGATGGTATTGTTCAGTATTAGAGCACCAGTGGAGACAATTCATTCAAAGGAAAAGGTTCTAGACCAATGTTCCCTCTAATTTTCTGTAGGCTGTGTGCGAATAAAATATCAGCTGTGCAGTTTTTGAAGGAAGGTTAAATTTTTGTGCGCCACATAACGACACTCTGAGTTATATACTTTAAAATTTGACTACATGTCAAAATACAGTATGTACACCACATTGATTGCACTAGAAAATATTGTAGAACTTGTGAAAACCATAAATACACAGCAACTTTTAAATTTTAAGATGTCTGTGTTGTTTTCTATCAGAATCAGAACCGAAATTTTTGTGCGCTCTGTTGTAAAGTATGTGCGCTCACTCAGCGAGGTGTGTGCGCGCGCACACGGGCACAGCTTAGAGGGAACAGTGTTCTAGACTTCAATAAAACTAACTTTGTTAAGGTGGGAGAGTACCTCAAGGAGCTATCTGCTGGATAGGAACATGTAGAAAAAGTAGAACAGTGAGTAAAACTGAACCGCGATATTTTAAGTGCAATGAACTTATTTGTCAGGGGTTGGTTATCTCCAGCCAGTGCTGCTCACATGAGAGACAGGGGTCACACATTAGTCACTGACACAGAGGGCAGATGGTTGAGATAGTGAACGAGTATCTGGATTTTCAGAAAGTCTTTGACAAGGTCCCTCATGAGAGACTCTTGGAGAAATTAAAAAGTCATGGGATAGGAGGCAGTGTACAGGATTAGGAACTGGTTAAAAGACAGAAAGCAGAGTATGGTTAAATGGCCAATTTTCTCAACGGCAAAAGGTGAATAGTGGAGTACCCCAGGGATCTGTGCTGAATAATGAGTGAGGTGATCAAATTTGCAGATGACACAAAATTATTCAAAGTAGTTAAAACACAAGAGGATTGTGAAAAATTGCAAGAGGACCTTGATAAATCGGAAGACTGGATGTCCAAATGGCAGATGAAATTTAATATGGGCAAGTGTAAAGTTATGCACCTAGGAAAGAACAGCCCAAACTAAGGTTAAACGATGCAAGGTTCCATATTGAGAACACCATCCAGGAAAAAGATTTAGGCACCATCATGTGCAATACATTTAAACCCTCTACCCAGTGCAGCCACAGACAAGAAAGCAAATAGAATGCTAGGAAATCATAAGGAAAGGAATGGAGAATAAAACCAAGGATATTATACTGTAATGCCTCTGTATCGTTCTATGGTGCAACTACACCTTGAATATTGTGTGAAATTCTAGTCACCATATCTTAAAAATGATATAGCAGAATTAGAAAAGGTACAGAAAAGAGCCAACAAAATGGTAAATGGTATGGAAGGATATCCCTATGAGGAAAGGCTTAAAAGGTTAGGGCTCTTCAACTTGGAAAAAAGACGGCTGAGGAGAGATATGATAGAGGTCTATAAATTAATGAATGGAATGGAACGGCTTAACAAAGATCATTTTTTTATGCTATCAAAAAATAGAAAGACTAGGGAACATGCAATGAAGCTACAATGTAACCCATTTAAGACTAATAAAAGAAAGTACTTTTTCACTCAATGTATAATCAAACTCTGGACTTTGCTACCGGAGGATGTAGTAAAAGCTGTTAGTATAGCTGAGTTTAAAAAAGGTTTAGACAAGTTCCTGGAGGAAAGGTCCATAAACCATTATTAAAGAGGACCCAGGAAATCCACTGTTTACTCCAGGACAAGCACTGTGGAACTTGTGTACCTCTTTGGGATCCTGCCAGGTATCTGTAACCTGGATTGGCCAGTATTGGAATGAGGATACTGGACTTGATAGACTTTGGTCTGACACAGTATGGCATTTCTTATGTTCTTATGCTATGTTCTCATGCCTGCTGTGACATGTCCACCAGTATGCTGTATCCTTGTTTGACTCATCATGCCTGGGTCGAGTGGATCTTCTTCCAGACCCTTCTTTCTGCCCCATGTGGTGGTGTGCAGCAGCATAGGGGAAACAGGACCTCCTCCTGCTTTAACCCAAGCATGCAGAAGAGCAGGGTCACCTCCTGTCAGAAATTGGCCTGGTGAGTAACTATCTTGCTCCGGTTCCTTTCTCTGCAGTTCTCTATGTGCAGAGGTTCCGTGAATAGGAGGGACAGGGGCTTGGCACATCTTGTTTTCTGCACGCATACACATTTCTCCTGCACTGCATGTACAGCTATATCTTACCGAGCTGTACAATGCTTCCTGCAAGCCTATTTTCACCCATGCAAACATCTACTCTTCCACCCGGCAGCTGCATCTATATTCCTGGCAAGACGCAGGGTTATTTTACATGCGGCGCAGACGTTGTGAAATAGTCACCCTGCTGATAAAATAAAGCACTCGGTTCCTTCTCAAAGCAGGTTCATTTTGCTGTTTCTTCATAACATCCTAAACATCCTTCATAATCGAGTATTTTCCAAATCCACTTTTACTTTTTAATAATGTAGCCCATTATCATTCTCCACATACCATCACTGCAATAAAAACAAGCTAAAGTGCAATGATCGTCTGCCTGGAATTTCATTTCTAATCTCCTTTATATAAGTTTCCAGCTCGAATTCTTAGAAAGGTACAGTAACAGCACTGATCTAAACTAGAGCATCAACTCAGAAATCATACTGAAAGCTAAGCTCTGAATTAAAATCCTACAGATGGGGAGATTCTAGATGCAGTTTCTCTACAAACAGTATGGATGTCCCGGATAGGGTTCCAGAGGGTCTCTTGGTAAATTATTTTACAGACTGTGAGTGCCTCAGGGAATGAAAATTGGCAGCATATTTCTGTTTTTTTTTTTTTTTCATTTTTACTATGGTACAGAGGTTTTTAAATGGAAGATTGCCAATTTCACTTTAGCTTGTGAGACAAGCCTGGCATTAATATTCATTTATGCTAAATTTAAAATATCATTTGTCTGCGTGACATCAATTTAGACTGGTGTCATTTGAGTTGCAGTATGCAACTGAGACCTGATAGACTTCTCTGAGGTTCCAGAAACATTTGATTAGCTGGACAAGCAAGCCTGGCCCAATCTGCCCCCCTCCCCCCCCAGTGCTGCTATTATATTTCTAAGCACTTAGCTGGATCATTGTTCCTGTGACTAGCAACATGTAAAAACACATGCTTAACTCAACAGTAAAAACAAATTACAACGGCTTGACATCATTATTGAAATCAATGGTAGCAATGAAAATATGAAAAATATGAGGCTGAATTCAAAGTGTTTATCCGGTTAGCAGGATGTCTGGATTTCGGCCCTGAACATCCAGTTTCATTTTACGATATCACTGCCAACCATAAAATTTAAAAATTGACTTATAGGTTTTTATATGTTTCTAAAGTCAAATACCATAAAAGGTTTGAAGAGGTTCTTATTAGTTTCTATGACTTCAGGAACATAAATTGATATGTCCACATATAAAGCAAATACTGGTCTTTTCAAACTGATAATCAGGATAGGAAATGGAGGAAGCAGAAAGAGCAAAGAGACCAGAGAAACTGCAAGAAAGAGAGAGAGAGAGAGAGAGAGCATCCTAATCTACATAAACCTCATAGGTCAGGCTAACAAGAATTATAGGGTCAATATAATAATTTATTATGACTAGATACCACAATGCTTATGGATCTCATAACATAAGAATGTCCAGACTTCCATTCAGACACAATCCAACATAACCGTTCACATATGAACACTGAATTGTACTGAATGCCAAGGGCTACAACTTTATTAACATTCTATATGGATGTGACTATTGGGGTCCCGGTGCTCGTCCATCATACTCCAGGCTACCTCCAGATCACCATGGCCAACAGGCATAAATGACTAATGATCAAGTCTCTGCCATTCCCCACCAGGGCAGTCCTGCCAGATGTGACTAGATTCATGCTAAAAGTCTTCTAGTTTTCAAATACCAGCCAGGCAAGGCAGATCCACATTGCCTTGATCAAGTAATGGTTTAGGTATCCCACCTCCCCATTCCAAGTTGAAACAGGATGTGTAAGATGTGGTATCTCTCTTCTAATGATGTGAGCAGGGCGAGTCCTACACCGATGACATAACTTGCAATGGTGCAACCTCAGAGGAGTTAGGTTTAGCCAATAGTGTAATGACCTTGACAACAGCAGCAATGTCAGTAGGAGCAGCAGTGTGACACCCACTTTGCAGGTGACATAGAACTACCAGTCTCATTCAATGGAGTAAGTAGGGGAAAGGAATGCCTGACCTTTCGGGGATTGTGAAGGAGGGAGGAACTCCATGCTCTCTTTCCTTTATCATGCACCAGAATTACCCTTTGTGTTATTGTATGGCAAATCTTGCAACCTGCAGCAAATAGTTTCCTGTTCTATGGTTCAAGAGTCCCTCATGAGAGACTCTTGGTGAAATTAAAAAGTCATGGGATAGGAGGCAGTGCACTATTGTGGATCAGGAACTGGCTAAAAGATAGAAAGCAGAGGGAAGGACTAAATGGCCAATTTTCCCAATGGAGAAAGGTGAATAGTGCAGTACCCCAGGGATCTGTGCTGAGTCCACTGTTTTTTAGCATATTCGTAAATGACCTGGAAATGAGAATAATGAGTGAGGTAATCAAATTTGCAGATGACATAAAATTATTCGAATTTGTTAAAACCCAAGAGGATTGTGAAAAATTGCAACCCCATTTTGCCCACTCCTCACCTCCGACCCTCCCCCTCCCATCCCTGTCCAGCACTCCCCGCACTAACCCTCTGTATGTGCGGGGAGGACCGAACTCCGAATTGAATGCCGGGTCAAAATGGAGGTTAGATGTCCAACCACACTATTCGTGTCTCTGCATTGGGCCCAAAGGCACCTATGTGTCTTTATAAAATAGACTTAAAAGAGGCGCCTGTTTACTCTCTTATCCTAGACATCCTGTTACAAAATTACTCTCTTACTGCATAGGAAGTGCAAAACTTTACCGCACTTTAATAAAAGGGCCTCTTAGACTTCTACACTGTGGTGAACCTCTTTTTGGGGATAAATTCACAAGTTTCTGCATGTTTGTATTTTAAAGTGGTTATGTAATAAACTGCTCTTAACTGGGAGCTAATGAAATCAACTTGAGTGAGCTATTTCCTCAATTTACATTCTTAGACATGTTGTGCTTTTTTTAAATATAAAGTACATTTTTGCTCCAAGTGCATTGCTTTGTGCTTTGTGCTTTTTCTGTGGTACATTGCAGTCAAGCTAAATATCACTCATTCTGGCTCCTCAGAAATATTTTAGCCAGTCGGGAAATGCAAATGGGAAATGATGAGACAGAGATGAGATCTCATAACTAGTGATTAGAAAAATGAAATATTCACAGTGAATGCAAAAATAGCAAAAACTAGGCTTTTGCCTCTATAAAAAGAGTCAAAAAATGTTTATTTCTACGGGGTTTGCTGCTGCTGAACTGAATAAACAGCCAGTTGGAAAATGCCTGCTGGATGGTCTGGCACAAAAGCACATTTCCTGTGCTCCTATCCTTCCCTTTGAATTTATATCCACCGGCTTTTCTGCCGGCCAGTACCAAAGAGGGGAAATGTCAGTATTGACAACACAGACACCACACTGGTTGATACTTTTACGAGAATATTTTATTTAATAGGGTTTTTTATACCGCATTATCGTTTCAGTCAAAGCCGTTTACATTGTAACTTAAACTTGGTAATGTACATAAAACAGGGACATTGAATTTTTCTGAGGCAAAAGAGGGTTGAGTGACTTGCCCAAGACCATAAGGAGTACTAGAGGGAATTGAACCCTGGCTCATGATGCGCAAGCCTGTGCTCTAACCATTAGACAACTTCTACTAGCACAATAATCTTTTGTAGTATAACAAACTGAAGTACTGATTGTAATAGTTGTACTCCCTTTCTGAACAGTCTCTTCATTGGATTTCATTAGATGATGTCTTGGTCAAGCCTCATTGTCTGAAGCTCACATAATTTATAGTTGTATTGGTGGAGCTGTGTGTGGCCTGTTGCATGTGAGAAGAGTGGGAGTAACGTGAAGGGAGAAAGCACACCGTGCATGTCTAACACAAGGGAGGTCAGCTGGTATGTCCTTTGGAAAGGTGATATGGATTTGTGTGAGAGATGCTGGGGGTAGAGTAGCAAAGTACATGAGTAGATTATAAAGTGCATTTAATTTATGCATGTACTTCAATAATCTACCTGTAGACATTTACACTGCCTCTAGAGCAGGTATAAATGTCTGTGCCTGCTTTCAAGGAATGATATCTGTCACTTATGCTAGTATATCCTAAAGAGACGTGGAGCCCGATTCAGAAAGGGGCACATCCGGGCCGTTCAGATAGCCCCGAGCAAGACGGGCCCGTTAGGACCCGATTCTGTAACAGTTCGTCTTTCCAAGCTGAGGTACCGGAGATTTGCAGACCCCATTTGCTGATCAGCTGTAGACAGCTATTCAGCATGTGCCGGTGGGGTTACCCTATCCTGGCACTCAGAGCAGGCAGTTTGTGCAGTGACCTGCACTTCTTCTGTACCCAGCCATTGCTGTGACATACACCTCGGAGGTATAGCCTACTGGTTAATACAATGCCATTCTCAGCAGTGTTCATGGGTTCAATTCCTCATTGTTCCCTCCTCTCATGCCTGTCCTACTCAAATAGTGTGCATGCCTGTAACAGTCATATTTTTGCAGATTTGTGCTGCCAGCCCATAATACCCTTGCAACAACTGCCAACATTCCCTCTGTCCATCTAACTCCATCTGTCAGTTGTGTAGAGTCCTTTCTGCCTGTGCGGGCTGTCACCCCATGTCCTGCACTGCTACCCTTTCCTGCATTGCGCCTCTTCATGCTTGCCTCGCCTGTGCCTGATCTGCATGGCACCACCACTTCTCTGTCTACCCATCATTGTAACTATCCTGCCACCTCCGCCTCCACTGGGGGACATGTATTCCCATCATCTGCCACCAACTGTTTTTTCAGTACTTTACATTGCCAACACCCTGTGCTGTGGTACAGTTGCCCCCACCATGTTTGTCATCAGTACTGGCAGCCACATGGGATGCCCGCAGATATGACAGGTCCAGCGTCTCCCAGCTCTCTCTCCTTCACTCACCTGTTCATTGCCTTTCCTGAGTGCTCTATCTAGTGTTAGGGCTACATCTGTCTCTGTTCCTCACAGGTCATGCATGTCATCCTGCAGCACCTTGCAGCCCTTAGGCTACACTAACCTAGGGCACCATAACCTTGTTAGGCCACCGTAAGCTATGGTTCCGTAACCAAGGGTGCCCTCTAAGGTGTCCTGTCCAGGGGTGCCTAATACGGTGCTTAGCCTAAGGAGCCCTACTGTATAGGGCACCTTACAAAGCGCCTTATGAGGCACCTTACAAGGCACCTTATAAGACACCTAACAAGGCACCTTATAGGGCACCTAACAAGGCACCTTATAGGGCACCTAACAAGGCACCTTATAAGGCACCTTACTTATACGGCACCTTACAAGGTGCCCTACAAGGCGCCTTGCAAGATGCCTTACAAGGCGCCTTGTAATGTGCCTTGTAAGGTGCCTTATGAGGTGCCTTGTAGCACACATTAGTTTGTAACACGCCTTTATATGGACCTCTGTACCTTTAACGCGGAACTTAACACAAATGACATTACCGCAGTTTAGTAAACATACCCCTAAGAGTGGGGAAAACAGTAGCAAACACTTTTGTTCGGACAGTAAATAAAATCAAGAAGAGGCTGCTATGATTTTCAAGAGAAGTAGCTGAAAAGATAAGGAAAACGAGGTTAGTCTTCATAAACTAGAAGAGTTCACAGAAAGAGGAAGACAAATAATAATATCTGAAGAAGCTAAGGAAGTTGTTAAAGAGGTCAGCCAAGCAAAAATGAAAATGAAAGAAAAAATAGTTAATACAGTAAAACATGGGGACAAGACTTTTTTTTTAGGTATTTTAATGGCTGGAGGAAATGCAAAAATGGCATTCTGAAACTGAAAGATAAAGGGGAGGAATATATAGAGGCTGATGAGTATAAAGCAGATTTGCTTAACAAATATTTTTGTTCAATGTTCAAAGATGAAAGACCGGGAATGGGACCTCAGAAAAAAACTTAAATAGGAATAGAAGTGAGGCAGAACTCAAACAATTTTCAGAAGACTGTATTGGAGAGGGGCTAGCTAAACTAAAAAAAGACAATGCAATAGGGCTGGATGGGATTCATCAGAGGGTATTGAAGGAATTTAGGAAAGTTCTAGTGGCTCCTTTGGCTGACCTTTCCAATGCTTCTTTAGATTTGAGAGTGATCCTGGAGGACTGGAGATGGGTGAATGTGGTTCCTAACCAAAAAAAGCAGAAGTAAAGAAGGGGTTGGTAACTACAAAGTGGTTAGTCTGACCTCTGTCGTGAGTAAATTAATGGAAATGCTGCAAAGCAGAGGACAGAATCCAAGGAATTATAGGATCTGAGACAGCATGGCATTACTAGAACTAGATCTTGTCAGACAAATCTGATGGATCTCTTTAACTGGGTGACCAGCGAATTGGATTGGGGAATAGCACTAGATATGGTATACTTAGGGGTATGTTTACTAAACCGTCTTAATGTGCGCCCGGCGATAGTGTGCAGGCTGCCATAAAAGGAGTGGGTGTTTCAGTCTTAGAGTAGCAAAACGGGATTATCGCGCGATAACGCGCGCTGCTGCGCACATTAACGGGCTAAGTGCCGCTAAGCGCGTTAACGCGCGGTAATCTTAAGTAGATGCCCAGACATGCAAACACAGAAATAGAGGTGTAGTACAATGGTTAATACACTGACTGATGCTACAGTGGTCATGAGTTTGATCCCCCAGTGTGCCTAATGCATAAGGCTGGCTGAGGCATCAGCTTTGACATGTAAGTATTGTTTCTTGAGGCATTTTATTTGTATTTTAATTATTGCTGCCAGCAAACACACCCTCACGTGCCATAACCTAAGGTGCCACATAAGGCACCCTATAAGGCACTCCATAGGGCACATTATAAAGTGCACTGTCTGCCACGGCACCCTATAATGTCCCCTATAGGGCACCCTATAAGGCGCTCCATAGGACAACTTATAAGGCACCTTATATGGACTGTAACCATAAGGTGCCTCAGAAGGCGCTTTATAGGGCACCCTATAAAGCGCCTTCTGAGGAACCTTATGGTTACAGTACTCTGAGGGTGTTTTTGCTGGCAGCACTAATGTACATTAAAAGTTGACAATGCTCTGGATAGCCCTATCAAATAACCCCACTGTGGGCTTGAACCCATGACCTCGGGTTCCATAGGCAGTGAAGTAACCAGTGGGCTACAGCTATTAACAAGCCCCTGGTGGGCTACAGAAGGACTGCATGTCACCACACAAATAGTCTGCTGTGGTTACCAGGATAGGGTTAACCCACCCGTACCCATGATGCACTGAACATGCAAATCAGCAGTCTACAGATGATCATAAGATGGGGTATGCACCCCCACAGCACCTCGGCCTGGTAGGGGGAACTGACCGTGTGCACCCCCACAGCACCTCAGCCTGGTAGGGGGTACTGACCGTGTATGTTACTGGCACAGAGTAGCTACAGACCATCACATTGTGCGGGTACTGTGCTCACCCTGAGGGTGAGGTGGGGCACCCAGCACCAGGTCCACAGCACCTTTCATAGCTGAAATAGGCTATGCTGCCGGTCCCCGTCAGTGCTAGTGTGAATGATAGGTAGTTCCTGCAGACACATCTGTATTTCTCAGTCATGTCTAGCCCTTATGGGCTATGATACACCCAAAATAGTGCATATCCTGTGTTGGTACCATGGTCACATGATGTAGGGGAGGGGAGGGGAGGGGGTATTTGGACCCATAGGTGGATTATATACCACCACCCAACCCACTCTCTGTGGCTCAGGGTAGGAAACAGGATCTCCCACCAACAGAGCCACACTCTACCTCCCCGCAATTGTGGCTGTAGAAAGGACCATCAACCCCAGTCCTGCTGGGGAGCAGACACCATACAGGGCAGGCAATGCAGATCTGTACACATCCATAAGGCAAGGCAGACAGAAAGCCTAGAAATGCTCAGCTGCCCCCTCCCAACACTACCTGACATTCTCCAGCAGCAAGCCTCCAGCTGCTGCACCCTGCAAGATGTTCCATCCAGACACATACTAGCTGCAGACAGTCTGTTAGCTAGTCCATAGTGCATGTTTCTGAAGAAAATGCATGTACCCAGAACTGGGATGTTAACATACACACCAAGCAGATAAATCAGTGATTGGGCCCCAAAAGGGAACCATAAACATCAAATGAGCAAAACACTATGGGGGAACCTAGCCATGCCGTGGTCACTGATCAGTCAGGGTGAGAGTGACCTCCCAGCAGGACATGCTGTGGCCACCCTGTCCGTGCAGGTGGTTGTCAGGCACTACAATGTCCGAGCCATTGCCCTATGCCCTGTGCAGATGCATCCTGGCCAGGCCACCCTGTCCGGGCTATACCCATGGTACCTTGCTCCTCATTATGCACATTGGCTTACACTGGCAAAAGTGTGGGCTGAGGAAGGTGTTGGCAGACACCACACACTGGATAGACAAACACACGCTCCCACACCTATGCCAGCATTGTGCAAATATAGAGGCTCTTGGCAACCCTGGCCACCGCACCAGTCCTGGGCACAGTGCAGGCATGGCTATGGTACGCAATACTGTTGGGGTCACTCCCCAGGGTGGTAAACACTGTCAGACATCAGACCTGAAGCACACTCCACAGACAGCAGAAAGGTTGCTATGATGCAGCTCAGTCAGCAAATTGTGCTTAACTTAGGAATTGCTATCTGCCAGTAATCATAGCAACCGTTTGATAGGTGTGTACAATATTCCCAGGTTTAGGGTGGCATTGCTAAGGTATGCAAGTGCTAGTATTGGGAGATGCACACAGGGCCCAACATCCTGCCTCTCCAGGAGGCTTTGGATAATGGAGCCTGTGGGTGAGGGTGTGTCTGCCCCTGTTGGCCGCTGCTCTAGGGCAGAGGTTCCCAACTCCAGTCCTGGTGGGCCAAACACTGTTCCGGTTTTCATGCTGTCCCTAATGAATATGCATGAGATACATCTGCATACCATGGGGGCGGTGCATAGACATGCAGCACAGCCGTGTTTATTAGAGGCAGCATGGAACCTGAATGGTGTTTGGCGCTCCAGGACTGCATTTGGGAGACTCTGCTCTAGGTAATGTGCATGTTTATGGTGTCTGTGCTCTGTAGGGTAAAATGTAGGTTTATTGGGCATGTTTCTGTTATCTGCAATAAAGGTTCTGTCTGTATTAGCATGTTTTAGTAGTGGGTAAAATATGGGGACTGGGTTGGCAGGAGCCACAACTGGGACTTGAACCTATGACCATCTGCTCCTGAACACACTGGCTGTGTTCACTGCACCACCATGTTGCCACAGAGATTGTAGATGCCCTGGAGATACCATGACTGTTTGTCAGACAGAGCCTGTCTATTGCAGTGCACGGCACCCACCTAAACAGGGCTAGGCCATGGTCTGCTCTGGGCAGCTGCCACTGCCCCCTCCACCACCAGTACCCCTCTGCCACCATGCTGACATGCCCTTCTGCTGGTGAGGCTGGTGCTGCGCAATCACAGGCCATCCAGTGTGCAGGTAGGAGGCTGCCTATGGTGCGGGTTCTGGGGTAGGGGTGCCTGCATAGCTGTCCACGCTTTCCCCCAGCACCGCCTGCCAATGTTCCGTGCCATTGGGGGTACCTGCTGGGTACTATTCCCTGTGACACCGTGGGAAGCACACTCTTGCCCATGTTGGGCCCTCAGCAGTTGCTGTCTGGCTGCTCTACTGTTTCAGCATTCCTATGGGCCAGCTAGGCATTACCCTAGTCCGCACTGTGCCCCAGCTGCACCACAGCATGTGCCGCCTGCAGCCCTCTGTGTCATCTTTTCCAGAATCTGTCCAGTTGCCCATTCCGACATGCCCGCCCTGCTGTTGTGGAACATGTGCACACCATAGGAAACCTGTCCAATGGAGAGGAAAACCCTGATCAGCGCAATTTCACTGTGGGCTCATTCACCTTGTATGGGGACAGAGCATAGACCCTTCCAAAATTCATATCTTTTTTTTGGAGCTTTCTTGGGGGTGTTTTTTGATGTTTCCCATTGATATCACTATTGCCCAGCTTGGTTATGTTTTTTTTACATTTTCTTCTGGTCATTTTCACTGTTTCTTTGCCCTTTTGTTCCGTGCACATGTATCATACTTATCACTTTTTTGTAGGTTTCCCTGGTTTTTCTGTACATTGCTGACGGAAATGGTTTCTTTTCCCTTTAAATCAGCTCTAACGCCAGGGTTTCACTGGCTTTAGTTTTCAGCCTCGGATTTCACAGCGTTAGTGTTCAGGGAGCCTCTCCCCTCCACTGTTCCCTCTAAGCTGTGCGCGTGTGTGCGCGCACACACCTCGCCGAGCGAGCGCACATACTTTACAACAGAGCGCACAAAAATTACGGCTCTGATTCTGATAGAAAACAACACAGACGTCTTAAAATTTAAAAGTTATGATTGTAATTACTAGAAATTTCCCACTTCATTTAGTAATCGTCTATTTTCATTTAATTTGATTAAAATCAATGTGGTGTACATACTGTATTCTGACGTGTAGTCAAATTTTAAAGTATGAACTCCGAGTGTCGTTATGTGGCGCACAAAAATTTAACCTTCCTTCAAAAGCTGCACACAGCTGATATTTTATGCGCACACAGCCTACAGAAAATTAGAGGGAACATTGCTCCCCTCCCACTCTCCGCCCATTGACCCTCTCTCTCCGCCCCTGGGGAGCCTTCCTCCGCCCTCCGGGAGCCTTTCTCCGCCTTCAGCGCTCGTTTGCGCCTTAGTGCGCGTTAACACGCGCTAAGGTGCCTTATCGTGCGATAACGTGGGAGAGCGCACGTTAAGACGGTTTAGTAAACATACCCCTTAGATTTTAGCAGGGCCTTTGACACCATTCCACATCTGTGACTTATAAATAAACTGAGTGACCTTGGGATGAACCCTAAAGTGACTGAATTGGTAAGAAACTGGTTGAGGGGGCGGCTTCAGAGAGTAGTAGTAGTTGGAGTTCACTCTGAAGATAAGGCTGTTATCAATGGCATGCTGCAGGGATCAGTCCTTGGTCCTGTTATTTTTAACATTTTGGTAAGCATTATTGTGGAATTTTGTTCAGGATGGGTATATTTTTTGCAGATAATACCAACGTTTGTAACAGAGTAGACACCCTGGGTGTGAATAACATGAGGAGGGAACTAATGAAGATTGAAGAATAGTCAAGAATTTGACAGCCGATTAAATGCTAAAAATGCAAGGTCATGCACTTAAGGTGCAAAAACCCAAGGGAGTGGTACAGTAAAGGAAGTGAAGTTCTTCATTGTATGAAATAAGAGTGGGAGCTGGGAATGACTGCATCAGATGATCTTAAAGTGGCCATAGACGTAGAAAAGGCAACAACAAAAGCTGGAAGGATGCTTGGGTGCATAAGGAGAGGAATGGTCAGCAGAAAAAGGTGGTTGTATCTTTGGATAAGTCTCTAGTGAGAATTATTTTGATTACTTTGTACAATTCTGGAGACTCTACCTTCCAAAGGGTATGCACTTTTCTGGGTGCATCATAGTCCACACGGGCTAGATGTGACATACAGATGAACACAGGCATATCCTAGGGGTGTTTGCAAGGACTACCTATCACACATTAGCATTGATGGGGACCTACAGCATAGCCTATCTCAGAAAGCCAGGTGCTGTGAGAATGGTGCTGGGCACCAAACCTCTCCCTCAGGGTGAGCACAGGACCCGCACACTGTGACGGTCTGTAGCTACTCTGTGCCACTAACACACACCGTTGGCACCCCCTACCAGGCTGAGGTGCTGTGGGGTGCATACCCCATCTTGTGATCATCTGTAGACTGCTGATTTACATGTGCTGTGCATCCTGGGTACGGATGGGTTGACCCTATCCTGGTAACCACAGCAGAATGTGGGTGTGGTGCCATGCAGTCCTCCTGTAGCCAGCCAGGTGTTTGTTAGCAGCTCTAGCCCACTGGTTACTTTACTGCCCGTGGAGCCATGGTCACATGATGTAAGTGAATGGGGGTGTTGGGACCCACAGGGAGATTACATACCACCACCCAATGCACCCTCTGGGGCTCAGGGTGGGGAACAAGATCTCCCGCCAACAGATCCACTTTCTACCCCCCTGCAATGGTGGCAGTAGAGGGGACCATCACCCCAGTCCTGCTAGGGATCAAACACCCTACAGGGCAGGCAATGCAGAGCTGTACACATCCATAAAGCAATAGCAGACAGAAGGCCTGGAAACGCACAACTGCCCCGCCCCGCCCGGCCCCCGCCCCACCCCCACTCTCCGCCCACTGACCCCTTCTCTCCGCCCTCTCTCCATCTTCTGCGGTGTTTTACCGCGCCGCGGAGCATTACGATTGTTAGCGCATCATAATGCGCGTTATGATGCGCTAATGATCGTTAACGTTACATAACGTGTGTTATGTACGATTACCGCAGTTTAGTAAACATACCCCTTAGGGACTCTTTTACTAAAAGTTAACATGCATTAGTGAAGTTAACACGCATTAAGTGCCATTGTGTCCATAGAAATAAAAGGGCTGTGTGCATTTACTGCTCATTAACTTCATTATCACACTTAAAACCTTTAGAAAAAAGGCCTCTTAAACATGGTATATAGAAATATAAAAAATGATGGCAGATGTGGCCAATCAGTCTGCCCATCCATAACAAATAAGAGATCCTCTGCTTTTGTCCATGCTTTCATGAATTCAGATAGAAATTGTTGTCTCTGTCCTCTCCATTTGGAGGCTATTCCACTCGTCCACTTTCCATATAGAAATCTTTTCCCAGATTACTTCAGAGTCTATCCCCTTTTGCCTTTATAATATGATCCCTCATTCCAAAGCTTCCTTTGAATTGGAAGAGGTCCATCCCCTTTGCATTTATACCATAGAGGTATTTAAATTTCTCTCTTATCATCCCTCTCCCAAATTTCTTCAACTGTATACATAATGAGATCTTTAAGTCTATCCCCATATTTGTATTTATTATGAATTTGTATACCACATTTTCCAGCAGATCAAATGTGGTTTACAGAGAACAACAATTTTGAATTGTACATATGCCTTATGATGAAGACTACTGACCATTTTAATAGTCACCTTCTGGACTAACTCCATCTCATTTCCTGACATATGCAAACATTAACCCGGCTGCAGAATGTGGATTAAAATATTATAGTAGGCCTTCAAAGGGTTACACATGACACTTCAGCCAGCCTTATTCATTAGGTACACTGGGGAATCAAACCCATGACCCTTGTATCATCAGTCTGTGTAGTAACCATTGTGCTACAGCTCTGTTTCTGTATTTGGGTGTCTGCGCGCCTTCTTAAGCTTAACGCGCAGTAACGCGCCCTGTAACGATCGTTTCTGCGTGGCGCCTTATAACGCGCGTTATCGGTAACGATGTACCGCCCATGTCCTTTTTGGCATTTCTTCCACTAACGCGGCTCCTACCACGAATCACACTAACGCAGTTTAGTAAACATACCCCTAAGTGTCTTAAGGATAGTAAAGGGCCAAATTACTAAGCTGCCCCTATTTTATATATGTCAAAATGAGTAATACTCCTGTTACTATGTAATGCATATTAATGCTTGTTGACATATTTTGATTCATGAAGATTTGTGTTAAAATTTGAATTATCTGTTTAAAAAGTGAGATCATGCTGTTGTTGTTGTTGTTAAGTGTTGTTGGGTCGATGTCAAGTCCTGGCGATCCTCTGGATAGTTGACCTAAACTTTGTTTGGTCTTCAGCCAAGCGGCTCATTGTTGATAGCTGCTGTTATTATATCGATCCATCAGATTGCTGGCCTTCCTGTTTTATGGTGACCTTCTACCTTGCCAAGCATTATGTCTTTCTCCAATGATCTCTCTCTTTGCATGATGTGTCAAAAGTATGAAAGTGAAAGTCTTGTCATCTGAGCTTCAATTTTCTTCCTATCTATCTTTTTCACTGTCCAACTTTCGCATCCATATGACATTATTGAAAATACCATGGCCTGGACAAGGCAAATCTTTGTATGGAGAGAGACATCTCTGCTCTTGAGGATCTTGTCTAGGTCCTTCATAGCCATTCTACCAAGAGCAATACTTCATTGGATTTCTTGACTGCTAGGCTTTCTTTATTGGTTGTTAATCCAAGTAAGTTAAAAATGTCAACTATTTCAATTTCTTCTCCATCAATGATGAACTTATTGATTTTGCCAGTTGTCAGGATCTTTGTCTTCTTAACATTAAGGTACAGACCTATTTTAAGACTATATTCCTTGATCTTGAGAAGCAAATGTTTCAAATCGTCTTCACTTTCAGTCAGTAATGTGGTATCATCAGCATAGCAAAGGTAGTTGATGAATCTTCCACCAATCTTCACACCCCAGTTGTCTTTATACAGTCCTGATTCTCTGACGATTTGTTCTGCATATAAATTAAAGAGGTAGTGGGAAAATGTGCAGCCTTGTCATACACCTTTGCTGATTTTAAACCATTCTGTTTCTCCTATTTTCATTCGAACTGTTGCTTCTTGATCAATGTAAAGGTTGCACAAGAGAACAATCAGGCATTCTGGTATACCCATGCTTTTTAATGTGGCCCAGAGATTCTCCTGGTTTACACAGTCAAGTCTTGCTGTAGTCAATAAAACACATATGGATATCCTTTTGGTATTCTTTTGTCTTTTCAATGATCCATCTCACATATGCAATAATGTCTCTCATTCCTCTCCCTTTCTTGAACCCTGCTTGCACTTCAAGCAGTTCTCGTTCCAGGTATGGTTGTAGCCTCTGCTGAATGATCTTGAGTAGGATCTTGCCGGCATGTGGGATCAGAGCAATTGTGTGATAATCTCCACAGTCAGCCGGGTCACCTTTCTTCAGTATTGGTATAAACACAGATATTTTCTAGTCAGTTGGCCATGAATTTGTCTTCCAAATATCCTGGCAGAGCCTTGTAAATATAGAAACATAGAAATATGATGACAGAAAAAGACCACATGGCCTATCTAGTCTGTTCTTCCACATCAACAACTACAACAGTCCCCTTTTTACCTTTAGAGATCCTCTGTGTTGGTCCCATGCTTTTTTGAATTCAGTTACTGTCCTCATCTCTACCACCTCCACTGGGAGACTATTCCATGGATCCACTACTCTTTCCATAAAGAAATATTTCCGCATATCACTCCTGAATCTATCTCCCTTCACACTCATCCCATGTCCCCTCGTAGCAGAACTTGCTTTCAATTGAAAGAGGCTCTCTCCCTGAACATTTATGCCACAGAGGTATTTAAACATCTTAATCATATCACCTCTATCCCACCTTTCCTCTAAGGTGTACATATTAAGATCCTTCAGTCTGTCCTCATATGCTTTATAATGACAACCACTAATCATTTTAGTAGCCACTCTCTGCACCGACTCCATCCTGTTCACATTCTTTTGAAGGTGCGGTCTCCAGAATTGCACACTATACTCCAAATGAGGTCACAACAAAGGCTTATACAGAGGCATTATCACCTCCTTTTTTCTGCTAGCCATTCCTCTCTATATTTATTTATTATTTATTTATTTATTAACATTTCTTATATACCGCACTATTTGCCATCAGCACGGTTTACATGGAACAGAAACATCCGACAACTTACATATGTCTGGTCATTACATTTAACAGGAAATGGAACTTGGAGAACAGGGTAAACTATATACATAGGCAGTGTAATGAGAAAGGATACTGTTTGATGTTTTACATTGTAGGGGACGCCTGTTGCGAGGGCTTGCCTGGTTGACTACTACTATTGTTGAGGTGCTCGCTATTTGAGTGGGACTGAGGTTCGGAGCTGTCAGTGAGATATTTGATGAAGAGGAAATGTTTAAGGGCCTTCCTGAACTGGTTCAAGTTGGGGATTGCTCTGATATGTGCTGGTAAGGTATTCCATAGACTTGGGGCGCAGAGTCGGAAGGCTCTGTTAGCTGTTGTTTTGGTGCATCTTGTTATTTCTTTTGGTATTGCTAGCATGTTGAACTCTGCGGTTCTTCTTGGTCTGTTAGGTGCAAGTGGTTGGATGAGGTCAGATAGAGAGGAGGAGGAGAGCCCCTTGCCAGCTTTGAAAGTCATCAGCAAGGTCTTAAAACTGATCCTGGCTTGAATGGGGAGCCAGTGTAACTGTTTCAGGAGGGGTGTCACATGGTCTCTCCTGGATGCCCCAAAGAGTACCCGCGCTGCACTGTTCATAGCAAGTTGCAGGGGGTTCAGGGTGGATCGGGGGAGCCCTTGTAGTATGGAGATTGAATAATCGAAATGGGGAATGATCAGGGCTTGGTAAATGGTGCGGAAATCATCTGGTTCGAGTAACGGGCGTAGGTGTCTGAGGGATCTGATTTTAAAGTAGATTGCTCTTACGGTATTGGCTATGTGTTTCTTCATGTCAAGATTTTGGTCCAACGTCACTCCAAGGTAACGTATGGCAGGTTTCACTTGTAGTTGCACCCAAGCATCCTTTTAGCTTTTGCCGTCACCTTTTCTACCTGTTTAGCTACTTTAAGATCATCAGCCACAACCACGCCTAGGTCCTGCTCTTCTTTAGTGGACAAAAGTACTTCACCCCTTATACTATATTGCTCCCTTGGATTGCTGCAGCCCAAATGCATGACCTTACATTTTTTAACATTAAATCCCAGCTGCCAAATTCTAGACCATTCTTCAAGCTTAGCTAGATCCCTCCTCATGTTATCCACACCTTCCTGGGTGTCTACTCTATTGCAGATTTTGGTATCATCCGCAAAGAGGCAAACCTTACCCGACAGCCTTTCCGCTATATCACTAACAAAGATGTTAAAGAGAATCGGACCAAGGACAGATCCTTGGGACACACCACTGGTAACATCCCTCTCCTCAGAGAGAGCTCCATTTACCTGTACTCTTTGTCGCCTCCCACCCAACCAATTTCTAACCCAAGCAGTAACTTCAGGGTCCATCCCTAGGGTGCTCAGTTTGTTTATAAGTTGCCTGTGAGGAACAGTGTCAAAGGTTTTACTGAAATCTAAATATACCACATCTAGGGCTCTCCCTCGGTCAAACTCCCTGGTCACCCAGTCAAAGAAATCAATCAGATTTGTCTGACAAGACCTGCCTCTGGTGAATCCATGCTGCCTCGGATCCTGTAATCCGCTGGACTCCAGAAACCTCACTATTTGCTCTTTCAGCTGCGTTTCCAATAATTTATTCACCACCGAAGTTAAACTAACTGTCCTGTAGTTTTCAACCACATCCTTACTTCCGCTTTTGTGTAAAGGCACCACATGAGACTCTCTCCAGTCCTTTGGCACCACTCCCGACTCCAACGAGGCATTGAAAAGGTCAGTCAGTGAAGCTGCTAGAATGTCCTCAAGTTCCCGCAGTATTCTAGGGTATATCCCATCCGGTCCCATCGCTTTGTCTACTTTAAGTTGAGCTAGTTTCTCACGAACACAGTCTTCTGAAAATTGTTCAAGATGTCCCTCGCTTCTGTTCCTATTTGTGGGTGTTTTCTGAGGTCCTGCTCCTGGTTCTTCATCTGTGAACACAGAACAAAAATATTTATTAAGCAATTCCACTTTATCCTTATCAGCTTCTCTTCTCACTAATATATCTGAAAAATGTCTTATCCCCCCATTTTATTGCATTGGCTATTTCCTCCTCCTTTTGAATCTTTGCCTTCTTGACTACTTTGCTAGCTTCTCTAAGTTTTTCCAAATACAGATGCCTGTCTTCCTCTCTCTGTGATCTCTTGTATTTCATGAAGGCCTCCCTCTTTTTCTTCACTTTTTCAGCTACTTCTTTCGAAAACCATAGCAGTCTCCTTTTCCTTTTACCTTTATTTACCATTTTAACAAAAAGGTTGGTTGCCCTTAAAATATCCCCTTTCAGTTTTGCCCACTGTTTTTCTACATCCCCCAGCTGTTCCCATCCCGCTGATTCCCTGAGGTATTGGCCCATCTTCGCAAAGTTAGTCTTCCTAAAGTCTAAGATCCTCACCTTTGAATGGATTCTAACAGCCCTAGTCCTAATACTGAACCACACCATCTGGTGATCACTGGATGCAAAATGATCTCCCACTACAACATCAGAAACACTTTCACCATTGGTAAGCACCAAGTTCAGTATGGCCCCTTCACGTGTGGGGTCTGTTACCAATTGCCTGAATAGTTCTCTCTGTAGAGAATCCAGGATCTCCTTACTTCTAGATGATACTGCAGCAGGAATGTGCCAATCAACACTTCCCCTTTCCTAGCAATGCTGCGTATGTCTTCAATTAACTCTATGTCCACCTCTTCCTCTTGTGAGGGAGGTCTGTATATCACACCAATGCAAATAGATTTCTCTTTCCCTCTTTCTAGTTTAACCCACAATGCCTCCTCTCTCCCTTTTAAGCTCTGTAATTCCAAAGTTTTAATAGTAGTTTTTACATATAGTGCCACTCCTTCTCCCCTTCTTCCTACCCTGTCCTTTCTGAATAAAGTATAGCCAGGTATAGTTACATCCCAATCATGGTTTTCTGTGAACCATGTTTCTGTAACTGCCACTAAATCTATATTCTTTCCACCTTTTCTTGATCTTCTTGGCATCATTCAACATGGATCCTTGAGCATCTTGTAGAATTCCAATTCAAGGCTGAAATTTTTTCTTTAACTCTCATAGCTTAAAGAAAAGCCAATCTTGTTCTTCCTCCAATAGTTTCTGATTCTATTTCCTTGCATGTGTCGTTGTAGTACTTCTTGTCTTGTCTTGCTCCACGTTGGAATTCTCTGTTGAGTTCTGTGATCGCCTCTCTTTCTCCACTGACTTTAGATTCTCTGTGTTTCTGGACAATTTTCAGAGTTTCTTCAGTCATCCATTTTGGCCATTTTTGCTTTTACACCTTATGTAGAAAATTTATTGTTTTTTTCCAACACAACCTTCTTCATGTCATCCCATAACTATTCTGGAACTCTGTCATTTGTATCTAAAGCAGCAAATCAATTTTTCAGACAGTCTTTAAATTTCAGTGGTATATTCTCAAGGTCATATTTTGCTACATTCATGAGTGACTTGTTTTTTTCAACTTTAGTTTGAGTTTGCATACTAGTAGTTGGTGATCTTTACCACAGTCAGCTCCAGGTTTTGTCTTTGTTAATGTCATCAAGCTTTTCCATTGTTGGTTTCCACAGATATGCACTATTCTGGGTACATCATAGCCCACAAGGGCTAGACATGACTGAGAAATACAAAAGAACACAGATGTAACCTAGGTGTGTCTGCAGGAACTACCTATCACACACAGTAACACTGATGGGGACTTGCAGCGTGGTGTGTTTCAGCCATGAAAGGTGCTGTGGACCTGGTGCTGGGCCCCTCACCTCACCCTCAGGGTGAGCACAGTACCCGCACAATGTGACGGTCTGTGGCTACTCTGTGCCAGTACCACACACGGTCAGTTCCCCCTACCAGGCCGAGGTGCTGTGGGGGTGCATACCCCATCTTGTGCCCATCTGTCGACTTCCGCTTTGCATGTGCAGTGCATCATGGGTATGGGTGGGTTAACCCTATCCTGGTAACTACAGCAAACAGTTTGTGTGGTGACGTGCAGTCCTTCTGCAGCCAGCCAGGGGCTTGTTGACAGCTATGGAGCTGTAGTCCACTGGTTGCCTCATTGCCTGTGAAGCCAGAGGTCATGGGTTCAAACCCATGGTGGGGTTATTTGATAGGGCTGTCAGAGGCATTGTCTATTTTTAATGTACATTAGTGCTGCCAGCAAAAACACCCTCAGAGTACTGTAACCTTATCAAACGCCTTATAAGGTGTCCTATAGGGGACATTATAGGGTGCCTTGGTGGACAGTGCACTTTATAATGTGCCCTATGGAGTGCGTTATGGGGTGCCTTATTCGGCACCTTAGGTTACGCCACCGTGAGGGTGTGTTTGCTGGCAGCACTAATTAAAATAACAGTAAAATGTCTCAAAAATCACTACTTAGAAGTAAAGGGTGATTTTTCAGCCAGCCTTATGCATTAGGCACACTGGGGGATTGAACTCATGATCCCTGTACCATCAGTTAGCATATTAACCATTGTGCTACACCTCTGTTTTTGTGTTTGCATCTCTGGGCGCCTACTTAAGATTACTGCGTATTAACGCGCTTAGCGGCGCTTCACTCGATAATGTGCGCAGCAGCGCGCATTATCGCGCGCTAATCCTGTTTTGCTACTTTTTGACCGGAACGCCCACTCCTTTTATGGCAGCCTGCACACTAACGCCGGGCGCACATTAGGAAGGTTTAGTAAACATGCCCCTAGGGGTGTAATGAAATCTCTTGTATTTAAAGCATACAATAATGTACTTTTGATGCATGTTATTGATGTGTTGTAACATGCTATATGGGTCACCAGGAGGGGAGGAATAAGTGCTTCTCTTTTCCTGCATGTATTTCAGACATGTTTGGAAATGGCCAAATTTATTTCTGTGGTGGTATTGCGTAGAGAGCCCCAAGGAGTGACTAGTTTAATTATTTTATGAAAACAAAGTATTTTACCATATGGAACAGAGCTGGTGAGAACTCCTTGATAAAAAAAAAATATAAAATAGAATAAATATTATATATACTGTATATATATATATGTATATATTGGTTTAACATACTTTTCTGTCAGTTCTGGTTTACATGATTTCATCTTATTTTTTTACTTTAAAAGCTTCTGTGATCCATTTATATTTCTGATGTTTTTTTCTATTAATAATGTACTGCTTTCTCTAGGTGTATTCTACATGCAGAGCATATGACCATGAATTTATTATCTGAATTATGCTAAGATTGCCTGCTGGAGTGGCAGATTTTTACTATAACAAAGTCCACACCATATGGAGTATTGTTTTCTACCTGAATCATACACCAGATTTGAATTTAGATACTTTTTATGCTTTGTGGTCAGAGAAATGAAGCAGATCCTGCAAATTATTGACCTGCTTCTTTTAGAGACGAAAGGAATTGTTGCAGAATTCCATCTTCTCCCCCTTGTTCTATCTCCAACACATGCTGCCTCCTTTACTTTTCCAGTGTGCGCTTTCAGAAGAGCAAGAACATATATTTCTTTAATTAGGCTGTACATTCATTTCAACATGAAATGAAAAAAGGAATGGTAAAATAATGCTTTAAATGTTTTCATTTAAAAGATTAAATATTTGTTTTGTTTTTTTCTTTCATTTGCCATTTATCTATGGGCTATTCAGCTCTATGGGGAAACAGAAGTACTGCGTGCTTACTTTTCAACCCAGATAGCTTGGAGCCAGTAGGGGATGGGAGAAGGAATAAGACCAATCACTTGCAAGTAGGTTTTCAACCAGGTAATTCTAACCTTTCTCAAAGTGACCAAAGTTTAGACTTTCTTGCTCTGAGGAAGATTTGATCCTTAAGATACCTACCACCTACAGTTTACTTTAAATTCCCTGTTTGTGTCCTTGTTCTTAAAAGGTTATATGTCATTGCAATCTGATCTCTAATATACTGAAGCTCTCATCACTGAAAAGTCTGCAACTTATCTTAAATATAGTAATTAAGCTCCTGGTCAAGGCTTGGAAATGTGAGCATGTCAGCCCTCTTCTGATCATATACCACTGCTTATCTATTTTTTTCAGGATTTAATTACAAATCCTTCTCCTAACTCATAAAGCCTTGTATGCTGGGCTCCCTCCATATAGTATCTAGCTAGTCCTTTTATCCTTTATAGTCTCTCATAGATCCTTGTAGGGCAACTTCATGACCATCCCTTTGAGAACATACCATACATACCGGTGGAACTCACACATAAAACATGCTTCACTTCCATTCCTCTCAATAAACTCTCAGAGGATTTTAGATTCGAATGTGAAGTTTAGGGCAGCTATGAAGACCAGGCCCATTTCAAAGACCTTCTCCTTTAAGGTCTTTATTTTGCTTTGGGTCCCTATCGGTCCATCAAACTGGCTGCCCAGTTATCTTTTTACCCCTTTGTTTTCTGGTGTCTTGCCACCAGTGTCCTCTAGCTAACCCATGTGGGTTTTTCCCAGATGCAGTTTGAGGTTTTGCTACACTAATGTGCTCTTTGCCTTATAATTAACATATATACTTACATCACTAGTGACTGTATACCAAGCACTTTGATGTTGGCTTCAAAAGACAGTCAATTAAATCAACTAAACATTAAATATTAATATAGAAGCTACCACAGCCAGTTATTTGAGTAAGAATATTTAGATTGAGCACACTTCTGAAAGTTTAGAAATAATGTTTAAAACCCCCACAATCTCAGGAAAGGGCTGCTTGTTGCTATGTCAGTATACTGTTGTGCTGTGCTTAGCAGACCATGACTGCTGTGGTTAAGCTGTAAGCTTTGCTCTAAACTTTGCTTTCAGCTTTGTTATTCCCAGATTTGTGGAGGGTAATTTTATAAAACCTTTTCATGCATAAAATATCATTTTACACACATAAAAGGCCTCATTTATTTATTTATTACAATCTTTTATATACCGCGCTATTTGGTATCAGCGCGGTTCACATACAACAACATCAACAGAATAACAGGCTATTCCGTGTTTACAGCAAACAGGTATATAAACTTGGGTAACATAAGGTTAACTTATTACAAACATGATTATATAAAAGGTATCATGACAACACAAAAGATTAGGTCACACATAAAATATGCATGGTGCAATCCCGTGTGTTCTTGTAGAGTGGATGCATTCAGGGGAGGAATTCAGGAAGAGCATGAGTAAAATCATGGTTTACATCTATATTTTATAAAACACACAAGCACATGCCTAGAGTACAAGCTCTTGTTTGCACATTTTCTGGAACAGGTGTAATCTCTGTTCCTTCAATCTAGGCGCAATTTCTGCAGGATTTGTGCTAGTATTGTTTGAAAATACAGAGCTCTTTATGTGCCTTTGTAAAACAGACTATAAATAGGTGTCTTCCTGTCCTATTAATCTAGGTGCCCAGTTATAAAATTAAGCCCCATAGAGAGCAATTTTATAACAGATTGTCTATGTGTGAAAGCTTCATAGGTGCATGTGGAGACCCATTCTGGTCACTGCATGCTTGGCCTCTTTGGGCAGCCAAAATGTGGATGGAGATAGACCCGATTCTGCTGCCATGGGGCCTGGACATATGGATAGCGGAATCAGGGAGATGCATGTTTGGGCACTCTCCGCATGCTGAGCAGATCAACGTATGGGGAGCTGTCCTTGCACCATGGCAATGAGCTGTCCACGGGATGGCTCAGAATCCTCTGCCGCACTTTGGCCCCTGCAGACCACTGGCCAGGCTGCGCCGGCGGCCCCACGGCCCAGATCATGGCTGCAGGGGCAGAGTGAGGCCACTGAAATGGTATGCGGTGGTGTGTGGTGCACTAGGGATGAAGCGCCAGGACTTATGGAATAAGCCAGATGTACTGCTTGGGGCGGGGAACATATAGGGACCTGTCCTGAATAGGCTCTATACAGTTGGCTACTCACCCACTCTGCCTCTGCACCGCCTCCACCTGCCCACATACAGCAATTCCTATATAAACACTGTATACATGTGGGGAGTGCTGGTGTCGGAATTGGGATAAGTTGCTGAACACGGGTTGGACGTCCAGCCCGGGAGTCCAACCCTGCTATTTGCAGCTTGGAATGCACCCCATACTGTAGGTGCCTAAGTGTCTTTAGAAAATACTGGCACGCATCCTGCAGAAATCCATTGACATTTGTGCCTGCTCTGAAGCACACAAGTACACAAATATTTTATAAAATATGCACGTAAATCATGATTCCGCCACATACTCCACCTAAACTCCTCCCTTGAGCATGCCTTCTCTAAATTCATGTACACATACAAGGCTAATATCACTGTGCATGCTTTTAGAAGTGAGGTAATTTTATAAGATGTCTTTTATGTGCCTGTACTGGCATATACATGTGAAACATCCTATATAAAATGACTTCCATGCAATAGAGCAGCAGAGCAGCTGAAAGCAGATACAGCCTCTGCAAGACCTTTCTAGCATGTTTCTTTTAGAAAGGTGGATTATGTCTGTGTTTTCAGAGTGCACCGTGGCAATTTGTTCTGTTTCTTTATGTGTCAGCAGTCAAGATGATAGTATGGTATACAGAACACAGTAGTAGAAATTCAAAGTAAACAGAGTTAGTAAGTTTAGGATTTAGTTCATGCCTTTTCAGTAGTAATTCAAGGGGAATTACATTAAAGTAGAGTAACTATTTTCTTGTCTGTCAATACATAGCATTGTGACTCTGTATGTATGCTCACTGACTATTGTGTATACATATAACACCATAAAATTCCAACCGTGTCTCTGCGCTTTGGAGGTCTTCATATCACTACTGGTACAGCTTTGCCCCTCTCATGATGACACTGTTGGGGCTCACTTGCCCATCTCACAGTGCCTTGGTGAGTTCATGTGATTTTTCATGTCACTTTGCCCCCTCCTGTTGTCTTGGGGTACCATTGCCTCTGCTTCTAATATAGTCTGCAAGTTTCATAAATCTGGGATGGAAAGTCCCAATATAGAGCCCAAACCGGGAAGATTGCTTCCCTTGTTTACTTTAATTGAAAATAAAAGGATAGAACAAAGTTAATGAAATAAAGCATCTGCTTTTCAAGATCAAGGAACATAGGGGTATGTTTACTAAACTGCGTTAGTGCAATTCGCGTTAGGAGCCGCGGTAGTGACAGAAACCCCAAATAAGGACATGGGCGGTACATCGTTACCACTAACGCGCGTTCCAAAAACTAACGAGCGTTACAGGGCGCCGTGGCGCGTTACTGCGCGTTAATCATAAGAAGGCAAACAGACACAAAGCATGGAAACAGAGCTGTAGCACAATGGTTACTGTACTGACCGCTGTTACAGGCAGCATGGGTTCGAGTCCCCAGTGTGCCTAACGCAGAAGGCTGGCCCAGGCATCACCCTGTACATTACATAGGGAATGAGGAGGCATGTTTTTCTTTACGTGGAGTAGTGGTGTCAGAAACACACCCTCGGAGTGTGCTTAGCCACGTACGTTGATGCGTGCGTGGCTGCGTGTGTTGGTACGGGCGTAGCCGCGTGCATTGGTGCGTGCGTACAATCGTGCGTGGGTACGTGTATTTTTACCAGTGTGGGCACCTTATATTACAGACTCTTTAGGGTGTCTTGCACCTATGCATTATGCTAACAGATGTACGTGTGATGGCCTATGGTTTATCAGAGCCTGTGAGCAGGTGCTGGATTTTCCCAGGGTTGGATTGTGCCAGTCACACCCATGATGCACTGCACATGCAAATCAGCTGTCCACAAATACACACCATGGGAAATGTACCCCCACAGCACCTCAGCCTGGTAGGGGGAAGTGACCATGTGCACCCCCACAGCACCTCGGCCTTGTAGGGGGTACTGACCATGTGTTGTACAGGCACAGAGTAGCTACACACCGTCACATTGTGCGGGTACTGTGCTCACCCTGAGGGCGCAGTGAGGCACCCAGCACCAGGTCCACAGCACCGGCCATGGCACAGGTCCAAAGCAGTGTTAATGTGTGAGATAGATAGTTTCTGCAGAAACACCTTGGATATCTCTGTCTGTTTCAGTCAGGTGTAGCCCCCATGGACCCCGAGGTGGCTCATGCACCACCCACCCCCCCCCTCCCCCAGGGCAGCAAACAGGGTCTCCCAACAATAGATCCACATGCTACCTCCCTGCAATGGTGGCAGTAGAGGGAAACATCAACCCTAGTCCTGCTGAGGAACAGACACCCCACAGGGCAGTCAATGCAGCTCTGTACACATCCATAACACAATAGCAGACAGACATTAGGCCTGGATATGGTAAGCTGCACCCCACCACTATCTGATATGCTCCTGCTGCAAACTATCAGCCACTGCACCCTGCAAGCCACACCATCAAAACACATACCAGCTGCAAACAGCCTGCTAGTTAGTCCATAGTGCATGTGCCCAGTGGAGATGCATGCACCCAGAACTGGGATGTCAGCATACACAGCAAGCAGATAAATCAGTGACTGGGCCCAAAAGGAAACCCATATCTATCACATGAGAGAAATACCATATAGCACTATGGGGGTGCCTAGCCATGCTGTGGTCACTGCACAATCAGGGTGAGAGTGATCTCTCAGCAGGACATACTGAGGTCACCCTGTCTGTGTAGGTGGTGGCCGGGCACTAAAATGTCCCAGTGAGTGCCCTATGCCCTGTGCAGATGCACCCTGGCCAGGCCATCCTGTCCGGCCTATACCCATGGTACCTTGCTCCTCATTATGCACATTGGCAGCCCAATACTGGCAACATTGCTGGCAGTGTGGGCTGTGGAAGGTGTTTGCAGCCACCACACACTGGATAGACAGACAGCCAGCCACCCCCACACCTATGCCAGCATTGTGCTACTATAGAGGTGTTCAGCAGCCATACACACCACACCAGTCCTGGGCACAGTACAGGCATGGATATGGTACGCAATACTGTTGGGGGTCACTCCCCCAGGGTGGTAAACACTATCAGAGACCAGACCTGCAGCACACACCGCAGACATCAGAATGATTGTTATGGTGGGGTTCAATGAGCAAAATGTGCTTAACGTAGGAATGGATATCTGCCAGTTATCATAGGAAACGCTTGATAGCTGTGTACCATATACCCAGGTGTAGGGTGGTATTGCTAAGGTATGCAACTGCTAGTATTGGGAGATACAGGCAGGGCCCAATGTCCTGCCTCTCCAGGAGGCATTGGCCAATGGGGCCTGTGTGTGTGTGTGTGGGTGTGTCTGCCCCTGTTGGCTGCTGCTTTACTGCAGAGTTTTCCAACTCCAGTCCTGGTGTTCCAAACACTGTTCGCGTTTTCATGCTGTCCCTCATAAATATGCATGAACTACATCTGCATACCATGGGGGTGGTGCATAGATATGCAGCACAGGCATCTTTATTAGAGGCAGCATGGAACCTGAATGGTGTGGGGCCCTCCAGGACTGCATTTGCGGGACTCTGCTCTAGGTAATGTGCCTGTTTATGGTGTCTGTGTTTGGTGTGGTAAAATATGGGCGTATTAACCATGCGTATGTTCTCTGCAATAAAGGAGTGTCTTTACTATCACTGTTTAGAGGTGGGTAAAACTATGGGGACTGGGTTGGCAGGAACCCCAGCTGGGATTTGAACCTGTGACCTTCTGGTCTTACAGGTACTGGCTGTGTCCGTTGCACCACACTGTGGCCACAGAGACAGTGCAGTCCCTGGAGATAGGAAAACTGGCCTGACGAGTCAGAAACCCTGCTCTGCACAATTGTACTGTGCGCTCATTTACCTTGTATGGAGACAAAAGTGCACATAAACCTCAAAAAAGACCTCGAAAAAAGGGGCAAACACCCATAACCAAGCTGGGCAACAATGATAACATTGGGCAACATTAAAAAACACTCCCAGGAAAGCTCCAATAAAATGAAATGATTTTTGAAAGGGTCTACGGAGCGTAGACTTTTCTTTTTTTTGGAGCTTTCCTGGGAGTGTTTTTTATTGTTGCCCATTGCTATCACTGTTGCCCAGCTGAATTATAATTTTTACACTGTTTCTTGTGGTCATTTTAACGTTTTATTTGAAATTTTGTTCTGTGCACATGTATCACACTGCTCACGTTTTGTAGGTTTCCCTGGTTTTGCTGTACATTGCTGACGGAAATGGTTTCTCTTCCCTTTAATATGCCTTTAACGACAGGTTTTCATTCGCGTTGGAATTGAGCTCTGAAATTCAGCGCGTTAGTGTGAGGGGAGCCTCTCCCCGCCCACTCTCCACCCATTGACCCCTTCTCTCCGCCCACTCTCCACCTTCTGCGGTGTTTAACGCGCCGCGGGGGTTTACGATCGTTAACTGCGGTTAACGCGCGTAACGTACACTTAACAATCGTTCACATGTCAGAACGCGCGTTATGACGTGCGAATGATCGTTAAGTGTACATTACGCGCGTTATTCACGATTACCGCAGTTTAGTAAACATACCCCATAGTCTTAAAATGGGAATGCATTGTAATGCAAAAAAGACAAAGTTCCTGATAATTGGTAAAAGCAATAACTTGTAATAGAGAAGAAATATAAATAGTAGACAAGCAGTCAAGAAATCTGATGACACATTGCTCTTGGCAGAACAGCTACAGTATGAGGGACATGGATAAGATTTTCAAGTGCAGAAATATATCTCTGCATGCAAAGATTTTACTTGTCCAAGCCATGAATGTGAATGTTGGACAGTGAAAAAGAAAGAGAGGAAGAAAATGGATGACTTTGAATTATGGGGCTGGCAAAGAATACTGTGAATACTTTGGACTGCTTGAAGAACAAATCAATCCACTCTAGAGGAGATCAAACCTAAGCTTTCTTTGACTTTGACTTTCATACTTTTGTCACATCATGCACAGAGAAATATAATTAAAGAAAGACATCATGCTTGGTAAGGTTGAAGGTCAATGCAAAAGAGGAAGACCAGCAAAGTGAGGGATCAATATAATAACCGCAACTGTGGATACCACTCTATCAACAATTAGACTTGAGTTCAGTCCTGACTGGGACTGAACTCAGTTTAGGACAACTGTCTACAGGGTTGCTATGAGATGACATTGACTCGATGGCACTTAACAACAACTTAGAAAAAATGAATGAAATGATTGTAAAGTTCAAATAGAATGAAATAATGAAATAAAATAATTATTTTATATACTGGTCCCTTCTTCCTGTTTCCTCAGCCCACAACCTTGGGGTCATCTTTGACTTCTCTTTTTCCTTCTCCACATATATTCAACATATAGTCAAAACTTGTTGTTTCTTTCTCTATAACATTAATAAAATGTGTCCCTTCCTTTCTGAACACACTACTAAGGCTCTTATCCACTGTTGGGTCATCTCCGTTCTTGACTATTGCAACCTCCCTTGTTTCTCTTGTATTGGTTAGATTGTAAGATCTATGAGCAGGGACTGTCTTCTTCGTATGTTTGTACAGCTCTGTCTTGTAGCACTATATAAATGATTATTATTAGTAGTAGTAATAGTAATGTTTGACCAATGGAAGCAAGTCGATTTCTTCAAAGTGAAGGTACTTTCAGTTAGAATCTTGAAAAGTGCTCTATTAAATGTCTGCAAAACAAAAGATTAAAAGATAATTAAAGCATTTATTTAACTTTTCATAACCTGAAATTGTATCTGACAGGGCAGCCATAAATATTTTGCATATATGTTGTACTGCAGAGCTGGTGTTGGCTTTGCAGATGCTCATCCTCTGAACTCTAGGAAGTAATTTATTATACGTTGTGCAGTTTTCTACTGCCAGCGCTGAGTAGAATGTGTAAACATTTACTCTCTCTCACTATGTGCTTTCACCAGTCACGGTCACCCGAGAGTGTACTATATTGTAAAGATATTATATTCGAAATTCGAACTGAATGCTTCCCTTTCAGTTGACCTTCGGAGGAAAATGTAAGTCTTAACACCTACTGAACACTTTCATGTAATACTCCACAAAGGAGGGAGAATAGGAATCAGCAGGTAGGGCACAGCTTTCGATTAGTTCCATAGTTCTTTACCAAGAAAGGTCTTGGTAGAGTTCCAGCAGAGTTTTTATAAAGCTTTTTCCTTCTGTGAGAAACGGCAAAAGAAAACTGACAGGCTAAGAAAAATCTTCCTGAGATGCATGCACGGTTGATCACTGTAATAAAAAGCAAACAATGGGATTTTGTTCATGACAAAGAGAGAACAACTAATCCTCTTAAAGTAGATTTATTTAGAAATAGGCCAAATGGCTTTAAAAGTGGTTTAGAAACCTGACATGCTTGTATATTAGAATATTACATTTTACAAATATCACATTTTCAATGAAATTTAAAACCGAGCTGATAAAATAGAACATTTTGACGTCCTTTCACTAAAGTGCAGTAGTGTTTTGCAGTTATTGCACAGTAAGTACACAAATTGCTGAAAGTAGGTGCGGGGTCGGTGGGATACTGCTGGGGGTATCCCCAGCATATTCCCATACAGTTAGTGCACACAAAGGAAAAAAATAAACCTTTAGCATGGGGTGAGTGTAGATATAGATAATGTGGATGCACTTGCAACGGTGACAGCACAAGGTAAGTTACTTTGAGCTAATTGCAATATGCAATGTACTGGCCATAACCCATCCATTTCCTGCCCTTTTATGGCAGTGATCTGTGTGGTGCATCCTGGGCCAGTCAGTCTGCTAACTCCACACTGGCTCCTAGGATGCTTTCTGTGGGTCAACACAGTGATTAAGGCTGGTAGGAGAAAAAATGAAAGGGACATATTTGGAGCAGTTATGAAGGAAAAGAAGGGTGCAGGGCTGCGAGATCAGGTGAGAAACATGGGTAGAGACCTGGTGCTGATTCAGGAAGTGATAATTTATATGTTTTTCTAACTAAAGTGGTAGAAAACTGAAGAAACAGTCCCAGACTGGTTAGACTAAATGGACCAAGTGGTCTTTCTCTGCTGTTCTTACTATATTACAAAGAGGTCAGTGCACTAAATTATAGCAACTTCTGCAAATGGAGGCATGTACCCATGAACATTTTCCAGATAGTTTTCAGGTCAATTTTGCTCTTTGATTTGATTTTTGAATATTTTTCAGTTTGTTTCATATATTCATGTCAATAAGCGTTTGTAACATATGTTCTAACTTTTTAATGTCAGAAAACTGACTTTACATAGGCTCATTTGCATCTTAATGCTTATTAGATTGATTTAGCGTACATTACATTTTTTTAAGGTGGCTAATGGACTGAAGGAGGAGTAGCCTAGTGGTTAGAGCAACTGCCTCATACCCAGAAGATCAAGGGTTCAATTCCCACTGGCACTCCTTGTGACCTTGAGCAAGTCACTTTACCCTCCATTGCCTTGGAAGAAAAGGCTGGCAATCTACTTCCAGTGATACATTGCCAAGAAAACCCAGAGGTAGTTGGGTTGCTATGAGTCAACACTGACTTGATGGCACTTAAAAAAAATGGACTGAAATCAAGTTAATGAATGCATATCCCTGGCAAACAGGAATTTACATAGGGAATCTCCTGAATTCTGGGATTTTAGTGTGTTTTAGCACACAAAACTTCATTTTCAGCAGTTTCTGCAAAATATCTTCTTCACAATAGGATCCTTTTAAATGTAGTCCCTTATATCAGATGTTTATTTAAATTCTAGATTAATGGGCTACTGTGATACAAGATCATGTAGAGCAACTCATTATTTTTAAATTCAGCAAAAACTGTCATGGCAAAATTGCCTTTCTGGACTGATTTATGAATAAATGATGACACTAATTAATTAGTTATTTTGAGCCCTTGATAGAACCACCAAAGAACGAAAGGCCATCATGGTGGTTTATAAAATAAAGGGAGGGAATAAGGAAGGAGAGAAAAAGGAAGCAAGATAAAGCAGAAAAAAAGCAGTATTTACAATATCATTGGGCAGGAATGGGGAGGGGTGAGAAAAGCAGAAGTGGCCCAATACAATAGGAAGGATTTGTTTTTGGTGGGGGGGGGGAGAGGTGGAGGATGGAGAGAATTAAGGAAGAAAGAACAAGATGAATTACATCAGCTCAAGGGCGACTAAAAGAAGCTGGTCTGAAAGACCCAAGTTTTCAGTTGTTTCTTGAAGGATGAGAAGTAAGGATCCTGACCGAGAGGCAGGGAAAGAATTCCACAGGTGGGGACTCAAGTAGGGTAAGGAGTGGTGTCAAGATACCTCCAGATGAAGGGGAAGGGGAGGATAGGGAGGAATGTATAGAGCAGGAGAGATGTAGGGAAAGACCAGACTAATTGCAAAAGCTTCATGGAGTAGGAGAGAAGGCATTTGTAATACAGTAACATAGTATATGACGGCAGATAAAGACCATCATGGTCCATCTAGTCTGCCCAGCAAGGTGGCAAGAGTAGGTGCACCTGCCGCTCCATGCAGGTCACCCCTATTGGTTGAGATAGCAGAGACAGTTAAGGTTATTTTTATTTTATCCTGTTGTAATAAAGGGATCCACTGTGTCTGTCCCATGCCATTTTGAATTCTGTCACTGTATTTGCCCCCACCACTTCCATCGGGAGGGTATTCCAAGCATACACTACCCTTTCAGTGAAATAATATTTCCTGACATTGCCTTTCAGTTCACTCCCTTGCAGCTTCATGTTATGTCCTCTAGTTTTGCAGCTTCCCCTTCTTTGAAAAAGGTTTGTCTGTTCATTAATACCCTTTAAGTATTTAAAGGTCTGAATCATATCACCCCTGTTGCTCCTCTCCTCTATACATATTTAGGTCTTCAAGTCTCTTCTCATATGTCTTCTGATGCAGGCACCAAATCATTTTGGTTGCCTTCCTCTGAACCACTTCCTGCCTTTTTATATCCAGACTTTTTATATCCAGACTTCTAACCAGACTTCACGAAATAGGCCTTAGAGACACTATACTCAAATGGTTCCAATCTTATCTGAACTCCAGAACTCAACAGGTCCGTCTTGGAAATGACTCCTCCCTCCCATTTATACTAAAACAAGGAGTACCTCAAGGATCTAGCCTATCCGCCCTACTTTTCAACATCTTCCTTCAACCTGCTTGCAAAATATTTCAAGAACATGGCATTCAGTACCAAATATATGCTGATGACATGATGTGTTTCACCCCATTTAACCTCTCCAATCCCAACTTCACCAAAATCAATGAATGTCTAACTTGCCTCAAATCCTGGCTTTCCCAACACAGTCTTCTTATCAACCAATCCAAAACAGAGGTACTTCAAGTATTTTCCAACCTTACATACTCCCCTCCTCCAACGCTCACCATTGCTGATCTTCCACTCACTATAAAAAACCAAGTAAAATATCTTGGAATCATCATTGACCAGAACCTCTCCTTCACTGAACATATAAAAAGATCCACCAATATAATCTATGCAAAATTACGCACCCTCCGTAATCTTAAACCCTAACTCCTTTCGCACTGTCTGTCAGTCTCTTACAATCCCCTCGCTTGACTATTGCAACCTAATCTACCATGGTCTCCCCAAAAATACAATCCAACCTCTCCAATTAGCCCAGAATACGGTAGCTAGACTCATAACCAACAGCCCCAGGCGTGCTCATATCACACCTGTCCTCTATGACCTTCACTGGCTCCCCATACAACACAGAATTAAATTTAAGGTTATTACTCTTATTCATAAAATAATTGCAAATGAATCAGCACCCTGTCTCACTGCACTTCTTACCTTGCCTAGTAACACAAGAACACATCGTACTTCTACCAAAAACCTGCTATCCATACCAACAGCCAAAAGGTACTGTAAACAATGTACTAGCAATAGAGCCTTCTCCCTCTACGCCCCATCCTTATGGAACTCCCTCCCCCCCGAACTGCGCAACTGTGAGTGCCACCTCGAATTCCGCAAGAAACTAAAAACACACCTCTTCCTAGAATATTTTTCCCTCCCACCCTAACTCCTAACCATCATGATCTACCTTCTACCCAACTGTCCACACTTCTTTACAAAATTAACCCCGTATCTCTATCTAATGTATAAAGTTAACCTTGACCTTGATCTCTGATCATAGTAGTCAGGTGCCACAGTTATACCTATTATTTGTACCATAGTTAGTTGTTACTTGTTACCTAGTTATATTTATTTATATTGTGTTCCTTGTTCCTTGTAAACAGTTGTAATATACTGTATTATAATGTTTCATGTGAACCGTCTTGACTTGTAGAAAGACGGTATATAAAAACTGTTAAATAAATAAATAAATATCCTTTGCGAGACATGGTCTCCAAAACTGAACACAATATTCCAAGTGATGCTTCACCAGTGACTTGTATTGTGGCATCAGTACCTCCTCCTTTCTGCTGGTAATTCCTCTGTATTCAACCCAGCATCCTTTTGGCTCTGGCTACAGCCTTGTCACATTGTTTTGCCACCTTGAGATCCTCAGAAACAATCACTCCGAGGTCCTTCTCCTGGTCCATGCACACCAACCTATAACCCCCTATCACATATAATTCCCTTGGGATTCTGCTTTCTAAGATCATGACACTGCACTTCTTCACATTAACACTAGAAGCCCCAAAGTGCGTCAATTGACGCAAATGCATCTTCGAAGTTGTATACCAGCGCCACTGCTGGAACCATGTCAGTCATGTTCGATGACTTTATTAGCAAGGTCAAGATGTTCAAATATATGCATCGAAAATTAATGACAGATGCATCACCTAGCGGGAAAATGAATTTATACCTAGAAGCCCCAAAGTACGTCAATTGATGCACTCAATTGTCTTGGATGCATCAATTGACGTACTTTGGGGCTTCTAAGTATAAATTTATGTTCCCAATAGGTGGCGCATCTCAATCACTGTTTACAGTTTTACTCCGACATTACAAACAATAAACACATGATGATGTCATGTAATGACATCACATACTGCAAGTATTTAACAAATAAGTAACTTCACATTAATTTACATCTGCATTTCATGCTAAACGCAGTCGTCGTGATAATGCGTCAAGTGACACACTTTGGGGTTTCTAGGTAAAATTCCTTTTGGGGCTTCTAGTGTTAAATCTCTGTATTGTTCCATGGTGTGACCGCACCTTGAATATTGTGTGCAGTTCTGGTTACCGTATCTTAAAAAGGATATAGCGTTATTAGAAAGGGTACAGAGAAGAGCCACCGAAATGGTAAAGGGAATGGAAGGATATTCCTATGAAGAGAGGCTAAAAAGGTTAGGGCTCTTCAACCTGGAAAAGAAAAGGCTGAGGGGAGATATGATAGAGGTCTATAAATTAATGAATGGAGTGGAACGGATAAACGTAGATCAATTGTTTACGCTATCAGAATATAGAAAGACTAGGGGACATGCAATGAAGCTACAGGGTAACCTATTTAAGACTAATAAGAAAAAATATTTTTTCACTCAACGTGTAAGCAAACTCTGGAATTTGTTACCTGAGGATGTAGTAAAAGCTTTTAGTGTAGCTGGGTTTAATAAAGGTTTGGACACATTCCTGGAGGAAAGGTTCATAAACCATTATTAAAAGGGACCCAGGATATCACTGCTTGCCCCAATACAAGCATTGAGGAACTTGTGTCTTTTGGGGAGACTGCTAGGTACTTATGACCTAGATTGACCACTGTTGGAAACAGGATACTGGGCTTGATGGACCTTGGTCTGACCCAGTATGGACTATATCTTACATTCTTATGGTCTTATGTTCTTAACTGCCAAGCATTAGAGCATTCTTCCAGCTTTTGTAGATCTTTCCTCATGTTCTCCACTCTCTCAGGGGAATACACTCTGTTGCAAATTTTCATGCCATCTTCAAAAAGATCAGGTGTCATTCCTTCCCAAATTCAGGAGGAATGGGACTTCCTGGTCAAAGTATGAAGCATAGCAAGGACTAGCAAAATTGCTTCCAATTTTTATGCAACCCAAAGGGAGGGTGCTAGTCATCCCTGAACAGGTATGGAAAAAGTATGGGAAGCAGATGCAGGGAAACTCCTTACTTGTAGCCACTGGGAGCAATTTTGGGGCCCTCTAGCACATCAAATCGCTCTGATACCTCGCTGCCTAGGGCGGTATATCAAATGATAATAAAGATAAAGATCTCTCACTCGGCCTCCTTCACACAATCATTGTTTTTTCTTGCCCACTGGGCATTTATTATATCAATGGCTCATTTGAAATGTAATCCCCGACATGGATTGCTGGTCATGCTCCCTACATGTGGGTACTCTCCCTCACATGCTCATGAATGCTCCAATAAAGAGATTTATTGGCAACAAGTGTGGGCCAAATAAACTCATATACTCCACCATCAGGAAAAGTTAACATTTCAAATGATTATGTATAGGCCTCTTACAGGTATATCTTCTTTGCAGAAGGCAGACAGTTTCCTCTTTGATTTAATGATCAGTCTTGTTGTTAAGTTGATTGTCAATCATTGTAAGGACTCCATGCATCCCGACTTTCATCTTTGGTGGAACATGTTATGTATATATCACAGATATGAAACTGCCTATGCTACTCGTATAACAGAGGCTACTTTTTCCCTCATGAGATGGAGGACTTTTGATGTTATCTTGTTCATTACATTATAATCATATGTTTTTTCAATGAAAATCTAAATAATTAAATAATTAAATCATAAATAAAGAAATAAAAAAGTAAAATGTAATGTAATGCTATCAACAAAAGTACCCAGCATTTGTAACTTGAAACTTTCCCATAATACAGATAACGAAAGGGTGTCTGGAAAACCCGTGCATTAGCCAAAGAACTAAACGCTAAGAAAACTAAAGATAATGGAACACTGTTTGGAAAGCAAATGCCGACATTCAAACTTGGATGTTATTTAAAAGCCATCTTGGCACCAAAACAGAGAGAGATCTTAAGGTGGAACTACAATTGTAGTTATACTAGATGTAAAAAGCCATCTGGAGAATGATCTAAACTGATACCAATGCTGGCAATAAAAATGTAGGCAAATAAAAATCCAGATTAAAAACTGTGCAAAAATGAAAAAAAAAACAAGGGGACACATAGAGATATATGGGAGTGCTAACCAGCCTAGTGGTTGGGGCAAGTTGCCTTGGGCTGGGAGTTCAAATCCCACTGGAGGACAGTAACCTCAGGCTGGAGGGACTGAGGTTTCTATTCCCATAGGTGCTCCTTGTGGCCTTGGGCAAGCCACTTAACCCTCTGTTGCCTCAGGTACAAAAAAAAAAAAAGATTGTGAGCCCTTCAGGGACAAAGGAAATATATACCGTACCTGAATGTACACAGCTTTGACCTGATGAAAAGTGGTATATAAGCATTGCTAAATAAATAGTAGAAGAGGATACACTGAAAATTTAGATTTTATACGCTAAAGGGGAAGGAAGGAGAAAAATAAATAACTAAAATCAATAACACAGGGAAGTACATATTAAGACCATTACAAGGACTAAGAGAAAAATATAAAAGAACCAATCCAGACAATAAGAACAAGGTACATTTTAAAAAAAGGAGTAGGAAATATAAAAAACTTTAAAGTAATCAGGAACCATCAGGAAACAATCAATATAAACCAGAGCAATTAAAAACTAAAAAACTAAGACAAAGATAAGAACCATAACAGATAGACAAATAAAAGACTAGTAAAATTGGATTAAAATATCACCAGAGCGGTCTGACAACCCTAATCATGAATAATTTTAGGTCAGTCATGATATGTTGTGCCAAAATCCAGTGAGCTACGAGGAGTCTGTCCTTAATATTCTTTTTGAGACAGCTGCGGTATTCAATTATGCAAGTGTGCACACTACATTTGGTTTTTCCTACATAAAGAAGATTGCAGGCATTTATAATAAAACAGGAATCTTTACGATTGCAGATATATTGACATAAACAGAGACACATTGGCTTGTCACAGAGAGGCGTTATGCTTCTTCAATACTATTGGATAAATTAACGAGAATTAAGTTCCCAGAACAATATAAAGCGAATCCTAGATTCCAAGCAAATCACTGCTTTTGGAACCAATATGTGACATAAAGTGGGGACATACTGTGCATCTTTCAATTTGGTATAATCCTAAATTTTTGATTGATGAAAAACCTTTAAACTAGCCTCTGTGGCAGAAGAAGCGAATCCGGGCTTTGAAAGATATACAAACTGGCACAGGGTTCCTTTCCTTTAATAGATTAACAATAGCCCAGATCTTCTTTAATCACAAATGTTTCAATGGTTGCAGTTATGATATTGTGTTCAAAAAACTAAGATATCGTTGTTGACTCATGGTGACCCTCTGGATAGTTGTACTAAACTGTGTTCGGTCTTCAGTCAGGCATCTCATTGTTGACAGAGTGGTACTCATAGCTGCCGTTATTGTATCGATCCATCTCATTGGGGGCCTTCCTCTTTTATGTTGACCTTCTATCTTGCCGAGCATTATATCTTTCTCCAATGATCTTTCTTTTCGCATGATGTGTCCAAAGTATGAAAGTCGAAGTATTGTTATCTGAGCTTCTAAAGAAAGCTTAAGTTTGATCTCCTCTAGTATTAACTGGTTTGTTCTTTGGGCAGTCCATGGTATACACAGAATTCGTCACCAGCACCGTAATTCAAAGGAATCAATTTTCTTCCTGTCTATCTTTTTCACTGTCCAACCTTCACATTCATTTGACATTATTGAAAATACCATGGCTTGAACGAGTTGAATCTTTGTATGGAGAGACACATCTCTGCTCTTGAGAACCTTGTCTAGGTCCTTCATAGTCATTCTGCCAAGAGCAATGTGTCGTCTGATTTCTAGACTGCTTGTTGTTTCTTTATTGATAGTTGATCCAAGTAGGTTAAAGTTGTTCAGTATTTTATTTCTTCTCCATCGATGATGAACTTATTGATTTTGCCAGTTGTCAGGATCTTTGTCTTCTTTACATTAAGGTGCAGGCCCATTTTAAGACTATGGTCCTTGATCTTGAGAAGCAAATGTTTCAGATCGTCTTCATTTTCAGCCAGTAATGTGGTATCATTAGCATAGCGAAGGTTGTTGATGAGTCTCCAACAAACATTCACATCTCTGTTTCTTCATACAGTCCCACTTCCCTGATGATTTGTTCTGCATATAAATTAAAATTAAACAGGTAGGGGTAAGTATGCAGCCTTGTCATACATCTTTGCTGATTTTAAACCATTCTATTTCTCCTGTTGGAACGGTTGCTTCTTGATCAATGTAAAGGTTGTACAAGAGAAAGATCAGGTTTTCTCGAACACCCGTACTTCTTAATAGGGCCCAGAGTTTCTCATGGCTTACACAGTCAAAAGCCTTGCTGTAGTCAATAAAACACATATAAATATCCTTTTGGTATTCTTTTGTCTTTTCAAGGATCCTTCTATATTTGTGATGATGTCTCTCGTTCCTCGCCCTTTCTTGAACCCTGTTTGCACTTCAGGCAGTTCTTGTTCAGGTATGGTTGTAGTCTCTGCTTAATAATCTTCAGTAGAATCTTGATTTCATATGGGATCAGAGCAATTGTGTGATAATTTCCATAGTCAGTTGGATCACCTTTCTTTAGTATTGGTATAAACACAGATTTTTTCCAGTCAGTTGTCCATGATGTTGTCTTCCAAATTTCCTGGCAGAGTCTTGCAAGTATGGTATCAGCTGCATCAGATTGCTGTAATATTTCAGTGGGAATGCCATCAATTCCTGATGCTTTGTTCTTTGATAAGATTTTCAATGCTTCTTCGACTTCTTTCATCACCAATGGTTCCTGATGATAAAGTACAGGTTGAAACAGCTGTTGGTCCACTTGATCTTTATCATATAAAAACTTTGTATATTCTTCACACCTTTTCTTGATCTTCAAGCATTATCCAACATGGATCCTTGAGCATCTTGTAACATTCCAATTCAAGACTGGAATTTTTTCTTTAACTCTCGTAGCTTTAGGAAAGCCAATCTTGTTCTTCCTCTAATATTTTCTGCTTCTATTTCCATGTATGCGTCATTGAAGTACTTCTCCTTGTCTTGTCTTGCTGTATGTTGGAAATCTCTGTTAGGTTCTGTGATTGCCTCTCTTTCTCCTCTGCCTTTGACTTCTCTGTGTTTGTGGTCAATTTTTAGAGTTTCTTCGGTCATCCATTTTGGTCATTTTTGCTTTTTCACCTTTTGTAGAAATGTAGAAATTTCTCATTTTCTTCCAACCCAACCTTCTTGATGTCATCCCATAACTCTTCTGGAGCTCTGTCATTTGTATCTAAAGCAACAAATTGATTTTGCAGGCAGTCTTTAAATTCTGGTGCTATATTCTCAAGGTCATATTTTGCTACTTTCTTGAGTGACTTGTTCTTTTTTAACTTTAGCTTGAGTTTGCACACTAGTAGTTGATGATCTGTACCACAGTCAGCCTGAGGTTTTGTCTTTGTTGATGTTATAGAGCTCTTCCATTGTTAACTTCCACAGATGTAGTCAATTTGATTTTTGTACAGTCCATTGGGTGAAGTCCATGTGTACAGTCACCACTTGTGTTGCTGGAAGAAGGTGTTTGCGATTTTTATTTTATTTTTTATTTATTTAGACAGTTTTGTATACCGCCTTATCCTTCAATCAAAGCGGTCACAACACAATTGGGGGATACATTTAACATGCAGGGATATGAGACACACACTAATACTTACAGGGAACATGGGCAATGGAGGGTTAAGTGGCTTGCCCAAGACCACAAGGAGCATCTGTGGGACTAGAAACCCCAGTCCTTCCGGCCCAAGGTTGCTGTCCTCTAGTGGGATTTGAACCCCCGACCTTCCGGCCTGAAGTACCTTGCCCCAACCACTAGGCTACTCCTCCCTCCTGGGAATGAATAGATCATTGATCTTGCAGAATTCTATCAGTTTTTCTGCAGCTTCATTTCTGTTGCCAAGTCCATATTTTCCAACCACTTTGCCTTCTTTTTTGTTGCCAACTTTTACGTTCCGGTCACTCATGACTATCAGGATATCCTGTTCTATATTCTGTCAATTTCAGCATGTACTTGCTCATAGAACTCATCAACTCATCCTCTTCTACAGCTGTTGTTGAGGCATATGCTTGAATTATAGTTGTGTTGATGGGCATTCCTTGTAGATGAAGAGAAATTAAGCGTTCACTGATTGCATTGTATTTCATACAGTTCTCGCAAGTTTCTTCTTAATTATAAATGCAACACCATTTCTTCTTTGTCTTTCATTTCCAGCATAGTAGACCATGTGATCATCAGAATCAAAGTGACTGATGCCAAGCCATTTCAGTTCACTGACACCCAAAAGATCCAGTTGTACACATTCCATTTCATTCTTGACCACCTCCAACTTCCCTTGGTCCATGCTTCGCATGTTCCATGTCCCAATATGTAAGACATCTTTGCAGCTTTTGACCCTCATTTAATGCACAGCTACAGCAGCAGTCAGACGTCCCAAAGACTTTGATCCAACCACATCATAAATGCTGGCTTTACTCTGAAAAGTCTTCAGCTCATCCCCAGTAGCCAATTGAGTGCCTTCCAATCTGGGGGTTTCATCTTCCAGCACTATAGTGCAATTTTTTTGTTGTGGTTATCCACTGGGTTTTCATGGCAAGATACAGAAGTAGATTGCCAGGCCTTTCTTCCGTGCAGTTTAATTTAGTGTTGCTGTTGTCACAGAAATGTGATCCTCTGCCACCAACACCATCCCATTCTGCTGCTGCCCGGAAGGTTGGTTTGTCTTTGTCTGGCACCTCAGCTGAGACCTATCCATCTTGGGAGACCCTGCCAATAGTTAAACTACCTATTGCTGAGCTCTCAGCATCACTGATACACACCAGCCCTCACAGCAAAACAATCTGCAAACCAAGTGAGAGGGAAATACAAATATTACATTAAAAAAAAAGGAAAATGATATCTGTGAGCTCCTTGGGAAACTCTCCCAGCCTCTTGCCACTGTGAGACCGCTTACCAGTATGGACATCCAGCTTCATTATTTCATACTTTTTTTTTAAGGTCTCTTAAAAATCTAGTATTTTAGAAGCATGAGCTTGGAGTCAAATTTGATTGAAGAGGTTTGTGTGTCTCATCAGTCTTCATTCTTTATTATGCTGTGAACACTTCACCTATGCATTTACTCTCTGCTGGAACCTATCTTTCACCTTGGGAAGCTCAGCATCCCTGTAAAGAAACCCGGGAATGATCTGAGACGAAATTATATGGGCGTTTGGAAATGAGTACTTCACCATCAAAATGTCACTCTTCATTTGTTGATTTCAAAAATGAACAGTGACATTTGACATATAAAGGTCAATTTAACATTTGAAGAGTGACATACAAAGGTCATCTCCCCCGCCCCCCCCCCCCCCCCCACCGATGAAGCAATATCTGTTGTGGGAAGGAAAAACATCTTGTTTATGAGAAGGATAGGATGAGCTGGCTCCACAACATGCCTTGAATCTTCAGTCATCGGATATGAATACCTAGCGCTGTCAGCCAGTTTGATGTACTCCCAGCCAGGACTCTGCAGATTTATTTTCAGCCCCAAAGGTAAATGAAGGCCCACTCATCCAAACACAGACCTTCAAAGGCAGAACACATGAAACAGAAACTGGTAAGAAAACAAGTGTGAACAACCAACATCCATACTAACACACGTAACACCGGTAACTATTGGAACACCAGCACCCCACCTTTCAAACCAAGACTGGTGACCCTCTCCCTCCCGAGCAGCCACAAACACTGACACCCCAATGGAGAAGGAATGAGTCCAATACTGTATATGGTCATACCCAGCCCATGCTAGACTTCTCTTATCATCACCACAAACTGAAATCTAGTCAATAGCGAACCGTCCATATGGATGAACCAATACAGCCCACCAACTGGGCACCTACTCATGTATTCCTGGGTTTGTCCCACAGGGCTTGTGGCTAATCTCAGTGAATGTTGCAGGACTACAAAAGTCCCTTTACTTGCCTGGCCTAAAGGTGATGTCAGAGAGGACTACAAAAGTCCCTTTACTTGCCTGGTTTAAAGGTGAGGTCAGAGAGGCTGTTGTTGCCAAAAAAGCATCTTTCAGGAAATGGAAAAAAGAGCCAAACGACGAAACCTGGAAACAGCACAAGCACTGGCAAGTCAAATGCAAGGCACTGATAAGGCAGGCAAAGGGAGAATTTCAGAGGAAGCTTGCTGCAGAAGCAAAAACACGAAATAAAGACCTTTTCAAGTACATTTGTAGCAAAAAACCTGTGAGAGATTCAGTTGGTCCATTAAATGATAAAGGGGTTAAAGGAGCACTGAGAGGCGACAAGCTGATAGCGGAGAAACTGAATGAATTCTTTGCTTCAGTTTTTACTGAGGAAGATGTAGGGATGTTACCCATGACTGAAGTGGTATTTAAAGGTGCGGAAGAATTGAAGGAAATATCGATACATCGGGAAGATGTATTACAACTATTAGATAAACTGAAAAGTAGCAAATCACCTGGGCCGGATGGTATACATCCAAGGGTGTTGAAAGAACTGAAATATGAGATTGCAGACCTGCTATTAGTAATCTATGAACTATTATTAAAATCATCTCTAATACCTGAAGATTGGAGGATCGCCAATGTAACACCAATTTTTAAAAAGGGTTCCAGGGGTGATCCGGGAAACTACAGACCGGTGAGCCTGACATCAGTACCGGGAAAAATGGTAGAAACCATTGTAAAGAATAAAATTACTCAGCATGTAGATAGTCATGACCTAATGGGAGACAGCCAACATGGCTTTAGACAAGGAAGATCTTGTCTTACTAATCTGTTATGTTTTTTTGAAGGAGTGAATAAACAGGTGGACAAAGGTGTGTCGGTTGATATTGTGTATCTGAACTTTCAGAAAGCCTTTGACAAGGTCCCTCATCAGAGACTTTTGGCAAAACTAAAGAGTCATGGGATAGGAGGCAGTGTACTATTGTGGATCAGGAACTGGTTAAAAGATAGAAAGCAGAGGGTTGGGCTAAATGGCCAATTTTCCCAATGGAGAAAGGTGAATAGTGGTGTACCCCAGGGATCTGTGCTGGGTCCGCCGCTTTTTGACATATTCATAAATGACCTGGAAAGTGGAATAACGAGTGAGGTTATCAGATTTGCAGATGACACAAAACTATTTAAAGTTGTTAAAACCCAAGAGGATTGTGGAAAATTGCAAGAGGATCTTGATAAATTAGAAGACTGGGAATCAAAATGGCAGATGAAATTTAATGTGGACAAGTGCAAGGTTATGCACCTAGGGTAGAACAACCCAAACTATGGTTGCACGATGCAAGGTTCCACATTAGGAACCACCACCCAAGAAAAAGATTTAGGCGTCATTGTGGATACCATGTTAAAACCCTCGGCCCAGTGTGCAGTGGCGGCCAAGAGAGCAAATAGAATGCTAGGTATGATAAGGAAAGGAATGGAAAATAAAACAAAAGATATTATAATGCCTCTATATCGTTCCATGGTGAGACCGCACCTTGAATATTGTGTGCAATTCTGGTCGCCATATCTTAAAAAGGATATAACGATTTTAGAAAAGGTTCAGAGAAGAGCCACCAAAATGGTAAAGGGGATGGAAGGATACTCCTATGAAGAAAGGCTAAAAAGGTTAGGGCTCTTTAACCTGGAAAAGAGACGGCTGAGGAGAGATATGATAGAAGTCTATAAATTAATGAACGAAGTGGAATGGGTAAACGTAGATCGATTGTTTACCTTATCAGAATATAGAAAGACTAGGGGACATGCAATGAAGCTACAGGGTAAACTATTTAAGACTAATAAAAGAAAATATTTTTTCACTCAACGTGTAATCAAACTCTGGAATTTGTTACCGGAGGATGTAGTAAGGGCTGTTAGTATAGCTGGGTTTAAAAAAGGTTTGGACAAGTTCCTGGAGGAAAGGTCCATAAACCACTATTAAAAAGGGACCCAGGATATCAATGCTTGACCCAGTACAAGCATTGTGGAACCTGTGTCTTTTGGGGAAACTGCTAGGTACGTATGACCTATATTGGCCACTGTTGGAAACAGGATACTGGGCTTGATGGACCTCGGTCTGACCCAGTATGGCATATCTTATGTTCTTATGTTCTTATTAGCCTTTATAAAAAATTAAGGACAACAGATGGAATAACTGCCATTTGCTATATTTTCTATTTCCTTTGTGCTTGAGAAAGATTGTTTTTTGAGAAGCATACTAAGGGATATTTTTAATTCTACATCACCAGTTTTTTATGGTGGAACATTGCGGCAGAGGCTCAAATGCTCTCTTGAAGTTATGTTCTCCACTAGACTGTTTCTTGGTGCTTTTTCTCTAGGGATTTAGTATTGATACTTTGGTTCTATTAGTCTGATAATAATAGTTCTTTTTGCTCTTTGTTTTGCAAGGTTTTTACAATTTCCCTATTTTGATTCCCCTCCTCCTTTTTTCCCTTTCCCCTTCCTCTCTCCTCTTCCCCTTTCCCCTCCCCCACTTTTCCTTCCCCCTTTTCATGTCCATTAGTTCCTGCTATACCTGATGATGAAAGGCAAGATATGCATTACTTACATCAGACTGTAAGTTGCAGTTTTTAAATTAGACACTTATTTACTCCATGGGTACATCACCCCTTTTTATGTATATGAGAATTTGATATGATCTATGGTTTTTGTCCTATGTTTTTTAAACTCGTCACGTTGTTATTTATATATACATTTTATAGGATTTATAAATGTAAATGTATTTCTATATGTCTTTATGCCTTTTATTAATTAGTATTAATTTAAAATGCTGCACTTATTTATTATTTATGTTTTTATAAGATCTACATTTGTATTTAATTATTTATTAATAATTTATGTATGCATTATATTCAATCTTCACCCGTTGGCTTGTTTTAAGATCCATTATGATTTTAATTCTATGCTAAAAATTATGTGTTATATTCTTATAGCTTTTTTATATGTCTTTTATGTGTCCTAGCAGATCATAGCCCTGAAGAAGGCCACGCTAAAACATGGCCATGTTGGGCTTTGTTCCTTGTATGGTTTGCCTTGCACCGATCTGGTTTTAATAAAGTTATTTTCTTGTTACTCGCTTTTTTGGTTGTTCGTTGTGGGACTTCAAGTAGTTGTGCCTCCTTTTGAGTATTGTACTCATTTTCAGTGGGTACAATTCCTGGTGTTGGCTCACCAGGTAGACAACCTCTCGACCAAGATGCCAGCAGACTTATGGACGGTCTAGATGGAGTCATTGAGAGTTTGTTAAATACATGAAAGGCTTAGGCAGCTGGGTGGAAGCAACTGTAGACTTCCTTAGCCAGTGGAATGTACAGGAATGCCCATCTTCTAAGGAGCAGCTGGTAGTGGAATTCATGGTGCACATAAAATGGGCGGGCATGCCCAAAGGTGCTCTGGCACCATCATTAGCAAATAGAATGCTAGGAGTCATAAAGAAAGGAATGGAGAATAAAATTAAGGATATTATTATGCCTCTATATCGTTCTCTGTTACTACCATACCTTGAATATTGTGCTCATTTCTCATCACCATATCTTTAAAAGGATATAGCAGAATTAGAAAAGGTACAAAGAAGAGCCACCAAAATGTTAAAGTGGAAGGAAGGATACCCCAATGAGGAAAGGCTTAAAAGGTTAGGGCTTTTCATCTTGGAAAAGAGATGGCTGAGGGGAGATATGATAGTGGTCTATAAATTAATGAATGGAATGGAACGGGTAAATGTAGATCAGTTGTTTACACCATCAAAAAGTAGAAAGACTATGGGACATGCAATAAAGCTACAATGTAACCCTTTTAAGACTAATAAGAGAAAATATTTTTCACTCAACATGTAATCAAACCCTGGAACTCGTTACCGGAGGATGTAATAAAAACTGCTAGTGTTGCTGTGCTTAAAAAGGGTTTGGACAAGTTCCTGGAGGGAAGTTCCATAAACTACTATTAAAGAGAACCCAGAAAATCCACTGCTTTTTAAATCTGTGTGCCTTTTGGGAATCTGCCAGGTACTTGTGACCTGGATTGACCACTGTTGGAAACAGAATACAGGGCTTGAAGGACCTTGGTCTGACACAGTATGGCATTTTTTATGTTCTTATGTACTGCTTTTATTAGCAAGATATGAGGGGTTCAAGGGCCCAATGACTTCTTTCTTGTTTATCTGGTTGGTTTGGGGTTATATGCATCTAATTCACACCCATGGCTGGCTAGCTCGCCAGTCTATAACCCATGCCATTTCAATGTGATTGCTGAAGGTTCTTCAGTATGTGATTTACACACTCTGAGGTGAAGTTTTTCCATGTTGTACTTGTGTTAGTCTTTTATACTGCCTTGAGGGTGGATGAGCTAGTTGCCCCTGAAAAACACACCAGCAGCACCAGTGGATTACAGTGGTATGATGGTCTTGATAGAGGACCAGAGAGCATGCCTATGGATCTGTATGTCCAAGACAGGCCATAAGAACATAAGATATGCCATACTGGGTCAGACCAAGGTCCATCAAGCCCAGTATCCTGTTTCCAACAGTGGAATTAAGCTTGCTGTAAGTCTTTAACCTTTGGAACCACTCCTTTTAGTTTTTTCCTAACTATATTCCTCATTCTATCATAGAAAGTTAAAAGGTAGTACTGTGGATGCCTTTACTCTCTGTCCTCCACTAATTAAATCAAACATGATCATACTATGATCACTATTGCCAAGTGGTCCCAACACCCTTATTTCTTGCACCAGATCTGGCGTTCCACTAAAGACTAGGTCCAGTATGGCTTCCCCTCTGGTCGGTTCATGAACCAGCTGCTCCAAGAAGCAGTCATTTATTCCATCTAGAAACTTTATCTCTTTAGCTTGTCCTGCTGTGACACTGACCCAGTCGATACCGGGGTAATTGAAATCACCCATTATTACTACTCTGTTGTGACTTTTGTTAGCTTCCTTGATTTCTTTGAGCATTTCATCATCCATTTGTTCATTCTGGCCAGGCGGTTGATAGTATACTCCATCACCTTCCCCTTCATAAATGGAATTTCAATCCATAGAGATTCTACAGCAAATTTTGTTCCCTGCAAAACTTTAATCCTTTCTGACTCAATGCCCTCTCTAACATAGAGCGCAACCCCTCCACCAATTTGATCAGCTCTATCATTACGATATAGTGTGTATCCAGGTATCACAGTGTCCCACTGGTTATCCTCCTTCCACCATGTCTCTGAGAGTGCAATCATATCTAACCTCTCATTTAGTGCTATATATTCTAACTCTCCCATCTTATTGTTTAGACTTCTAGCATTAGCATACAAGCATTTTAGAGACTGTATTTTATTCATATTAATCTGGCTATTGGTAGGCAGGGGTAATTTGGAATCTTTATGCTCTGTCTGCTCCTTACTCAAGGGCATTTGGGCTACTATACTCCCTTTTGGAACCTCACTGCTTTTGGTAGTATCCTTCAAGGATATCTTTGTCCGAACCATGCACTCCTGGGTGACTGTCGGCTTTCCCCTAATTTCTAGTTTAAAAGCTTCTCTATCTCTTTTTTAAAGGTTAATGCCAGCAGGCTGGTCCCATCCTGATTAAGGTGAAGCCCATCCCTTCGGAAGAGCCCCCCTTTTCCCCAGAATGTTCCCCAGTTCCTAACAAATCCAAAACCCTCATCCTTGCACCATTGTCTCATCCACGCATTGAGACTCCGGAGCTCTGCCTGTCTTTTGGGTCCTGCACGTGGAACAGGAAGCATTTCGGAGAACGCTATCCTGGAAGTTCTGGATTTCAACTTCCTACCTAAAAGCTTAAATTTAGCCTCCAGAACTTCCCTACCACATTTTCCTATGTCATTGGTACCAACATGTACCAAGACAGCAGACTCCTCCCCAGCACTATCTATGATTCTATCTAGGCGGTGCGTGAGGTCCGCTACCTTCGCAGCAGGCAGGCATGTTACCAGGCGATCCTCACGTCCACCAGCCACCCAGCTATCTACATTCCTAATGATTGAATCACCAACTATAACAGCTGTCCTGACCCTCCCCTCATGGGGACATGGCCCTGGAGAAACGTCCTCGGTGCGAGAGGGTTTTACATCACCTGGAGGACAGGTCCTAGTTACAAGATCACTTCCTGCCACACCAGGGTGATGCTCTCCTGTCACGTGACCTCTCTCCTCCATGGCAACAGGGATGCTGCCAGACTGGAGGTGGGACTTCAGGACTATATCCCTGTAGGTCTCGTCCATGTACTTCTCTGTCTTTCTTATGTCTTCCAGGTCTGCTACTCTAGCCTCTAGAGAACGGACTCGTTCCCTGAGAGCAAAGAGTTCTTTGCACTTAGTGCATACGTAAGACCTCTCACCAACTGGGAGAAAATCATACATGTGACACTCAATGCAAAAGACCGGAGAACCCCCATCTCGTTGCTGGACTTCTGTCTGCATCTTAGTTTAAAGCTTGTGTTTAGGTCTTTTAAATTCTGTATATAATAAGGATTGGTGTGGATGCTTATACCAATAAAAGTGTATCTAATACCCCTAATACACCTTGTGTACCTGAAGCTTAAGTAATTAATCTCAGGTCCTCTGTGTATGACTGATTTGGATAACGAGCTGCACCTGAGAGCAGTCCCTTTCCTCTAAGATGTGCAAATACCTATAAAACTACAATTACCCCAGGGGTGGGTGGGTACTGGGGAGGGAGGGAGGGAGATAAGTCCTATTAAAGAGGGCAGTTACAAGGTACCCTATCCTGAACCCTCAGCAGGGGGGAAGGGGGTACCACACAAAGCCCAGTTAGTTGAGAGAGGCAAGGTAAGTTATAGCTGAGAAGGCTGAACTAGCACACCACTAAGACAAACAATAAATAATTAAATAAACAGTTAGACAAACAAGAAATAATTAATAAACAGCTAGAACTCACAGCAAGGTGTCACAGGAGACAAATATCCACTTCTCTAGCAGAGCACTGTACAAAGCACTGCTCCTCTCTGATCAGAGAAAAGCAGACTAAAACAGACTATGCACATGTGGAGAAAACAGGAAGAAGGCTACACAATACCTCAGCAGGGGAGGGGGAGGGGGAGGATTCACTCAGGCAGGCTAGGACAGGAAAGAAAGTTTAACACACAGCAGGTTCTGGGGAGAGAGATTTAATTTAAAATGAACAGTTAACCTGGCTACCACACAAAGCCCAGTTAGTTGAGAGAGGCAAGGTAAGTTATAGCTGAGAAGGCTGAACTAGCACACCACTAAGACAAACAATAAATAATTAAATAAACAGACAAACAATAAATAATTAATAAACAGCTAGAACTCACAGCAAGGTGTCACAGGAGACAAATATCCACTTCTCTAGCAGAGCACTGTAAAAAGCACTGCTCTTCTCTGATCAGAGAAAAGCAGACTAAAACAGACTATGCACACGTGGAGGAAACAGGAAGAAGGCTACACAATACCTCAGCAGGGGGGGGGGGGGGGAGGATTCACTCAGGCAGGCTAGGACAGGAAAAAAAGTTTAACACACAGCAGGTTCTGGGGAGAGAGATTTAATTTAAAATGAACAGTTAACCTGGCTACCACACAAAGCCCAGTTAGTTGAGAGAGGCAAGGTAAGTTATAGCTGAGAAGGCTGAACTAGCACACCACTAAGACAAACAATAAATAATTAAATAAACAGTTAGACAAACAATAAATAATTAATAAACAGCTAGAACTCACAGCAAGGTGTCACAGGAGACATCCACTTCTCTAGCAGAGCACTGTAAAAAGCACTGCTCCTCTCTGATCAGAGAAAAGCAGACTAATAAACACCACAAGTATAGGGAACAATGTAGCAAAAGTAACAGCACTCTTCTTTATACAAACAATGTGCCTTTGAGAACTGCAGATTTTTTGAAAACCCATAACCACTAAAAGCATGAAGAATGAATGAGACCAGGGTAACAACACTTTCCTTAAAAAATATAAATGTGGCTTTGAAAACCGCAATGCTGAATTGATAACGCTCACATACCTTGAACATATGAAAACTAAAAGTAAACCGTATAGAGCTTCTCTACCTTTGAAAATTATTCAAACAAAATATTTACCTGCAAAGCCGAGTGGCTATCCACACTTCTTTCATGGCAAAACCAAAACTGAAAGTAAGGTGTTATGCCAATTGCACCTTAAATAGAAGAACTTCCCACCAATCTGGAGTTCCTAAATAAATACCATCTTCAAAATTCTGTCTAAAATGATTCCAAACTCAAGACAATATTTCAGTCTCAATGTAATAGACTATTGTCAAAATGGGGGAAAAAAACTTAGCTGGACATTAAACTCAAAAGGGTTTTGCTTTGATTCATTCAAATCAGAGTCGACAGTAGTGCACATACTCAGAGCCTTTATCAAAAGCTTCCCGCCATCATTGTAACCATGGACACTAATAAACAAAAAGACAGAAACCGATCTTGCTCTGAGAAGCAAACACCAATCGATTCTGAGATGGTTCTAAGATATAAATAAATCAAAAGAAGAGTTTATGCTATTAGATGTTGGCATCGGTGCAGGATGTGGACCACTAGTAAGCAAAGGCAGTACAACAAGGAGCAAACCATACCTGCAGTGTACTGGACAAAAAACGGAGCCGGTGTAAAGGATAAACTTTATTGTAAACCCCAACACATTTTCAAACCTCATAAAACAAACATAAAAACAATAAATAACAATGAAAATATTAAATGTACATAAATAGTAGTCAAAAAAGGTAAAATGAATAAAACCAGTCAAGAACTAGTAAAAAACAGCTGATGCATAAGGGATCAGAAATAATAATTAATTAAATGAAAATGCTAAAACCAGTTAAATACGAATTAAAATGACATATATAAAGTGCCATAAAGAACAAATACATGTAATTTAACATGTAAATTGTAATATCCAAACATAAAAGCAGACCATGATATGAAAAGTGTTAGATATTATAAACAGTTTCTACAGGCACCACGCCTTGAATCTTGCGCAATATTATAAGGGGCCGTGCCTGATGGTTAAAACGCATGAAAAAAAATGCTTCTAGTGAGGAGGAGGACAAGAAGGACCAAATTGAAGGAAGCTAGGAGGTGACCAAATGTGACTCAATATTATTAAATTAGAGGAAAGGCCGTGGGAAAAATTACCTGTATGTGCCTGATCAAAGGCAGGCTCTAAAAAGATTGGTACTAGGACCTCCGAAGTACAAACTCAATAAACTGGGTGCAAAGATCCTGTATTTTAAGAGATGAGAGAGCACATACCCACAGAAAAATGTGAAAAAATATATACCACTGTCTGTATGAACATAAGAAAAGGAGGGCATGCGAAAAGAAATAGACTTGCCTGAGGACCATGTAAGAGCAACTGCTTCCAAAGCTGAAAACGGATGGAGAAACTGAGCTGGATTTTTGTCAGTGCTCCATTTCGTGCCAAATAAGGTTCAAAGGTCAAGATTAGTGGTCCATAGATCTGAGGTGTCCCAGCCAGTAAAGAAATAAATGGAAAAGGTAAATGTGCCTGGTATAGTAGACCTACCCGGGCCGTCAAAACTGACTGTTCTTATAAATACCAAGTACTTTTGAAAAACAGTGAGGGCTATCTTAAAACCCAGAATCATTTCCCCTAGAAAGCTAAGGGCCAAAACCAATCCTGTTCTGAGAAACTAATACCAATTGAACAAGGTATTGCCCTGAGATATAAATAAATCAAAGGAAAGGGCATAAATACTATTAAATGTTAGCATCAGTGCATACTGAGGATATGGTCCATAATGACAAACAGAAGAGAAAAGTATGAATCGACACCTTGATCTCTAAGGGAAATCATCGGGTGTGTAATAACTCTATTGCGATTTCAAAGATCAAAAATGAATCCATAATATACATATGGTATACTGCAACTAGACAAGAAAACATTATGACAAAGTTCTGCTTTACTGAGGACCCTTGTAAATGTCTTATTTTAAGGTCTGAAAAACTGTAAAAGACTTAAAAAACAAACTATCGGGGGAAACAGTGATAAAGAGGGGCAGGGAGATTCCCTTAGTCTGATAATAATAGTTCTGTTTGCTCTTTCTTTTGCAAGGTCTTTACAATTTTCCTTTTTTGGTTCTCCCTCTTTTTTCCTTTTTCCCTTCCTTTCCCCTCTTCCCCTTTTCCCTCCCTTCCTCCACTCCCTCCCCCCTTTTCATTCCATTAGTTCCTGCTATACCTGATGAGGAAAGGCAAGACACTCATGACTTATATCGGGCAGTAGGTTGCAGTTTTTAGATTAGACACTTATTTAATCCATGGGTACATCACCTCTTTTGATGTATATGAGAATTTGATATGATCTGTTTTTTGTGCTATGTTTTTTAAACTCGTCACATTGTTATTTATATTTATGTTTTATAGTATTTATAAATGTATATGTATTTTATATGTCTTTATGCCTTTTATTAATTAGTACTAATTAGTACTAATTTATAATGCTATACTTATTTATTATTTATATTTTTATAAGATTTACAACATTTGTATTTAATTAATAGTTTTTACTATCTGCATTATACTCAGTTTTCACCTGTTGGCTTGTTTTAAGATCCATTATGATTTTAATTCTATGCTAAAGATGTATGTGATTATGACCTATATAGGTTTTTTTATGTCTTTTATGTGTCCTGGCAGACCACTTGGTTTGCAGATTGTCATGCTGTGAGGGCTTGTGTGCATCAGTGATGCTGAAAGCTAAACTATCGGTAGTTTAACTACTGGCAGGGTCTCCCAACAGCCGCTGAGGTGCCAGACCAAGACAAACTACCTATCTGGGCAGCGGCAGAATGGGATAGTGTTGACGGCGGAGGATCACATTTCTGTGACAACGGCAACAACACCAAACTTAAACTACCCGGAAGAAAGGCCCGGCAATCTTCTTCTGTATCTTGCCATGAAAACCCAATGGATAGTTACAACAAAACAAATTGTGCTATAGTGCTGGAAGATGAGACCCCCAGGTCGGAACGCACTCAACTAGCTACTGGGGAAGAGCTGAAGACTTTTCAGAGTAAAACCAGGATTTATGATGTGGTTGGATCAAAGCCCTCGGGATGTCTGACTGCTGATGTAGCTGCGCATGAAATAAGAGTCAGAAGCTGTAAAGATGTCTTGCACATTGGAACATGGAATGTATGAAGCATGAACCAAGGGAAGTTGGAGGTGGTCAAGAATGAAATGAAACGAGTACAGCTTGATCTGTTGGGTGTCAGCGAACTGAAATGGACTGGCATCGGGCACTTTGCATCAGATGATCACATGGTCTACTATGCTGGAAATGAAAGACAAAGAAGAAATGGTGTTGCATTTATAATAAAGAAGAAACTTGCAAGAACTGTAATGAAATACAATGCAGTCAGCGAACGCTTAATCTCTATTCGTCTATGAGGAATGCCTATCAACACAACTATAATTCAAGTATATGCCCCAACAATAGCTGCAGAAGAGAATGAAATTGAAGAGTTCTATGAACAAGTACAAGCTGAAATTGACAGAACATGCAAACAGGATATCCTGACAGTCATGGGTGACTGGAATGCAAAAGTTGGCAACAAAGAAGAAGGCAAAGTAGTTGGAAAATATAGACTTGGCAACAGAAATGAAGCTGGAGAAAGACATAGAATTCTGCAAGACCAACGATCTATTCATCTCAAACACCTTCTTCCTTCAACACAAGCGGCGACTGTACACATGGACTTCACCCAATGGATTGTATAAAAATCAAATTGACTACATCTGTGGAAGTCAACGATGGAAATGTTCTATAATGAGAAGGACGCGGGCAGGGTCCCGGAGGACGCCGGTAACCGGTGGTACGGCCTGGCACAGGTCCCTGCCCGCAAAAGAGATGGGGGAGAGGGGGGAGAGAGGTCAAGGGGCCGATGTAAGGCCGGCGTGCTTTGAATTGATTGGCTCGGCCGCGGGGACACACGCGGGTGGGCCAATCAAATTAAGGGAACGGCCATGTGCTGCGACGGCGAGGACGCTCACTGAGCACATGGTTGTGGGAGCGGAAGATGGACGGTGTCCCGCCCTCCCACCCTTAAGTTGGTTAGTCATTTTGGGGGATTGGGTTGTTGCAGCTGGGGGGGTTGGAATGGTGGAGGCGGGATCTCGGAGGTTTCCGGGGTCCGGAGTCGTAGGCTACTTGGGTAGGGGCAGGGTGCCCGCGACCCGGAGAACCCTGAGTTGACTTTTGCTAATGATATGGCGAAGTCAAGCATGGGTGGTAGTAATTGGACCGGTGGGGGACCGGACCAGTAGCGGAAGCGAGGTCACCTTGCTAATAGTACGGCGGGTGAGGTATCGCTCCATTGGGGGCGAGGGGGGGGGGGTTGTTGATTAAATTGTGTTCATGTTTATAAAGTTGAACTGTTTTGGGCAATAAAGCTGCGACCTGTTGTTTCTCCAAGCTGGTGTCTGTGAAGTTTGTGGGTAAATATAATGCTGGGGGAGGGGGTGAATAAAGGGAGGGAGAGCGCCGGGTACAGATCCCCGGTTACATCAACAAAGACAAAACCTGGAGATGACTGTGGTACAGATCATCAACTACTAGTATGCAAACTCAAGCTAAAGTTGAAAAAGAGCAAACCACTCATGAATGCAGCAAAATATGACCTTGAGAATATACCACTGGAATTTAAAGACTGCCTGCAAAATCGATTTGCTGCTTTAGATACAAATGACAGAGCTCCAGAAGAGTTATGGAATGACATCAAGAAGGTTGTGTTGGAAGAAAGCGAGAGGTCTCTCTACAAAAGGTGAAAAAGCAAAAACGGCCAAAATGGATGACGGAAGAAACTCTGAAAATTGCCCAGAAACACAGAGAAGCTAAAACCAGAGGAGAAAGAAAGACAATAACAGAACTCAGAGATTTCCAACGTGCAGCAAGACAGGACAAGGAAAAGTACTACAACGACGCATGCAAGGAAATAAAAGCAGAAACTATTAGAGGAAGAACAAGATTGGCTTTCCTAAAGCTACGAGAGTTAAAGAAATGTTACAAGATGCTCAAGGTTCTATGTTGAATGATGCTGAGAAGATAAAGAAAAGGTGGAAGGAATATACAGAGTTTATATGATAAAGATCAAGTGGACCAACAGCCGTTTCAACTTGTACCTTATGATTGGGAACCATTGGTGATGAAAGAAGAAGTTAAAGCAGCATTGAAAGCCTTATCAAAGAACAAAGCACCAGGCATTGATAGCATTCCCATATTAGTATTACAGCAATCTGATGCAGCTGTTACCATACTTACAAGGCTCTGCCAAGAAATATGGAAGACAACATCATGGCCAACTAACTGTAAAAGATCTGTGTTTATACCAATACTAAAGAAAGGTGATCCAACTGACTGTGGAAATTATCGCACAATCGCTCTGATCCCATATTCTGATCCCAAATTCTACTGAAGATTATTTAAAAGAGACTACAACCATACCTGGAACAAGAAGTACCTGAAGTGCAAGCAGGGTTCAGGAAAGGGTGAGGAACGAGACACATCATTGTGGATGTGAGATGGATCCTTGAAAAGACTAAAGAATACCAAAAGGATATCTCTTTGTGCTTTATCGACTATAGCAAGGCTTTTGACTGTGTAAACTATGAGAAACTCTGGGCCACATTAAGAAGCATGGGTATACCAGAACACCTGATTGTACTCTTGCATAATCTGTACATTGATCAAGAAGCAACAGTTTGAATGGATCAAGGAGAAACAGAATGGTTTAAAATAAGCAAAGGTGTAAGGCAAGGCTGCATACTTTCCCCCGACCTGTTTAATTTATATGCAGAACAAATCATCAGTGAAGCAGGATTGTACGAAGACAACAGAGGTGTGAAGATTGGTGGAAGACTCATCAACAACCTTCGCTATGCTGATGATACCACATTACTGGCTGAAAGTGAAGATGATCTGAAACATTTGCGTCTCACAATCAAAGAACATAGGGGCATGTTTCCTAAAAACCGCTAATTTGCGCGCCGCAAAATAGCGCACGGCAACGCAGCATTGAAACGCACATAAACGCGTTTAAACGCCCCGCACACGTGCGTGTCACCCCCGCACAGGTACGCGGCACACTAACGGGCCCCGTACAAGTGCGGGCCCGCAAATGTACGATAGAGGCGTGGAACGGCTAAAGAAGGGCGGAGGAAGGCCCCGGAGAGGCGGAGGGACGGGGTCAATGGGTGGAGAGTGGGAGGGGAGAGTCTCCCCGCACAGTACCGGGCCAGAATTTCCATGTAAAAACTACCGCGAGTGAAACACTCGCGGTAGAAAGCATTTAAAGGGAAGAGAAACCATTTCCGTCATCAATGTACAGCAAAACCGGGGAAACCCGCAAAACGTCAGCAGTGTGATACATGTGCACAGAACAAAAGTGCAAATAAAAAGCGAAAAGGACCACAAACAACATCTAAAAAATTAAAAGTCTGCGGGGGAACAGTGCTAGCAATGGGCACAAATAAGAAACACACCCAGGAAAGTTTACAAAAAAATGAATGAACCATGGAAAGGTGTATGGAGGGGAGACTCAACCAAAAAAAAAACAACCCCTCTTTTGTAGCTGTCCTGGGAGTGTCCCCCATGTTTGTTCATGAAAATCTCTGTAGGCCATGTTGGTTATATCTTATCGCCCCTTTCCGTGGTCATGTCTGGGTATGATTTGCACGTTTGTCACCGGACAGGGTGAAGGAGCCCATAGTAAAATTGTGCAGAGCAGGGTGTGTGACCCCATCCTGCCAGTCTTATTATCCCCAGGTACTGCACCATCTCTGTGGCAACAGTGTAGTGCAGTGGACAGAGCCAGTACCTGTAAGACCATAGGGTCACAGGTTCAAATCCCATCTGGGGCTCATGGCAATATGTTCTCCACCACTAATCAGAGATATGGAAGACACCCCTTGTTTTGCAGAGAACATTAGCATGTTGCAAACATCCTTCTTATACTCCACACCGCACACACATCAGAACAATGGGCATCAGCCACATCCGAGTTGCCCAAATGCAGTCCTGGAGTGGCTCCACTCAATTAGGACATATGCTTATGCTAAGATAAGGACATGCTAGCATGTTGGTGGGACTGTACAGATGGTGGAGAGGGAAGTGGCTGCCAGCCACAGCATACATTTGACTAGCGAGGTGCAGGCTGTCACCGTCCACTAGTGACAGACAGCCCCTGTTGGATGTACAGTCATGGACGTCCCAGGGAACTCCGCCAAGCTGCAGATACACAGTGGTGCAGTGTACACAGAAAGTGTATGAAACAACAGAAGGTCACACGTTCAAAGTTCGGCTGGGGATATTGCCAATCATGAGCACATATTTTACTCACAAATAAACCATGGTAGTAAGCAAAACCTTTAAGGCAGAGGACAGTGGCCTCAGTAAAACCCCCAACATTTACCATCACAACCACACACACCATGAACAGGGCGATCACCTAGAGCAGAGTATCCCAAATACAGTTTTGGACGACCACACAACAGTCAGGTTCCATGCTGCCTCTAATACAAATGACTGTGCTGCATATCTATGTACCACCCTCATGTCATGCAGATGTAGCACATGCATATCCAGGAGGGACAGCATAAAACTACAACAGTGTCAGCCACACCATGAGATGATGTGGGAATGCCTGATGAAAAGCACCAGCCAACAGGCCCTGACACACTCACGCCCACAGGCTGCATTGGACAATGCATCCTGGAAAGGCAGGACATTGGGCCCTGCCTGTAACCGCCAATAGTAGCAGTTGCAGATGTCACCAATGCCACCCCACACCTGGGGACATGGTACACAGCTATCTAATGTCATCATTGAACACAGTGAAATATGGATGTATATGTTCAGCACATTTTGCCCATTGAGCACCACATGACAATCATGCAGATGTGGGTCATGTGTGCAGCAGGTCTGTTGTATGACAGTGTGTACATCCTGGGTGGGTGACCCCCACCAGCTATGTGTAACATATCCATGCCTGTACTGTTCCCAGGACTGTTGTGTCGCATAGGACTGTCAAACCACTTGATTGTACCACACAAGACGACCAACCCTGGTAATGGTCACAGCAATGTGAAACATCAACATACACTCACAAGAAAGGCAGGGCTAAAAGATAGGCATGTTGGAAGGGTTTCTGGCTCATGCAGCATAACATGTGCATGAGTCAACATTGCTGAAGGAGAGAGCATGTGTCCCCACACCAATGGATTTTTTCCCCTAGGTAGTCACCCCAAACCCATAATGCACAGCATAGGTAGTTGCATACATGCACAGTGGATGTTCAACAACTGAGTGGCACCAGCACTAACAGGGCCTGCAGCATGTTAGCCGAGGTGTACTGGTATCAGTGGGGTCAGTGGCAGGTGGCCAGAGAAGATGGAGCCAGAGACCCTGACACGTGGGTGCACTGGCCCATAACAGAAAGGGCCGCTAGGACAAACAGACATGCTATTTGCAGGGTCTACATTGACTCAGTGTCCGCATGGTGGTGCAGGGGACACAGCCAGTGTGTTGTGGAGACAAAGATAACAAGTTCAACTCCCAGCTGGGGCCATCGGCAACACAGTGCACATATTTTATCCACCAGTAAACCGTTATTGGGAATAAAACCCACACCTGCAGAGAAGAAAAGTTTTTTCTGAGGATTGTTATTTTACCATAAGTAGCTCATAACCCTCAGAAATGTCCAACACCTACAGCAGAGTACACACAATGCAGTACCGGAGGGCCACATGTCAGTTAGCTGTGATGCTGTCCCCAATATAACCCCTCTTTATCATGGTGGTGTACGCCTACTGCTGGCAGAGGGGGCAGTGGCTGCTGCACCACAGCAGATGCTGGCCTAGCTACCCTCATGTGGCTGCAGTCCAATCCACCAGACAGGCACTGTGTGACAAACAGCCATGGACTCCCCCGGGAATGAGCTGTTGCTGTGCTAAGACGGTGGTGCAGTACACATAGCAAGTGCCCCAAGAGCAGAAGGCCCTAGGTTCAAATCTCAGCTGGGGCACCTGCCATCCCACCCCACATTTTCTTTCACATGCACAAAACCTGCTATTAAAGACTGCAATTCCCCTGCTGATGACAGAAGCGTTGGAAAAGACAACTTATTTTACAATAAACAGCACACACCACATAAACATATGCCTCGCCCACAGTACAGTCCCCCAAATGCAGCCATGCAGGCACAAAGAACACCCATGTTCGCTGATGTATCCAATAAAGATGCGTGTGCTGCAAGTTAATTGAACACCACCATGGTATGCATCTGTCTGAGAGGCATATTCATCACGGACATCATGAAAACCTGACCAGTGTGTGTGCCATATTGCCTGGTTTTTCTGAAAATATGGCCTACAGCAGTGGGCAACAGGGCCAGAAACAGCTGCACCTGCAGGCCCCAATATCTGATGACCAATGCAGTGGCAGGATGTCGGGCCCTGTGTGCCCCTCCAATAACTAGCATGTGCAGACATTACCAATCACACACTACACATGGCGATACCTCACACGCATATCAGAAGCCTGGTATGAGCAGTGACTGTTAGAAATGTCTATGCGAAGCACAAGCAGATCATCGAGCTGTAACATACCAACGTCTCAGATGTATGTACAATGTGTGTCAGGTCAGGTGCCCTCCAGAGATTGTCAGCCTGGAACATATCACAACAAATGTACCCCAACGTTGCCATACCCCCAGTGTGCCCATTACTGTTGCGTTGGTCTCTGCTCCTAAATAACCGTACATCGTCTCACTGCTGTCCTAGGTGTAGGGAGTGTGTGTCTGTTGATCCAGTGTGTGCTGGCTGCCAACACCTCCCACAGCCCACAATGATAGCACCGTTGCCAGTATTGGTCTGCAAATGTGCATAATGAGGAGCAAAGTACTCTGGGTATAGAACACACAGGGTGGCAGGAGCAGGATGCAGCTACACAGGGCAAATGTGCATGCCTAGGACCATGTTGTGCCTTGCTATCACCTCCACAAACATGGTGCCCATAGCATGTACGGTGAGGAGGCAACCCTCACCACGAATGATCAGTGACCACGCCATGGCTAGGTTACAACATATTGCCATACAGTAGTTCTCCTCTGTGATTTTTATGGGTCGTGTGTATATATAGGGGGCCCAATCACTGAGTCAACTGCATGGGGGTTGTGCAAACATCCCAGTAATGGGTGCACAGAGTGTCCCTGGTAGCATGCAGTATGGACCGTCAAGAGGCCTGAAAGCAGTTACCATGTGTTTGGCTGGAACACCTTGCAGGGTCAGTAGCTGGCCACACACTGTGGCCTCTGCTGCAAAATGTCAGATGGTGTTGGTTGAGCTGGGTGGCTCTGGCTCAGCTGTTTGTCTGCCTGATCTAGACATATGGATATGTTCAAAATTGCAGAGAGTGACCTGTAGGTTCTGGATACGACAGGCGGAATGAGGTTGCTGGCAACTGCTAGCACCGTAGTTGGGCTACAGAATGTGCATATTGTAATATTGTGCAAAGTGTGTTTGACAGGAAAGTGCAGGTGGTCAGACACATATAGCCAATGTGGCCAGAAATCTCCCTGACCCCTTCACATATATTATGAAGGGCAGGGCTCTCACAAAGGAGATGCACCCTTGGGTGAGCATTGTAGCCCACAAGGACCAGATGGGTCAGGGAGATACAGATGCCTGAAGAAGGACTGTATGCGTCAACCTATCAGACATCGTCTGACAAGCTGATCTGATGTTCTTGGCCCTCTCAGCCAGGACAGGTGCTGTGTGTCTCACCTCACACTCAGGGTGATTAAAAGCCACACACACTGTGAGGTTCTGTACCCACTCTGTACCTGCAACACAGAAGGTCTGTGCACAAAACTATGTCCAGGTGCTGTGTGGTTGCACACCCTATCGTTGGACCATTAGTAGACTGCTGCTTTGCATGTGCAGTGCATCATGGGGGTGAGTGGACTGACGTTACCCTGTTAACTGCAGCACAAAGTCTGCCTAGGTCATATTGCAGACAGCCAGATAGTTTCATCACAACCCCAGAGCTGTAGTCCAGTGGTGACTGCAATGCCTCAGGAACCAAAGGTTGTTAGTTCAAATACTAAATGTGGTTCTACAAGGAAAGTATTTTATATATCCTGACTTTGGCCCATAGACTCCACCAGTCAGCAGTAGTGTGGGGAAACGTTCTGAAAATAAACATACATTGAACAAGGCAGTGTCACATTAGTTAAATTTGTTTTTACAAGGTCCATGGGGGCTCTCAGGTGTGGAACGTGGGTAATGTCCTCAAGTACTGGCAACTTAAACACCATCACAGTGCATTAACCCAGGTAGACCCTATAAGGTGGTCTGTGGGGTACCTGCTGCTGACAGCACTGTGAGGATCTCACAACAACCACCAGTACTCCACAGTCATGGACATGTCATTGGCTGCACCCACCAATAACCTCACTGTATATGGACGTATGCAACCTCTGGCTCCCCATGCATCAAGGTTAGGTGTGGGCCACAGCTAGATTGATAAGAACAGATGCCTGGCTGGCCAAAGAGGCAATCATGCAGACAGTGTGTTGTTGTTACCAGGGTTGTGGTGCTCCATCAGTGAGAATGGTGTATGACATATGATGTCTGCAGCAGTGTGAGTGTCTTGCCACCAGCAGCACCTCTGTAATGTAGAAAGGGCTCTGGGGCAAGTAATAATGTTGCAAAGTATTAAAATATATGCTGTGCACAGCATAGATTTAGATGGAAAGCACCATGGCCAATGGTGTTACAACGTATGATAATGTGAGCTTCCTGAGACAGGCACTCCAGAGCGCAAAAGGAAGATGTAAGCCATGATGCCTCGTTAAGCAGCCAATGTATCCACCATTGCGCTATATCTCAGCCCCCAGGACTGTATGCCAGCAGATCTACCAAATTGTAATGTGGATTGTGGTGACATGCTGTCCACATTGCCCCCTAATGTCTAACACGCAACCTAGTTTTCCTGTGTAATGCACACATATGAACCCCCGCAAAACACCTATGGCAACCACCAAATCATTGATGTCTGTACATGGTGAGTCAACACAGAACAGAGCCAACTAGCACACATCATGCCATATCACCAGGTTGCTTGACCCCTGACGCTGATGGTTTGTTTGCACCCATTGCTATCAGTGGCAGAGCACTATCTGCTATGTGACACACATAGCACACCTCATCTGACAATGGCCTTGGAATCAGTGCATATGTGTCCAGAGGTTCAAGACCACATTGTGTGAACAAGTAATATTCAGAATCATTACATTATGTTATAGGGAGATGAGAGATACCTTGTAGCTATGTGAGCATGCAAACAACATGAAACCTATTTGTATTAATAAATGTAAAACATGTGTATGAATGATGCGTGACGCTAATATTTGCACTTTTCAGGAGCGCAGCAATGCGGAACGCATGGGCAAGCAGTTATGAGGGCCGCAGCCATGCGGCGCGCACGTGCTTGCTCCGATACGCGCAAATGCGGAAGTGGCGTCATTAGCGTTCGCGCGTCTACACGCCCACAAACAAAATGGCGTCAAGGAGCAGGAAGCCCGCCTTCAGCTACAGGGAGCTGTGCCTCCTGGCCTCCCTTATTGGCCCGAAACAAAACATCCTTTTCCCAGGGCCCTCCAGGAGGATAAACATGGGGAAGGTGCTGAGGGCCTGGGAGAGGGTGACCAGGCGCTTTAACCGTGAGGCAGACCACCCACGTGAGGTAAGTGAATGGCCACAGGTCACAAAACCATATACACAGACAGGGTTAATGTCAGCTGTCCATGCTGTTGTGTGTAAGTAGGCTAGATAAATTACGTGTAGTAGGGAAACCACATGCCAGATGCATTGTGTACCACATCTGAGTGTTTGCCCATGTAGCCATTTTCAGATCCATGTGCCCACAGAGGGCATGATGACCCCATGGCCTCATGACAGCTGCTGGCATTGATGTACTACAGAGCACTGTAACACAGCTAGGCCAACCATCAGCCTAAGGAGTGTGTAGAATCACCATGTGCTGATGGAGGTATCTGCATCTGGAGGGTAACACATAGGGGCAACCATCAGGGGTCGTGGAACCTTCAGCACAAAGGCCCTGACGCACACAGGTGGCCAGGGGTTGTTTACAAATGTGGTATAATACATTCCCCTCCCCTCAGGGCTACAGAGAGCCACTCAAAGTGTGCCCTGGCAACCTGGAGATATGGATCTGCGTCCTCATGTACTATGAAACATAACCCATATCTCCAGGAGGTCAGAGAGGCCATCCAAGTGGGTCCCCTATCACCCTGGGCCTATGGTTGTGTGTCCTAATGTAGTTTGAACCCTCCTCCCTAACTCCAGGAGTGCAGAGAGGCCATCCAAGTGGGCTCTCTATCACCTTGGAGCTATGGATCTGTGTCCTAATGTAGGTTGAACCCTCCTCCCTAACTCCAGGAGTGCAGAGAGGCCATCCAAGTGGGTCCCCTATCACCCTGGGCCTATGGTTGTGTGTCCTAATGTAGTTTGAACCCTCCTCCCTAACTCCAGGAGTGCAGAGAGGCCATCCAAGTGGGTCCCCTATCACCCTGGGCCTATGGTTGTGTGTCCTAATGTAGTTTGAACCCTCCTCCCTAACTCCAGGAGTGCAGAGAGGCCATCCAAGTGGGCTCTCTATCACCCTGGAGCTATGGATCTGTGTCCTAATGTAGTTTGAACCCTCCTCCCTAACTCCAGGAGTGCAGAGAGGCCATCCAAGTGGGCTCTCTATCACCTTGGAGCTATGGATCTGTGTCCTAATGTAGGTTGAACCCTCCTCCCTAACTCCAGGAGTGCAGAGAGGCCATCCAAGTGGGTCCCCTATCACCCTGGGCCTATGGTTGTGTGACCTAATGTAGTTTGAACCCTCCTCCCTAACTCCAGGAGTGCAGAGAGGCCATCCAAGTGGGCTCTCTATCACCCTGGAGCTATGGATCTGTGTCCTAATGTAGTTTGAACCCTCCTCCCTAACTCCAGGAGTGCAGAGAGGCCATCCAAGTGGGCTCTCTATCACCCTGGAGCTATGGATCTGTGACCTAATGTAGTTTGAACCCTCCTCCCTAACTCCAGGAGTGCAGAGAGGCCATCCAAGTGGGCTCTCTATCACCTTGGAGCTATGGATCTGTGTCCTAATGTAGGTTGAACCCTCCTCCCTAACTCCAGGAGTGCAGAGAGGCCATCCAAGTGGGTCCCCTATCACCCTGGGCCTATGGTTGTGTCCTACTGTAGTTTGAACCCTCCTCCCTAACTCCAGGAGTGCAGAGAGGCCATCCAAGTGGGCTCTCTATCACCCTGGAGCTATGGATCTGTGTCCTAATGTAGTTTGAACCCTCCTCCCTAACTCCAGGAGTGCAGAGAGGCCATCCAAGTGGGCTCTCTATCACCTTGGAGCTATGGATCTGTGTCCTAATGTAGTTTGAACCCTCCTCCCTAACTCCAGGAGTGCAGAGAGGCCATCCAAGTGGGCTCTCTATCACCCTGGGCCTATGGTTGTGTGTCCTAATGTAGTTTGAACCCTCCTCCCTAACTCCAGGAGTGCAGAGAGGCCATCCAAGTGGGCTCTCTATCACCCTGGAGCTATGGATCTGTGACCTAATGTAGTTTGAACCCTCCTCCCTAACTCCAGGAGTGCAGAGAGGCCATCCAAGTGGGCTCTCTATCACCTTGGAGCTATGGATCTGTGTCCTAATGTAGGTTGAACCCTCCTCCCTAACTCCAGGAGTGCAGAGAGGCCATCCAAGTGGGTCCCCTATCACCCTGGGCCTATGGTTGTGTGACCTAATGTAGTTTGAACCCTCCTCCCTAACTCCAGGAGTGCAGAGAGGCCATCCAAGTGGGCTCTCTATCACCCTGGAGCTATGGATCTGTGTCCTAATGTAGTTTGAACCCTCCTCCCTAACTCCAGGAGTGCAGAGAGGCCATCCAAGTGGGCTCTCTATCACCCTGGAGCTATGGATCTGTGACCTAATGTAGTTTGAACCCTCCTCCCTAACTCCAGGAGTGCAGAGAGGCCATCCAAGTGGGCTCTCTATCACCTTGGAGCTATGGATCTGTGTCCTAATGTAGTTTGAACCCTCCTCCCTAACTCCAGGAGTGCAGAGAGGCCATCCAAGTGGGTCCCCTATCACCCTGGGCCTATGGTTGTGTGTCCTAATGTAGTTTGAACCCTCCTCCCTAACTCCAGGAGTGCAGAGAGGCCATCCAAGTGGGCTCTCTATCACCCTGGAGCTATGGATCTGTGTCCTAATGTAGTTTGAACCCTCCTCCCTAACTCCAGGAGTGCAGAGAGGCCATCCAAGTGGGCTCTCTATCACCCTGGAGCTATGGATCTGTGACCTAATGTAGTTTGAACCCTCCTCCCTAACTCCAGGAGTGCAGAGAGGCCATCCAAGTGGGCTCTCTATCACCTTGGAGCTATGGATCTGTGTCCTAATGTAGGTTGAACCCTCCTCCCTAACTCCAGGAGTGCAGAGAGGCCATCCAAGTGGGCTCTCTATCACCCTGGAGCTATGGATCTGTGACCTAATGTAGTTTGAACCCTCCTCCCTAACTCCAGGAGTGCAGAGAGGCCATCCAAGTGGGCTCTCTATCACCCTGGAGCTATGGATCTGTGTCCTAATGTAGTTTGAACCCTCCTCCCTAACTCCAGGAGTGCAGAGAGGCCATCCAAGTGGGCTCTCTATCACCCTGGAGCTATGGATCTGTGTCCTAATGTAGTTTGAACCCTCCTCCCTAACTCCAGGAGTGCAGAGAGGCCATCCAAGTGGGCTCTCTATCACCTTGGAGCTATGGATCTGTGTCCTAATGTAGTTTGAACCCTCCTCCCTAACTCCAGGAGTGCAGAGAGGCCATCCAAGTGGGCTCTCTATCACCCTGGGCCTATGGTTGTGTGTCCTAATGTAGTTTGAACCCTCCTCCCTAACTCCAGGAGTGCAGAGAGGCCATCCAAGTGGGCTCTCTATCACCCTGGAGCTATGGATCTGTGACCTAATGTAGTTTGAACCCTCCTCCCTAACTCCAGGAGTGCAGAGAGGCCATCCAAGTGGGCTCTCTATCACCTTGGAGCTATGGATCTGTGTCCTAATGTAGGTTGAACCCTCCTCCCTAACTCCAGGAGTGCAGAGAGGCCATCCAAGTGGGTCCCCTATCACCCTGGGCCTATGGTTGTGTGACCTAATGTAGTTTGAACCCTCCTCCCTAACTCCAGGAGTGCAGAGAGGCCATCCAAGTGGGCTCTCTATCACCCTGGAGCTATGGATCTGTGTCCTAATGTAGTTTGAACCCTCCTCCCTAACTCCAGGAGTGCAGAGAGGCCATCCAAGTGGGCTCTCTATCACCCTGGAGCTATGGATCTGTGACCTAATGTAGTTTGAACCCTCCTCCCTAACTCCAGGAGTGCAGAGAGGCCATCCAAGTGGGCTCTCTATCACCTTGGAGCTATGGATCTGTGTCCTAATGTAGTTTGAACCCTCCTCCCTAACTCCAGGAGTGCAGAGAGGCCATCCAAGTGGGTCCCCTATCACCCTGGGCCTATGGTTGTGTGTCCTAATGTAGTTTGAACCCTCCTCCCTAACTCCAGGAGTGCAGAGAGGCCATCCAAGTGGGCTCTCTATCACCCTGGAGCTATGGATCTGTGTCCTAATGTAGTTTGAACCCTCCTCCCTAACTCCAGGAGTGCAGAGAGGCCATCCAAGTGGGCTCTCTATCACCCTGGAGCTATGGATCTGTGACCTAATGTAGTTTGAACCCTCCTCCCTAACTCCAGGAGTGCAGAGAGGCCATCCAAGTGGGCTCTCTATCACCTTGGAGCTATGGATCTGTGTCCTAATGTAGGTTGAACCCTCCTCCCTAACTCCAGGAGTGCAGAGAGGCCATCCAAGTGGGCTCTCTATCACCCTGGAGCTATGGATCTGTGACCTAATGTAGTTTGAACCCTCCTCCCTAACTCCAGGAGTGCAGAGAGGCCATCCAAGTGGGCTCTCTATCACCTTGGAGCTATGGATCTGTGTCCTAATGTAGTTTGAACCCTCCTCCCTAACTCCAGGAGTGCAGAGAGGCCATCCAAGTGGGTCCCCTATCACCCTGGGCCTATGGTTGTGTGTCCTAATGTAGTTTGAACCCTCCTCCCTAACTCCAGGAGTGCAGAGAGGCCATCCAAGTGGGCTCTCTATCACCCCGGAGCTATGGATCTGTGACCTAATGTAGTTTGTACCCTCCTCCCTAACTCCAGGAGTGCAGAGAGGCCATCCAAGTGGGCTCTCTATCACCTTGGAGCTATGGATCTGTGTCCTAATGTAGGTTGAACCCTCCTCCCTAACTCCAGGAGTGCAGAGAGGCCATCCAAGTGGGTCCCCTATCACCCTGGGCCTATGGTTGTGTGACCTAATGTAGTTTGAACCCTCCTTCCTAACTCCAGGAGTGCAGAGAGGCCATCCAAGTGGGCTCTCTATCACCCTGGAGCTATGGATCTGTGTCCTAATGTAGTTTGAACCCTCCTCCCTAACTCCAGGAGTGCAGAGAGGCCATCCAAGTGGGCTCTCTATCACCCTGGAGCTATGGATCTGTGACCTAATGTAGTTTGAACCCTCCTCCCTAACTCCAGGAGTGCAGAGAGGCCATCCAAGTGGGCTCTCTATCACCCTGGAGCTATGGATCTGTGTCCTAATGTAGTTTGAACCCTCCTCCCTAACTCCAGGAGTGCAGAGAGGCCATCCAAGTGGGTCCCCTATCACCCTGGGCCTATGGTTGTGTGTCCTAATGTAGTTTGAACCCTCCTCCCTAACTCCAGGAGTGCAGAGAGGCCATCCAAGTGGGCTCTCTATCACCCTGGAGCTATGGATCTGTGTCCTAATGTAGTTTGAACCCTCCTCCCTAACTCCAGGAGTGCAGAGAGGCCATCCAAGTGGGCTCTCTATCACCCTGGAGCTATGGATCTGTGACCTAATGTAGTTTGATCCCTCCTCCCTAACTCCAGGAGTGCAGAGAGGCCATCCAAGTGGGCTCTCTATCACCCTGGAGCTATGGATCTGTGTCCTAATGTAGTTTGAACCCTCCTCCCTAACTCCAGGAGTGCAGAGAGGCCATCCAAGTGGGTCCCCTATCACCCTGGGCCTATGGTTGTGTGTCCTAATGTAGTTTGAACCCTCCTCCCTAACTCCAGGAGTGCAGAGAGGCCATCCAAGTGGGCTCTCTATCACCCTGGAGCTATGGATCTGTGTCCTAATGTAGTTTGAACCCTCCTCCCTAACTCCAGGAGTGCAGAGAGGCCATCCAAGTGGGCTCTCTATCACCCTGGAGCTATGGATCTGTGTCCTAATGTAGTTTGAACCCTCCTCCCTAACTCCAGGAGTGCAGAGAGGCCATCCAAGTGGGCTCTCTATCACCCTGGAGCTATGGATCTGTGTCCTAATGTAGTTTGAACCCTCCTCCCTAACTCCAGGAGTGCAGAGAGGCCATCCAAGTGGGTCCCCTATCACCCTGGGCCTATGGTTGTGTGTCCTAATGTAGTTTGAACCCTCCTCCCTAACTCCAGGAGTGCAGAGAGGCCATCCAAGTGGGCTCTCTATCACCCTGAGCCTATGGTTGTGTGTCCTAATGTAGTTTGAACCCTCCTCCCTAACTCCAGGAGTGCAGAGAGGCCATCCAAGTGGGCTCTCTATCACCCTGGAGCTATGGATCTGTGACCTAATGTAGTTTGAACCCTCCTCCCTAACTCCAGGAGTGCAGAGAGGCCATCCAAGTGGGCTCTCTATCACCCTGGAGCTATGGATCTGTGTCCTAATGTAGTTTGAACCCTCCTCCCTAACTCCAGGAGTGCAGAGAGGCCATCCAAGTGGGTCCCCTATCACCTTGGGCCTATGGATCTGTGTCCTAATGTAGCTATGGTTGTGTGACCTAATGTAGTTTGAACCCTCCTCCCTAACTCCAGGAGTGCAGAGAGGCCATCCAAGTGGGCTCTCTATCACCCTGGAGCTATGGATCTGTGTCCTAATGTAGTTTGAACCCTCCTCCCTAACTCCAGGAGTGCAGAGAGGCCATCCAAGTGGGCTCTCTATCACCCTGGAGCTATGGATCTGTGACCTAATGTAGTTTGAACCCTCCTCCCTAACTCCAGGAGTGCAGAGAGGCCATCCAAGTGGGCTCTCTATCACCTTGGAGCTATGGATCTGTGTCCTAATGTAGTTTGAACCCTCCTCCCTAACTCCAGGAGTGCAGAGAGGCCATCCAAGTGGGTTGTCTGCCACCATGGAGATAGGTATGCATGTGACAGTGTAGGCTAACACATCCACCAATCCCCAGTTGTCTGTCCAGCCCATCACAGTATGCCACAGTCACCCTGGTGATATGGTGCAGTGTGAGGTTGGTGTTCAGTCAATTATCTGTACCTCATGCAGGCCTGATACATGCATCTGGCGTCCAGGGTGTCACCATGTTGCAATGCTGTATCTTGCTGATGATATGCCGTAGGACACCCAATACCGTGGTGGCTAATAGCTTATTGTAACGGAGGTTATCTCAGTCCCATATGTCACCTATGGTATAGTGGTCTGGTTGCAACTCACACCTGCCCTATGTGGCACATAGTCCAACACACGCACTGTACATGTATGGACATGTTATGGTAGATGCTGATATGGTTGTGCGTTCACAAAAGCTATCACACAGTAGCCTCGAGATGGAAGCCCAAACCCTTGCGAGAGGGACATGTGCACAGCTATGTATGCAGAATTGAGGTTTACCTACACAAAAGCCTACAGGCACAATGACCCTTTGTCTACATGTACCTCACAGCTGCCTCTGGGGGGTTCCAGACACACATCCAGGTTGCACACTACAGCCTATCATCCACAAATGTACAGGGGCCGAAACAGCACATATCCGTGTAATGTGTCATTGTCCGTAGTGTGTGCACGCACATCTCATAGAACCCTCAGGGACACAGGTCAGAGGAACATAAAACCACCCGAGAAGCTGGAAGGTGACAGATGCATGTCCACCATCGCCAGTATGCTGTGTCTCACAGTCGTCAAGGTACGTCTGATGTAGCTATCAGTAGCCCTATGACATACAGGACACACAACTCATGTGTTGGGTCAGGTAATTACATCCATGGCCATCTAGATATCCATGTGTCATGGACCTGCCCCCTGCCACGGTGCTTAGGGCAAACCACTCAATGTCACATGTATGTGAACACAAACATGTTTACCGTTACATCTGGGTGCCATTGCGTTTGGATTGCATGACATGTACAGTTAATGTGACCCCACATGTATCTAATGTAATACCTACTGGGCTAAAGGCCTCCCCATGGACATCCACATTGGCCAAACAAATGTGCCATGCCAATGCCATGTCTGTCAAGGGTGCCAAAGGGAGACGTCCCCATGCATTTAGGGAGACATGGACATTGCTCATAGGTGTCGCTGCACACATGTCCACACCCACATTGAGGCATGTATGTGGTACTGGGGACAGATATTCACCTGGAATAGGCATGAGGGCACTGACCCATATCTGTCTGTGATGCAGTGTGCAAGACAGCATGCGACTGCTCCCCCCCATCCACCATAAAAGCCTATGGGAGTACCCCACAGCTCATGTGGTCTGCCCTGTTGAAAAGCCCAATTGCTGCTCCCCAGTGCATAATGTCACGGAAAAATGTCATCTCTGTGTCCGTCTAAGTGCAATACACCTGTATGGGAAAGCAACCCCTGTGTGTGTCTCTGCTGAGGTCCCCACTAACTGTGACACTGGTGTATCTGATATCCCAGCACTAGTAGCTGTGTTGACATGATTCAAATACAACACCAGGGGAACACTGAGAATGACCCAAGTACGTTGCTCTTCTATGTATGCATAGGCCCAAACCATGCCATTAGCATGGAGAACACACCATGTGCGGGAGGACATGCTCCAGGAGTGCCAAACACTCATTGGTCACTGTCAGCCATGCCTAGTGTGCTGACTGCCAAGGCCCCACATGTGACCTGTCACCATGATTGACCAGTGGGATGGCATCCAGGGGTGTGGTTTGGCCGAGCCGTCCAGCCATGCGCAAACACCCCCCACCCCCCACAATGTGGCTGTGTTGGTAGCCATTTCCCCAGTGTTTCACCATGTGTCGTGTGGATCACATCTAGACCAACATATTGTGGCATGTTCCCAGAGGGACATAAACCCCACAACATAGGGATGCCCTGGCAGTGGCACTGACAAATGCAGTCGGTGACAACAGCTCTGGTGTTACCACCAGGCCCAACAAAGGGAGTCAATAACCACTATACCAGTGGGGAGTCGGCACATGCGTCATAACACCACGTGTTTAGCATTGGGGCATGGGATGTGTCCATGACAACTGCAAAGGCATAGCAGGTGTCACTAGCACACAGATTGATGTGGCAAAGACACGGGCCTGCAGCCATCCCTAGTACACCAGGGTACCAGACAACCCCCCAGGACACACATATTGTGTCATTGGCACACACAATGTTTTGGCGCACAGCATGGGCATATGGACCCTCAATGCAGATGTCTATTGTGTGGGACACATTGGTACCATGTAAACGCAGACACTACGCGCCTGTGTTCCAACACTGCATGCTCCCAAAAACCACAGGGACAACATATGTGCAATCCCCCTAGGTGCCTAGAGAATGGGACGGCTCAGAGTCCAGTAATGTGAATTGCAAGGGGGTGCCAGCATGTCCAAAACGGAAAGTAGTCACACCCTAAGTTCAGACCCCCTGGGGCCGGCCTGGCCTGTGGACATGTTCCACTCAGTTGCAGTCGAAAATGAGATGCAACACAGGGGACATGAGGCTGATATCCATCCATAGCCACATACGCCAGGGGAGGGTAGGGGCATCGCAGCAGGCGGGTTGTGTATGACACATCCCCAATATGCGCCTAAGCAACACTACATGAGGGCACAGACACATAGGGATGCGATGTGTTATGGTGCTGCTGTGAAAGACCAGGTACACACATGGCTGTCCATGAGGCAACACCCATAGAGGGGGACACAGAAGCCAACTGTGTAGGTGAGCTGCCCCACAGGGGATACACACTATGGGAATCATACAGTGGCAAACGCTCAGAGTTGGTCACCTCCAGCGTTCACCATGTCCTGCCCCTTCCAGGATACATCAAACACACACACCTTTGACAGCTGCTGTCATTGCACAGCAGGGATGTGACCTACAATGCACACCATGTGCCCTAGGTGATCTCCCCCCCCCCTCATCCCCTCTGTCTCTGTGACGTCCCACCTATGGCCACTCGTCTACACCCCTGTCTCTCACAGTCACCCCCACCAGTCCACCGTTCTGACAGGTTGTTGTGGGGATATGGGTGAGGAGCAGCATGCAGTCACTTTGTGATGCTGATGTGTGATGCCCTACATGACAGTGCAGGTGGATGTAAGCTATGCTCATGTCATACGGCAGTGACACCTATGTGCTAACCTATTTGCACATGTGGGAGGGACTGACTGCTGGAGGTCGGTTACTATGCTCTATATGCCCCAAACAGCAGGGGTGGGGGAGAAGCATGGTGTGGGCCAGACAAGTCAACGTATGTTCACCCATAGCCCCAGTGACAGGTGGTATGTGTTGACACCTGACAACTTTTGCATATCCACAGGTGGAGGACCTGAGGAAGAAGGGGCGCGAACTTCGCAAATTCCACCCGGAGTTCCTTACACGTGCCTGCAGGGAGCGCCAGCACCACCACGATGGTGAGTATTGGAATGGGCAACTCACAGGTTCAGGTGTGCCATAGGGCCACCAGCCTGTCTCCCACCTGTATCTGCATATTTGGTATGTGACACACATGGACATCACCTGATGTATGTCATCCCTCACAGACAGTGATGCCAGCGACGCCTCGCCACACACCTCTGCCCACAGTCTCCGGAGGCCCACCACCCGGCACACAACTGAGGAGGAGGAGGAGGAGGTGGAGGAGGACGACCAGCCTGGTGGGATGGAGCAGCCACATTCAGGACCAGAGAGGGCAGATGTGGTGGTGGTTTCCTCCAGTGATGTGGGAGAGGATGAGGCAGATGGCAGCAGGCACACCCCTAACCAGGGGCAGCATGGGGATGGGACAGAGGGGGGTGCAGGACAGAGGGGCAACGGGGGCAGGGGTGCAGGCAGGGAGGGGGGAGTTGGGGTGATTGTGTGGGCAGGGAGGGTGGGGGGTGGGTATGGAAGGAGCGGGGAGGGGTTGGAGTTGGTTGGGGGGGAACACAGCCCAGCAGAGGGCCACCGGGGCACCAGTCCGGCATTGCAGGCATCTGCACGGCACGGACGTGGGCACGATCGTGCGTCACCCAGGGCCACTGGTACACCTCATGCTCATGCCAGCACACAGACCACAGACAATGTGTGTCTGTGTGCTGGCAGGTGTATCCACGATGTGTGCATGGCCCTGGATGACGTACGACACGACATCCGTGTCGTGTTCCACGCCCTGCAGTGTCTGACTGGGGCTGTTCGGCAGGTGGCCAGTGATGTGGTGCATCTGGCATCCCGATGGCCACCTGCCGAACAGCATTACAGGTACCACGGCTGGCACCTGTGATGCCCCTATGTGCCCTCTGCTGCGCTGTGTTTCCCCCGCCCCCACCTCATGCGTGTGTTTATGTTGGGCATGTTGGCCATTGTGTGTAAGTTTTCTAATAAACATGTTTTGAACCTGCCTCACTGGTCACGTGTGTACCTTCACCACACAACATGTAGGCAAGCATGGGAAGGTCCATACACCTGGTTGGACATGTAGCGTGGCCATGGCCATCATAATGTTACCTGCACCACATGCGTAGCTGTGTGATGAACATGTGTGCATAGGAATGGGACATGGGTAACCACAGGTCATGTTGCTGTTAATATCTCCCGCCTAAACAGTCATGTCACAGGGATGTGTCTGTCCCCACAACAATTGCAGGTGCAGAGCAGCATCGCACACACGCATGACACCCATGTGTCCCTCTGACACATGTGTGCCATGGAGGGGCGGGACACGCATTTCATCCCTGCCAATGACAGGGCCAATGGCCACAGAGCCTCACCCAATGTGCACAGTATCAGGGGGTGTGACCGTGGAATGGCCACGATAGTGTTGTTGTAACCCTGCAGCTGCCCAAAATGTGCCATTGGGCCTATGTGAACATTGGTGTATTGCAGCCAAGGGCCAATGCACAGATCGTATGCAGTTATGAAATGGCAGGCAATGCCATGTGTGCAGTAATACAAGACAGTATGGACACCCCGGCAATACCGGGCCAGATCTGAACCCCTCAGGTAATGGTCAGGGCATGCATGTGCACACAAACTATGCTATAAAAAGGAGAGAAACGTTGGACGGAGACTTTATATGTATGCAATGTTACAGTAATAGGTATTGCACTATTGGCGACGGCGCTGCCTCTCACGTCTGGCACGCTGCAAAATACGTTCCCCTGCAGCTGGCCCCACACGGTCATCTTGTGCCTGTGGCGGGGGTGTGGGTGGTGGTGGTGGTGGCGGTGTGGGCGGCAGGGGCGGTGGTGCCATCCTTTCCAGGGCAGCTTGGATGCACTCCATGGCCACACACATCCTCCCAAAAGGCATATCTTGGATGTGTTGGCGCAGAAGCACCACCTCCTGTATGAGGCTTTCTCCATTGTGCCGTATAGCTGCAAGTTCCTGACGAATGCCTGTGTGGGGAAGAGATGGTGGTCATTGAGTTACCTGTGGCGGGTACAATTGTCAAGCAGAACTAGGCAAAACATATCACACAAATACCCTTTGCATGGTACAAACTGTACTACTGAGATACATATTTTGATGTATAGAAACATTACACAAAGGTGTCGTCCATGGCCACACACAGGACATACACCATGTACGTTTTGCTAAGGAAGCCTATCATGGCTCAGGTAGGAGTTATAGAAAGGGTGATGTGACTCTGAACAAGACTCCTGTCAGTCCTGGTAGAGGTAATAACACATAGCTCACACATAAAAGACTACCAGTCCCAGAATGCACCAGGTGTCCAGCATCCATGAGGGGGGCTGAAGTGAGAATACATGTGTTCAATCAAGAGAACTATGAGGTAATCCCTAGGCACTCATCTCAAAGGGCAGGGCCTGATTCAGCACAGCTGCGCTGTGATAGGGAGGAGCACACATCAAGACAGCATAACAATAGAGCTTATTCTACAGATAGCAGCTACAGCAAGACCTACAAGCTCCAGTCCAGCTACAAGCTACAGCCCAGCTACAAGCTCCAGCCCAGCTACAGCAAGGGCTACAGGCTCCAACATCACCTGTAGAAGCAGAAGCCAAGCCAAACGGATAGAGAAGGAAGGAAACCCTCTGGAAGGAAGAGCAGAAAGGCCATTGAGAGATCTAGGAGAGTCCAAGGCAGTACCTATACTGGGAGGTATTCCAAGTGCCAGCAGAGACCATTGGACTGGGGTCACCCAGAGGACTGGAGTGGCAGAGATAGGAATCACCTGTGGCTACTGGTGAGAGAGAAGACTGCACGTGGAAGGGACCTTAGGACCTATGCCAGAAGGTATGTGAGAGGAGATCCAGTGTCCAGGGATAAAGATTGGAAGGCTGGACATAAGAACTGGAGTACATACTGGCCAGGCTATACAGAGAGGAACCATGGCAGCAAGGGCGGTTCAGGTATGAACACTGATCCCGACCCTATCTCTAATAGTGAATGGCAGCAGGGCAATGAGCATTCTCTTGATAGTTCCCTACTGAAAGACTCATCTGTGCTATTTTATGATAGTCACCCTATGCTTATTGATGAGGGGGAAATCACAGCAGATGAAACTATTGATTACATGGAGTGTTCTCTATCCAAGTGCGATTGCTAGCTCTCTGTGAGGAAACACATCAGCCATCACAAAGAAACCTAACCTTGTTCTTTATTGCACTACGAACAGTTCCTATAGCAGGATATGGCCTCACACAGTATCAGCCAGCCAGCTCAAGGTTTTCAGCTGGGGAATTGATATTAATGAAAGCTGCACCTAATTGTGTGTGTGAGCAAGGAGAGAATCACTGCAGGATCTGTGTGGGACATAAGCAGAGGTTAACCTAAGCAGCAAGGTTTATTCATTATTTGTGACCTTTCATTTGGTATTCTTTGCTAGGAAAACATTAGCTAATTGCCTGACAGGTTGAAGGTTGTTTTCATGAGTTGATTTGTGACTTTATGTTATCAATTTAAATACTGCAAGCAAGTAACCTCATTTATATGCTACCAAGCATACTTGTGCTGGGTGAATTAAACCCCATCAATATAAGACGTTGGTTATTGGCTTTACCACTGGTTTCACCACAAAGGTATTGTCTCCGGCTGTGTTTGTGGTAAATGAACTACATTACCCACAATACCTTTCATGTATCATATGAATATATGCATCATCAAGATTGGGTAGGTTCACACACTAGGCAGCCGTCTGAAAACGTGCTGTGAGACACAGGCACACGGATACACTGTGTGTGCAAGAACTAGACAACGTCCATCAGATGTACCAGTACTATTAGAGACAGACAGCAGATAAGTGTACATTGTGTGGGTGGCTGGAGGGTGTGCGACTGACTGCAACAACACCAGGGGATACACAATGAGTAGGAGATATGGGATGCATACAGGCAGGGAACGTTGGGGTCGAGCAGATGGACACACACACACCGGCCATGTGACCAGTGCAGTGCTCATGACAATGTGCGATGGGGTGTGAACAGCGGTTCCCAGAACATACCCAGGGCTGACCCAACACTCCCACATGTGGGTGACAGCTAAGGTTCTCTCACAACACCAACCCCTCCCGGGGGTGACCCCAGTGGGCAGAAAACAGTGCATGTACACCTTGGGGCCCATGTTGTGTGCCCTCAAGGGCCACGGTGATGTAGTCCTGCTGCTGCACAGGGTCCCAGACTCCAGACGTACATGTACAGGGGTATGCTAGGCATGCAAATGCTAGTGACAGGCCTCAGATAAGTGTGTTCAGCCCTGGATATAGGAGAGTGGGCCATCCCTGATTGTGCCTGGCAGCAGGCAAGGCAGGGGTGAGGTGTGAAGCGGGTCACATCACATCACGGGCCCTATTGACATGTGTTGTTCCACGGTGCAATATTAGCATCCATCCAAATGCAGACAGCAGTGTTGCATATTGCATTGCTCCTGCTGACACACAGCCCTGGGTAGGAAAGAGGACAAACGGTGTACCCGTACTTGGGGGATGGCTCACCTAAGCATACATCCCAAAGGAAACATAGCTCACAAACAAACACATCCAATGCTAGCCTACAGGCACACCCAGTCGCCACAAACACGGGAGGGTGACAGAAGGTGTACACTGTGAGGGCGGCAACATGGCAGGCATCTCAACTGTGGCAGTCGACAGGTGAGGGTAGCCCAGGGCATACACCAACCACGAGACAATGTGCTGTGGAGGCAAGAGCCTGGTGAGCACTATGACACAGGGATGCTGCGTAGTCCAGTAGTGGATACAGCAATGCAGGGCTCAGACATCTTGGTATCCCGAGGTGGATAACCCAAACCTACAATGCAAGTACCAGGGTCAGAGGGGGGAATGAACTGTGTGAGGATCCCAGGTACTACAGCTGTCACTTGGAGACCAACCGTCCAAACCACGGGCATGGGGCAAAACATTTTCCACGGCCTAGGAATGGAATGATGTGAGGACTCACGTTACAACACACGTCACCTATGTATGATCCCTCAGGGGAAAGAGGGCATGTGTCTGTGAGATATGTCAAGAGGGAGGACGGAATCCCTAGTGGGCGAATGAGCAGTCTGCTCACACCAAGCCACAGGCCAGATGTCCCTGGATGTATACCAGCCCCTGCGTCGCACAGCACAGAGGGTGAGCTAGCAGTTGCATTTGGCACACAAACGTACGTATCCCCTGGTCATGTCATGGAATGTGCCTTTGCCAGGGCCAATGTATAGCATCTGTAGTGGGTGTGGTGGGTCAAAATATGGAATGTGTGTCTGCCGTCTATAGGCTATTGTGGACGCCAGGGGAAGGTGAGCACAACCTGACCTGTCCATACAGCCATTGCTCACATGCTGGACCTGTATGAGACTGCTGTTCATCGACCTGACTACCATGCCACATGGCATCACAAGGTATTCCCCAGCGGATGAGCGCAACTGTACATACATGTTTGAATGGGCATGTTACCGTGAGTGCGAACTGTTTTTTTCACGTGAACTGTCTGGATCTGCAATGTCAGGAGGGTGCTGAATAGTCTGTTGCTGTCGCAGCTTAACGTTTCCTTTTGGGGATGTAGGTTTGGGATTTGGGATATTGTGTCTGTTTGGGGTCAGGGGAACCTATACCGGGTCTGCCTGTGTAGCTGCTGACCCCAAAACGCAACTTGGCCTCATCACAGGTTACCTGTGTGATGCCATACAGTTTGGACTTCACTTTATGTCCCCCCCAGCCACATCACCTGATGGCCTCATCCACAATGCTGATGCAAGGACACATAATATGGCATATAGACCCTAATGGCCATCCGCCTCAGACGACTGTACATTAGGAATATACATGTGCGGGACAGCGTCGCCACTCTGGCTGTATGTCACACAGCCAACCCTAGTTGTGGGCATTCAGGTGACCGCAGGGGCGTGTTGCCCCCCAAAAACAGGGGAAAGGAACATCTGATCCTGTCCAGTGTGGATATAGTGCTCTCTGTGTGTATGAGGCACTGTACACGATAATGTCGTCTATGATGCTGTGTGGACACCTGTTGATAAAGCCTATATGGGATGGGGCCATTATCACGTTGCATATCACACATATGTCCCGCCTGTGTATGTGAACCCTGATTTGCGCTGCTGCACGGTACAGTTGTCACAATGTAGCAATGGCACATGGGTGTGCTACAGTCAGGGGGCCTAGACCTTCATGTTATATGTTCACCATTATGTGTTCCCTCACAAACAGAGGCACCTGACGCATCAGTACTGTTACATCTGCATCTGTAGCTGTACACACTCTCTTGGCTGTCAGGCTGTGTGTAACAGTGTCATTGGGCAACAAAGGCACAAAGATTAGGTAACTCAAATGTGTAATGTGTAATGTGGACACGCATATCACAGCTGTAGAGGGTATGCTGTCACATACACCACATACACACCCCTGAGATGGATTAGAGGTGTGTGTGTTTTGTGTGTGGTGGCCACGCCCCCTCCACATCTCCCTCTTAGCTGTGCACAGGTGTGTGGGCAAACACACTGCACAGTATACATAGGGGATGTATACCCTGTGGCACAGTGATTGCTTGCTGGTACTGGTCCGGCACAGCAATTGTGTGTCATGATATATAGGATGCTGTGCATGTGTGGCTCACACTTTGATTCCCATGCCAGCACTGTGTTGCACATAGTGCACGCTGATGTGTGTCACAAAGATAGCTTCTGTAACAACAAGTGTCTTTGTGTGGCATCTTAAACCTTGACAGGCCCGCCCCAGGGTGCACATCTGTGAGCCTATGTACACACAGCATAGTGATGGTTAATGGAAGGAATGTTAATTACCCACCTTCATTGTCGCGTTGCGATGCAGCACCACGGGCACGCAGCTCATGTAGTAGCACATCCTCGCCAGTTTCGTTGCGCCTTGGTGCTGCTGCAGCATATCCTGCTGCAGACAACATTGGTGGTGTGGGGCTCCGTGGAGGTCCCATGTGACCCTCCCGGGGACCAGGCCTCTCCCCCTGGCGACTACTCCCCACATCAACCACCGTATCAGGGCTCTCTGTTCCAGGTGCGTGCCACACCTCCTCTTCCCCCTCCTCCTGCTCCAGCTCCTCCTCCTCCTCTTCCTCCTCCTGCTCCACATGTGTGGGCAATGTACTATAGTCACCTGTATTGTGTGCACACACAGATAAATACATATGTGTAAGCTGTACAGCAACATCTACGTGTGTGATCCAGACCACCCATATGTGATATTCAGAGTACCCTGAATGTGTGGTACATACAGAGCCCCCACATACCCACATACCTATCGCCCAAAACCATGTACCTGTGTCATTAAAACTGGTCTGGGAGTCAGCCGTGCATGCCCTGTGTGGCCTCCAGGTATGACTATATCCTCATATGGCCATCTATTCAGCAGTCGATCCCACACCCCATGTGTGTAATGTATGTGCTGACAGGGCTACACAGCACCAACAGGTACTCCATCCTTGACAGTCTAGGTTTGGGTGTGCATGCCATTGCTCACGGCATATTCACATGGGACATACTGTCTCCCCAGTGCTACATGTACCTTCCACGAACCTACAATGTAGGACGATACCACTGCAGAGGATCCTGAGACAATTGACAGGCACATGTAGCAGTGTGCGTAGAGTATGTCAGATAAACAGGAAACAGTCACACACAAATGCACAGTGACAGATGAGATGACATAGGGCAGTGATGGTGCAGTTGTTTAGGGGCTTCTACTCCATGACATGTCTGGAACAGTGTCACACACTGCTGGGATGTGTACCACATGTTGGATGTCTCCCTGTACCCTAGGTGGGGGCCATGGATAAACACGCCAATACAGGGCTAGCTGCAAACTGAGAGGGTACACAACATATCTCATGGTGGACATATGTCATCATCAGAGCACAGGTCATGTGTTACTGCAGCCACAGGGTCAGGGGAAGGGTGACACATCTGCCCTTCGGTCATGTTAGTACGTGTATTGACACACCTGGCCAGGACATTTCCCATAACATGTGTCAGGGAATATCTATGCCCGCACTGCTGTACTGTCTGCCTGCTGTACTGGCAGGTGTGGATACTAGGCTACCCATGGTGCACCACCACCCATACTCTGTGCTGTCCCCGTCCCCCCCAACAGGACCATGTCACCACATTTGACTGGCCATGTACATGTGTGAGTGTGACGTAGGGGAGGGTGATAGCACTGAGCCAGATTGCAAGTGAATGGGTATGTGCATTACCTCTACACATGCCACAGATACATGATCCCCACGATCCCTAGTCCTGTTAAACCTACCCGCTCAGAAGTTGTATGGGATGTGTGTTAAGGATGTACTATCCCTGATACGTTGGGGGGGGGGGGGGCCCCGGCAGGATAGTCATTGGCCATGGGGCTGGCAGCAAATCATAGCCTATGTAGGGTACGTGACAGCTGTGTATCACACAGCTACATATTTGTCCCTCTGTGTATTGCATCTTGTGGTGTTTTTGTGGTGTGACATGGGGGGGGGGAATTGTGACATGATTGCACACACAACGTCCATGTGGACAGATGTCATCCAGGTGTAAGGTTCTGTTCATGCAGGTGCATGCACCCTTTTATATAGTTACAACACGGAACACATGTCCAATCAGCTAACACGCATCACCTTGGGAGAGGGGGATGACTGGGACACTGATGGACCACAGCACATCAGGGGGCTGACTGCCCGATGCAGGGGCAGCTTGCTAAACACAGAGAGACAGAGTGACAGAGGGTGGGTGGCAGGGAGCCAGGGGAGCAGAAGATGGGGATGTGAAACAATGTGAAGGCCAGGGACATGCACATTTTCGCTGTAACATTTGGCTGGTTAGGGCAAGCAATGGCTAGCAGAATTCATATGGCACGGTCTTTGCAAACACACCAGCAGTTTTGCAGGGTGATCCTGTGACTGGCAAGACCATTCCGGAAAACGTGAGGTGTGTGTGCAGTGAGAGACACAGGAATGGTGGCCGGCCCTCTGGGGGGAACAGCTGACCCATGGGGGGGTGGACAGAGTGGGCACAAATATGCGTGGACTCCCCACGACATGGTACATGGTGTCCCTCATCCCAGTGACAGTTTCTAGTAGCAGCACGGTTGGCTGACCACTGTCGTTCACCTAATTACAGGCAGACATTGAGAGGGCGGGTGCATGCAGGCTGACGTGGGTTGGGACATACCCAGAATATATCCACACACATCTGTGAGATGTACCATGTACTCTTGTGTACATTAAACAACATATCTATATGGAGGGGATATGATCCAGGGGGAATCTGAGTGTCGTACGTGTGAGACACGGTTCACGGACACGCCACATAATATTAACTAGTGTCATCCACTACTTGCATACACACACAGGTGTGAGAGGGGTACCAACAATGGCATGACAGAGATGTGTAGACACAGATAACATCATGTGTCATCCACATCTGACATCTGCCAGCAATACCCTTGTCAAAGTGGGGTGAGCCCTGCAAACAGTCCAGCTGTACTGACGCCATAGTTTACCCTGTAATGAGCTCTGAGATCCCATAGATGCGGATGACAGACATGGCCAAAGGTTTGTGCAATCATGGGGAACCCTCGTGGTTGATATACCCTTGGCTTCCCAATGGTCAATGATTGTGTTGCATGACAAAGGGTTTGCAGAACGTGTCAGACTGACAGGGATTGTTACGGCAAGGCCTGGATGTTCCTCCACTATCCTCATACATCTGCTGTGTGTGTACCAGACGTCAGTGATCCTGACAAGGGACACATGACGCGGCTGGGTAACTGGGTTACAGTACAGGTACATTATAGTGTGTTTCCCATGTTTACAATACTCTGTAAAACATGAACACATGACGGATTGTTAAATACAGTGTGGATGTATATTTCCGTATACTGCATTTGTGGTGACCATTCCCCTTCGCCCCTACCCTGGCAAATATACATTCCATTACAACTGTTCCATGCCACCATGTGGTGGCAGACAGTAATCACCATCTACATATGATTACACGGAACGCTTTATCATTCCACCCTCAGGGAAACAACCCCAGACACATTGCGGCAAAACATCTCTGACCCTCACGTCTACCGACATAGTGTTCGCACTGTGTCTATGTGTTGGCCACCATAGGGTATGATGGGGTGTGCACACAGCCTCAGAACACAAGGCTAACGACATCCTTGGAATGGGGAGATAGGTATGTGTGTGCATCTGCAAATGTCAGCTGTATACACATTGATCATCTCAGGGAGGTTATGCGATGTGATGGATATGCATGACATACTTACCTGCATGTGGATCTGCAGTATCGCAGCAGCGCAGGCAGACCATAGGTGTAGACCGGAACCGAGGCGTTCGGCCAGCTGTTGCTCCAGGGGCGTCAGCATGGCTGGCAGGGGGCCCCCTCCTCCTGTACCCCTAGCATGTTGTGTTTCGGCACAGAGGTGCTGGCCGTACACACTCTTTTGATGTCGGAATAATCTTTTCTTCAGGCTATCTATGTCCCGTGGGGGGGCCCAATGCCTCTGCGACCCCTCGCTGGACCGCCTCCCACACCGCGTTACGCTCCTGCGTGGCCTGTCCTTTGTGCTCTGTCGGCCAAACAGAACCTCGTAATTTTCAAGGACCATGGAGAGGAGGTTGTGGTTCTCAGCGTCTGTGAATTTTATTGCCCTCCTCCTGAGAGCCTCAGACACAGGGACACGCTTCCTCTTCCCTGTGTGCCTGCTGGGAGCAGGCTGTGCAGGTACTGATGGCCCTGGCACTGCCCCCACCTCCACAGGTCCCTCAGTCCCCGCAGGCCCTGCCTCTAGTGGTACTGGCGGCACCACCTCACCCGCAAATACACCAGGCTCAGCCTCCCCCACCCTCAGCCTCCCTCTCCCCCTCTCTCTGTCCCTCTCTGCCTGTGTCCGCTCCCTGCCTATCCCTATCCCTCTCTCTATCCCTCTCTGTCTCTGTCCCTGGCTCCCTATCTCTCTCTGTACCCCTGTGTGTCTCCCTGTCACTCCCCCTCCCCCGCTGGCTTCGGGTCTGTCTCTCCATCGGCCTCCTCCCTCCTCTCTGCTCCCCACTCACCTCACCACTCGCCTCCCCACTGCACCTCACCCCCTCCGCCCCTCCCACAACAGGCACGGGACAGACACCGCAACCACGACCCCACCACAAGGCACACAGCACAGGAACAGAACAGTCACTAACACAATACACAGACAAGGTAACACACACAATGACAGACTACAGATATGGGTACTTATCAAACAACACGGGAAAATGTGGCTACCCAAATGACACTGACCCACCTCTCACTACACCACCTCTCACGTACATCAACTCTGTATACACTCGCTCTGACTCCTCAACCAACCCTCAACATTTTGCTTCCGTTTGGGTGCATTTGTAGTTTTGTGGACGGTGCATACGTTGGGCGCATGCGCCACTGTGTGACGTCAATGCTTGTGCGACGCGCCTGTGTTTCATTGTGCATGCTCATGCGTCTCGCTCTATGGTTGTGTGCGTTATGCGCAGGCGCAACTCAACGCGTGGGCGTTTGTTTGCAGCAGGACGTCGGCGACGGCGCTGCTTGTGCGACGCGCCTGTGTTGAATTGCGCATGCTCATGCGCTGGCCTTTTAAGGTGCTTGCGCGACACGCAAGCGCCACTCTTAGCGCATGACCGTTTGTGTTTGCATCATGACTTTGGTGAAACGCATACGCCCATGCGTAACTGGGTTCAGATGGGCTCCGCGCACACCCAAACGCACATGCGCCCCAATTGGGATATGCGCGTCGCAGTCATACACACGCACACGTGACAACGCTTTCACATGCGCGGCAACGCACAGACAGGCGGCGATGCGTGACCTCCTGTGCATGCGCCCTGCGCTCCCGCGGGGGGGTACCTCTAAACGGAAAATAACCGGACACTGTATAAAAAGAGGGTGCTCAGTCAGCAACATTGCGGGTGTTTTGGTAGGCGCGGCGTGTGTTTGTTTGGAGAATCTGGGAGCAACTGTAATGAGCCATATTGTGGGAGTTGTCTGTTGTCTTTGATGTTTGTGGTGGTTTGCCATTTGTGCAGTGTTTGGGCAAGTGTGTGTGTCTGTGTGTCTGTGTGTCTGTGTTTGTCTGTGTGTTTGTGCTTGTGTAGTCACAGAGGGCTTTACATGGAGGACAATAATAGTTGTTGCATGTGCCCAAAGACGTGGGCAGATACTACGGTTGCTGGACAGGGGAGATGATGTCCATGGGGCTGTGGCACAGGGCATGGGTGTAGACCCGCAGCAACTCAGACCTGCTGCTGCGGCGGCTGGCCAGAGAGGTGCTGTGCGGCGACGGCACAGACGCGTACTGAGGTGCAGGCTCGGCAGCTGCGGCTCTATAGGCCCAGGGCCCAGCTCCAGGGCATGCGTGAGGACCAGGTCATCTCCCTGTACCGACTGAGCACAAGGGCTATTAGGGGGCTGTATGAGGATCTGAGACCTGACCTTGAGCCCCTGACTAGCCGGTCCCATGCCATACCAGGTGTAGTCAAGCTCCTTGCTGCCTTACATTTCTTTGCCTCTGGCTGTTTCCAGTCATCTGTGGCCGCAGTGGGTGGCATGAGCCGCCCCACCTTCTCACGCTGTCTCCACCAAGTACTGCATGCTATGGTCAGCAGGGTGGGGACGTAGCATAGCCCTTCCCCACAGTAGGCAACATTGGGAGACCCTGGACCAGGCCTTTGAGGCGTTAGCCGGGATACCACACGTGATGGGAGCTATTGATTGCACACATGTTGCCCTGGTCCCGCCCAGAGACAGGGAGGTGGTGTTACGCAACCGCAAACACTACCATTCCCTGAATGTTCAGGTTGTATGTGATGCTAATCTGCATATTCTGAATGTGGTCCCAAGGTTTCCAGGGTCCACCCATGACTCCTATATCCTGCATCGCTCAGCACTATTTAGGGAATTTGAGGATGGACATTACGGTGACTGTATATTGCTGGGTGAGTATCTCCATATATATCTTCGAAGATTAGTCATATATGTATGTGTTTACGTAACATTACCCATGTGTTGCAGATATTGGCCACTGTGCTATAGCAACATGAACTCCCATTCAGCAAAACCGACAACTGTTGTGACTTTACATAATTACAGGACTGTAGACGTTGTTTAACAGGGGACATGATTAGCCATGTCACATCCGTTTTCACAGCCATATGTGATGTGGAGATGCTGGTGTTGTTACGGAACATATGCAACTGTTCAGATGTGTGTGTCGGGTGTGTATTGGCACCTGTGTCTGTATACCTTCTGCACACAGGGATGGGGGGGGGCATTTCCACCCACCTGTGTATGCATGGGTTTAGATTGTATCTGTGTTAGGTCATGTCAGACGTGTGTTATTTACAATCCATGCTCCTAATGCGTGTCATGTGCGTGTGAGGGCCACACACTCAATCATTCATGGGTCTGTCAGCTGTTGTTTGCTGGACAGGGGGGGGTTGACAACATATGATGCATGTTGCTTGCCTTTGCTATTGGGTGTACATTTTTGCATAGCTGTGCAAATGCTTTTGTCCTCTGCCATTACAGGGGTGGGGCCGGGCTGGGGTTAGCATTACCTTTGCGCACTGCACATGTGCAGTGCTGAGGCGTCATTGTCCGTGATTCTCCTGATGTGACTCATCATTTGGGAGATTTTGACTGCAAAGACGTGGCCTATGTTTTTGGCCAGACGTAGGGGTATTGGTGGGACATACAACAGGAACGTTGTCATACTCAGTAGCTGTGATGTTTTACAAATCATGTGGCCTACAATGTCATATTCTGTGGAGCACAACTTAACAAGGATGGAACGGTGAGGGTACAGTAGACATGGTGTCTACTGAGATGGTGTTTGTTGACAGCGGTCAACAGCATTTGACGTATACTGCTATATGTAGATATGGAGACCTTTGACGACATGGGGTGTCCATGGTGATATTGTGTTTCATTCTGGCTGACATCACAGTCAAACATGTTGTGTGTGTGCGCCTACATTGGCCCAGCAAACATTATTGTGTTCTTTACTTTGCAAACATATATTGTTTGTATGTGTCATGTGTGTTTTTTATCGCGTACTCTACCATTGGTGGTGATGGTGTCGGTGATGAGAACATGAGCCACATAACATGGGACGTGTGCTCAACATAGGACTCTTTTGGGGGGACAAGGTGGGATTGTGTTGTTCTCTGACATGTCTCTACAGACCTGACAGGGCATTTGTTGTGTTTCTATCAGAATAGTTTGTTAGGTCTGGTGGATAATTGTGATGTAAAATATGTCTGTCCTGATGTGTTGTGGGTTATGTCTCTCGTCTATACATCTGTAAATTTATGGTGTCCTGCGCATCAGTCATTCACAATGCAACATTCTTCTCTGCAGGTGACTGCAGGGTATGGGTGTCGGCCCTGGCTCCTGACACCTGTGGCGTCAACCACGGACACGTGCAGAGCGGAGGTACAATGAGGCCCACGCATCCAGCCGCTCAGTCATAGAACGCACCTTTGGCGTTTTGAAAAGTCGCTTCAGGTGTCTGGATAGATCAGGTGGGGCCTTACAATATTCGCCAATGACTGTTGCAGAGATTATCGTAGCTTGTTGCATACTGCACAACATTGCTCTCAGGCATGGTATCCCTGCAGAGATTAATGAGGATGTGGAGGAGGAATCCACAGTTCCCCCCTGTACGTGCCCTGTGGTGACAACACCAGGCAGGCACAATCGGTCAGGCGTCGATGTGATTGCAGACAGCCATTCACTGGTATGTAGTTGCACCATCTACCCACAAATATATGTGCTGTTGTATGC